>CM057456.1:346612500-347927500 GCA_016271365.2 Neoceratodus forsteri
GGGGAGGTCCCTCAACATAGGAGACAAGTGGGGGGGGTAAGGGGCAGACTCGATGAGCCAGAGAGGTCCTTTTTTGCAGACTGGATTCTATGATTCTATCAGTACTGTACATGCTGTCTGTAACTCTACTGGGTCATGCTAGAAAATAGGCTATGCTTATCCAGTACAATATTGTACAAAACCTTTGTATTATGGTTGACCAATGTTGATGTTTTGTATTATTTGTACACCCTGGTATTGCTGCTCATGTTGTCTGTGACTCTTCCGGGTCGTGCCTGAAAATAGGCAATTGCTCTTGTCTGGTGCACCTACACGGTCAACAAAAACTAAAAAACTAAATAAATAAATTACGTTTTATTAACAATTTGTTTCTGGTTGCCCTCCATAGTTTTCTCTGAGTGCTAGCTTGTGGCTACACCCCCAGAATGATGTCATGCAGGGGAGCCATCAATCACTTTCACTGGTTGCATAGTCTATTGAAGAGGGAAAGTGAATGAGGGCCCCTGAGAGAAAAACCTTTGAAAAACAGAGCCGAGATTCTGAGCATGTGCAGTAGCGGCAATACTCAATGGCACACTCAGAATCTTGGCTTTGCCTTTCAGAGTTCTTTTTTGGCAATTTCACTGCTTGTTTTCATTCAAGAGGGGCATCTAATTGCAAAGTGCAATTATTACTGCATAATTACACATCCCTGAAGTGTCTTATTGCACTTATAACACATGTAGAAAAATTGTTAAAGCTGTACTATGAAAAAAATGAATCACAATGCTGCTTGAAAAAACATTTTAATTTATTATTGAAACAGAAATTAGATATAAAGTAGTCCCTTTCTGTTAAATCAGCTAGTTCTTATTTTGGTAACGGTTATGACAGTGTAACAGCTAATATACTGATTTACATACAGCAACAAGGAATTCTGGGTAGATTATAAAGCTGATCTAAATTTCCCTTACCCAGAGGTGCAGTCTTCTATTTTGGTAATGGTGACTGCAGCATAGCACCTAATATCTAGGTGTACATGGCAAGGCATTGTGGGTACAATAGGAAGTTGTTTTCCATTTCCCTTACTGTGAGGTGCAGTCTTGTATTCTGTAGTGGCTACAACAATGTAAGATGTTTATTTTCAAAACAAGGCATTGTGCATATAGCATATGCTGACAAAATTTCTTTACTGAGAGATTTTGGGCCAGATATTCAAAACTTTGACCCAGGGCTAAATTAGCACTGCCCGGTGGGCAAACTTAGCCCGGAGCACAAAGCAAGCTATATTGAAAAGGAAATAGCCTAGTGGTCTAGTACCCCCCAGCATGTATCCCAACCCCCGTTTCAAATAACATTACACTATTTTACCTGGTAGTCTAGTGGTACCCCCCACCCGGTAGCGCCACCCCCGCTCAGCCCACCCATCTGCCATGAAGCGAGCTGGCAACCAGCTCAGCCCTCCTCACACCACCACAGCTGGCCGCCGACTGAGGAACGAATGAGCTGTACTATACTGGGGGGGCACCAGACTACCAAGGAAATGAGTGTCATTTCATTTGAAATGGGGAGAGTTTCATTTTAATTGAATTGTGGGTCGGGATACATGCTGGAGGGGCCACTAGACTACTAGGGAAATAAGTGTCATTTCATTTGAAACTGGGGAGTTTCATTTAATTGAAATGGGGTCAGAATACATGCTGGGGGGCAATAGACTACCAGGGAAAGAGTTTCATTTAATTGAAACAGGGTCAGGAAACATGCTGGGGGGGCCACTAGACTACCAGGAAAATGAGTGTCATTTCATTTGAAATGGGGAGAGTTTCATTTTAATTGAATCAGGGGTCAGGATACATGCTGGGGGGTGCACTAGGCTACCAGGGAAATGAGTATCATTTCATTTGAAATGGGGAGAGTTTCATTTTAATTAAAATGGGGGTAGGGATACGTGCTGGGGGGCACTAGACTACCAGGGAAAAGAGTTTCAGTTTAATTGAAATGGGAGTCAGGATAGATGCTGGGGGGGCCACTAGACTACCAGGGCAATTCTTGCTATATGGCAGGTACAGGGTTCCATGATGGGGGAGGCACTGCCACATTACCACCAGCTTTTTTCCGGCAGTATCTAGTGCCCCACTATAGGTCGTGCTAATGCCTGTAGTGTGGCGGTATACATTTGAATATGCCATGCTGCTGGCATTCATGGGCACTGTCCTGTCCACGCCCCTGCATACCATTACCTATTAGCCTCGGCACTACCACACAGCGCTGGCGCTAATAGGGCTTTTCAATATTGCAGCCTCGCGCAAGTCCAGCGAGTTTCCAGTGCTACGGATTTGCACTAGGCGCAAAGGTTTGAATATCTGGCCTTCTGTCTCCTAGTTCTGTAGTGAGTATAGAAGTAGAATAGCCTGTATACTAATTTACATAGTGAGGCATTGTGGGTACAGTAACTAGCTGATTTTTCTATCTCCCTAATCAAAGTGCAGTCTCCCTGTTTCGGTAGTGTTTACAGCAGTACAGCCTGTAGAAAAGCTTCTGGAAAACTTTTTTGTAATGCAGGTAGGCCAAAACATTATTTGCCATTCTATGTAGATGTTTAACTTTAACTGCCTACTAGTGAAGTGACAGGTCTGAAGTGACAACTCATCAGAATGCGGTTGTAATGATACTTTTCTATGTTTATGTTATAGGGCTTGAATGGCTGCAGGTAGTTCAGGAGTGTAATTATGAGTCAATAATTACGCAGCTCTGAGCTGCTTTCAACCAATCTAATCACTAGAATTTTTCTACACATTATAATGCAAGCTACAACTGTTTACAAACAATGTAAAGAGTCAGCTAAAAACTGACAGTGTCCCTTTAATGTGACTTTGTTTCCCTTGCATAATGTAAAGGTTGGGAGCTGCAGCACTGAGAAATAAGCTCTGGCAGAGCCACTATGAATGTGAATGCATTAACTAGATAAGGGTGTTTCATGGGCTTGAACATAAACATTTATTTATTTATTTAAAAAATATCAGATTTACTAACCTTTGAGTCAGAGACTCATTTACAAAGGCACCTCATTGAAACTAATACAAAGACAGCACAGTTAACAAGCCAAAAAACAATGGCTCGGAGATCATACAGTTATAACAATCATTCACTGGAGATACATGGGTAGCAGTAGATAAACAGATTACATAGTTTAGGCACACAGGAACCACATCAAGAAGACCAAAGCAGTTCAAACAATATACAATAGCTAAAGCAAATAGACATCAGGAGTCAAAGAGAAGCCCAAAGTGTTCACATGAAGGCTGTTGCATACACTAACTGAATCAAAGTACAGTACATTGAGAAAGGGCATATTTAAGCAATAAGGCATGACAGGGTGTGTGTTATTATGTAATAATGTCACTCCTGGGGTGGGTTGAAGCACGAGGCAAGGCAAAACAGGCAGTGTAGTAATGAGGCTTCAGCTGAGGAATCTATTTTTAACACACTATTATGTTGTTTGGTAGCAAAGATGAAATCAGCCCTTTACTGAATGCAATACTTTATTGCTGCTCCACTGGATCAGCAATATTTGCACAAGCTGTGCCCAGTGCAGATTTTACAGCACTGGTCCTGGTCTGGTGATTGGGTTTTACCCATACCACACTGCATGTGGCTTAGTGATATACTGTACAGATGGCTGCAGAGTCTAACCCATTGAAGGTTGAAGTTTCAGAAAACCATTATGCTAAAAATATCAAGACTCACTCCCTCTCTCATCCCCCCCCAGTCACAATTAATCCTCTACCAAAGTCATGCTTAAATATTGGTGCCTCTACATCCATGCCACTAAGCTTTTAATGCCAACATGCTTCTTCTGCTGCTGTGAGTTCCCCCATCTGTGAAGTCTCATTCTGCTTGTGGCAGTCCCCCCAAACCAGATAATTTTCCATGGAGCAGCTCTATACCATATCAACTAAATTACTGCTAAACTCTTTATTTTAAAACATTTGTGGCAGTGCCCCACCCCCAACCAGATAATTTTCCAGGGAGCAGCTCTTTACACCATATCAACTAAATTACCGTTAAACTATTTATTTAAAAACATTTTGTTGAGAAATTTTTGTTTTAGTATATCCATGGTCAGGAAAAATTAATTTGTAAATGAAACCAAAATCCCCATTTATTAGTTCATTGAATCACAATACAGCATGTTATGAATTTTTCAGATTCTATGTGTAACCTACAGTAAGTCAAACAGAAATTAGACACACACATGCCTATCTATTTGCAAGTGAAGCAAATGTGGTTATCATTCAGTTGTAACACCTATAGTAACAAACTGCAAGTTAAGAAGATTCAGTAGAATATAAACAGTAGCCCAGAACTGCCTGCCTAAGAATGAAGTTTGTATATTATTTGGAGAAAGGCAAGGTTGGGTTTCTTGCTATGCAATGTCTTGCAAAGTAGCATACTGACTGCTCATAGGATGGTGGTATCAAATGCCTTAATGAGGTGCTGTGAGGCACCTAGGGGAACTTGTTATGCAGAAAGTTCCAGAAAGTGTTTAACCTTTTCTACTTCTGATAGCTTTCCATGATGTCTGTACTATCCATTGGTAATCTGACACAGAATGACTCCCAGAAGATAACGAGTTAACTTTCTGTGGGCTGAATTAACTCCTCAAGCCAGAGGAAAAATAGTGCTCTAAAGCTTCCTATACACACACAGGCAGCATAGTAATGAGGCTTCAGCTGAGGAATCTATTTTTAACATACTATCATGTTGTTTGGTAGGAAAGATGACATCAGCCCTTTTCTGAATGCAATACTCCTGTTGGCTCCACCCACAGTCATAAAAAATGGAATAACAGGTTCCAAGGAGTATAAACTCACCAGGCATGTTAGAAAAACCTACTCCTCCCCATTCATTCACAGGTACCAATGGATGTATTTGTTAACCATGTTGGTTCAGCTTCTTGCTTCCCTCACAGAAACTACATTTGTGGTTTTTTTTAAATGAGTGAAACATAGCTTGTCCAGGGGGTTGGCAGCTCTGATAGCTGTTCCAGTCTTTCTTTTCACTGATATAAACTGAGTCAGGAAAAAAGTAAGTAGAAAAAAAAACAGCATTTTGTTTCTACAAGTAGTTGTTAATTGCAGCTGGTATTTTTAACATGTGCAAGTCAACTCCACTTCTCAAACTTAAAAAGAAAAACACACTTCATCACAGACTGTGTTTACCAAGTACTGTGCCCATGATTAAAATAATTTGAACCCTCTCCCCAAAACATTTGCCCTCATATGAACCTGCATGATTTATCTGTAAAGACAATTAAAAAACGTATTTCTAAACGCATTACTAACACCAATGCTTTCAAGGTTTTGAAACTACTAAAGAGACAAATTATACACACACATATATATATATATATATATATATAGTAAACAAATATTGTTAATCCCAAAAGCTGAACTTTGTTTTTAGTATATAAATGTTTAGGAAATACCTGAAAGCTGTCTATTTTCCTTGGAAGCTGTAGTTTTCAGACACTTCTTAGTCTTTCCTTTAGAGACACCAAGTGACTGATAATCATTTGTTCCAAGGGTTTTTAAGTCAGTTTGTTCTCCTAGTCCTTAACAAAATGCAGGGACTCCACAGACCTTTTCTGTTCCTTGGTCCAGATCCCAAACTAGTGAGTCTTCTTTCAGCATGATAGATCCACCTCATACCCCTCCCACATGAATAAAAAAAAGGTGGGATGGATCTTGGAGCTTCTTGGGTGGAGGTGGGGTGGATCTTACTTCCCCCCAAAAAACAATGCTGCCTCCCACTACTCAGGTTCTAGTTCTTATACTACCCATTTAAAAAAGAAAATAGTACCCTGCAACCATTGACTAACATGAAAGCATATTTATTTGAGGGCAGAAAACATTTCTTGGAGGAGGGTAAGGCGGAGGAGACTATTTACACCTTCAGTCAGTTCCACGGACAGAAAACATGACATCACTCCTTTTGTACATGCAATACTCCTGTTGGCTCCTCCCACAGTCATAAAAATGGGGCAGGGCTAGGCAAATGAAATAGAGCACAGAAACAAAATGATTTTTTTCATGGAAAACAGTACTTTTTGGCAGTTTGAATGGTAGGAGATTAATTCACAACTCCTGCAGGTTACTATGCCCATTTGCTATGGCAACCTTCCACAAATCACTTTAATACTAAATTCATGTCTATCTGGGATCGGCATGCCCCCTCAGGTGAACCAGGGTCCATGGTTCCCACCTCCCTTGGATCTCAGCTGAACTGCTGGCCTGTCTCCGTGCACGTGACCTTGCCTGAATGACTCATAAGTCCTCTGACTCACCCGCTGACTTAACCATGTAGAGATCCCTCCAAAATGCATGTACTTAGGCTTGCTAAGACTGAGTACTTAGCCCCCACCTTCCATGAAACATAGAAGTTGACAGCAGATAAGGACTGCAAGGCCCATCCAGTCTGCCCATTTTTTCTAGCTTATGAATGTGCCATAGGCCTTTACTCTGTCAATGGCCTATTTATTCATACACATTTGTATTGCTCCCTTATGCCTATCCCATGCCTGTCTGAAGCCCTGCACTGTATTCATATCCACCACTTCCTGGGGTAGGCCATTCCATACATCCACCACCCTTTCTGTGAAAAAGAACTTCCTCACATTACCTCTTAATCAGACTCCCTCTAATCTCATGCTGTGTCCTCTTGTCCCTCCAGTAATGCAGGCAGTACTCCAGATGAGGCCTAACCAGTGTCTTGTAAAGAGGGGTTATTACCTCCTTCTTATGACTTGTGATACCCCTACTAATACACTCCAACATCCCTCTAGCCTTACCTACTGCTTTAGTGGTCTGTTTGGATGATTTCAGGTCATCTGTGATGATGATGATGCCCAAGTCTCTTTCTTCCCTTGTGATTGCCAGCAACTCCCCTCCCAACCTATAGGTGGCTTTAGGGTTTCTCTTCCCTATGTGCATGATCTTGCACTTCTTTGCATTAAACCCCAGTTGACACTCTTCAGACCATTTTTCCAGTTTTTCCAGATCTCTTCTCATTTTGCCCAACCCATCTGGATCATCTAATCTGTTGCAGATTTTGGTGTCATCTGCAAACAGGCAAACCTTACCCTCCGGTCCATCTGCAATGTCATTGATGAAGATATTGAAGAGGACTGGCCCCAGGACTGATCCCTGAGATACCCCACTTATGACTTGCATCTCTTCTGACTGTATACTGTTTACCACCACTCTCTGTTTTCTGCCCACCAACCAGTTTGCCACCCAGATGACCAGCTTCTGACCCACCCCGAGCCTACCCAGCTTATTAATCAATCTTCTGTGTGGAACAGTATCGAAAGCTTTGCTGAAGTCAAGATAGGTGACATCAACTACACCCCCTTGGTCCACCACTCTGAACCTTAACCACCCCTCCAAGTTCTGGAAGGTCATCCACATCCTCTCCTCTCCCCCTCAATCTAGTCCTTCCCCCTGGTCCTCAAGGTGGGCAACATCCCCATTTACAACCCCCCCTGTTGCTTCTGAGTTCAATGCATTCTTTACCTCCTGTGCCTCCTCCCTTTTCTCCTCCCTCCCCTACCCCTCTCCTTATTGCCTTCCCCTATCCTACCACCCCTACCCTCTGATTCTCCTTCTCCTTCTCTACTATCACTGCTGCTGCCTCCCTCAAGGCTCTGTGGACTCTTAACCCCCTTAAGAATAGAAGCCCTGAAGGGCTCAACCCCAAACTCCTCCATCTTTCTGTTCCTGCCATTGCTCTATCTCCTCCCTTCTCAACCTCTTTTACTCTCTTACCTCCATCTCCGACTTCTGGAAACATGCTACCATCATTCCCATTCCCAAAGGGGGTAACTCCTCCTCACCTGGCAGTTACTGCCCTATCTCTCTGCTCCCCACTCTAGACAAAATGCAAGAGTACCTTGTGCTGTCCCAGCTCTCCTCCTTCCTTGACACTTCTGCTTTCTTCATCACTTTCCATAGGTTCATAGGTATTAATACAGGTCCAATAGCTGTGAAAGCCATGTATGGGCCTGCCACTTATCAGTGGATATGTTCCCATTTTTTTATTCCCCATGTATCTATCAAACTTGCACTTGAAAGCAGCCAGACTATCCACATTAACCACCTCTGCTGGCAGTGCATTCCATGTATTCACCACTCTTTGATTAAACCATCTTCCCCTTCTAGTTGTTTTATAGTTCTCCCCGCATAATTGCAATGGATGGACCCTAGTCCTTATCCCTGTTTTTTCTTTCCAACAAAGTCCTGCTGATTCCAATAATGCAGCATTTTTTGTTGCATTATAAACATAACATAGATCTCCTCATGTTTTCCTATATGTCATGGAGTACATTTCCAAAGACTGCAATTTGAGATGATATTCCATATCCTTTGTTTTATGAACTTTTATTGTAAATCTTCTCTGAACCTGCTTGATTTTCCTGCTATTCTTACTGGACTGAGCAGTACTAAATGGGGCCCCATACTCTAATACTGGTTGGACCATCGACCTAAACAAAGGCACCAGAACCTCCTTACTGTGACTCTTAATATTTCCAATCTGGCTTCCGTAAATTCCACTCCACCTCCTCCTCTGGTTTACTGACTTCATTCTATCAGGCATAGATCAGGGTTTAATCACCTCCGCCATCTTTGTTGACTTGGCCAAAGCCTTTGACACTGTATCACACCCCCTTCTCCTTGACAAACATAAGGCAGCAGGCTCTCTGACTCTTCTACCAATTGGTTCCTCTCCTACCTTGAGGGCAGGTCTCTGTCAGAGTGAATTGGTGATTCCATATCCCCTCCACTTCCTATCAGTACTGGTGTCCCTCAAGGCTCCGTCCTTGGCCCAGTACTATTTTCAGTCTTCTTGAATGACCTCCCCACTGCCTGTTCCTCTGTGTCCATTCACAAGTACGCAGTTGACTCTGTTCTGTTTGCCTCTGGTTCCTCACCCTCTGATCTCTCGGCCACTATCCAGCTGGACTTCAACAGCGTTCAGCACTCGTTCCATTCAAATCAATTATCCCTCAACACCAAGAAAACTGTTTCAATTACCTTTAGCACTAGGCAGAAGCTCACTAGGCTTACTGTCCTCCCCTCCTTTCATGCCCTAGAAGGGGCCACCACTGATGATATTCTCTCATGTAAGTACCTCGGGGTCTGGCTCAACCAGCACCTTGACTTCGCTGGGCACATGGACACCATACACAATAAACTTCACCCCAAACAAAGAGTGTTATACAGGAACAGAGGTTGCATTTCTCCTCCTGCTCACTCTGTAATTGTCCAGATGATCTTTCCCATCTTCGACTTCAGCGACATTGCCTATAACACTGCTCCTAAGACATGTGGTCCATCCTTCTCAGATGTAGAAGGTGTTTCATTTTCAATTTAATTTCATTTTTATTTAAACTGGGGAGCAGAGTAGCAATAATGCCATTTTTCACAGCTACCAGTACATAAAAACAAATGCATTAAAACATTACTTAAAACATACACAATTGGAATCCAACACAATCCAGATTTAAATTAGAACAACTGTACACCAGTCGAGACAGGCTGGGGTAAATTGTTATAATGAATAATCGCTTTGTATTTAAAGGATTTCTGGCCAAAATGTCAAACTAAAACGGGGAATAGAAAAAGACATATTTGTTTTGGGACCTGGTGAAGAACATGTTAGAACATCAAGGGAATTTCTCATTCACTGAGTTTGGCACAAGGCCTAAAAGTATTTTGTGCAAAAAGATTAAAGCCTTAAATTCAACATGTGTTTGAATGGAAGACATCCCATTGAGGTATACAACAAACAATGGTGTGTTGATCCCCTCCAGTCAGTAGCAAACCTACCTATGGAATTGTAAAGTATGTTTAATCTATTGAGTAGAAGTCCAGTCAAGAAAAGGTAAAAATGCTACCATAATCAAACTTGGATAGCAGCAAACTATTTGCCAACAACCTTTGTGACTCAGGAACCAAAAACTGATTCATTCTGTATTTCATGCCCAATCTGTTGTGTATTATCTAGGCAACATGATGGTCAAATGTGAAATGTTTATCAAAAGTAATCCCCAGATAACAGAAACTATCCACACAATCAGTTGGGAGCCCATTTAAATCAAAAATCTGAATACCATGTAACATTGATTTACTAAAACTGGAAAAAAAAAAATTTTTTTTTTAGAATTTAAAAGTAACTCATGAGACAAAAACCAGTTATGAATATGATTGAAATCATTTTAAAGGTTTTGTGTAAACAATAAAAATCTTTATCAGAACTAAACAGAACAGCATCATCAGCGTACAAAATTAACTTAGATGAGGTACAAACCAAAGGCATGGAATTAAAAAATAAAGAAAATAACAGTGGGCCTGATATGGAGCCCTGAGGTTTGCTACAACAAGATTTCTACAACATCTTATGTTGGTTCCAGCCAAACCGGCTTCAGGTTAACACTAAAAAACATTGTCTGTGACCTTTTTTATAAGCCAAAAACTGGTCAAACTCCCATCAGCACCCATTTTCTCCACCATGGATGGTTTCCCACTTGAAGTGATTCCTTCCTTCAAGTACCTTGGTGTGTGGCTTGACAGCAAGCTTGACTTCAGTGCCCACTTCGATGTCAGCCACACTAACCTCCAAACTAAACTTGATGCTTTGTACTGAAATAAAGATTGTGTTTCCCTTCAGGCTCACCAAGAGCTTGTTACCAAAATGATACTCCCAGTTTTTGACTATGCGGACACAGTCTATGGTTCTGCCCCCTCACTTTCCCTTGCCAGACTGGATACCCTCTGTAACTCCTTCTGTTGCTTTGCAACCAACTCACCTTCTCAAACCCATCATTGCTCACTTCACACATCACTATCCTTTTTTTCCTCTACCATCCTGTCACCTGATGCACTGTACCTCGTTTATATCTAAATTCTGGTTTGGGTCCCTTCCTTCCTACCTCTTATTACTCCGCTCCATTGTGCCCTCTGCTTCCTGCTCCCTCCATTCCAGGGACCACTGCATCTTTGCTTTGCCATGTTCTTGTACCTCAGCTGGCCAATCAGCATTTGTCTAACATCTCCCCTCACTTTGGAACCAGCTCCCTTCTGTCCTCCACTTCACTACCTTCCCTGTTTCCCTCAGATATTAGCCGAGACTCCTTCCCTTTCCCCATGCTCCTGTTCCCCCTTAACAGTCCCTCATACACTTGCTGTAATGTTCAACTGCCTGCTCATGACTTGTTTTGCTCATTGTGCACTTTCTTTGGTCTTCGCATGCTCTGACTTTGCACTTTTCTTGTAACATTGAATGTGTCTATGCTATGTATCATTTTTTGTTACGAGGGGGATTGTAGATGGCGGGACCAGGAAAAGTCAGACATCTTAAACAAATAATTCTGCTCAATGTTCACAGGGGAAGGGGAAGGGGAGGGACCACAAAAAAGTAACAGGAGCATTGAAGGGGGTAGGTGGACACTGGTCCTTTTTCAGAGGAGAGAATCCTGAAGGCACTCTCTAACTGAAAGTGGACAAAGCAATGTGGCCAGAGGTGGGGCATCCAAGGGTGTTGAGGGAGATACTGGCTGCACCTCTGACAGTCCTATATTTATTTTATTTTTATTTATTTCATTTTTGTTGACCGGGTAAGGTGCACTAGCCATAGCAATGACTATTTTCAGGCACAACCTGGGAGTTTACAGAAACAAAACATTTTGAACAAAGACAGTACAATCATATAAACAGTAGGTGCTTAGAAAATAGTAATACAGTGCAAGTAGTGGAACAAATAGATACAACTAATTCTGCAGAACTCAATAACATAGAAAATATGGGAGAGCAACAGTAAAAATCTTTAGGCAACATTTAGGTAGCAGTCCATTGAGCTAAACAAAGCAAAAAGTGCCAACTTAATAGTCGAGGAAGATGGAATACAATAGAAACAGGAGTAATTAGGGGGTAGGGAGGTAGTATATGGAGGTGGGATAGGATAGGATGGGAAAAGTTGAGGTGAGGTAAGGGAATGATGGCTAGATGTAATTAAAAATTAAATTATGACAAGATAGGAGACAGGAGGTCAGTGCAGGAATATTTTGTTGAGGAAAGGAGCACAGAAAGGCTGTTGGGGTAGAAGACGTTATGTAGATGTACTATGCTAAGGGTGTTTGAAACAGGAGCAAGAGAATGAGACAGCAAGATGGTCACACAGCAATATTTTGAAAGAGGCATGGGATGATGCCAAATGAATAGTTAGAGGGAAGGAGTTCCATTTTTGGGGGGTGTGGCAGGAGAAAGTGCTAGCACCTTTGGAGGAGTGATGTCTAGGGATGACAACATGGGCACTGGCAGCTAAGCGTAGTTCATAGCTGGATGTCTGGTTTAGAAATAGTTCTGCCAGTGGCTTAGGTATTTGATTTCAGATGATATTGTCTATATTACAGCAGAGTGCATAATCTCGGGAAGCTGCCAGAGAAAGCCATCCTAGTTCAGCGTAGAGGAGGCAGTGGTGTTTCAGTCGATGTGAGGGGGACGCATATCTACAGATATTGTTGTATGCGACATCTCACTTCTGAAAACTAGTCTTACCTGATGAGGCATATGCTGCCACCCCATACGTGAGTGACGGAAGGAGTAGGCCACAAGCTATGGTAAGCCTAGCTGATGGAGTGAGTACGTAGCTGGAGCGGTAGGCCATACCAAGTTTCATGTTGGCCAGCTTGCAAGTTTGCTGGACATGGAGATCAAAAGTAAGAGATGGATCGAATGTGATACCCAGATATTTAAAGGAGGGTACAACCATGACAGATGAGCCATTTATAGTAGAGACATTAAAAGTGGGTTGGGCAAGTTTACGTTTGGCTTTGGAACCAAACAGCATGGCTTGAATCTTGGAAACATTTAGGACAAGCTTATTGCTTACCAACCACTCTTCAATTAGCTGAAAATCTTGGGATAGTCGCTGGTTGATTTCAGTGATGTTCTTTGCACTGGTGTACAGGACAATCTCATCAGCATATAGCAGGGAAGCAGTCTGGGGAATGTTTGAGGTAATATCATTTATAAAGATGGTGAAAAGCAGGGGACCGAGAATAGGTCCTTGTGGTACACCAATATGGTAGCATAATCCAACAAGGTGGAGTTAAATTTAACTAGTTGAGTGTGATTTGTCAGGTAGCTGTCAAACCATGCAGTCACGCCCGGTGAGAAGCCTAGTGATCTTAAAGCAGTGGGAAGATAGGGTGATCTACAAGGTCAAATGCTTTAGTCATGTCCATAAAAATTTCCCCATTAGGAGACCTGACTCTATGGCTGCTTGGGTATCAGAAGTAAATTTGAGTAAAGCAGTGGTGGTGCCATGACCCTTGTGGAAACCATGCTGTGCAGATGTGAGAAGGTTATGCTTCTGCAGGAAGTCAATAGTTTGAGTGGCTACGAGCTTCTCAAGGATTTTGCTGAGAACAGGCAATATGGCAATGGGCCTATAGTTGGAGGGATTTTTGTGGTCACCTTTTTTGAAAACAGGGGTAATCCTGGCAGTCTTCCAGATATCTGAGACATAGGTGTGACAAAGGGAGAGGGAAAATATTTTTGCAAGAGGTGCAGCTATGTAAGGGGCTGCGAGCTTTAGGAGTTTAGGTTCAAGGTTGTCCAACCCAACAGCGGTGAAATCAGAGATATTGTTGAGCAGTCTTAGAACTTCCAGGTGAGTGACAGACTTGAAAAGAAATTTGGGCCCAGCAACATCGGGTTGGTCATTCGAGTACGGTCTAGCTGGGAAAGATGAGGTATAGTTGGTGAGGTCAGAGAACTGGGCATTGAAAAAGTTTGCAATAGTGGAGGGATTATTGCAATGGACCCCACTGAGAGACATATCAGTTGGAGTAGCTTGGCAGAAGACACCAGGAGGAAGGAGTGCTGTGTGACTGGACTTCTCTACTGGGACTAAAGAAGTAGAAATCTTGTACTTGGACCTTTAATTTAGGGTAAAAAAACAAACTAACAAACCAAACAAAAAAAAAATTTGTGTGTTTGTCTGACTGAACTGAATGGTTATCTGAACAGTTATCTAGGTGTAAATCTCAGGTGATTGAAAGGGCTTGATAGCTGTGCAATTCAAATTACTTGTAGAAAGATCTAGTAAGTAGGGGGAGTGGCTTAGCTAGAAGGAAGCTAAATTTAAAGACTGCCTTAGAAAGATTCTGTTAGTAGCTTGGTAGAAGACACCAGGAAGAAGGAGTGCTGTGTGACTGGAATTCTGTACTGGGACTATATTTCCCTCCTTCCCACCCAAAGCTAGTTCTACTTTTATAGGCACAGGATTTGACTGACAACAGGAACTTCCTGTTTGGGAGCAGGAAGTGAGTGATCACAGAGCCACCAAAGACCCACCATCCTAGAAGGGCAAGAGTAGCTCTCCAGCCCCCTCTAGCTGCTGGAGGTCTGCCTCTGAGCAAGTATGGGGTCTACTGAGAAATATATGATATTCTTGTCTCAGAACAGGATAATCAGGAGCTTAAAGGACACAGAGACAGAAAGTAAGTAGAGAGAGAAGAGAAAGAAAAGAAAAAAAACAGAGGAAAGAGTTAGGATTCCAAACAACAGTTAAGGGGCCAGAAATAAGACATGATGGGAGTGGTGCAGTGCAGTGGCTGTGAAGCAGCATTCTTCCAGGAGACATTCTGGAGGATGCGGTGTTGTCCCATCTGCAGGCACCTCTCTGGGCTGAGGGAGGAGGTTGCTCATCTCCAGGCTGAGTTGGCCAGGATTTGTGTGACCTCCTCTTCCATCCAGGGACCACCAGGGCCACTGCCGTTGCCTCAGAGGTTGCCAAGAAAGAGGAGCGTTTGGACCACAGTGGGCTCAGGGAGGGTGAGAGTGGTGGAACAGAGGCACATCCCTCCAGTTGTACCTCTCCACAATCCCTATGCCATTCTGGCAAAGTGTGGTTCCTCTATGGAGGCACCTGCAGTGGAGACCAAGGAGGATGCTGGGAACCTCCACAAAGGAGACCCACAGGAGGGTGGCATGGGACCCCACAGGGGAAGGAAACAACTCCTGGTGGGGGACTCCATTGTTAGGAAGGTAGAACTGGGGGAGGAAGGGGAGAGGGAGGTAAGGTGCCTGCCTGGTGCCATGGCTTGGAGGGTCAGTGAGCGAATCCTCAGGATTGCTGGAGCAGCTGCACAGGGGAGGGAGCTGGATGTCATTGTCCACCTAGGGACAAATGACCTGGATAAGAAAGGGATTGGAGCAGTGAAGGAAGAGTTTGTGGAATTGGGGAAGGGCCTTAGACAAGTAGCATGCACAGTAACCTTCTCGGAGGTGCTGCCCATCTATGGCGTAGAAGAGGCTAGGGTGTTCTGCACCATGGGATTCAATCAGTGGTTGAAAACTGGCAGAGCCCAGGATTTGGCTTCATTGGGGACTGGGGTCCACCTGGAGTGATGCAAGCCTATACTGGCATGATGGGCTGCATCTGTCCAGGAGGGAAACCAGGATCCTAGGTGATAGCTTTAAATGCTTCATTGGCAAGCATTTAAACTAGCCAAGGGAGGAGGCACTGGAAAGGAGTAGGAAAATCCTAACCCCCCAAAAAAACATGGTAGTAAGTGTGGTAAACACCAACATAGAGGTGGTGATAGGGAGAAGGGCAGGGGTAAATGGGGAAAGTGACAAAGGCAAGAAGGACAGGGATGGGTCAAAAAGGAGTAAGGCCATCAGTAAATGGAGGATAATGAGTACCAATGCCCGTAGTCTGGGCAAAAAGCTCCCTGAGCTGGTCGCCTTGATGGAATAGGGATGCCTGGATATTGTAGCAGTCACAGAAACATGGTACACAGAGAACCATGGCTGGGATGTTAACATACCAGGGTACATAACCTACAGGAGAGACAGGCAGAGGAGAAAAGAGGGGCGGAGTAGCTCTCTATGTAAAGGAAGGGATAAAAGCAACTGAACAAAAGAGTAAACAGGGAGGAGAGGAGGCACTGTGGGTCACCTTGGAGACTGGAAAGGGCACCGCAATCCACACAGGGGTTGTGTACAGACCCCCATGTCAGGGGGAGGGAATGGACAAGGATATGCTAGAAGGCATTCTTAGGATGGCAGCGAAAGGGGAGATACTGTTGATGGGAGACCTGAATATGCCAGATGTTAACTGGAGCACATTTGCAGCAGCCACATCCAAAAGCAGGGCCAGTCTCGATGCCCTACAGGTGGCAGGCTTCAGACGGCTAGTTTCAGAACCCACTCGTGAGGGAGCAATCTTAGATCTCGTACTCTCAAATGGGGGCAGTGAGAGGATCTCAGATCTAAAAGTGGGTTGCCACCTGGGAACAAGTGACCATCAAACAGTGTGGTTCACGTTAAACTCAGCTACAGAGTCAAGCCATGACAAAGTGAGGTACTGGACTTCAGGAGGGCTGAATTTGGCAAGATGGGAGAGTGCCTCAGAAAAGCACTAGCAAACAGGCTAGAAGGAGGGTGGAGCAACAATGGGAAATCATCAAACTGCCATCACAGAGGCAACAAGCCTTGTGTGAAGCAAATAAACAAATCAAATGAAAGAAAAGCCATTATGGTTCTCAAAAGAGGTGGCTGGGAAAGTCAGGGAGAAAAAGATAGCATTCAGGAAGTATAAGGAAACACAGAAGAAGCAGGACAGACAGCTGTACCAGTTAAGGCAGAAGGAAGCAGGGAGGGAAGTCAGAAGAGCAAAGGCCCAAACTGAGGAAAAGATAGCCAACTCTGTTAAGAAGGGGGATAAAACCTTTTATAGGTACATCAGAGAGCATAGAAAGATAAAGGGAGGGATAGTGAGGCTGAATAGAATGAATGCTGGGTGGGCAGAGGGAGATAGTGAAAAAGCAGGGATACTGAATGAATATTTCTGCTCAGTATTCACAAAAGAGGAGGGGGAAGTGCCTAATCCAATTAACAGAAGCAATCTTGATAGGGGGGTCGATCCCAGCCCTTTCAAAGAAGAAAGGGTTCTGCAAGAACTCCTAAAACTGAAGTTGGACAAAGCAATGGGGCCTGATGGAATTCACCCCAGAATTCTAAAAGAATTAAGTGGGGAACTAATGAAACCACTGACTACTCTTTTTAATAAATCACGGAGGATGGTGTGGTACCCAAGGACTGGAGGAAGGTGGATGTGATTTCCTTCACAAAGTGGGGCCAAGACAGAGGCAGGAAACTACAGACCTGTCAGTGTGACCTCTGTGGTAGGGAAAGTGATGGAGTCACTTCTGAAGGAAAGAATAGTTGAGTACCTAGAGGCCAGTGAGGCACAGGACCCAAGGCAGCATGGGTTCACAGCGGGAAGGTCATGTCAGATGAATCTAATAGATTTCTTTGACTGGGTGACCAAAGTAGTAGACCAGGGAGGGGCTATGGACATGGCCTACCTAGACTTTAGCAAGGCATTTGACACAGTCCCGCTCAAAAGATTAATAATCAAGTTAGCCAGCCTGGGAGTGGGTCCCAGGGTGGTAACCTGGGTAAAACATTGGCTGGACAACAGGACACAAAGATAATTGTAAATGGAGTCCACTCTGAAGAAAGAGGGGTTCATAGTGGGGTACCGCAGGGTTCAGTACTGGGTCCAGTCCTTTTTAATGTCTTTATAAGTGACATTGCAGAGGGACTGGAAGGAAAAGTATGCCTATTTGCAGATGACACAAAGATCTGCAACAGGGTTGATACACAAGAAGGCGTGGAAAGGATGAGAAGGGACTTGGCAAGGTTGGAGGAATGGTCAGAAGTATGGCAGCTAGGATTCAATGCAAAGAAGTGCAAAATAATGCACCTGGGAAACAAGAACCCAGAGGAATATTACACAATGGGGGGGAGGTAGTAACAACAACAAAAATGGAAAGGGACCTGGGGGTAATCATATCAGATGACCTTAAGGTTAGCAAGCAATATGAGAAGGCAGTAAGGAGGGCTTGAGTACTGGGATGCATAGGAGAGGCATCACCAGCAGAAAACAGGAAGTTGTTATCCCTCTGTACAGACAGTTGGTGAGACCCCATCTGGAGTACTGTGTCCAGTTCTGGAGACCCCATCTCCGCAAGGACATAGACAGGATAGAGGCAGTCCAGAGGAGGGCAACTAAAATGGTGCAGGGTCTGCAAGAAAAGCCATACGAGGAGAGACTAAAGGAGCTTAATATGTATACTCTTGAGGAAAGAAGGGAGAGGGGGGACATGATAGAAACTTTTAAGTACCTCAGAGGAATCAACAAAGTCCAAGAGGGTAGCATCTTTCAGAAAAAAAGACGTGCAAGAACAAGGGGACACAATTTAAAGATGGGGAGGCAGTTCCAGGGCAATGTGAGGAAGTATTTTTTCACAGAGAGGGTAGTGGAGCATGGAACAGCCTTCCTGAGGAGGTTGTGGGGTCTAAAACTGTGGGAGAATTCAAGAATGCATGGGACAGACATAAGGCAATTCTTGTGGGGGGGAAGGAAGAAATAGGCTGTTGGTTAACTAGGATCTGCGGCCTATCCTGTAGGTAGGGAAATGGGCAGACTAGGTGGGCCAAACGGTCCTTATCTGCCATCAAAGTCTATGTTTCTATGAGTGGGGGCTGGATTTGTTCCTAGGAAGCATTTAATATGGGACCAGAATTTTTTGGAGTCACCATATGATATAGTTAATAGATCCTTACAATAGGCACTTTTTTTTGGGGGGTATTATTTTCTCTCCTCCAGAGCTCTGGCTATGACCCCCGCCCTCTGTTGTTCCCCCCAGTGCCATCCCCGGACATCAGACCCCCTCTGTTATGCACCCCACGACTTACCCTTCGCGGCAGGGTGGTGGGGAGTGACTCAACCCACCCCAATGGATCCATGCCAGGGAGGCACCCTTCCAGGAATGGCACCACGGGGGAACAACTTCATGCTGTCGGGCTCACTTTTGTCTGCTGTTTTCCTCCCGGTGGGTCATGGGCGTGCAATGACACCAGCGACTGGAGTGCATGTGCGCTCGCGCGTGCCCCAATCAGTCTGCCACGCTGCACTCCGCCTTCAAACTTGGTAGCTACGATATTGTTGACTCCCAGCCTCCGCTAGGGGTCAGGCAAGCCCCGCCACCCAAATCCCCTCCCCGGAGATGGAGAGCAGTCCCTTGGATGCTCAATCCATCTCCTCCCCACCGACCCACGGCAACCCATGCCCATTCCCGAACATGGGTCACCGGCGTGGCGCGAGGTGTGGCGACCAGTGCCTCAACCCTCAGCACCACCAGGCCGGCTTACAATAGGCACTTTTGGCCCTTTTGATTTCCTTCTTGCAGGAATTTCTGAGTGCTCTGTAGGAATTTAAGTCACCTGGGAGCCCCGTGCTTTTGTAGTGGAGCCAGGATTTGTCCCACTGTCACAATTTGAAGAGAAGGTCGGACTGTAGCCACTGAGTATGTTTATTTTTTTACCCGACAGGTAACACGAGGGCAATGTTTGCCCTGGACCTCCAGGAAGTGAGTCAGGAATATATTAAGAGTAGTCTGAGGGTCACGTGAGTTAAAAAGGGGGGTCAAGCCAATAGTGGCAATGTCCAGTAGGAAGGATTGAGGGTCAAAGTGTACATAGTTATGGAAAGTAATAAAACAAGGCTTAGAAGGGGAGGGCCTAGTTTTACCCCATATACAAAAGGTGGGGGAATGGTCTGTGATGGCATCAGCTAGTATGCCAGAGGAGATAATATTTTCCAGGTGGTTGGTCATTATCCAGTCCAACAGAGTACTCGAGTTGGAGTGCAGGGCAGTTCTAGTAGGGTCACTGACCACCTGGTGAAAGTTGAAACTTAGAATCTTGGACTGTAGTGCATGTAGAGAGATTCTGAGACAATTTAGATTGAGATCATCAAGTATAAGAACCTAATTTCTCCCAGAAAGAAGAGAGGTCTGATCAAGCAGCTCATCAAGTCCTTTTAAACCACTGGAGGTGGGGTTATCGGCACAGACAATATGTATATTTTTTGGAACCAAGAGTAAGGAGGACATGAAGCACTTCACAGTGGATTAGGGGAGATGAGGAGATTGTGGAGAGCTGTAGGAGATCTTTAAAATAGATGGCTGTACCACCCCCCTCGTTTTGGAGCAGGTCTGTCAAACCTCAAGAGATTGTAGGAGAGAAGCGAGCACTGAGAGTCCTGGATGGAAGATTTAAGCCAGGTTTCTGTAAGGCAGATGATATCTGGTTTGTATAGGGTGACCCAGGATTCTAATTCAGCAAAATTGTGCAGTAGGCTCCTGATGTTAAGGTGCACTACAGTAAGACCCTTTGCATTAGAGAGGGGATGCTGTATGTTGTTGCTTGGTCCAGGGTTAGAATGTATATCACCAGACAGCAGCAGGGCCAGTATGAGGAGATACCAGAGTTTATGTTGCAGGAAGGAACATAGGGTCCTTGTGTTCAGGGGACAGTGTTTTAGTACATAGACTACCAACAAGAGCCATGGCCTATTTGATAGAAGTGGAGTAAGGTCATAACGGAGAGAGGGCAGCAGGAGAAGGTTAGAGTATATGTAGTTGTGGGGCTGGAAAAGTAGGATCGCCATGGGGGCCATGGGGGCAGGAGGAACAGTAGGCAAGGATAGGTGGAGTAGAGCAAGAGAGGGCATAAGAAGAGAGAGTAACATGGGTGGTTTCATTGTTTAAGCAGATGTAGGTACTGGCTTGTGGAGAAAGTGAAAATCAGGACCAGCCAGGGGGAAAAAGAAGTGTGAGATCAGAAAAAGATAAAGGTATAGAGGAAAAGAGAGCTAGGATTGAAAGTTTGGTTGAAATTTATAATGAGAGATTTAGGTAAACCTGTCAGGGGAAGGAAGGAGGAGGAGCAACGGGCACAGTGAGCAATGACAGAGTAGAGATAACAGGGTGGGTGGAGCAATTGAGTATTTAAAGGAGGCCTGGGAGGGGGTGGGGGCAGGAGAAAAATTAGCAGGGATTCATCCAAAAAACAAGCTCTGCAGTAGCCAACTCAGACCCTAGGAACAGTGCACAGTCAAAAGTAAAAGGCGCACCAATCAGAAGGGCTAGGAGGCAGAGAGTGGACCAATGAAAACTCGCCTGTAAAAGCTGCACCAATCGGAGGCCTCGGCACCAAAATTCAGTTAGCAGCAGTACCTGGGGCTTGAGTCCAAGGCGGAGGACTGCGAGAGCAGTCAGACTTTGGTGGCAGAGTTGGGCACTGGCAAGTGGCCCACCTCACAATCTGGAAGCGCCGCTTCTGGTGCTGGTCTCTGGGGAGGAAGAGGGAAAACAAGTATAAGTATGGGTCAGGGAGATGAGGGGGTGGGTGGCTGGCAGCAGACCATCTGCAGGGGGTGGGATGTATTTGAAAGATAATACCATGCAATTAGCCAGAGACAATAGTCAGCAGGAGGGTGGAGAAGCCACGAGGAGAGGGGATGAAATAGCAGAGAGGGGGAGGGCTAAGCAATAAGTGAGCATAGACGTTTAAGTGGGGGGGTTGGCTAAGAATCAGGAAAAAGCACAGTAGTTTAGAGGTTTACAGAGCACAGTAGTTTGACAAAAATAGTCACAGAGAGCAGTAGGGCAGGAAAGTTTGGCAGAGGTACAGAAAAAAGGCATGGAGCGAGGTAAAAAGGTAGTGAAACAGCTTGACAACAGGCTTTATACACTTAAAATTCTAAGCACATTCAGGCAGGACACATAAGATTAGAAAAAACTAAGCAGCTCTAATATGGAACACTACAGGAAAAAAGTATTTAACAGAGCTAGGCAGTGGTACTTGACAAAAATTAGCAGGGATTCAGCTGAAAAACGAGCTCTGCAGTGGCCAACTCAGACCCTAGGAACAGTGCACAGTCAAAAGTAAAAGGCACACCAACCAGAAGGGCTAGGAGGCAGAGAGTGGACCAATGAGAACCTGCCTGTAAAAGCCACACCAATTGGAGGCCCTGGCACTGAAATTCAGTTAGCGGCAGTACCTGGGGCTTGAGTCCAAGGTGGAGGACCATGAGGGCGGTCAGACTTTGTGGGTAGAGTCGGGCAGTGGTGGACGAAGGTGGCAAATGGTCTGCCTCATGATCTGGAAATGCCACTTCTAGCACTGGTCCCTGGGGCTTGAGTCCAAGGTGGAAAACCACGAGGGTGGTCAGACTTTGTGGGTAGAGTCGGATGGCAGCAGCCAGAGGCTGCAAGTGGCCCACCTCATGATTTGGAAGCACTGCTTCTGACGCTGGTGCCTGGGGCTTGATTCCAAGGCAGAGGACTGTGACGGTGGTCAGACTTTGTGGGTACAGTCGGGCAGTGGCGGCCGGAAGTGGCAAGTGGCCCACCTCACAATCTGGAAGAACAGATCACTGGATACCAGAGTTGTTCCAGAGGACTGCAGGAGGGCATATGTAGTCCCACTTCACAGAAGTGGTAGAAGGGAAAAAGCTAGAAATTACAGGCCAGTCAACTTGATACCAGTGGTGGGAAAGTTAATGGAAACACTGCTAAAAGAAAGGATTGTGGAATACCTTAAATCTAAATGGTTACAGGACCAAAGACAGCATGGATTCACAGGGGAGAGGTCATGTCAGATGAATCTGATAGATTTCTTTGACTGGGTGACCAAGGAATTAGATCAGGGAGGAGCAGTGGATGTGGCTTCTTTGGATTTCAGTAAGGCTTTCGACACTGTTCCACATAGAAGACAAGTGAGCAAGCTGGGGAGCTTAGGGGTGGGTAAAAAGTTCATAAACTGGATGAGAATTTGGTTAGGGGATAGATAACAGAGGGTGGTGGTAAACGGAGTTTACTCTGAGGAAGGGTGACCAGCAGGGCACCTCAAAGATCGGTGCTGGGTAGGGTCCTCTTTAATGTTTTTATGAGTGACATTGCAGAGGATCTGGAAGGGAAGGTTTGCCTCTTTACAGATGACACCAAGATCTGCAACAGATCTGGGAAAAAGGTGAAAGACAGGAAAAAAGAAAATAACTTAAAAATAAAGAAAAGCAGAACAGAACGAATAGAAGGAGGTTGAAGGAGTTAAATAACTCCCTTAACTCCATGAGTGAAGAGAACAAAGCACTGTCAGAGAAAACTGAGGGTATGGGTAAGAAAAAAGACAGGGATGATGATCTTAGTCTTGGAAGTAAAGATGAAACAGAGGAAGGACAAAGGGCCAAGATTAAAGGGAACAAAGCAAACATTGCCAAGGGAATAGAACAAAACAAGGTGCAAATAAAGCAAGATCAAGGAAAAAGAAAATGAGAGGCAAAAAACTAGAGACTGAAAAGTACAGCAGAATGCAAAAGAAAGGAAGAAAGGTACTGATAATACTAATACAGAAGAGGAGGATAAACTAACTGATTGTATGGAAGAGGTTACACAAAATAGGACTATAAATAATAGTCATGTAAACATAGCAAATACACTGAAGGAGATAGAGAGAAATTAGAAAAATGGGAAGATTCCTTAAAAGGACACTAGATACTGTTTATATCTTACCACTATGTAAGGTGGGTATAATCCCAGATGAAACTGAGGACACTTTAAATCTGCTCTTGAAGCAATTTTTGGGGACAATATTACAAGGAAACAAAAATAATGAAACTATGTTAAATCATTTGAGTGGATCAGACCTGTGGAGAATATGAAGCTGGTCCTATTAATTGTAGACCAGTTTTATATTCTAAAAGCAATAGAAAACCAGAGGAATAGGATAAGGAAAATGGGGGTTGAAGTAGAACGTGTAGTAAACATTAAAGTATTGTTCCTGGAATATTATAATGAACAAAAAAATTACAGGACAAGGGATCAAGACCTGATGCTGTCTATATTTGGAATAAATGATTTTCTGAATGAAACAAAAAAAAACTTAAGAATAAAGACAGCTGAGTTATTGCAGAATTTACTTAAACTGGAAAATCTGAATATAATGATAAAAAAAGTTGTTAGATGGGAGGAAAATGGACAGTTAACACTCTGGGTAAATGATTAAACAGATTACCGGTTGATTCTTTCTAAAGCTCATATTCTAGATAAGGTGGACATCCATGTTTTTGCTGAGGTAACACCAGAGGTAGAACCAGAAATGGAATTAAAATCATATCACTGGATAAATCTGATACAGACAACAAATAGATTCCTAACCTTGTAAGACTGTAATGAAGATTGACAGCCAGTGGATAGTAAATGTAAGGGGTCTGAGTTAAACAAAAGCAATACAGACAGTAAAAATAAGAATTTGGAATATAATACAATCTCTTGGAATGTTGCAGGGGTAAAAGACAAATTAGCTGATCCCTCCTTTTTAGATTACTTGAAATGTTTTAACTGTATATGCCTACAGGAAACATGGACTAAGGAAACTATAAATATAAATGGGTATAAAACATTCAGTAAAGATGCCAAAAGTACAAAGACATTTGGGAGATTATAAGGAGGTTTAATAATTTGGTGTAAAAGTTTAAAAGAATTTCAGCTGGTTGAAATATATAAACAAAATTATCATATTTTGGGTATTAAAATAATGGGCAGGAATAGGGAAATTGCAATACTAAATGTATACATACCCCCAGTTAACTCCAGATATGCCATTTCTCATACTTTGGAGAAAGTTATTGAAGATTGTACACAGATTAACCCGGGCCGTGGTATCCTGGTAATAGTTGACTTTAATGCCAGGGTGCGGCAGTGCCTGGAGCCAACCACAGAGATGGTATATCTGTATGCAGAACAGGGTCTATCTCATGTTAGGTTTGTGTGAAAGTCAAAGGGCAAGAAAGAAACAGACGGGTAGAAAATTATGTAAGATATTTGCAGATAGGAGTTTTGCAATAATGAACAGAAGAACAACAGGAGACCCATTAGGGGAATATGCATACATAGGTACTAAAGGTGCTTCAATAATTGATTTATTCTGGGTAAGAGTCAACATAATGCCATTATTTGGGGACCTCAGGATACGTGACAGGGCAGAAAGTGAGCACAGACCGATAGAGGTGATTTTGGAAATTTAGCTGAAAACTTCAAATATGGTTAAAACAGACCAAATACTGAGAGTTAGTAAGGGGGTGAAATGGGAAATGATTGATAATTATACATCTGATAAATTACTAAGAGACTGTGGAGCAGTGGAAGAAATAAGGGGAATCAAAATCAATAAAGATCCAGAAAGTAGTCTACACAATTTAGAAATAACCCTGAAAAAGATCTCATCCTTGTTAATAGAAGTTTCATGTATACCAGAAATAAAAGGAAGCAAGTGGTGTGATAAAGAGTGTAGAACAGCTAAGAAGCAAATCAACAGGGTAGTATGGCAATAGTGAGAGTGAGTTATTCTAAAGAAAACTAAAGAAAGCCTAGTAAATTAAGAAAAGAATATAAACAACTCTTAGGCAAAAAGAAGGAAACACAGAGATTAAGACTATGGAAGGAATTTGAGAAAGCTGTATGGAAGAAGGATAATAGGAAATGTTGGTGGATGATGGCAAATGGATGGGACGCTTATTCGGGAGAGACTGAGAGCCATATAGATCCATATTCTTGGGAATTATACTTCAGAGAATTATTTTATGACCCACATGCAGTTAATCAAGATACTATAAATACTAACTGGGTAATTCTAGATAATGAAATAACAGAAGAAATATTGAAAGCACTTAACTCCTCAAATAGACATAAAGCACCAGGACCTGATGGATATAATAATGAATGATCCAGAACTCTGGACACCATGTCTTTACAATATATATAAGCATATAACCAATACTGGTTAACTAATTCTAACATGGCGAGAAAACATTATCATACCCATATTTAAAAAAGGAGACAAAAATAATTCAAAACATTACAGACCAATACGTTTATTAGATACTACACAAAAGATATTTACTAAAATTTTAAACAAAAGAATATTAGATTGGATTAGTGATATAAATATTATCAGCGAAGCACAGGCAGGGTTTATAGCAGGCCATTCTGCAATTGACCAATGTTTTGTACTCTCACATTTGATATACAAGTATACCAAAATTAAAAAGTAAAAACTGTACTGCGTATTCATAGCTCTACGAGCAACATTTGATAGAGTCAAAAGGGACAAATTATGGGTAGTTTTAAAAAGTTATGGAATGGACGCACCAATGTTAAATATCATAATTTCATTATACACGAACAATAAAACAAGTATAAGATACAATAAAAAAGGTGACAGTATTTCAAAATTTATAACAAACATTTGATTAAGACAGGGATGTGTCCTATTCCCTATGTTGTTTAATTTGTTTTTGAACAACGTATTGATGAGATTATATGACCCTGAACTGCATATAGCAAAGCTGGGCTCCAGGTGCTGCCCCTATCTGGCTTATACAGATGCTATAGTACTAACATTTACAAGTTATTTGGGAATCAAGAGGAGTCTGAATAAATTCCAAGAGGGATGTGTTGAAGCATCACTGGAGATTAACTATGATAAAACTAAATACATGATATGTAATAAACAATATGAGAAAAGGAGGAAAGATCACAGTTTCAAGTGTAACAAACATAAAATAGAAAGAGTAAATACATTTTGTTAATTAGGAATAATATTTATATACAATCTAAACTGGAAAGAACATAAAAAAATGCTGGGGCAGAAAATCAAGAGATTTATTCCAGTTATGGAGGGTTTTTCATATAGGTACAGAGGAAAGTCTATAAAAGGATATATACAACCTTTAAATGCTAAAATAAAAAGTCAAGTTCTATTTGGGGCTGGAAATTTGGGGTATAGATAATAGTGACACAATAGAAACCTTAATGGACACCGTTTATAAAAGACTATTGGGTCTACCGAAAGGGGCTCCATATACATTAGTAAGATTAGAATTAGGACAAACTGCAGTAAGATGTAACATCGAGCAAAGATTATCTCTTAATTGGATTAAGGTATATAATATGGAAGAAATAAGATTACCACGTGCATGTACAGATGAATCGACAAGAGTACATAGAAAAAAAGTTCTCCTTCCCAAGCTTGGTTATATTAGAGAAAATATTGAAACCATATGGCTTATTGAACTGCTTGCCTGAGAGCACTATAACACTCCCAAAGATGATTGAAACGATAATAACAGACAGAATCAAAGAGATACATATACAAAAAGAATTAGAAATAGGCAAAGATTACAGAATAAGTGAATGGCTATCAGAAAATAAAAGACACTTTGGAATGGAATCCTATCTGATAAAAATTTAGAATCAAATAAAGAGGAGGGCTTTAACTCGATTTAGATTCGAATACAATGATAGTCAAAGAATTAGAGGGTTTTAGAACAAAAACATTACAAAAAAAGTGTAAGTGCCAGCTTGGGAAAGACAACTTAATCTAGTGATTGTATGCCCTCTGTATAATTATGAAAGTAAGCTGTATTTGGGAAACATACTCTCTACACTAAACATGGAACCTAACTATCAAGTTACATCTTCGATGAAATCAAACAATTTGGAAATACTAGAGAGGGTTGCAATGCTTTGTAAGACAACAGAAAATAAAAAAAACTGCATATTATTCATAACAAATAGAATGGTATAACTGTATTGTATAAATGATTATGCAAGCCTAGCGTGTGCAATATAATAGACTGAAGAGTTTCTTATGATCAGAAATGTATTACTAAGATAAATGCAGTGTAATTTTTATTATTGTGTCTGTATTTTAAGAGAACTGAATGTGTATTTTATATCTCTGTAGTTATTTATGAATGCTTTGTAGGATCAAAATGTAATCTGATGAAATGACAATACTGATTGTCAATCAATAAACAAAACTGAATTGAACAGAACAGCAACAGGGTGGACACTACGGGGGAAGGGAGATTTGAAAGGATGAGCAGAGACCTTGGAAAACTTGAAGAGTGGTCAAGGGTATGACAGCTGGGTTTTAATGCAAAAAAAAAGTGTAAAATAATGCACTTGGGGCACAGAAATTCAGGGACAAAGTACAAAATGGGTGGTACTGTATGGTACTGATGACAACCAGACAACATAGACTTTGACGGCAGATAAAGACCACTTGGCCCACCCAGTCTGCCCATTTCCCTACCTATTGGATAAGCTGTAGATTCTAGTTAACCAACAGCCTACTTCCTGCAACTGCCCACTATAATTGCCTTATGTCTGTCCCATACATGTTTGAATTCCCCCACTGATTTAGACCCCACAACCTCTCCAGGAAGGTGGTTCCATGCGTCCACCACTCTTTCCGTGAAAAAGAATTTCCTCACATTACCCCTGAGCTGTCCCCCCTCTAACTTTAAATTGTGCCCCCTTGTTCTTACACATTTCTTTTTCTGAAAGATGCTACCCTCCTGGACTTTTTTGACTCCCTTGAGGTACTTAAAAGTTTTTATCATGTCCCCCCTGTCCCTCCTTTCATCAAGGGTATACATATTAAGCTCTCTCAGTCTCTCTTCATATGGTTTCTGATGTAGACCCTGCACCATTTTAGTTGCCCTCCTATGGACTGCTTCCATCCTGTCTATGTCCTTGCATAGATGATATCTCCAAAACTGCACGCAGTACTCCAGATGGGGTCTCACCAACTGTCTGTACAGAGGGATAACCACTTCCCTTTTTCTACTTGTGATGCCCCTCCCTATGCATCCCAGTATCCCCCTGGCTCTCCTTACTGACTTCTCACATTGCTTACCCACCTTTTGGTCGTCTGATATGACTACACCCAGATCCCTTTCCATTATTGTTGTTGTTAGTTCCTTCCCTGCTATTATGTACTCTTCTCCTGGACTTTTATTTCCCAGGTGCATTACTTTGCACTTCTTTGCATTGAATGTACATTGCCATATGACTGACCGTTCCTCCAACCTTGCCAAGTCCCTTCTCATTCTTTCTACCACCCCTTGTGTATCAACTCTGTTACAGATCTTTGTGTCATCTGCAAAGAGGCATACCTTTCCTTCCAGACCCTCTGCAATGTCACCTATAAAGACGTTAAAGAGGACTGGACCCAGTATTGAGCCCTGAGGTACTCCACTAATAACTCCCCTTTCTTCAGAATGTGTTCCATTCACTATTACCTTCTCTGTCCTGTTGTGCAGCCAGTTTGCTACCCAGGCTACCACTCTGGAACCCACTCCCAGGCTGGCTAACTTGATTATTAATCTTTTGTGCGGGACTGTGTCAAATGCCTTGCTAAAGTCTAGGTAGGCCATATCCACAGCCCCTCCCTGATCTATTACTTTGGTCACCCAGTCAAAGAAATTGATTAGATTTGTCTGACATGACCTTCCTGCTGTGAATCCATGCTGCTTTGGGTCCTGTGCCCCGCTGGCCTCTAGGTACTGAACAATTCTTTCTTTCAGAAGTGATTCCATCATTTTCCCCACCACTGAGGTCAAACTAACAGGTCTGTAGTTTCCTGCTTCTGCCTTGCTCCCACTTTTGTGAAGGGGAATCACATCTGCCTCCTCCAGTCCTCAAGTACCATCCCATCTTCCCATGATTTGTTAAAAAGTGTGGTTAGTGGTGTCACTAGGTCCTCCCTTAGCTCTTTTAGGATTCTAGGGTGAATCCCGTCAGACCCCATTGCTTTGTCCACCTTGAGTTTTAGGAGTTCTTTCAGGACTCTTTCTTCTGTAAATGGACTGGCGTCAACCCCACTACCCATAGTGCATCTATTGTTTGGTTTCGGTAACTCCTCCTTTTCTTCTTTTGTGAATACTGAGCAAAAGTATTCATTCGGTATCTCTGCCTTTTCACTGTCTCCCTCTGCCCACCTCCCCTCTCCTTTGTTAATCTTCACTATCCCTCCCTTAACCTTTCTATGCTCCCTAATGTACCTATAAAAGGTTTTATTCCCTTCTTAACTGAGTTGGCTATCTTTTCCTCAGTTTGGGCCTTTGCTTTTCTGACTGCCTTCCCCACTTCTTTCTGCTTTAATTGATACAGTTCCCTGTCATGCTCCTTCTGTGATTCCTTATACTTTTTGAATGCAGCCTTTTTCTCCTTAACCTTCCCTGACACCTCTTTTGAGAACCACAGTGTTTTTTTATTCCGCTTTGTTTTCTTTATTTGTTTCAAACAAAGGCTTGTTGCCTCCATGATGGCAGTTTTGATTTTTCTCCATTGTTCTTCCACCCCTCCTTTCTGGCCATTTGCTAATGCATTCCTCAGGTATTCACCCATTATGCCAAAGTCAGCCTTTCTAAAGTCCAGTATCCTTGTCTTTGTATGGCTTGATTCCATGGTTGTGTTTATTGTGAAGCACACTGTGCAGTGGTTGCTTGTTCCCAGATATCTACTGACTTCTACATTTGTGATCTTCTCTCCATTTGAGAGTACCAGGTCTAATATTGCTCCCTCCCGAGAGGGTTCCACCACTAGCTGTCTAAGGCATGCCCCCTGTATGGCATCGAGAATGACCCTGCTCTTGGATGTGGCTGCAGTCCATGTCATCCAGTTAACATCTGACATATTTAGGTTCCCCATCAACAGTATCTCCCCTTTTTCAGCCATTTTGAGAATGCCCTCTATCATTTTCTTGTCCATTTCCTCCCCTTGAGACAGGGGTCAGTATACAACCCCTGTGCGGATTGTGATGCCATTCCATGTCTCCAAGGTGACCCAGAGTGCCTCTTGTCCTCCTCCTTTGCTTTTTAATTATGTAGCTTTGATCCCTTCCCTTATGTAGAGAGCTACTCCACCTCCTCTTTTACCCTCCCTGTCCCTTCTGTAGATTGTGTACCCTGGTATGTTGACATCCCAGTCATGGTTCTCCATGTACCATGTTTCTGTGACTGCCACAATATCCAAGTGTTCCTCTTCCATCAGGGCTACTAGCTCTGGAAGCTTGTTTCCAAGACTACGGGCATTGGTACTCATTGCCCTCCATTTAATGTTGGCTTTATCCTTTTTTACCCCATCCCTGCTCTTATTGCCCTTGTCTATTTTTCCATTTACCCCTGTCCTGCCCTCCCCTCTGTCAAGCTCTGTACCTCAGTGTTTACCCTACTACCTGCCATGTTTTGTGGGGGGAGGCTTGAACTTTCCTGTTTCCTATCAGCACCTCCTCCCTTGGTTAGTTTAAAAGCTTGCCAAGGAAACCTTTAAACCTGTTACCTATGAGCTTGTTTCCCCTTCCTGGACAGATGCAGACCATCATGCCAGTATAGACCTTCATCTCTCCAGGTGGACCCCCAGTCCCCAATGAAGCCAAAGCCCTGTGCTCTGCACCAGTTTTGCAACCATTCATTAAACTGCATGATGTGCAGTACCCTATTCTCACCCCTGCCATAGACTGGCAGCACCTCTGAGAAGTTTACCATGCTTGCTACCTGTCTGAGGCCCCTCCCCAACTCCACAAATTCATCCTGCACTGCACTGATCTCATGCCTAGCTAGGTCATTTGTCCCGAGGTGGACAATAATATCTAGTTCCCTCTCCTGTGATGCTGCTTCTGCAATCCTGAGGATTTGCTTCCTGTCCCTCCAAGCCATGGCACCAGGCAGGCACCTTACTTCCTCTCCTCTCCCCAGGTCTACACCCTAACAACTGAGTCCCCTATCAGAAGCTGTTTCTTCCCTGTGGTGTCCCTTGCCACTCTTTGTGGGTCTCCCTTGTGGATGTTCCCAGCATTCTTCTTGGTCTCCACTGAGGGTGTCATCATAGAGGAACTTTGATTTGCCAGACTGACATATAGAGATTTGTGTAGAGGTACAACTGGGGCTACGCCTCTGTTCCACCACCCTCACCCTCCCAGAACCTACTGTGGTCCATCTGCTCTTTACACATGGCAACCTCTGAGGTAGTGGTTGTGGAACTGGTGCTCTTTGGGTGGGGGAGGCCTCCTTAGTCCTTGCCAGTTCAGCCTGGAGGTGGGCAACCTCCTCCCTCAGAGCTGACAGTTGCCTGCAAATAGGGCAGCAATGCAGGTTCCTGAATGTCTCCTGGAAAACTGCTGCCCCACAGCCAGTGCATTGCACCACTCCCCACATGTCCCTCTTCCTTATAATATACAATGAGTAATATATAAAATATTTTTTTGTGTGTGCATACTTACCCTTTATGCACTGTGCTGGGTTATTTAGAATATGACAGTTCTGCCCCAAGACCTGTTGAGGAAGTGATGTCAGAACCTTGGCTATAAACGAAATGCCATGCCTGGGTGGGCGGGTGAGGGGAAGGGTGGTGGGTAGCCACAACCACTGGTGACTGTTAGAAACAATCAAATACACCACTGCTCCACCACCCTGGTGAGTACTGCCCTTTATAGTAAGTCAACCAACATCACAATTTACTAGACCACTGCTCCTACACAAACCACTCTACTGAGTCCAGGGATAAAAATGAACTCACTGCTCAGCCAGCAGGACACTTCTAAAATGTTGCACAAATGTCCTTCCAAATCCTAGGTCTCTAGCACAGGAATCAAGCAACTTCAGTTGTATTTCACCCCCTCTTGTTATAAAATGACTATACTTTAATGGAATCCTGCAATTCTCTTCTTAATGCCAATAAGAAAAAATGAAACTTTCTGTAGAAAGCGTAGCTTACCTTCCTAAAGATACCGAGGGAAAAATATATTGGATGACTTAAAGGTGGTCAGACAGTGCAACAAAGCAGTCAGGAGGGCTAGTGGGATGCTGGGGTGCATAGGGTTGGGGTATCACTAGCAGAAAGAGGGAGGTGGTGTTAACCCTGTAGAGATCGCTGGTAAGACCTCACCTTGAGTACTGTGTCCAATTCTGGAGACCACATCTCCACAAGGACATAGACAGAGTAAACGTGGTCCAGAAGAGGGTAATTAAAATGGTGCTGGGTCTGCATCAAATGCCCTATGAGAAAAGACTAAAGGACCTCAATATGTGCACCCTGGATGAGAGGAGGAAGAGGTGGGATATGATAGAGAGCTCACAGGGATAAATAAGGTACAGGAGGAAAGTATTTTTCAGGAAAAAAAGATGCTCAAGAACATGGGAACATGATATGAAGCTGGAAGGGGTAGTTTTAGGAGAGATGTGAGGAAGTACTTCTTCACAGAAAAAGTGGTGGATTCCTAGAAAAGCCTTCCAGCAGAGGTGGAGGGGGTGAAAATGGTGGATTTTAAGAATGCATGGCATAGGCACAAGGAAATCACGGGGGAAAGGAAGGGAGGGAAGGAGAAAAAGCTGTAGATCAAGTAGGGTCTGTGGTGAAATGTAGGTAAGGAAAAGTGGGCAAACTAGGTGAACAAGGTGGGCCTTATCTGCCATCAGAATATATGTTTCTGTGTTTCTACAGGAAGTTAAAATTTAGGAATATCTATTTAAAGCAACAGGACCAGCTAGGCAAGGCAAGGCAATTTTATTTTTCTAACGCCCTTTTCCTGGGGCTCAAGGCACCATACAAAACAAACACATCAAACAAAATACAATAAAATAATGTAAACAAAGCAGCTTACATGATAAATAAATTGTTACAAGGTGCAACCATATTCCAGCTAGCCACATCTTAAGCACAGATTATAAAGGTTAAATTAAATCAGGCAATAGTCATGATTAAAAATATAGTATTTCAGGGCCCCTTTGAAGGCCCACACCATGCTGACAGATCTAAGGTGGACTGGCAAAGAATTCCACAGTATCTGTGCAGCCACCAAAAAAGATTTGTCCATGGAAAGCTTTAACCTAGGTCATGGGAAGGACAATATGTCAGCATTAGTGGAGCAGAGAGGGCAGACAGAGGTAACTGGAGTCAGAAGATCTTTTAGGCAGCCAAGACCCAAACCATGTAGGGCTTGTACACCAACAAGCATATATTCTTTAAGATATGCTTTTACACCAAGTATATCTTAAAGATCTTCAAGGATCTCTCTTCCATCAGGCCACACCTATGGAACTATAGCCACCAGGCATTAGGACTACATGGAAACTTTTTTGCTAGTAGTCTACTAGGGGTTCCCCATTAAGCGTGGGTGGCCCACGCTCTCCTTGGTTCTTTTCCCACAGGCGACCATACTCACTGGACTCCACGGAAACACAGTCACTTTAGTCAACCACCAATTCTCAAATGTTCTATTCCTTTTATTTTCTCACCATAGTATGTTATCATTTAATTTCTAAAGTGATTGCCATCATTGTGTATGTTGATGAAAGATCCCTATAAGCTCTTCCATTATTGTGAGTGTGGTGGAAAAATCTACTCCCATGACAACCACAGCATCTGCATCTGCCATCTCAGAGTGGCCTATGACACCAAAGCCTGCTAGCACTGCCTGAAATTCAACCCAGCCACCCGGTGATGCCGCCAGAAAGCCATGCAGTCTTTCCACTTAGAACAGAAGGAAGCCAGGATGGAAAGGGCGCTCCAGGCGAGAAGCTCCTCCATATTGCCGGCCCAGTCCTCAGGTTCCCATTCCTCCAAGGCCCTGGACAAGTCTTCAGGCAAGCATAAACACCAGGAAAGGGAGCAGAGTAAGGACAAATCCCCCACGGTCCACTCTTAGTAGCTGCTCTCCTTGGCGCTGACCATTGTAGCACCGCCATCTGCTTTGGTGGTGATGCCTGCTGCTGCCCAAACCCTCATTCCTGCTTTGGCAATGAGTTCCACTGGACCTCCCATGGTTGGTGAAGGCTTCTCGATGTCCAGGCTGCTGGTGCCCCCACTGATGTTGCAAACTCTGCTGCTCAGACCTCAGCTACCTCGAGGTTGGCTGGCAGTGGGTTCCACTGGACCTCCCATGGCCTGCAAAAGCCCATCAACACAGGGGCTCAAGCCACCCCTGCTGATGCTGCAGGGAGTTTCATCCATGTTGGGGTTCCAGCCTCTCATGTCGACACCCCAAGGTGCCTCTGCATTGCAGGCCACCGTCGATGTACAGACAGTGCTCTCTTCCTTCATGGAGATCTTGTACCTCCTCCAGGTCTGACAACACCGGGGCCTGCTAGACCAGCCCCCACATTGACATCTGCTTTGTCAGTATGCCCTGCTCACTCCAGGTTGTCAATGCCATTGCTGCCTACCTTGCAGCCTACTGAGCCCATTGACAAGGTTCAGGAATACAGACTTTACCTCATGCCATGAAAGGAGGAATAGGAGGAGGAAGACGTAGAGGGGAGCACTGCTAGATCAGGTGCCACAGTTTCTACCAGGAGTGAGGACTCTATTCTATATACCCCCAGGTCCCCTTCTGAAGACCCCACCTTCATTGGCATGATGAGACAACTCCAAACTGCTATGGGGTTTGATGCCCAAAAAGAGGACATCACACACAGAAACTTGGTGGAGTTTCTAGAATTGCCAGATTCTCCACCTCTGGTCATCCCTCCTCTGCTGGCTTGCTTAGGGAATGCCACTTGGCTGCCTAGGAACAGACCTAACTTGATCCCTGCCATGTCCAGGAAGGCTGACAAGCTATACCAGGCCCCTTCAGGAAAGCCTTTTTCTCCTGGGCAACCTGTGGCAAATTCTGTAATAATTAAGGCAGCCCATGATAGGTCCAAGGTGCCTAAACACCTCATCTCTCTCCCCCTCTCAGATAAAGAGTTGAGGAATCTGGACCTTTTGAGAAAGAGAACCTTTGTCTCAGCAACACTGGGCCTCAGAATAGCCAACTATCAGGCCCATATGGTCAAATTCCAGCATACCCTCTGGAAAAAGCGTAAAGCAGCAGCCAAACCCTTCCAGAGGGTCCTCAAAAACAAGAAATGCTCAAGGCCCTCCAGACTGGGGCTGATGTAGGGAAGCACTGCTTGAGGTCTACCTATGATATTTCTGACATCTCTGTCCAGGCAGTTGTGGCTGGCATCTGTATCAGGAGGCATTCTTGGCTCAGGGTGTCAGGATTTGCTAGTGACGTCCAGCAATCTATATTAAATGCCCCTTTCAGAGGCTACAAGCTCTTGGAGCAGATGTGCAGGATATGCCTTCTGACCTCCAAGCCTCAGGAAGGACTCTTAGGTCTGTCTACTTACTTTACCACACCCAGCCAAGGAGTAGGCAGAGGGTGCCTTTTTGTTGTGCCACCCACAGACCCAGGAAGAGGAAGACCTAACAAAAGGGCAAGCATAGGGTAGGAACAGTTTTGCCTGTCCCTACCTCCACCACTTCCAAAGCCCCCAGCGGTGGAAGTATGGCCCCAGCAGCAGGTTCAGCTTCAGTCGGACTTCTTGCCACACCCCTCCAGTACTCCAGGTGGTGGTGGGGGGGTTGCTTCTCCCTCCACCTGGACAGGTGGAGGGAAATTACAACAGATGCTTGGGTCCTGCAGCTCATAGAGCATGGTCACGCTCTGGAACTGCCTCCAGAACTACCTCCAGTTTTCTTCACTTATCCTCCAGATCACATACCAATATTACTGGAGAAAGTATGTATTCAGCTGCACAAGAAGACCATAGAAACAGTTCCCTGGGAACAAAGGAACAGGAAGCTCTAGTCTCACTTCTTTCTAGTCCCCATGTCCACAGGGGACTTACGGCCTAGTCTGGATCTAAGGGAACTGAACTTCTATATTCAGTACAAGAAGTTTAGTATGGACACCCTGCAAGGCCTGCTGCCCCTCTCGCAAGCCAGGGACTGGATATGCTCCCTGGACATGTGGGATGTGTTCCTGCATATCAAAGTATGTCAACCCTCACAGGAAGTATCTCAGGTTCCTCTCAAGGGGAACACTACCAGTTCAGGGTATTTCCCTTTGGCTTGTCATCTGCATCACGGGTATTTACCAAATGCTTAGCAGTGGTGGCAGCAGCATTCAGGAGGGAGGAAATATATGTCCTCCCCATCTGGATGGCTGGTTGCTCAAAGCTCAGTCCAAGGAGCACCTGTCTTACACCCTAGCGTGTACCAGCCAGCTGTTTCATGCCTATGGATTATGGTCAACCTACCCAGGTCAGTTTTGACCCCTGTCAGCGTCTCCTGTACATAGGAGCTATACTGGACACCACTCAGGGATCAACCTTCCTGCACCAGGACAGGACAGAGTGCCTGATTGCTCAGGTCCAGGTGCTTTACAGCAGCAGGTATGTCACAGCCAGGACATTCCTCAGACTACAGGGCCTGATGGTGGCAGCCATTGTTATGGTTCACCTGGCAAGGCTGCTTATGTGGATCCCCCAATGGACATTGAGGGTTCAGTGGGATCAATGCACCAGTGATCTAGAAGAGAAGGTTACTGTCACATTGCCAGTAAAGAAGGTGCTTCAGTGGTGGATGGAACCCAGCCATTTGCTCAAAGGGATTCCTTTCCTAATTCCCTCCCCTTATCAGATCCTCACCAAGGGCGCTTTGGGAATGGGCTGGCGGGGGCACGCCTGGGCCCTCATCAGACCCAGGGTACTTGGATCAAAGTGGAGAGTTCCCTCCACATAAACATCTTAGAGATGAAGGACATTCTGTATGCTTTGCAAGCATTCCAAAACCACCTGTCCATGGGGCCACTGCTGGTGCAGATGGATAACATCAGCATGGTACACTACATAAAGGAGCAAGGGGGGACTCACTCATACTGCCTGTGCAGAGAAGTGATGAGAGTTTGATACTGGGCTCTAGAACACAGTCTAGAACTATCGGCTGTTCATGTTCAAGGTGTTCAAAACATCCTGCAGACAAGCTAAGCAATCCAGAATGAACAAGTGGGAGCTGCTGACCTCGGTAGTGGCACATCTGTTCAACAGGTGGGGTTACCCACAGTTGGACCTTTTTGTGTCTCCACTCAATGCAAAACTGATGTTTTTCTGCTCGCTCACTCCAGGGCCTGGAGTTTTCTGGTGGGACGTCCTCCTTCTGGAAAGGGAGGTTCCTCTACACCTTCCTTCTAATTCAGAGGGTGTTTATCAAGCTGCAGATGGAAGGGGCCACTCTGATTCTCACTGCCCCCTTCTGGCCACATCAGATCTGGTTAATCTTACTGCAGCAGTTGGCAGTGGAATCTCCAGTACAATTGTTAGCCATAAAGAATGGAGGGGGGTGCACAAACTTCACTCAGAACATTGAATACTTTCTTCTGTATTTTCATTTTATTCCAAGTAGTTCAAATAGGCATATGGTTAATCCTCTATGTTTTGCCCAGTATTTAAAGGCTTCCTCAGGAGAATGCCTTAAAGTCAAAGTAAAACATAAAACATTTTTACAATCATTGTTTATACCATTATATATATGTCTTGCATTTAAACTTTTAACACATATTTCTACTACATTTACTCACGGTTCAAAAATTCACTGTTCTCAAAATCCGTTTTGGCTTTTTGTTTGTGGTACTCACATTAATAAACCTATAACAAAAACATTCACAGTTTCTAATAATCAATGGTGTTTTTTTATATACTCATTGTGCTCACTTGCATCACAGGCAAAAAACAAACTGTGCCATAGATCTGAAATTTAATTTGACAGGTACATGTCTCTCTAATGCCATATTTTCTGTAAGCCAAGTCCATTTGTAGTTTTGGCTCCTGAAATATGTAAAACAACACCTCTTGTAATTTTTACAGCTGCAGGGGGAACAGCCCTGCAGATGTCTTGCTATCAGTTGGGGGAAAAAAGAGTTCTTTAGACTCCCACTGAAGCATACTTTTGGAGTTGAAACCATGATCCTTCCACTACTGAAATCACTCTGCTGAGAGTGTGTGTGTGTGTGTGGGGGGGGGGGAGTTCCTTTCCTACATGCAGCATTCTCATGCCAGTTCAAATTACAACCAGTGGATATGCTCAGTGTAAACAGCACAGGCAGCTTGTTTTAGCCTTAAATGACACCTAAAACCTCTTTTTACACATTTTGTTTATCTAAACAATACCCTGTTGGCAGGGGTGTAGTGCTCTGCTCCAATACTTCTTCAAGTCTTCAATTATGTTTTTTTATGTAGTTCTCCAGGCAGCAGTCTTAAATCAGCAGCTGAACAGTCTTTGTGGCACATCTGTAAGGGGAAATTTGCTTTATAGCTTCTCTGCTGAATTCCTTCACAGACTTTATTGGAGCACAACGTGATTTGAGATCAGGTTTCGGCTTGTGGCAGTGGGGTCACTGGGCTTTCATTTTTAAGTAAATCTGTTTGTTTGCTAAGTTAAAGTTACTTTCCCTACTAAGGTAAGTAAAGATCACACAACCCTCTGTCCAGTTTTAGTATTGACAGTCCTATGGAAACATTTGGGTGGTTACACTTTATTTGCATTTGTAAGGAGTTTTTTGGAAATACTGCTTGATTGATAATAAAGTGACAGTTTTATTGGTGCCTGTGTTTAATGGCTATCTTCCCTCTGGTACTTGCAAGGTACTGTAAGCTCCAATGGTGCTGGTGGATGAGGGATTGACAAGGGGGATGAGGCTTCAGTTCGATTTTCTTCTTTTAGCTAGTCTCCTCTATTTAGTACCATAATCAAACAAGTAAATAGTAAGATAGAGTAACTATGACATTAAACTTGGATTACACTTAGCTGATACTGCCCTATGGTGGCGCCTAATTATGCACTTGGGATAGTACAGACCCTGGAGTTGAATGCACTGCTCTGCTTTGACTTGTCATATTGTCTCCTACATATCTACTTGTGTGATATTTTTCTGTTTGTATTAAATGAAGCATTTGACTGACATGATAATACTACATATGTTTTGCTGCTCAAACAAATGAGCATAAGTCAGTGCCCAACATCTGTTACAAGTTAGAACAACAGTATCTTGAGGCTACAGACAAGCCTTTCTTACCTCCGTAAGCCACTGTTTCATGGACTTTGGGTTCCACTGGGCTAAGGAGTATAGGCCCTCATATTCAGAGCTGGCCATGTGTGGTCTGTGGCAGTTTGTACGCAGTCTACCTGGAGGGCAACATTCAGACAATTAGCTCACTGCAACTGGAGTGTGCAAACTGTCTAAATATGGGGCCATATTGGTACAGTGCAAAGTGACTATGTGTTATGCTGACACAGGCCCAGACTGAATATAGTTTACAGGAGCACAATGGAGGCAGCATGGCTCAAATGGGATAGCAGCAGGGCTCCTGTGGGCCATATTTAGCCTTAACATGCCAATGACCCCTTTTGGGCATGGAGAGTGCTGTGGTCCATTTGCATACCCATTATGGGCCCATTAACATGCGTGCATGCCCCTCCATTCTGTAGCTGTCTTACATATTCCTTGTGGTTTAGTAGTCCCTCCCACACCCTATTCACCTGCCCTGTAGCTGTCTCAAATGTTCTGGGTAGTGTAGTGGTTCCTGTGCCCCCTGACTGACTTTCCTGTAGCTGTCTTGAATATTCCTGGTAGTCTAGTGGTCCCTCACCCCCTGATCACCTGTCCTGTAGCTGTCTCAAATATTTCTGGTGATGCAGTGGTTCCTGCACCCCAAATCAACTGTCCTGTAGCTGTCTTGAATATTCCTGGTAGTCTAGTGGTCCCTCCTCCCATAAGGGAATCTGATCCTCTGTCAACCCACCTGCTCAGGACCCCCCCTGCTTAAGTCACCTAAGCTGAAGTACAGCAACAGTGACAGTGACCTGCACAGCCTTCTGCTCACCACCTTGGCTGGCCACTGTCTGATTGTCAGTGAGTGATCATGAGTACAGTAGAAACAAGTGCTTGTACAATACTTGCGATTGCTCAGAGACCATCAAATGGAAACCAGTTGAAGTGGTGAGCAGAGTGTTGTGCCAGTCATCACTATTTCTGTAGTTTGAATTATCTTACCCAGGCTGGGGGGGTGCCTGAGAGGGTGAGTCAGGAGGGGGTCAGAAGCCCTCATGGGGGCCCACTAGACCACCAGGAATATACCAAAAAGCTACAAGATGAGTGATTGGGATGCTTGTACAATGCATTTTTCCAGGAGAGATCAGCTTACATGCAACATCTTCTTTTCTTTCTTTTTTTTTATAGTATGCTTTTTCCTGCCGGCACCCCTAGCCCCATGAACAGGCTTGCCCTGGGCTCAGCAACCCACACCCTCACCCGGGGATGCCCACCCCCGAGTGGGGCTGCCGAGACAGAACTGAAGGAGGTTGGAGGGTTGGGCACCGGAGCCCAGCTCATACACAGAGGCCAGCAGATTATTTTTCTATATATTCCCCTTGGAGCTGGGAACATGCAATGATGCTAACGCAAGGCAAGTGTCCATCCCAGCTCCACCCACATTTTGGTACAGCGCTGTATCCCCCCGCCTCCACCAGGGGACAAGCGATGCTGGGACCAACTCCCTAGCCCTCCCAGGAGAAGGAGAGCAGTCCTATGGATGCTCAATCCTTCTCCTCCCCTTCCAACCCCCAGCAGCCCGTGCCCATTCCCGAACACGGGCCACCAGCGTGGCGCGAGGTGTGGCATCCAGCGCCTCAACCCTCAGCACCACTGGGCCGGCCTTCAACATCTTCTTTTCAGTGGGATTCTGCTGTAGGGTCCTGTTTTTACAGTTTTACAATATATTTACATGGGATAGCCAAGCTGAGCTGTGATATCTTGTTTGCAGTGGGGTTCTGTTTGACCCAGTTTTATACTGTAATAACCCAGGATAGTACAGCGGAAATGCAAATTTTTTTTCTCAGTGGGGTCCTCCTTTTACCCATTTTTATAATGCATTTACCCAAGATAGCCCAAGTGAGAGGCAATTTTTCATTTTCAATGGGGTCCAGTTTTTACTATGTATTTTTCCAGGATAGAGCAGTATAGTGGACTTATTTATTTAATTAGCCTATTTAATGTGACAAAGCAGTAGTGCATGTTTAAATGTCTTCTTCATGAAGGATTAGTAACTTAATAACCTGGCAGTGATAACTTTGTTCTCGTCTTGAAATTGGTACTTTTTGTTCATGTGAAAGGTGGCTCTGCAATCTGAGGAGTGTCCTGCAGAAATCCTCTAACTCACCAAGCGGCTAGCTGTACCTGTGTGACTGGAGATGCTGCTAGTACTATGCAGAGTGCGAGCGGGGAGCTGCTGACTAGTCATGCCATGCGAGCCTGTGAGGGATTAATCCTCACAAGTCAGGAGTTGGGACTTGGCCAGGACTGAGTGAGTTAAATGATCAGTGACAGCAAAACAATATGAATTAATAAGCAGCCTGGCTTTATTATAAAAGGAGCAGTGAGGTAAGTGTGCTGACAGTGAGGGTCTGGGCTGCATCCAGTGACTCGAGTGATCTCTCTTTCCCCCAGCTTGCCCCTTGCCACCAGCCTCCCATCCCCCCACTGTGTGTGAGGATAGAACCCATGAAGTGAAGTCCAGATGCATCTGATGTTGGATCACAATTTTTCAGCATTAAAGCCTGTGCTGCATTTGGATGAGGCATTAGGTCATTTGTGTTTTTTGGCTTTGGTGTCTCGGATGACTTCTGAGTGGGTGTTTAGGGTGGCATGAGCCTACCACTGGCATTGTCCCTGCCCATGCCATGTGATTGGGCTGTGTACATGCCATGGGATGTGCTTGGCATTACGTCATCATCTATTACAGTTGGCTGTGCACCCCTGCAGGTTGGCTGTCATGTGTGGGTTGTGCCAGAGTGCTGGATGGTGGTGGTGTATGACATGTGGGGATTTGGGGGTTGGCTGCCATGTACTGGATATGAATGGGAAACATCATCCTGCTGTAGAGCAGTAACAATTATGGTCATGCCATTGTCCGAGGTCTCACACAGGTTACGGAACCCTTGTTGCATGTCAAGTGTGTGGGTTGTGATGTCACTGTATATGTCCGATATTTCATGCAGCTGTCCCTGCTGAGCCTTACCCTCCCTGCTCCAATGGTCTCAGTTCAGGGTATATGCAGATAAAGCATTCATGACCTGGTATACATCCCTGTGTCAATGTTGGGCCTTGAGAGACCCTCCAGTGGGTCCTGTGTATCAGTTCCATTCTCTGGCATGGATGGTCTGTGTAAGTGTCTGCTGTGTGACAGACACATGCACCTCCAGGCTGGTATTTTGTGTGCCCTTCTCATTGCCTTGTATGTCTGACTGTGTATTGCACTGTTGCCCCCCCCCCCGAACCTTCTGTTTAGGTTACAAGGTAACAAGTGCAATGCCTGCTGCAGTGATAGCTGACTGTACTCAAGAGAAGTGGTATATATTTGGGTGTTTGAAGGGTTGCCAGAGTGGGATTTTTTGCTTTAGTTTTGATAATTTTTTTTCTTTAAAGAAAATAAAAAGTACTGTAGTTATTTTAATAGTGATATTGGTTGTTTGTAACAAGTCAAAGAAGGCATTAAAAGCAGCCAAATAGTGTCAAGATGACCCTCAAAATGCACCAGAATGCATCTAAAACCTGATAGCTTCTGGAGGCCTAGGCGGCCCCCAAACCCCCAGCCTGTGGGGAGTCAGAAACATCATAGTTCATGGAGACCCTACACTTCTATATTTAGTACTACACCACTGCCTGTTGGTCAAAAAATGAATCTGTAATGAGACTGCATTGATCCAACAAAGATTCAAATTACACCTCTCTCTCTTGATCTTAGTGTCTCCCAGTTGTGTGTGCATGTGTGTGTGGCAGTGTACAATGATTTACTGCTGTCTGTAGGGTTTGTTAACCCTTCATGACCGATCTAAGACTGTATAATAAACAGACCTCCAACTCTAACTCTCTCTCTCTCTCTCTCTCTCTCTCGACACCTAAACTCTTTTATACATTTTTGTCTAAACAATGCCCTGTTGGTCAAAACTGAGCTTGTATTGAGACTGCATTCCTCCAGTAGAGATTCAAATTACACTTCCGTCTCTCTCTCTCTCTCAACCCCCCCCAATTGTGTGTGAGTGTGTGTCAGTGCACAATGATTTACTGCTATGTGTAGGGTTTGTTAACCCTTTCAGGACAATCTAAGACTGAATGATAAACATAGCTTCACCATTCCTTGCTCTTCCTCTCTAGGAACCAGACTTATACAGGGAAATGCTGAGAAGTGAAGCTGACCAAATGTGATAACTTACTTGACTTTTCCGTGAACTTAAACTTTTAAAGGGAAACTCCGATAAGGCTGCAAAGCGTACGGGGTGAACATTCCGAATACAAAGAGAGTGAAGGGGGAAGAGTCAGGAGGGGCTGTTGTGGGGAAGCCTAAAACAGCAGACTGTGGGAAGGGAGCTCCTAAGGAGAACAGAGCAAGAGGGGAGGAAGAGGGACAGTTTAGAGGTGCAGTCAGGGGAAACTCGGGTTACTTGATGGAGGCTGACATAGAGTGTCACAATAAATTTGAGCTACTAAGCAACCTAGAGAGGGAGGAAGGGGATGGTGGAAATGAGGAAACTGATACAGAGGCCGGGGGGAGGGAGTCAGATACCCATAGCGCATCACAGACTGGTAATGGAAAGGATAGAATTAGTCCCAGAGGGAGAAGGGGAAACATAAATGTTAAGCAGATGGGGGGATGCAACATATTGCAGACATGAGGGAGGAGAGTATGACTGGAGAGAAACTGGAAGACAAGGAAGTGGGGGAGGAGCCCCCCTTCAGCAGGGGGGTCAGTACCAAGGATGGAGCCCTAGCTAAAGGGGACCCACAGAGAGCCTCTGGAGGTAGGGGTACTATTACAAGGGGGGAGGATGGTGGTGTGGGGGAAGGGGAAACCATCAGGGCCAGGATAAATGGTTCAGATAAGAAAGGGTTAAAGGGGACACCTATTCAGAGGGGGTCTGAGTTAAGTGGGCAAAATAACGAGGGAGGCAGAAAGGGGAAGGTGACAAGGGGGTGTCTAATAAGGCAGGAAGATTCCCATGGAATTGAGATCACGAATAGGGGGGATGGGGGGCTGAGAGGGCATAGTGGAGGTAACCATAAGGATGATGGCAGTGTTAAGGTTCTGTTATTGGGAGACCTGGATGATTAGGGGTATCCAGTGGGAGGGACAGGGGGTGGATGCCATAGCCAGGTGAGAGTAGTGAGTATCTCTGGGCTGACAGTGCACAGAGCAAAGTTCATGGTGTATCTGAACTGGTTAGGGATTGTGGCAGGAACCGATTTGGTTCATTTGGGAACTAACGATCTAGAGGAAATAGCTTTGGAAATCAAGAAGGTTCCAAGAACTCCCACAGAGTCTGTCGGGATAATGGATGCAACATTTCTTTTCGGAGATATTGCCAGTACCAAAGGCCTCAGTGGAGAAAAAAATGAAGATCACAGAGGTTAATGACTGGCTCAGGAAGTGGGGTGAAGAGAGTGGGTTGGGGGTGTTAGGGAACTGGAAAGGAGTTTGGGAGGATAAGGGACTGTATGCCAAGGACAGGCTTCATCTTGCCCCATTAGGGAAGGAAGTCCTTAAACAGGGGATGGCTGACTACATTCAAGAAAGGTGGGGTTTAAACTTGTGAGGGGGGAAGGGATAAGGGAGGGGCTGACCAGAAGCCCTCTCCTCCAGATGAGGGGAGTAACCTTCAAACCCAAGGTGGGGAGGGGGGAAACAGACTGGGGGTGGAGGTTTCAGGAGGAACAGATGGAGGATGGAAGTATAAGGAACCTGGGTGGGGTTCGTCAAAGGGGATCAGGGATAAGGGGTTGGGGTTAGTTTTAGTAAATGCCAGGAGCTTGGGAAACAAGTTGCCAGAGTTCCAGGCCATGCTGTTCGAGGGGGGTGTGGATGTGGCAGCGGTCACGGAGACGTGGGCCAACAAAAACCATGACTGGGACCTAAACGTGTGGGGGTACACTATGCTTAGGAAGGATAGAAAGGAAGGAAGGCAGAGGGGGTGGAGTGGCTATGTTCATTAGAGATGACATAGAAATTGCTAGGGTAGAAGAGGCAGAGGGAAATGTGGAGGCCTTATGGGTCACCTTACGATCCCCAGCAGGAGATAAGGCCAAGCTGGATGTAGTATATAGGCCCCCCAGGATGGGTGATGTTCTGGAGGATGGTTTGCTGGACAACATCATTGCCCAGTGTGGACCAAAAGGGGAAGGAGTGGTGTTGATGGGGGACCTTAATATGCCAGGTACAAACTGGGGAACCATGTCCTCTAAGGTGGCCAAGGAGCAGAGGCTGCTGGACGGCTTCCAGGATGTATTCTTAACACAGCATGTGATGGAGCCCACAAGGGAGGGGCATGTCCTGGATGTGGTTCTGACAGATGGGGATCTGGTAAGGACCTGGTTGTAGAGGATCCCCTGACTGGGAGCGACCACAATACTGTCTGGTTTCAAATAAGCATGGGGGAGGGGGATCTAGGACACTGGCAGTGGACTTCAGGGGGCAGACTTTGTGGGCATGGGAAATATTCTCAAGGATCACTTGAAGGGGATTACATCAATGACAAATGTGGAAAGGAGATGGGAGGTCATAAAACGGGGACTTCATGAGGCAGTCAGGACCTGCGCTAAGGTGAAACGTAAGGGAGCAAGGTCACATAAACCATGCTGGTGGTCCAGTGAGGTTCAGGTAGCGGTCAGAGAAAAGAAGGCAGCCTACAAAAAATATAAAACAACAAGAGGGGATAGGGATAAGGAAATGTACCATCTTGCATCAAGAAAAGTCACCCGGATGGTGAGGGGGGCAAAGTCCAATAAAGAGCAGCGGCTGCACAGGGGATACATGGAGGGGAAAAGGGTTTCTTCTGGTACATTGGGGAGCAGAGAAAAACTAAGGGCCATCTCAGCAGATTGAGATCAGAAGGAGGGTGGGTGGAAGAGGCGAGGGACCAGGCAGAGGTATTTAACGAGTACTTTGCCTCTGTGTTCACTAGGGAGGGGGATGGGATATCTACAAAGCAAGGCACGATGGGGATAGAAGCGGCAGTGAGTGGGATCAGGGGAGCAAGAGGGATGGAGAGGTACCCCAGGAGTGTCACATCAGGATAATGATTAAAAGGCCAGTAAGGTGGAGGGGACGGATGATGCTATCTCCGCAGAAAGGGTGTGGTTAGCCCTCAAGGCCCTAAAGAAAGACAAATCTCCTGGGCCGGATGGCATTCATCCGAGAGTACTATGGGATTGGTGGAAATACTGGCTGCACCCCTGGCTGAGCTCTTCAACAGGTCACTTGAGACAGGGAGGGTACCTAGGGATTGGCGAGAGGCACATGTGGTGCCAATCCATAAAGGGGGGGGCGCGAGGGAAGTACCAGGTAACTATAGACCCATCAGTTTGACCTCGGTGGTGGGAAAATTAATGGAGAGTATACTAAAGGAACGATTGGGGGTGTACTTGGAGGAGGTGGGAGGTCTGGATAGTCGGCAACGTGGGTTTGTGCCAGGTAGATCATGTCAAACCAATCTTGTGGAGTTCTACGAATGGGTAACATCAGAACTGGACAGGGAAAGCCTGTGGATGTATTATTCTTGGACTTCAGCAAGGCGTTGACTCTGTCCCCACAATGGTCTGGTGGAGAAACTGATGGGGTTAGGAGTAGGCCTTTGATGGTCAGATGGATTGAAAACTGGCTAGCTGGGCGCACCTAGAGTAGTGGTCTGTGGGAGCTCTCAAACCCCAGAGAGGTTAGTAGTGGGTACTGCAGGGGTTTGGTCCTGGGTCCGATCCTGCTTAATGCATACATATCGGACATTAGGGAGGGTATAGGGTGAAATGAGTCTCTTCGCTGATGACTCCAAGATGGGAGCAGTAGTTGAGGGAGAAGAGGGAGGTTGGCCCTGCAAGGGACCTGGACACCCTGGAAAGCTGGCTCACACATGGAAATTAAATTTCAATATCGTCAATGCAAGGTGTTACATTCATGGGAAACCCTAAACACAGGTACACCTTGGGAGGGAGGCTCTGAAGGCCTCAATAGGGGAAAAAGACCTAGGGGTTATGGTGGATGCATGTATGAATAACTCTGAGCAGTGCAGGAGAGCGGCTAGCAAGGCAAACAGGATGTTGGGATGCATCATAAGGGGGATCACCTCTAGGAGCAAGGAAGTGATTCTGCTGCTGTACAATGGACTGGTTAGACCACACCTTGAGTACTGTGTACAGTACTGAAGACCACACTTGAAGAAGGACATACAGCTCCTGGAGAGGGTACAGAGGAGGGCAACTAAGATGATATAAGGGCTAGGGGATTTGACGTATGAGGACAGACTTGAGGAGCTCTGCCTGTTTTCATTGGAGGAGAGGAGAGACAGGGGGGACATGATTGAGGTCTTCAAGTACCTCAAGGGAATAAATAGGGTAAACATGGAGGGGATCTTTAGACTAAAGCAGGGAGGTATCACCAGAGGGCATGGTTTGAAGTTGGAAGGTGGAAGGGTGAGAGGGGAAAAGAGGAGGAGGTTTTTCACTGAGAGGGTGGTGGACCCTTGGAATGCACTGCCTGGCGAGCTGGTTCAGAGATCCACAGTGGAGGGCTTCAAGAGAGGATGGGACAGACACAGAAAGTGGATGTATCAGATGATGGCCTGTCCCAGGAGGGTGGGGATGGATGATAGGGGTTTCTGGAACACAGGCGGGGGGAAGGCCTCGGCACCCAACTAGGGATCTGAGGTTCGAGCAGACTCGATAGACCATAAGGCCTAAACTGCTGGCAAATAGTATGTTAGTATGTTAAAGTGCAGCAACTGGTGCAGAAACGCCTGATTAGTGCTTTTGGCATGAAAAGAAAGTTTTCTTTTACCTGCTGCTTTCCTGTTTTAATCAAAAATACCCACTCAGTGCTTAATGGCAGAGTTAGTAGCCTTTATTAGTATACCCTGCATGCCACCCGTGGTGCTCAAAATGGTCGTCCGTGGTTCTGCCACCATTAAGCATGGAGTGGGTCTTTTCAATTAAAATAGGAAAGCAGCAGATAAACGAAAACTTTCTTTTCATGCCAAAAGCCGTAATCGGGCATTTCTGCACCAGTTGCTACACTTTGCAGGCTTATTGGAGTTTCCCTTTAAATTATTTCCCAGCCTTTTACAAATAAAGCTTACTGTGTGCACTGAATGGAGGCTGATGGCTTGGATAAAAAAATATGTATTTCTGAAATCAGTGACTATAACCTACAGAATATGTATGTAATGTTCATCACTGCTGGTCTTGATGGAGTGCATAGTACTGTATTGCACATGTATTTAATTTGTTTTTCATTTCATTTGATCCTCAAGCCCGCATCTCCTTACCCCTCCCCCCAACAACCACCACACACATTTGTATCTAAACTTGCTCTGTAAACCAGCAGTGCAAGTGCAAAACTGTAACAGCTGTGTGCCTTGTCCATTTGAATCACATAACCTGTCATACATAGGAATGTAGCCCTCCCCGTGTCTAGGTGTATGGATGGAATATGTCCATGGGGAGGGGGTGCCCACAGCAGCAGAAACTGTTCCAGTGGCCATGTTACCCAGGCCCGGATGTCTCACACACGGTCCCTTTTCCTCGCTGGTGCTGGATGAAAAGGTTAATGCATATTAAACAGTTCTTTTCAATAATGGAATGTCTACACGGAACTTGAAGAAACAACAGGCATTCATTAAATATATTCACACATAGCTCCGGGGAGCATCAGTTAATTTGTGGGGAACACATTCAGCTTTCACATGGCCAGTATGGCCATAATAGCAGCTTTTACCTGGACCAAGGAGGTCGCACAGTCTTTAGGACAGCATTACCTTGGGACCACTATAGTCACAAATGGTTGATGGCAGCACATGCGCCAATATAGTTCACAGTGCCTAACAGCCCATTATTCTTCATAGGCCCCCAAACTCTCAATGATCCCCATCTCTCCCTCTCTCTCCCTCTCTCTCTCTCTCTCCCTCCCCACACTGGCTGAGCGGGTTCCCCATAGAACATGCAATCCTCATGGTTTGGGGATTTGTGGGTTCCCTCAAGACACCTGCATCCTTTCCCAGAACTGGCAGCAACTGTTCCTGAATTGAGAAGGGGATACGTCCCATGGAGCTCCAAGACAACTCGCTCTCTAGACACTACCAGTGTGTTCTTGCCCACTGGATCCCTATACAAATCATTGCAGGCTGCTGGGGCACTCTGTGGCTTGCAGCTGCTGGCTCTCCTCTCAACTTTAGCTGCCCTCCAAGATACTGTGTGGCTTGAGGCTACAAAAAGAGTGAACAGCGACATTGCCATTTGGCACTGTAGTAACTTGGCAACCTAATGCTGCCGCGTTCCGAGAGTGGAACCCTGGCTCCCACTTCTTCCTCTGTGTCCCCCCAATTGCCACGGCCAGGGGGCCAGAGCAGGCAATCACCCCTCCCATCCCTGACTCACTCTCACTCCCTCACCACTCACTCCTGTGACCAGAACTCCCCCTCTCGCCTAAACTGCTAGGCTTTATCCCCCTACACACCTGTGGTGACCTCCCAACCAGCAGGAGGCTCCACCCAAGTGCTGAGAAGAATTAACCCTTTTCCCTACTGGGCTGAATTAGGCCACAAAAACCCAGGGAGGGGCGAATAGACTAGTAATCTCCCAAAGGGAGGGTTGCATTAACATAGACACTGACAGCAGATAATGACTGCTGGGACCATCTAGTCTGCCCATTTTTAATTATGATCACTTTTGCTGCAGACCCAGCTTGCCCTACAGCGCTGTCTCTTCCACCCCATTTCTTCCTTTCTCCTAGGATTCCTTTGTGCCTGTGCCAGGCATTTTTGAAACCTAGCACTGATTTCACCCCCACTGCTTCCCATGGAAGGCTGTTCAAGGAATCCACCACCCTTTCTGTGAAGAAGTGCTTCCTCACATCTCGCCTGAATCTACCTCCGTCCAGCTTCATATCATGACCCTTTGTTCTATAGCACCTTTTTCAATGAAACATATCTCCCTCCTGTGCCTTGTTAACCCCCAAGAGGTATTTAAAGGTCTGCATAATATCACCACTCCCCCTCCTCTCCTCCAGGGTGTTCATATTGAACTCTTTCAGTCTCTCTTCATTGGGCTTCTGATGCAGACCTTGCACCATATTGATAGCCCTCACCTCTCTTCTTGCTGCTTTCTCCTTTTTCTAATTGTTCCCCCTTCCACACCTTTCTCCTTTTACTGCTCCTTTTCCCCATTCTTCCTTTGGTAATCCCCTGCTTCCTTGAATAACTTGTATCTTGGTGGGACTCTCTCCCCCTTGGGAATCTCCCTACTCTCTATCTCAGCTTGTAGTGGCCCACTTTCTGCCTCCTCTATTTCTTCCATCATTCCCATCCCCCAGGCTACTTTAAATGTCCATCAAAGTTTCATTTGAATCATCCACTGAGGACTGTGGCTGCCTCCTGGATGAAAGCAGGCCATCACCTTGGTATAGGTTCTTATCCTTCCAGATTGGCCTACAGTCCCCAGTGTAGACATACCTCACCTCCCTGCACTATTCCTTCTCCCATTACTTGAAAGCCTTGGTGCAGAGTTCCCTCTCCTTCCACATATAGTACAACACGCACTCACCACTAGCTTTTTAAACACATAGCAAACACAGGATCAACCAGATAAATGAGCTATCTATACCAAAAGTGAAATAGCTTCTATCTTAATTTATTACATGCTTAAAAACTTACACAGAAAATCTAAAAATATCTATAAATGGGCCACCCCCAACCAAAGGCACAATGGTGTTTCACTTCCCAAAGTGGAGCTTTATCAAGGCCTCAAGGTGGCCCATTTATAGATATTTTTAGATTTTCTGTGTGTACATTTTTAAGCATGTAATAAATTAAGATAGAAGCTATTTACTGCACACCGACTCTGGTGTTTGATCTTTAATGCACTTGGGAGGGCTGCGAGGCTACTTTTGAGTCTCAACTATTTAATTACCTCTAATTTAATACAAGGCAACTGGAATATGTTAGTGGTCCAACATGAATTCAGTTTGAGACCCCTCTGTCTCCCACATCAGGGATCTACCCTGGTCTATTCTGTTAGTGTTTTGAATTTCAGGGTGCCTCTTCGTTTGTACAGAATTCACTCTAAGCATCTGTTGGGTACGAGACTCCTGCCACCTAATTTGATCTATTACTCGCTGCTACAGTTCTGAAATATTAATGTATTTTTTAAAAGATTTCATGTGGTTATAATAATTACCTATTGTTTACCACATGAAGTCTTATAGGAGGCACCGCCACAATCCTGCATTTAAAATGAATGTGTGCTGCACTCTGAGAGTGCAATAGGTTGCTAAGAAACCATACACAAGCTCCGTCAGAAGACGGTGCACAGGGTCGCAGCAGTGACCTCCCACTGTGGTAATTGGCAAAGCTGATCTCATGCCTTCCGGTGGTTGTGGCACACAATGAGTCAACTTAGTAATGTCATTTGATGATAAGATAGCAGTGTATGACAAGCTATACCAAATTACTAAGTCTCCTCACACATGACACATATAACATTTCTTTGGAATCAGATACCTAACTCTGCCTTGCCCCATATGGTGAGTTTCATTAAGCTCCACTGTAAACTTACAAGTAAATACTTTTAAGTAAAGTATTTGTATACAGGAAATTGGGTTTAACCAATACAATCTACTGTTTTAAATGTACAGCGAAGGTTCAAACATATGGGAATCTGCTAAATAATTGTGTGCAATATTTTTGTACATTACTATATGATTAATTGTTTAGGCACCCATGGACCAGCATGGACCTAAATATAATAAGCATTAGAGTGAAAAATTATATCTTAGTATTAATAATTATTTAAAAATATGACTGCCAGCAATGTGTTGAGAAATCTCTCAGTATGTGACCTAGCACATCTGACACCTTATACAGTATATGTTATACACAAATGTCATCAATTCAGATTGACATGTTATGAAAACTCAGGCCACAACAGAGAATATCCTTTAGACGACGTGACTTTAACAGACTTCTTGAATACAATGAGATTAAGTGAATCTATGAAATGGATGTATTAAACCCAAACATAGGGATGAACAGGGACACCCATTGGAATGTTTGTTGGTAATGGGTATTCAGTCTCAATTTGATGTGGGACAGCTTATACTCTGACAGATATTAAATATTGTTCAGTATCTCGGTAACTAATATATTAGAAGAAGTAAGTGCTACATTCCTTAGACATTTGAAATAGCACTGCCCAATCAGATCACATTATTTTAAACTGCCACACATTAAGTGAAAGATAATAGAGGGTCTTCCATAATATGAGAAAACGGTCAGTATTTGTCTTAGGTCTTGAGAGAAACTACCAGCCTGTACACGGTCTGTTCAGTGACACTAAAAAGTACTGTAAGTACATTTTACATACTTTATTTTGAATCTATGAAATACACAGCTAGAACAAAAATGACAAGAGGTGTTGCTTCACATATTTCAGCAGCCGAAACCACAAATGGACTTGACTTTCAGAAAATATGGTATTAGAGAACCAGGTACCTGCCAAATTACATTTCAATTCTATGGCACAGTTTGTTTGTTTTTTCCTGTGGTGGAGGGGAGCACAATGAGTATATAAAAAACTGAAAGACATCACTGATTATTGAAAAGTGCAAATGTTTTTTGTCATAGGTTTAACAATGTGAGTACCACAAATAAAAAAGCCAAAAAGGATTTTGAGAAGAGTGAATTTTTGAACTGAGTAAATGTAGTACAAATATGTGTTAAAAATTTAAATGCACGAAATATATATAATGGTATACACGATGATTGTAAAAATGTTTTCTATTTTACTTTTGACTTTAAGGCATTCTCCTGAGGAAGCCCTTAATATTGGATGAAATGTAGAGGATTAACCATATGCCTATTTGAACTACTTGGAATAAAGTGAAACACAGAAGAAAGTATTCAATGTTTTAATTGAAGTTTGTCTGCACCCCCATTCTTTATGGCTAACAGTTGAAGCGCAGCATCTGGGTGGCAGCAAGTGCTGAAATATAGACATTGCCCATGGATTCCCGTAGCGGGGATCTACTTTGGATCTGAACCTCCAGTACCCGGCCCCTGTGCAAAGACTTGCTATCACAGGAGCAGGGCACCCTGGTCCATTTGGACCTCAAGTCACCCCCATCTTCATGCATGGCTCCTGAGGACATAGCCATAGCTAGATTTGGAGTGTCTCAAAAGGAGGCTGATGATCTGGTGGCTGTGAGAAAGCCATCCACCAGGGCCACTTATTCCATGAAGTGGAAGCATTTTACTCTGTGGGCTGCTTCCCATCACTTGGATCCCTTCATGTGTCCAGTGAATGAGATTCTGGAGTACTTGCTGTCCCTCTCAGATGCTGACCTACAATACTCCTCCATTAAGGTGTACCTGGCTGCCATCTCAGCTTTCCCTATGCCTATTGATGGCCATTCAGTGGCACAACTGGAGGTGTCCTGTACATTCTTGAGTGGCATTCTTCATCTAAAGCCTCACATCCGCAATCCAGTCCGAACCTGGGACCTGAATTTTGTTTTAGAGAAACTTATGCTGGCTCCATCTGAGTCAGTCATGACTTGCAAACTATACTTTCTGTTGTGGAAAGCATTATTTTTAGTTGCTGTTACTTCTGCTCAAAGGATTTCCAAGCTTCAGGCTCTTATGTGTGAACATTTCTTATTTGATTTTCCACAAAGACAGGGCGTCTTTGCATACCAGCTCTATGTTTTTTCCAAAGGTGGTGTCTGAGTTTACTTAACATCAAACCATCCACCTGTCAATTTATTTTCCTGAGCTTGCCAATCCAAGGGAAGCATTGCTCCGTACTTTAGATGTACATAGAATACTCAGATATTATGTTCACCACACAAAGGACTGCAGGAAGTCTTCGAAACTAATTGTTTCCTTCGCCCCTGGGATAGAGGGCATACCTGTTTCTAAACAGTGACTGTCCAAATGGTTGGCCAACTGTATTACATTTTGTTACATGAAGTATGGTATGGAACTTCCTGGGGTTGTGCGTGACCATTCAACCAGAGGCATGGCCACCTCTGTTGCCTGTTTCAGGAATGTGTCAGCTGCAGAGATTTGTGCTGTTGCCACTTGGAGTACTGTCCACACTTTCACAAAACACTACAGTCTGGACATTGCCTCCAGAAGAAGGGCAAGCTTTTGGCCTGGCTGTGCTTCAATACCTCCTGTCTTAGGCCTATAGCCTCCAGCCACACAGACTGTCTCTCTGTTGGTACTGCATGGAACTCGTTCCATTGGTGTGGCCTGATGAAAGAGATATCCTCTAAGAAAATAGTACAGCCACATAGGAACTTACTGTAACAGTAAATCTTTGAGAGAATCTCTTTCATCAGGCCATGCTGTCCCACCATCCATCCCCCTTGGATTCGGAGCTTCCCCGTCCTGGTCTCTCTTTCCTAGATGGTCTACCTTCTGTTCTACCTTGCTTAGTAGTGGAAACCTTTAGCTCTCCCTCAATTCCTCAGGAGGAGGTCTTCTGAGTATGACCTCTGGTGGAGAACTGAGGAGGGCGCAGGGCCACCCACGCTTATATAGTGGAGGATGTCAATGTCTGCCGTCAATGTGGGAAGCCCCTAGAAGACTACTTCTGAAAAAGTTTCCATGTGGTCCTAGTGCCTGGCAGCTATATTTCCATAAGTGTGGCCTGATGAAAGAGAGTCTCTCGAAGATCTACTATTACAATAAGTTCTTACATAACTGAATTTTAATGCACCACTAAATACTGTAGGTGGCTAGTGGAGTTCGTACAGCACTGGTATAATATGATCTCTGCAGGATGCCCTGGAGAGCAAAGGGGGCTGCCATATTCTGGACCAACTACAGACAACACATCAAACTTCCAGAGAACCCTAGGAAGAGTAATCCTAACAGTAATCCAATCTATATGTGACAAGGCATGCACTATTGTCACCACGCCACTGGGTGCTAGAAAATATTTAATTGGAGCAACATTTTGAAGATGAAAAAAGCCACAATGGACAACTGCTGACACTTGGTACTCTATGGTCAGTTTGAAGTTCACAGTGACACCCTGCCCCCCCCCCCAAGTTTCTAACCATTTCCACGGCTCCAAGGGTGGCACCATTTAAAGATGGCAATGAGGTGTTGTTCCCTGCCATAACTGACCCTCGGTGGCCTGGTTCCATCACCATTACCTCAGTCTTGCCTGGGTTAAGACTTAAAGTGGAGGCCATCCAGTTGTTGAATGGCACAGCACCAGACCAGCATCCACCCCTTCAGGTGCACATGGCAGATATAGCTGGATATGATCTGCACAGCAATCAAACTCCATACCATACCATCTGGTGACCTCTCCCAAAGGTAACATGTACACAGCAAACAACACAGGAGACTGGATGGAACCTTGAGGCACAACACCACAGCCTAGTGCAGCTGTCTCAGAGATGGAATTACCTAACACTACCTGGCTGCTGCATTCTTCTGGAGAGGTAGGACTCAACCCAGCACAAAACAGTGCTGGTCAAATCCATATGTAGCCTCGGGTATTCCACAAGCACCTCTTGATCAACCATGTCAGATGCCAAAGAGGTGGATATGAATACAGTGCAGGGCTTCAAACAGGCATGGGATAAGCATAAGGGAGCAATACAGATGAGTATGACTAGATAGACCATTGACAGAGTAAATACCTATGGCACATTCATAAAGCAGAAAAAATGGGAAGACTGGATGGGCCTTGCAGTCCTTATCCGCCATCAACTTCTATGTTTCTATAAGAAGGACAAAAATGGAATGAAGAAACTATAACCATGCTACCACAGCCCACTACCTGCAGTGCAACTCAACACAACTAATAATGAGGTCCAGCTCCAGACTAATCCCTGCTGCAGATCCGACTTATGCTAATACCCTAACTTTTCTCATTTAAAGATACAGCACCACATTACCACACTACTAGACTGCTAAAAACTAACATTATTACACATTTTATAAGAGAGATAAAACAATTCCATAGGGGGGTAATTATGATTATCAGCACACACACACACACCAGGCTTGGGATTTAAACACACCAGTTGTACATTAACATAGCATAATCCCCCTCTGTCATCACTTATTCCTTACTGAATCAAATCCTGGATTCACAGAAAGAAGTTCCATTTTAGTCTGAATATTCAACTTTTCTTTTTTCTTTTTCTTTTTTATTTATAGAACTTCATCATAAAACATGACAAGTGAATAACAGAGACAGTACATACAGCAATCTTTACATTTCACAAGTACATTACAAGTATGATGAGTATCCTCTCTTGTGGTGCATCTCACTGGAGGGTCAGCAAATGTGCAAAAACAATCTTTTTTTACACTATGAAGTTTAAAGCAGACAATGCTATAAAAATGTATACATATTATTTGATGAGGAATTAAACTGTAACTGACCTCCGAACAGGACTTTGTATGTATCAGTTAAACAATTAGAGCTGAATCATTCACTTTTATGAGCCCCATTAAACCTAAATAAGCTATCTGCTATATTACGTAAAAAAATTTCTGCTGTTAAAATGTTTGCATAACATTGCTTCATAGGTGGGGAAACAAGTAATGGTGACCCCGGTCAGACTACAAGAACAATGGGATACACCTGCCCACTAATAAGCAAAACATCAGAGTCCCCTGCAACGAGTAGGGACCCCCCAAGCTAACTAGTAAAGGCTCCCCCCTTTGCTGGGACCCAACTAGAAACACCGATTCCTAAGCTGGAACTGCTGTATATATCAGCTCACCACTGTCTGGTTTAAATTAAGGTATAGAGATATCACCACCTACCAAATGAAAGCAATAACAAGTGTGACACTGCAGTACTATCGCACAGCATCACGTGGTAATGGCAATCACTCTGTCTGAGAAGCAGATAAGCAATTATGAAATACAAGGAGAAACAGTCACTAATTCAACAGAGCTATCTTACTTTGAACATTATAAAAAGCAGTTTCAAAATACAAACAAAAACATTATTGTGTAACAGCTAAACTGCAGCCCCATACTGCAGACATCAGTCTCTATAGGATTTGCTGTGGCCCTCTGAATGATTAAGGGAGTCCGTCACTCAACTGCATGGGTTCAGACAATAAAGTCATTAGAAAATTGTAGACCACAGAATTGTAATAAAGGTATTGTAAACAGTTTAGTCTATGGGAGAGGGTTGGTACCACCAATACAGAGTCAGTACCTGCAAACAAGATGAACTATTTAATCTTCCTCCTCTTCCTCCTCCAAAGCCTCTGCACACTCCTCCACTGTTCAGCACCTGGAATCCAGTCTCTGGACACAGATCTGATCCTCACAGCCACACTACAGTGAAGTCCGGGGTGATGCTATTGATAGGGGTGGCTAACCCCACAGCTAAGTCTAGACAGAACAAACGACAGCTGCACTCTGTGAGAGCGTAAATAGAAATTGGCAACATTTATTTATCGAATTTTGTTGACCCAGTAAGCCCACTGGGCCTAGAAGTCCCTTTTTCAGGGGCGACTGGGGGGAAGGGGGATACAGATGGTAAGCAACTGAAATCGAACCAGATTAAGCTGTTGGTGGTATTTTTAGTGAACATGCAAAGAGATATTGCTGCCAGAGTGCTTTACTGCCAAACAGACAGAAGCAAAAATTAGTGCAGATAAAAATGCCAATCACAGTGCAGGTACAATAAAAACATAGCAACATAGAATCTGACGGCAGATGAGGGCTGTTTGACCCACCTAGTCTGCCCATTTTTTCTACCTTCATTCTTGCCACAGACTCTACTTAATCTACAGTTCTTTCTCCCCCAGCACTTCGCCAGGGGAGGGGGCATGTAGAACTGAAGGACTTTATGTTGTCCCACAATGATGATGTCACATGACTGGCAGTCAAAGAAAAAGTTCAAATAGTAAATATTACATTTGGCTCAAAGTGGCAGCTAATTGATTTGCATAATAAACATTCTAATGCTTCTGTAAAGTAGTACCGTTTAGATTGAGATAGAAAACCACTATCCTTCTCACATTCTGACCTGTGGCCACCCTATTATAGTGTTACTAGGAATTCCTGGGGATCCACAGGTACAGAAACATCAGGTTTGTAGTGGTTGGTAGAATAGATAAAGAGAGAGCCCATATGAGGTTAATGAATACAGTACCTTTGTGGGAAAGAAAACAATAGTATAAATACTTTATAACACAGTGAAAAATTTAATGTACAAATCAGCAAATATCAAAACTAGGGACCTAGTCAGCCCGCTAGCGCAGGTTGCCTACCTGTAATGTCGGCGACCCAGGTTTGGGAATGGACCCGGGTCATTGGAGGGCCGGCCAGGGGAGAAGGATTGAGCATCCAATGACTGCTCTCCTTCTCCAGGGGGGAGGGGGTTGAGCATTTGGTGCAATACAGACACCTAGCGGAGGCTGGGTGTACTGATTACACCAAAGCCAAGTAGCTTAGGGGTGGGGCGGGTGCTGGACATCATTGCACATCCCCGCCCTCGCACACCAGGGAAAAATGCTTCTGCCAGCCACCCTAGATGAAGCCTGCCTCAGCTTCAATTAGCTTCCAGGCCGGCCCTCTGACCTATTCCATCGTCTGCGACACTGTAGAGGTCGAGTGCCATAACCCCACCAGGGGGGTAAGACTGGGGTATCGGAGGGTCACAGCCAATCTGGGAGTGGAAGCCGGGGTCTGTGACCAGGCAGAGGTACCAGGCGACTGGTGGCAGAAGAAAAAGTATAATAAATGAAAAAAACTAGGGACCTTGTAACTGCATTGGGAATCGGGAAGGGGGTCAAATACCATGGACCATAATTCACTGAGCATCACTCAAAAATAGTTTGAGATCCCAATTTTAATTTAACCCCCACGTGTTACCAGTTTGTAGCTTAAAGGTCCACAAGTTCTCCCTCCTTAGCAGGAGGTTCAACCTGCTGCCCCCTCTTCGAGGCAGTTTAACAAATTCAGGGCCCATAAATTTGAGGTGTGTTGGATCTGCAATGCGATGTTCCCTGAAGTGTCTGCCTATGGGGGTATCCATCTATCTATTTGTTACAGACCTAACCTGCCCCTGAATATATTCTTTTAACATGTGGATGGTTCTGCCCACATAGCACAAATTGCACATGCACCATATTATATTCCATGAAGTTTGTGGTCCAGAAGATGAAGTCCCTAATCTCAATTATCTACTGTTTTTTGGGACATGTGAAAGTTTATTTCTGTCTGGAATACTGGCACACACTGCAATGATAACACTTGTAGAATCCCTTCTGATGGATGGTTGCCAGCTTTGTCTATTCTCATGTGGACTAGTGAATTGACTATGCATTAGTCTGTCTTTTATTTATTTATTAAGTTTTGGTAACCAGGTAAGTCCACTGAGATAATTACAGTCCCCTTTTCTGGGTCGACCTGGGAGTGTAGCAAAAGACAGTACAGTACAGTGCAAAATCAGCAAGTCAATGAAGTTACAGTGATAAACAAAAAAGGTTAACATTACATTAAGAAATATTAACTTAACAGAGAAAAAAATAACATTACGAAGCAATATTTACATGCTGGAGATAACATGTTGTGAGTCAGTTACAGGTTGTAGACAGGCAGCAAAACAGAAAGAAAAAAACATCCAGCAAAACAACAGTAATTTATGCTAGGCAGTATAGCAAGTCAGTTAATGCTGGAGATTTTTTTAGAAGTCACCCTAGGTTCACCACCCACTGCTGTGCCCCCCGCTACTGTGCCCATCGTATCATCACTTAATAGAACTGTACAATTATGCCAAATGATGTTTACTATTTGTCCTGCCACATTGTTGAATTCGGTGAAGAATGTAACTAGATGCCATCCACTCACAGCCTTGTGTTTTTGTATTTTTGGTACCAGTAGATTTTTCCTCTGTGTGGCCCTGACATCTTGGTACGCAGTTTCCAATTGGTTATCATGGTAGCCTCTTACTCTGAACCTCTGCCTCAGTTCCTCTGCCTGTGTGTCAAAGTCAGCCAGAGCCGTACCATTCCTCCTAATATGTAGGACTTGACTGTACTGTATGGACTTTCTTAAGGATTCAGAATGGGAACTGTCAAACCTTAAAAGGGCATTAGTGGAAGTCTCTTTTTCTACTCCTTAGTAATAACCCTTCTATTCAGAATGCCCCCAGTCAATGTCAGGTCCAAAACATTGGGGGTTGATGGTTGCAGTAAACCTGAAGTTGAAATTATTTGCATTCAACTAATTGACAAAATCCTGTGCACTTTCTTCTGTCCCTTCCCATACACATATGCAACTGTCAATATAATAAAAACAGCATTTCAGGTGTTTTATAAATGGGTTTACATCTGCATTATATATCACCTTTGCTCCCATAGGCCAAGATATAAATTGGTATAAGCCAGGGCCATAGAGGCCGATGTGGTCATGTCATAGATTTGGAGATAATGTGCCGGTCAAATGCAAAAGCATTATGGTTTTACTCAAAATCTAACGCATTAGTAATGAATTTCACAGGAATAGTGTCCCCCATCATTTTTTTTTTCAAGAAAGTGTTTGCATGCTTTTGTGCCATCATTATGATTTATGGATGTATATAAGACTTCTACATCCCCAGTGAGCTACCCAAAATCTTTTGCCCCAAATAAAATCCTGCAATTTTCTTAAAATGTCACTGGTGTTTTTCAGGTATGATAGCAACTAGCAAGCATAGCATACTTTGTTGAAGAAAAAAAAAACAGGAAGTTGCCAAATTACCAGTTAGCGAACCCACCCCTGAAACAGCTGGTCTTCCTAGCAGGCTCCTTAAAGAGCACTCTGCACTTCAGCACGTGCTTTCATAAATAAGATATTTCACCTACTACAATTTACTAGAGAAAACATTTTGTTTTCATGTTCAATGTTCCTTTCCACAATGTACAGCACATCCTGGTAGTCCATTTAAAATATCTGCAGAGAAAACATTGTCCTCTCCCGTTAACCTCACAGTGCTTTATGACATCATACAGTAGCGTAGCAAATTCCCAGAGGGCCTGGGTGCAAGGCGATGTTACAGAGCCCCTTCCCAGTTTTGAATAAACATCAAAATTATGATTTGGGCCCCTCAAACCTTGTGGGCCCGGGTGCTACTGCACCCCTTGCACCCTTGTAGCTACGCCCCTGACATCATAGTGCTCACCATGACAACAGACTGTGATATCACAAACAGCAATTGTGTTGTTAGCAGGGGAGAGTCAGATACATGTTGAAAGACTGTGAAATAATTGCTGCATTAGCTACAATATTTAGCAGATCGACAGCAGACAAAAGTAAAATAAAATAAATAACCAGAAAACAATAACGTTAAAACATAATTGGTGTAAATCTAATGTTTTAAGCTTTTTGTTATCACAGAGAGCTACTCTTAAACTTTTTATTAATCTTGGGCAGAATGTAATATGTTGGAACTACAGGGAAGTCACACCACAAGTATGTAAATTCATCATCTGTAATAGCATCACTAAGAGACGCCCTCCAGTAACAGTGCTATCAGTTCCTTTTTAAAATCTGGCAAAGAGTTACCTGGGAATTTCTTATAATTCTTTTTGTCTGATAACTCTAATACAATATCATTGCAGGGTGCTTGTCAAAGACCACAGTGTTGCCCCCCAACCCCACCCTCCACCACCATACGTCTGCAGTCTTAATTATAATTTCTTTCATGGTGGACACATTTTCAAGAGCCTGCAACTCAAGAGCTTCCAGATTGTTATGTCTGTTTTTATTGTTGTGTTTCAGCAACTCTGTAACTTCTTTTGTTACCACTTGCTCAAACAGGTGTATAGTGTTGTTACTAAAAGTGGGAGAGAAATCTGATTTCACCTCAAATAGTGATTATCTAGCTTGCTTAAATCCATCAATTTGCTCGCCTAGTGACACATTAGGTTAAACTTCAAACAGTGTTGCTCTCATTCCACAAATCAAGCATGATTTCAACGTTCTGTCTGTCCATGCTGTCCTGAAACACTGCTTCATAGTCGCATGTATCTAAGTTTGTCTCTTCTTGTGAGTTTTGTGCAGTAATTAGAAATTCTGGGTCCTCATTCTCCACCAGTTCCTTGATACTGCTGTACCCCAAAGTGTGATTTTATGGGGCTTCCCTTCTATTCCTCCAAAAATGGTCTCTTAGTTTAATTTTTACAAAAATATTTAAAGAGATCAACGTTGTTCTGAACTCACTGAATTTAGAAGTAGGAACAAAATGATGTCCCTATAATAGCAATGATAGCTACTTGTAACTCTGTATTTTCTTTTCTCTCCGAGTTCTCCTGGTTCCTGTTGTTTCCATCCACCCCTCCTGCCATATCTGGGGCAGGATTCACAAAAACTCGGAAAGCAGAGCACAAAAGTTTGTGCTGTGATTTGCGATTGCGCAGATGTGAAATCTTGCTACCGTAGTTGGATAGCGCGCCATGTTATCTGGACTGTGAATAAGTTGTGATGGGGGCACGCTAACCTTATTAGCGCTGCCCCAACATCCAGCCAGGAGAATGGCTCCTGCAATGAATAGCGCATGTGGGCTAGTTCCTGTTCACTATAGCTTCCATGTAAATAAGCCCATTGGGCATGCATGTACTAGGTGGCCCATTGCATGGCCATTATGGGCCCTTTTACATAGACTGCAGGTGGCTTAGTGCAGCCCCCCCAGCCACTGCCAGACACAGCCCCAGACCCTGGTGGTCTAGTGCCCCTGCCACCGATTACTGATCACCATCCCAAGTATGTAAAAATAGTTCCCCTGATGCTCTAATGGTACCTCCCCTGATCGCCATCCTTGGCATAATACAACAAATGTCCCTAGTGGTCTAGTGGTCCCTCCCCTGTCCCGATCACTGATCGCTGTCCCTAAAAAATAAAAGTACACTATTCTCTGGTGCTAGTGGTTCCCTACCCCCTCCCTGATCACCGATCACTGGCCCAATAGCTACAAAATGACAGTTATTCCCTGGTGCTCGTGGTCGCCCGCATTGCCACTCGCCAGCCTGTAAAAGTAAAAGGCAGTCTCTCTGATGGTCCATTGGTCCTTCCCCTGTCCTGATCGCCAATTGCCATATCTAAAAAAGGTGTACACTATTCCCTGGTGGTAGTGGTTCCCTCCCCACTCCCCAATTGCCGATCACCGTCCCTACAGTAAAAAAAAAAAAAATGGAATGTATGCCCTGCTAGTTGTGGTCCCCCCCCCCAACGATTGCTGCTCGCTGGACTGATAGCAAATATTGATATGCCCTGGTGGTCTAATGGTCCCCTCTTCCCCAGATCACTGATCACCATCCTGTTTATAGGGAAATATAAGACCCTGATGGTGTACTGATCCCTCTACTCACTGATCACTGACCCCAACACAGTAATATAGATATAGTCTTCCCTGGTGTCCAGTGATCCCTCCTCCCACCTGATCACCTGCCCTATACATAAAATAAATCAACCCAGGTGTCCGGTGTACCCCTCCATGTTGACCCCTGTATAAGTACTTGAAATATTTCTGTGGTGGTCTAGCTGCCCCTCCCCATCCCTGATCCCATGTACAAGGAATGGAAACCATAACCTGGTGGTCTAGTGGACCCCCCACCCTATCAGAGAGTGACCCACTGCCATGCTTCCACCCCCCAGACTGACCCCCAGCCAGTGACCAGCACAACCCTCCTCTCACCACCATGGCTGGCCGCTGACTGATCTGTCAGTGAGCGCATACTGTATACAGCACACGCTCATTGAATGACAGCTTGCTATGAGCTGTCAATCACTGTCAAGAGGAGGCTCAAGCAAGTCTGAAAATGTATTTGTATTTTTTGTATTTATTTGTTTTACCAGGAAGAAGCTCCATTGAGCAAAGCTCATTCACAAGGAGGTTCTGGTTAGGACAGGTAACAGTACAACAGTAGTATAACAGTATATATAGTACAGTACACATAGAACAGAGTTAGAGCTAGATCATAATGACAGGACACATTATATAATCTAATACAGGGCTGATAATTCTAGAAGTAGGATCATTAGATTTAGCAGCAGAAAGGAATATGCAAAAGTACACTGGGTCACAAATGGTATAACATGATTTACATAGTAATTTAATAGCATACACATTTGTCAATACAATTCTGACCAAGAAGTACCTTGAAAAAGGAGAGACTAACCAGCAAATTTGATTTAAGCAATTCCTGCAAGGCATTCCAGGCTGTTGGGGCAGCCCAGCTGAAGACCATTTTACCTTATTTAAAGAAATGTCTTGGAACATCAAGTAAAATAGCACTCTGTTTTTTAGACAATACAACCAATAGATCTCTAAAGGAGACTTGATATGTACGGTGGCAGAACATTCTGCAGGGCTTTTACGGACCATGGAAGTAGGTTCCTAAGCCTCCTGGTTTTGAGTGAAGTCCATCTCACTTCTGTATAAAGAAGACAGTGATGGGTTTTGGCCTGTAGTCCAGTAATGAAAAAGAGTGATGTGTGGTAGATCACATCTAGTTTAGCTAGCTGAGTTGCAGCAGTGCCTCTGTATATGAGATCACCATAGTCTAGTAAGGGGAGGAAGGTAATTTGGACTAGTCTATTCTTTGTCTCACAACTGAAACAGAATTTATTTCTGTAAAAAAAAAAACAAGTCTCTGACATTGTTTTTTACAGAGATTATTAATGTGAGTAGTGAATGATAACTTGTTATCAATCTGCATGCCCAAATACTTAAAGGAGTCTACCATTTCTAACCTTTCACCTGACAGGGTTGTGATGTCCAGTATATGGAGTGGGTAGAAAGAGTTTAGGAGAGAATACCACATATTTGGTTTTCATGGCATTTATGCGTTTTGATGCACACAGATTAATTTGGAATTGATCAAAGACTTCTTGAAGAGCATTCATAGCCATCTCAGGTGTAGGACGTGCAACATAGAGCACAGTGTTGTCTGCATAATAATGCAGCTTAGCATTTACAACATCAGCACCCATCTCATTTGTATAAATCATAAACAACAAAGGTCCCAATGTACAGTTCTGACCACTCGAGCCCAGTACCTCACTCTCACCCTTTACAGCATGCCGTGGCTCAGCTGTCCACAGCCCCAATGTAAGCATTAAGTGATTGCGGTATTAGTACCCAGCTGGTTGCTGGCTTCTAGCTCCCTCCTAGCATAGACTCACCTGCCCACTCATTCGTGATCTGGTCAAGAAAAGCTGTATCACTTACATCTGCCTGCCCTAATAGCATTACCTGGGGCTAGTCGATCCTTTCCATATGACAATTACTGCAATATGATCCATTTCTGTATATCCCAGGCCTGCCTATTCTATCTGCATACTGGTTAATGTCTATAGTATGTATGTCTTGATACATGCTGTACTGTATGTGTGCTTCTTGTTTTGCACTTCCACTATGTTTTTTATCTTTACTGTAAAAATTGATGTTTGCTGTTGCTTGTAACATAATCCTGGACTTAACCAGGTCCATCTTGCAAATGAGCTTGCTCAACGATGTTTCGTCTGGATAAATAAAGATTCTGATTGATTGATTTTAAGCCCTTCTAACATTATCTGTTGGCATCTCCCAGCAAGGTATTCCCTGAACCAGGCAACAGCATTTGGACCTATACCAGTAGCGATAAGTTTGTTCCGCAGAATATTGTGATCTACAGTACTGAAGGCTTTACTGAGGTTTAGGAACAACACCGCAGTGTTGGTCAAGTGCAGAATGCAGTGGTAGTACTGTGCTTAGCTCTAAAACCAGCTTGTATAGGAGTGATGTAAAATTTATTGAGGAAATCTCTAATCTTCTCAGTCACCATTTTTTCAAGCAATTTGGTGAGGACTGGTAGAGTGGAGATGGGCGGGTAATTACTTAAGGAGGCATTGTCTCCTGATTTAAATAGCAGGATTATGTGGGCAGTTTTCCACAGTTGAGGACTATCACAACTTAAAATCGATAAGTAAAAAAGGTCAGTTGGGACCAAGTAGCCCAATTTTAGAAAAAAAGGCTCTGTGTTATTGATGGCAGTGCATTTTTTGGAGTTGAGATTCAGAAGGAGCTACTCCACATGATGGTAGGAGAACTAACTATCTATTTATTTATCCGTCTATATAGCCATCTATTTGTGTTCTAATTCATTTTCCTAGTTGGACCTCACATCTGTGCCCAGCTAAGCTCTCTCTCCCAGTCTGTATCCCTAAGATGGGTGAACCTGCACTTGATGTCCTGTTTTACTGCTATGTTTTACTTATTGCTATCTATTGTTGACTCGTATGTACTGCAGACTTGTTTGAAACGGTAGCGACATGTAGCCATTGTTTTTCCACCCATTGTTGTTCTCTACAAACTGTTTTGTTATCTCTGTAACCCTGTATCCTCCTGGGTTGTGCCTGAAAATAGGCATTGCTATGCCTCGTGCACTTACCCGGTTACCAAAAGCAAATAAATAAACTGCTGGAATTGGAACTAGGCTGGGTTGTGTTAGCTGTTTGATTTGAAAAGTTTAGGGGGGTGGTAAAGGGATCTTAGCTATGGGTGAGTTATCAAAAGAATTCCCAGCAGAAGCAAAGTACGAGTTCATTTTTTCCATGATTATTTGTTTATCTGAGCATAATTTATTTCCAATTAGGAGCTGCATAGGTTGCGAAGAAGGGATTGACCCACCTTTTGAACCTTTTATGGCTTTCCAAAATTTGGAGGGGTCATTCTTATTAGTGTCCAGCAGTGAGAAATAGTAATTTGCTTTGGACGAATTAATTAACTTTGTGCACTGGCATCTTTTTGACTAAAGATTATACAATCCTGCTCTGCCTTAGAGGTTCTAGCATTTGCCCAATACAGATCTCTGACAGAAGAACACATTGCAAAATCAGTGGGTAGAGGGGACAAAACCTTTTACAAGTACATAAGTGGAAAAAGAAAGACAAAGGGAGGGATAGTGAGACTGAAGGGGGAGGATGGGGGCCGCGTGGAGGATGACAACAGTAAAGCTGACATATTGAACAGGTATTTCTGCTCAGTCTTTACTGAGGAAGAGGAGGTAATGGGTCTGAAGGGAGTACAAGGGTGAGAATGGTGCAGAAATGGACACAAGTCCCTTTACACTAGAAAGGGTCCTGAAGGAACTGGAAGTAATAAGAGTTGATAAAGCAATGGGGCCAGATGGGGTGCACCCAGGGTCCTTAAAGAACTAAGAGAGGTGGTGGATGAACTCTGGCTATCCTGTTTAGCCAATCACTGGAAACAGGGGAGGTACCCAAAGACTGGAGGACAGCAGATGTAGTCCCCTTATACAAAAGTGGGAACAAAGAGGAAGCAGGGAACTACAGATCAGTCAGCCTCACCTCAGTAGTGGGGAAGATCATGGAAGCACTACTGAAGGAGAGATTGGTGGAACACCTGGTTGTCAATGGACTACAGGACCCAAGGTAGCACGGTTTCACCAGGGAGAGGTCATGTCAGACCAACCTCGTTGAATTTTTTGACTGGGTGACTAGGGAGGTGGATCAGGGGAGAGCAGTGGACATGGTCTATCTGGACTTCAGCAAGGTCTTTGACACTGTGCCACATAGAAGACTATTACACAAACTGGGGAATATGGGTGGGCAGGACAGTAGTGTGTGGTGGGTAGGTAACTGGCTGGGTGGCAGGACACAGAGGGTGGTGGTAAATGGCTGTCACTCCACAGAGGGAAGAGTGACCAGTGGGGTACCACAGGGATCAGTGCTGGGACCGGTCCTATTCAACATCTTCATCAGTGACATTGCGCAGGGACCTAGAAGGCAGAATTTCACTGTTCGCTGATGACACAAAGCTCTGTAACAGAGTAGACACACCAGAGGGTGTAGACAGAATGAGAAGGACCTGCAGAAACTTGAAGAATGGTCAGGGTTTGCAGTTGAAATTCAATGCAAAGAAGTGCAAGATAATGCATATGGGGCACAAAACCCTGGCACAATATATCAGTTGGGGGTGAGGATATAGCATGCACCAAGCAGGAAAGGGATCTTGGGGTTATCATCTCTGATGACCTCAAGGTAGGGAAACAGTGTGACAAGGCAGCGGGTAAAGCAAATAGGATGCTTGGATGTATAGGCAGGGGCATCACCAGCAGGAAAAAGGAGGTCATAATTCCGCTATACAAGACACTAGTGAGGCCCCACCTGGAGTACAGTGTACAGTTCTGGAGACCATACCTACGTAAGGACATAGACAGGGTAGAGAAGGTTCAGAGGAGGGCAACAAAGATGGTGCATGGATTGCATCACAAGTCCTATGAAGACAGGTTGAAGGAACTGAACATGTACTCCCTGGAGGAGAGGAGGGAGAGAGGGGATACGATAGAGACATACAAGTATCTTACAGGGAGGAACAGGGTGCAGGAATACACTATTTTTAAGTGAAAAAGATGTTCCAGGACTAGAGGGCATGGGATGAAGTTGGAGGGAGGACAATTCAGAGGAAACATGAGGAAGAATTTCTTCACAGAACGGGTGGTGGACAAGTGGAACACCCTGCCAGAGGAAGTGGTGGGGGCTGAAACAATCACGGGATTTAAGAATGCATGGGATAGACATAAAGGAATTTTAGAGGTCAGGGATAAGGGACAACAGACTTCTAGGAAAACATAAACTGAACTTACAAGCTCAAATGGGCAGACTGGGTGGGCCATAGGCCCTTATCTGCCGACATTGTCTATGTATCTATGTATCTGACTCTCAAGGCAAGCTTAATGTTACTAGTGAACCAAGTACTGTATATAAATTTTGAGTTTTAAATATTTTGTGTGAAGGGATGAGGCAAACTGAAAGAGGATTAAATGAATTTATGTATTTATTTACATATTGGTGACCAGGAACTGTATACTGAACCAAAGTTCATTTCAGATGTACTTGGTTTGGGAGGGGGGTGGTATTGAGAGAATACAATTCAAAAGGTAACTGTAGAACAGTCAAGCAATACAAAATGAACAATAGTGAAAACAGATAGGGACAATGAACAAATAATGAGAGGTAACAATTGTCCATTTAGACTGGTGGCATAACAGCCCAAATACAAGAGTTAAGCGGACAGGTATTAGGAACATGTGCAGGAGGGAGCAAATGGATCCCTGAGAAGTTGCTTAAAAGCAGGGTAAGAGGGGTAGAGGCAGAGGTGGGTAGGAATGTTGTTTCAGACAGGGACAGCAATCTGACCTTTGAAGGTACTGCAACAAGGGGTAACAATGGTTCAAGAGTCAAAATAGTGGAGCGTATAGGCTGGCCTGGGGAGGGGGGATTACAAGTGGGAGGAGAGATTTTAAAATAAGCAGAAAAATTGAGAGCCAGCTTCTCAAAGGAGTTTTACTTTATCCCTGGTGTACTGCACAAAGTATGCAATTTTTGGGCTGGCCCAGTGGTGCTGAGGGTTGAGGCGCTGGACACCACACCTCACGCCATGCTGACGACCCAGGCTCAGGAGCAAGCTCGGGTTGTTGGAGGTCGGTAGGGAGGGAGAGGCTCGAGCATCTGGCAGACTGTTCTCCTCTTCTGGGAAGGGAGGGAGGGAGGGGGGAGGTCATACCACTCCCTGGCTGCTTTCTGGTGGAGGTCAGGGGGACAGTACTGGAGTTAGGGAGGCAAAGAGTGTGGCTATGTGGCACACATGCACCTCCTCGTGCACATGTTCACATCCACAAAGGGGGAGGGACAGAAAACAGAAAAGGGAAGTGACAACAGGCTAGGTGAAGCCCTGCCCATTGACTGGCATCCCACTCTGATCCTGGATCGCCAGAAGCCCCAATCTGGATAATAAGTCCTGGGTGAGAGGAGGGGAGGACAGCCCTCCCCTTCCTAGCCTCACCATGGGGGGGAAATCTGTGGGGGACATGAGGCTCGGCAGTACCAGGGGATAGCGATGGATGGACAGACAGTAGAGCAGGGGTGGAAGCACCTGCCTGCAGTTGCCCAGAGGGGAGAAAATGTCTATGAAAAAATAAGAAAAAAAAGTATGCTATTTTTCATTGGGGAGCCCCAGGATTATTTCAGTATTTTGGGGGGAGGCTCACGATCTTATCCATAGCTTTAGGGATACTTACTATGACAAAGTCTGAGAACTAATGGAACAGACCAAGATGACTGTCCATCCAGCTGAAGGGATTCTACAAGTGTCATCTCATCACTGCAATGTGTGCCAGTATTCTAGGCAGTAGAAAAAGCGTTCATATGTCCCCAAATACAGCAGGTAATTGAGAAGAGGGACTTCATCTCCTGCACCATGAAGTTTGTGGTGTATGTTATGGTGCACATGCAATTAGTGCTATGGGGCAGAACCATCTGCATGTTAAAAGAATGTATTCAGAAGCAGGTTAGATACTGTATATCACAAATGGATGGATACTCCCACAGACAGACACATAATGATCATCACAATGTAAGACATCTCAAATTTATGGGCCTTGAATGAGTAAAACCACCTTGAAGAGGGTGCAACAGGTGGAACCTCCTTCTAAGCAGGGTGAGCTTCTAGACCTCTAAGCTACCACATGTTAACTGTCGGAGTTTAAATGAAAATTGGGATCTCAAACCATTTTTGAGTGATGCTTAGCTAATTATGGTTCATGGTATTTCAGAAATCGCTCCCCCATGATTCCCAGCGCAGTAACTGGGTCTCTAATTTTGGTATTTGCTGGTTTGCATGTTAGATTTTTCACAGTGTTATAAGGTATTTACTGTTATATTTTTTTTTTCCTTTCTGAATAGATTCCCTGTTCCTGAACCTTGTATGTGTCCTCTCTTTGTCTATTCTTCCAATCACTACAAACCTAATGTTGCTGTACCTGTGAATCCCCAGGAATTCCTGGTAACAATATGACAGACTGATCACAGGTCAGAATGTGAGAAATGTGGTGGCTTTCTATCTCAGTCTAAGTGGCGGTACTTTATGGAAGCATTAGAGTGTTTAATGTGCAGATTAATTAAGCTGTCGCTATGTGATACTTTAGCATGTTTTGTGTATAATTTTCTACATCAGCTTTTAATTTTTCTAAGATGTTATAGAATCTGTCGGCAGATAAGGACCATACAGCCCACCTAGTCTGCCCATTTCCCTACTCACTGCTGCAGTCCCAGATCATATTTGATCTGCGGCTCTCCTGCTCTGCACAACTCCAGGGCACCCTTATGTCTATCCCATGCACTCTTGAACCCTTGTATTGTTTTCACACCCACCACTTCTGCTGGAAGGCTGTTCTATGGCTCCACCACACTTTCAGTGAAAAAGTACTTCCTAGCATTACCCCTGAGCCTTCCACCCTTCAGCCTCATATCATGCCCCCTTGTTCTTGTGCAGAGTTGTCTCTAAAATATGCTTTCCACCTGTACCCTGTTTATTCCCCTAAGGTACTTGAAAGTCTCTATCATAGCTCCTTTCTTTCCTCCAGTGACTAGATATTAAGGTCCTTAAGTCTTTCCTCATAAGGCTTGTGGTGCAGTCCATGTACCATCTTTGTTTCCCTTCTCTGAACTGCCTCTATTTTGTCAATGTCCTTCCGGAGATTTGGTCTCCAGAACTGGACACAGACAGTACTGCACCTGGGGCCTCACCAGGGATCTGTACAGTGGCATCACCACCTCTTTCCTCCTGCTTGCTATGCCCCTCTCTATGCACTGCAACATTCTGTTTGCTCTCCCCACTGCCTTTTCACATTGTTTTTTGTCACCTTTAGGTAATCAGATATGATAACCCCCACGTCTCTTTCCTGGCTTGTGGTGACCAGAATTTCCCCACCCATCCTGTACTCCTCTCTTGGATTCCTGTGACCCAAGTGCATAATCTTGAACTTTTCAGCATTGAAACTCAACAGCCAGACACCTGACTACTCCTCTAACAGGCTTAGGTCTTCTTTCATTTTTTCCACCACCTCCGATGTGTCCACTCTGTTGCAGATCTTGGTATCATCTATGAAGAGGCACACCTTTCCCTCCAGATGCTCTGCAATGTCACTAATGAAGACATTGAATAGGATTGGTCCCAGCTCTGACCCCTGTGGCACCCCACTGGTCACCTTCCACTCTTCAAATTTCATGCCATTTACCACCATCCTCTGTGTCCTGTCCCTTAGCCAGTTCCCAACCCACTTTACCACTGTAGGACCCACTTCCAGGCTCCCCAAATTATTTAGCAATCTCCTGTGCAGGATGGTGTTGAAGGCCTTGCTGAAATCTAGGTAGGCTACATCCACCACCCCTCCCTGATCTACCACCCTGGTTACACAGTCAAAGAAATCTATAAGATTCATCTGACAGGATCTTCCTATGTACTATAAGGAGAACTGATTTTTCTCTCTTGAACCATTTATTTACTATTTGCCCTTTTCTCTTTGGTTGTCAATCATGTGACATCATCGCTGTGGGATGATATAAAATCCTTCTGCTCTTCTACATGCTTCCTCCCCCGATTAAATCTTCTGGCAAAATGCTGGGGTATTCTACCTCCCCTGTGACTGGCATTTTTGCCTGCACTGCATACTTTTGCTGCTATCTGCCTGTCTGGCAATAAAGAACTCTGTGTGGCAATATCTCCTGTGTGAGACAGTTTTGATTTACACTCATGCAGAGTGCAGCTGTCGCTTGATCTCTCTGGACACAGATCCCTGCTTCCTAAAAGCATAATTGAAATTGCCAACCAAAAAATGCTGACAGGCTGAGAAGAGATGTAGGGAATATCATGACTTCTTTCTTTTTAATGCCATAAAAGGCTTTATGTCTTAGCCTCACATGGCATATGCCAAATCAGAGAACAGCATTACTGTGGTGACTCTGTGCTGAATTGCCCCTTGTCTGTGTTGCACCCAGGGAATCGAATCCCATTCAGCAGTGGAGGATGTAATAGTAAGCAACAAGGTGCGTGGGCCTTCTGAGGTGTCCTTGGCCCATTGTGGGTTGATTTAATAAGCTCTGATGATGGTGAAAGCTCCGCAGTCTGTCACCTGCAGTAATCAACTTTGTAGAAACACTTTGTGGTCCATTCCCTCAACTTCTTCTGGGAGGCCAATTATACGTACTGTATGTTGGCAGCTCTTAACATGTTTTCAAGCTGTTCAATATGTGTTTTGACTGCAGCCTGTTCTTTAACTACAGCTGCTGTTGATGCTAGTGCTTTTCCTGCTGTCATCAGTTCTTTACCGAGTCTGCTAAAGCCTCCACTTTGTGCTCAGATGATTTTACTTGTTCCGTGAAGGAGCTGGTTTTCGATTTTCTGATCAATCCTTTGAACGGACTTAGTCAAAACAATCATTAAATGTTGAATCCAACGTGGAACTGTTCTGGTTTGTTGATTGTGTGGGCTCCGCGATGTTAGGTTGCTTGGCAGGGCTGCTTCTGAGTTGAAAAAAATCCTGTTTTGCAGTCTTTGGGTGCACCATTCTGCCACACATCTGATATCAAACTATTGCTGAGGTTAAGCTCCATCAAACTGTGCTGCTTTTGGGGTATTAGAACAAAAATTTCTTTTGTAAGATAGCAGTTTTTAGGCTCAGAGTCAGGAGCTGTCTGAAAACGCTGCCGCCTGCTAGACTGCTACCTGCACCCCCCCCCCAGCCATGAAAATGCAGCATTTTTGCATGGTTTGGGGCTATGAATGGCATATTGAAATGCTTTGGGTTTAGGTTATCAAATGGTGAGTTAGAGTTCAATGTTCCGCTAATAGTTATTCGTAACTTTGAATAGAACAGCACAGCCCAGCCTTTGAACCATAGTTATTGTAATGGATCCACTAGCAAAAAAAAAAAAACACATAAAAAATTAAATAATAATTTATTTATTTATTTTATTTATTTACATCTTGGATTAAAAATACCTTTGAGCTTGGGGCAGCTCATTTACAAAGGTTCCACATCAAAGGAAATGGTTACAATAAGGTAGGGAGGTAGAGACAACATGGTATCAACGGAGTTACAGACAACATTCATGGTATCAACGGAGGTACAGACAACATTCATGGTATCTTCAGAGCACAGCAAGTCAACTGGTAAATAAGTGGGAACAGTGCTACACACTCAAGATTACAAGCAAGTATAGACAATCATAAGGTACATTTGAAGCAACATTGCTAATTAGAGGCGGGGGAAGGGGAAGACTAAGGAAGTGGTAGGGGAGATGAGAGGGCAGAGCCCAGATAGAGAAAGAAAAGAAAAAATGGCAGCCAATAATAATAATAATCATCTTACTTCTCAGCCTGTAACATTTTGCTGAGGCTGATCTGACAAAGCTCCACATTTTCTGACAGTGACAAGAATAATGAACTAATATAATTTATGTTGTGTTCTTTAGAAACTGAATTTTATCGCTATTTTGTAACTGTAACTGCTCTTTTGACACAATATCACTGGCCCTTTATTGTTTGTGAAGCTAATGTCATCTTTCTAAGAACCATCTTTAAAACAATGACGAAACATTTATTACAAGGCCGAGGCCCAGGGTGAAAGGAATTAGCCTGAAATATTTTGCATAGGTAATTGATAAAATAACACCGTTTTGACTTGATCCTTAGTATGATTCTATTGCTGCACTATCTGCAAAACACAGCTTGAGCATACCATCATCTGAGATGAGGATCAAGCAAGGCAGGTTATTAGAAGGTTGAAACCTAGTCATTTTAATCTTGGTGCCTCTTCTGATGGTGAACTGGGACTGGATGGTGCCGTCACTTGGATGACCAGTCAGGCTGCTACATTATTGCCAGTTATCCCAGCAACAGAATTCCTTGGCCAGAAACCATCTAGGAAGGTTGCTGCCATATGAGGGGACTGCATAAGGCTAAGGAAGGAACCTCTTACTCCCACCATCACCAGCAGGATAAAGCTTGGCAGGCTACTGTTATTAAAAGGTTAAAAATCTTTTTAGTTTTGAAATGGGCACCCTTTCTGATGGGGAATTTGGACTGGCTGGTGCTGCCTCTTGAACAGTCAATCAGGCTGGCCCATACTGGAATTGTTTGGCCAGTTAGGCCACAAACCATCTAGGAATGTTGATGTCATAAAAACTGTATGTAAGCAATAACACACGACAAGGTGTGGGTTACGTCCTGATAAGAGCACGCCTAAGGGTGTACTAAGGCACGAGGCGCTTGCCATGCTGATAAGGACACGGCCATGGATGTGTCTTAGCCAATCAGGACAAAGCAAATTGCAGACCCATTTTATAAATATAATTACCAGTGAGGGCAGTGCATGACCCCGCTAGTCCACAGATTGACTTTGCCGAACACCAGTGTTTTGCCATGTAAGAGTGGCCAGCAACAGCAACTAAACGTGCTTACTGTCAGTGTAAGCAGAGTTGTCACAACTTGGATAAACTACAATAAAGTGATAACTGAACAACAGTTACATTCATGATTTTGTATTTGTCTTAGTAACTTTAATGTAGTATGGAATAGTCTTTACCCTTGGTCCCCAGTCAGTCCCATTCAGTGCACTGCTGCTCATGCTTGGTACGTAGAAAGAGTAAATGTGTCCTGTCAGTGCCCCTTACAGAAATAATTTCTCTGTCTGCTTCCCTCTTCCCTCCCTCAAAATTGTAACTGACCTACTTCTGCCATTATTTATTGACCCCTTATAAAATGGGCTTGGAAATCCCAAAGCACTGATTGGCTACAACATCATCTGAGCCGTGTCCTTATCAGATGATATTGTAGCCAACCGGTACTACTGCCCACCAAGAAGCCAAATGACCCAAAAAATTAATGAGCTCTGCCAAGCATTAACAGAAACGTCGACTGGCAGAGCTCACTGAACCGGCAGCACGACATCACTCGTAGACATCACATTAAGCTAACACTGCACTGAACAACATATGGCACTCCATGTAAAGAAACAAAAACCTCGTACCTCACAAACTACTCTCACGGCTTCTCTGCCCCCTGCCACCATTACCAGACTGTAAAAAAAAAAATGCCGAAAAACGGCACCAAAAGCGAAACAGCATTTTTTTTTAAACCGCGGCAAATCCCATAACGGAAACCCACCTACCTCACGAACCATCGCAAGCAGCAACGAAGCAGCAGTCAGTCCCTTTACTTTTTTAAAAACTAATAACGAGCCAAATATTCCCCAAAAATGAAAGCAGGAAACAAAAAGAAATACTGTCACTGCTTTCACGGTGTCTGTTGAGGGACACGCCGCTCCCAGTCAACAGACACGCTCCTATCTTAAAACTTCAACTCCCTAACTAAACACAGGCAAACAAAGAAATAAAAAAAAAAAAAAAACATACTATAAATGTATGACTAACTTTTTCTGTGCGGGGGGGGACACAATAAATACATTGCACAGAAACTTAATACAAGGGACTATTTTTTCACTATTCTCACAATTTTAAACCTATTGTTATAATTCTCTATTTTTTTTTTTTTTTTTACACATTAAAAAAAAATTACTTTACAAAGGCCATTTATAAGCGCAATAACACATTCCGAGGTGTGGGTTATGTGCTGATAAAACACACCCTGAGGCATAAGGCACTCGGCGCAAGCGCCTCGTGCCTTAGTACACCCCTTGGCGTGTTCTTATCAGCACGTAACCCACACCTCGTCGTGTGTTATTGCTTACTTATAAAATGGGTCTGCAATTTGCTTTGTCCTGATTGGCTAAGACACATCCATGGCCGTGTCCTTATCAGTATGTAATGTGCCAACCGGCACTTCGTCAGTCAGTCAGGAAAGACAACAGCACATATCACTGTGTCAGCCTATACACTTACAAGAAGCTGGGAATGGAGCTGCTTTACAATATTCCCCGCCCACACCCCCGACACACATTTAGTATCTCTCAGTGAATGTATTTAACTGTAGACAGACAGGTCCCCAACAGAACCAGTTAAAAAACAAATTCTGACCTGCTGTCTCAAACGACGAGCAATGGATCAACTGACCCGCATGCCTTGCTCCGATCCACCCTTTATGTTGCCATGAAACGAAACCTCAGACCCACGCCTCCAACAGTCTAGTGCCAGTACTATTGTTGCAATTATTTAATTACTGCCATTGCCACAAACAAACTGCTCATTTCCTTATCCAGTGCTGCAATGCCGTGCTGCTACAGTTTGAAAAATATCAATTAAAAACACTCTCTACAACTGCCAGTGAGGGACACACTCGCTCCTCATACGGGTGATAAACACGAAAGCACTCCCACTCGCTTTTCCTGAAATTGCTGCTTACTCCCTCAAACAAAAAAAACATTAGGAAACTAATGAATGTAAAAAAAATATATAAACAAAACATACTTTCCACGATTATGTCTGTGTGTGTTTGTGTGGAGCGGGGGCAGACACGCTCTCTCCTCCTTGCACTGTCATCACTCAGCACAAACCGCCTGCTTTCTCCCAACGTCCCTCACAATAAAACCATCCACTCCCTCTCAGTAAAATAAAACTATGTTCTATCTGTTTGGTAGGCAGACACTACACAAGTCAGCATCACTGTGTTGGTGTGGGGGGAAGCGCCCTCTAGTTGCCATCATATAGTTATAATACTTGTACAAGGAACTATTTTAATTATTACCACTGCTAAAAGCTCCTTTTTTTAAAAAAAATTGAGGATTTTTCTTTCTTTCTTGCTCTTTTTTTTAATTTACTAGTAAGACCCATTTTATAAGCACAATAACACACTCAGAGATGTGGGTTATCTCCTGATAAGAGCACGCCCAGGTGCATAAGGCACTTGGCGCAAGCGCCTCATGCCACATAACACACCTGGGCGTGCTCTATCAGGAGATAACCCGCACCTCGTCGTGTATTATTGCTTGCTTATGTGAGTTACTGCTGTCTCCCTCCTGTCAGTTGTGAGGTACCTGCTTTTAAATGATGGTCTAACACAAACATACATTCTGTCATTACCTGCCTTTTCTCCCAGTGTCTGACCAATCGATATAAACCGCACTGTATGGACCAACATGGTGCTCAAGTGTTCAGAACTGGAATAATTACAGCAAACTACACCAGCTTCTATGGAAGTCTGACTGTCTGTTCTCTATTTTTTAAATAATTTCTTTACTGGTATTGCACACACAATACACATACATTACAGCAAACAACAAACTAGCATGCATGTATATATGCCTCTGGAGGAGATTACCGCCATCACCCTGTATTCAGTATTTTAGCTAAACGTTTCAGTAACTAAGGACTGCCCTTTACAAAGATGGACGCTAACTCCTCTTCAGGCACCTATCTGTTGTTGGGTGTACCTGGCCCCCTCCCCCTTAATAATCCATTTATTCAACGGCCCGGTGGCACTGAGGGTTGAGGCACTGGACTCCACACCTCGTGCCACACCAGCGACCCTGGTTCGGGAGCAGATTCTGGTCAGTGGGGGTTGGCAGGGGAAGAGGGAGGATTGAGTGTCCCAAGACAGCGCTCTTCCCGCTGGGGTGGGCAAGGGTTTCGTGTCGCTCTGTAGCGGCACCTGGCAGTTGTCGGGTGCAGCACAGTTGCGGTGCACAGATGAGGGTGGAGCACGGAGGACGTCAGTTAAGGCACAGAACGTCATTGCACTGCTGGCTCCAGGGGAGAAAACGTGGCAGAAAATAGCGGGGCAGTCATGCTGGCTGATGGTCTTGCCTTGTGCCCCGGACCTATAAGAGGTATGCCCCCAGGTACTGGTTTCAGGTCTCCAAGGGGGGTTACTGCACACGCCAGCCTGTGGAGAAGAGTGAGTTGCTGACCAGACTAGGTCCGGGGTTTGTGGGTGCCAGCGGCCGGACGATCATTGGGCCTGCTCCACAGAGAAGGTGGTAAAATACAACATGAAATAATCCACTTATTCTCTATACACATACATATATATCTAGATGTGTGCTTATATTTTAGGTATATATATATGTGACTTGCCCATCACTCCAGGTATCCTTGGTGATGAAACCTTTGGCTCGTATCCCTCCTGGTGTTTTACCTCTTACTCCCCCCCCCCAGGCATCTATGTGCTGCTTATTCAATGTAGTTCATAGGATTATACGAGTTCGAGGGTGGAGACCCATTTATGAACTCGCTGCCTTTAACCCAACGGCAGAAATTGAAGTTTTCTATTTCCCAAAAATTGGTCCAAATTATATTTAAACTCGTCAATATCTAAACTGGTAACAACAGTAGCTGATAAATAGTTCCAAAGACGTGGAATTCTCTGAGTTATGAAATTGTTTCTTTTAGTTGTATGATTAATATTGGTTAGAAGTTTTAAGTTATGTGATCTAGTGTTCTTACCATTATTTGTAAACTGCAAACATAACGTTCAAGCAAGGCCAGGTCCCCTAGAAGCCCTATAAATTAGTCAAAGGTCACCCCTCATGGCCCTATACTCAAGGGAGTAGAGGCCCAGAGTTTTTAGTCTTTCCTCATATGTACAGTATGGTTGTATAATTTATGAATATTTTTAGTCAATCTTCTTTGCACTTGTTCCATTGCAGTTTTAGTACCTACAGATGTTGGACCACAAAAGGCGGAACAATAGTCAATCTGTGAACGTATCAAGCTGGGAAATAAAGGAACAATTACTTCAGCTTTACGGCTTTTAATGTGCTTATAAATACAAGCTGTAATTCCGGCGCACTTTTTACTGTAATTGTTTTATTTATATGAGTGTTAAATTTCATATCATTAGTGATAGTAATGCCTAAATCAATTTCAGTTTCCACTGTTTGTAATAAAGTAATAATAACCGGTTTCCCTTTTTTCCCATAGGGAAACCATGGCGTAATTTTCCGTAATGAAGGAGTGTTCATTACGGCAAACACGCACATGATTTCCCTCACTGTGCGCATGCACCCGCCGCACTTCCTCGCTTCACCATCGTGCCTGCTCGGGGAACCGCTAACGGACAGAAAACCACCACCTGGACTAGGCGGTAAGTACAAAAAAAACAAAAAACAAAATCTGCCTCATTGCTGTCCACAAGATAAAAAAAAATAAAATTAGACAATCAAACTGCCGACTGCGGCCACGCACTTCACCTTCACCGAACCCCGGCTGCACAGCTGTATTTTATTTTATAAAATTGCTGAGCTGAAAAAAGGAAAACCCAGCAATTATATAAAATAAAATATGGGTCTGGGTGTGTAAACTTGAATTTACACACACCCTCAGGGTTAGATGCTTCACATAAACCCCTTGAGCTTTGCTCTCAGGTTAGAAGAACGAGGTGTGAACAAGCTTGATATATCCAGCAGAGCAGACTTGAGTTTGATTCTCACAACCTCCACTTGCATATACTGTGTGACTCTGAGCAAGTCACTTAACCACCCAGTGCTCCCAGGTCACCCCTGAAAACAGGTACTTGTGCCTAGTGGGCCTTACCCGGTTACCAAAGACTAAAATAAAAATAAAAATAAATGTAGCATCAAACCCCTCGGGTGTGTGTAAATTCTCGTTACACACCCAGACCCATACTTTATCCTATATTTATTTAGAGTATAATGAGCAAGTTTGTTATTTGTACCAAAGTGCATAACCTTACATTTGCTGATATTAAATGTCATTTTATGCTGTTCAGCCCATATAGCTAAGTGATCTAAATTATTTTGCAGTTCCTTTATTGATTGCACGTCATTGGTGATACAGCCAATCTTGCTATCATTTGCATACTTATTTATCCAGACCCTGTTGGAAGTTTGCATGGTTGATATCAGGATGTTAAATAATACAGGCCCTAGAACCGATCCCTGTGGTACACCACTTCTAACCTCTGCAATTTCTGAGGATGAACCCTTAACTGTCACCCTCTAACTCCTGCCTTTCAACCATGAATCTACCCATTTGATGATACATGGGTCTAAGTTGATCTGAATAAGTTGTTGCAACAATATTGCGTGTGACACAGTATCAAAAGCTTTTTCATAGTCAAGATAGATCAGGTCCACAGGTAGGCCATTGTCTAACGCATAACTGACAGGCTCAAAAAAGTTTATTAATTTATTCTGGCAAGATCTACCATGTGTAAAACCATTTTGTGCTATATCAATGTTTTCAGTGTTTAAGAGATGAGACTTGATTTTTTGTAATAGTAACCTTTCCATTAATTTTCCCACACAGGAGGTGAGACTGACAGGTCTAGAATTACTAGGACTATGTTTACTTCCCTTTTTATGAATAGGGATCACAGCTGTGGATTTCCAATCCTTTGGTACTATGCCTTCATTAATCAAGGTGTTAAACAGTCTTGTTAAAATTCCAGACAACTCAGTTGTCAATTTTTTAAGGAAAATAGGAGGTATATTGTCTGGTCCAGCAGAGGAATTATTATTAGTAGATTTTATTGAGGTAATGATGTCCAAAGAGGTAAATGGCACAAATATATTGGCGCCATTAAGATTGTCAAGATGCAAGACTTCTTTGATTTTATAGACACTGCAAAAGTAAGTATTTAGTGCTTCGGCTATTTGCCATTCATCAGTGATAATTTTCTGATCAATTTGGAGATGGCCTATTTTTGGTGAATTTCCTTTAATGGAACCAATATAATTGTAAAAGCTATTTGTATTATCTTTGGTTGTTTTAGCTAAATTCTGTTCTAAATTCCTTTTAGCATTCCTTATGTCTGATTTAGTTAATTTGGCTTTTGTTTTAAATTTAAGCCATTTATCAGATGTCAGGTGTTTTTTTATACCTATTATATGCTCTTTTCTTAGATTTTATCAGCTTTTTTATTTTTATGTTTAGTCATAATGGAGTTCTTCTTTTACTATGGTTATACTTTTTACAAGCTGGCACCCAGTGATGGACACAAAAATCAAGTTTTACCCTAATTTTATTCCACATATTTTCAGTATCAAGAGCAGTAAGGTCTGTTTCCCAGTCCCATGAGTTTAAGTTATTCTTTATTTGGTCATAATCAGCCTTATTAAAGTTTTTCTTGACAGTAATTCCTTTTGTTATAGTATGATAACGTTTCAAAGACCAGAAAATAGTGTTATGGACATTGTCCCCCAATGGCATTAACACTCTAGGTGGGATACAAATATATTTAATGTTTGTAAGTATAAGATCCAAGATTGCATTAGACCTCGTAGGCTCCATAACTAGTTGTTCCAGTTTCACCTGGAGAGTGGCATTTATAAATCTATTATCCAGGGCACCTTTCCCTTGTAGAGATTTCCAACAGATGTTAGGCAGATTAAAATCACCCATTATAATTAAGTCATCATTAGTCTTAAGATTTTCTAGAGTATTCAGAAATACTTTGTTTCCTGAATTGTCCATGTTAGGTAGGCGGTAGCATAATCCAATGGTTAGCCAATCAACAATAGAAACATAGAAACATAGAATTTGACGGCTGATAAGGACCGCTTGGCCCACCCAGTCTGCCCATTTCCCTACCTAATGGATAAGCTGCAGATCCTAGTTAACCAGCAGCCTACTTCTTTCTGCCCCCCACCCCCTAGAATTGCCTTATGACTGTCCCATGCATGCTTGAATTCCACCACTGTTTTTGACTCCACAACCTCCTACAGAAGGCCGTTCCATGCATCCACAACCCTCTCTGTGAAAAAATACTTCCTTAAATTACCTCTGAGCCGCCCCTCTATCTTTAAATTGTGCCCCTTGTTCTTGCACACCTCTTGTTTTGAAAGATGCTACCCTCTTGGACTTTGTTGATTCTCTTGAGGTACTTGAACGTTTCTATCATGTCCCCCCTTTCCTCGAGGCTATACATATTAAGCTCCTTAAGTCTCTCTTCATATGTCTTCCGGTGCAGACCCTGCACCATTTTAGTGCCCTCCTCTGGACAGCTTCCATCCTGTCTATGTCTTTGCAGAGATTGGGTCTCCAGAACTGCACGCAATACTGCAGATGGGGTCTGACCAGCTGTCTGTACAGAGGGATAATAACTTCCTGTTTTCTGCTGGTGATGCCTCTCCCTATGCATCCCAGTATCCCCCCAGCCCTCATTGCTGCCCTCTCACATTGCTTGCCCACCTTTAGGTCATCTGATATGACTACCCCCAGGTCCCTTTCCATTTTTGTTGTTGTTAGTATCTCACCCCCCATTGTGTACACTTCCCCTGGGTTTTTGTTTCCCAGGTGCATTACCTGCACTTCTTAGCATTGAATCTAAGCTGCCATACATTTGACCATTCCTCTAACCTTGCCAAGTCCTTCTCATCCTTTCCACCTCACCTTGTGCATCAACTCTGTTGCAGATCTTTGTGTCATCTGCAAAAGACATACTTTTCCTTCCAGTCCCTCTGCAATGTCGCTTATAAAGACATTGAAGAGGACTGGTCCTAATACTGAACCTTATGTACCCCACTAGTAACCCCCTTTCAGAGTGGACTCCATTTACTATTACTTTCTGTGTCCTATTCTCCAGCCAATTCTTTATCCAGGCTGTCATCTTGGGACCCACTCCCAGGCTGGCTAACTTATATTAATCTTTGTGTGGGACTGTGTCAAATGCCTTGCTAAAGTCTAGGTAGGCCATGTCCACAGCCCCTCCCTGATCTACTACTTTGGTCACCCAGTCAAAGAAATCTATCAGATTCATCTGGCATGACCTTCCCGCTGAGAATCCATGCTGCCTTGGGTCCTGTTCCCCTCTGGCCTCTAGATAATTGACAATTTTTTCCTTCAGAAGTGATTCCATCATTTTCCCTACCACTGAGGTTAAACTAACAGGTCTGTAGTTTACTGCTTCTGCCTTGCTCCCACTTTTGTGAAGGGGAATCATTTATTCAAGCCCATAAAATCTCTGCTTCATTCCCTGATCAGCTATATTATTAATTTCATGACAGCTGAAATTATCTTTGATATACAAGCAATGCCGCCTCCCCTACCATGCGAACGATTTTTACAAAAAGATGCATATCTCTGAATATCTTGACCCCAATCAGAATCTTGGAACCATGTCTCAGTCACTCCACAGACATCAATTTCTTCCTCAATGAGAAGGCTGTGCAGTTCTCCAATCTTACTTCTCAGACTCCTAGCATTAAGAAGTAGAATTTTAAGTTCGGATACATGTTTACCAGAAATATTATTATCATATGTCAGTGCTGAATGGCAAGTATTAATGTTATTTACTGCAGAGGTTGAAGCATTTATAACTGTAGTTTCAGACATAGTGCTAGAGAACACAAATACATTAGACTGGTGTCCCTCCCCCCACGGAATTAGTTTAAAGCCTTTCTAATGTAATCATTTATATGTTTACCAAGTAATAATGAACCTGATTTACTCAGGTGAAGCCATCTCTACAAACCAGTTTCCTTGCAGTATTGCTTGTCTTACATTCATGGGGAGTTATTCCAGTACTTAAACCCCACACATGCTCAAAACTCTCACTTCTGGCCCTCTGTATGAAAGTTAGTTACTCCAAAGGCACAGTTTCAAGTAGCAGCCACATCCACTGACCTTCCTCCAGGTCGACGTTGCTCACCCCTGTATTCAAGATACATTTCTTCACCAGGGCCAAAAGTATATGCAGAATCCTTAGGGATATAGAAAACTGTGTTGTCTTATTTTTCTACCACTATCAAGTTAGTAATAAGTGACATCGCTAAGGTTATACCCACAATTTCCCGTATAACCTCTGTTATGTCTGTCCAGAAGGAGTACGTTTGGGACAAGACCAAAAACTGTGGAAATATGACTTCAACACTTTGTCACATCTGCCATGCATAGGTGAAATGTCAACATGAAACCTATGGACAATGTTGGGTGGGCAGAACAAAAGATTTAGGAACTTATTGTGTTTTTTTTTATTTATTTGTAGCCCACCCTCCACCCATGTGTCTAGGGGACTTGATGTCACTTACAAGCAGAGGGGACACAAATCAAGAACAGTACCAGGAGACTCACATTGGAATAATAAAATTGATGTTACCTTGCCCGCTGAACTCATTAGCAGAGCAAGGTGGTCTCCATAAGAATGGTACTCGGAGAATGTGCTGAATCAATTCCTTGCATGAACCGGAGGGGTGCAGGATAACGCTAAAGGGGCAAAGATGATTAGCCAACAGAAAGTAATGATGCAGCAAACACCGCAGTAGGGAAATACAAAAATATTAAATTAATTAATAAAATAAATAAATTTACAAGCAGCTCCATGGAGCCAGAGGACAATGGTACTGGAACAAGTTTACAAGGGGCAGGTTATTTTGCAGCACAGAACTGCATAGGTCCCTTAAAAATGGCCGAATAAGACCAGGACAACTCCATACAGCTTAAAGGCTGAAAAGGCTCTGGATTACACACCAGATAGCTCACAAAGCTCGCAGGCTCCCTGGGGATGGCTGAAAACCCACACAGCAGCCTACTCTTCCAAATGGGCTACGGCAACCAAAACAAAGCCGCCCTACCAGTACGGCTGTTCCTGACCGCTCCCCAGGCCTCACAGAGTCCAACTACCAAACCAGGGACATTGCACACAAGTGAACTCAGATCCCTCCTTACAGTTACACTGTCCTTCCCTGCATTTTAGGCTGACACTGGAGAACTACCCCAGGAACAGGCATGGTAAGCCCCGAATTACTTCTCCCTGCAGGCCACCAATTCTAACCAAGTGGCAGCGTGCCACACCGGGTATAACTCTACCACTGCCACTACTATGACGTCCCCATTGCTAAACCTCACACTTTTGGAATAGGACCCATGGCCTACCCCAGTGAATTGGAACATGAGGTGGGCCAGAATAGTTCTTCCCTCCGGGCCATGGCTCCTATATGCCAGTGGAATCCCATCCCACAGTTGCTTGTCCCTACAACCTCCCCACAAGCTCCTGAGTGTGAAAACCAGTGCCACAATGTGATGGCCGCTACTCCTGGGCTGGAGTTCGAACCCCTGGCCCCACTTGCACTTGAGCCTCACGCCAGCCTCCTCAACCTTCCACCACCCCCCTTTTATAATACAGGGGTCAGGTAAACATACCCAAAGGGCAGACCCAAGCTGCCAATCAATAAGGACCTACATGGGGGAGATACCGGTAACAATAGTAAGCCCCGCAAAAAGAGGGTGCTTACACTCTTCCCCCACTGAAATTCCAGTCTCCTCTGGGCAATGGGGCAACCAGCTATCCATGGGGGAAACCCCTCCAAGGTGGATAAAGCGCACTCCCCACCTCAGTCAGTCCCCCTAAAGGTATGCCAGAAACAGCCAACCAGACCCAAGGCCCCCCTTAAAACTGTATGGAGCTACCCTGCCTTAGTGACCTGAACCAGACATTGACACATTTAAACAAAACTGCCAGGCTGTTAATTTATTAGTAAACATCTACCAGAACAGTAATTTATTTTAGTTAAATCTTTCATCCAGTGCGATATCCCCAATCATACTACCACGTACACACACATTTACAATCACCAACATAGCCCACTACCCTGCCATACCAAATTCACACTAGGCAAACAGAAATTACTTGGGTTATTAGTCTTTTATCAAAACAAGAACAACCAACTTCTCCCTCAAACAGGGGAGAGGTACATGCTGTAATGGTAATCCTAAATCTTGTTACTTTGTGCTTTACTTAACAAACACAATGGGCACAGTCCACACAGTCCAGTTTCCAGGATTCACAAAAATGGTCCTGCAGCGACTCCCACTGGGCACCAATTCTTCCAGGCAATATTTCTTTCAGAAAACTTCAAAAATGGCAACAGAAACCACTGTTAACAGTCCTGGCAGGATACAGTCCACTGGATGCTGAATCTAAAGAGCGGACCCCCTGCTGCAGAGATAGTAGAAGGCAGGGTCTGGCTTGATGGTTTCTTCAGCAAATGAGTCCATTGAGATAATTTAATTCTTCATGCAGTACCCAGCCACATCTTGAATCAGAGCATAGTGCTTGAAAAGTGTGAGCGCTGTCCATGCCAGAGTAGTGTAGGGACCTGGCGTGCCTGGTCACTTCCTCTAATGGTGGACTGGAACCGCCAGATCTAAGTTGGAGTTTCTGGACCATGCCATGGAATACCCAGTCAGAACACTTCTCCTCCACAACATCCCACAGCCTCTCAGAAATATATGGGTAGTTTGTGTTTGAGTATTCCATATGCTTTCAATGCCTCAACCATCTCTCCATTTGTGGCCACTCAGGCAGATCTCTAACACTGGTCTGACGGGTGGTACCAGGCTCATGCCACACTTTGGTTCTATAAGGCACATTTACAGGGTCATTATTTAGCAGTCTATCCATCTTAATGCGGGTGGCCTTGCACAAGACTGGGAGGTGTGAGTTGTTATCAGGCAAGGCCAACACAGGTCAAACGTAGGGGTGAGAAATTGCATGATATATATCCTTATCAGTACACTGCTAGGGCTGAGGGGCTTGGCCAGAGGGCATCACTGCTGGCTTCTCCAAAACTGGGTCACTTTCCTGTTCCTCTGCCCCAGATGGACTTGGGGACACTGAACTTAATGTCTCCAGATGAGGGGCACCCACTGAGCCACCATTGCCAAGTAGGGGAACCGCGGCTGACCCCCTGGGCCCTTGGGGGGTCACCAGACATAACTCCCCTTCCCCTCCCTATGCCAGTGGGATTGCCAATGGTGGCAGGCGCAGGAGGGCTGGGTAGACGACTGTGCCCTCCGGCACCTTCTACAGTCTCTTCTTCTACTGCTTTCACCACCACATCAGGAGAACATACCCAAGGCTCTACAAGAGGGGCAGAAGCCTTAGGATCTTCTGCCAATGCCAAACTCCCCATGGCCAATAACAATTGCTGTGCCCACTGATGCTACTGATGGCTACTGCCATGTAAACGAATATGGGGAGGTATCAAACAGTCTCGGAGTTGGCCCCCTGGCACAGACCGAACACAGTGGCAGACTTATCACTCCCTCACTGTAGTAGTTACAGCATACACACCTTTCATCTGCTGCACCCCTTCCTGCTGATGTCCATAACCATGAGAGCAAAGAAGCCAGAACAATGGCTTGGGACTCATTGGATGGAACTTTCTCAGCCATTCTTGCCTTACCACACCTTTGGATGCTCGAGGAGAAATGGTGCTCCTCCAGCACATTCCCTCACCAGGCTGAACAACTGGGCCAATCAGAAGCATCCTGTACCCCACCTGACCATCCAACTTAGACTGCTAGGCACCTTATCACTGCAAGAAGGAGAAAGAAAAGGTGCAAAATAAACCAAAATGGTGACCCCTTTCCATGACGCATGCCAAAATGCCCACAGCCTGCAAAGCTGTCAGCCCCAGAATAAAACCACCGTCCAGTCCACTTAAGCATCAAGGATCCCAGACGAGCCCCCACATTTGTAACCACCCTTCCACCCATGTGTCTAGGGGGTCTGATGTTACTTATAGGCAGAGGGGACACAAATCAATAACCATACCAGGAGACTCACATTAGAATAATAAAATTGATCTTACCTTGCCCACTGAACTGATTGGCAGAGAAGGGTGGTCTGCATAAGAATGGTACTTAGAGAACATGCTGAATCAATTCCTTGCAGGAACTGGAGGGGTGCAGGATAACACTAAAGGGGAAGATATGGTTAGCCAATAGAAAGTAATGATGCAGTGAACACCGTAGTGGGATATAAAAAAGTATTTAATTAATTACTTAATTAAATAAATTCACAAGCAGCTCTGTGGAGCTGGAGAACAACAGTACTGGAGCAAGTACACAAGTGGCAGGTTGTTTTGCAGCACAGAACTGCGTTTGTCCCTTAAAAATGGCCAAATGAGACCAGGACAACACCACACAACTTAAAAGCCAGAAAGGCTCTTGATTACATACCGGACTGCTAGTTAAGTTCACAGGTCCCTGGGGATGGTCCAAAACCCACACAGTGGCCTACTCTTCCAAAAGGGCTATGGCTACCAAAACAAAGCTGCCCTACTAGTATGGCTGCTCCTGACCGCTCCCCAGGCCTCACAGAGTCCAGCTACCAAACCAGGGAGATCACACACAAGTGAACTTGGCTCCCTCCTTACAGTTACACTGTCCTTCCCTGCACTTCGGGCTGACATCAGGGACCTACCCCAGACATGGGCATGGTAGGCCCCGAATTACTTCTCTCTGCAGGCTGCTAATTCTAACCCAGCGGTAGTGTGCCACACCAGGTATGGCTCTGTGGCTCTGCCACCACCAAGGGAGCCACACTGCAGCACTGCCACTACTATGGTGTCCCCACGGCCAAATCTCACACTTTTGGAATAGGCCCTATGGCCCACCCTGGTGCTGTGGAGCATGAGGTGGGCATAAACTGTTCTTTCTTCTGGGCTGTGGCTCCTCTACACCAATGGGATCCCATCCCACAGTTGCTTGTTCCTACCACCTCCCCGCAAGCTCCTGAGTGCAGAAACCAGTGCCGCAACATGATGGCCACCACTCCTTGGCCGGGGTCTGAACCCCCAGCCCCACTTGCATTCGATTTTCCCACCGGCCTCCTCAACCTTCCACCACTCCCCCTTTTATAATACAAGGGTCAGGCAAACACACCCAAAGGGTGGACCCACACTGTCAATCAATAAGGGCCTAAATGAGGGAGATACCAGTAACAATAATAAGCCCCCCAAAAAGGGTGGCTTACATATTGCAAAGAAATAATTCCATGTGCCCCCTCCAAATTTCTATCCACATCCAGTTTTCTATTCTTTCCCTCAGATCCTTCTCTGTACCCTGCTTGCACCTAAGAGACAGATCCAGCCTGAGATAAAAGAGGTTGACATACTGCAGCTTTAATGCCCTTGGGCATCAGTCTCCATTTCAGCAGTTGTTCTTCTAAGATATCCGGTGCTATCTCTTCCTAAGGTCCTTTGGCTTCCTTCTCTAAATATAATCTAACCTGGAAGAATCAATACATATGTTGCCTTGGCAAGCTCCTTGAGGTCCTGTAGCTCCATGGAGGAGTGAAGCGCCCCCCCCCCCAGTTAGGAAGACCCTCATGTTCTTATACCTGTCTGTTCCCAAAGGACAAACCCCCTATCATTCATCCTTAGGAGAAAACCTTGGTTCCCCACCACTGTGGTAAGATAGGAAAATGTCCTCTCTGTCTTCCTCTCATCTACTCCTGTGCCATGCTTCCAGCGTGGCTCCCACCAGTGGGTTTGGACACTCCAGTCCCCTATTTTTCTGCAGTCTGATGTATTTCTATTAAAAAAGATCACTGTTTAATGATTGTTCAACTTAGTGGTGCCCCCTCTTGCAGTATATATCTCCTAAGTGAGTAGTCTATAATGGCTCCTCTTCCCCAACTGCAGACTGCCTGTTCCCCGGTAGCATAATACTTCAGATGGGCCTGGCCTGCAAGCTCAGCAATAACACTACCACTTGCACTGCCCTGGTTTTGGTAATGAGGCTGAGTTATCAGAGGGCCCTGCCAGGGGGAGGAGGAGGTTCAAACATCCCAGAGGACACTGCCTTCCTTGGGGAGGGAGGAGCATCAGTCTCTGTGTTGCTGCTTCCAGCTGGGTGACCACAGGTGGCAGCGCGTGCTAGATCACTGGGAGGGAGGAAATGGACCATCATGCATTGTATGCATGAGCAAGACCCATGGGGCCTGCTTGCATCCTTGGGTAAGGGGATGGAATGAAGGAAAAAATCTTGATGCTGCAGAGTGACATGGGCCCCATGCTGCAGGCACCACAGTGCCACATGAGGCAGCCCCCATTGACCCAGTTGTAACTCCGTCAGGGGACCAGTGCCCCCCTTCAACAGCCCCACCCTAGGGGTAAGCCAGGGAGGAACTAGCATGGTGCTAAGTCACAGGGAAGGCAGGTGACAGGGCTTGGCCTGGGGCATGGGTTGATGAGGGTCATCAGGGTGTCAAGCAGTATAAAGTAATTAAAAAAAAAAATACTTGCGCTGAGTTTGTCAGCAACCACTGGAGTATAATTGACTTTGGAGAAAATTGTCAATAGACCCAATTAGACTTGCTTCCAGAGTCCATAAAGCTTTTTATGAGCTACTTCCTTGTTAGTCACTTTCAATCTGCTCCTGGCTAGAGGCACACCCGATTGTGAAAAACACTTTTGCTGTGTATTTTATTTCTCAAGTGACCCAGTGGCCTAAACATACTCAATATTACCCCAAGAGTTTTTGACAAGTGCAAGTCCCTGTACCTTTAGGAGATGCTAATAAAGAAAGGCTGCCACACACGTAAGTGTCTGTGTGTTCCTTCTTTACATGCCCCAGTACAGCTACAAACTAACTGACCACAAACTGTTTAAATGGAACAGAATGAAAATACCGGTACCGATGCCTACTTATAATATTCTGTAGTATCTGGCTCCTGTATTAGTGGCCCACAAGGGTATTTTGTGGTACAAACCATTTTGGACTGGTGAGCCTCAGTGGTTGAGAACAATTGTATTACAAGGTTAAAAACCCCAAATAGACAAACAGATCTCAGGGTGACATAGATATTATGGGCAGACTGGATGGACCTATGTTTTTCTTCCCCAAACATCATTGTCTCTGTTTCTGTTTTAATTTTGAACTTGATGTCCTTTCTGATGGTGAATGAGGAAAGTCTAGTGCTGTCACTTGGACAGCCAATGAGGCTGCTCCAATCTACCAGTTGGCCCGCAGTGTAATTCTTTGGCTAGTTGAGTGACAAGCCATCCAGGAAGGTCACCACCATCTGTACAAAGTGTGTAAGGCTGTGGCAGGCATCTGTAGATCTGATTCAAAGATCCTCGAAACAAGAGAAGCATTGAGGAGGGGGCAAGACTTTTGAATGAGCCGGCAGACTTTTTTAAATCCCGAGGGTGTCTTAACTAACTCCATCACAATTGCTTTGCCAGTCTAGCCATCATAAGACCTCTGCCTGGCAAAAATGATGTTCTCTTTCGTTTGTTCTCACAGTCAAAACATATAAAGTTAAGTAAGCAGAAATTATGGTTTGAAAGGCATCCTGACGTATTTTATTCTATGATTTACTATAAACACGTTTGAATATGAACTAATTACATCAAGATCAGGCCACAGTGAATATGCATGTTTACTCCTTACTGTAAGATCACATAGATCTGTTCTACCAAGGAACAATGTTACGAAGGGGTATTAAAAAGTAGAATAACTTTAGCAATTTTAAAGATAGTTGAGTGGCTTAAGGAGGACATCTTGCAAATAGTTTTGTAAGTGATCCTTCCAGAGGTTCATCTCTCTCTCTCTCTCTTTCTCTGCTACCCTCCATTTATAGTGCTGGTGCCTGTAAAAAAAAAATATAGCCTCCCCCTCCCTTTCTCCTTCTGTGTGCTCTCCTACCACCACTAGATGATCAAGCCATATAAATCAGGTTACGGTATTTCACCATTTTAAAGTTGCCCTCGATTTGTAGCCACCCTCGTGTTAAAGCCTCCCCAATTTTCAGTTATCATAATTAAAGCCCCCCGTATACAATACCAGCACACTCACAGACTCCCCCCACCTCACCCATATATATACACACACACACACACACATACCATATAAAGAAAACCCATGGAGCCCCTGCTAAAAACTACTGAATGAGCAGTTCTTTCAGTCTGTCAACATACTGGTAAAACATACTGTAGCATTTAATACTGTAAGCCTCCAGGACACTCACTCGCACTCACAGACCCCCCCCCACCACACACTCACACACACCTGGCACTGTATAAAGAAAACACATTGGGCTGACTCATTGCTTTACGGTTACAGTACTTTACTGTTCTTTCTGAATATCAACATAAAACATAAAATGTAGCATTTAATACGGTATGTGATTAAAAAAAAAGTAAGAGCATCACGCCAAACAAAAAAAAATTCACAGTAAGGAAAACTAACAAGAAAAATGCAAATCTGTCTGCATAATGTCCTTATTGTTGCAGTCCTAATCAAATTTCTATCAAATGTAAAAAACGAATACAGCACAGTCATTGCCTGGCTCACCCTCCTCAGCGCCACTGTCACTGTCCATAACAAAATCTTTGGCAACAGACTGAGAAGCGGTACCTGTGAAATTCATGGCTAGGGGGCTCTGAAGCTCATCAGATGAGTCGCTAGCCACTCCGTCCACCTTGAGGAATTTGATGGTGTCACAGTCCACATGTTATGCCACAGACTTCAAATGACTTTATTATAACTTCTCTTGAAACAGCAGCCCAGGCTTGCTTTACCCACTCCACAACAGTTGGCCTGGATGGTGCACAAGGGTTCCCTGCAGGTGTCAGTTCTCGTTCCTCACTGGCTAGTCACTTATCATAGTATTCCTATAGTGAGACTTAAGGAAGCATTCCATTAAATGTCTGCTGGCTGCAATAGCTTTATGCAGCCACCAGGTATTGTTGCCATCACTGTTTTTTTTTTTCTTTGGCAAATTTTTAATTCCAGGGTAGCTATGGCACCGAAAAGTGTCCCAGACAAGGGGTTTCTTGCCAAAAGCGATCCTACCCACACCATCTGTAACCATATGCTGGGAGTTTCAGTATTCATCCAGCCACTGCTGAACCTTGTGATTAGGACCCCAGTAACATTGGTTACATTCTTTGGGACCCTTTTGCACTTTAATACTATTATTGAAGGCAGCTTTTGCCCATCAGCCACGGCTGGCAAACATACTGTCAGTCATTGTTTCTCATGCCCAGTGGTGAGTAGGGGGACAGGCCTGCCACCCACAAGATCAACAGTTCTATCACTTGGCATGTCTGCCCACACTGCTGTTTCTTCCATGCTTCCGATGTAGGACAGTGAGGTGTTAAACCTACCTTGCTGTTTAGGACAAAAAGCAATGAATTCAACAATGTTGGGGGCATAGTCTTTGGGCAACTTTTGCCCCACAGTAGTTTTTTGCCATGGTGTGAAGCCCCACCGTGACAGAAACCTGTCCACCCAGCCGTGGCTTGCTTGAAACTCTGGGCTGGAAATGAGGGATGCTGCTTCTAGGGCTGTGTTTTTTCTAGGGTCACCCTGGACCCAGCCCTGGACTCTGACCTGCATCTCTCTCTCTCTACCACAATCAAAGTTGTCAACATAAAGCTGGGGTCGGCATAAAACGTTAGACAAAATCTGACAGTGGCAGCTAGACTGGCTATCGCTCAGGGGGTCCTAAGACCTAAACTTGCCTATGGCATGATTACCCGTCCTGTATCTTCAAAAGGTCTTCTCCATAAGTGGAACACCCACTATAATAGCATCTGCTGCTTTGCACTGTCTGTACCCAAGCTCACTCACCACTGCTCCCTCTGCTCCAGCCTTGGCTGGTTCTCCCCCACATTGTTTCATCAATTCACCACTTGTTGCTTTACCAACAACATAATCAATGCCCAGAAACTGGACAAGCTGGCTGTCCTACTAAAACTTGCCCCCTCTGCTTACCCCTGAGATCAACTGCTGTGTCTTTCCTTGCCATATCCAAGTGTAACACCAAAATGGGAGAAAATGCCTTCTCTGTTTTTGCACCAAAAACTTTGGAACTCCCTACTGCTGGATTCACCAAATATTCACCAAATTCACCAGATATTTAACTGGATCTCCACAAGTTACTGGTTAGTTCAGACCACTGTTTCGGTGGGGGGAGTTGACACTCCCTTGCCTGCCCCTCTTACATCTGCCCTGGCACTTTAACACTGAGTTGGCACTCCCTGAGTCCTACTCAAACCAATTTACCCCTGGCACTTATTACTCCTGTTGACAATTGTATTTGTGTTTGCGTTTGATGCCACTGTTTCTGCCAATTCCCTATGTCTTCTCCCACTGTGATGTGTACATTGTATATAAGTGCTTTGTTTGGTAATGTTCAACTGTCTTATCCTTGTATTCTCCTGCTGTATCTTACCCTTCTGTATGTAACCACCCAGGTCGTGCCTGAAAATAGGCAGCTCTGCTGTCTAGTGCACCCGCCCGGTCAACAGAAACTAAATAAAATAAATAAATAGTGACCCTCAGGTGCTGTTTCCTTTGCTGTGCGATCCAGGTTGCTAGATTTGCCTCCTCAGTAGGGAATGATGGAAGCCGAACAGCACCATCCAGATACCAGTGCTTTCGGTTACTCTCACAGCACCCCTCTTCAAGGAGCTTCTTCTCCAACCTCCCGAGGCTTTTTCTCCACTCCCATACTTACTTCTTTTCTATTCACAGAGCAGGTGCTATGGGTCTGTTGCCTTTGATTTCAGCTTTTTTTGCTACCTGGAGTTTGAACTCTAAGTCATACGACTTTCACTTCGGCATTCTCTGTGCCTCTGCACTATAGCTCAGCAATCAGCTGGTTACCTAAAGCAGCTGATTGCATTAAAAGTCACCTTCATTTTGAGGCCGCCCTTGCCACACGTGAAAACATAATTATCTAAAGTCATGGCTTTAAAACAGTGAAATACCGTAGTTTGAAACAAGACATTACAAGATCTCAGTGTTACGGACCCTTTATCTGAGCTACAGACACTTTCAGATGCACATCCCCGTGCCTGTTTTGCTTTTTGGTGTCTCTTCTGCTCCCTGGGCTGTTTGACACAGGCAGCATAAATGACTGCTCATTTGTTAACGTAAACACAAACCAGTGCACACTAACTAGACAACTGCAAAGAGATATTGCATGGTAGCAAAAAGATGTCCTAATGCTTTATCACAGGGGACACTCTGCCAGTGAAACACTTACCCCACTTGGAGAGTGTCTCCTGAAATAAAGCATTTAAAAGCCTTTTTGCTATCATGCAATATTTCTTCACATTTTTCAAGTTAGTGTGCATCAGTTTGTGTTTGCTACCTGGTGACAGTGTAATTAGACTCTCAAGTCTAGGCAATTTTTACAACAAAGTGCCATCGGTTTGTGCTCCGTTTAGTGTCTGTGCTTCATCTCATTTGGCTTCCTGAATCTGCACACTGGAAGAACTGGAGTAGGAAGTAAAGCACTCATGCAAGTTACAGTACGTGAGCCCAAGTGGGCTTATTCACAAACAGTTTTGAAGTTCAATTATGATGAGCTGGATTTTATAAAACACGCAATCCGGGAAGAGTTCACCAGACTCTGGGTCGCTCCACTCACAAATATACAGCAGGAAAATACAGTCAGTTTCATCTGAATGGCTGAATTCTTTCTCTTGTGATAGTGGCTAAAATAAGCAAGCTTCCAGCACTAAAAAAAACTGATATATCACTCCACCAGTGCAATGCAATGGACCAAACCCGGTCAAATCACAGTGCCGAATTACCTCTTGAGAGTCGATGAAGAGAACTTATAACTTTCCACACTTTACACTTCAAAATACACAAAATAGTCACATCATTAATCATAGGCTGTGTCTGGTACCATTAAAAAGTTGTTGAATTCAGAGTATAGTGTGGAGAATGTTTAAAAATATGGTACTGAAAACTTGCATGTGTGAAAAATATCACTCAAACATCTTTCATGCATCTACACAGTACAGCTGGAGTCCATTTTCTGGATACTTCTTTAGATGGAACTTTTACTCATGCCTTACATAATAACACAGCACTGCAATGACAGATGTGACTTAGGGCCCATCTTGCCTGTCTGTCTTGCCAGAGGACAGTGATCATATCCAGTCTGAGTACATACACTGCAGAGTGGGTTCCTGACTCAGAGTGTCACAGAACTAACAAGAGCTAAGACAATTCTTGATCTGGTGCTCACAAATGGGGAGCATGTAGAGGAAATAATGGTCAGGGAGCCACTGGGTGGAAGTGACCATTGCACAATGTGGTTCCAGTTGGATATGGTCAGGGAAAGCATCCTGACTTAAGACCAAAATCTTGGATTTCAGGAGGGTGGACTTCAGGAAAATGGGCAAAGTGCTAAGGAGCCACCTGGTGAGCATCAGAGGAGATATGGGGGTGGACCAAAGGTGGTCCATTATTAAGAAAGGAATACTGGTTGCCACAGATGAGTGTGTTAGGCTCAGGGGGAATAATACAAGGGCCAAAGCGCCCAGCTGGTTCAGTTCTGGGGTTGCCCAGGCAGTAAGGGAAAAGAGGTTGATCTATAGAAAATCCAGGAAGACCAAGAGAGAGGTGGATAGGGAAAATTACAGAAGGTTGACTAGTGAGGTAAGTAAGGAAGACCAGCGAGCAAAGGCACAGAAGGAGCTGCAGATAGCTGAAGGAACTGAGAAGGGGAGAAGACTTTCTTTTGCTATGTAAGTGAGAAAAGGGACAAGCAGGAAGGGATTTTTAAGCTTAAGAAAGGGAAAGAGTGGGTGGAGGATAATGGGGGAAAAGCAGAGATACTAAATGAATACTTCTGTTCTGTCTTCATCAGACAGAAGGATGGACCAGTGCCTTCAGGAGGGAAAAGAGGAGTAGGGGGGAAGGGAACACAGAGGTAGTGATAGAGGAGGATAGAGTGAGGGAGGGGCTGCTGGCAATGAAGGTGGACAAATCACCAGGCCCAGACAGAGTTCATCCAAGGGTACTAAAGGAACCGGCTGAGGAGCTGGCAGGGCAACTGGCAGACCTATTTAATAGTTTGCTAGAGTCAGGTGTGGTACTGCAGAACTGGAGAACAGCACATGTAGTGCCCCTCCACAAAAGCGGTCCCAAGGATGACCCAGAGAATTACAGACCAGTCAGTCTGACCTCCATTGTAGGCACACTCATGGAGACCATACTAAAGGAAAGGTTGGTGGAATATCTAGAGGATCATGGTCTCCAGGATGAGAGGCAGCATGGGTTTGGGGGACCGTGACAAATGAATCTGATTGACTTCTTTGACTCTGTCACTAAAACAGTAGACAGGAGCCAAGTGGTAGACATCCTCTATCTTGATTTCAACAATGCTTTTGACTCTGTGCCCCTTAAAAGGTTGATCCGGAGGTTAGTGGATCTCGAGGTTGGGGAAAGATGGCCAGATGGGTGGAAAACTGGCTGAGGGACAGAACCCAGAGGGTAGTTGTGGGGGGAAGAGTTATCTGGCAACAAAGAGGTAACCAATGGAGTCCCACAGGGCTCAGTGCTGGAGCTGGTGTTGTTCAATGTCTTCATCAATTACACTGGGGATGGCATTAAGGGAAAAATGTGCCCATTCAGGGATGACACCGAGCTCTGTGGGAGACTGGACACAGCTGAAGGGATACAGGACCTACAGGATTTATTTTATTTTATTTAGAGTCTAGGATTACACGTACCTTTGAGCCAAGGCTCTTTTACAAAGGTTCCACGTCAACTGAGGTACAATACAAACATTACATAGAGTTGAGTAACAATGCAGAAATGGTGTACAAACATTTTTAAACAGCCATACATTACATTTAGGGAAAGTGGGTACCGGGTGGGGGCAGGGTAGCCAGAGGTAGCTGAGGCTTGGAATGGACACACAAAAAGAGCGATGTAGCCGTGGACATTTGTCAGGCCTCGAAAAAGTGCTTGGGGGTTAGGGGGCCAAAACAGAAGGGAAGGGTAGGCTGTAGGAAGAGGGAGACAGGTGGGGTAGGAGTAGAAGTGCTAGGACAGAGATCAGATTATGAGGACGATCTGGAAAAGCTGGGGAGGTGGTCCAGGATCTGGAAGCTTGGCTTCAATGTCAAGAAATGCAAAGTTATGCATATTTGAGCCAAGAATTCCAGGATAGAGTACCACCTGGGTGGAGTCCAAATATCTGCATCAGAGGAGGAAAAGGACCTGGGATTGATAATCACTGGTGACCTAAAGCACTCCACACAGTGCAAGAAAGCAGCAGCAAAGGCAAACAAGATGCTGGGATGCATATCTAGGGGGTTCAGTAGTAGGAGAGAGGAGGTTATACTGCCCGTGTACAGGTCCCTGGTAAGGCTGCATCTAGAGTGTGGGATTCAGTACTGGTGTCCACACCTCAAAAAGGACATTAACCTGCTGGAGAAGGTTCAGAGGAGGGCTACGAAGATGATAGAGGATCAGTAGGGTAAGGCATATGAGGAGAGGTTGAGGGCACTAAATGTGTACTCCCTGAAAGACAGGAGAGAGAGAGGGGACACAATTGGGATCTTCAAATACTTGAAAGGGATAAATAAGGTGGATAAGGAGAGTCACTTTAAGCTGAGTGGCAACCATAACAAGAGGGGGCATAGTCGTAAGCTGGAGGGTGGGAGGTTAAGAAAGGAGGTAAGGAAGCACTTCTTCACAGAGAGGGTGGTGGACACTTGGAATGCACTGCCAGAAGAGGTGATATCGTTGAAGACAGCGGGCAGCTTTAAGAGAAAATGGGATAGCCAGAGGGGGACGGTAAGGATCATGGGTAGGGAGGATGGGAAGTGTGGGGAGGGAGGGCCGGGACAGTAGCTCAAGCTGTGTACCATGCAATACGAGCAGATTAGAAAGACCAAATGGCCTTCTTCTGCTGGCTTCTTTGTATGTTTGTATGTACTTACAGCCAAGCTCATCAGTCAGAATGTTACCCCTGCTCATACTGTGTAAACCTTAACGCCATTTCCCTAATGAATCTGTCTAGTCCTATTTAAAGCCGAAACAGTGCTAGATTGCATAAACGCTCAGTGTGATGTAAAGCTTTCTCGTTTCTGCCTATTCTTCTGCCTTGCATTCTGAGGACATGCCCTCTAGTTCTGTTTGCTTTACCAGTTAAAACATCTGTGTATACTCCACCCTGTCCATCTCTTTTAGTATTTGGAACACAGTGATCATGTGCCCTCTCAATGTTCTATAATTTGGGTATGTCCAATCTCTCCTCACAGCTTGGCAGTTCTGTGCTGGACCCTTTCTTTAATGTCCTTTCTGTACTGTGATGATCAAAACTGTGTGCATTATTGCAGGTGTGGTTTAACCAAGGTCTTTTACAGGTGTAACTTCTCTTGATCCCCAGTGCATCCTAGAATTATATTTGGTTTCTTGTTTGCAGGAGCACACTGCCTGTCTGGTCTCAACTAACTAACCTCAACTACCCCTAGATCCTTTTCCATGGTAATGCAGTCCACCGTTGCACCATAATCTCAGACTCCTCACCTTTAGGTGAAGTACCTTGCACCTCCTCGCATTCAGTCCAAGCCTCCATTTCTCAGCTCAGGCCACATATGTGTGCAGGTCCCTCTGTAGTGCATCCCCTCCTCTGTGGTGTCCACTCTTACTACCAATATAGTGCTGTCAGCAAACTTCTAGTGATTCCCTCCTTAACTCATAATACATATGTTAAAGATTATAAATCACAAACATGAGTTCAGCCAGTCAGCACAGAGAGCTACTGTATCTCTTATCCATGTACAGTGTGCTCTCATATGGGAGCGCTAGGAGAGAGTGCTTCAATTCAATGCCAGTGTGTAGGACAGCACAGTAAGATAAAATAAAAAAAAAGATTAAACAATATAAATCACTCAAATTACACTCAAGTGATTTATGATGTTAATAGGACCTTTGAGGGATGTCTCCTATGGTAAAGAGATTCCTCACCTGAGGTTTGGGCAGACAGAACTGCTTAGCTTCACTTTGCCATCCTCTCGCCTAGACCCCAGGCTTAGAGTCTGTTATACCATGAGAGACATCCTTTGGAGGCACCATTAACTTCTATTACCTGACCTGTCTCTTCTAACCACTCCCAGGTATACTACCAACGTATGGTTTCAGGTTTTCTCCCACTTTGCCCCAATTAATGGAACTCCCTCACGGTTGCTCTCCAGCCATCCCCCTCCAATGACTATTTCAAAAGGGAGTTCTCCCACCATCTAATGGTCTTTGACTCTTGTACCTGCTTCTTGCCTCTCTAATACATTTATGTGCAGTTTATGTTATTCGTCTTAGGAAAGAGTTTGCTGAATTTGTTTATCTTGACGCACTTTATGCTCCTGTTGTTTTTTGTTGCAGTGTACTGTGTCTCCTTGCTACCTCAATCATGTATTGTATTGCGAAGTTTTCACTTATGTGTTGCATTGTGAAACTTTAGTATTTCTAATGTTATTATTTCTTTACTATAATTGTACTCCATTGTGCTTACAACTGTACTCTCCCAGGTTGTGACTGAAATTAAACATATTATTGTCTAGCATACTTACCCAGTAATCAAAAACTAAATAAACTTATAGTAACAGTCCCATCACTTACCCTTGGGTACTCAGTGCAGCACATCCTTCCACTCATAATGGTGACCATCCGCCACCACTCTGTCTCCTATCTGTCATCCAGTTACCTACGTCCTGTGCACTTTGTGGATTCCATATTATGCCACTTGCACCATGAGGTTTCTGTGCTTTGTCTCATCTTGCCATGATTAGTGCAACTATCTTCTTTTTGGTGTCCCTAAAACTCTCCCTGCCAAACTTCAACATGTCCAAATGCTGCCACTCATCTGTCCTTACTTATTCATACTAAGATTCATACTAAGGGTCAATGAGCTAAGAAGGCAGTGTTCCCATGGGAGCTCCTACCATTCACCCGTAATAGCTCAAGGAATTTCCTGCTAGTATGTAAGTGTCAAGTCTTTTTTTAACTGTTTTTTATCCTTTCTAACGATTATCTCTGTAGGTAATTTATTCCATGGTTTGATTACTCTCCGTGAAGAAGGCTTTTCTCTTATTTGTGAAAAATCTTTTAGCCCTAAGCTGCAGCGAGTGTCCCTTGGTACCTAGAGTGTCATTTTTGAATTCAAAGTTTAATTCATTTATTAGATAACTGTCCTGCATTACATCTATGCACTTTTCTCACATTTATTTCTGTCCTCTCCTCCATCTTCTTAATTCCTCCCTGCCTAGAATAGTCCATGTTACTCTAGCCTTCCTAATGTAACTAAGTCAAATGATTTTTATGTTGTTTCATGTACCTGTGCTCCTACTCTCCATACTGAAAATTGTACTTATAATGTTTACCCACTGTTCGTGTAACTGTTGCTTGTAATTCTGTGATCCCGCTACCCTTTCCCCCAGGACATACCGTAAGATGAGCATACTGTTGCTCAGTGTAACTTTCCTGGTGAAACGTTCCAATAAATAAATAAATAAATAATAGTAAGGTCGCCTCAAATTCTTCTTGTTTCTAGAGGCATAAGGCTTAGCTTCTGAAGACACTCACTATATGACAATGTTTTTATACTCTAGATCATTTTAGTTGCTTGCCTTTGTATTTTTTCCATCCCATGTGCAGTCCCTTTAGTAATATATCCCCACACCTGGCTGCCACAGTCCAGAACTGGTCTTACATATGACCTATACAACAGCATCATAATTGCTTCACTTCTAGTTCTGAAATTTCTTTTGATTGACCAGAGTAGTCGTTTAGCCTTATTAATTTGTGTGTTACAGTGTCTGTCATAGGTCAATTTCCCCATTATTGTTACGCACAAATCTCTTTCTTCTGTTGTTTTTCTTAGAGAAAGTCCATTCAGAAGATATATGTTTTCTTTGTTGTGATGCCCTAAATGCATTACACAACACTTTTCAATATTAAAACTCATTCCCCATGCTTTTTTTTATATACTTTCTCTTTATGCCCCCTTCTCGCTGTACTAGGCTCCTTTCTTCGGGGATCCCTAGGCTGTGTGTTCCCGTAGTTCTGCCCCAGGTACCTCCCTCTGAGTGCTGGTTAGTCTTTCCCCATCCTGCCTCAGTTTTCCCCCTGGGCGGGGAGGAGAGGGACCCCCTCTTAGTCCCCCTCTCACACCTCAAGTATGTGTCGGAAGGCGTTTCCAGCCCCATCTATGGAGCCTGGTTAAGTGTTAGCTCGGGACAACCGGGTCCCATCTACAGGAGCCCAGCACAGGGTTTTTCCATTTTTCTTGATCCCAGCCCACAGGACGTCTGCACACAAGAGGGGGCCAAGGAGCGATGCACATCAAGACGTGCTAACGCTCCAGCTCCCAGCAGACATCCTCCCTCCCTTGTATGCTGTCTTGCTGCACCTCCACCCATGGTCACCCAGGTGGCAGTATCGCAGCGGGACCTGCATTGCACCCCACCCAGAGGAGGAGAGCAGCCCATGGGTGCTCAATCCTCCTCCCCCCAGCCAGCCCTCCAGCCACCCCAGTCCGTTCCCGAATCCGGGTCACTGGAGTCGCAAGCAGTAGCCCTACCACTGTGCCAGCGGGCCAGCTATTCCCCATGCTTTTGATCATTTTGATATTTTATCCCGTTCATTCTGAAGTGTGTCGACGTCCTCTTGCGTATTTGTTATCCTTGCTATTTTTGTGTCACCTGCACATTTACTTAGCCAGCTAGTTGTTTGTTTGCCCATATCAGATAGAAATATCTGAAACAGTAAGGATCCCAGAACCAAACCCTGCGGCACACCACTGGTCACCCCTATTGGATCGGACAGATAACCTTTTATACCAACTCTCTGAGTTCTCCCACTCAGCCAGCTTCTAATCCAGTCAACAATTTTATGATCTGCTTTCTTGTTTATCAGTTTTTGTATTACAGCTTTGTGTGGCATTTCATCGAAGGCATTTGCAAAGTCCAAGAAAACGCAATCCACTGATGCCCTCCTATCTAGTGATGCTGATATTTTCTCATAAAAAAACAAAAGATGTGTGCAAGACCTCCCTGCCATGAAACTATGCTGTGACTATCTGTATAATCATTTTTTTCCTATATGCTGATTTATCCTATCTTTTAGCATTGACTCCATCATTTTTCCCGGTACCTAGGTGAGGCTTATTGGTCTATTATTTTCAGTTTCCTTTTTTATGAATAGGAACAACTATGGCTGTAAGTCAATCTGCAGGAATTTCATTTTTCGTCAGTGCTCTCATGTACAGTAATCTTAGTGGGGTTGCAATTTGTGGTGCTAATAGTTTAATCATTTTGGCGGATATATTTTCTAGTCCTGCCGAGCGTATACATTTCAGGGTTTACATTTTGTTGTTTACACATTCTAAAGTAATCCCATCCATTGCGGAAGTATTTTTTGGTATATTTCCTATATATATACTTTATTGTTTGAGAATACAGTCCTAAAGTATGTGTTAAATATGTCAGCCATTTCCTTTGGGTCTCCAATATGTTGATTATTAGAAATTATTGCACATAGACCACTATTTGTGGATCTTAATGAACTGACACAGCCATAAAACTTTTTCATGTTATCCTTGTTTGCATTACTTGCTAGCCTTATTTCCATTTTTTAATTTTTCTTGTTTTGTGTTTGTATTGTTTTACAGCTTTTTTATATGTTTTCCAATTTTGTTCCGTTTTATTCTTGTGATATGCATGATAGAGTTTACATTTTTTCTTTATTAGCTTTATTAGACTCTTTGTGAGCCATTGAAGCTTTACGCCTCTGTTGTTATATTTTTTTAATTTTCATTATATGCCTGTCACATACTTTGAAAATTTTTATTTTTTAATAATGTTCCACATTTCACTGACAGTTTTTTCCCTTAGTATCTGTTCCCATTTTATATTGGCTAGATCTTTCTGGATGGTGTTTTGATTTGCTGTGTTGAAGTTGTAAATCTTTCTACATCCTTTGATTATTGGGGTGTACATCCTTTGATTATTGGGGTGTATTCTTCTAGAACAATTGATACTATGTTATGGTTATTATTTCCCAATAGTGCATGAACCTCACAGTTAGTAACATTTACCTCATCTGTGCTTAGAACTATATCTAATATATTTTCCCCTCTTGTTGGTAAGGTTATGAGTTGTTTTAATGCTACTTAATTTAATTGCTTCCATTTTGTTCCAATCAATGTCATTATAGTTCAAATCTCCTACGAACACAACACAGCCCATTTCACATGGCTTTTCAGGTTCTTTGATAATTTCCTCTGCTATCTCATTTTTACTATTTGGTGGTCTATAGCACAGACCAAATATACTATTTGTATCCTTTTCAGTCTGTATTTTGATTGATATAGTTTCTGTTTTTCTGTCCTCTCCTTTAATTTTTTCCAAGATTAGATTCTACGAAGTTTAAACACTTCTCTTCAAGTCTCAGAGATCTACACAAGTTACTCTATTCATTTTAGAATTCATGTCAAATTTGTACTCATGGTATTTAAAATTATTAATGGAAATGCTCCAAACTACTCCATTGGACTTTATTTATGTATTTGTACTCACCACACTGATCTCCAAGCTCCTCTGATACTTTTCTTCCTACAGTTACTTCCTAAAAACTATCCACTTCTTGCAATAGAGCCTTTTCTTCTGTTACATCTTCAGTCTGGTCAGCATTCCTACTGTACTTTAAATAATTTACTTGATTAAAAATGGATAGAAAAAATGCACCTGATTGGAGGACAGTCAGTTAAACTTATTGGACCCAATTTTCAAACAATTAGGAATGGCACATGGTGCTTGCACCACCAAGGAATGGTGCAAGGGGCACCATGAGCCAATCCTGAATTTCAGACACTGCCTGTGCAAATGGGGGGGGGGGCTGCTTGAGCCAGCCAGTCCTGCATTGCACTTGTGTAGACATGCAGCTACACCCTGGTGGACAGGGGCTTGCACCTTGGTGGTGCTGCTACATCCACTTTGGCAGGATTCTAGGAAAGCTACAATGGGTGCAGGGCTTGCCAGGAGTTAGACCACCCAGAGCTGATGTAATAGCTTATGCACCATCCACTGCACTGGTGTGGGTGGGAGGTGAGCCTATACCCAAAAAGGATGGCCAAAATTGGCAATCACTGTCATTCCACAAGGTGCAGGGACAGTGTTGCGCTGTTGGCCACACAATGCAGGTCCAGGACAGGTGACCTTGCACCAGTAGTCATACTGGGCATTCCCCGGTGAGCATGCCAGGTGGTGCTGGAGATCCCTTGTGGTGGCCCACCCACTCCACTCCACTCCACACAATGCCCATGCCTGTGCACATCAATCCCCCCATGACTCCCAGCTGTACTACACTCCCCCCAAGATCCCAGCTGTACTCCACCCCCCTGGCCATCCTCATGGCCATCCAGCATGTCCCAGTATTGGTGGTGTCCCCATCAGGCATGGCATGTAGTGTCTGTTAACTCCCTTCCACCCTGCTACTGCCAGACCCCACATTCCCCACTGACAGCCACCTAGGCATGCAGCCTTCAAACGCCAACACAATTTGCCATGGTGCAGGGCTGGCCCACAGCTTGTGGCAATGCCCTCCCATGCACTTTCTGTTTGGCACATGGGAGCGGGTGCACTGACCTGCAGGACTTTGGTGCCAACACAAGTCACTACTATCCATTACCAAGACTACTACCTATTTGGGGGGCTAAAGAGGTAGAGCACAAGTCACTGCTATCCATTACCAAGAATACTATCTATCTGGGGGGGGCTAAAGAGGTAGAGCAAGAGTCACTGCTATCCATTACCAAGAATACTACCTATCTAGGGGGGCTGAAAAGGTAGAAAATGAGTCACTGCTTTCCATTACCAGGACTACTCCCTATCTAGGGGGCTAAAGAGGTAGAGCATGAGTCACTGCTATCCATTACCTAGACTACTACCTATCTAGGGGGGCTAAAAAGGTAGAAAATGAGTCACTGCTTTCCATTACCAAGACTACTTCCTATCTAGGGGGGCTAAAGAGGCAGAGCATGAGTCACTGTTTTTCATTACTGTGGCAGGGTCTGCCTTACTGTCCTTTGGAGACACCCACCCCCCCTTCAAGACTGTTGCAACAGCATCCTGTCATTTCCACTGTGTCTATCTCTGACCCCCCCCCCTTTCCTGTACTTCTTTCTAGTTTCCCCTTAGTTAGGAAGGCCACCTACCTAGTGTTCTTGCTGTCCCTTTCCTTATTTCTTTTTATTCTGTCTCCAAGGGCAGTCCGATCCTGTTTCGTCCTTCACGATCGTTGCACAGCTATTCATGCCATCGCATGCACATTGCCCTCACGAATGTGCACAATATGCGTAGCGAGTCGCCATTTTGAAAAGTTTGCTTTCCCCTTCTTTAAGCCTGTACAAAGGGAAGTTGATTTTGAATGAAATAGTGTCGAAATTCCTGGTACCTTCATAAAATATACTTCCACAATGAAACATAAGCAGCCCAATTCAGGGAAAGTCTGAACTCTGCTTGAGATGCTAAGCATGTCAGCTGGCAAACTGAAGCTCAGAAGCCTTCACTGCAGTATTTATGCTTTAAAAAGTTAGAATAACTCCCCATTTAAACACTAGCCTGGGACTCAGCCTGCCTGCTGAATGAATGCTCAAGTAAAAGCACAAATAACAGCCCTGTTGAGATGTATGATAGTACAGGGTCACACCTAGAAGACACACAGCTTTAGCCTGTAGAAAGAGTTAACTCTGTTTCAGTAATGTTTGTTGCTGCAAAGAGTCTTTACTAAAAGATTCTGAAAAGATATTATTTGTCTGAACTGAATTGTCAAATGGATTAGATTTAAAAGTATTACCTGAAGGGCAATATGTTTGTATTTTTGGTTTCCTTGTTCAGTACTGAGACCTCATGTAATCAGGACTCCACTCCAGCTTGTTCTCTGTTTATTTAAGCACCGGCCGCCAACCTCTCCAACATTTATGCAGAGTCTAAGTGGGAGGAGTCCAGAGAGCTTAGGAACAGCCCATGAATGTGGTACAAATGAGTTTAAACTTATTATTATTACACTCCAGCCCTTCTACACATCTCCATTCTCATTGTTTAACCTCTGGGAATGTTTAAAATATTATTTATTTGTTTTATAAGCTTTTAGTTACCTGTTATATAAGAAGGGGAGTGGTTTACAGAATCACATGCTCATCTAGCACTATAAATGAAAGCACAGAGGTATCCAAAAATTAGTATAGCTCAGGGGTTCAGCAAGGCGCTACCCCCAGTACCTTAGTTTGTTCTAAGGAAGGTTGATTGCCTATTTCTATATTTGGAAATTCTACGTTTGTTCTTTGAGAGAAGCATCCCTCCTTGTTTTGTTTTATTTTATTTTGTAATCGAACAGTTCGCTTTCTTTTATTTGATTTTGTTTGGAATAAAAAAACTGCTGCAGTGCAATTCCATCTACACTGGTGTCAGTCTTTTGTATCCCACCATACTTCCACACTGGTGTCAGAAGTGGGACACTCTAGGGCTGTGCTAAGTGGTCTTTGAATTCTGAATACCGGACCTGGTGTTCAAGACACCGACAGATGGAACAAGCTGCTGCCAGTACCCCAGCTGCCGGTCTACCAGAAGGTGTAAAAACGCGGAAGATGACAGAAATAACTCAGGAACTGCTGTGGCCTGGGTTACCAGATGTCCGGAGGAGAGAGACCAAGAGAGAGGAGAAGGACAAGGAGGAAGGTGCTACCGCAGCAGAGGAGTACCCACCTGAAGAGAAACCTCCTGAGGAGAACCAGGACCTTTTAAGGTGGTTGTGCACCCGACAAATGGAGTTGGAACGACAACAAGAAGAGGATCGAGCGCACTGGACTGACACCTTGCGGGCCATACAAGCTATTGGTGTGGCCAGGCTTCCAGTCCCTAGAGAAGCAGAGGGACCCAAGGATATTAAATTATCCAAATTAACAGAGAATGATGACATCGAAGCTTATATGATGACTTTTGAGAGGATTGCTGAAGCCTGCAAATGGCCTAGAGAACAGTGGGTTGTCCGGTTAGCCCCATACCTATCTGGCAGAGCCCAACTTGCCTACAGCTACATTGACAGAGCCCATGTAAATGACTATGACTATTTGAAACAGGCCATACTGAAATGCTACGACATCAGTACAGAAACTTACCGACAAAGGTTTTGGACCTTTAGGTACCACAATGCGGATTCACCACAAGAAGCATACCTCCGCTTACAGGACTTGTCTTACAAATGGTTACAGCCCCTGACTAAGACCATCAACCAAGTAATGGAGGCTATTACTATGGAGCAATTTATTAAAATATTGCCACAGGAAACTCAGATGTGGGTCCGAGAACATTGTCCAGAAACGTCACAGAAGGCCATTAGTCTAGCCGAGGACTACATATCAGCCAGAAACTCTCGACCAAAAATCCATCCTGGGACTCGAGGACCTTTTTCCACGGTAAGACCTTCTACACCTACTAATCCTGTGACACCCATAAAACCTGGGGATACTGTGAAGACTAGTACTATGGGACCTAGCAGAGCTGGGAGGCCAGAATATGGACATTATTCCCATACCTGCCAAGAAAAAGGCACATTGCTAGATTCTGTCCTCGTGAAAGAAAGAATACTCCCACCTAGCCCTAGCCAACTGGGGACACTACATGGTACCCGTCCGCATAGATGGTAAAAGAGTTGCATGCCCTATTAGATTCTGGTAGCAAGCAAACACTAGTGCAAGCATCTTTAATACCACAGGACAGAACTGTAGATACAACAAGTGTCACCTGTATCCATGGGGATGTGCACACCTATCCGATTCAATCTGCTACTCTGGAGGTTAATGGGCGGCAGATACGTTTGCCAGTGGGGTTGGTCCCTAATCTCCCAGTACCTATGGTGATTGGGCACGACTACCCTGACTTTGATTCACTTCTACCTAACGAGGGTGGGTTGGCTGCTGTTACCACTCGAGCTCAACGCCAACTCACACCTTCTATTTCACAAATATTCCCTTTTGAAGAGGATATTTTCTCCAGTCCTGGAAAGGATCGGAAATCTAAAGGTAGAAGGAGATAGGAAAAGAAGTTATGGAACTGTAAAAGGGACATTACATCTATTATGGACAAACAAAATCGACATGATACATTTTTGAAAGATCAAAGTACTGATGTTTCTTTACAACCTTTCTTTTCACAGGTGGTAACTGCTAATGGTAAAGAAGGGTATCCCAGATATGTTTTTGTAGACTGATTATTATATAGGGAGTGTAAACATCCTAGAACAGGGGCAGTAGTAGAACAATTGATGGTACCAACCAAATGTAGGGAGCAACTAATATCCCTGGCACACGATGTCCCTATGGCAGGCCATCTGGGAAGAGACAAGACTCTCAGCAGGTTGTTGTACAGATATTACTGGCCAGGGATTCATGCTCAAGTTTCCTCTTATTGCAGTAGCTGCCCCGAATGCCAGAAGGTAGCTGACATCACCAGGAAGGATAGAGTCCCCTTGCAACCCCTTCCATTAATAACTACCCCTTTTGAGCACATGGCCATGGATATAGTAGGCCCATTGCCAAGAGGTAGTAAGGGGAATCGCTTTATTCTGGTCATCTTTGACTATGCTACCGTTATCCTGAGGCCATCTCCATGTGGACTGTTACAGCCCCTTGTATAGCAGAGGAATTATTAAAAGTGTTCAGTCGGGTAGGAGTGCCTAAGGAAATTCTGACAGACAGGGGAAGTAATTTTTGATCTAAGTTATTGACCTGTCTCTACCAGTCTTTAGGTATAGGAGCATTATATACCTCCCCTTACCACCCCCAGACCAATGGACTGGTAGAGAGATTCAATAAAACCCTGAAAAAAATGTTAATGAAATTTGTACAGGGAGAGGGTAAGACCTGGGATATACAACTTCCATTGTTAATGTTTGCTTATAGGGAGGTGCCTCAGTCCTCTACGGGGTTTTCCCCATTTGAGTTACTCTATGGGAAAAACCCTCAGGGACCCCTGGATATTATCAAAGAATGATGGGAAGGTAGGAAAGGAACAGAAGGCCTGCCCCCCCGGAACATGTGACACATCTAAGGGAAAGACTGAAGAAATATAGTGACATTGCACATCATTTTAACCAAGGTAAACAAGTCTCCCAAAAACAAATATATGATAAAGGAGTGGGTCAAAAGAACTTACAGCCAGGGGATAAAGTGTTACTATTATTACCCTCCTCCGAGAATAAATTAACCATGAAATGGCAAGGTCCCTATACCATTCAGAGGCAGGTAGGACCTGTGAACTATGAGGTAGATATCCCTGACAGAAGGCAGAGGTTGCAAATTTTCCATGCCAACCTATTAAAAAAGTGGCATGAGAGAAAACCAACCCACGTCATGTACATATACCCTGAGCAAGACACATCCGAGTTAGACCAGGCCTACCAGAGATTAGAGGGGAATGAGGACTACAAGGCATTAAAAATAAATCCAGACTTGGACCCCCTACAGAGACATACCTTAGACAGTCTATTGCAAACATATAAAAAAGTGTTCTCTTTCCAACCTGGGAGGGCTCTAGGGGTGGAACATCATATACACTTGAAACAAGAAGGCCCTCTTAGACAAAAACCCTACCGTTTGCCAGAGAAAGTACGGGATGAGGTCATTAAAGAGCTAAGAAAAATGCAGGACCTAGGGGTAATAAACCTTCCACTAGCGAATGGGGATCACCAATGGTCGTGTGGATAAGAAGGAGGAGGCATAAGATTATGCCTCTGACTTCCGCCACTAATGCTGTCTCGAAATTTGACTTATATCCTATGCTTTGAATTGACGACATCATCGACCATTTAGGGAAAACACAATCACATCAGTACTCTAGACTTCACAAAGGGTACTGGCAAATACCCTTGACCCCTAGCTAAAGACAAAACAGCCTTTAGCACCCCACTAGGTCATTTCCAGTTCTGAACTATGCCCTTTGGGCTTCACAGAGCACCAGCCACATTTCAAAGATTCATAGATACAGTACTCAGATCTCATATGAGCTACAGTGCAGCATACCTGGACAATGTAATAGTGTTCAGCCCTAGCTGGGAAGAACAAATACATCACTTAACCCAGGTTCTGGAGGCCATATCTCAAGCAGGGGTAACAATCAATCCGACCAAGTGTGCTGTAGCTATGAGAGAAGTTAAATATTTAGGTTTCAGGATAGGATATGGTCAGATAAAGCCAGATGTCGATAAAATTGATGCTTTGGCCAAAAGCCCCCGTCCTTTGACAAAGCATCAAGTGAGATCTTTCCTAGGTCTTGCTAGCTATTATAGGTGTTTTGTGCCTAATTTCTCCTCTATAGCAAGCCCCCTGACTGACCTAACTAAAAAGAACAATCCTACCAAAGTAAAATGGACGCCTGCATGTGAGGAGGCATTTTGCACCATAAAGGGACATTTATGTGCTTTTCCCGTACTTAGGAGCCCTGATTTTTCCCTCCCTTTTGTGGTACAAATGGATGCCTCCAATACCAGGATAGGTGCTGTGTTGTCCCAACTGGTAGAGGGAGAAGAACACCCAGTGGTATATATCAGTAGGAAATTACATACAAGAGAGGTTAAATATTCTACTATCGAAAAAGAATGTTTGGCCATGAAATGGGCGATAAATGCCTTAAAATTTTATCTTTGGGGGTAGATTTCGAAGTATGGACGGATCATAACCCCCTATGTTGTCTTAACGCCATGAAAGATAAAAACCCCCGAATTATGCGATGGTATTTGGCATTACAGCCATATAAATTCACTATCAAGTAAAGACCTGGATCTGCTAATAAAAATGCTGACTATATGTCCAGGTATGGAGGAGAATTCAGTATGACTCAACAGAGAGAAACAGACCTTGGGGTAATGAATTAGTGAATAACTAAATACATGTTATCATTTTGATTCAGGTATCATATGTGTTTAGTATGATATCCTTTATGGGACCCCGAGGTGGAGCTTCGGAGAGTGGGTGGGCTGAGGCTCCATCTCTCCTCGGAGAGATCTGGTATCTTTGAACCCTTACAGGGTTCCCTCTTAGGTGGGAAGGAGTATGTGGCAGGGTCTGCCTTACTGTCCTTTGGAGACACCCCCCCTTCCAAGACTGTTGCAACAGCATCCTGTCATTTCCACTGTGTCTATCTCTGACCCCCCCTTTCCTGTACTTCTTTCTAGTTTCCCCTTAGTTAGGAAGGCCACCTACCTAGTGTTCTTGCTGTCCCTTTCCTTATTTCTTTTTATTCTGTCTCCAAAGGGCAGTCGATCCTGTTTCGTCCTTCACGATCGTTACTTACACTCGCCCTCTGTGATCGATGCGCACATTACCCTCACGAATGTGCACACATCGCGGTAGCGAGTCGCCATTTTGAAAAGTTTGCTTTCCCCTTCTTTAAGCCTGTGTACAAGGGGGAAGTTGATTTTTGAATGAAATAGTGTCGAAATTCCCTGGTACCTTCATAAAATATACTTCCACAATGAAACATAAGCAGCCCAATTCCAGGGAAAGTCTGAACTCTGCGTTTGAGACGCTAAGCATGTCAGCTGGCAAACTGAAGCTCAGAGAAGCCTTCACTGCAGTATTTACACTTTAAAGAAGTTAGAATAACTCCCCCATTTAAACGCTAGCCTGGGACTCAGCCTGCCTGCTGAATGAATGCTCAAGTAAAAGCACAAATAACAGCCCTGTTGAGATGTATGATAGTACAGGGTCACACCCAGAAGACACACAGCTTTAGCCTGTAGAAAGAGTTAACTCTGTTTCAGTAATGTTTGTTGCTGCAAAGAGTCTTTACTAAAAGATTCTGAAAAGATATTATTTGTCTGAACTGAATTGTCAAATGGATTAGATTTAAAAGTATTACCTGAAGGGCAATATGTTTGTATTTTTGGTTTCCCTTGTTCAGTACTGAGACCTCATGTAATCAGGACTCCACTCAGCTTGTTCTCTGTTTATTTAAGCACCGTCGCCCAACCTCTCAACATTTATGCAGAGTATAAGTGGGAGGAGTCCAGAGAGCTTAGGAACAGCCCATGAATGTGGTACAAATGAGTTTAAACTTATTATTATTACACTCCAGCCCTTCTACACATCTCCATTCTCATTGTTTAACCTCTGGGAATGTTTAAAAATATTATTTATTTGTTTTATAAGCTTTTTGTTACCTGTTATATAAGAAGGGGAGTGGTTTACAGAATCACATGCTCATCTAGCACTATAAATGAAAGCACAGAGGTATCCAAAAATTAGTATAGCTCAGGGGTTCAGCAAGGCGCTACCCCCAGTACCTTAGTTTGTTCTAAGGAAGGTTGATTGCCTATTTCTATATTTGGAAATTCTACGTTTGTTCTTTGGGAGAAGCATCCCTCCTTGTTTTGTTTTATTTTATTTTGTAATCGAACAGTTCGCTTTCTTTTATTTGATTTTGTTTGGAATAAAAAACTGCTGCAGTGCAATTCCATCTACACTGATGTCAGTCTTTTGTATCCCACCATACGTCCACAATTACCAAGACTACTACCTACCTAGGGGGGCTAAAGAAGTAGAGCACAAGTCTCTGATATCCAATACTAAGACTACTATATATCTAGTGGGGCTAAAGAGGGAGGTAATGAGTCACTGCTATCCATTACCAAGACTACTTCCTATCTAGTTGGGGCTAAAGTGGTAGGAAATGAGTCACTGCTATCCATTACCAAGACTACTACCTATCTAGGGGGGCCAAAGTGGTATAGCACAAGTCACTGCTATCCATTACAAGGACTACTTCCTATCTAGGGGGCTACAGAGGTAGAGCACAAGTTACTGCTATCCATTACCAAAACTACTCCTATCTAGGGGGCTAAAGAGGTTGAGCATGAGTCACTGCTATCCATTACCAGTGGTATAGCACAAGTCACTGCTATCCATTACCAGGACTACTTCCTATCTAGGGGGCTAAAGAGGTAGAGCATGAGTCACTGCTATCCATTACCTAGACTACTACCTATCTGGGGGGGGCTAAAGAGGTTGAGCATGAGTCAGTGTCATCCATTACCAAGAGGGAGGCTCACAGGGCAAACAGGTTCAAATTACAAGGAAGAGAATGCAGAGGCATGAGGCAGAGAGGGGAACAGCATGAGAGGCAGGGGATGCCATGTGTTCACTGTGGGAAGCTAGGTTTTCTGATGCCTGAGGTGCAGATGTTAAGGAAGGAACTAAGAATACTGGTGGGGAAACAGGAGGGCTGGGCAGGAGTGAGGAACAAGTAGTAGGGGCAGGGCATGGGGATTAGTGGTCCAGATGCACTGGGACCCATGACCCTAGAGGGTGAAGAAGCCTACAGCACTGGGTGGAGAACCACGTGAGTGAGTAGGAGGAAGGGTCCAGCAGGGTAAGGGAGGGATGGATGCACTCATAGTGGTACCAGTAAGGATCAGATTCCAGACACAGAGTACTGCAGGGAATGGAGTGACCTAAGCAGCATGCAGATGACAAGGGGCAACTGGTTTGTAAGGGGACCACACCTGGGGAACTCTATATAGCCTCCATCAACATCTGCAGTTTGCTAAAGAAATTTGATAATATACAAGGGTGAGTTGCTCAACAGTGGCCAGACATTATCTTGGTGGTAGAAACCTGGCTAAATGGCTGCACTCCTGACTCCACAGTAGCTCTGTCAGGGTACACAATATTTTGGGCTGACAGACTAGCCAAAAAAGGGGGAGGTTGTGCAATTTACCACTGTGACACCCTCCAAGGTCTCACTCTACCTTCCCCAGCTTTTGACCATGGTGCCCAAGTCCTCTCCCTCCAAGTTAATGTTGCTCATCCAGGGTATCTCTCTTCATCTCCTCTATCTACATCCCACCCAGGAATCAAAAAAGTACATTCCAGTCAGTTCTCGCCCACCTCCAGCAACACCCAGATAAGGCAGAAATTATTGCCCTGGGTGATTTTAATATCAATTGGTTAGCAGACAGTGCCGCTCCGTTTAGGGATTCTGCAGCCACCTTCAGTCTATCTCAAGTTGTGCCCACTACCACCCGACACAACCTGAGAACAGGTACCTCGACCCTCATAGATCTAATTCTTACTAATCACCCTCACAAATTCACCCAGGTCTCTGTGCTACCTGACGCATTGAGTGACAACTCCCCAGTACTCGGGCACTGGTCTTACTTGGCTACAAAGGCCCCTCCTAAAGTTAACTTTCAGCGAAAACTCAGGCCAGGTAAGCTACAGTCCTTGAAATACCACCTCATCAGCTGGGACTGTCTCCCATTGCTGTCTCACCTGATATTGACTCTGCCCTGGAGTACTTTGTCAATTCCTTCAATTCCGCCTGTGACCTTTTTGCACCCTCCTGCAAACAAGTCATTAAAGGAGCTGACCCCCCGTGTATGTCCCAGTCCCTTCTGGACCTCATAGGCCACCGAGACAATCTCTGGCACATAGCCTTAGAGACGGGGAGGCCCACTGATAGGCAATATTACCGGGGAGGCCAGGAACCACTGCACCTGGTGGGTCCGACAGGCAAAAGCAGAATACTACAGAGCAGCCTTCATCACCTCCTGGGGGAAGGGGCGCAATTTCTGGGACTCCATCAAAGATCTTAGTGGCAAAATCTCTAATGCCCCCCCCCTTCCCAGATACTGGTAAATGGTGGTATCTCCATGGACCCTGACACAACAGCAAATGTACTGAACTCCTCATTCTCAGAACTCAGCAGCGTGCTCTCTGCCAACTTTTTTGCACCCACCCCCACCATAACATCAACACCCACCCAAGTACCCCCTTTCTGCTTCAAGGTCATCTTCCAGTGTGATGCTGCCCCCCTCCTGCTAAAGGCACTCAACAAATCCCAGTTCAGCAGTGACAATCTCAATCTTAAAATACTAAGGCTCACTCTCCCTGAAGTACACTACCCCCCTCACTGCCCTGATAATCTGCTCCCTTGCCCTAGGTCAATTTCCCTCCATGTGGAAAACTGCCCTCATCACTCTGCTCCTGAAGAGTAGTGACCGAACCCTGCCTAGTAATTATTGACCCATTTCAATTCTGCCCCCTCTCTCCAAGGTTCTTGAAAAGATAGTCACCATCCAAGTCACAAACTACCTTGCTCAACACAATCTCCTCTGCCCTGAACAACATGGTTTCCAAAAAAACCATAGCACCACAACTGCACTTTTGGAATATACTAACACTATCCATGCGACCCTGGACGCAGGCCAGATTGCTGGTGATGTCTATATAGATCTTTCCACAGCATTTGACACCATCCACCACTCACTTCTTCTAACCTCGCTAATCCAAATAGGTTTCTCACAGGATACCACCACTTGGTTCTCAAACTACCTGTCTGGCAGAACCCAGAGAGTCAGATTAGGGCATACCTTATCATCCCCCCTCAGAGTTACATCTGGAGTCCTCCAAGGCTCAATCCTTGGCCCCCTACTTTTCACTCTATTCCTTAACTCCCTGCCCAAGGCCTGTTCTGGGAATCTCCTTCTATACGCAGACAATGCGGTTTTGTTCAGCACCCACACCAACCCTACCACCCTCCAAGTAGCCCTCCAAGGGTCGTTTAATGAGGCTGAATCCTGGTTTACTGACCATAGGCTTGTTCTAAACTATAAAAAAACAAAATCCATGCTGTTTGCCCATGCCCAAAAAAAGATTTTGCTAGTAGCTTGGCAGAAGACACCAATAGAAAGGACTGCTGTGTGACTGGACTTCTCTGCTGGGACTAAAGAAGTAGTACTCTTGTACTTGGAACTTTAATTTAGGGTAAAAGAAAACTAACAAATAAAACAAAAAAAAGTGTGTGTTTGTCTGAGTTAACTGAACTGAATGGTTATCTGAACAGTTATCTAGGTGTAAATCTCAGGTGATTGAAAGGAATTGATAGCTATGAGGGTTAAATTACTTGTAGAAAGATCTAATAAGTAGGGGGAGTGGCTTAGCTAGAAGGAAGCTACATTTAAAGACTGCATTAGAAAGATTTTGCTAGTAGCTTGGCAGAAGACACCAATAGAAAGGACTGCTGTGTGACTGGACTTCTCTACTGGGACTATACTGCCCTGCTTCCCTCCCCTCCAAAGCTAGTTCTACTTTTATAGGCACAGAATTTGACTGAGAACAGGAACTTCCTGTTTGGGAGCAGGAAGTGAGTGATCACAAAGCCACCAAAGACCTACCATCCTAGAAGGGCATGAGTAGCTCTCCAGCCCCCTCTAGCTGCTGGAGGTCTGCCTCTGAGCAAGTAAGGGGTCTACTGAGAAATATAGGATATTCTTTTCTCAGAACAGGACAATCAGGAGCTTAAAGGGCACACAGGCAGAAAGTAAGGAGAGAAAAAAAACAGAGGAAAGAGTAAGGATTGCAAACAGTTAAGGGGCCAGAAATAAGACATAATGGGAGTGGTGCAGTGCAGTGGCTGTGGAGCAGCAGTCTTCCAGGAGACGTTCTGCAGGATGCGGTGTTGTCCCATCTGCAGGCACCTCTCTGGGCGGAGGGTGGAGTTGCTTATCTCCAGGCTGAGTTGGCCAGGATTTGTGGGACCTCCTCTTCCATCCAGGGACCACCAGTGCCACTGCCGTTGCCTCAGAGGTTGCCAAGAAAGAGGAGCAGTTGGACCACAGTGGGCTCCAGGGAGGTGAGGGTGGTGGAACAGAGGTGCATCCCTCCGTTGTACCTCCACAATTCCTATGCCATTCTGGCAAAGTGTGGTTCCTCTATGGAGGCACCCGTAGTGGAGACCAAGGAGGATGCTGGGAACCTCCACAAAGGAGACCCACAGGAGGGTGGCAGGGGACCCCTCAGGGGAAGGAAACAACTCCTGGTGGGGGACTCCATTGTTAGGAAGGTAGAACTGGGGGAGGAAGGGGAGAGGGAGGTAAGGTGCCTGCCTGGCGCCATGACTTGGAGGGACAGGGAGTGAATCCTCAGGATTGCCAGAGCAGCTGCACAGGGGAGGGAGCTGGATGTCATTGTCCACCTAGGGACAAATGACCTGGCTAATAAAGGAATTAGAGAAGTGCAGGAAAAGTTTGTGGAATTGGGGAGGGGCCTTAGACAAGTAGCACGCACGGTAACCTTCTTGGAGGTGCTGCCCATCTATGGCGTAGGAGAAGCTAGGGTGTTCCGCACCATGGCATTCAATCAGTGGTTGAAAAACTGGTGTGGAGCTCAGGGATATGGCTTCATTGGGGACTGGGGGTCCACCTGGAGTGATGCAAGCCTATACTGGCATGATGGGCTGCATCTGTCCAGAAGGGGAACCAGGATCCTAGGTGATAGGTTTAAATGCTTCATTGGCAAGCATTTAAACTAGCCGAGGAGGCACTGGAAAGGAGCAGAAATCCTAGCCCCCAAATAATCACGGTAGTAAGTGCAGCAAACACCAACATAGAGGTGTCAATAGGGAGAAGGGCAGGGTAAATGGAGAAAGTGACAAAGGCAAGGAGGACAGGGATGGGGTAAAGGGAGTAGGCCATCAGGAAATGGAGGGTAATGAGTACCAATGCCCATAGTCTGGGCAACAAGCTCCCTGAGCTGGTGGCCTTGATGGAAGAGGGATGCCTGGATATCGTAGCAGTCACAGAAACATGGTACACAGAGAACCATGACTGGGATCTTAACATACCAGGGTACATAACCTGCAGGAGAGACAGGCAGAGGAGAAGAGGGGGAGGAGTAGCTCTCTATGTAAAGGAAGGGATAAAAGCAACTGAACAAAAGAGTAAACAGGAAGGAGAGGAGGCACTGCGGGTCACCTTGGAGACTGGAAAGGGCACTACAATCTGCATAGGGGTTGTGTACAGACCCCCATGTCAGGGGGAAGGAATGGACAAGGATATGATAGAAGGCATTCTTAGAATGGCATGGAAAGGGGAGATACTGTTGATGGGAGACCTGAATATGCCAGATGTTAACTGGAGCACATTTGCTGCAGCCACATACAAGAGCAGGGCCATTCTTGATGCCCTACAGGTGGCAGGCCTCAGACAGCTAGTTTTGGAACCCACTTGTGAGGGAGCAATCTTAGACCTCATACTCTCAAACGGGGGCAGTGAGAGGATCTCAGATCTAGAAGTGGGTTGCCATCTGGGAACAAGTGACCATCAAACAGTGTGGTTCACATTAAACTCAGCTACAGAGTCAAGCCATACAAAAGTGAGGGTACTGGACTTCAGGAGGGCTGACTTTGGCAAGATGGGAGAGTGCCTCAGAAAAGCACTAGTAAACAGGCTAGAAGGAGGTGTGGAGCAACAATGGGGAATCATCAAAACTGCCATCACAGAGGCAACAAGCCTTTGTGTGAAGCAAATAAACAAATCAAAACAAAAGAAAAAGCTACTATGGTTCTCAAAAGAGGTGGCTGTGAAAGTCAGGAAGAAAAAGATAGCATTCCGGAAGTATAAGGAAACACAGAAGGAGCAGGACAGAGAGCTGTACCAGTCAAGGCAGAAGGAAGCAAGGAGGGAAGTCAGAATAGCAAAGGCCAAAACTGAGGAAAGGATAGCCAACTTGGTTAAGAAGCGGGATAAAACCTTTTATAGGTACATCAGCGAGCGTAGAAAGTCAAAGGGAGGGATAGTGAGGCTGAATAGAATGAACGGTGGGTGGGCAGAGGGGGACAGTGAAAAAGCAGGGATACTGAATGAATATTTCTGCTCAGTATTCACAAAAGAGGAGGGGGGAAGTGCCTAATCCAATTAACAGAAGCACTCTTGATAAGGGGGTCGATCCCAGTCCTTTCACAGGAGAAAGGGTTCTGCAAGAACTCCTAAAACTGAAGGTGGACAAAGCAATGAGGTCTGATGGAATTAACCCCAGAATTCTAAAAGAATTAAGGGGGGAACTAGTGAAACCACTGGCTACTCTTTTTAATAAATCATGGGAGGATGGTGTGGTACCCGAGGACTGGAAGAAGGTGGATGTGATTCCCCTTCACAAAAGTGGGACAAGACAGAGGCAGGAAACTACAGACCTGTCAGTCTGACCTCTGTGGTAGGGAAAGTGATGGAATCACTTCTGAAGGAAAGAATAGTTGAGTACCTAGAGGCCAGTGGGGCACAGGACCCAAGGCAGAATGGGTTCACAGTGGGAAGGTCATGTCAGACGAATCTAATAGATTTCTTTGACTGGGTGACCAAAGTAGTAGACCAGGGAGGGGCTGTGGACATGACCTACCTAGACTTTAGCAAGGCATTTGACACAGTCCTACACAAAAGATTAATAGTCAAATTAGCCAGCCTGGGAGTGGGTCCCAGGGTGGTAGCCTGGGTAAAACATTGGCTCGACAACAGGACACAGAAGGTAATTGTAAATGGAGTCCCCTCTGAAGAAAGAGGGGTTACTAGTGGGGTACCGCAAGGTTCAGTATTGGGTCCAGTCCTTTTTAATGTCTTCATAAGTGACATTGCAGAGGGACTGGAAGGAAAAGTATGCCTCTTTGCAGATGACACAAAGATCTGCAACAGGGTTGATACACAAGAAGGTGTGGAAAGGATGAGAAGGGACTTGGCAAGGTTAGAATAAGTATGGCAGCTAGGATTCAATGCAAAGAAGTGCAAAATAATGCACCTGAGAAACAAGAACCCAGTGGAAAAATACACAATGGGGAGGGGAGGTAGTAACAACAACAAAAAAGGAAAGGGACCTGGGGATAATCATATCAGATGACCTTGGGGTTAGCAAGCAATGTGAGAAGGCAGTAGGGAGGGCTGGGGGTATACTGGGATGCATAGGGAGAGGCATCAGCAGCAGAAAACAGAAGTTGTTATCCTCTGTACAGACAGTTGGTGAGACCCCATCTGGAGTACTGTGTCCAGTTCTGGAGACCCATCCTCCAAGGACATAGACAGGATAGAGGCAGTCCAGAGGAGGCAACTAAAATGGTGCAGGGTCTGCAAGAGAAGCCAGATGAGGAGAGACTAAAGGAGCTTAATATGTATACCCTTGAGGAAAGAAGGAGGGGGACATGACAGAAACTTTTAAGTACCTCAGTGGAATCAACAAAGTCCAAGAAGGTAGCATCTTTCAGAAAAGAGGCGTGCAAGAACAAGGGACACAATTTAAAGATGAGGGGGCGGTTCAGGGCAATGTGAGGAAGTATTATTTCACAGAGAGGGTAGTGAATGCATGGAACAGCCTTCCTGAGGAGGTTGTGGGGTCTAAAACTGTGGGAGAATTCAAGAATGCATGGGACAGACATCAGGCAATTCTTGTGGGGGGGGGTAGGAAGAAATAGGCTGTTGGTTAACTAGGATCTGCAGCCTATCCTGTAGGTAGGGAAACGGGCAGACTAGATGGGCCAAGCAGTCCTTATCTGCTGTCAAAGTCTATGTTTCTATGTTTCTATGTTTTCAGTAACCACTCCCTGCTCATCCATAATTCCCATATTGAGACAGTGGAACAAGTTTCTACCTTTAAATACGTAGGGGTTACTCTAGACTCAGGGCTAACCTACCATGAACAAATCCTCTGACTTAATACAGCTGTAAATGTGCGCATTGGTCTGCTACACCGCTACAAGCACTGTCTCCCCCCTGAGGCCCTACAGCCAGCCATCTCCTCCTCCATCCTGTCATTCATTGATTACAGGCTCTCCTCCTCCATCCTGTCATTCATTGATTACGGGATTATCTTCTATGGAGCTGCCGACAATACCTCCCTCAACAAAATTAGGGTTTCCCTGAATAAAGCCTGTAGACTGGCCACAGGATGTGACCAGCTTACACACACCTGTACACTGTATACCAGTACAAACTGGATTAATTTTGACGATTACCTAAAGTACCAGACCTGTCTCCTTGCCAAGAAATAATGACTGGCCTCACGCCCCCTGCTCTTGTGACGCTGCTCACCCCCCCCCAACAGCACCAGATGCACACATCACGCTGAGATATCGCCCTACCAGGTTCCCCTCTGTAAAACCACTGTGGGGCAAAGAACTTTCAGATATCGCGCCCCCAATTGGCTGAACTCACTGCCCATACCAGTTCTCCTGGCTCCTACCCTAGGACTGTTCAAATCCCTTCTCCATAGCAATATCTTGCGTGACTCCACCTGTGACTATACCTGACCTACCCATGACCTATAACTGCCATGACAATGGACCCATTTTGTCCTGCTTCTAGAGTGCCTGTCCCTGGTTTCGGTCTTACCCTAGCCTCTGACTAGCTGACACACACTGGACTGCGCTGCTTGCACATTCCAGTCATCAATACTTCTCTACAACAACTACTGTATCTTTTGTCCCTGTAGTTACTGTATTTATTGTGCTTTGCCACTGTACTGCATTGTCTTTGATTGTTGAAATTACACTATAACACATCCACCTGTTGTAATTTACCATGTATCATTCGTAAGGTATGATAGTTCCCACACTGCTATTTATACTGTGGTGTCTGTACACTGTATGCTCTGTATTGTTTTCTATGATGTGGAGCCTTTGTAAAGGAGTCTCTGACTCAAAGGTATTAATTCTGATTGTATTCAATAAATAAATAAATAAATAAGGGTAAGGAGTAAGGATAATAGAAGTCAATGGGGGTATCCCTACCGAGAAGGCAGAAGGGAATGATAGGCAAACAGCAATGGAGGGGGAGTAGCAGTAAGGAGGGCAATAGATGGGGTGGATCAGAAAAATGGTAGTTCCAACAGGAAGTGGGGTAGAGGAAAGGAGGAGTACTGGTAGAGTCATAGTCCTGGAGGATTCAATAGTGAAGGGGATGGGATGGGATGGGCTAGAAAGAGGAGGGAGAAACAGCAAGACAGAATAGTGGTGTGCATCCTGGGAATGATGGCAGAATGCATATGCCCAATGGTGCACGCACTTACACAGGGGATGGGAGGAAGCCACATGTGGTAGTTCACCTAGGTACTAATGATCTAACTGGATGTGATGTAAGAACAGTACAGGAGAGATTCAGGGTGGTGCAGCAGGTTTGTAGTGAGGTTAGACTGGTAACCTTCTCTGAAATACTGCAGATGCCTTCATCCAGCACAGCTGGGAAACACAAGATTGAAGAGTTTAATGACTGGCTGAGGTAATGATGTAGGGAGGAGGGATTTGGATACTTAGAGAGCTAGAATGGAATCTGGGAGGATTAAACCCTTTACCCACCTGATAGGTTGCATTTAAGCAGGGGATGAAACAGGCTACTCAGTAATAGGATTGGAGTCGCAGTACACGGGGTTGCCCAGAGTAGGGTGCGGAGAACAGAAGGTAGCTTGGGGTGGGGGTTCACTGGAGGAGGGGACAATCAGTCCCCCGCTCAGTTAGAAATCACAGGGGAGTTAACAAAGGGAGGGAGAGGGACAAACAGAAAAGGGCTTGGATCAAGGGAGAGAAATGGGGAGAATCAAGGGAATAAGAAGGGGAAGGTAGTCATGCTGGGGGGGCACATGGCAAAGGAAGAGAGAGAGGGAAGCAGGAGTGGTAAAGGGTACTGTCTCTCAATGCTAGAAGTCTCGGGAACAAAATGAATGTCCTGCAGGCCATGATGGCAGAGGGGAAGGCAGGTCTGGTGGCAGTCACCGAGACCTGGGCTACCCCAAACCATGTCTGGGACCTCTCCATTCCAGGATATACACTCTATAGACAGGACATGGAGAAAGGAAATGGGGCATGACACTACATCAGGGAGGACATTACTGCCACAAGGGTGGAAATGGAGGAAGAAAAGTAGAGGCACTGTGGGTACAGATCCAAACAGCATCAGGAAGGAAATTGAGACTGGGAGTAGCTTACATGCCACCTAATCAGGATGTTGACAGGAATAAACAGTTGGGTGCCACCATAAGGATGGCAGTGGAAAGAGATGAGGGTGGTGGCAATTGAGGAACTACAGTTTACGTAAGGTGGATTGAAGTGTCCCATCAATCCCATGTGCTGGGGGCCAATTGGTCCTGGACGCAGACCAGGATGGGTTTCTGGGGCAGGGGGTGACAGAACTAACATGTGAAGGTGGAATCCTAGATCTGGTATTCACTAATGGGATCATGTTAGCGACATCAATGTGGAAGCAGTGACTACAGAACTGTGTGGTTCCAAGTAGATATGGGGAGAGAAACATCAAGCACAAAGACAAGAGTGCTGGAATTCAGAAAGGCAGACTATGGTAAGATGGATGAGATGTTGAGGGGCACCTAGCTAGCCTTAAGGAAGATATGGTGGTGGACCAGGAGTGGACAGTGAACAGACAAGGGATTATGGCAGCCACCAACTCCTGCCTTAAGCAGAAGAGGACAACCTCTAAAGCCAGGTGACCAAGTTGGTTCAATAGGCAGGTGAGCCAGGCAATGAGGGACAAGGGGGCCGTGTACAGGAAGTACAGGAAGTTCTGAAAGGAGGAGGATGAGAGGGCCTAGTTGGAGACAACTAGGAAGGCTAGCAGGGCAGATAGGCAGGCCAAGGCTGGGAGAGAAATGCAAACTGCAGAGAGGGTCAAGGAGGGACAGAAGTCTTTTTCAGGTGAGTCAGCAAAATAGGGGCACAAAGGTAGGCATAGTGAAGTTAAAAAGGGGACAGAAGTGGGTGGAAAGCAGTAAAGAGAAGGCAGAGGTGTTAACCAAATACTTCTGCACTGTCTCTACTAAGAGAAAGGATGGTACAGTTCTGCTAGGGAGGATGGGAAAGGAAGGGCAGGGGGAGGACATGGTTGAGAACAGGATAACAGAAGACAGGGTTGGGAAAGGGCTTATGTCCCGGAAGTTAAATGTGGCCCCAGGTATGGATGACATGTGCCCAAAGGTGTTGAGGGAACTGGTGGCAGAACTGGTAGGTCTACTGGTGGATCTGTGCAACAGTTTGTTAGATACCACAGAAGTGGAGAACTGCACGTCACACCACTGCACAAGAGTGGTCCTAAGGATGATCCGGGGAACTACATGCCAGTCAGTCTAACCTCCACTGTGGGTAAACTGCTGAAGACCATTCTGAAGGAAAGGCTAGTCAAGTTCCTTAAACCAAACAGGCTCCAGGACAAGAGACATCATTGGCTCATGTAAGGGAGATCCTGTCAAACTCAACAGATCAGCTTCTGCGACTGGCAATGAAGGTGGCACACAATGGAAAGGAGAATGACATTTCAGACACGGATTTCTGTACGGCCTTTGACTTGGTGCCCCATGAGAGGCTGATCAGGAAGTAAATTAACAAGGTGAGTGACAAATTGGTTCAGGGGTGGGACCCAAAGAGTTGTGGTGGTGGGGGAGCTGTCAGGTACATGGGTAGTCACCAGTGGGGTCCCGCAGGAGTCAGTGCTCAGCTCAGTGTTGTTTAATGTGTTCATTAATGACAATGGGGACAGCATTAAACGTAAGATCTGCTTCTTTGTGGATGACACCAAGCTCTGTGAGAGGACTGACACAGATGAAGGGGTGCAGGACCTAAAAGAAGATCTAGCAACTTGGAAAGGAGTTCTGGCATATGGCAGCTGGGGTTCAATGCTAGGAAGGGCAAGGTCATGCACGTAGGAAGAAAGAACACGAGGGCAGTAAACAGTCTAGGAGGCGCCAAAGTCACTGAATCAGAGGAGGAAAAGGACTTGGACATTGCCATTATCAGCGACCAAAAGCAGGTGACACAATAAAGAAAGGCAACAGCCAAGGCAAATAGAATGCTGGGCTCTACTGCTAGATGGTTTGTGAGCAGAATGGAGGAGGTTATCCTACTGCTGTACAGCTCCTTGGTGCAGCCACATCTGAAGCATGAAGTGCAATACTGGAGTTCCTACTGAAAAAGGATATCAACCAGCTGAATGGTTGCATAGCAGACAGAGAGATTGTACTACTGCTTAAAGTGGCTGGCAGTATAGCCTAGAGGTAAGATTAATGAGCTGTGAACGAGCTTGATACATCCAGCAGATCAAACCTTGGTCTGATTCTCACAACCTCCACTTGCAGACTGTGTAACTCTGAGCAAGTCACTTAACCGCCTAGTGCTCCCAGGTCACCCCTGAAAACAGGCAGTTGTACCAAGTATGAATTACCTGGTTACCAAAGTCTAAAATAACAACAACAAAAAAAAAATTAAAGCTATTCATCACTTTGAACTTTGAAGCTTGATATTTTCACACTAGGAAATCATGAGCTGTGCAAGCCGTCAGAAGTTCATATACAGAAGCAATGTTTCTGTTGCGTAAGATAGAAACATATAAGGTGATGGCAGATAAGGACAGTGTGGCCCACCTAGTCTGCCCCTTTCCCTACCTATTGCAATACCGCAGATTCTAGTTGATCTGTGGCTTACCCTCTCTTCCCCATTGCGAGAGTACTCTTCTGTCTATGCCATGCATTCTTGAATTCCTCTACTGTTTTTGCCCCCACCACCTCCATAGGGAAGCTGTTTCAGGCATCCACTTCTCTTCCTATGAAAAAGTTCTTCCTCACATTGCCCCACAGCCTACCCCCCAAGCCTCTTATCATGCTTCCTTGTTCTTGTACACTTTCTTTTCTGAAAGATGCTACCCTCCTGTACCTTGTTTATACCTCTGATGTACTTGAATGTCTATCTTATCCCCCCCTTCCAGGGAATAAATAGTGAGGTCCTCTAGTCTTTCCTCATGTGACTTCTCTGGGATGCCTTTATTTTGTCAATGTCCTTCCAGAGATGCCACCTCCAGAACTGGGCACAGTACACCAGATAAAGTCTCACTAGTGATCTCTACAGTGGGATAACCACCTCCTTTTTTCTGCTGATGACACTGTACCTCTCCCCATGCACCCTAGCATCCCACTGGCTCTCCCCACAGCCTTCTCACATTGTTTGGTTACCTTTAGGTCATCAGATATGATTACCCAAGGTCCCTTTCTTGATTGGTGGATGTCAGTATCTCTCCCCCATCTTGTACTCCTCCCTTGGATTTCTGTGCCTCAAATGCATGATTTTGCACTTCTGTGCACTGAATCTTAGTTCCCACACTCTCCACCACTCCTCAAAGCATGTTTAGGTCTTTTCTCATTCTCCCCCCTCCCAGAGTCTTGACCCTGTGCAGACCTTAGTGTCATCTGCAAAGAGTAATACCTTCCCCTCCAGCCCCTCTGCAATGTCACTTATGAAGACATTAAAGAGGACTGCCCCAGCACGGATTCCTGTGGCATTCCGCTGGTCATCTCCTCTCCTCAGATTGAATGCCATTGCCACCACCCGCTGTGTCCTGTCACTCAACCAGTTTCTGACCCAGATTATCACATTGGGGCCCACTCCCAGGCTGCCCAACTTATATACCAACCTCCTATGTGGGAGGGTGTTGAAAGCCTTGCTGAAATCTAGGTAGGCCACATCTACCACCCCTCCCTGACTTACCTCCCTGGTCACCCAATCAAAGAAATCTATTTTTTTCCCCTCTCTTTTTTCCTTTCTTTTTTTTTTTATTTGCTTCAGGCAAATATGTGAGACCATTAATTTGTCTTGAAATAAATTCTGACTGTTGGTCAAGTTTGTCATCATTACCAGGGGTCCAGGAATTATACCGCAACTATTTTTTATTATTGAAATACTAGATTTAATAATTGTGCACCTTTTTTTTGCAATAGATCTATATTTGTTCATTTTGAATTAACCTGTTAAAGGGTAGCCATATTTTTTCAAAAATTTCTTTTTGATTGTTTTTATTATATATCATTTGTTCCAATTTTTGTATATCTCTCATATAATTTAACCACACCTTATACTGTATATTGGTGGGTTGTTGTCCTGCCATTTCAATAGGATACATTTAGCTGTTATAACTGATGTCATTAAAAATTGCTGTTGGTACATAGCTAAATAGTCCTTTGCTGGTATTATTCCAAGCATAGTTAATACTGGGTTAAAGTTAATTTTCTTTCCTAGCGGTTTGGTTAATGTATTAATTATGTTACTCCAACAGTTGATGAAAAATGGACATGAATGAATCAAGTGAATCAGAGTACCTGATGTTTGGGTGCACCTGGGGCATTTTTCGGGATTTCAGTATTAAATTTATGAAGTCTTCCTGGAGTATAGTAAGTTTGATGTATAGTATTGAATTGAATTTGTTGTAGGTTTGATGCTTTGACTGGTACTGTATATGAGTTAATTATGTATTGCCATATCTCATTCGTAATTACTATGCCTAGGTGTTTTTCCCATTTTTTTATCAGTCTGAGTCTAAATTATTCTAAATTATCATTGTTTGATATAATAATGATATTAATGTGCTTTTATATATTTTATCTTCAATTGTTTTTAATAGCACTGATTCATTATTTATAGTTTGAATATTGCCCTGAACATAGTGTTTTAATTGGTTATATTGAAATATTTGTTTATTTAAACATAGGTATTGTTGGAGCTTTGAAGCAGTTTTAATATGTTGATTATCTATTACCATATCAGTTTCTTCAATTCCCTTGTTCAGCCAATCCTTAAAAATTAATGCCTTGCATAGAGAAGAGAAAATTATGGTTCTTGTATATCGGGGTAAATTTAGATATTAGGCATTCTTTTCATAATTTTATGTGCTTTTATCCAGCATCTTAATGTAGTTTTAGTTGCCGCTAATATACCATATTCCTTTTGATTAGGTGGGCAGGCCAAGTGTAATAAATTTCTAAGTTTTGTGTAAATGTGTGATTCTTGCTCAGTTCAAATTGATTTTGATAATTTGCTATATTTCTCAACCCAGCTCCAAATTTGTGTAATTTGTGCAGTTATATAGTAAAGCTGAAAATCGGGTAGTGCTAAGCCTCCTTTTGTTTTTGGGAGTGTAAGGGTGGAATAAGAAATTCTTGTTTTTTTATTCTTCCAAATACATTTGGAAATAGTAGATTTAATTTGATTAAAAAATGTCTGTGGTATAGGTATAGCTGAGTTTGAAAACAGAAAAATAGATTTCAGAAGAATCTTCATTTTAACTGTATTAATTCTGCCTATTAAGTTAAGAGGTAACGAGTCCCATCTTGTGAGCTCTTGTTGAGTTTCTATACTTAAACTTTCAAAGTTTGCTTTGAATAAGTCCTGATATGTTGCAGTTATATTTATACCTAGACAGCGAATCTGATTTGTAGTTTGTTGGCATGTAAATTGGGAAGTGAGATTAATAGTATTGTTTGTTTGTAGTTTAAAAATTATGGATTTTATCCAATTGATTTTATATCCTGATACTTTACCAAAATTTTCCGCCAAGTTTATAAATTCTCAAATGGATTGTTCTGGTTGTGTTATACACAGTAATACATCGTCTGCATACAGACTAATCTTACGGATATTATTGGTGATCTTGATTTTGTGTGTGTTTTGATTGGTCCTTATTGCCATGGCAAATGGTTCCATAGCTAAAGCAAATATTAAAGGCGACAATGGGCAGCCTTGTCTGGTGCCTCTTTGTAATTTTATTGGGTTTGAAATATTATTATTAGTACAGATTTTTGCTTCTGGTTTTTATATATTAATTTAATCCATCCACTCCAGTCAAATAAATCTATTCCTAACTGCAACAGACAAAATGCTCTGAATCTCACTCATTATGTATTCAGCAACAGTATATTACAGGATTTATCTAGTGTATTTTTTACTTAATAATCAAGACAAAAATATGCTTGTCATGAATATGTGAGTTCTAGAATGCTGGCAGCAGAGTGGCTGTGTCTAAGTGGAGCTCCTTAGATAAGTGAACATTGTCTATATGTCTTCTAGTTTTCAAATATTTTTTATGTACAGTTTGTGGACTGAGAAGGAGGGTATTGTTGTTGCCTACATGAAGGTGTGGGATGTGTGTATTTCATGTTAGTTGGTAACAGTATAGTCAGCATCTTTGTTCTGTTGTGAATCATATCTTGTGTAGGTTTCATTCTGTACAGTAGATAGGCAATTTGTTTGAGATTTTTGTGGGGTTGTCCTTGTCCCCAGGATTAGCTGGCATGTTGTTTAGGTGGTACTGTGACTTAGGGATTTCTGGGTTGATGATTTAAAAGGCGTTTATTAAAAATATTGTTTTTTGTAGCTACAATCAGATGGTTGCCAAGAAACAGCTTTCTTGGCATAGTGTTCTAGTATTGATAGAACACTGGAAGTAGCAGCCTACTGAGTTCTAGATTATTGAGGTTGTTGTTACATTTTGATGGTAAAGTAAGATAGGAATTTATATATTTTTGAATGCTATATTTATAAAATAACTGGTCAGCAATTTTTCCTATGGGCTGAACCAGTTGACATTTCCCATAACAACCAGCTGGTTGTTACATTCTCATGCTCCATCTATCAAAAAGGAGTGCTCCCTAACTAGTTTCCCTTTTATTTGTGGGTGGGCTAAAGCGTTCCTAAAACATGGTGGCTCCATATCTTAGTTAGCGAGGAGCTGCCATAGTAAGAGTCTCAGCTTCCCACAATCTTTTTTTGATGTATCTGGTTGATCCTACCTTAAATACAACCATTACTGTTTTGTAAAATAAAGTATCTGGTTGATCCTGTGATTTGCCAGCTTCGGGCGACAAACACCATCAGTGGTAATGGATTTCTGACTGCATAATAGAGGTAAGCGTGATCGTAATTGCGATCATGATTTCAGCTTCGAGTTTAAACAAAATAATTAAAATGAGAGCAGAGGGAGCTAAAGGGTGCTTTGAGGCAAGAGGGAGAAGGACTGGAGATTGCTAAACAGCTCAGTAATTTTGACTTGAAGGCTGCATGCTGGGGAGCTGCAAGTTGCTGCTGTAAGAACTAGACTGCAGCTGCCACACTATTTCTTCAAAAGCACAGAGAGAGTGTGTGTGTGTGTGTCTGTGTAGAGAAAGAGAGACCCTGTCTGTGAAAAGGGTGAGACAGAGACTGTGTGCGTGCGTGTGTGTGTGTGTGTGTGTGCAGGAGGGCTGGAAAAAATTGCTCACCAGTATATTATACAAAATAAAAGATGGGGAAATGTGCACATAAGAATTTAATGGACACCCTTGGTGTGAGATGCTTTGATATACCCCTCGGGCTTCGCCCTCGGGGTTTATGTAGCATCCCACACCATGGGTGTGCATTAAATTCTCATATCACACACTTCCCCATCCTTTATTCTCTATTTTATAGTTATGTACAGTATAACTGGAGGCTAGGAGAAGCTGAGCTGGGAGGATGTGGGGGGAATAGGTACATGTATGGGAAGCAGGAGAGTGGTAAACTGCAATAGCTGTGGGGCAGCAGTCTTTCTGGGGGTGATGTGGAGTAAAGGGGATGCCCTGTGTGTAAGAGCCTGGAGCAGCTAGGGGCTGAAATAAGGCTGTTGAGATGGGAGCTGGGGAGGATGGTGTGGGAAGTCAGAGGAGCAGAGCAGTGAAGAGAAAGGCAAAGGGGTGATGCCCAGGGGAGTGACGCCATCAGGCAGGGGATGGGAGTGGGGAGAAAAAACTAGTATACAGGAGTATCTCTTCCTCAGCAGACTAGGGAGCCCAGGGTGGAGGAATGGCAAGTGGTAAGGGGAAAGGGTGGGAATATTAGAGTAGCATCAGGGGTGGGACATTCTAAAGGGGTGCCTTTATTGAATAGATTTACACCACTGTCTGGAAGGAGGGAGGGGCAGGAGGAGGTCAGGTAGGAGGTCAGATTGAGCCAGGGTTGAGAGCAGGAGTACGGGGAGGGGGGAAGGAACTAATCAGGGTGGGAAGGGAAGAATATGCAGGCAAAATGGAGTAGAGGATTGGGGAGGGAAAACTGAAAGCAGATACAGATAGTCAGAAGGGGGGCAGATTGGGAGATGGAAAAACATTTATGGGGATAAATTGTGGATGTGTAGATAAGTTCACCAGGGTGCAGAGAAAGCAGTTAGGTGAGGAAGCAGGTAGTATCGAAGGTAAGAAAGGAAGGATGGGGAGCACAGATGCAGGGAATGGAAGGGTGGCAATCATAGGGGACTCCATAATTAGGGGTATACACTTGGGAAGGAAAGGGGACTCAAATGCAAGCAGGAGGGTAGTTTGTATGCCAGGGATAACAGCAGGGAATTTGGGCCCCAAAATAAGGGAAATAGTAAGGGAGGTTGGAGGAAGACCTAATTTAGTTATACATTTGGGAACCAATGACCTAGCTGGGGAGGAGGTTGAGATAGTGCAAAGTAGGTTCAGGGAGTTAGGGAAGATCTGCAGGGAGGAAGGAAGTTCACTGGCCTTCTCAGAGGTGATACAAGTACCAAGGGCCAGCACAGCTAGGAAAAGAAGAATAGAGGATTTATTGACTGGCTGAGGAAATGGTGCAGGGAGGAGAGGTTCATCTGTATTGGGGACTGGGAGGAGACCTGGTCAAACAAAGCACTCTTTTCATCAGACAGGCTACACCTCAGTAGAGAAGGTTTGGGAGTACTCAGGGACACACTGGAGGAATACATAACCACTACACTTAATTTAAACTACTGGGGGGAGTGGGCGTGCAGACCCACAAACTCCGAGTGGAAGTGGTCAGTGAACCTCCCCCCACCACAGTGATGGAAGAGGTCTGGAGGATGGAACACAGTTAGCAAAGGGTGGAGGGGGTGAGGAACACATGACAAGGATATGTGGAGGGGTGCACACAGAGGGGATAAATGTGAATAGAAGAAAAGAGGGAAGAGAAGGAAGGTCAGACTCTAGGTGGAGGGTGGTGTCTCTGAATGCGTGGAGTCTTGGAAACAAGATGGACGACCTGCAGGCACTTTTAACAGACAGGAGGGTAGACATAGCTGCAGTAACCAAGACTTGGGCAACACCACACCATGACTGGGACCTTCTGACCCCTGGATATAAACTATACAGGAGGGACAGGGTAGTCGGGAAGGGGGAAGGGGTGTCAGTTAATATCAGGCAGGGAATAACTTGCACAAGGGAGGAGTCAGATGAAGGGGAGGTGGAGGCATTACAGATTCAGTTAAGGTCCAATAGACCACCTTGTCAAGATGAGGAGAGGGACAGGGAACTGATCTCACAACTTTGGAAGCTGCGGGGAAAGGAGAGGTGGTAATTGTGGAAAACATCAACCTGCCCAAGGTGGACTGGAGCATAACATCTACAACATGTGCTAAGAGTCAGGTGATCTTGGAAGGACTGCAGATTAAGTTCCTGACTCAGGGCATCACTGAACCAACAAAAGCTGAGGCAATTCTTGATCTGGTGCTCACAAATGGGGAGCATGTACAGGAAATAATGGTCAGGAAGCCACTGGGTGGAAGTGACCATTGCACAGTGTGGTTCCAGTTGGATATGGGCACAGAAAGCATCCCTACTAAGACCAAAATCTTGGATTTCAGGAGGGCGGACATGAGGAAAATGGGCAAAGTGCTAAGGAGTCATCTGGCGGGCATCAGAGCAGATATGGGGTGGACCAAAGATGGTCCCCTCAATAAGAAAGGAATACTGATTGCCACAGATGAGTGTGTTAGGCTCAGAGGGAAGAACACAAGGGCCAAAGTGCCCAGCTGGTTCAGTTCTGGGGTTGCCAAGGCAGTAAGGGAAAAGAGGTTGGTCTGTAGAAAATTCAGGAAGACCAAGAGAGAGGTGGATAGGAAAAAGTACCTAAGGTTGGCTAGTGAGGCAACTAAGGAAGTCTGTCGAGCAAAGGCACAGAAGGAGCTGCAGATAGCTTGAAGGAATTAAGAAGGAGAGAAGGCTTTCTTTCACTGTATCAGTGAGAAAAGAGACAAGAAGGAAGGGATTGTTAGGCTTCAGAAAGGGATGGAGTGGGTGGAGGATAATGGAGGAAAAGAAGAGGTACTAAATGAATACTTCTATTCTGTCTTCACCAGAGAGAAGGATGGACCAGTCCCTTCAGGAGGGAAAAGAGGAGTGGGTGTGGGAGGGGAACACAGATGTAGTTATAGAGGAGGACAGAGTGAGGGAGGGTCTGCTGGCATTGAAGGTGGACAAATCACCAGGCCCGGACACAGTACATCTAAGGGTAATAAAGGAACTGGCTGAGGAGCTGGCAGGGACACTGGCAGACCTATTTAATAGTTCATTAGAGTCAGGCATGGTACCACAGGACTGGAGAACAGCACATGTAATGCCCCTAGAGAAAAGCAGTCCCAAGGATGATCCAGGGAGTTACAGACCAGTCAGTCTGACCTCCATTGTGGGCAAGCTAATGGAGACCATACTAAAGGAAAGATTGGTGAAATACCTAGAGGAGCATGGTCTCCAGGATGAGAGGCAGCATGGATTCAATGGGGGGGGGCAATCATGTCAAACAAATCTGATGGACTTCTTTGACTGTGTCATTAAGACAGCAGACAGGGGTCAAGCGGTAGACATCCTCTATCTTGATTTCATCAAGGACTTTGACTCTGTGCCCCTCAAAAGGTTGATCAGGAAGTTGGTGGATCTTGGAGTTGGGGAAAAGGTGGCCAGATGGGTGGAAAACTGGCTGAGGGACAGAACCCAGAGTGTGGTTGTGGGGGAAGGGTTATCTGGCACCAGAGGGGTAACCAGTGGGGTCCCACAGGGTTCAGTGCTGGGGTCGGTGTTGTTCAGTATCTTCATCAATGACATTGGGGATGGCATTAAAGGCAAAATGTGCCTATTCGTGGATGACACCAAGCTCTGTGGGAGAGTTGACACAGCTGAAGGGATACAGGACCTACAGGAAGATCTGGAAAAGCTGGGGAAGTGGTCCAGGATCTGGCAGCTTGACTTCAATGTCAAGAAATGCAAAGTTATATATATTGGAGTCAAGAATCCCAGGACAGAGTACTACCTGGGTGGAGTCCAAGTATCTGCATCAGAGGAGGAGGAGGAGGAGGAGAAGGACCTGAGAGTGATGATCACTAGTGACCTGAAGCACTCCACGTAGTGCAAGAAAGCAGCAGCAGAGGCAAATGAGATGCTGGGATGCATATGTAGGGGGATGAGTAGTAGGAGAGAGGAGATTACACTGCCCATGTACAGGTCACTGGAAAGGCTGCATCTAGAGTATGGAGTTCAGTACTGGTATCTACACCTCAAAAAGGACATTAACCTGCTGGAGAAGGTCCAGAGTAGGGCTACAAAGATGATAGCCAGTCAGCAGGACAAGGCATATGAGGAGAGGTTGAGGGCACTGAACATATGCTCCCTGGGAGACAGGAGAGAGAGGGGGGGGACAATACTGGGACCTTCAAGTATCTGAAAGGGATAAATAAGGTTGATAAGGAGAGTCTCTTTAAGCTGAGTGGCAACCATAACACGTGAAGGCACAGTCTTAAGCTGGAGTGTGAAGGTTTAGGAGGGAGGTAAGGAAGCACTTCTTCACAGAGAGGGTGGTGGACACTTGGAATGCACTGCTGAAAGAGGTCATCTCATTGAAGACAGTGGGCAGCTGTAAGAGAGGCTGGGATAGGCATAGGGGAAGGGAAGGATCATGGGTAGGGAGGATGGGAGGAGGGGAGGAGGAGGAGGGCAGGGACATTAGCTCAAGCTGTGGACCCTGCAATACGGGCAGACTTGATAGATCAAATGGCCTTCTTCTTCTTCTGCTGGCTTCTTCATATGTTCGTATGTAATAATACTACTACTACAATGAGACAAGCTGTACAAAACTCAACAGTAACCCACACCACATTTAACAGACTTGAAGGAATGGCTGGTAACTGTTTTAGTTTAAAACATGTGTTATTTGTCCTGTGAATACAAATGGCCATTGCTAAGTTCATGTACTAACAAAAAAAAAAAAGGCATGCTTTATTTTCCCTGAAAAGTCTAATGCTTCTTTCTCAAGGCTCAGCTTACTGACAGCTTCTCTGTAGTCTACATGCCTCAGCAAAAAATTGGAACCAATATTTAAAACATGACTTACTGTTTTAGTGCAGTGCTCCTTTAGGATGAGCAACTAGTACAGTTTTTAGGGCTGCAGTGGGCAGAGCCCTGCAAACCTGTTCCTTTCAAAAAGGACTCTGCATTCCATGCATTCTTTCCGACCAAACAACATGTTGGAGTTCCACCACAGTCACCTCCACACATCTGTGGAGCACTCCAGCCACACAGCACTCATTTTTTTTTACTTGCCCCCCCCCCACCCAGCAGTCCAATTTGGCAGTGGGCATGTTTTGCTGTGTACAATTAAGTGGCCTCACAGCCAAAGCCCTAGCTCAGTCCCCAATCCCCAACCAGACAAATAAATGTCAGTCTCATGCTTGAGCACCAGTGCACTTGAATTACACTCTGAAAGGAGAGCCTCTTGCAGAGAGAGCAGTAGTTTATATGGCAGGCAGCTGCTCTGTTCATGAAGCTTGCAAGTAAGGGGGTTACAACTGACTGTTCACTCCCTGTTTGGGATTAAAAGCCCTGATAACGTAGTTGCCACTGGTAAAACTGACCTGCCAAGTGGATTAGATGGGAGGTGGAAACTCCACCCAGCACTACTGCAAGGCAGGAGGGAAATGAGTGAAAGAGCCGCAGGAAAAACACTTTTGCAAATAAAGTTGTGGTCTCTCTCTCTTTCTCTCTCTCTCCCCCCCTCAGTATGACTCAGAACATTAAAGCATAGCTTGGCAGAAGACACCAGGAGAAAGGACTGCTGTGTGACTGGACTTCTCTGCTGGGACTAAAGAAGAACTTTTGTACTTGGACCTTTAATTTAGGGTAAAAAAAACTAACAAACAAAAAAAAAGTGTGTGTTTGTCTGGGTTAACTGAACTGAATGGGTATCTGAACAGTTATCTAGGTGTAAATCTCAGGTGATTGAAAGGACTTAATAGCTGTGAGGTTTAAATTACTTGTAGAAAGATCTAATAAGTAGGGGGAGTGGCTTAGCTAGAAGGAAGCTACATTTAAAGACTACCTTAGAAAGATTCTGCTAATAGCTTGGCAGAAGACACAGGAGAAAGGACTACTGTGTGACTGAACTTCTCTACTGGGACTATATTGCTATCCTTTCCTCCCCTCCACCCCCTCACCCAAAGCTAGTTCTATTTTTATAGGCACAGGATTTGACTGACAACAGAAACTTCCTGTTTGGGAGCAGGAAGTGAGTGATCACAGAACCACCAAAGACCCACCATCCTAGAAGGGCAAGAGTAGCTCTCCAGCCCCCTCTAGCTGCTGGAGGTCTGCCTCTGATCAAGTAAGTGGTCTACTGAGAAATATAAGATATTCTTGTCTCAGAACAGGACAATCAGGAGCTTAAAGGGCACACAGGCAGACAGTAAGGACAGAGAGAAAAAAAAAACGGAGGAGAAAACGGATTGCAAACAGTTAAGGGGCCAGAAATAAGACATGATTGGAGTGGTGCAGTGCAGTGGCTATGGAGCAGCAGTCTTCCAGGAGACGTTCTGGAGGATGCGGTGTTGTCCCATCTGCAGGCACCTCTCTGGGCTGAGGGAGGAGGTTGCTCATCTCCAGGCTGAGTTGGCCAGAATTTGTGGGACCTCCTCTTCCATCCAGGGACCACCAGTGCCACTGCCATTGCCTCAGAGGTTGCCAAGAAAGAGGGAGCGGTTGGACCACAGTGGGCTCAGGGAGGGTGACGGTGGTGGAACAGAGGTGCATCCCTCCAGTTGTACCTCTCTACAATTCCTATGCTATTCTGGCAAAGTGTGGTTCCTCTATGGAGGCACCCGCAGTGGAGACCAAGGAGGATGCTGGGAACCTCCACAAAGGAGACCCACAGGAGGGTGGTGGGGGATCCCGCAGGGGAAGGAAACAACTCCTGGTGGGGGACTCCATTGTTAGGAAGGTAGAACTGGGGGAGGAAGGGGAGAGGGAGGTAAGGTGCCTGCCTGGTGCCATGGCTTGGAGGGACAGGGAGCGAATCCTCCGGATTGCCGGAGCAGCTGCACAGAGGAGGGAGCTGGATGTCATTGTCCACCTAGGGACAAATGACCTGGCTAAGAAAAGGATTAGAGAAGTGCAGGAAGAGTTTGTGGAATTGGGGAGGGGCCTTAGTCAAGTAGCACGCACGGTAACCTTCTCGGAGGTGCTGCCCATCTATGGCATAGGAGAGGCTAGGGTGTTCCAACATGGGTTCAATCAGTGGTTGAAAACTGGTGTGGAGCTCAGGGATTTGGCTTCATTGGGACTGGGGTCCACCTGGAGTGATGCAAGCCTATACTGGCATGATGGGCTGCATCTGTCCAGGAGGGGAACCAGGATCCTAGGTGATAGGTTTAAATGCTTCATTGGCAAGCATTTAAACTAGCCAAGGGGGAGGTACTGGAAAGGAGCAGGGAAATCCTAGCATCCCCCAAATAATCACGGTAGTAAGTGTAGCAAACACCAACATAGAGGTGTCGATAGGGAGAAGGGCAGGGGTAAATGGAGAAAGTGACAAAGGCAAGAAGGACAGGGATGGGGTAAAAGGGAGTAAGGCCATCAGGAAATGCAGGGTAATGAGTACCAATGCCCATAGTCTGGGCAACAAGCTCCCTGAGCTGGTGGCCTTGATGGAAGAGGGTGCCTGGATATCGTAGCAGTCACAGAAACATGGTACACAGAGAACCATGACTGAGATCTTAACATACCAGGGTACATAACCTACAGGAGAGACAGGCAGGGAAGAAGAGGGGGAGGAGTAGCTCTCTATGTAAAGGAAGGGATAAAAGCAACTGAACAAAAGAGTAAACAGGGAGGAGAGGAGGCACTGTGGGTCACCTTGCAGACTGGAAAGGGCACCACAATCTGCACAGGGGTTGTGTACAGACCCCCATGTCAGGGGGAGGGAATGGACAAGGATATGATAGAAGGCATTCTTAGAATGGCAGAGAAAGGGGAGATACTGTTGATGGGAGACCTGAATATGCCAGATGTTAACTGGAGCACATTTGCTGCAGCCACATACAAGAGCAGGGCCATTCTTGATGCCCTACAGGTGGCAGGCCTTAGACAGCTAGTTTCGGAACCCACTCGTGAGGGAGCAATATTAGACCTCTTACTCTCAAATGGAGGCAGTGAGAGGATCTCAGATCTAGAAGTGGGTTGCCATCTGGGGACAAGTGACCATCAAACAGTGTGGTTCACGTTAAACTCAGCTACAGAGTCAAGCCATACAAAAGTGAGGGTACTGGACTTTAGGAGGGCTGACTTTGGCAAGATGGGAGAGTGCCTCAGAAAAGCACTAGCAAACAGGCTAGAAGGAGGTGTGGAGCAACAATGGGGAATCATCAAAACTGCCATCACAGAGGCAACAAGCCTTTGTGTGAAGCAAATAAACAAATCAAATGAAAGAAAAGCCACTATGGTTCTCAAAAGAGGTGGCTGTGAAAGTCATGAAGAAAAGATAGCATTCCGGAAGTATAAGGAAACACAGAAGGAGCAGGACAGGGAGCTGTACCAGTTAAGGCAGAAAGAAGCAGGGAGGGAAGTCAGAATAGCAAAGGCCCAAACTGAGGAAAAGATAGCCAACTCAGTTAAGAAGGGGGATAAAACCTTTTATAGGTGCATCAGCGAGCATAGAAAGACAAAGGGAGAGATAGTGAGGCTAAATAGTATGAACGGTGGGTGGGCAGAGGGGGACAGTGAAAAAGCAGGGATACTGAACGAATATTTCTGCTCAGTATTCACAAAAGAGGAGGAGAAGTGCCTAATCCAATTAACAGAAGCACTTTGATAGGGGGTTATCTCCAGTCCTTTCACAGAAGAAAGGGTTCTGCAAGAACTCTAAACTGAAGGTGGACAAAGCAATGGGTCCTGATGGAATTCACCCCAGAATTCTAAAAAGAATTGAGGGAGGAACTAGTGAAACCACTGGCTACTCTTTTAATAAATCATGGAGGATGGTGGTACCTGAGGACTGGAGGAAGGGGATGTGATTCCACTTCACAAAAGTGGGACCAAGACAGAGGCAGGAAACTACAGACCTGTCAGTTTGACCTCTGTGGTAGGGAAAGTGATGGAGTCACTTCTGAAGGAAAGAATAGTTGAGTACCTAGAGGCCAGTGGAGCACAGGACCCAAGGCAGCATGGGTTCACATCGGGAAGGTCATGTCAGATGAATCTAATAGATTTCTTTGACTGGGTGACCAAAGTAGTAGACCAGGGAGGGGCTGTGGACATGGCCTACCTAGACTTTAGCAAGGCATTTGACACAGTCCCACACAAAAGATTAATAGTCAAATTAGCCAGCCTGGGAGTGGGTCCCAGGGTGGTAGCCTGGGTAAAACATTGGCTGCACAACAGGACACAGAAGGTAATTGTAAATGGAGTCCACTCTGAAGAAAGAGGGGTTACTAGGTACGCGAGGGTTCAGTATTGGGTCCAGTCCTTTAATGTCTTCATCAGTGACATTGCAGAGGGACTGGAAGAAAGATGCCTTTTGCAGATGACACAAAGATCTGCAACAGGGTTGATACACAAGGAGGCGTGGAAAGGATGAAAAGGACTTGGCAAGGTTAGAGGAATGGTCAGAAGTATGGCAGCTAGGATTCAATGCAAAGAAGTGCAACAATGCACCTGGGAAACAAGAACCCAGGGGAAGAATACACAATGGGTGGGAGGTAGTAACAACAACAAAAAGGAAAGGGACCTGGGGTAATCATATCAGATGACCTTAAGGTTAGCAAGCAATGTGAGAATGCAGTAGGGAGGGCTGGGGTATACTGGGCTGTATAGGGAGAGGCATCAGCAGCAGAAAACAGGAAGTTGTAATCCTCTGTACAGACAGTTGGTGAGACCCCATCTGGAGTACTGTGTCCAGTTCTGGAGACCCCATCTCGCAAGGACATAGACAGGATAGAGATAGTCCAGAGGAGGGCAACTAAAATGGTGCAGGGTCTGCAAGAGAAGCCATATGAGGAGAGACTAAAGGAGCTTGATATGTATACCCTTGAGGAAAGAAGGGAGAGGGGGGACATGATAGAAACTTTTAAGTACCTCAGTGGAATCAACAAAGTCCAAGAGGGTAGCATCTTTCAGAAAAAGAGACGTGCAAGAACAAAGGGACACAATTTAAAGATAGAAGGAGGGCAGTTCAGGGGCAATGTGAGGAAGTATTATTTCACAGAGAGGGTAGTGGATGCATGGAACAGCCTTCCTGAGGAGGTTGTGGGGTCTAAAACTGTGGGAGAATTCAAGAATGCATGGAACAGACATAAGGCAATTCTTGTTGGGGGTAGGAAGAAATAGGCTGTTGCTTAACTAGGATCTGCGGCTTATCCTATAGGTAGGGAAATGGGCAGACTAGATGGGCCAAGCGGTCCTTATCTGCCGTCAAAGTCTATGTTTCTATGTATAGGGTATGCTAGGAGCAGGGAGGTGGGCTCCCCTGTAGCTACCTTGCCATTTTGTGTGATTATTTTATTTAAATAAAAAAACAAGTGACTCCGCTTAGAGAGGCAAGAGGGGTACTGTGACAGATTAGTGTGCTGGGCAAAATGTAGGGTGTGTGCTGGGATCGGGAAAATTAAGTTCCCTTGGGGAAGGTCTGACACTAGTGACGAATTCTGAGAATAGAAAGGGAATGAGTAATACCGGTTAGTTACCCTCTCACTAATAGCTGTCATTGATGCAGAATGAAACAGCGGCAGCTTAATAGTGTAATTTGAATGTATAGCATGCCTGGACTGCTACAAGTTTACCTGGGTGTTCTCCCTATCCAAGTTGCCAGTGTTGCTGGACAGGCTGACACTGTGGAAGGGATCTTGGGGAGTTGGATGTATATTTTTCTCTTTACTCTTCTTAAAGGAGTTTGTTTGGTTTCAGTGGGGAATAAGAGTGAAATTCAACTTATTTCTAAAAGCCTGGTGGCTGCTCTGTATCAGAGCTGGCATTAATGTGAAGGATGGACAGTCTGCTCACTTACATTTTGGGCTTAAAAGCGCGTCTTTTATTGTGAGACACTATCTCTTGCTCTCCGCTCTGGGCCAAAACTGTCCTTACATAATTGTAGGTGGCCACCCACAAAATGTTTTCAGATGGAGGAACTGAGGAGCTGGTTCATGTAGGTGTAAATCAAAGTTTACACAAACGAGCATATAGCAAGGCAGAGTGCAGTGAAACATCAGAGCCTCACAATTCATTTAAACTATTCATTTTAGATATTTACTCACAGGCATAATTATGCAGGATGGGGGATGGGAGACGGGGGATGCTGATCGGTCTGCATATAATCGCATTGTGCAGGGGATGGGGGCAGCACAACAGTGGTCTTGGCAGTGCCAGTGCCTCAGCAGGTAGCACACTCGCCTCTGAGACCAGGAGATCAGAAGGCTGTGGGTTCTAGCCCCACATCAGGCACTTGGGTTAATATCCCAATACTGACACTGCAGTGCAGCATGATGGGGGTGCTGCACTCCTGAGGTGCCGTCTTTCAGATGAGACGTTAAACCGAGGTCTCATCTGCCTGTTCTGGTGGTAGTTCAGGTGGATGTTAAAAATCCCATGGCACTTCTCGAAAAGAGTAGGGATCGAATAGAGTAGTGAAATTTCCCCAGTGCCCTGGCCAAATGTCCCCCCCATTCACTAAAATACCACTAACAGCTTAATCTGGTTCAAAGTCAGTTGGCATTCATCTGTATCCCTCTCCCCCGGGTCATGCATGAAAATAGGCAGAATTTGTCAATACACTTACCCGGTCAACAAAAACTAACTAAACTAAACTAAACTTAGCCAACAACAGAGCCTGCTGTGGGAGTGGTAACATTGTTTGTCTTTTTAAAATAAGTACTGAGGATTGCAGCAGTGCATCACTGTTATCACATGTGTGTGACGTACCTGTAAAATCTGTCTTTTAAATAAAGCTGATTTGGATTTCAGTATTTACTACTGCACGGGTGTACTGCTTAACAGTACAATACAAGGTGTTTTGCATTTTGCCTCTTTGGTGTCACACACAGCCTTGTTTCTAGATTTTTCCCAGAACCTGTGTGATGCGACTGAGTATCATTTGAGAATGTTCCTCAGAGTTAACTAACTAATCATTCTATCAGTCAGTGTGTAACAGGGGGCACAGATAACAAAGATTAGCCTCTAGTCTGCAAATGCTGGAATAGAAAGTCATATGTATCTGGTAAAAATAGTACACATCATCTAATGCACACTCAATATAACAGGTAAAATCTTCCATTCAGTGACAGCCACTGTTCTGACATATTCTGAATTAAAAAAAAAAGCAAGCACGTCAGACTGAGAGCAGTGACTGTCACAGAATGGAAGATACAAGAGGGGGTCTGAAGTAAGCATTAAGCCACGACAAAGGTGGCATCTAATGCTGGATTGATGCATGGTTGGGGGTTAGGCCGAGGTCGGGAGGTCGAGGGCGCAACAACCGCCCCACCATGCATCAATGTGAGATTAGACGCCACCGAGTAGCTTAATGCACTTGTAACATGGGTAGCGGGTCGGTGGCGGCGCCAGGAGAGTGCCCACTGTGCGTTCTGGAACATAACACTCGGAGTCGCTGCAATAGTACACAAGTTTTACTGCACTTTCAAATCATGGTACACTACATTATTTAAATAGTTATGCAGTCAACTGTTGCACTACCTCCAACTATGTGGTTCAATGTACTGCAATGGAGTTTTGAACTTAGTGGCATAACTTGGCCATTTTTTTTATATTTTTGCCCCAAATTTTCAGCATTCCTTTTTTGGGACCCGACATCATGAACAATGGCAATGAAATCAGGCAAATCTGTCCTGAAAGGTGATGTCACGGTCGCTGCACAAAATCACCTTGTGGGCAGGAGTTGAACATTTTCTCTCCTTGTTCATGAGGTGGAGTCAAAAGAAGTCTATGTTGAAAATTTGGCATAAAAATATTTAAAAACAACGAAGTTCTGAGAATACAGTACATTGACATTTGCGAACCCAGGTTTGCAACTTCGGTAATTTTCAATATTTTGACCCTACATTTTCAACATAATCATATCTTCACAGTACTTCATGAATGTGACAGCTGTTATCATTCAAATTCTGACAAAAATGTGTTTTCATACTTGTGGTATGAAATTACATTTTGGTGGGGATTTGAAAAATTTCTCCAACCAGGTTCATTAGATGGGGTAATAAGAAGGCTATGCTGAAAATTTACTGAAAGTTACGCTATTTCAGTGTTCACTCATGACTTTGGTATGGTTCAATATTTTGACTCCAAACTTTCAACATAGCTATTTTTCCACACCACCTCATAAATATGGTATGTGTCATTTTTTTAAATCCTGGACGAGATGTGTTTCCACACCTCCGGTGTGAAATTACATTTTGGCCAATATACTATAAATGGCATCTGTCATGTCCAGAAGGCGAATCCTAAAACAATTATCTTCAAAAGTTGGGGTCAAAATAAAAATAAATAAATTGTTTAACAATCAGTAAACATTCGGAATTGACAAATGCTTGTTTATTAGTTACTACTGCTCATTAAGGCTGAGACGAGGTGCCTCAATGGGTGAGTGAGCAGCAGGACTGCAAAATGGATTCTCTAAATCCGATGTTCCAAGCGGGTTTGCTTGTTCAGTTTTCAAGCATCTGTTTTTATGTTAGTATCTTTTTCTGTCAAGATGTGTTTATTTTTGTTGTGAATCATTAATTGTACTCTGTTTTCTGTGTGTTTCATGTGAAGTTAAGCTGAGAAGCAGCAGTCTGAAGTTTAGTCTATGTTGTTTCAAGTTCATTTGCTAGTTCAGTTTTGAACCATCTGTCTTCAGGCTAGAGTCATTTTTGGTCAAAATGTTTTTTTTCTTTTTTTTTGTGGCAAATTACATTAAGTCTGGGTTCTGTGTGTGTCTTACATGAAGTCGAGATGAGGAGCTGCAGTATAAAATTTGGTTTGGGTTTGTATGTGTAGTATGAATTGTTCGTAATATGTGCTTTTATGATTTATATAGTGTTGTTATTTAATCTAGAATGGGCATAAGTGGAGAGCTATGGATCCCAGTAACAAACGGCATAGCTGCACAGTGTTCTATGTTTATGAATATTTACAGGCCAGTGGACTTCGCTCTCCAGAGCAGCATGGCTTTTGAAAGTCTTTCAGTACAGGTACTGCACTGGCATGTTTTATGGATCATGTCTTAAGATCTATGGACCATGGCAAATTAACTGGCACCAGTCTTTGTTGACCTGTTGAAGGCTTTCGATTTGGTCAGTCATGCCATGCTGCTCTGGAGACTGAAGGACATTTGACTAACGGAAAGTCCTCATACAGTAATTGGTTTCCACGTTATTTAACAGACCTCCCACTGAGGATTAAGAATGGTAGAGTACAGTCCCAGACACATATTTTAGAACAAGGGGTCCTACAGGAGTTCATATTAGGACCCCTGTTGTTTTCAATTTATGTAGATCCTGCAGGTAAAACTCCCTCCAAGTCTAGCCTGTTGTCATATGTAGATGATATTATTTTCACTAGCTCAAATTCTGTGGACGAAATTAATTCATCCTTCAATGAGGATTTTTATGCTTTAAACAAATAGTTAAAGTTGCATCATTTGCTGCTAAACACTACAAAAATACAATGCATTCTTTTTGGTTCCAAATCCAAATTAAATAAATGTAAACCTCTTCAGATATTTGATTTGGCCGGTATTATGTAGCAGCAAGTAACTGAGTCAATATATTTAGGAGTTTTGTTTGGCTTTAACCTGTCTTTTACAGCACATATTACAAAACTGCAAAACATGTAAATCAGGAATTGGGTGGCCTTAATAAAATAAAGGACTGCCTAACAAGAGACGCCAGGGAAACTATAGCAAAGAGTGTACTTTTGCTAGCATTGTACTACAACTCATTCCTATTTACTGTGTTAACCAGTAGTGATATTGATTTAGTTAGTAAAACTCAACGCAATTTGTCGTTTTGTCACAGCAAAACATTATAATACTCATCACTGCTTGTTATACATTGAGTTGGGATGGTTACATCCTAGGTTGAACTGTTCATGTAGTCTGGGTTCTCTGCTGGACAATATAATAAACACCATTCTGCATTATTCAAGTTAACTGAGGCCAAACAAAGAGATTAGGACACTCAGGTCCTCTTCAAATATTCATCTAAGTTTACCCAAAATTACAACTTGTATGGGTGAGGGGGTTTTTCATTTCTGGCACCAAAGCTTTGGAACAATAAGCCTCAATCATGTTTAAACTCTAAAAGCCATGTGCAATTTAAAAAGGAGTTCAAAATCCATTTGCTGCTTCTATCTGCTTGTAAATGCTTTTACTATTGTTATAATATGTTATACCATGCTGTTTTACATCTTGTGATGTTTATTGTATGTATTTGTTTATGTGTTCTATTTTGTAAACAACTTAGCTGCTTGTTAAGCGGCTCCAGGTCATTCCTGAAAATGGGCCTTGGCCCAGTGTGCTTACCCATTGAACAGTGTGAAAATATATGCATAAATAAATAAAATGTATTCTGCGTAAATGCACTGTGGTGTAATGGGTTTCTGAGGAGCCTGCTCACATGCTCTGAACTGCAGTGTCAAGGTGCATTTCTGTGGAGCCCACTTTCCCACTCTGAACTGCAGCGGAATAAAACAGAAGCAAAAAACTACTTGGGAGGAAAAGCTTTTTATTTGAGGCATTATTTGGGATGTGAGAAGTAATATGGACCGTGATATGTGTTGCAGTGCATGCTGTGGTGGTGGACTATTGACCCTTCTCTGAAATTAATGCTGAACTGTACAGGTACATTTGAAACATACAAAAAGAAGCGTCTGTAAGAAATAATTAGAAGTCACCATGGTACGTAAAAAGCATTATGACTTTATGATAGTAGTATTAAAAGCGAGCAGGTACAATAAAAAAACATTTTATTTTTAAAATATACACCATTTTATTGTGTTTGCTAATAATTTACATACATGAGTGCAGTGCTCATTTTACCAATCTGTTTGCCTTGGAGGGCTCCACCACCTCTTTTCATATAACAAAATTAGGGTGTGGGGTGAGGAACCTCCTATTTCAAACAAACTGATACAATGTTGTTTTGTTTGACCTGATGGGCTCAACACCATCTCATTTTAATTTAAAAACAAACAAACTGAAGGGTATGGGGTGGAGCCCCTCATGTCAAACAAAGTAATAGATTGAACATTGCTTGCAACTATTAGTGGCATAAATTGTGTCCCCTCCCCCAGAGATAACTGAGTGGAGCTTCTATAGTATGATCCAGAGCAGAGGGGAGCCAGAGTGGAGGCCGTAGACCAGTAGGTTCATCAGAGCAGACATACATCAAAGTTGTATGCTAATAGCATAGTACCAAATAGCATTCACACAATGCCTATAGTGGGGTCCTTAGTCCTTCATTTATGTCCTAGAATGTCTTAGATGAGGTGTAATATTTATTTTCATCAGGGCTCCTGGTTTTTTACCCATTTCCTCAGCATGATGCAAAAGGAACAAAGGGAGTGCCTACGAGTTGTAAGAAAGCTGCTGCAAGCCAGGCTAGGAAGTTATTACATGCAAAAATAAAATGCAGTGCTCAGCCAAAGTTCAGATATACATGAGATTTATTCCACAACCACTCTGGTTCCATGAGGCACATTGCCTCTTCCTCGGGGAGTTCCTCAGTAATACATCCTCAGCAGGATAAGGACTGGAGCACTGGAAAGAGAAGTGAGTTGTGAAAGGTCACACATTCAATTTTAAAATGTTGTCAACCATGGATGTCCTAACTGTTTGATTTGTAGGGGTGGAAGTACAAATCAGGGTAGAAACCACCTCCCTGTGACATGACCACAGTTTGCAGCTAAAAACAACCATCTGACACAGTTGTTTGGGGGAAGAAGTTCCCCAGTGACTTAGAATAAAAATAAGATTTTCAGGATCCGAGTGTGTGCATTGTGTATGTTAATACGTTCTGCATAGTATGTCCCTGAGGAAAGCCAGTCAATACCATGAAGCAATATGACCACGGTAAAAAACACACAGTAAAATGAGCATGAGCGAATACAGCTACAGGGCAAATACAGCACTGGACATGACAGCGCTATACCTGTAGCTGTGTTCACACTTCTACACAAAGTCCGCAGCTGTCAGGTAATGAGCCGCACTGCCTCATGGCTCAGCAGTTAGAGCCACAGTTGCTGAGAGGCAGTGCACTGGGGAGCAGACAAGGGTTCTAGTCCAGGTCCTGCTGGTGTGTGTGTGTGTATAAATATCTTTATTGCTGTGCAGAACATCTGCATATTTTTTTTCCTGGTTTTATTTGTCTTGGGATGGTTTCTATGTTGTGCCCATCCCTTGCTTGTCCCCATCAACCTTGATTGGAAATGGAAATTCCGCACCCATCCCAATGTTCTACCTCCTCCCCTGGGTTTGGCCTCCCGGAGTTGATTATATGTATTGGGGGATGGGCCCCCCCCCGCATACATTATGACATTGGTAGTATTGTGGGTTTTGCACTTAGGTTTTGTTAGCTGATATTTCCCAGTGCTGTGTTTCCTGACACTGTTTTGTCTGTGCTATACTGAACCACACTGTAATAGTTTAGTGGTTTTCAATTAGATCCACTTCTGAGGAACTCGCTGCCTCTCTGAACTGCAGTGTGGCGGTGCATTTCTGTGGAGTCCACTCCCAAAGAGAAATATCCAGATGATGTACACAACACTTAAAATGGTTTGTAGTTGCAGTTTAATATGTAGTAACCAAGTATGGGAAAAATGGAATCCTGATGAATTAAAAAGTCATTATTTAAAAGATGGGGTTCTTTCAGGTACCATTTTTTTTTGAAGGTCATAATAATCACCTACATTCAACAGTAATTCCTTCTTCAGAAAAAAATGAATCTATGTTTGCACTATAGGGGGAAGGAACAAACTAGCCCTAACTTAGAAGCCATAAATAACACAAGAAATCCATCACTCAAAGTTCGCACTTTCTACACTATTTCAAAATTGCACAGCTCTGTAAGCTCCCCACCAGGCAGACAGATTTGTTCATTGTTTTGGCTGAAATGCAAATGCAGGTCTGGCAACATACACATCTGAATATATGGAGTTGATGGGAGCACAGGACCTGGAGGGTCCTGCGTTCCTTTAAGACTTTTACCCCAAATTTACAACACAGCCATATCTTTACAGCACCTCATGCACGTGACAGCTGTCAATTTTCAAATCCTGGCCAAAGGTTTTTTTAACATCCCAAAATATGATTTTGCGGTGCCTGCACAAAATCACCTTTTGGACAGGAGTTGAACATTTTCTCTGACTTTATTGATGAGGTGGGGTCATAAGAAAGCTGGTGTAAAAATTAAAAGAAAAAAGTTAAGAGACTATGTTGAATTTTGCAAATGCAGGCTCGTAACTTTGGTAATATTCAATATTTGTACTCCGAATTTTCAACATAGCTATTTCTTTACTGCACCTCATGAATGTGGCAGCTGTCATTTTTCAGCTCCTGCCCAAAATGTGTTTTTGCATCCTGAAAGTTGATTTTGCAGTTCCTGAGCAAAATCACCTTTAGCCCAGGAGTTGAACATTTTCTCTGCCCTTCTTCATGAGGTAGGGTCATAACAAGGCTATGTTGAACATTTGGTGTCAAAATATTAAAAAACACATTTTCAATATTTTTACCCCAAATTCCTCAGCTGCAGCCCTATCTGCTCTGGTCAGAGTTTGTTTTTTTGTAAAAAACTGAGCCCCAAACTAGGCTCTATATTCCAGTAAATACAGAGTAAAAACGCGGGGAAAGCAGGATCCCACTGAAAACAAGATAGCATCTGAGCTGTGTTATCCTAACTAAATGCAATAAAAAATGTGTAAAAATGGCACCCAATTGAAAAAGAGATATTGCATCTAAGTTGGGTTATCCTGGGCAAATATACTGCAAAACTGTGTAAAACAAACCCTACAGCAGAACCCCAGAGAAAGGAGCTGTTTCATCTAAAATTATCTGTCCTAGAAAAATACATCATAAAACCAGGACCGCACTAAAATTGAGAAGTTGCATCTCACGTCTACTATACCAGTTAAATGCAGTATAAAACTGTAAGATCAGGAGGCCATTGCAAATGACATATTGCATCACATCTGGTCTATCTTAGGTTAATATATAGTAAATTGTGTATAAGAAGGGCTTCATACAACAGCAATGCAAGCTGCAAACATTCAGCATTTACAAATGCTTGTTTTCATTTCTGTTTTTGTGACTCTCAAATAGTATGTTTTGTTTCATGAAGTTGTCTAAAGTGAGTAGGGCAAGAGTTTCATGATTATTCTAAAGAAAAAGGCTATTTCTGGAGGTACTTAGATAATTTATGGAGGTTTAACAGGAGGGTGTCAATTTGTTTTACTACCATTTTGGCTCAGTAGAGTAATTTGCAAAGTCAGTCAGCGTGTGTGTGTGTACTTAAATGATCACTGTTTACTTTTGATGAAAGTCAGTCAGATTGTGTGTGTGTGTGTATGTGTCAGGTTGAAAGATCATGGTTTACTTTTGATGTTCTTTTAAAAGGGACTTGTGTTTCTCTTGGTGACATCTCCCACTCCACACCCAACTCAGATAGCAGATCTGTTGAATGCAGAGGGATTCCACCCCCCCCCCAACACACAGCTGGGGGAGGAAACAGTTTAGTTAATGCAGAAAGCAGGGACTCGATTTCATTCCTCTCCTGCGTAACAACAAAGGCATTCTGCGTTAGCAATTCAGACCACTTTTTCTGATGACAGCAATATGTCTGCATGGCTCTTGTCATGCAGCCATAAAAATGAATTAAAAATGTGTAAAAAAAAGTTCTTACTTTACATTTTGTTTTTCACAAATGAACTATCGCATAGTAGGAATAATGCACTTTAGGGTGTGTGATGTGCTGGGATAACATCACTTCTCAGGGTTTTTTATTAATTTATTATCTAGGAAAGTACCTGTGAGCCAAAGGCTCTTTTACAGAGGTTCCACACCACAGCAATCACATATGTACAAATTCAAAATACATGGATTACATATACACGGTCAAACGATTAGTTTACAGTAGGGCAATGTTACAACCAGTAAAAGTATTGAATGAGGAGTACAAAATACTGAGCAGAAAATGCTAAAACAAGTTCAGTTGGTAAAGTTATGCACTTTTGCAGATATAGACAGTTGCTTTGGAGTGAGGGTATCACACAGTAGTATAACCAGGACAAGGTCACTTGGCCCAGTTAAGAAAATAAGGCAGTTAGCAATATAGGATTCTATTCACCCAAAGCTGTAGGGCAGAAAGCGGAGGCCGGGATTACCAGCAGCCTACTCGGCCATCCCCTGCAGCCTGCTGCCCAAGATGTTGCATTCAGGTATGGCTCCCTTAGGTCTGAGGCTCCACTGGGCTTGAATTTGATGCCAGGACCACTGATTGGCTGCCACATGCAGCGCTTGCACTGTGATTGGCTCAGCGCTCAAGCCCGGCCAGGACAGACTTTTGCCGGCGCTCCTCACTCCCCGCAGCCTCTCCGTAATCAGTATTTGTTAGGCTAGAGGGATTTTCTATGATTAAATCATTGTAAAGTGTGCCAACTGCTGTTTAGAGAAAACGTCTGTATTGCGTAAGGGGAATCAACTGTTTTTTTGTTAAACTGTTGGCGTTAGTTCAAGAGGTAACTCTGCATCTTGTGGATGTTTTTCCAGTTCTGGGTCCAGAGTCGAGTTTCTGGGTACTGAGAACTTCAGCTCTTGCCCGAATTCCTGCTGTATCTCAGATCTCTCACCTCCCCTTAGCTGAGCATTAACTCATTGCTAAGATCTACCCACACCCCCATCCTAGATCTCAGGCGCCTCTCGCCTCAGCGCTCTTCTCACTCCTTTGTCTAGCTTTTGAATATTCCCCCCACCCACCAATTTGCAACTAATCTTAACCCCCAGTCTCTCCTCGTTCTTGCCCTTAGGCGGCAGGGCACACCCGAAGCTCTAGGGCTGAAAGTGGAGGCCCGGACTACCTGCAGCCCAAAATCCTAAATTCAGGTATGGCTTCCTTCGGTCTGAAGCCCCGCTGGGCTTGAATTTGATGCCAGGACTGCTGTTTGGCTGCCACATGCAGCGTTTGCATGAATGATTGGCTCAGTGCTCAAGCCCAGCCAGAACAGACTTTTGCCAGCGCTCCTCGCTCCCTGCAGCCTCTTAGTAACCAGTATTTTTTTCCCACTGACCCACCCCTGACCTGACCCCTAATTTCTATTAAATACACGGTAGCCACGCCTATGCTTGCTACTCATGCCCACATATAGCTGCAAACTGTCTGCTGCCTCATAAAGCTACATTGCCTGTTTCATTACCCAACTTTAGTGGTTAACTGTACAGCCACACTTTGACACCAGTGCACCAGGCTAATTGACTAAATCAAGCTGCTATGTCCCCTATCATGGGGTACTATCTCCTGCTCCTTGCTACCTTTCTTGGTACAGCCTGCACCAGATACCTAACTGGGCCGCTGTCACCCCCCTCTGAACCACTACTGGGTAGTGAATGGCTGATAAACACACCTTCGGAAACTGCCTCACTTGGTTGTGAGCGGTGACTCACTTTGCCTTACCCCACATACACAGCTGGACACATGCTCTCCCCTAGCATAGGGGTAGTAATGGTTAGCTACATCCTAATAATTAAACAGGTGGCCTACTACCTCAATCACCTAAAGCCTCAGCAGCAGAAGGTATAAGCTGAATTTACCATAAACCTTCCTGCCGGAAAGGTAATCTTTATGTTCCTGCTCCTCTCTGGCAACATTCACTCAAACCCAGGTCCACTCACTTCGACAGGACCTGGTGTTCATAAGGTTTAAGGCCTGAAAATAGCCTTACTGAACATCTGCAGCTTAACTGCAAAATTTGACAACTACAGGCATGGAGGCCCTCTATACCCCCAACATCCTCTGCCAAATGGAGACCTGGTTGTCCAATAGGATTAAAGATAGCAACGTTTCCTTCAAAGACTTCCAAGCATACAGGATTGATAGAATAGGCAAGAGAGGTGGTGGATGCCACATCTATGCCAGGTACTCTCTGCAATGCTCCATCCTCCCTGTCTCCAGAGTGGCCAAGGACCATGAGATAACAGTGATAAAAGCACAGATCGGTGAACATGGCAAAGCTCTTATCCTTGCCACAATCTACCTGCCCCCCAAGAAAGCCACATTAGTCCTTCCTACAATTATGGACATTATTAGCACCCTTCCAAAGGGGATGGAGCTCATCATTACTGGAGACTTCAAGCGTTAACTGGGATGGAAAGGAGGCATCCCCTTTCAGAGATTTGATAGTCACCTCCAACCTGGCACAACTCATCACCTGCCCCACCAGGCAGAACTATAAGACAGGAAACAATACCCTCCTTGACTGGGTCCTAGCAAGCTCACCATCACAGATCTCTGAGCTCAAGGTTACTCCCCAATCTCTTTCCTGTGGTCCGATAAATTTACCAAAAGCCCTCCCATTCTCACCGAAAGCAGAGTCCTGAGGAAGGGAAAACTTGGATCCCTCAAAATGGCCCCCCGGTCTCCATGACTGGACCCCTATCAACCTGGCACCTACCCTTGATCTGGCCCTTTGTTACTTCATTAAGTGCTTTAGCACCATCTGTGACATCTATGCCCCACTCATAAAAAGAAAAATTCAGGGGCAGGCAAATGGCTGGATTGATGGGGAGCTCCTCTCCCACTTGAAAGAAAGGGACATCCTCTGGGAGAAGGCCAGAAACACAGGGAGCAAGCATGACTACTGATGTTACAGAACGGCCAGGAACTGCTGCACCAAGCTCAACCATCTCGCTAAAGCCAACTATCATAAGGCACAGCTTAGCAATTCTTGGTGTGATGGGAAAAGGTTCTGGGACAACATCAAAAGCATCCATGGAAAGGATGATAAGAAGCACCCTCAGTTGCTCAGTATCAGTAACTCCCCCACTACAGATCCTCTAGTAATAGCAGATGCCTTCAATAAGGCCTTCACCGATCTTACCTCAGTGTTACCACCTGACTACCTTCATCCTGGCATGAACCATGCCAGCAACGTATCTCCCCGAGTGTTCTCATCCAACCTTCTTATTTAAGAGGGTGACAGTGAAGGAGGCCCTGACTATGGTCAAGAAAGTACTAGGTAAGACCAGACTGAGCAGTGACAGGATAGACATGAAACTACTATCCCTCACCCTGGACATTCTTATAGTGCCCATAAATCACACTGTTTAACAAGTCACTGGCCCCTGCTCAGTTCCTGGAGGTTTGGAAGCAGGACCTAGTTACACCAGTTAACCACCCTCTCTGCTCCTGGCTTTCCCCATGCTCTCCCATTCTCCCACCCCCACCCTCTCTCTGCCCATGGTCATCCCTTTGCCCCCCACCCTCCTCTGCCCCTCTCTCCCTCCCCATTTTCTCATTTCCTCCACCCCTTCCCATCTCCCTCGTTTTACTTTTGTTCGCCTCTCCCTCCCAAACTGGTAAGTCACTCCTCCCTATAGGCTTCAGGGTCTCTGCCTTGTCATTTTTCACTCTATTTGTAAATCAAGGAAGTACATTTATTTAAAAATACCAAATTATTTTGAATAACATTTGTAGGTTTGATCTGAGGGCTCCCACAAGGACCCATCATTGTCTACTGTACAAGAGAATTCAAATTTTGCCTCCTTTGCAGAGAATAGAATACCATACCGCTGTGTTTGCACAGAGGATTTACCAATGCACATTACCACATTGTTTAAGAAATGTATTAAACATCAGGCACCTTATTCAACAAGGAATGGTACAGAGATGCTGTTCTATCCCAAGTCTATAAAATTGGCTATAAGTAAGCATTCTTTTACCAGGTATGGTCCCTCCTTATTAAATGGGTTTACAGCAATAATCAAGACTATACATAATTCAAAGCATTTTAAGAGATTGTTGAGAGCACGTTATGATAATTCCAATTCCCGCACTTGTACATGTAATGTAAATTAACTTACATAAATCTCTACTGTTGTGATGTTTACTGTTGTACGTTAAATGTCAGGCGTGACTGAAAAAGGGCTGTGCCCAATTCACCTCCTGGTTAAAAACAAAAAATGAAAATGTAAGTGTAGATAATGGTTTAATCATGTATAGTAACATTATTCCTTGAAAGTATAAAGTTCAAGGCACTTGCCAATAAAAAGATGGTAGAAACTTTTATGTAGACCTTTCAACTTTGCATCACAAGCCTTGGCCTTTAACCACTTTGCTGGATATTTTTGGACTTTCAGAATAATGTTATTCCATTTCTGGAATATCCATCAATGTAGTAACAAGAGAGGGGATAGTGATGGACTCCTAATATAAACTGTTAAATAATGGGTTCATTGGTGCCCACCAGAATTAGACACCTGGGGCCAAATATTCAAAACTTAGCCAGAGTGCTAAGGGGTGTTTGCCCATGCTAAACAGGTTTTGTGCCCAATTTGTGGGTGGGGTCTATATTCAGACATTCCCATAACGTGGGCAAAACTAACTAGCACCAGAGCACTAAGGTACCATTGTGCTTATGCAAATAAGGAAGTCCACCCCTACATATAGGCACAGAAGCAAATTCAGAGGTTTGTACGGGTGGTACATGCCACCAAAACTGACACAATTTATTTCCTTTACAAACCCTGACTTAACAGGGCACATGGTCCTGGTGGTAGGAAGCAGTACTGCAGCCACCTGCCCCCACCCCCAAACCCAGCCAATATAAACAGTGGATGCCCTGGTGTCCATTGGTACCCCTGCTCCCCAATCATCCATCCAAGTACTAGTCCAGATACAGATATTCCCTGGTGTTTTGTGGCACCCTCACCCTCCGATCACCCATCCCCCTACTGGTCCAGATATTCCCTGGTGTCTAGGTGCACCCCCTGCCCTCCAATCAGCTGTCCCGTACTGGTGCAGATATTCCCTGGTATCTAGTGGCATCCCCTGCTCTCTGAACACCTGACTCATAATGGTCTACAGAGATATGCCCTGGTGTCTAGTGGCACCAACACACTCTGATCATCTGTCACTATAAAATGCAGGCTTTCTCTGCTGTCTAGTGACACCCCTTCCCAATTGTCAAATGCCATACAATTCCTGCTGTCATTGGTGTCCACTAGTACCTCCCACCCACCGAGCACATTTCCCGGTGTCACTCTGTTCCCTTGTGGCTGGGCCCCCTTCCCTCCACAATGATACGCTGCCACCAATGTTCCCTCTAATTTTTAGTCTCTGTGGGTGGGTGACTGATGTGTGTGTGGCACTTTGTGCAGAAAAATTAATTCATGTGTGCAAATTGGGTGGCCCAAACAAGTGATATATTTTATTGCTAATAAAAAAATAACACAGAAACAGACAGTAGGATGCTTTGATGCTTTTATTGTAAACAAAACCTATAGTTTTCCCATTTTCTTGTACTGAAAAAAAAATAAACACGCTTTCAACAGTGAGGCTTTAAATCCATTATAAACACATTTTATATGTGAGACACTGCTTGGGGAGGAGGCAGATTACACTGAAGTTGTGCAACTTTAAAACTGAAATAATATAATATACAACTTATGTCAGAGAATCTCTCGCATTGCTTTGTTGGGGGGAATCTACCAAACAAATAAAACATGCCATTTTTGTGAACAGCAGGGGAATACTGTTCATTATCAAGTACTGTCTTACTGAAAAGAGGTGTCAAGCCGAAAACATTGCTGTAACTGCAAAGCCGATTGGCTGTAATTTTGCTGATCGGTTCCATTGTTCAATGAGGGGAGCAAGAGCGAGACTGCTGGCTTGTTAAAGTTAATGGGTTGTGGCCTCAGGGGTGGGCATACGATGTTTCTTTCCCATTCACTTTCATGTCCTGCTGTCTGAGTCTTAAATCTGAGTGATGACTGTAGTCACTACTTCATGAACATGAGGATCCTGTCAGCTGCTTTGTGCACTACTACTGAAGCAGTGTGCATGCTATTTCTGACTGCTGAGCAGGCGCACATGCGCACACCTTAGGGGGAACATAGGCTGCCACCCCCTGTACCTAGCTTGCTGGTGCTGCACAGAAGATCTGATATGGTGACCAGCACAGCCCTCCTCTTACCACCTTGGCCATCTGCCATATGGAATAACAGGGAGCCGCATACTGTGTACACTATAGGGAACATGCTCCCCATACTGTAACTGCTCCCTGTCATTCAATGCAGTGACTGGCCAAGGTTGTGAGTGGAGGGCTGTGCTGGTCACCATACTGGATCCCCAGCATGGCACCATCCAGCTAGGTATGGGAGGGTGGCAGGCTGGTGTGCTTAGTGTGGGAAGGCCACTAGCCACTGGGGAACAGGGTGACACTGAGAAATGCACCCGGTGGGTGAGGGGGTACCACTAGACAGCAGGAATTGTATGGCATTTGATGATCAGAGGGTGGTGTGTGCCACTAGTCACCAGGGAAAGCCTGCACTTTATGACAACAGGAGATCAGAGGGTGAGGGGGGGCCACTAGACACCAGGGTATATCTAGACCATTACGGAGATGGGTTTTCAGAGGGTGGAGGTTGCCACTAGACTCCACAGAATAACTAGCCCAGTTGGGGGTGGGTGATCGGGGGGATGCCACTAGACACGAGGGAATATCTAGTCCAGTATGGGGACGTGGATCGGATGGTGGGGGGTGCCAGGGACAGCATGCATTTTATGGCAACAAGTGATCAGAGAGTGGTGGGGTGCCCCTGAACACCAGGGAGCACATGCAACTGGAGGGGATCGGTTTTCATGGTGTGGGAGGCCACTCATCCCCATACCTGATGCGGCTTCAGGACTGGAGCAAACCTGCCACCACTTCCTATGCAAATGAGCCCACAATGGGCATTCATATGGCTCCTTAGCACCTTGTATTCCCAACGGGGTCATTTGCATGTTGTTTGCTGAATATCATGCTGTGGATCCTGGTGCTATCAGGTCTGGGGATGAAGTTCCCTGTACTTCCCTTTGGGTTCTGCACAGCCCAGATCCATGTTTGGGCAGTGCTCCTTAACTTAGCGTTGTGTCACATGGCCCTATATTCAGTCGGATAGTGCCAGTGTGCAATGCGACTGAATATAGCAACGTCTGAGCCAGGCACAAGTGCAAGTGCAGCACAAACCTTTGCACTCCGCTTTTGCCCATATTTGAATATTGGGCCCCTGATCCTGTAGAATCTTGCAGCGTTGTGCAAGAAATTGTGCAATTCTGTGTCAGCTGTCCTGTAGGAAACTGTGACATACTGTGACAAGGAGTCTGATCCTGGCAGACACCAAGTCTCAGTCCTCACCAGGACCTTATATACTTGTGTTCTATGCAAAATACAATACGTCTTAAGAAACTATTGGCTACTTAACAATTAGTACAGTAGTATATTTAATTTTTGACTCTTTCAGCTAGCTGAGGTCAAGAGACTCAGAGCAAAGAAGGCTAGGTAAAAAGGAAAAGAACTGTTTCCGGAGGTCAGGGAAGGAGTGAGAGCCAAGAAGGTGGCATTTCGGAAGTAAAGGAAAATGGGAAGGGGAGAAGATAAAGGTGTATACAGGGAAAAGTCTAGGGAGGTCACCAGACTGGTCAGGGGGGCCAAAGAGTCTAGAGAGCTGAGTCTGGCACAGGGGATCCAAAGAGAAGAAAAATACTTCTTTCGTTCCCTAGAAGGGAAAAGGAGAAGCAAAGACCAGCTTGTGAAGATCAAGAAAGATGGGGGGAGGTAGAGAAGGGGGAAGAGCAGGCGGAGGCACTGAATGAGTACTTCTGCTCTGTGTTCACGGAGGAGAAGGGGAACAAATACCTCAGGCAAATGGGGGTGGGGAAGGAGAGGACATCAGATGTAGGGATTACAGAGAGCAGGGTGCTAGAGGGATTGAAGGCATTAAGAGTGGACAAAGCACCGAGGCCAGATGGCATTCACCCTACAGTACTGAGGGAGCTGGCAGAGGTCCTTGCGGGGCTGCTGGCAGACCTGTTCAATACCTTCCTGAACACAGGATGTGTGCCACAGTACTGGAGGATGGTCCATTTGGTGCCCATCCATAAAAGTGGGCCAAAGGATGAACCAGAACAGGCCAGTGAGCCTCATCTCGATCATGGGCAAACTCATGGAGACCATCCTAAAGGAGAGGCTCGTGAGCTTCTTGGAAGCTAACGGTATCCAGGACGACCAGCAGCATGGTCTGTCATGGGCAGATCATGCCAGACAAACCTGGTAGAGTTCTAGGACTGGGTGACACGGGAACTGGACAAGGGTCATGCTGTGGATCTTCTGTACTTGGACTTCAGTAAGGCCTTTGATTCAGTGCCGCATGGGAGATTTGGGAGGGAAGCTGGAGTATGTGGGGCAGGACGAAAAATGGTGACCTGGTTCAGGAACTAACTGAGGGGAAGGCAGCAAAGGGTGGTGGTGGTGGTGGGGGGGCATCTCTCATCACCGAGAGCAGTGACAAGCAGGGTACCACAGGGAACTGTGCTGGGACCAGTACTGTTTGGGATTTTCATTGAAGATATCTCAGATGGGATCTGGAGCAAAATCAGTCTGTTCACAGACAATACCAAGATGGGAGCTGTAGTAGATGACACTGGACGGGGGTTGCAGGAGGACCCGAATAAGCTGCAGGAGAGGGCAGATAAATGGCGGCTGGGGTTCAATGCCAAGATTTTTTTTTATTTTTATTTATTTTTTTTTATTTAGTTTTTGTTGACCGGGTAAGTGCATTAGACAAATCCTGCCTATTTTCAGGCATGACCCAGGGGAAGGGGATACAGATGAATGCCAACTTACCTTGAGCCAGATTAAAGCTGTTGGTGGTATTTTTAGTGAATGAAGGAAATTTGGCCAGGACACCGGGGAAATTCCCCTACTCTTTTCGATAAGTGCCATGGGATCTTTAACATCCACCTGAACTACCACCAATCCAGGCAGATGGGACCTCGGCTTAACGTCTCATCCGAAAGACAGCACCTCAAAAATGCAGCACCCCTCTCATGCTGCACTACAGTGTCAGTACTGGGATATTAACCCAAGTGCCAGATGTGGGAACTGAACCCACAACCCTCTGATCTCCCAGCCTCAGAGGCAAGTGTGCTACCTACTGAGCCACTGACTCTGCAAGGTTCTGCACTTTGGAGCCCAGAACCGGGGAGGGATTATCACTTAAATGGGTTCAGCTGGGTTGCTCCACAGAAGAGAAGGACCTGGGGTGATCATAACGGGGAGCATGAGCAACTCTGTTCAATGCAGAAGGGTGGCAGCAAAAGCCAACAAAATGCTGGAGTGTGCAGCTAGAGGGATCTTCTCCAGAAGTAGGGAGGTTATCCTGCCCTTGTACAGGTCACTGGTCAGGCCCCACCTGGAGTACTGCGTGTAATACTGGCGCCCGTTCCTGAAGAAGAACATCAATTTGTTGGAGGGGGTACAGCGTAGAGCTACAAAGATGATCCAAGGACTGAAGGGCAAGCCATACGAGAAAAGGATGGAGGAGTTGAATATGTACTCTCTGGAAGAGAGGAGGGACAGGAGAGATATGACTGAGACATTTAAGCACCTGAAGGGAATAAACAAGACTAATACAGAGAGGATTTTCCAGAGGAGAAAAGGGAGGGACACGAGAGGACACCAATGGAGATTGGAGGGGGTGGATTCAGGAGAGAGATGAGGAGAAATTTTTTTCACAGAAAGAGTGGTGGACAAATGGAATTCCTTGCCAGGTGAGGTAGTGGCCTACAAGATGGTAGACAGCTTCAAGAGTGGTTGGGATAGGGGAAGGGGTAACAGGATGGGGGGGAGGGAGGGGCAACAGCATTATAAGGTGCTAGCTGCACACTCAAGCAGACCCGATAGACCATGAAGCTTGTTTCTGCTGGCATTTTCATATGTTCGTATGTTTCAGATGAGATAAAAAAAAAAAACAGAGTACAGTCGATGAGGGCAAACAGGACACACAGGAAGTACAATTACTAAAAGAGCAGTTCTCTATTATAAAAGAAAGCTTAAAAGCCCTAGATTTATACCAATTAGATTTAAACTTTTGTCATTTTTTTTACTTTTCCATTGTTGATCTACTTAATACTGCAGATAATGCAGTACTTATTTCACCAAATCGTTCAACATGAATCTGACTCTCCTCTGCTGAACTCACAGCTGCTATTTGCAACATCACAGTCTGTTGTCATGGTGAGCACTATGATGTCAAAGAAAAGCAATGTGAAGTTAACTGGGTAGAGGCAAGCACTTTTATACAGACTTTTTGGACGGACTACCAAGATGTGCTTTAATCACTGGAAAGGACCACTACAATAATAAACAAGCGTTTGTCAATGCCAAATGTTTGCCGCTCATATTGCTGTTGTACCGGGTCTTGCTTGTACACATTTTGACTATATATTTACCCAGGATAGAGCAGATAAGATACAATATCTAATGTTCAGTGGTGTCCTGCTTTGACACATTGTTAGATTGTAATTACCCAGGATGGGGCTGTTGAGAGGCAATATCTACTTTTAAGTGAGCTACCACATTTTGACCCCAAATGTCCAAAAGTCTTTTGATGACCTGACATTATGATCAAGACAGGTGAAATTTTTAAAATCCCATCCGAAAGGTGATTTTGCTGTGTGACTGTGGCAACAAGTTTCAGAGGGGATTTGAAAAATGACACCTGCCATGTTTAGGAGGTGGGGTAATACAAGGGAAACACTGAACGTTATGGGCCAAAATCTGCAAAAAAAAAAAGCAAAGTTAGGATTAAATGTTGGAGCAATTCATTTTCTCATAACTTAGTTGTTTTTTCACATTTTGACCCAAATTTTCAACATAATTTTTCTATGACCACTCTTTCTGACTATGATAGGTGTCATTCACAAAACAGTGACTGAAACATCATTTTGCACAGCAAATGTTACAACATATTTTGGGCAGAAGTTGAGACATGACAGCTGTCATATTCATGAGGTGGTGTGAAAAAATGGCTACGCTGAAAGGTTGGGGTCAGAATATTGAAAATTACCACAGTTATGCACGTGCATTGAAAAATTGTAATGTAGACTCATACATAACCTTGTTGTTTTCTCACATTTTACCCCAAATTTTAAACATAGCCTTCTTATGACCCCACATAGTCTTCTTATGAGCCCACCTCATGAACAAGGGTAGAAAACATTTCAAATCCTGCTCAAAGGTGATTTTGTGTCACAAGTGTGAAAACACATTTTGGCCAGGATCTGAAAAATGACAGCTGTCACATTCACGAGGTGCTGTGAAGAAATGGCTATGTTGACAATTTTGGGTCAAAATGTCGAATATTACCAAAGGTATGAGGCTGCGTTCGCAAATTTCAACACAGGTTCATAATTTTGTTGTTTTTAAATATTTTGACCCCAAATTTTCAACATAGCCTTCTTATGTCCCCACTGCATGAACAAGTAGAGACAATTTTCCACTCCTGCTTGAAAGGTGATTTCACACAACAACAGTGAAATCACCTTTTGGGGCGTGAAAACACATCTTGGCCAGGATTTGAAAATGCTTTCACATTCATGAGGTGTTGTGAAGAAATGGCTAAGTTGAAAAGTTTGGGTCAAATATTGAATATTACCAAAGTTATGAGGCTGCATTCGTAAATTTCAATGTAGGCTCAAAACTTTGTTGTTTTTTCAATATTTTTAAGCAAAATTTTCAACATAACCTTCTTATAACCCCACCTCATGAACAAGGTGGAGAAAATTTTCAACTCCTGCCGAAAAGGTGATTTCACTCAGTGACAGCAAAATCACCTTTTGGGACAGAGTTGTCTAATTTCACTGTCATTGTTCATGAGGAGGGGGTCCCAAAAGAGACATGTCGAACATTTGGGGCAAAAATATTGAAAATGGTCAAGTTATGCCACTAAATTCAAAACTCCATTGAAATACATTGCACCACATACCTGAATTCCTCTGTTTGCAGTCCGGCTTTGAAGAGTGAAGATGTGTCTGCGGTCCAGAGACGATTATGGCACTGGACTCTGTGGTAGATAAGTAAGGGCTTGGGGGGGAATGGGGTGCTGAGTGGGAGGGTCAGGTGGGGGGACTAACAGCACAACAGACATTGATGGATGGTTTTCTTTTTTACAGGGTTAAAAAGAGACAAGGGACAGTTTTTCTTATTTCAGACAGGGATGGCGATTGGAGGGTGGGGGTGTCAATAGACACCAGGGAAAGGCAAAAACATTACATGTATGGCAATCGGAGGGTGGTTGGTACCACTAGACACTAGGGAAAGGCAATGAAAATCACAGCAGCAAAACTTGCCCTATCTGTCACCAGAATTCTTAACTGTCCCTGAATTATGGAAGGTATCCCAATGTGTCCCAGTCTATAAGAAGCGTGACCAAACCAACATGAACAACTACAGACTTATTTCTATTCTCCCAGCACTCAATAAAACACTTGAAAAAGTGGTGGCCTCCCAACTGACCAATCACCTTACCAACCACAACCTTCATTCTCCTGCTCAGTATGGCTTTCATAAGGGTCATAGCACTACCACCACCCTCCTCTCCCTCTCCTCCTCCATTTCCATTGCTCTGAACAGGGGTGAAATTACAGGTGTGGTCTTTATGGACCTTATGAAGGCCTTCGATCCGGTTGACCACACTCTGCTAAAAGCTAAACTAGGTGCTATGGGAGTCTCCCTCCCTGTCCTAACTTGGTTCAATAGCTACTTTAGCAATGGGTTGCAGGGTTAAATTTGGTCATGCCTTGTCTAATCCAGCTGCCACTAAAGGTGATGTCCCATAAGGCTCCATGTTAGGACCCCTTCTCTTTTCCATTTACATTAATTCTATAAGTAGATGTCTTAATCACTGTACCCTATCCTTTATGCTGATGATCTAGCTCTTTGCAGTAGCTCTCACAGCATCCCAGAGCGAAGTCATCGCCTCACCTTTGACCTTAAATCCATACAGTCCTAGCTTCACTCAAACAAGCTCCTCATGAACACTAGCAAGACCTGAGCAATGCTGTCTGACTCTACCTCTAGGTTAAGATCGAATAACACGCCTTTTACTGTTGAATGTCCAGATGAAACTTGCCTCATTACAGTCCCTACATTTATATACCTGGGGTCACACTGGATTCCTCTCTAGACTTTTTAGCACATATTACTTCCACATGTAAGGCAGTCAATACAAAATCTGGACTCTTATAAAGTCAGTGACTGCCTGACACCCGGAGCCCACATTGCTATCGCAGACATGCTATATTTTGCTCTTACCGATATATATGGCAGTTTATCACCCTGCCTCTAAAACTACCCTCCATAGATGGGATGTAGCCTATAACAACATCTACAGATTTGCTCTGGATACGAACAGGCTTACCACTGTGATCTTTATGACAGGCTAGGGTGGCTCACCACCTCGGAACTGCAGACATTTGCCTTGGGCAGACTAACGTACTCAGTCATTAACAGGCAGTTCCCTGCGTAACTGTCTGCACTTCTAGAGTCTGACAATTGCATTTACCCCCTTAGATCCAATGTCTCGGGGTCTTTGCTTTTACTTACAATCAAGACCAACTTTCGAAAACTGCCTTTTGCCTTTGCTGCCCCCACTGTCTGGAACTCTAACCCTGCTGCAAGCTGGCACTGTGAGTCCTCTCATGCCTTTAACAAAGCTTATCGCTCTTACCTCTCCCAGGCTACAGTATGCTCCTGCCCCTAGGTTGAACTCGGGTTTTCTATTTTATTTTCTCCAATCTACTCTGTGCCATTCCAACATCTACAGTGTTAAATTGAGTAATACTCTTATTATATGACTCAGTTGGTTTTACTTTCTGCCTTATGTACTATGCGTATATTATTCTGTATAATGTATTTTAAAACTGTCCTGTAAGCAAACTGTTGTTAGCACATTTTCGTTTCAGGTGTTATACTGTATATTGCATTCTTATCAATTTAGTTTTCATTTCCTCATTTTGTATTGCTTTATGTTGACATTGTTCCCATGTTGTTCTCTCCCAGGTCGTGCCTGAAAACAGGCAGCTGTTACTGCCTAGTGCACTCACCTGGTAAATAAAAATTAAATACATACAAACATTATGGGGATAGTGATCAGAGGATGGAGGGTGCCACTAGACACCAGGGAAAGACAAAAACATTATGGAAATGACTTTAGATGGGGGGGTTCCACTAGATACCAGGAAAAGGCAAAACGCATTACAGGGATGGTGATCACAGGGTGGGGGGTGCTACTAGTCACCAGGGAAACAGTAAATAAATATGAGGATGGTGATCAGAGGGCAATATTACATACATAAAAGGACGGCAATGGAAGGGCCTGTATATATGTAAAAAACCAAAACAATGAGGTGGCATCACTGAGGGATTGGGCTCCTCCTGTGTCAGTGTTATGTTTGGGAGGGGTGCCGAGAGGGAGGGCTGGGTGGGGTGGAAAGTTACGGGGCACCAGCTACAGAGATCAACAGATGGTTTTGTTTGTTACAGGGTGAAATTCCTCAACAGACTGATCTTTTTTTTTTTTTTCCAATTTAGTCTTTTTGTGCCTGCTGCACTTGCCAGGCATCCACCCGGTCACAGACCCCTCAGCTGCGGCATACCTATATGAGCTGCACTCCTGAGACCACCTGGATTACCCCCAGGGTGGAGACATGGCACCTGGCCCTAAGGTGCCATGAACAACAGGATAGGGTGGGAGTTGGCCTGGGGAGCCGATTGCAGCTGAGGGGCGGGTTTCATGTAGGCAGTGGAGACAGGTGGCTTAGTTTTTTTTTTCCCTGTAGGGGGGCGGGAACATGCAATGACACCAGCGTCCATCCTGCCCCATTGGAACCTTGCTGGCATCGGATGCTGTGGCACCCTTGGCCTCCAAGTCCATTCCCAAACCTGGGTCACCAGCAACACAAGCGGAAATCCAACCACTGCATTGGCAGGCCGGTGTCTCAGCAGACTGATCTTGACAGGTCAGCTGTGCTTGCTGGGCAGCGTAGATCAAAGGAAAGAGGCAACCTATGACTGTCTCAGCTCTTTCCTTTGAAATACACAAAGTTCCTGCACAACAAGCCAGAACACTGGCATGATCAGCCTGGCTGATGACTGGTGTGACACTGACGAGCCCCTTGCAGACCACTCTACATTAGACTGACAGTGTCACACCCCCTCAAAAGTCACTCTCCTAACAAAATGTTTGCTGCGCAAGTACGGCTAAACATAAAAAGTATTCTCTTGTGAATTGTAATTGCTGAAACATCCTATTTATGAAAGTATATGCTGAAGAGTTGCTCTTTAAGCAGACAACTCCCATGTTAACAACTTGTATGGCAAAAGCTTGAGCATTACCTTTCAGAATATCAGATATGGTGTCCCTCCCCAAAATACTGTATTTGAGTTATTGGAATTTGGTAACCAGGTAGGCTCACTGAGATAAGCTGTCCCCTTTTTCAGGACTGACCAATAATTAATTACATGGAATACATAGACTATATACAGTATATATAGATACTAATAATGCAGAATGCATAAGTGAATGACAAATACAGTAACTATAATGGATTTTCATTACAAAAACACTTTTGCAACAAGTCCATTATTAGATACAAAATACAAACAACTACTCTTTGGAACTTAGTACTATAAGAACATGGACATTGTACAGAGACTAATTCAGTGTGTCAGATTAACAAATTATCTAGCTGAAGCAGGCACAGGGTCTGCTAAAAAACTGATACTCCTTAATGACAGATTTAAAGGATACAAGGGTCTGGCATTCCATTACCTCAGGGGGGAGATTATTACATAGCCATGGTGCAGTAGCTGCAATGGAGCACTGACCAGCAGCAAAGCGTGTCCTTGGCACTGTTTCTTGTTTCTGTCCAGCAGACTGAAGAGTTCTTTTTCGTGGTTTGAGTCCATGATGTCAGACAGATTTTGCAGGGGTGGGAGGAGAGGAGTTTGTGCACCATGTAAAGCACAGGGGGATGAAGCTGCTCCTCCAGAAGGGGCCACTTAAGTGTAGAGAGAGACAGACCAGCAATGTTCACTGCTGTAGACCTCAGCAGCCAAATGTACTATTCCATAGCAGGCGAACTTTCAGTTTGGAAAGTTCCATCTCCTTGAAAGATCACAGAAGTGATGCTCCACATGGCAGGTAAAAAGGATGCTATTGGTGATTGAAAGCCTAGCCACCTTAGTAAAGTAATGGTACAATCTGAACAGCAGGCCCAGTTTCTGGTTCAGGGTTTTGACCACTCTTTCAACATGAGGGCATCACAAGCCCTACAAAGCTAGGCTGAAGGAATGGAATATATACTTCCTACAGGATAGATGGAAGAGGAGGGATATGACTGAAACATTTAAGTACCTCACGGGGAGAAATAAGGTACAGGAGAATACCATTTATCAGAGAAAAAGTTGCTCAAGGACGAGGGACCACAAGATGAAATTGTCAGGAGGAGATTCAGGGGAAACGTGAGAAAGTACTTCTTCATGCAGAGGGTGGTGGGCAAGTGGAACCTGCCAGTTGAGGTGGCAGGAATAATAAATGGATTTAAAAATGCTTGGGATAGGCATAGAGGACTACTGATAATTGGAGGAGGGGGCAACCTAATACTGGCAGAGCATAAAAAAGCACAGTTATTGGAGGTATTGCGGTAGACTAGGTGGGCTGAAAGCCCTTATCTGCTGACAGATTTCTATGTTTTTATGAGGCCTGAGGAAAAGTTCTTGATTTACAAACAGAGTCCCTGTAAAATAACTGGAAGGTCTCCCGGAAATGACTATCCTATGGGTTTGCTGCTACCCCAATGGTTGCAGTGTATTCCAGGTAAGGTATGGGGGGAGCACACTTAATTTAAAAGATATAGTCAACACATCCAAATGTGTTCTTTCTATATCTTTTTATTGTTCAATTCAATTAGGCACACATCCTCAATGTTTCACATTGTCAGGCTTCTTCAGGAGATTGCCTTTAACACTTAATAACAAATGTAAAACTACACAACCGTTTCCAAATTGTATTAGTACAATTTTAACCATGTGCATTACTTACAAGTGATGCTTTAAACAGTGTTTCCAACCTTTTTCTAGTAAGTTAATCCCTTTTGCCAATAAAACCTAGGAGCAATAAAGGGTAAGTATCACCTTGTGCCCTTTAAATAAGTATATTCATCAGAAGTTCATTTGAAGGTTTTTCCCTCCACCAAATCTTCCCCACCAGTGTTACACATATAATAATGTAGTGGGTTTACCTTGCAGCCCTTAATGGCCTCAAAAGATTGTACCAGGCTTTAATTCATGTATGACACAGTTGCTCTGTTTAAAACAGAAAGAATATTTTGTTGTACCACTTTAAAAATTGCTTTTTTACTAGTTTAGTAATTCCTACAGAGACGCTATTTCGACCAATATATTTCTATTTTTATTCAGTTTTACAAAGCCCACTGTGATGAAAAACTTGCTATGTAGGATGGATTACCAATTTACCATGCAGTCCCACCCTGTATTAGATTTTTTTTTGAGAACTCTCAATATAAGGAACTCTGTTTGTTCCCGCCAGCCTTCAGCAAACTGCATGCATTTTTTTCTCTTCAGTATTGCTAAATCTCATGTTGTGCATGCAGAATACTTGCTTGCCAGTACCACATTCTTTTACTATTGGCCAAATATTTTTGATCTGCGAAAAGCTATCAGCTTGCAGAACTTTATTATATTTTATTTGTGACATATAAGAAGGGTTTTGACTCTGTTTTGCTATCATACTATTCCCACATCCCTCATAGTACTGCTGCAAGGCTTATCATTGAAAAAAACTTACTGTGTAAGCCAGTTTCCCAGCCCACTGTGTGATCCAATCCTGCATTAGGTTAAAGAACGCGATATGCTCAGTTAGCTTTGAAACCAGATACATTCTGAGGCCCAGATATTCAAACTGCGCCAGTCTGTGGCGCAAGCCCGTGCGCTGCTTGAAATAGTTGCGCAGGTGGCCAGGGCGATATTCAACGAAGTTGCGCTATGGCGCAACTTCTTTGAATATCATCCCCTGGCCACACCCACTGTGCATGGTGCAGTGGAACTGCGCCAGCGCAAGTGGTCAGAGTGGAGCATTGAGATGCGGTGCTGCAAGTTCCATTGCGCCATGCACAGCATCTGCGATATTCAAAGGGTGACATGCAAATGGGGCCATAATTTATGCAAGGTACACAGGGGGCCATTTGCATCTGATTATGGCCCCATTTGCATGCCATTAGCATGCAGGTACGCCAATCCCCGATGACTTGTGCCTGGTCCCTGCCAGGCAGCAGCCGTTGGGAACCAACGCCCCCTGCAGCCCGACCGTGGCATAACCGTAACTCCCCACCCCTAGTAGCCCGATCATGGGATAACTTAACCCACCCCCATTAACCCGATCGAGGCATAGTAACCCACCCTCCATTAGCTCGATCACGGGCATAACCTTAACTCCATTAGCCCGATCATAGGCATCAGATCCCCCAAAGCCCAATATCCCTGGTGGTCCAGTGGACCAAACGGAGCCCGATCGCGGGCGGCATTCCTCACCCCCAGTATGAAATCCTGGTGATCTAGTGGACCCCCACCCCGCCCATGGAGCCCCACCACCCTCTCCTGTCAGCCGGCGGGCGGCAGCACCTCACCCGCCGCCGCTCGCCACGACTGACAGCCCGGTATGGCGGTTCATTGGTTCATAGCATGAGCAAGGGCATGCAGCCCATAGTCGTATTAGTCAGTCCAGATATGTGAATGAATTTATTCACATATCTGACTGACTAGTAAGGTATGACACGCCTATTGGCTCATGCTCTGAACCAATTGGTGTGCAGCCCTACCGAGCTGTCAGTCGGTGGGCGGGTGGGTGCTGCCACCCGCTGGCTGACGGGGGCGCGGGTGGTGAGGCTCCGGGCGGGTGGGTGGGGTCCACCAGATCACCAGGATTTCATACTTGGGGTGAGGAATACCGCCCACATCGGGCTCCATTCGGGTCCACTGGACCACCAGGATGTTGGGCTTTGAGGGGGAATTCCGATGCCCACGATCGGGCTAATGGGGGGGGTGGGTTATGCCCGTGGATCGGGTTAATGGGGGTGGGGTTATGCCCGCAATCAGGCTACTCGCAGTCCACTGACCACCAGGGATATTGAATTTTGGGGTCTGATGCCCGCGATCGGGCTACTTTGGGTTACTGGCCGCGCCACGACCGCATGGGGTGCCGCAGGTGCGCCTGGAACAGGGTCGAGGGCCACCCACAGGTGGCAGCTGCTGCAAGGCGCCTGCAATGTGGCAGCTCACCTGTGGGTGGCCCTCAACTTGTTCCTTTTCTTTCAGCTCAACTTTGTGCAGGCGCGGTAGGGGTTGCACCTGTATAACTCTGCGGCCGGGCTGAATAGCGAGCTGTGCAGTTTATGCATCGGCACGCCCCCCACTTGTGCCTGTCATACATTCTGATGCGCCCCGGCACATCGGGATTTGTGCAGGCACACTTTTCCCTTTTAAATATCGCACCAGGGTGCATCAGTGGGTTGTGCATGGTGCAACACTGTTGCGCCATGCGCAACCCTTTTGAATATCTGGGCCTGAATGTAAATAATCCATATCAAATCACATTATTCTTTATAAAATATTTAATGATGATTTATTTTTTATCTGGAAAGGAAATTTGGATCAGCTCAATCAGTTTCATCAGTACTTAAATTCATGAACAACAAATTTAAAAGTATGCTCGCAGCCCTGACAGTGTTTTATATTTAGATGCACTGGTAAGATTTACTGATTCAGGACTAACCACTACTATTCATCGTAAGGCAACAGCTAGAAATACAATTTTACATGCAAGGAGTTACCATCTTTAAAGCTTGGTAAATAGTATACCTTATTGACAATATTTAAGGATTAGGAGAAATTGTAGTGAGGACAGCGATTCTGAAAATGAGCTGGCTGAAGCTACAAAAAGGTGTCAACAAAGAGGTTATGAACGGCATATTTTACGAAAGGCTACCCAGCGTATACAAGTTGTCACATGAGAACAAGCACTGCAAAGTAACAGGACTGCTCATATAACAGAATTGCGTTTTCTGCCAAGTAAAATCACAAGTTAAATGCTATTCAACACGTTCTTCATGCCAGCTGGCACATAATTAAAGAGCTTCTACAGAATCAAGGTATATTTGATCTGTCCCTATGAGCGGCAGCCAAAAAAGTGCAAACAATAAAAGACAAGTTGGTACGCAGGGACCATCCACAGGGACAAAAGAAAGAAAACAGGCAGCTCCTTCTGGGGCCCTTGAAGCAAGGGATGACCCCTTGTGGACACTGCTCAGTTTGTGGACATACTGTACCAGTAAATAAAAGTTTACAGACATCCTTTTACAAGCAAAGACTATCTTATATATTATCAAACAACATATTAGCTGTGAAACAACAGTAGTTGTATACATTTTACAATGCCCCTATGACCATACTTATATTGGCAAACCAATTCTCCAGTAAAAAGTGAAAATAGAAAGTGAGAATACAGGAACAGAAAAGTAACAAGAAATCGTTCACCACCACCACTGGCTGAACATTTTCATGCAGTGGGGCACACTATGGCATCCATAAGATTCTGGGGCTTAGAGAGTGTTCAACCACCACCAAGGGGTAGAGACTTTGATAAAATACCGGAATACGTTGAAATGAGATGGATATCTGAGATGAATGTTCCAAACCCCCACATAGGCATGCATAAGGAAGTCAGCTGGAGTGTGTGTTGGTAATTTAATGAGAATTAATGTCTAACAACTTAATATAAGACATAGAACAACTTTTGCATATTAAGTATTGTGATGGAACTGTAGATTATAAGAATTTAATAATGTCATTTACTAGTATTTGGAACCCAGGTCCATACGCCATCAATATTGGAATGTGTACCACTAATTCTGTATGAAATAAGGACTAACATCCACTGCTAAGTACAGAACAATCTTGCATGGTTAGTACTGTGATGAAAATGGAAATCACAACAAAACAAAGTAGTGTTACTGATGTCAGTAATCAAGGCCTATAAATGATCTACTTCCTATGTTTTAGCCTTGTTCCAGTTCTTATTTCAAACATACAAATCAGGCATCCACCAGTAAAGCTGTAAGCAATATGAACAGGGGCTTTATATTATCTGACTCCATGGAGCTAAGGGAATCTGAATAATATTGCAAAATTTTCAGGTTGATCTGAAATCCCATTCCCCTTAATATACTGGCTTGGAAAAGTATATGATGTTTATTTCCAGAAAGAACATGTAACAGAATCATACAAGAGTTTAATAAGTGTGCTTGTTTACTTCACCTATTCATTTCTGTCAACATGTCTGTAATAACTTAAGAAGTATTTTAGTCGACCTGGCCTGCAAAAGCTCCTTTACCATGTGTTGGCTAAGCTATTACCAGCGTTTAGCGAGCTACTGCATGATGTGCTAGGATTTGTTACCTATACTTTTAGATAAAATGTTTAATTTTGTTTGGATTTAATGCTGCAGTTTAAATCATCTTATAGGTGGTAAGCAGGGGCTTTGTGTTTCAGTATTGAAACAGAAACAATACAGTTGTTCCTTGGGTATTTTTCAGGTTTATAGGCTAAATCAGTTAGAAGTTCTATCTCAATGACAAAAAAAATGTGTGACTTCTACCCAAGCACTTTATGGTGACAGATCTAGTGTTTCCTGTACTGATACAACAATTTATTAATTCCCCCCAGATTGTAATACAGTGGTGAAAGCAACTGCACCTCTAACACAATTGTACTGAGTATACTCATTATTGTGTATGTTCACCTGCACATATTTGCATGTATTTTGCTTTTCTGCATAATTAATAAAATATGATTATTAAAAGAAATGTGGATTCGTGATGGAGGTTTGATTTTCCCTGTCCTCATCTCCTCCACAAAAATGAATAGTACCTGCACTCATCACTGTGGCACCAAACACTTCAACCTTAGATTTGGTTGGGTGACAGTGTATGATTGCTATGGCAGTCTTGGCACTGGATCAGTGCATCACTCATTGGTTGCACATCGTAGACTGTGACATCATCAATGTGGGACTGTGGCAGCACGTACAAATGGAGCGGGTCACATCAGGCATCTCATTCTTTAATCTAATGCAGGACTGGATCATAACAGTGAACTGGAAAGCCATCTTGCACAGTAAGTTTATTTTGATAATAAGCCTTGCAACAATACTATGAGGAAGTGGGCATAGTATGATAGTAAAATGGAGTAAAAGCCCTTTTTATATTATCACAAATCAAATATAGTGAAGCTCTGCAAGCAGATAGTTTTTTTACTGATTAAAAATATTTGGTTAGTAGTAAAAGAATGTGGTACTGGCAAGCAAGTATTCAGCATGCACAACATGAGATTTAGCAATACTGAAGAGAAAGAAATACACACAGTTTGCTGAGGGCTGGCGGAAATAAACAGAGTTGCTTATGTTGAGAGTTCTCAAAAAAAATGTAATCCTTATATGTGTAAAACTAAAACATGATAAAAAAGTTTAAACATAAAAAGTTTATTGAATGTTTTTTAAACATTTAACAAGCAGGAAATGTAGATCCAGTAACAATAAAAGAGGGGGAAAAAGAGTTCTATGACTAAACATTAAAGCAACAACATTAAAAATGCTAAATAAAGGAGTGATAATTCAGTAAGTAAGTAATATATTTTATTCAAAAATATGCCATGAAATGGATAAAACACTATTGAGCGAACTCATTTTCAAGGTGGTCCATATATACATTCATACCATTTCCTTTCTTACTTATATCATACACAAACAGTATATACAAAAAAATTTATAAAAAACAAGTAAATACATTGCACATAAAGAAAATTTAGATGTAATCAAAGAAGTTTTCAGAGAAACTTCTAAACAGTTAAAGGACAACACAGAACAGGCAGCTGAAACTGAAGCTTGAACCAATCCTTAATATGTTTCTTTTTATTTAATATGGTAATTTCCCTTATTTTAATAGGGAGTAGATTCCAAACTACCACACCCTTATATCTAACTGAAGATCTCCCTATATCTAATCTGGTTTTAGGAACTTTAAATTCTAATCCAACAGCTGACCTCAGGCTTGATGGTATATGCCTAAGTAAGAAAAGCTCCGTAATGTATTGAGGAACTTTTCTTTCCAGAACTTTTACCATAAAGAAAGATATATTTAAATCCATTTTTTCACTCAGTCTTAGCCAATTTAATTTTTGATACATCACAAAGTGGTGCGTCTTGAAGGGTGCATCTAAAATATAGCAGGTTAGTCTATTATAAACCAAATCGATGGAACCCAATATTGTTTTAGTTGTCCCTGTGTATAAGAAATCTCCATAATCTATAGTTAGGATGATTGTACTATTAACTAACTTAAGTCTAAATTTGGTATCGAGACAGCTTTTCACTTTATACAAAGCTCCAATTCTTTTGTTAATAGTCCCAACTAATAATTTAATATATATATCCCATTTTTGAGGGCCATCTAACTACATACCCAGATATTTATATGATGGTGTAGATTTTACTTCTTCTCCTGTTTTAGTTTTAATTTTTAACTCATAGTTCTTATGTTCATTTGCCCTACTAAACAGGATTGTTTGTGTTTTTTTCACATTTAGTTTCATACACTGTGATTCAAATAATTCTGTATATATGTAAAAGCTACCTGTAACCTATCCTGAACCAACTTAATAGACTTCCCACTAGCATAAATCACTGTGTTGTCGGCGTAAAGATGAAAATCAACATCCACGCCACAAATTTTAAGTTCATTTATATAAATATTGAAAAGCAAAGGCCCCAGTATCGACCCCTTGGGCACTCCAGATTGTACATATCTCAAAGAGGAAACTGAAGTGCCCAAGGAGACATACTGTTGCCTATCTAGTATATAGGAGCTAAACCACTCCGCTACTTTTGGGGAGAGGTGTAGTTCCAATAACCTAGATAGAAGAATAGAATGGTTAAGTGTGTCAAAGGCTTTAGACAGGTCTATAAAAATAGCACCTGTCACCAGCCCTCGATCCAAACTATCCTGTATATCTCCTACAACCTTAACTAAAGCAGTCTGAGTGCTGTTGCAGGTTCTAAATCCAGATTGTCTACAATTTAATCTTTTCCCAGATTCCAAAAAGTGAGATAACTTGCAAAATACCAGACGCTCAAAAATTTTTGAGATCTGGGGTAAAAGAGAAATTGGTCGATATTTCCCATATCTGTTTTTACTCCTGACTTATGTATAGGGATCACCTTAACTATTTTCCAAAGTTCAGGATACTCTGCAGTTTGTAAAGAAAAGTTAAATATGTATGCAAGTGGGAAAGCAACAGCTGGGGCTGCATATCGAAGGAGTTGTGATGGTATTCCATCAGGTCCTATAGATTATTTTATGTCCAGTTTTAGAAGTTCATTTTGAACATCTTCTACTGAAACATTTATAAACTTAAATTTTGGGTCATCTTTTAGAGACCCTAAATTTCCAGAAAAATAAACCTGTTTTTGTGAATGTATTTGTGTACGAGTAATTTTATTCCCCAAAGTTCCAGATTCAAGAAAATGCTCCTTAAAGGCTTCAGCCACAACATGATTTGAATAGATATACTGACCATTAATCAAAAAGTTACCATCATATCTTGTTCTTTGACCACCCATTAACCCAGATATTACACTCCAAAAGGCACCCCTGTTAACTTTATCATCTGTGGCTAGTTTTTTTCTTAAAATACTCGTTTGGTTTCCCTAACTGCCTTACTATACTTATTACATATTTGTCTATAGGCCAACCAATTTATATCATTAGGTATTTTCTTTGCTCTATTCCAACTTTTGTCCCTCTGCTATTTTAGTTTATGCAAGTTTGAATTGTACCATTTTAAGCTAACAGCTTTCACTTTCCTGCTCACTACAGGTACGTGACAATTACAAACCCGCATAAACTCCTGCAGGAAATAACTCCAAACATCCGAGGCACTAGGGATGAGATATAGCCTATTCCAATCGATAGCTTCTACATCTAACATAAAGTTGGTATAGTCAAATCCCCTAACATTTCTCAGATGTATATAATTTGGAGTTTGACCAGCTGCTTTTACTTTTTTCGAGTAGCAAAAGTAATTTGATGGTCAGAAAAAGTATCTGATAAGACCCCACTAGTTGAGTAAAGAGTTGGACTATTCATAAAAATAAGATCCAGAATAGAAGATTTCATATGGTCTTTATTATTTAACCTTGTTGGGTCCTGAATTAACTGACTCAAACCAATATCAATTTGGAGATCCAATAAACTGTGTGGGTCCTTAACAGTTGTCCAATTCACATTAAAGTCCCCCAAAAGGAGGATTTCATGAGAATTTTTATATATCTGTAAGAAGGTTTGGAGAGAATCAAACATCTGGATTTATTTTAGGAGACTTATAAACACCACCCAGAAGCATAGGTTTACCATATGGAATTTTTAACTCCAACATTAATGTTTCTAATTCTATCTCAATGTTACCTGTGGGAAGCCTGATAGACACCAAATTTGATTCAGTATAAATCAAAATTCCACCACCTTTTTTTCTTTTTTCTATCATTTCTATGCATTTGGTAATTATCCAATTGAATCTGGGAGTCCTCTATCCTGCTATGCAGCCAAGTTTCAGTTATAACTATAACCTTTTGGTCGATGCATAATGATCCAATCCTTAATTATATCAAACTTTTTCCAAACACTCCGGGAATTAAAGTGCACAATACCAAAATCACCCTGAGAAAATAAATTGGTATTAAAAGATGTTGTGGTGTCAGTGTTTATCAAGTTAGTATCACCTGGACCTGAGTTAGAATGTATGTCACCACATAACACCAGGAGCAAGATAACTCAAAAATCTGATACCATCAGACACATAATACCTCATTTTCTTTTGTCTCCCATGAAATCCCAGAGCACAGGGAAATTTCAGGGACATCATATATCTACAAAAGTTTGTCCTAAATACAAATACATATTTAACCATGTCTCTAAATGTGTCCCTTAACAATGAACCAAAATCAGGGGATAATTCTGTAACATAATGCCAGATGTAGTAAGCAGTAGATGTTTCTTTACAAAGAGAATGAATAATTGAGTGTTTGGAAACAAACTGTGATCCCACATTGCCAGACTGCAGAGATATAATGAAACAGAAACTTACCACCATCAATGCCCTAGAGCTATCCATTTTGGCCCAGCTATCATATAAATTGAGTTTGTTCAAACCTAATTTATTTTAAATGAGTTCTAAGTCAAATGTATTTATTAAAAAATGGCATATAATTCTTAATAACTTATCACAGAAATAATAAAATAACATTACAGAAAGTGCTTTGTTCATCATTTCTAAAATAGAGATACAACTCAAATATATGTTATTTCTCCAATTTCTGTGGCACATGGTAAGTTCTAATACTTCAGTGTTAGCCACTTAATTGCGCACACACACACACACACACACACACACACATTTTACCTAAATGTCACAGAAAGGACAAATAAATACACTCACCCTAAGATGACTTAAATAAACAGCAGCACAGGATTGTTTTCCTAACAACTTTTTTTTTTTTTTTGCTTAGGAGTGGCACTCGTGCCACTCACATACTCGCGTGTAGCGAGCAGTGCGGTATTTTAAATCAGGAGCCCCTCTTCAGCACTAGTACGATTGGCTGCCAAGATAGTAGCAGCTCTACTGTTCAAAGTGCAAAATGATGAATTAAAGTCCTCACATAACATACAGGCAGTTCAGACAGGATGACTTAAAGCCCTGAGATGGTTTCTGCAGCTGTAGAGTGAAGCCGAAGAGTAGAACAAGTGTTCAGTGCAGCGCTGTTGTCCGAGTTAATTCTAGCATTAAGATACATGTACCAATGGAATGAGTATAGATAACAAAATGACACTTGACAAAATAAATAAAAAGGAGGTAATTCAAAATCAAGAAAATCAATACTTATGGAGAGCAACAACAGTTCTAAAATACCTCAAGGAGAGTCAAAAATATTGAGCTTGCTTGACTTTCAACATTTCTTTTTCTGCATTAATGAATGTGTTCCAGATTCATTCAAATGAATCTAATTGATCTAATAGCATGTAACTAATTATTTTATTTGCAATTGAGGACATCAAAGAATACCAGTCTGTCAGGAAAGGTGCAGTACTCATAGTCTGGCTTCTCAGAACCAATCATCCGATTCTTAAAACAGCTGCAAGGAGCCAGTTTAGTTAGGTTTTTAGGTAGGGTAAATGCTGCTGAAAAAATCCCTAAAATAATAAGGGAGGGGGATGGAGCAATCCAATGCCCAATTATTTTAGAACAGTGTAAAATAATTTATTGCCCAAAAAACAGAAAGACATGGGCAATCCCATAAAATACGAAACAACTCAGCAAGACATTCTTTGCATCTCCAACAGGGCCCATCTTTTAAAAATCCCATTCCTCTAACTTCTTGGGACAAAATAAAATCAAATATAGGGTGGGACTGCATAGTAAACCAGTAATCCGTCCGCATAGCAAGTTTCCTATCACAGAGGGGTTTGTAAAATGGAATAAAAATAGAAATACGTTGGTTGAAAGAGCATCTCTGTAGGAATTACTACACTAGTAAAAAAGCCATTTTTAAAGTGGTACAGCAAAATATTTTTTTCTGTCTTAAATAGAGCACATGTGACATACAGGAATTAAAGCCTGTTACATTCTTTTCAGTTCATTAAGGGCTGCAAGCTAAACCCACTACATTAGTATATGTATAACATTGGTGGAGGGAAAAACCTTCAAATGAACATTTGAGGAATATACTTATTTAAAGGACACAAGGTGATAATTATCTATATTGCCCCTAGGTTTTATTGGCAAATGGGATTAACATACTAGAAAAAGATTGGAAACACTATTTAAAGCAACCCGTGTAAGTAACACACATGGTTAAAATTGTACAATTACAATTTGGAGATGGTTGTGTAATAAGGGTTTTACATTTGTTGTTAAGTGTTAAAGGCGATCTCCTGAAGAAGCCTGACAAGGTGAAACATTGAGGATGTGTGCCTAACTGAATTGAACAATAAAAGATCTAGAAAGAACACATTTGGATGTGTCGACTGTCTCTTTTAAATTAAATGCGCCCCCCCCACATACCTTATCTGGAATAAAGTTCTTGATCCAACTGGATTCCCAGATTCTTTACAACAGCCACCATATCAATATGTACCCCAAAAGAGTGGTAATACAGAGTATATTGTTTCTATTGTGATCCAGCCTGTGGGTCCCAAATACGGTGATCTTTATTTTTTTTTTTTGCTTTCAGCATTAGTAAGTTTGACTGAAACCAGGACTCAAGTACTTGGAAGTGTGCCTAGAAGTCAGGCTGAATCTGAAGCAGACTGGTGTGAGATTTGTATAAAACCGCACTGTCAGCATATAGCAGTATTTTTGCATCACCACAGTTATTAGGCAAGTCATTTATAAGTAGTGAAAATAAAATGGAACCCAGAATTGAGCCCTGGGGAACACCAGCAGTGATTGCCTGTGAGGTGGGACTGACTAACCCCCCCCCCCATTTAACAAGTTGCTTTCAATCTGTGAGGTAACTGCAGAACCACATACATGACAGGTGATCAAAGTCCAAACCTCTTAAGTTGCTCGCCAGAAGGTCATGCTTAATAAGGTCAAAGGTTTTGGTTAAGTCCATGAGGAACGCTCCCGTGACCAGTCCAGCATCCATACCATTGAACGTGTCAGTCACGAGGTATACAAGGGCAGTGTCAGTACCATGCTGTTTTCTGAAGCTGTATTGGACTTCATTTAAAATGGTATGCATCTAGATATTTCTGTATACGATTATAGACTAATCTTTCCTGTATCTTAGCAGGGTTGCATAGCAATGAAATAAGACCAATAGTGTTCAAGCAGTTCCTAGCCCCCCCCCACCACCACCACCTTGTGTAACAGGTCATGTGCAGTTTTCCACGTGCTGGGTATGTCATCCTGAAGGAGGGACATATTGTAAAGAGCTGCTATGGGTTCAGCAAGGAGTGGGGCACTGAGTGTAAGAAGCTGGGTTCAAGGTTATTATGTCCAGCCAAACTATCAGCTTTTGTACCTAATAAGAAGTCCAGGACCTCCTTCTTTGTAACCAATTTGAAATGGAACTCGGGGCAGTTCAGCAAGGGGCTGAAGAGTCAAAGGGGGGGACCACTGGGAGGGCTACTTAAGGTTAACTTGAAGCTATCCAAGTCTAAGAAGAACTTGTTGAAAGCTTCATCAGCCAGAGTAAGGTCACTAAGAGGGTTGCCAGTGGAAATTATATCGTTTTGGGGGGGGGGGGATCAGTTCCACCCTCAAGGAGGCACTTAACTTGTGACCAGAACCTCTTGGGATCATGTAGGCTGTTAGACTGCAAGCTTTTAACATATTTCACTTTAGCACTTTTAAGGCTGCCTTCACAAGTTTTTCTCAGTGTGCAGTACTGCACTGCTGCCAATCCTGTATCAGACCAGAGACTCTACAGTTGCCCTATGCTAGGTCCCTTTGTTTCATCAGCTGATGTAGCGCAAGGGTAAGCCACAAAGAGCAGCACTTCTTAACACATCTCTGGACCGGGGTACATGTTTGTTCACCACCCTCAGTTACTAATGAGAAATTCTAATGCCACATTTACATTACAGCACTTGCTCAAGTTGTCCCACTTTTCCGAGGTCAGGTCTTTAAGGAAGGCATCATAATTAAGTCAGGAATAGTCTCCTACTAAGACAGACCATGGGAGGGGGATCCTCACAAAACAATTACTCCAAACACGGTAAGTAGGTGGGTGGTCACTGACTGTATTAGCCAGAGTGCCAGCTCGCTTGACCGCATCACTCCTGCTAATATCTGGTCAAGTAGAAAGTGAATACCTGACTTTACATTGAGGCAAACAGGCTCAGCAATAATCTGACAAAGCTCAAACTTTGTAATATCAGATTCAAGTCTACCTGTGTTATCACTGGATTAAGTCAGATTGAAATGCCCTAGTATGATCACTGGAGAGGTTATTGATGCGCTCTGAAAATAAAATGCAGGAACAAAATGAGGCAGGATCAGGATCTCCTTGCTTGCAATATGAGAACCTTTTTTCCTGTGTTTTATGTTACAGAGCACATTAACAAACTCTGCACGGTAAGCGAATCAAAGCAGTACCTTGTGTCCTATTTCCAGTGGTCCAGACCAAGAGATCCTTGGGTATGAATGCTCTTTGGATTGGGATGTTAGTTTTTAAGTGATGAAACTGCCACATGATCTGAAGGAGCCTCCAGCAATTTGTGTCCATTAGTAGGAAACACCTATTGAATGTCTTGTGGTTTCCAGCACAAAATGATCCTTTGTGATGAGTTTTCCATTTTTAGAGTCGGACAACCAAAGTGCTTGGGAGGGAATATATTTTTGTGACTAATAATTTTTCAAAATGGAGTGGCTGCACTACCTTTAACCTCCATTAATATAAGAACTCTACATGCATTTGAAATATTCAAGGGGGGGTGATCATCTGTGTTCAACATAGAATCTTTTGCAGTGTCTTGTGTTTTATCAGTGGGTGTATGGTAAATTTACCCTCCTCCAGTTCTGGGAAGGTCATTACCAAGGGAAATATTCTGAGGTACGTCACTACTCTTTTTCATTAGTTGAGGTTTCCAGTCCAATGTGCATCACTAGGATCTTCATTCTCAAAATCTAATGTACACTCATTATCATACATTTTTCTTGTACCTGATCATCAGCCGCAAGTCATACTTTATAGAAAAGTTCATTCAAGAGTGGTACTAAGCGTGCACGTTTTTTGCCTACTGCAGAAACCTGCCTCAGAGTACCTTTGCCCAGATCAGTAGCACCATCCAACGTGGTGTAATTTATTGGAACATAAGAACTGCCCGTGAAAACACAGTTCAGCAAACCACTGCCCTATCTGCCTTACTGCCTACATTCCCTTTTGGTGGAGGACGTGATGTTGCAGCTTAATGATTACTTAAAGAGGTACGATACTTATGAGTCATTCCAATTCAGCTTTAGACCTTGCTGCAATATTGAGATGGCTTTGGGGAGGGTATTTAGGAGGCAGTATAACTCAGAGGTTAAGAGCATTGAACTGTAAACCTGGAGATCCAGCAGACATAGGTTTAAATCCCACAGCCACTCTGTACATACTGTGCGATCCTCAGCCAGTCACTTATACTTTCTGTGCTTGTGGGTTGCACCTGGAAATGAGCTTCATATCAGTGCATCTTATCCAGTGAAATTCTAAATACAAAAAAATGAAATAAATTTAATGATCTCCTCATTACTAGAAATATGAGGCAGCAGTCCATTATGGTTTTCCTTGATCTCTTAGGAACATTTGACATGTGCCATTCCCATCTCACATTCAAAAGAGAATTACTCAACTATCTTAGCTCCTCTGAAGTATGGTCCTGTTCCTGACTTCCCTAACTCCGCTTTCTCACCTCTTCCTGCACATAATCCTCTAGTGGTGCTTTTATCCTGTCTCTTTTTTTGTTCTTATGGTTCTTTGCCTACCTTTAGCTATTTGTTTTACCTTGGATGTTTCTGAATTATCTTGCCCATCCGAAGTATGCTCCTGCTTCTGACTTCTCCAACTCCACTTTACACCTCCCAGCCCTTTATCCTCTATCAGTACTTTCTCCCCTCACTTTTGCTTTGTTCTTTTGGCTCTTTGCCTACCATTGGTTATTTTGTTTACCTCAGATGGTTCTTTGAGCACATACATGATACACTACTCCTGCGGTTTGCTGTTTCACGTTCATTTGCTACCATTTCTGAATCAACCTACTAAATTCAGGCCCATCTATGGTGAGGTTATTTTTGTTTTTGCCTGTTTATGGCTGCTTTATGTTCCGTACTTGGTCATTTGAACTATTATTACTGTTTAATTTCATTTTTTGTAGCCGTTTTTGGAAACATTTTGCACATTTCTGCTTTTTTGCCTTTCTCGTTTCGTGTATTGTTACCCTGTAATTGTAATTCTCCCGGGTCATGCCCAAAATAGGCATTTTATTTGTCTAGTGCACTTACCTGGTAAACAATAATATTTATATATATATATATATATATATATAGAGAGAGAGAGAGAGAGAGAGAGAGAGATGGTGAACTACTGGATTTTGATAGATGGGGCTGGAACACTAGGTAAGATATACTGAGCTGGTAACAGCTAATTTCCAGATGCATCCAGGGGTGAGGAGAGTAGGCAATAAAAGAAGGTACAGGAGTAAAAATTTAGTAACAGTTCTGTAGTCACAATATTCTGTCCTAGTGTTTTCTTTTGTCTTGGGAAGAGGGCAATGGATGATGGTGAAAAATGTTTCCTCTATGCCTTTAACTCTTGACTGCAGGTTGCCCCAAAGTTCAGTTCTGTTCCCAATGTTCGCCATATACATGCTGCAACTGGGGGATTGTTAGAAGGTCCAGTCTGGGTTTCACTATTTCTAGAACACTGACCAACTGTTCTTTTGCACCTACAGTAGGTGGGATGACTCAGTTGCTATATTAGATCAGTAAGTTTCCTGTACTGAGTCACAATGATCGCTGGCCTCCGCAGACCCCAAACCTGGTGACTCAGGTGCCTCCCAGAATCTGGACCCAGTCCTGGCAGTTCAAGGGACTCCTTACCACTCTGCCATGGAGGGCAAGCCATGGGGGACTACAGGACAGGTAAGCCCTGAGGAAAGCTGTGGGTATGGCGCTGGGAGGCCCAGCAGGAAGGAGGGCCAACTGGGATGGAGCAGCAAAAAAAAAAAAAATAATAGTTGGCTGCTGAAGGAGTAGTAGGGTCTACATTGCCACAGCCTCACACCACAACCAGACAGAAGGTACACAGTGGTCTACAAATTAGGGCAGCAAACTTGAGCGACTGACTCTGGCAAAATCTCGAGAAGGATGTCCATGAATGAGACCTCCTTGCAAAGGAAACTGCACAGTTTACCAGAAAAGGGAAGGGAGACACACAGACTCCTGGAAAAAAAGGGGCAACTCCATGCTACCAGAAAACTGATTGAACCCGTGTGTTAACCATGTCCCTGTTTCTTGCATCAAGGAAGAATTAAAGGGTGAATCTAGGTGAATCTTGAGTTGTGGGACAGTCCAAGGGAGTCGAGATGTGTACATCTCTCCAGACACCATGAAGTGTACTGGGCTAAGGGCCGAATACATAAGGAATAAAGGAACATAAAAACAAACAAAACCTGCTTCTGCAACAACAGGGAAGTACCATGTATCAGAGCTAGTGCAGTTGATCCAAAAAGGTGCAAGCAACTCCCACACGCGGTACAGATGCCATCTGGAGTTAGATGGATAGTGCCCAGGGGCATGTAGCAACTAATAGGGATATACCCCCAGAGGGGATATACCCAGGAAGGAGGACAAGAAGGAAAAAGGATGGAAGAGCCACCTTCTACAAAACCCTTTTTTTTAGTTGATGCAAGGGCCCAGAAGGACCCTCACTCTAGTTTTTCTTTTTGGGTGAGAGTGGGCAACAAAAGAGTGCCCCACTCTTTTGTTTTCTTTATAATAAGAAAAAGGAGACCCCCTAGGTGGGTGTGACTGGGGAGATGCTCAGCTACTGTGCTCATGGTGCTGCAAGCACCAACAGGGTAAGCATGCCCAGAGGCCCTGGCTCTGTCCGAGTGGGGGATGGCGGGAGAGATGTAATTACTGGTGAAGATGTTCTGGAAGATCGGCAATTATGGTAAGTACGTTATTTCTATATCTTCCAGGAATCCATCTTCACCACTGATTCCTACTTATGGGTTGGAGTACCGATCTTTCCTTCTTTCTAAGGGAGGAGTTGGCTTGCACTGAGGGTAACAAGTTCCCTTAGCCCTGTGCGTGGGGGAGAACACCTGAGGACAGGGGATCCTCACAGGTCTGGCAGAACTGGAGACTGGTCAGGGTCAGGTGGAGGCTCCTGTGGCACAGGATGAGGAGGGCACCCTGACAGCTCTTGCCTGGCCCTGTGGGAGAAGAAATGAGTTTCCTGGAACTGTGAGTTCAGCTCCTTATGCCAAGCCAAAGGTGCCACTCTGGAGAGGTGAAACTGTGCCATCTGCCTGACAGACACTGCAGTTCCTGCAAGCCTGAAGGCCACCTCATTGACATACAATGCCCTTAGCTGGTGCCATACTATTTCCAAGCCTCGGTAAGAAAGGCAAATGACTTGCCTCGCTATCTTGCATTGAGGCATTGCAGCTAGGAGCTGACTTAGCTGCAACCACATGCACTGGCATGAGGGCTGTCTGATGTGCTACACAGCACATAAGGGCATGTGCTGTGGAAAAAAAAACGTCCTCCCCAAGGCATCTGCCTAAGCTGAATCAGTCTCAGGAGGAACTGTCACGCATGGGGTATCTGTGCCCCAGTAGAGTCTGTAGCACTTCCAGCCCTGAGGATGGGTAAAGTACTGTTCAGGCAGCCCCCATGGGTTCACAATACCTAAGAAGGTCCTTTAGGGCTGTAGGGCTAGAGAAGGAATGCTTCCATACTATCATTCATGTCTTCTCAAAGGATCTAGGCCAGGAAATGATGAGAGTAGTGCTATGGTTGGGAACTCCAAGAAGTCACAACAGCAGGGATGCTGGATCGTGGCTTGTATAAGACCCAATGTCAAATGCTGGAGTACTTGGCAGCTGAGGGCAGGTGGACTGAAGATGCGCTGTCCTCTAAGGAGGATGCTAATAGAGAGGAGACACTGACCCCAGAGGTTGATGGTGCCAAGGAGAAGGGCCAGGACTGGGCCCTGTTGGAGTCCCTCTGGAAGGTAACTAGGTCACCATCAAACTGTCTATGCTGTTTCTATGTAAGCTGCCCCTCAGAGCCTGTGAACGTGGGCAACATCTGTAGGAGTCAGGGAAGCCCAGGAGTGGAGCAAGACTCAGGGTCTCGAGGGCCTCTAGCTGGGCTGCAGGTTGTACAGCAGGCCATACCCAAGGGGATGCCCTGGCAGGACCATCCAAGTGGGGTCATTTTACATCACAGGAGTGACTTGGACAGTGCCCATGGGAGGAGTCTCCCAGATGGGGAGAGCTGAGCTATACAGTTCCCGTAGGGTGGCCCCAGTCCACACCAGTAACACACAGCTCACGAGGCAGGTGAAGGGGTCCAATTGGCATGAAGCAGCCCAAGTGGGGAAACATTTTCATTTCATGATGTAAGTGGCCCTGGTGGAGGATTTCCTGGAAGCCACAGGGATGTCTGCAACCCTAGAGGACATCCCAAAGTGGGCAACAGCTAGGTCAGCAGGAGTCACACATGGAGATGCAGGGACTTTAGGTCCGGATGGACTAGGGTACCCTGGTCCTGGGAGAGCAAACCAGTGCAGAGGGGTTGGGGCACTAGAGATTCCACTGCCAGCTGCTGCAGGAAGGGGAACCAAATCTGACACGGCCAGAAGGGAGCTATAAGAAACATCTCTGCCCCTTCCAACTGGAGCTTGAGTAGAACCCTCTGTAGAAGCAGGAAGGCGTATGGAACCTTCCCCTTCCAGGTGAGGGACAGTGCATCTCACCAGAAAACTCCAGGCCTGGGATTGAGCAAGCAGAAAAGTGGCAGTTTTGCACTGAGTGGGGATGCAAAAAGGTCCAACCCTGAACAACCCTACCTGTTGAAGAGAGACCTTCGACCATCAAGGTCAGAAGCTCCCACTCATGGGCCCGCAACCGGGAATGTCTGAGACTGTCCATCAAGATATCTTGGATGCCTGGAACATGTATGGCCAAGAGCTCCAGACAGTGCTCAATGGCCCAATACCAGACTCTCATCGCCTCCCCATACAGGGGGTAAGAGTGGGTCCCTCCCTGCTTGTTGATGCAATCCACCACACACATGATGATGTCTCCAAGTGGCCTTATTAAATTTCTGGCAAATCTGGCAAGCTTCAGTGTCACTGCTGGGGCTTAGGCAAAGGATGCACGCAGAGTGGCCATCTTTTTCAAGAATTTGTTTGCCGCAGGCACACTTCGTGGAGCAGTTGGAAGACAAGGTTGGTGAAGACAAACTCAATGACTGAAACACTGAAAACTCGATGTTAGACTACTCAAGGAAAATAAAAAATGGCGGTCGACTGTAGCTGTGGCGTCCGCCAAGATCCAACATGCATGGGTCAATGGCAGGAAAAGAATTAAGGAGGGCGTGGGGGACCACCCACCTTTATAAGATAGGCGGATGTCAGTGGCTGACATCGGTAGCGGACAGTCCCCCGCTGTAGACCGCTAGCTAGAAAGTTTTCCATGTGGTCCTGGCGCCTGGCAGCTTAGTCCTACCGGTGTTGGCCTGCTGCAAGAGCCTTCCTTGAAGTAAGATTTTAATATCTTTAACATGATGGGGTGGCCAAAATTGGCTACAATAATCTGAATGGGGTCTAACCAGTGATCCACACAACAGTAGAATCACAATCCTATTTCAGCTGCGGATATTTCTATGTAGCCAAGGATCTTGCATCCCTTTTTCAGCTATGTGTTTACAATTGTTACTGAACTTAAAATAATTTGTGATTATTCCAGTCTCTTTCCTTGGTTGCTGTCCTGAGTTCAGTTCCATACAGTGTATAAGTAGCATCCCGGTTTTATCTACCAGGTGCATGACGGTGCATTTCTTGATGTTGAAATTTAGTTTGACTACTGTTGCGCAAGTTTCCAGATTTTTAAGGTTCGCCTTCATGGACCTTACAGCCTCATCACCAACTATAATTTCGATTTTCGCATCATCCGCAAGTTTATTCATCCAAACACCCCCAGTACGCTGCATGAATGATATACATATACAGTATCTTCTACAACCCAGGTCCCAACATTGTCCCCTGCTGCACCCCACCTGTCACTTGTCCCACTAGAAGACTTGACCCTGGATTGTAACCCTCTGGGATCCTGTTTTGCAACCATGAACTTTTCCATGTCACTATTCTCCAATCTATGCCAACTCTTGCAATCTCTTCCACCAGTTCCTTATGTGGCACCGAATCAATGCCTTACTGTAATCCAAGTACACCAGATCCACAGACCATCCCTTATCAAGTGCCATACCTACTGGCTCTAAAAACTCTCCTAAATTTGTCTGGCAGGATCGCCCTACTTTGAAACAATGTTGTATTTTGCCACCAATACTGTTCATATTTATACAATTCTCAATCTCCTTCTTCACTAGGGTTTACAACACCTTGCCCAAGACTGATGTGGGGCTCACAGGTGTATAGTCTCCACATTCACTCTGTGACCCATTCTTGTGTACTGGTATCACATTTGCTTCTCTTCATGCCTGTATCACATTTCCATTATTAAGTACTGAGTTTTCATGTATTAGTTAAAGTGGTCCAGAAATGTACGTAGCTATTTCCTTGATAGCTTGTGTATGCAGGTTGTCCAGTCCCTGTGCCTCGTTCAGGCCTGATAAATGTTTTTCTATCTTTTCTTTTGCGATCCAAACCTCACCAACCTCCTCTGGGTATGTGATATTACTTAGTTCCCCAGTACTGTTGTAATAAACAAAAACCAAAAAATTTGGTAAACTTGTGTACCATACTATGTCTGCTGGATTGAACACAATCTCTCCCTCAACAATTAAAGGGCCTATAACAGAAGCTTTTCTTCTCACCTTATTTATATGTTTATACATAGGATAAAGTATGGGTCAGTGGGTAAACTTTGAGTTTACACATACCGAACCATATTTATTTTATGTAACTGCTGGATCTTCCTTTTTTGCCACAGCAATTACATAAAATAAAAAAGGCATCCCAGAGTCCTTTGTGGCCGCGGTCCGCTTTGGTTGGAGTGCGAGGTCCACGTTGTTTATTTCTTTAAAAGTTTGCAGTTTTTTCTGCCCTCAGCCAAAAGTTTCCTTATTCATTTTTTGATTTTGTTAGTGCTCACTTACTGCCGAGTCCAAGTAGCAGGTCCCATCTCCGATGGAAAGGCCTGGCAGTCGGCGGTACTGGAGGAAGAGCGGCAGTGGGCGCATGCACAGACCAAGGGAAAACCATGTGCGTGTTTGCCATAATAAACACTCCTTCATTACGGCAAATAATGCCACAGTTTTCCTACAGTAAAAAGGAAGACCCAGTAATTATATATAGAACAATGCACTGAGTGGTGTGCATTATGAGAATTTAATGCACACACGAGGTGTGGGATGCTACAAAACCCCGTGAGCGAAACTCGAGGGGTTTATAAAAGTATCCTACACCAAGGGTGTGCATTAAATTCGAGCATGCACACCACCACATGCTTTATTTATTTTTGATTTAGAACATCTGGTGAGCTTTTTTTTCCCCCAACCAGAAACTATAAAAACAACACTGAGAAAGCATGGTTGTAAGGGGGTTAATGTTTAAGCATGTATAACATAACTAAATAGAAGAACATGAATTTGTGTCCTGAAGTAAATTTACGGGATTACTTCTACATGAACTCCTTTCTGGTAGCAGTGAATTGAGACATTAATAAAACCGCAGACCAAGTGAATGGCAGTCTAAGAAACAGCTGAAAAAAATTATTTTTAAAAACGTGTTTTTCAACTTTATACTGTACACTTCTTGTTCCTCAGTGCTGAGAATATTTTGATTTTTTTGAAAAAGAAAAAACGGCCCAGAAACAGTCCAAAACATTGAAAAATGTTGATTTTATGCAGTTTTCTACTGAATTGCATCCATTCTTACAGCTGCAGTAGGAAGTGAAAATGACAACAGCTATACAACTATGAGAACGGAGCTTGCGCTTAGAGACTAAGATAGTGTGTGAATGCCGTAGTAACCAGCTAGTTATTATGGTGAATATCAACTGGCTAAGCCTATTGGAAAAACTGCTCACCAGTTATTATAATAGGTTTTATAGTTGTCATGTGCTGCCTCTGCCACTTTAAACTCCTCCTGCACCTTACTTCTTTTTACTATTCAATGGAAGGATTGGTCACTTTTCTTAATTTAGTATATGTTTGTCTTTTAGCCCTTAATTTTTGGATGTTTGTTTAGCCACGAAGGTAATTTGCCTTTGGCATCATAGTTCAGTTTGGTTGGAAAATATCTGGATTTGAGTTCTTTCATTTTGTTTATCAGCCTGTTCCAAATGTCATCTAACTCTATCCCCTACAGTTTACTCTCCCAGTTCCAAAGTTCGCCTCAGAAAAACATTTGATACTACAGTCCCACCACCTTAGCTACAATGTGACCATGTTGTGGCTACTGCTTGAGAGTGGTCACTCACACCCCCCCCAAATCAATATGACACAGAACCAACTCCTAGGATCTACCCTGTTGCCCCAATATCATTTTGGAGGCTCCTCTCAGCACCGCCTCCAACCTCTTGCTGTCCTTCCTCAAGTGTGAACTCCAAATTCTCACACAATATTCCAAGTGAGGGCAAACCGGGGATCTATCTCTCCTTCTGCTAGTGATCCCTATTCTTATGCGCCTTGTCCACAGCCCTACTGCATTTTGCCAAATGCCTTTATATGTTCCATTATTATAAAATGTGTAAGAGAAATACTGTACTGTGACTGGTGGAATCCAATCACATGACTGTGCTGATATCCCAGCACAACAGCACAGGTCAGAAATGCTCAACTTTCTAAACCTTATTACTTAGTCCTAAAATAAAAAAATCAGGGAAGCCATTTTATAATCGCAATAAGGCATTCCAGGGTGTGCGTACTGAGGGACAATGGCACTGCGAGGTGTGCTGTTATCCGACAGTAACTCACACCCTCTCATGCCTTATTGCTTAATTTACACACCCCTCAAGTTTCACTTATTTAAGTACAAGTTTCACTTATTTAAGTAACTACTGGTTGGAGTTCATGACACAGTACTAGTTTGCTCAGTGCTGGCCTTTTCTCTTTTAATACTGTTTTCATTGTTATGAACTATTTTACCATGTTCAGATCATTCTTAGAGTTGTATTTCCAATGGGTTTAACCCTAGCCAGGGTTCATACTTATTACTAATGGTGGTCACTGTTACGTTGTTTTTCTTGAAATGTAATAAAATTTGAATTATAAAATTACCCTTCCCAGTCCCTTTCCTCTGATGTGCTCCCCACTGCTACCCCATTCTTGGGTTCTTGTCCTCTATGCATATTACCTTGTATTTCTACATCTGAAATTTCAGCTGCCACACCCTTTACCATCTCTCCAGATTTTTGTTTTTAGATCTTTCTTTATGGCCATTACTCCCGCTTCATTGTCCACTCTGCCAGATACCATGGTGCTGTCTGCAAAGAGGCATATCTTTCCCTGAAACCCCTTCCCTGTTCACAAATAAAGAGAACTGGTTCTAGAACTGATCCCTGGGACATCCTGCTCGCGATTTCCCTTTCCCCTTGGGTTTCTCCATTTAGGATCATCCTCTGAATCCTCCCACTCAACCATTTTTATTTTTTTACCAACCCTATAATCTTGTCCCCCACCTCAGGTCAGTCGATTTCCTTATCAGTCTCCCATGTGGGACAGAGTCAAATGCTTTTCTGAGTCTAGGGTCTCAAGAGCAGGCTGGATAGGTGGTACTAGTAATACAAGCATGGAAGGTATGTGTAGACACTCCATCTGTATCTTCATGGCCCCATCCACGGCCACTGCCTCATAGTTCAGTCTTATGCAGGATTTTGTTCAATGACTGCAACAGGTTCAGGATTCTCAGGGTCCAGGGAGTACGCTTCATCCTTCTCAGGTTTGATGAGATCTGGGTTATAGTCTTATCATTCAAAGGAAAGGGACCTAGTGGATCTTTTTCTGCAGCTGGCCCCATTTTGTTCCAGAGCTGGCCCCAGCCCCGGGAGGTGCATTCCGAAAGGAGACAATATGGATTCCAAGCAGAGATGGGGCAGGTCAGTGGGTTTAGTTACAAAAAGGGGGACAGTAAAAAAAAAAAAAAAGGAAGGGGGAGCTGCCACTATAGCAAGCAGAATAGTTAAGTAGGGTGGGCAGAATGGATGGGTCAAGAACCTTTTTCTGCCATCAGTGTCTACATATTTATGAGACCCCATCAGAACCAAAGACAGTAGAGCAGGGCAGCTGGCACCAGCAGAGCGCAAATAATCCACTACTCCACATCAGCTGTCCATAGACCAAACTGCTCATCCAATGGCTCCCCAAGAAGCAGGGAGAATACGGGAGAGAGGTTAGAGATGGCTCCAAGGGCATGAGAAAGTCCAGTGCCATCAAAGACGTTCTGGGAGTATCAGAAATGTCTGCACCCACAGGAGATGAATGTCTCTGGGCAGACTGGTAAGCATACGATGTAGGCTTATATCTTCACTTCTCTTTATGTTTTCTATGCAAAGATGAGGAGGTCAAACAGTCCATGCGGCCAGACTCCAAGTCGTCAGCAGAGACTGGACTGTTTCTTTTTGTGATTCTGAGAGGACTGTTTTCCCTCTCGGCTGAGAGGTTGTCCACTGCCAATACACTCATCCAAGGAGGAGTGGTGGCTGTCAACAACTTCACTGCTGAAGCAAATGGTCTTTTCAGGCACCGTAGCTACCACAATGGCTTTAGAGAGTCACTGAATGTGGTAGGGTTGTGAAAGAAACCTGATGGTTCAAGTAGAAACATACTGTTAAAACCTTTTTGAAGTAATAAAAGTATTTTAGAACTGCTGATAGAGAATGTACTAAACCAGTCTGACCCCATTTTTTTCATAAAACTGGTGTTCTGACCTCTGATGAGGAAAGCAAAACTAAAGAGTGGGACTCTATGGAGATGATGGATTTTAAGAAGATTTTTGGCGTGCAGACATTTTAGTAGTCTCTGCTGCTTATCTGTGGAGGTAATAACATCACAGTTGCATTGTGTTCATATAGGTTGAGACAAGACAGAAAATAAATGTAACTGTAAAAATCAAGTTTGTTAAAATAAGGCTTTATTTAAATAATCACAGAACTTTGAAACCTGTCTAGAAATAAATTTCTGACCCTACATAAACTTGTTATAAACAATTAAACTTAACTAATCAGACTCCTCCCAGTCATCAGAGCTATATTCTTAAAGATAACTTCCCTCACAGTATCAATTGTATACCATTAGCTAAAGCAGAGACTAAAGATGAGGTGACACCATTTAGCTAGAAGTTGAATGTTACAAGTTTATAGCAAGTCCCTACAAAATGAGCCACCTATTATCAGTTTTTAGACCCACTCATCCAGTTGGTGCCTTATAAGAATTTCTTTGGAAACAGGAAAACAATTTTGAGAGTCAAACATTCCAGCAGCTAAAACAAGCTTAGCATGGCAAAAGCACTGCATCTGTTCTGAGCACACCTATCCTGCTTACGAGCTGGTTGGTGTGGGGTCCAGAAATCTGTGTGGTGCTGTAGGTCAATTAAGCAATAATGCACAACAGGGTGTGGATTGTGCTGGGATAACCTCACACCTGGGTGGCTGGGCGTAAGGCCGCAGGCTGAGTGCATCCAATGTCCCAGAAGTGAGGTTATCCCAGCATAACCCACACCCTGGAGTGTATTATTGCTATTATACAATGGCTTGTTGTTATACAAAATAAAAAACATTTTAAAAATGTTTTTAGCAGATTTTTAGTATGGCAATATATCTTTGTTTCTGAAGGAGAGACAGAGTAAAAGGTCCATCAAATCAATACAGTGAGGTTGTGCTGGGTTAACCTCACTGTGCCAGGGACACACTGACCAATCAGAGACCAGGACATTTTCTTGCCATTGTATAATGATGATTTCTAGGTATGCAGGTAGCCTCGCAAGCTGAAAACAGGAACACTGTCATGAGTTCTAGAGGCATCAGCCCCCCCCCCCCCAAGCATCCTGGTACAGAGACTGGTGCAATCCGTATACTACCGGGAGGGGAAGTGAGCCTTATAAATGGTGAATTACCTTCATAAAGTAACTGACAGCATCATGTGAGCTTACTGCACAGCATTAGTGTTTGTGTATCCTGGCAGGTTGTGAAGAATGGCCTACCACTACCATGGTCACTTGCTTGGGTCTGGGACTGCTTGGTGCAAATACAAATGCATTCTCAGATCCAGGTCAGTGTTCCTTAAAACTACTGTGTGCATAAACTGTAATCATGCCTACCATTAGTACTAACACGGACTGTCCTTACTGGAAATATAGTGAAATGAATTAGATGCATGGCACTCCATGGATTCCAAACTGCTTCAGTCACAACATGGACAAAGCAATAGTACTGAGAACAGCACATTTCCAAAAAAAGACATTCCAATGTTTTACATATTTACGTACCGCTATTAGTAGGTACAGCAAAACTGGGTAATCCAATTATTTCATATGCTTTCCTTGAATGAACAAATCAATTTTTGGTTTATAAAGTCTTTCATACACACTGCATCTCAAAGTGCTTTACAAGCAATGTGGTGAGACACTGTACATTTAGTTTATATTTTATCAGTCTCTCACTTCTGAAATTAAGGATTATTTCATATCTGAACTGTTATGAATTTTTTATTGACTTTTCTCAATTATATTCAAGTTCAGCAACGTGTATAGTCTCTTGCCGAGTAGTACTGGATATGTGTGCTTATTTCCTATTATCTTCATTCTCTCCCTTTGTCTTTCAACATTTTGGGATGCACTGAAGGGCGCCATATTAACAAAGTTCTGTATTATTCTAGTCTGTTAATTTAGCATTGTTGATATATAATGTCTCAGTACCTGTACATCATATTCCTGAGTAATATCTGGCTATTACGTCTCTTCTTCCCTTTCAGCATTTTGGGATACAGTTGCATTAAAGACACTCTAGGAAGGAAAGCTGTATTATGTGCTGGTAATGCAGGGACTGTAGGCAGTATGTGGCAGTCATTACATACTCAGCCACTCTAAGTCAAGGAGAACTGCTTTAGAGCCTTTTTTTAATTATACGGGGATTGCCACCAGAACACCTGGGATATTGTCCTACTGTTATGAAAAAAAAATATGCTGTCTTTTACTTCCACCCGAACAACCACCACATGTAGGCAGAAGGGATCTTTGTTTAATGTCTCATCCAAACGACAGCCTCTCAAACAGGGCATCCCTCCTAATACTGCACTAGGGCCAATATAAGACTTCTGGCCCATTGCCAGAGCTGGCAATTCAGTTTAAACCTTGGTCACAGGTGCTTTAAGGATTCCTAAACCTGCTCCTGATATTCTCAACAGAACCACAAGTTAGCTCCCAAAAGCCATATTAGGATGGCTTTGTGAGCTCAGCCACTGATGTCTCTTCCTTGTCCCTTGTTCTTTCCTTCCTTCCAACCAGAACATTATAGTGCCTGTCATCCTCTGCAGTAAGGATCACCATAGGCCACTCCTTGTGGTCATCAGGATAGAATGTGACAAACTCTTCTGTGCCATGGTTAGACAGTCGATAAACTTTGATGCTCAGCCGCAGTGCATAGCCAAGGAGAAACATTTCAACCTAGGAAGGTAGATCAAAGAACATATCAGTATTGGTGTCAAGTATTACTAACAATACATAATGTAGCACCTGCCTTTTCTTTTCCAAATGTATTTAAAGTAGCATTGTTAATGCATTCAAGGTGGTAGCCTACGGGGATTAATACATGGTTGGGCTCAGCCGAGTGCCCACAACAGCCCAACCACGCATAAATTCCATATTAGATGCCACCTTCGAAGTGGCTTAATGTGCTTGTAACCATACCTCTCAACTGTCCCTGATTTTCATGGATGTCCCTGATTTTGCCTCAAAATTTTCCTCTGTCCCTCGTAAAATTTGTGTTTTTGTGCAGAACGGTAAGGATTAAATTCACAAAAAAATGTCAAACATTAAAGTTACAGACTGGTTCTTCTTCAGAAAATGCATCTCAACATAAATCCCCTTATTCTATCAGCATTCTGGGTGAATAGTACCAATTTTTAAGATGTGTCCCTGATTTGGGGCCTTTGTCCCCGATTTTTTTAAGCCCTGTCCCTGATTCAGGAGGCAAGAGGTTGAGAGGTATGCTTGTAACATGGTAAGTACAAGGAAAGTATTGTTGACATACTGTTGTACTTCCAGTGAAAGACAAATGAGAACAAGTTCTGTTAGTTCAGAAAATATGGTTCACGTCTCTCACTTTGAAAGGCTGAGTCAAACTGGAAGTCTGCGCGTGAACGTTGAGCAGTACACATTCATTAATGTTGTGTCTCACAATGTGTTACATACACATAAAGGGTAGATTAGGTAACAAGACACAGATAATTATTAGATATTGGTATTTGTCATGAACACTTACTGTGTTCGATCCGTTCCTACCTCGCATTGCTTCTTCGTACATGGATCCCTTAGGTTGATGGTTGATGCATTATGGTCGCTACTCCCCGATTTGCATACGGCTGCTGATTATTCTGACCAATAGGTGGCACTCAGAAAATAGCACAGGAGTTCAGTGTAGATTTGTGGTGCAAAGACTTTTGAAAGTGTCTCTTCCTTACGCCACCTATTAGTCGGAATCTAATGCCGACTGCCTTTCACAGTGTCTGGTCATAACGCCACCTACTGGTCAGAACTGCGGTAGGTGTTTTGAAGAACGGATAAGTTTGTAAGCATGTTCAAGATCTCAAGTGGGCATTATTAGGGACTTAATACCCGTTTGAGTTCGTGTCACAGGTTGTGTTTCAACCAGTGTGATTCCTATATTCTGCTCTATCTTTCTGTGCCATGTTACAAGTATGTTTGACCCTTTGGCTGCTCTCGGTGGAACTGTATACTGCTTTTTTTTTTAAAAAAAAGAAGCATATGCTAATATGACTGTAATGTGATTAAGGTGTAATTTTTAATTATGCTTATATTCCTCCTTACACCGGCATTTTTATATATATTTCACATACTTTGTATTTTGTGGTTCATATATTTGATGTGATCAATTTCAGCCCACCATCTTTTGGTGGTTGCAATGATTTCCAAATTAAATCAACTCTAGTAATAAAAACCTACATCCTCAAGGATTTTTTTTTTGACACTCCTCAACATTTTAATGGTGTGCCAAGTAAGAGTCCAGCAGGCTCCAATTTTGGACACTGTGAACGAGGAAGCATCAGTATTAATGCAAACAACCTGCTGTTTTTAACAAGAAATCTTTCTGGTGCCAGAGACAAACATGCAGTTGTCAGAGAAATGAAAACATTTTACTTTAGAAAACTGTACTCATGCTGAAGCATCACAGTGGCAATAAAAAGTATTTAGGTGCTACAGACAACATCTTGTTCCAAAGGAAACTGCATTGTACGAGGCCGCACAGAGTTGGTAATAAAGGCTCATATCTAGATGCTTAGAGGTAAACTGATCAAAAATAGAATGGTAATGTACATTTGAGTGGAAGCCTTTCCAGTATCTGATAGGATAGCTGGAGAAACACAAGCAATACCAGCTTAAACCCTTCCACCCCAGTGGCAAAAAAGTCCTCAGTGAGTCACCCTGATTTTTCCCTACTGCCGATTTGCTATTTTCATACTAGGTCTAAACAGTACCTTCTCTGCATGAAACTCGTGAAACATTTGCTAATGGCAGTAGTAGTAATGCTTTATTTTGCGTGCCTTCCAGACGTTCAGAGCACGTTACAAATTCTGCAAGTTAAATGAAAATAGTAGCAAGACAAGACACACACAGCACCCACCAACATAATCAGATCAATGGTGCTAGCAACAAGACAGTAAATATCAACACAGCTCTGAGGTGTTGCCCCAGAGACAGAACTTCAGAATGTTCAAGTCCAGACTCTGCAATGCAGACCCACTCCACCTGATCCTTACTTATTTCTCATCTGAAGAGATCAGACACTCTGGAGTTCTGTTCCGGTACCTGTGGCTAAGTGTTCTTAGTTTTGACTACCATTTTATTATTTTGTAAAGTTCTGAGTTTATTCAATACTCCACATTAGTTTTGCTTAGTGTCACTGTATTTTACCGATATTTCTGACAGTTTCAGTGCAGTTCCACAATTTGGGGTAAAGTACAGTTACGTAAGAACTTACCGTAACAGTAGGTCTTTGAGAGAGGCTCTTGCAGTAGGTAATTACTTGTAGGATTGCACTCTTTGGCATCAGGACCACACAGAAACATTTGCTAGCAGTGTCTGACGGGGACTGCGCACCTGATGTCACGTGACTGTCAGTGTGACACTATATAGTGGGCGGTCTCCATGTCCACCCTGCAGTTCTTCCACTGGAGACCTCCAAGAGGCACGACAGGAGACTGGAAAAGAGGCTCCTGGAGCCAAGAAAAGGCTTAAGGAAAAGGAGTTAGACTAAAAAGGGGGGAAGGAAAAAGGTTACCTACTGCAAGAGCCTCTCTCTTGAAGATCCACTGTTATGGTACGTTCTTATATAACTATACTATCTTACTTCGAGAGGGCTCTTGCAGTAGGTACTTACTTGTAGGACAGAGTCCCAAGCAGTAAGAAGCCAAGGGACAGGAAAACATGGGAGGCTGGAACTGAAAGGCTAATAAATAGCCGAGAAAAACTTAGGACAGGAGTCCCCGGAGAACCGCCAGTCCCAAGCCAGTCCTGTGCCTAGAGGCAATGTCCAAACTGTAGTGTTTAATGAAAGTGTGGACGGAACTCCAAGCAGCAGCAGCACAAATTTCTGTGGCGGATACATTTCTGAAACAGGCTGTTGAGGCAGCCATGCCCCTGGTAGAATGTCCTTTAACTTGCCCCGGAAGGGTCTTATCATACTTCTGGTCACAAAAAACAATGCAGTTGGCCAACCATTTAGAAAGGCATTGTTTGGAAACTGCAGCACCCTCTCTCTCTCTGGTGCGAAAAAAATAAAAAGCCGATCCGTCTTTCGGATATCTTTTGTCCTGTTGGTGTAATAATGTAAAATTCTGTGAATGTCTAACATATGCAGAATTTATTCCCCCTGATTAGAATATTCAGGGTAAACACCAGCAGCTGAAGAGACTAATTCAAAGCAGTCTCTAAAACAACTTTTGGAAGAAACTTAGGATTAGTACACAGAGCTACCTGGTCTCTGTGAAAAAATCAAATAAGGCTCCTTACACATCAGGGCCCGTAGCTCGAAAATTCTTCGAGCAGAAGTGACTGCAAATCAAAAGAGCATTTTTCCAGGACAAAAAAACGCAACTCACATGTACTTGCCAGTTCAAAAGGAGGCAAAGTCAGTTTTTCTAAAAGAAAATTAAGGTCCCATGGTGGTGCAGAGTTCTGCAAGGGGAGTTTCAGATGTAGAATTCCTTTTAGGAAGGTTTTAGAAACCTCCAACTGAGCCACAGTCTTGCATAAAACACGGTAGGCAGAAATAGCTGCTAGATGCACCTTCAGTGATGAATTGCTCAAGCCCAGATCAGATAGATGTAGGAGATGATCCATGACCTGCGGAACTGGACACGAAAAGGGGTCCCAACCCTTTGATGCAGCCCAGATAGAAAAATGTTTCCACTTCATAGCATAAGTAGTTCTGGTAGGTGGCTTTCTAGCCTCTACCAAAATCTGGGCTACCCTAGGGAAAACCCCAAATCTGTCTCGAGGAGCCACGCATGAAGATGAAGGAATCTCAACCCTGGATGGACCAGTGTGCTCTTTCTGAGATAGGAGATTGTAACAAAGAGGAAGAGGAAATTGGGGTTCTGCTGCCAGTTGTTGAAGCAGCGGAAACCAAATTTGTCGAGGCCAAAATGGAGCTATCAGAATCATTTGGGCTCCTTCCGATCGAAGCTTGATCAGCACTCTGTAAAACTGGAAAGAGAGGGAATGCGTACAGAAACCTCCCTGTCCAACAAAGCAACAGCGCGTCTTGCCAGAAAGCATCATGCAGACAATCTAGCAAGCAAAACTTGGCAAGTTTTGCGTTTGATGGGGCTGTGAATGGATCCACGTCTGGATGAGCCCAAAGGTCGAAGCTCCCACTCGTGCACTCTTACTCTGGTGCGGCTGAAATGGTCTGTGAGAACGTTCTGCATGCCTGGAGCGTGAACTGCCAGGAGGCAAATCTTCTGTAGAACAGCCCAATTCCAGACCCGCATCGCTTCCCTGCCAAGAGGATACGGGCGGGTGCCCCCTGCTTGTTCATGTACCACACTACACACGTTGTCCAACTGGATCAGCAGTGTATCCTACTGAAGCATGTTCTGAAATGCCTGAAGAGCATACAGAACTGCTCTCATTTCCAGCACATTTATATGCAAGTGTAGTTCTGCAGGTGACCACAGGCCCTGGGTCCTGTGGTTTCCCAGATAGGAACAGGGTAGGGTGCCTAACACATCCGTGGTCAGGATTTGGGAATAAGGAGGGGCCTGGAAAGGAATTCCCCATGACAGGCTGTTGGAGTTCTGCCACCACTGCAGATCCTTCTGCATCAGGTTGGAGACTAGGACATCGTTGTCTAAGTCATCAGTTCTCTGATCCCAGTGTGTCCTGAGAGTCTTCTGAGAAATACACATGTGAAGTCTGGACAAAAGAAGCATGGAAACAGCTGCTGCCATAAGGCCAAGAACACAAAGGACTGCCCTGGCTGAAACGTGTCGGATGGAGGATACCACCTGGGCCTGCCTCTACAGAGTCTCTACCCTGTCCAGGGGGAAGAAGGCCATACCTTGGTCCGTGTCCAGGACCGCCCCAATAAATTGCAGGCACTGGGAAGGAGCGAGCCGAGATTTGGGGTAGTTGACCAGAACATCCAATTGCTCGAAGAGGTGCAGGGTAGCGGACAGAGAAGCCTCCAACCCATCCCTCGACGGTGCTGCAAGGAGCCAATCGTCGAGGTAAGGGAAGACGTAGTGCCCCCGACTCTTCAGGGCTCTTGCCACAACCATGAGGCACTTGGTAAAAACCCACGGTGCAGAGGACAGGCCAAAAGGGAGGGCTTTGGGCTGGTAATGCACCCCTTGGAAAGAAAACCTGAGGAATCTGCGATGAGGATGGAAAAATGGGATGTGCATGTAGGCATCCTGCATGTCCAGGGCACAAAGCCATTGTCCTTTGGACAGGAGAGGCAGCAGTCTTTGTAGCGTCAGCATCTGAAACCTCTTGTATTCTATAAAGAGGTTTAGGGTACTGTGGTCCAGTATCAGGCGCAGATCCCCCACCTTTTAGGGAACCAGAAAGAAATGGTAGTAAAATCCCTTCCCGATCTGGTTTGCCGGCACTGGCTCCATTGCTTCCTTTCGAAGGAGAGCTGTGATTTCCTTCCTTAAAAGAAGAATGTGCGCCCTTGGATAGTGGGAAAAACTTGGAGGTTTGTTTGGGGGTTTTTCGCAAAATTCAAGAGTGTGATTTTTTTTTTTTGTTCTTTCTATTGTTGCTCCTTCTCCCATCAGCTCCGGTCTCCTCGGGAGCACCTAGGAGTCAGCCCACTGCAGTCCGCTCCTACTTCGTCAGACATCCATTGCCTATGTAGTCTCGGTTTACCCCCCCGGGCGGGGATGAGGTGGGCCCCAACACCCCGAAATCCTCTGGCAGAGTTAGTTAGGAGAGGGCCAGGAGGCAGCCACATACCGTGGGCAAGCTCCGGTGCTCTGTCAGAGCTGAAGGGTATTTTCCCCTGTTCCTGGGGAGTGGCTGGCACTCTGATGTCAAGGCATGCCACTGACGTCTTCCACTCCCCACCCCCTTCACTATGCTCAGCGCTTGCTGCATCTCCAGCTTCCGCCAAAGGTCAGCCGAGCACCAAACAGGGACCCCTGTCCCTCCCAGGAGAGGACAGCTGTCCCCCGGATGCTCTATCCTTCCTCCTCACGACCCCCAGCAACCCAGCCTCGCTCCCTAAACCCGGTCGCTGGCCGAGACGCGAGGTGGGCGGGCCCAGCACCTGAACCTCAGCACCACCGCCGGTCGGAGCCCTGCATTTGAATTGACGCCTGGTGCCTGTTGTGGTTTCGTCTGGCACCTGTTTTGCTGATGAAAGGGATGTCTCGGGGGCGCTGTTCAGTACTTCTACCGAGCAGACGAGACTCCTAGCTCTGTGACGGGAACATTCAAACTACAAATAATTCAATTTCTAATAAGAACATAACTACGTGCTTGGCATCACTGGGCTCTTTACATTGTACTGAAGCTGCTGATATCAAACTTGAATATGGGGTGCACAAATAAAAGTGGCCCGAACGCTGCAAAATCGCAAGTCTCAATGGAGCAACAGGCCACGCTTAATGTCCCATCCTGTAGTTCTAGTGAACCGCCCTGAAAGGCTTTGCAGGCGGCCATGCAGGCCACCGATAACAAGGTGGAGTCTGTCCTACAAAGACTGGGGAAACAAGACCTCAAAATCGATGCAGTAACAAAAACTGCTGCTTCTGCAGAAAGTCAAGTGACTAGAGTCCTATCAACTGCAGCTAAGCTAACGCAGGAAAATGGGCAACTTAAGTACCGGTTGGAGGCTTTGGAAAATACCAGCAGGGCCCCGAACGTCCGTCTCATTGGACTACCGGAAGGATCTGAGACACCGGACCTCCTTTCTTTCCTACAATCTTGGCTCCCATCAGCTTTACAGCTTGAAAAAGATTTGGGGATACAGTTCCTTAAAGCTTACAGGATATCTCCCAGATCAGCCGGGGCATAGAAAGACTTACCTCGCACAGTCCTGCTCGTAATGGCGAGCGCACTTGTGAAGGAGCGAATACTCCAGGCTACTCAAAATACAGAACACTTGAACTTTGAAGGACACACTTTGCACTGTTTCCCAGATTTATCCTATGCCACGAGAAAGTACAGTTACGTAAGAACTTACCGTAACAGTAGATCTTCGAGAGAGGCTCTTGCAGTAGGTAATTACATATAGGACTGACGCCGGCCGGCGGCGAGACCTGAAGAAAAATTTCTAGCTAGCAGTCCCTGGCGAGGGACCACCCCCACGTCAGGTGACCGGCGTCATATGACGTCAGTATAAAGGGGCGGTCCCGGACGCCCGCCTTCCAGTTCTTTCCTGCCACAGGCCAGGAAGGCCCGGACGAAAGAGAAGCGGATGTTTCCATTCCTGGAAAAGGAGCTGAAAAAGCCTAGGGGGATGGAGGGCGGGAAGGTATTACCTACTGCAAGAGCCTCTCTCGAAGATCTACTGTTACGGTAAGCTCTTACGTAACTGTACTATCTTACCTCGAGAGGGCTCTTGCAGTAGGTAATTACATATAGGACTGAATCCCAAGCAGTCTGGTACAAGGAAAAAAGGCACCGGGAGGAGGGAACTACTCTAAAAAGTAACCTTAGCCGTGCAAGTCTCAAGACAGGAGGCTTTGCAAGACAGCCAGCCCGAAGCCTGCTCTACGGCAAGAGGCAATGTCCAAACTGTAGTGTTTCGTAAAGGTATGGACGATAGTCCATGTGGTGGCAGTGCATATGTCTGCTGCAGACACATTCTTGAAACAAGCCGCAGAGGCAGCTACTCCTCTTGTGGAGTGGCCTCTGACTTGACCCGGGAGGGTCTTGTTGTACTTGTCATAACAGAAAGTGATGCAATGAGCCAACCACTTAGACAGGCATTGCTTGGAAACAGCATTGCCTTCCCTTTTGTGAGCAAAAGAGACCAACAGCTGATCAGTCTTTCTGAGATCCTTTGTCCTGTTGGTGTAGTATCTCAGAATCCGGTGAACATCCATAGTATGGAGTAAATATTCCCCTTGGTTAGAGTACTGCGTAAAAAAAGGCAGGTAGCTCTATGGATTGATTTAAGGTAGACTCTGCTACTACTTTAGGCAGAAACTTAGGATTCGTGCGAAGAGCAGCTCGTTCTTTGTGAAAAATCAAGTAGGGGATTTTACACATCAGGGCCTGAAGCTCGGAGATTCTTCGAGCCGAAGTAATGGCCACCAGGAAGAGAGTCTTCCATGAAAGAAACTTCAAATCTGCAGAAGCTGCAGGTCCAAAGGGAAGAAGAGTAAGTTTCTCGAGAACAAAATTTAAGTCCCAAGGGGGGGCAGGAGTACGGATGGGGGGCCTCAGATGGAGGACCCCTCTGAGAAAGGTCTTAGAGACCTCCAGTTGAGCGAAAGCTTTATCTGCGACGGGAACATGGTAGGCTGAGATAGCTGCCACGTGAACCTTCAAGGAGGAATGGCTGACACCCAGGTCGAACAGATGACGTAAGTACTCCAGCAGAAAAGCCACTGAACAGGAGAAAGGTTCCACGTTCTTGGAGGCTGCCCAAATAGAGAAACTCTTCCACTTCATGGCATAAGTGGACCTGGTGGAGGGCTTTCTAGCCTCCACTAAAATCTCCGCCACTTTTGGAGACACACCAAAACGGGATTGGGCTAGGTCTGCAGGAGCCATGCATGTAGTTTAAGGGATTTGAGGCCTGGATGGACCAGGGCCCCCTGATCCTGGGTCAGCAAACCTCAAGATAGAGGAAGAGGAAGAGGAGGATCCTCTGAATATTGTTGTAGAAGAGAGAACCAGATTTGCCTGGGCCAGAAAAGAGCGATCAGAATCATTCTCGCTCCTTCTGAGGCTAGTTTCTGCAACACACGTGGGATCAGAGGAATTGGGGGAAAAGCATAGCCGAATCTGTCCTTCCAGTCTAGAGACAGAGCGTCGCTCCAGAAAGCACCTCGCTCTGGAACGAGCGAGCAGAAGATGGGAAGTTTTGCGTTTGGGGGGATGCGAACAGGTCAACCTGTGGTGTTCCCCAAAGTTGGAAGATATTGTCTAGGACCCCTTGGTCCAGTTCCCACTCGTGAGTCAGAGCAGAAGAGTGACTTAGCTTGTCTGCCAGGGTGTTGTCGACTCCTGGAACGTGAATCGCCGTGAGGTGAAGGTCATGTTGTGTTGTCCAATCCCAAACCCTCACTGTCTCCCTGCACAGAGGGTAGGGCCAAGTTCCTCCCTGTTTGTTGATGTACCACACTACGCACATGTTGTCCGTCTGGACAGCTAGGTGGCCGGGAAGGATGTACTGGTGAAGGGCTTGAAGAGCGTACAACACAGCCCGAAGCTCGAGCACACTGATGTGGAGAGCTTGTTCCAGCTCTGGACCAGGAGCCCTGGGTCCATGAGGACCTAGATGGGCTCCCTCAACCTTCGCCTGACACGTCCGTAGTCAGAGTCTGGAGGGGAGGATGAAAGAATGGGACCCCCAAAACAGGTTCTCTCAACCATCCACCATTGCAAGTCTCGCACCATCGGCATGGAGATCAGAACTAATTGATCTAGGTCGTCCACAAGTTGATCCCACTGAGAGCGAAGAGTCCACTGAGAGATCCTCATGTGGAGTCGAGCTCGGGGGACCGTCGGAATAGCGGCCGCCATGAGCCCCAGAAGACAGAGGACCGACCTTGCCGAGACCCTCCTGCGTTCTGATAGCAGGGAAATCTGGGTTTGAAGAGAGGCCGCCTTGTCTGGAGGCAGGAAGGCCTTGCTCACGGTCATATCGAGAATAGCCCTGATGAACTGTGATAAGACGGCGGGTACCCGGGAGCCGGGGGAGCTGCCAGAGCAGACGGCCCGGCCGGTGACCTCACGGGCAGGTCCACATTGGAGGGCCCGGAGGGCAGAGGGCCCGTCGGAGGGGGGACATCCGGAAGTGGGATGTCTCCTGGGGTCGGTAGAACCGCGCAGACCGCGCCTGGGGGCCGACATCAGATCTGGTTCCAATGGAGGAGGGTCTGACGGAGGAGGAAGATCCCCGCATCATCTGGGATGGAGGAGAAAATCCCGTGGTCAGGCTGGGGTGACTTGGGTCCCTGGACGGCAGCGAAGGTTGTGGGGAACCGGGTACGACAGTCGTGGGGGTCCGCCAGTCAGTTCCGTCGCATGCCGAGCGTCAGACAAGCCGATGTGTGGCTTGAGGGCGAGCTCCCGGTGGGCGCCGGAGGGGCCAGTGTCCAGCTTACGGGAGCCATCACCGGAGGCGGGCCGAGAGGGAGGATCAGCCAGGTCCAGTGGGGTAGAGGCCGCGCGCCGCCCCGAAGGGTCAGGCGTCTTACCGGCCCTCTCCATGCGGATGTCGGAGGAGCCGACGCCCGACTTACTGGAGTCGCCCATGCCAGTAGGCCGCAAGCCTGCAGCCGAACCAGAGGCGGAGGCCTCCAATAGCCCGGAGGCGCCCGCAAGGCCCAAGTGCGAGCCAGACGGGCGGGCTGACACCGCCTCCGAAACCTTCAAGGCGGCCGTCGAGGAGCGGTCCCCCGGAGGGGACATTACCTGTGTCCCTGCGGCTCCAGAGGGAGACGCGGTAGAGGAGGTCTTATCCCGAGCCTCTCCTTGTCCTCCTTTTTCCAATGTCCTTCGGGGGAAGTGGACGCCTGCCTCAGCTTTTTGAGCTCCTTTTCCATAGAACTCATCTTTTTCTTCAGAAGATGGGCTTCCAGGGATTGTTGGCACAGTTTTCGGGTAGCCGTGTTGAAGTTGAGGCAGTGCTGGTACTTCTTGACCGGGTGTTCGGGGCCTAGGCAGAAAAGGCACAGGGAATGGCTGTCCTTGTGTGGCAGTTGGGCGCCGCAAGAGTCGCACTTGTTTTTGTGCTCGGAGGGTGTAAGGGACGACATACACAGACGTTAGTACTGACGTTAGTCGAAAAAATAGTTTGTTTTTTTTGGGTATAAAACGATGAAGGAAGGGCTGAAGAAGCACAAACTTTTCCGTGAGGTGTTGTACGAGCTAACGGCAAGAAAGAACTGGAAGGCGGGCGTCCGGGACCGGCCTTTATACCGACGTCGCGACGACGCTGGTCACCTGACTGCAAGTGTCCCCGCCAGGGACCGCTAGCCAGAAATTTTCTCCAGATGGGGTCCTGCTACCGGCCGGCATCAGTCCTATATGTAATTACCTACTGCAAGAGCCCTCGCGAAGTAAGATCTCTCAGGAAGCGATTTGATGGGGTCCGAGCTACGTTTAGAACTTTAGGGGTGGCCCACTCACTGATGATGCCGGCACGTCTGAGAATTTTCTGCAGGGGTCACACCTTCCAAGTTTCTGACCCTGATGAAGCCGGTAAGCGTGTGCAACAAATTCAAAAAGAATTTGAGGCCTCAGAAGCTGCAGCTCGTTTGGAATCAGACCAAGAGTCTGAAAATGAGGACACTTGAAGGGTAACATTTTTGACAGCACACATAATTATATGAGGAGTTCCTGAGAAGCTGAGCACATAGGTTCAATTTCCTGAAAGTTCAACTGTTTTCATGAACTGTTTAAAAAAAAATACATTAATTGGTTCTAGTTGATATTAAGGAAGAGCCTTTATCTCCCTTTTAAAGGGTCAGAGTTTCCATGTTCATGTTAACTGAATGTTCATACAATTTTTGTTTTACATATCTTAAATATGGCAGATTGTAATTGCTCATATTTGTAGTTGTTTGTCGAGGTTGCTAGAGTATGGGGAGGTACGCTAGACTTAAAGATTGCTATATTTTCGGGATCGTGGCCTAAGCAACACTGGGAGTTGAATTTCTTTACTTTTCGGATACCTTTTATTAGGATTGGCCACCTTTCACGTAGAAGTGTAGCTACGGGAACTTATCTTTTTCCGAACTAAAGTTGATATACCCCTAACTTCGTACACCTAAGGTCTAGATTATGGTATCCTGCTGTGAAATATATTTGATGTAATGCCACATTGATGTCTGACTATTGTATTGTGGACTTTTGTGTTTAAAAGAAACCACTAAACAAAGTTTAAAAAAAAAAAAAGAAAAGGATGTCTCAGCTGAGGTTTCAGGTGACACATTGTATGTACCGACTGAAGGTCAGTGCCTTTATCTTGGAGGCTAGTGATAATGTCCTGGGCATCTCCGCCAAACAGGACAGAGCCTCTGAAGGGGGCATCCTGAATCGCTGCCTGGACATCAGGAGCCAGACCTGATACTCTTAGCCAAGAGAATCTATGAAGGCTTACTGCCGTGGCAGTGCCTCTAGCGGAGGAGTCCACCGCCTCATAGGCAGCTCCTAGAGAATGATGTCCCACCACCTTAGCAGATCTGAGTGTGTTCGCCAAGGTGGTCTTGGATTCAGAGTCCGGGAAGGCCTCGACTATGGGCTCAAGCTGGTGGAACAGATTTTTTTGGTATACTAGCCTGTGTATTACATAATTAAGAGCACGAATAGCTACTGTATAAGAAGAATAACACTTTCTCCCAAATTGGTCCAGCTGCCTAGATTCCTTGTGTCGAGGGAAAGCACTATGGTGCTTTGGCTTAGTGAACACACCACGTGCCGCAGTTATGACCACCAAGTCAGCCTTTGGATGAATGCTGAAGTGGTCTTTTCACTCAGGCATCCTGTAAACCCGGATGGCCTTTTTTGTCATAGCCGGGATGCAGGAGGGTCTCTGCTATATGGTTTGAGGACAAATCCTTGTGAGGTTCGGTGAACCTCTGGTGCTTTTGGGTCCTGAGCATCTGTCTTCCATGTGTGGGCTTCAGTTTGCCTCAAGAGCTCCACGAAGGAGAGATTCTCTGAGGAAGACTTGGGAGACTCTCTGGGGACTGGCTCCTCAGGAGGAGGGTCTCAAATCCTGAAGCTTCTGAGCACGGCTCAGAATCCGACTGGGGATCCTTGGAATCCATAGGTTCCTGGTCTGAAAGAGCAAATTCCTTCTCCCTTGGAGCCACATCAGACACCAGAGCCTGACGCTGAGGCTTGACTGGAGAGGGTGCCCTAGGGGTCTGGTCCGGACACCCTGCTTCTGAAGATCAAGGGTGTCTGCTGTACAGTTCTGGTACTAACTGAGATTTTGTCTCAGACCACCAGGATTGTAAAATCTCCCTAAAATCCATTTGTGGTTGAGCAGGAGGAGGTGGAGTGGGGGAAGGAGGTGGTGGATGGTAGGCATGAAAGTCTGATACTGTGGTATGTGTTCCATGCGCCAAGAAGCCCAGCGCAGTGTGTTGGTGAGCACAGCCCAGCGAATGAAAGGGAGGCGGGTGAAACCCGGGATATCCCAGGTAGTAATAACCCGTCGAAAAAGGGTTCAAAGTTGGGCCTGACAGAGGGTAGCCCGATGGCGGAAAACCTGATGCCCCAGAGAAAGGACAGCCTGATGGCGGCCCCAACAGAGGGTAGACTGAAGGTGTCCCTGAAGGCAGGCAGCTCTGATTGAGGGTAGCCAGACAGTGGCCCTGATGGAGAAAGTAAAGGGGCCGATGGGCGCTGAGGGGGGTAGGGTCTGGTACCCCTGAAGGGGGCGGCGGAACTACCGTGAGTCCTGTGGATGCTCCATCATCAGTAATACCTGACGAAAGGTCTCTTTCCATCAGAACCTGCAGGTCTGGTGGAAGAATTTCTGATGGAGAAGGAGATGGGAGCTCACCATGAAGGGAAAACTGGGGCAACCCTTGCCTCCCTAGTGGGAAAGAACTGATGTCAAGCAGCGCGTCAGAGCCTTCAACCTTGTCTGATGGATGTGAAACAGTCGTGCGATTGTCAGTGTCTCCGATGACCGACTTGGGACATGCAGGAGTCAGAGATGCTGACCCCTGACTTACCAACCCTGGCCGGGCGGTTGGAGGGTCAGACAAGCAGCTTATTGGCCGCGCGCCTGCAGACTTAGAGACCGAGGTAGTGATTGGCCCAAGGGCGGTGGCAGCCTCAGACAGATCCAAGGCACCCACCATCACTGTAACCAGTGGAGGCAGGGTGGCTGAAATCTGCTCAGTTGATGGGAGTGTAGACTTGGCAGCGATGCTAGTCTTCCCATAGGGAGAGGGACGGTCCTCTGCCGAAGAGCCTGAAGGCGGCTTCGGGAGGAGGAGGAGGACTGCTCCCAGTCCCGATGTTTTTCCTTGTCCCTCTTCTTCTTCTTATGTGGGTCCACGGGACAGGAGGAGGTACTTTTAAGTTTCTTGAGCTCCTTTTCCATTGAGGCCATTTTAAGTTTGAGAAGATGAGCTTAGAGAGACTGCTGGTGCCGTTTCCGTGTGGCCTGGCTGAACTGGTCGCAAGCCTCACACTCTATCTTATGGTCCAGGCACAAGCAGAAGAGGCAGAGGGTATGCTGGTCTTTATTTGGTAGTTGAATGCCGCATGAACTGCACTTGTTTTTATGCGATTCCGTCGAAGTGGACGACATACATGAAAATTAGAAATTCTGTGATAAGAAGAAAAAACTGATACTCATCGAAAAATTCCAGCGATCGAACTGCTGTGATGAGCTTCAGAAGGTCCGAAGTGCACAGGTCAACAGCGGGAAGAACTGGAGCGCAGACGTGGGGACCACCCACTATATAGTGTCGTGCTGACGTTGGTCACATGACATCGAGTGGGCAGTCCTCCATCAGACACTGCTATCAAACGTTTCCATGTGGTCCTGATGCAAGAGCCCTCTCGAAGTAAGATCCATGGTTTTCACTAGTTCCCGGTTCCAAATCAAATACAAAATGAATGCATTTTGTTTAAATTAGACTTCATTTTTTAAACTATTCTACTTTTTTCAGCACTACAACTCCTGAAACAATTTTTCTTTTGTATTTCATGTCTAACTAGCTTGACAGGGAAGACTAAAAATGAGAATTGGACCTGCAGAATTTAAACAGTCTATATCCTTTAAACATTAGTTGGCCAAAGCAGATTTTTTCATTTATTTGTTTCGGATTAACACCTTTGAGCCAAAGACTCTTTTATATGGGTTCCACGTCAAGAACACATAAGGGAGATATTGGTACATGAAACAGATAAGTAGGGATTAAACAAACATACAGTGTAGTAATATAATACAGTCAAATAAATTGTATATACAAGATGCATGAAGGGTATCCAACATGTACAAGCAATGTTTTTTTTTTAAAGTTGTGAGTTGCACAAGATTATACCCATAGGTGCAGCCAGAGGCATTGTCAAGCAGGATGCTATGTCAGGGGCAAGAGCCTACTGCTCAGTTTCACACTGGTGGCAGGAAGGAAGGCAGAAAGCGATCACCGCCAGGAGGGTTGACTGAGAGAGGGGAAGGTGGGAAGGTACAGTAAGAGAGTTGGTAAGGTTACATAAGAGCAGTAAGCAAAGGGGAGGTACACTCAGAGAGGGGAGAAAGGAGAAGTGGATATGAAGGTATATAGAGGTGGCTGGGTAGAAGGGTTTGGGAGGAGGATAGTGAGGGGGTGGGGAAACGGAGGCTTTCTGGGTAGGTGAGGGGCAGGGGAAGGAGCTGGAAGGAAAAGAGGGGAAGTGGGGTGTGCAGGTTTATCGGGGTTGCAGGTAAAGATTGGTATGGGAGGAGGATAGAAAGAGAGTGAGAGAAGGAGGCATGCTGGGTAGGTGTAGTGGGGATGGTAAGGGGCAGGGGAGCATTGTGAGGACGAACAAAGGAGTTGGCATAACAGATGCAGGGCAGCAAGGTAGTCACAGTGAAGTGGGTTGGTGAGGGGCACGGGAGTGAGGGGGAGGACAGTCAAAGGGAAAGGACCTTGGATTAGGCATAACAGGCACAGGAGGCTCTGGTAACAAGGTAGCCATGGAGCTTTTGTTTAAAAGGGCCAAGTGTGGCCATGTCAGTAACTTCCCTGGGCAGGGAATTAAAACATTTTGGGGCTCTGAAAGCAAATGACTGCTGTCCTTGTGATATATGACACCGGGGGACTTGAAAGGAGGAGCTGTCTGAGCTTCTGGTGTAGTGTGTATTATGTGAGGGGATAAGGAGATTCTGCACTCCAAGGGACAGTAGTCCAATGGAGGCCTTATTTACTGCAAGACTGGTATGGTAGAAAATATGGTCATGCAGTTGAAGCCATTCTGCCTGTTCACAGAAGTCACAAATGTGTGTCTGGGGGGCAGCCCCTACAAGAAGTCGGCAGGCCTTATTTAAGGCTATGGATAGTCTCCTTAGCGCAGTGTCAGTTGCTGCTCAATAGATCACCAGCCCGTAATCTGTTAATGGGACTATGGAACTTTGGCAGCTATCTTGAGGGCTTGATCGGTGAGGCAGTGTTCATGTCTGTAGAGGAGCCCAATGTGGATATTCACTGATTTGGCGACAGGGTCTGTGTGGTTACTGAAGGACAGGGTAGGGTCCAGAGTAACACCAAGATACTTGATGGATTGGGTCTGTTCCAGAGCAGTACCTGAGCAATTCCTGATTATCAGCGGTTCTGCATGATGCTTGCTATGGGGGCTGTGGAAGAGCATAGATTTTTTTTTTTGTAATTAAGCACAAGTTTTTTCTCAAGGAACCATGCTTCAACTTTCACAAAACTATCCTGTAGTTGCCCAACAACAGAGTAATCAGAGTTCTTTGTGAAGATTACTGCATCATCTGCATAAAGCAGAACTTGTACGGGGCAAAAGTCTCGGAGTTTGTTAAGAAAAACAAAGGTCCCAGGATTGATCCTTGTGGTACACCTGATCAGACCAGCAGTTTGGTAGACAGAGCATCGCCTATTCTCCCCTGCTGTGTTCTGTCAGACAGATAGCTGCAAAACCATCCAATGGTGTTAGAAGACAGTCTAGTTCTGCTAAGTCTTCCAGCAGTAAGGGGTGACTGACTGTGTCAAACGTCTTGGAGAGATCGATAAAGGTAGCGCCGACGAGTTGCCCCTGGTCCATTGCCTGCTGGATGTAACCTGTGAATTCCAGGAGGGTGGAGGTTGTGCTGTGTCCTTTCCTAAAACCATGCTGGCCAGGACATTGGAGATTATACTGCTCCATGTACTCAACCAGCTGGTCAGCTGCAATTCTTTTGAGAGCCTTGGATAGAGGGGGAAGAATGGAGATGGGCCTGTAGTTGCCATGAAGGGCTGTCTCCACTCTTATATACGGGGGTCACCAATGCTAGCTTCCAGTTGCTGGGTAACTGGGCGAGCATGAGGGACATGTTGATGATCTTAGTAAGGGGAGACAGGACTACATCGAACATGAGGTCTATGAGCTTCAGGTCCAGTGTATCTCCACTGTATCTGCCCCCCCCCCTGCCGAGTACCTTGGTTAAATATTTTTTGGCTTCATTTTCTGTTACTGCCTTAAAATAGAATGGTGGGTGTAGCGAGTCCGAGACAGGAGCACTCTTGGAAATGGCACCAGGAGGTGGGTCAAAGAAGTCTGAAGGCAGGACATGGCTGAGCTCAGTAAAAGCAGAGTTGAATATATTGGCAATTTGTCGGGTCGAGGGTTATGGGGCCTTCTAGATTCAGCATGGAGGAGGCGGTTTTGGATTCTTTCCCAGTGATTTCCTTAAGGTTGCTCCAGAAATTCTTACCATCCTTCCTAGTGTCGGTGAGGACATTTCTATAATATGTTGTTTATCTAGACAGATGGCCCTGGAGCAGGCGTTTCTGGCAGCTTTGTACGTCTGTATGTCAGCTTGCTTGCCTGTGGTCCTAGCCTGATACCACAGGTGGTCATGGGATTTCATTTTTCTAGGAGATCCATAGTGATCCAGGAGTTAGCAGTACCCCTGACCTTCCGTTTTTTGAAAGGGGCGTGAATATCACAGTCTACAATCTTTGCTTTGATTGGGCCAGTATCATGTAAAGTTTTTGGTCCTTAAAGAAAAAACAGGACAGTTAACCATCAGCATTTTGTCCGTAGCAGCTTCCAGAAAAGCTTCGTGAGAGTGCTCTCATGTAAAACAGAATATATTATGTATACAAATATGAAGAAAAGTAGCACTGGAGGTAGAAAGTACACTTCGCATCAGCAGTCTCTGGTACCCAAAGGAGACTGAAACATCTGCAAAGCACTGCTTAGTAAACAAGCAGTAGCCTCTGGCACACAATGAGACAGGAAAAACTGCTAAGCCATCTTCCAGTAATGAGCAGTGGCAGCTGAACAAATGCAAAAAACAAAATTTTGAGCAAAAGCCAAATTAAACAGTTGGAAAAAATCAAAAGAAAAGCACCTTGAGGTGAACTGGTGCCAAGAGAAAAATACGCCTTCCGTGGAGGACATTAAACAAATGTGGCAATTTTTCAAAAACAACGCTGTTTTGAAAAACCTGCCTTCAATGGGACAGTGTACCTAGAGATACAGAGGAAGGCAGGGAAAGCAGGAGTGCAAAGGCACAAACAGAGGAGAGAGTAGCACAGATGGTAAAGAAGGGAAGATGAGACATTTTACAGATACAGTACATTAGCAATGAAGGTAGGCCAGCAGAGGGACTGTAAGGCTCAAAGGGGAGGAAGCGGTGTGCGTTGAGGGTGACCTAGAAAAAGCATCGATACAGAATGAATACTTCTGTCCGGTATTCACAGTGGAGGGTAGGGACAGAAACCACAGCTAGGCAGCAGAAACAATGGGGGAGAGTGGTAAACACCAGTCCTTTTACAGCAGAGAGGGGTTCCTGGAGGAACTCACAAAACTGAGGGTGGACAAGGCGATGGGGCCAGATGATATACACAGAAACATAGGCTTTGACAGCAGATAAGGACCGCCTGGCCCACCCAGTATGCCCATTTCCCTACCTATTGGATAAGTTGAAGATTCAAGTTTACCAACAGCCTACTTCCTCCTACCCCCACTATAACTGCCTTGTGTCTGTCCCATGCATCCTTGAATTCCCCACTGTTTTAGACCCCACAACCAAGATGGTGCAGGGCTTGCATCAGAAAACATACGAGGACAGATTAAAAAACCTCAATATGTATACACTTGAAGAGAGGAGGGAATGGGGGTATATGATGGAGACCTTCAAGTATCTTAAAAGACTTGAACAAAGTGTAGGGGGTGGCATCTTTCAGTACAAGAGTTGGAATAGCCTACTCCAGGCCGTGGTGGGAGCCAATGCAGTGTGGGGGGGGATTCAAACATGCATGGGATAGACATAAGGGAACCTTAGATGTGGGGAACAGAGGCAAAAGCCAATGACCAAGAAGGGTCAGCGGTCACTGATGCAGGCAGGGAATACGAGCAGACTAGGTGGGCCTAGCGGCCCTTGTGTGCCGTCAACTACTATGTTACAATGTGCCTCATTTTCATCCACAGGAGGCGACTGAGAAGGATGAGGAGGAATTGATTTCCACAGAGCATACTGCTAAGGAGGACTTCCGTTCCCCACTAAGGGTGAATGAGGACTATCCATCCTACACTGCATTTCTGAGACAAATAACTGACATGATAAATCTACTTGCAACTAAATCAGAAGTGGACAAAGACGACAGAAATCATGAGTATGCGGAGTCTCACCTTGACAAAATGTGTCCATACTAGTGTTGGGTGAAGTTGGGAAACTTTGCTTTTGTGAAGTTTCTCGACTTCCCGAAGTGTGAAGTTGATCTTCATTTAGCGAAGTGGCCACCATAAAAAAGAACCCCCCAAATCTTCCGGATTAGTGAAACCCACCCCTCCAAACACGCCATACAGTAGCTAAATTCCCCACCACTAGGCCCCCATTTCCTCCTCCTCCTCCATACCCTGTGAAGCTATTAAACTGTCATTAGTAAAAGTCATGGCTGCAGCCAAGCTGCTCTTCTTCCATCCTGCAAAACCAGTTCCCCCACTTCACCCTAATGCATCCGTCTGATTTAGTCATGTAATCTCTTTCCCCATCTTCTGGTGAATCAGTACCCCCACCCCCACCCCGGGTCCCTGAATGTCAGTGTGTAACCCCAGGAATCCGCCAGTATACATTCACAAACAGCAATCAGTCCATTGGATTGAGTTGCCCTGGAGATGGAATTTATGCTAATTATGGAATTTAGAATTAGAATCAAATTCAAACTCTGCACTATGGTTATCTTCCCTTAACAGTTTTACATCAGATTTGTGTCTCCGACGAACAGAGCAGTTCCCCTGAAGTACAGCTCCACTTTCTGGCCTCCAGAATGGTTTAGCAATTTAATTTCTTTTAAGGTTGGTTTATTGTCTATTTTTAGCAGTTTTTCCAGTTCCCAATCAGTTCTCAGGAACCGGAGAAGGCGGCCGGTTAGCGTGGTTCACGCCTTTGGGGAACTGCTTATTTTCTAATTAAGATTAATAAATCTTGCTGTAACTACCGCTTCATTTTTATTCTTTAGTGGTTTTGAAGCACAATTACGTTTGGTTCCATTATGGAGGGAACCAAGCCTAACTTACTTGTAAAAGTGTTAGGCTCCTTTTTAAAAGGGAACCAAACTACACTATCTTCTATAGTCCCTTTTACATGCATTGGGCTTTATCAAGCATTTTCCTAATATTTTTGGGAACTACATCTTTTTTCATTGGGTCTCTCTGTGTTTGGTATGACTGACAGACCTAATAAGGAAAGAACAGGACTCACAGGCTTAACTTGTACCCCTTGTTTTCAGCTCCTGGCAAGGGCAGACTGCCACAAGCTTTGCCTCAGGTGCCTTGGTCCTGACCATAATTTATTTTAAACTGTAAACTCTGTAAAAGGTTTTGCCCTAAAACACAAAAGAAAAGGGCTAAGAAAAGAGAAGACTTTATGACTTCTTGGTCTGCCTCAATGTCACCTGCTAAACATAGGACATAGAATTTGATGGCAGATAAAGATTGACAGGCCCATCCAATCTGCCTGTATCCCTGCCTAGCAAGAATGCCACACATCCTACTTGATCTCTGGCTTCATCTTTTCTGAACTGCTACTGAATCGCACCCCTATGTCTACCCCTTGAAGTTTTGAATTCTCCCACCACCACCGAGAGGCTGTTTCATGCCTCCACCACCCTTTTCGTGAAGAAGTACTTTCTTACGTTGCCCCTTAGTCTAACCCCTTCCAGTCTCATATCATGCCCTCTTGTTGTTCTAGAGCATTTTCTCTTTTGAAAGATGCTGCTGTCCTGTACCTTATTAGTTCTCTTGAGATACCCGAAGGTCTCTTATCATGTCTCCCCTCTCCCTCCTCTTCTCCAGGGTATACGTTATTTTATTATTATTTATTTTATTTAGCTTTTGTTGACCGGGTAAGTGCACTAGACAAATCCTGCCTATTTTCAGGCATGACCCGGGGGATATAGATGAATGCCAACTGACCTTGAACCAGATTAAGCTGTTGGTGGTATTTTTATTGAATGAGGGAAATTTGGCCAGGACACTGGGGAAATTCCCCTACTCTTTTTTTGATAAGTGCCGTGGGATCTTTAATATCCACCTGAACTACCACCAATCCAGGCAGATGGGACCTCGGTTTAACGTCTCATCCGAAAGACAGCACCTCAGAAGTGCAGCATCCCAGTCATGCTACACTACAGTGTCAGTACTGGGATATTAACCCAAGTGCCAGATGTGGGAACTGAACCCACAGCCCTCTGATCTCCCGGCCTCAGGGGCGAGTGTGCTACCTACTGAGCCACTGACACTGTTATACTGACATACTGAGTTCTTCCAATCTCTCCTCATATGACCTTTGGTGCTGGCCCTGTATTATTTTTGTTGCCCTTCTTTGAACTGCCTCTGCCCTGTCAATGTCCTTTAGGATATGCGGCCTCCAGAACTGGACACTGTATTCCAAGTGAGGTCTCACCAATGTCCTGTACAGTGGCATTATGTCCTCTTTTCTTCTGCTGGTGATACCTCTCCCTATACACCCCACCACTCCACTGGCTCTCCCCACCACCTTGGCACACTGTTTGGCCACCTTTGGGTCATCAGATAGGATTATCCCCAGATCTCTTTCTTGTTTTGTGGCCTCTAATATCACACCACCCATCATATACTCCTCCCCTGGGTTCCTGCGCCTCAAGTGCATGATTTTGCACTTTTTCGCACTGAATCCTAGCTGCCACTCAGGACCATTCCTCCAGCTTAGCTAGGTCCCTTCTCATTTTCTCCACCCCTCCCGGACTGTCTACCCTATTGCAGATCTTGAAGTTGTCTGCAAAGAGGCAAATAAAGGCTGAGATGAGGGTTTTGCCCTTCAGAATAAGCAGCAGTCTGTCAAAGGGGACAGAAAAGAAAGAAAAATCTGTTCAGCCATCAGAAAAGCACAGTAAAGCGGATACAGAATCCAGGGTGTCTGGAAGGGGGAACCCTGAGCCCAATAACAAAACTGTTATGCCCTGGTCATGTCCTCTGTTGAGGGCATTTTCTTGAATCAGCGGTCTTCTCCCTTCCTTTTTTTTTTTTTAATACTTTATGTTTATTAATTTTCTGTATAAGCAGACAATTAACATTTGCAAATCTCATACAGGGCATAGGAAGCATATTGTCACATCCACAATCAGTTGATATACACATTACGTTACCCATGTATTTTGGCACTGTAGGAATAGGGGGTAATCCTGGACAAAGAGTCCTGTAATATCAAGTCCCAAAAGTCTCTCAGTAAATGCCAGCCTCTTCAACGGTACAAGGTATGTCCATCAGGGAGATTTCAAACTAGAATATTAACACAATCCTCAGATTGCTAATTAAACCTGTTGCATGACTAGGGAGTAATTCCAAAAAAGATGACCCCTAATGCAGTCCCCCCCCCACAAGCATAGCAAACAGTACTTACATACTATGGAAACTTTACTGGACAATAATACTAGTACACTTGAAACTTGTACAGCTCTGGAGCATCAAGATAAAACACTGTATTAGCTGAAAACATTCTGGCATATGGCACGTTATGGCAGAATTCAAAATGGCTCCACGACCATCTCACGGCAATATTGCCACATACCCAAATTACACTTTTAGTTATACATTCCCTTCCATCATGCTGCCCAAAGTGTTCAGCATATGAAATAAGAGGTAGGCTATACACCTCCCACTAAAACCCAGAACCAGAACAAATGTTTTAATCAATAAAGATCTTTAAGCAATATAAATTTTTTAAACGTTATAGTCCAGACCTAGTCGCCAGCTTTGTTCGACTCGCTGTTCAGGTGCCTGTTGAGTCAAAACACAAAGGCATGGTGAGTGCCCACTAAGCCGAAGGCTCTCCCCTGTCCGCTTGATGCCTCACTGATTGAAGAAAGGGGTGGGAGAGCAGAATGAGATTGCCTTCTATACATCCAGTATCTTCCTTGCAGCCTGGTCTGACAGGAGAAGTCGGTGTGCCAAATAATGTTTGCTCCGCTGAGCTCCAACAGCTGTACCACTCTGGCGGTTGCAAGAACCTCCTTGCAGGTCCCAAAGTCCTCGATCACCATCATTGCAGGGCACGATTGGTAGGTGTTCACTCGTTGAACCATCCGGCCAGTCTCAACCTTTAGGACTGCTGATTGTCCATGTCAAAGGCTTTGTTCTGCTGTAACAGTCACTGCAAGGGGCTGGAATCCCTTGGTCCCAACCAGTGCAGTGTGCGGTTGGCATTTCTTTATACTAGCAACACACCTCAGACAAGAAAATACATGGGTGCCCCATGGGGGTTGGGGAGGTGGCTAATTACTGGAACAGGCTTGGCTCTCACCTCCCAAGAGCTCAGAGTTTAAATGAATTTGCCTCAAGAGGAACGGACTCTGAAATTTGTAGCAGCAAAACATGTAAATTATGTACCTACCGTAATTCTTGATCTTCCCTTGTATCTTCACCATGGCATACGGCCGATTCGTCGCAGTAGAGTTAGTCGCAGTCAAACTGTAGTGCCGATCTCATCATGATGTAATGTTGTCACCGGTACAACAGGTAGTGGGCACAATGCAGCCACCGCAGCCAGATACTTGCAACATTCTGTCCGCTGATGTACGGCGACAATATATTTTTTTTCAATTCAAATTTTATTAGCAATTTTACAATAACACAGGAGACAGAAGTAGTAACAGACAACATTATTACAGTATGAGATACGTTCTGTCCCTCCCACCCCCATTCCCTCCCACCCAATACAGCAGCATCACCGAAAAACAATCCAGTCATTTAACTAAGACATGTTATTATTATCATCACCAATAATAATTAGAGTGTGTAAGGGATCCCAAACTCGCATATATTTCTGTTATCTATTATAGAGGCCCGCAATGGCTTTCTCTGTTCTGAGATTAGCTAGGATTTCATGAAGCCATTCTTAGTAAGATGGACAAATGTCGTCCTGCCAATGCTTGCGAACGACTTTTTTAACAGACAAGGCTATCATGGAAATATGAAATCTCTGAGTGGTAGCCTCTATAGGGGATAAGTCCCCTAGCAGACAAATTTCTGGGGTAAAGCAGTCCTGAAGACCCAAAAAGGGGTCCAATTTGGTCTTAATTGAATTCCACAAGGGGGTTATCTTAGGACATTGCCAAAATATATGGAGAAGTGTTCCTTTATCTAGGGAACATCTAGAACACAAATCTGAGTCTAGAAGGCCCCAACTAGCAAGTTTTGGGGGAGTATAATAAAGATTATGTAAAATATGGTATTGCATGAGCCGTAGTCTGTCTTGCGACACTTACTTATGGCAATACCACCATAATACAGGCCAGTCCAAGGTATAATGGGGGAAGAGGGAGGACCAATACTTGGTGGGACCATAGGAACTTCCAAACCGCCAATGAAAAAGGGCCTGGTATAGTTTCGAGATTACCTTGGGAGGACCTAACAAGGGAGTAAGCTCTGGTTAAAAAAGGAAATGCGGGGGGATGGGGAGGAATATTGCCCAACGTACTAACAAGAAGGTGTTTAAGTTGGAGAACCTTGAAGTGGCTAGATACTGGAATATTAAATTTCGAGATTAACTTGGGTACAGAAAGCCAAGACCCCTCACCATCATGGAAAGTAGATACAATCTCCTCTCCCAGCTGAGGCAACCACTTAGAGGTAATTCTCTGCTTGTTTATTAATAAGGACGGTGAGTTCCATATGGATTGAGATAAATCCAGATGAGGTTTGAAACGCAAAAGAGAGCAAAGTTGAGCGTGTATTCATAATGAAGTCACTAGCGTTGGACATTTTCAAATAACTTGTAGGGAGGAAGTCTTGACATAGAACAAAGTCAGGAGATTGATACCTGTAGACTGGATAAAATCCGGTTCTGTTTTGACTCAAATCGGCCTCAGGCTACCGGGACCTGGGTTTAGCCATTTAAGGTACTTTGATAAATGACTAGCCCGGTAGTATGAAGCCAGATGAGGAATATGGAGACCACCATTGAGTTTCTGAGTTGCCAATTTGTGGTATGCTAAACAGGGATGTTTATTAGACCATATAAAGTTAGTAAATAAACTATGCATTTCTGAAACCAGGACAATGGAATGAAAGAGTTAAGAAGCGATAAAGGATAGAAAAGACGGGGATAACACGTTAATTTTGATTAAACTAATACGGCCCCATAACGAAATAGGGAGTTTTGACCATCTATCAAGGTCTTGTGTAATGACCTGAGACGGGGGGGGGTTCCAGGTTCTCTTTAAACCACAAGGAGGGGTTACGTGTAAGTCTGATGCCAAGATATTTGAGGGAGACTGGTGACCAAGAAAGCCCAAAAGAAATAACATTGTGTTTAAACACCTTGTTATTGAGAGGAAAAATAGATTTGTTGGAATTTAATTTATAATTCGAAAAGGAGATGAACTTCACGATCGTGGCTAACATAGCCGGAATTGACAAGTCAGGATAGGACAAATGGAGAAGAAGATCATCTACATATGCTGTAACCTTAACTATGGTATTACGTAGCGGTATACCTTGTATGTCTGGGTTAATTAAAAGATTCCGAATGAACGGTTCTAAATATAAATTAAATAGTAAGGGGGAGAGGGGACATCATTGCCTTGTTCCAGAGTATAAAAGAAAGGGCTTTGAGAATGCACCGTTCCCTGAGATCCAGGCAGAAGGAGCTTGGTAGAGGGCTCAGATCCAATTTATGAATGTAGAATGAAAAGCAAATGCCTGGAGAGTTTGAAATAAGAAGTTCCAATTCACACGATCAAATGTTTTCTCGGCATCCAGGGACACCAAAACAGCTGGAAATGTGGCATCCCTGGACTCCGAGAAGACATGGGAAAGAGTTTGAAGATGGTGCGATGACAAACGCCCCTTCATGAATCCTACCTGTGGCATTCCAATCAGGTCAGGGAGAACCAGAGTAAGCCTGTCAGCCAGGATCTTCAAAAGGATTTTAATATCTTGGTTCAAAAGGGATATGGGCCTATAACTCTGTACCATCTTGGGATCCTTGTCAGATTTAGGGAGAAGAATAATTAGGACTTCAAACAAGTGGGGATCGGAAGCAGCCCCAGACAGGATGTGGAGAAACAATCTATGAAGGGCCGGAGCTATTTGATCCTGAAATGTTTTATAAAATAATGATGAAAAACCATCTGATTCCAGAACCCTATCCGGAGGAAGAGCCTTTATTACTTCAGTAATTTCGACCAAGGATATGGGAGAAGACAGAAACTTCCTTTGAGGTTCAGACAAGGAGGGGAGATGAGACTCATGGAGATATGCCTCTACAGCCTCCGGTGAAGGGGGATTGTCCATGTCACTGTATAGTTGCTGATAATAGTGCGCAAACTCCTGCACAATCTCGGAGGGGGACGATATCAGGGATCCATCTATATGAGACCTGACAGGTGGGATAAACCTAACAGATTCCTGTTGCATGATCCTTAAAGCCAACAGGTGCCCCGCTTTTTCACCTTGGTCAGTGTAAAGAGCCTTGGTGTGAATAATGGCCAGTTCAGCTTTGTCCCTTAATAAATCTAGATACCTGTCCTTAACTGAGAGCAGTTTCCGCCTAGATTCCTCTGGAGTTTGAGGGGATAAGTTAGCCTCTAGGGTGCAAATTTGCGACAATAGTGACAGAGGCTCAGCTTTGCGTTTTTTTTTCCCGCTTGGCTGCTAAACCAATCAAAAAAACCCTCAAGTAAGCCTTAAAGGCACCCCATGTGATATCTGGTGTCGTGTCTTCTGTGGAATTTACCGAAAAGAAAAAATCTATCTGGTCTTTTACCTGCTTGGAGATGCATAACTCCTTAAGTAACTGGTCATTTAGTTTCCAACGACTCTCTTTTTTAGGAAGAGAGAGTAAGGCTAAACGACACATCACTAGAGAATGATCAGATATAGGGCCAGATTGAATTGAGGAAGATATCACCCCTGGAAGAGATTGGGATATTAGTAAATAATCTATGCGAGAGTGCGACCTATGTACTGGGGAGACAAAGGTATACTCCCTACTATTGGGGTGTAAAACTCTCCACACGTCGCATAAGCCACACTGATCTAATAAATCTCTAACTGCTCTCTGCCCAGGTGAGAGTCCCTTTAGTACAGATCCTGACCTGTCAAGAACAGGGTCCAACACCAAATTGAGATCCCCGCCCATTACTATTGATATAGGAAGCAAGGGTAAAAGAAGAGTTATAAGCTTCATAAAGAAAAACAGGTTACTCACTTGTAACAGTAGTTCTAGGAGTGGTATATGTTGTTCATCCACACTGTCTGGCATGTCCCTTTCCCCTTTAAATCTTGCCGGAAGTCTTCAAGCTGGCTCCTCCCACCCACCTGGGTGGTACATACCTCTGCTCCACCCCATGACACCAGATCTTAGCCCGCTGGAAGCAAGGTGGTGTGCCTAAAGCCGGGGAGGTCGGGTGGGTGCGTGTGGATGAACATATACCACTCCTAGAACTACTGTTACAGGTGAGTAACCTGTTTTTCTAGGAGCGTGGATACGTTGTTCATCCACACTGTCTGGCAGACTCCTAGTAGTTCTCTGGGAGGAGGGAGGCAAGGCGCACACCCCCTACTTAGGGAACAGAGATTGGAGAACCGAGGCCCCAAAACCAGCATCACGGCGTGACTCAAGGTCGATGTGGTAGTGGGTAATGAAGGTGTTTGCCGACTTCTAGGTAGCAGCTCGACAGATATCCTGGATAGGGATGTCCCTGAAAGCAGCCACCAATGCAGCAGTATGGCGGGTAGAGTGAGCTCTTCACTCTCTGGGAGGCTCCTTGCCCGCCAACTCATAACACAGACTTATGCATGATGTAATCCATCTTGCAATAGTCCGTTTGGCTGCAGGTCTGCCAGAAGCAGTTTTAGCATAGGTGACAAACAGCTGGCGACCCTCTCCCCGGATTTCCGCCGTCCTCTCCTTGTAGTAGGAGAGAGCACGTCTAAGGTCCAGGGTATGGAGCCTGTACTTGGCGTCCGAGGTGTAGTTAGGGTAATATACCAGCAGAGTCAACACCTGGTTAAGGTGAAACTCTGACACCACCTTCGGAAGAAATTTCGGGTGGGGGCGCAGGACAACTTTGTCCCTGTGAAAGACCAGATAAGGAGAGTAAACCAAGAGCGCCTGGAGCTCCCCTGTCCTTCTGGCTGACGTGATAGCCACCAGGAAGGCAGTCTTCCATGACAAATGTGACAGCTCACACTTGTGCATTGGTTCGAATGGCTTGCCCATGAGCTTTGCCAGTACCAGCAGAAGATCCCACGGAGGTGGAGGTTCACACACCGGAGGGGATATGTGATCCAGGCCTTTGAAAAAACGCCCAACCACTGTCTCCTGTGCCAGCATCGACTGACCGGGCCACGCCCGGTTAGCAGAGATGGCTGCCAGGTGCACCCTAAGGGTCGATGACTGAAGACCCCCTTTGGAGAGAGACCAAAGGTAGTCTAAAATGTTAGCCACAGAGCAGGATAAGGGGTCCAGACTCTTACCCTGACACCAAATGGAAAACCTTTTCCATCTGAAAGCATAACATTTCCTGGTCGATTCCTTACGAGATGCCTCCACCACAGTGTAGACATCCACGGAAAGACCCAGAGCCTGGAACTCTAGCCGCTCAGGAACCAGGCTGTGAGGTGCAGGGACTGAAGGTCCAGGTGGAATACCTTCCCCTGGTTCAATGATATCAGGTCCAGGCGGGTACAAAGCCACTCCAGGGCCCTGCAGCTGAGGCTGAGGAGATCTGGATACCAGAACTGACAGGGCCAATCTGGGGCTACCAGGTTCACCTTCGCCTTGTCCCTCCTCACCTTGAGTAACACCTTGTGGATCAAGGGAAATGGAGGGAAGGTGTAGAAGAGGCCTGGGGTCCACGGCCTCGAGAAGGCATCCCCCTGCAGCGAGCCCTGCTGAGGGGGGCAGGCATAGTACAACCTCAGCTTGGTGTTCTCCCTGGAGGCAAAAGAGTCCACCAACGGTTTGCCCCAACATGAGAACAGACTGTAAGCTACCTCTGGATGGAGAGACCACTCGTGGGATGTCTGGCCTATGCGGCTGAGAGCATCCACCAGTTGGTTCGAGGTTCCTGCCACATGGATGGCAAGAAGATCCGGCTCCAGCCGGCTAACAAAGGTCCAGATCCGGAGCGCCTCCTTGCACAGCAGACGGGAGTGCATGCCAGCCTATTTGTTGAGGTAGTACATGGTCGTGGTATTGTCCGTCTGGACTTGAACCACTTGACTCCGAAGCTGAGGAGTGAAAGCTGACAGTGCCAGTCTGACTGCTCTGAGCTCCAACAGGTTGATGTGGCAACAGGACTCCTTGGGGGTCCAGAACCCGTGGGCTCTGTGGTCCCCCATGTGGGCTCCCCAGCCCATGAGAGAGGCATCGGTCATGAGGACGATCGTCAGCTCGGGGCGGATAAACGGGATCCCTTCCCGCAGATGACTTGGGATGATCCACCATTGGAGAGCGTCCCACATCCTCTGGGTGACAGTGACCAGCAGGTCGAAAAGACCCTGATGCTGAGACCACTGAGCGGCCAGCTCCCATTGGAGGGGGCGCATGTGCAATCTGGCCCAACAGACCACTGAGGTGCATGCCGCCAAGTAACCCAGAAGGCGCAGGAAGTCCTGGGCAGGGCACAAGTGCTCAACCAGAAATGATTGGGCAAAGGAGGAAAGAACCTCCGCCCTGTCCACCGGAAGCAGAGTTCTGGCTTGACGAGAGTCAAGCTCTGCCCCAATAAAGCCCATCACCTGAGAGGGCATGAGTTCTGACTTGGCCTCGTTGATCAGGAGGCCTAGATGGGAACAGGTTCGAAGGGCCAGGTCCCTGGACCTCTCCACCTCCTGCAGGGAGGAACCCACCAGGAGCCAATCATCGAGGTGAGGTATATGCGAACCCCTTGACGCTGTAGATGAGCTGCCACCACTGCAATGCATTTGGTGAAGACCCGTGGGGCCGATGACAGGCCGAACGGCATGGCTCGGAACTCGTACAGGGTCCCTTCGACCCTGAAGCAGAGGAACTGCTGGTGGGATGGATGGATTGGGACGTGAAAGAACGCATCCTGTAGATCCAGTGAACAGAACCACATTTTGCTCCAGAGATGGGATGATCTGGTTCAGAGTTACCATCCAGAAGTTGTGAGGCCTGAGATATTGATTCAGGTCGTGGAGATCTAAGCTGGGGCGCCAACCCCCTGTCCGCTTGTGCACCAGGAAGTATCTGGACATGAAGCCTGGGTCTGAAGGAGAATCTGGCACTGAAGCTACTGCCTCTTTGAGGAGAAGCTGAGCAATGTCATCCCGAAGGGCCGACTGAGCGCCAACTGAGATCCTTTCCTCCTGTGGGGCACGGGCTCGGCTGGGGGGCTACTGCTCGAACTTTAGAAGCAGTTCCTGACCGACCACTTCCAGAACCCACCTGTCCGAGGTGATGCCGGACCAGGGGGAAAGAAAGTGGCAGAGCCGGCCCCCCACGGGAGGACCCACAACTGGCGTGACGGGTGTAGGGGTGGCCACCCCGACCCGTCACTGTGCAGGCTTAGAGGAGGAGGAGGCTCCTGGACCAGCACCTCGGCCTCCTTTGCGGGGCTGTTGGGGACCCTGCTTGGGCCTAGGGCGCCAAGCTTGAGCCTGCTGATGCTGCTGGTGCTGCTGACCTCCCTGGAAGGAGGGTTGCCTAACCACAGGGGAAGAATGCCAAAAAGGCTTCTTCTTGCGCTTCTGCTGGTTCTTGCCCGAAGAACCCTTAGCAGAGGTGGCATCTAAGGTGGCATTAGACTGCTCAATGTGCTGGAGATGGCCTGCCACTCCCGGACCGAAGAGGCTGGTGCCAAGGAAGGACACGTCAGCTAGCTTGTGTCAAGTATCCGCTGGAAAGGAGGATAATCTCAGCCAGGCCCTGCGGCGAGTGGCCACTGCGGCAGCTAGTGAACAGGCACAGGAATCCCCAATGTCCAGAGCCGTCTGGAGCTGCTGTTTTGCAACAGCACGGCCCTGGTCATGGGCCTGCTTGACCGTGGTCTGCATGTCTGCTGGGAGATGAGGAAGGACTTCATCAAGTGACCCCAGCAGGGCGTGAGAGAAGTGTGCCATAATCACTGCCCAGCTGGCCTGACGAAGGCCCACGGATGAGGCATATACTTTCCGGGCAGAGTGGTCCATATTTTTGGCCTCCTTGTCCGGAGGGCGGTCAGTATCTGTAGAGCTACCTGTGCGCCGAAACACTGAGGCAGTCACAAGGCTCTCAGCCGAGGGATGTTCAGTGAAACCCGCCAAGGACCCCATGGGTACGGTGTACTTAACAGCCATGCAGGCGGACAGAGCCGGGCGAGGGGGGGCGCGTTGCCATAGCTCTAGGACCGGGCCAGCAATGGCCGGCCACTGGAAGGCCTCCGTCGGGGTATCCCCTCTTAAGATATCCGTGAGCGGATATCCCACCTTCTTTTGAATAGGCTGTAAAGGCATGCCCGTGGACTCAGAAATAAGTCAAAGGATGCCCTGGAAGGAGGAAGGCCCTTCCTCCAAGCCTGTCACTGACAGCTCATTGTCAGGGTGTGAGTGAAAGCCAGTGGTATCCGAGTCCGAAGAATCGGGATACAAGGGTCTTCCACCCACGTCCCCTTCAATACGCCATAAGGCGATCGGGAACGAAGGTGATGGATAGCCGACGGGGCAAGCCCGTATCTGTCCGATCCTCCTTCGAGGGCGCCCCTCCCTGAGGCTGCTTGGGCGGTGGTTCCACCAAAATTGGTGGGGAGACCGGAACAGGCCGAGCCGGAATACATGCTGGTCCTACCAGAGGGAGTATCAATGTCCTTGGTCCTGGGGGGGGTCGGTGCCGGCCGAAGAGGCTGGGGCCAAGTAATGGCCGGTGTAGCTGGAGTAGACAGCTTTTGACCAGTCAAAAGTAGCTGCTGCCACATGAGGTTCTCATAACGTCGACGAAGCTTTCGTCTAAGTCTCTCCTCGTCCAAGGAGGATGAGGAATGGCGATGGCGCCTCTTCCGGGAGTGTTTATGACCCTTTTTCGGCTTTTCAACTGACGGGATCCTACTCCTTGATCGAGACCAATGGTGTCGGCTCTGTCGATCGGCAGAAGCCGGATCCGTAAGAAACAGAGGTTCCGGATCTTGTCCCTCGATCGGTATGCCAGAAGGATGAGTCTCCTCATCGGGGAAGGAAAGGATGGGAGTCCTCTCCAAAGAGTCGGCGACAGGAGTCGGCGACAACGTCTCGATCGGGTCGAGAGAAATCTCGTCCGGTTCTGCCTTATTCTCGGCCTCGGTGCCTTGGCCTGACAGGAAGTCCGAGAAGCCGGCAGCTGAGGAAGCGATCTCGACCGAGGCCGAGACTGCCTGATCCTGTGTACTGGACTGCTCTCGGTCCCAGGAATGTCTTCTTCGACTACAAGAAGAAGATTTGAGGTCCTTGTCTTTTTTCTTGGAGCGGGAGGAGTGAGAGCCCAAAGGTGCCTCACCCGTAGTAGGGAGAGACTGGCACAACTCCCGAAAGGAACCAGTAAAGGTGGAGCCCAGGTTGAGCGGCACGAAAAAACTTCGCGTAAGTTTGGGCAGCTTCCTCCTTGAAAGCCACCATCTGTTCAAGCTGCTTAGCAGATCCCGCAGCCGAGGAAACCGCCCACCTGGCCTCTTTCGATTTCACCGGTGGACTGCGACGCTCCGGCCTCCCTAGTTGAAGGCATGTCTTGCGGTCATCCAGGATGTTGAGATGGAAGGACAGACAGATGGTGCAAGCCAAGGTATTGTGCACGGCACCTAAGCAGTAAACGAACGAGAGGTGGGGATCGGTGCGAGACATTTTCTGTGTGCAAGGACACCAGCGAAACCCAGGGGACGACTTGTCCTCCATGTCCAAAGCATTCAGATCCGAATCGTAAACTCTTAATGAGTTTTAAAGACAGCAAATGCAGTGAAAACAGTAGATTAGACTCCAGAGCCTACGGTACTTGAAAAGTAGCACGAGGAACCTGTATCTTCCAGTGGAAAGGAAGATCTGGTGTCATGGGGCAGAGCCGAGGTATATACCACCTGGGTGGGTGGGAGGAGCCAGCTTGAAGACTTCCGGCAAGATTTAAAGGAGAAAGGGACATGCCAGACAGTGTGGATGAACAACATATCCACGCTCCTAGAAGCTGGGATTATCTATGTTGGTGCTGTAAGTACTACAGAGTAAAAGTGGCATAGAGAAAAGTGTACCTTGGACCATAATGTATCTACCACCAGAATCCCTAAAGACCTGCGTGGGGGTAAAGGGAACATTTCTACTAATAATTATCATGACCCCACAACTGTTCGTAGACCCCTGGGCAGCAAAAACTTGCCCAGTCTGCTGCCTCCTCAGTTGTAAAGCCTTGGTTTCTAATAGGTGGGATTCTTGTAAAAAGGTAACCTGGGATCATAAAAGATTCAAATGTTTGAGTATTTGATATTGCTTGGGCTTCCTCCTGATCCTTTTCACATTCCAAGTTGCAAAAGTAATGTCATTAGCCATCATGCCTTATAAGAAGAAAACGAACATAAAACAAGTGGGTAATGATGCAACATTTAGCAAATAAACACAACCCCCAGATACTGTTGTACAACCCTCCCTACCCAATCCCCTCTTAACCCTTAAACAATTAACCTTACTAAAACCCCCACTATCCCACTTTTTCCCAGCCCACCCCCCTCTTACCTATCCAGCAAAACGTTCTGCAGCTTCCCTTAACCTCTCTACTCCCCTCCAACCATCAAGTAACAAATTTCCTTTGTACACAGGCTTCCAGCTATCAATTTGCAGGAAAAAAGAAAAACATTTGTAAGAAAGGAAAGAAGCCCCCAGTAAGCACAGCTTAAGCAAATCCCTGTCTCACCAAACACCCTGAAACTCGGGGAAACTATCTCGAAGACAGTGAATATAAAGAATCCTCCGGTAACGTTATACACTATTCCCCTCTTGTGGACAAAATGAGGAACTACATGAAATATAAACACAACAAAATCGGCGATCTACACTGAAAACCCCCTCCAATACGGATCCTTCAGCTTCTGGAAAATGATAATTCGTTTATGTTCAGCAAACAAAGTACACTGACAAATTTTTGTAATGACTTCCCTAGAGAGAAGGACAAAAACACCAGGAGAAGGGGGTCTGTTACCAAGCAAGACTTCTGGCGATGATTTAATCCATCCTCTTCTTTAACAAAGGACACTCCGCTAAGATCCAGTTCCAGGACCTGATAGTCATGACTAACAGTAACGTCCGTTGCAACTTGCAGCATTTCAGAATCGCTAACCAGCTGGATCGCTCAATTCTGGATTAATTAGCTAGCACATCTCTACAGTAGGGGCTTACCTCAGGATCTATGTAGTCCAGGTGCCCGCGAAACAAATCCAGAAGAGCCAACCTGAGTCCTGCTCTAGCTGCTTCTACTTTCTCGAAAGACTGCCAGGTTCCTGAGATCAAGACTTGCAGCTCTGCGGGGTAAATCATTTGGAACCGGAGACCCGCAGCAATAATCTTAGACACAAGTGGGTGAAAGGCTTGTCTGCGCTGTCGGATCGTGGATCGTAACAGGGAGGTCCTGGATCACACAAAACCTTTTCCCTTCCCACTGGAGGTCCTGGATATCGCAGATTTTCGACAAGAAGTATTGCCTTTCCAAATAATTCAGGAACTGCAGAATCATTGGTCTAGGGGGACAGCCCGGCTGGGGCATAGGTCGCAGGGCTCTATGCGCCCTTTCGATAACGCCAGTTGGGGCCATAGGGAGAAGGACCCGCCACCTTGTCAACCAGCTTCTGGGCAAACAGGACTGCATCAGGTCCCTCTTCCAACTCCGGAGCCCAATAATTACCACATTATTTTGCCGGCTGCGCCCCTCTAAATCCTTGATCTTCTGTTCCATCTTTGTGAGCTTCTGGAGCAGACCGACAACCTCCGAATCTGTTTTCTCTGCCTGCATTTCCAAGGAGACCACCCTGGCCTCATTATCCGAGACTCTCCTCGACGTATCTTCCATGGCTGAAGTTAAGGACTTAATTTCTGCTGCCATACCTCATAATTTCGTCCTGAAACAGACGAAATTCTGTGAGGAAGTCTGCAAGGGTAAGCGTCTCTTGCTCTAGTTTAGCAGAGGATTGTATAGTTGAAGCTGATGCGGCATGGGCCCTCTGCTTTTTCGGGGCCTTCTCAGGCGTTATTGGTGGCATGTGCCGAGGTCCCGCTTTTTTCATTTCCACCTCTATGCTGCGCGGAAAACTACTGTCTCGCTGTGTTGTAGGTAAGCGAAAGTTCGGGGCCTAAAAACTGACCCGATTACCAAGAAAAAGGAACTTTAAACGTGGACTTAACACTGAGAGGGTCGGAGCTCAGGAAAGAGCGTCTTCTAGGTAGGCTGCATCACGTGTTCCCACAGCGACAATATTAACAAGTGATCAGTGGCTGTGCATGGTATTTTCTCACCTCCCCATTTCCCCTGATCCTCTTTTGACCTCAAGTGTACTAAGGCACAGATTGTCCCTGTTTCAGTGGCTCAAGTGTACTAAGGCACAGATTGTCCCTGCTTCAGTGACTCAAGTGTACAAAGGCACAGATTTTTGTCAGTTCTCAGCAACACTGCTGTCCTTTGCTCTTACAGGAGTATACCTGCGTGAAATTGACCCGATCGCTGCTGACATCACTAACATGATCTGACGTCCTGACCAACTGAACTACTAATCAAAAGCTTACCTTGTTTTGTTTGCTTCCTTTTGGCTTTTCTTTTTTTATTTCCAGTTTTTATTTTTGAAACAAATAAAATGATAATGCTATGTGGTCATGACACGCCATCACTAACCATGCCAAATATCAAAACTGATGGTAAACAACAAGCCATAAGATGTAGTTACTATGACAGCTGCCAAGCCCTGAACACTGATCACCAAAACTGTGTTTTGTTTGGCAGCACAATCAACATGTTTGAACAAAAAAATGATCTGTATAACTGCCTTTTTTGCACATTGTAGCACAATAAGACTATGTTACACACTGATGTGCACATTTCGCATGCCTTTTACTAAATGCTTTTTAAATGATGTTACCTTCTGGAAACGAATTTTTAAAAAATTAAGTAAAGATTTATTGAGCAGCAATAGCAGGTAACACCAACAATGACGTTTTGTGCCCCGGCAACTTAGTTGTGCGGCAATATACACATGAGACCAGTGCTGGAAGCAACTTTGTGAATGGTGTTCTTTTGTCCTCACGGCATTTTGACTGCGACAATCTGTCCAGGGACCAAAATGACCATACACGCTTCACCATTCATTACTGATGACTCTAAGCCATACTCACGCACCCGCTCGGAAGCTTTTTTATTGTGTGTGTGGGAGGAGTCGAGGCCGACATGGTACTTGCGGGTTGGCCGTTAGGCGCCGCTGACTCCTCCCCCACCCCAGTTCTGTTTTGCTGGACAGAGCAAAAGGGGGAACAACGAAAATTAGGATGAGGCAAGGGATCCGAGGGATAGGAAAAGAAAAGGATATAAACTGAAAAAGGAATAAGCCGGTCAAAGGACAGAGGGGAAGTAGGAGTCACTGTCTGGACATTAGGACCCCAGCCCCTGGGCAGCAGCACAGGAGAGAAAGAGAGGGAAAAGAATGAGTAAGAGAGGAAAGATAGACAATAGGAGGAGAAGGCAAGAGACCGCCACCATGCTCAGTCAGAAGATTGTTGGCTTCTCCTTATTCTCAAAACCTGTGAGGTATGAAGACACAGGTGCAAGGATCTTGTCAGGTTCCAGAAACCACTGGACATACGTCCAGAACAGGAGAGTTTGAAATGGTCTTGGAGAATATAAAGCATGGCGGTGTCTGCTCCCTCCTACCCCTAAAACCGGGATGACAGTTCTGGAGCATGGCCCTCTCAAGCCTACCACTTGAGGGCTTAGCCAAGGGGGGACCCTCTAATCAGGAGAGGACCCTGTCCAGAAACAACCCTATATATCAAGGGGACAGAGAGAAAGGGGGGGCTCTTTCTCGAGATGTTCCGATGGAGTCCCTACCCTTTTTTTTGGGGGGTGGGGGTCAGCAATGGACAAGCTAGGTCCGTGGCAAGTCGCGGAAGATACCCCACAGTACACCTGACTGAGAACCCCAGGGAGTTCCCTTCAAGGCCAGGGTGAAGACCCTACTTGCTGCCCTCCTCAGGCTGGGTGCTCTGTGACTTACAAAAGGAAACCGAGGGCCCTGAGGTACCAGGGGGACTCTGCCCCCAACTGGCCTAATAGAGGGGGAGGGCGAGCAGGGTGGAGGCGGCACCCAGAAGCTGAGGCCCAAGCGGGTGAGGTGGGTGGGAATCAGTAATGAATGGTGAAGATACAAGGGAAGATCAAGAATTACGGTAGGTACGTAATTTACATATCTTCCCCTTATCAATCTTCACCACTCTTTACTGCTGGGTGAGTACCAAGCCCCCTGGAGGGGACCTGGCACTGCCCTGAGGGAATAGTTTCTCTCAGCCTCCTGTGGGGGATACCCTTTTTTAGCCATCCTAGGCCATACATGGTCTAAGGTTGTTCAGGGTGGGGAGGTGTTCCTCGCGACTGGGGGGACGGAACATGCCCCTGCAAGTTCCTCCTTGCCCTGCGGGAAAAGAGACGGGTCCCTCAGAAGGCGCAGGAAATCACCCTATGCCAGGCCACAGGCGACAATCTTGACAGACGAAGCCATGCTATCTACCTAATGCAGATCGCTGTCCCTACCAGTCTGGAAGCCACCTCACTGGTGTCATATGATGCCCTTGCCTGGTGCCTTGCAAGCTCCAGACCCAGTGCACAGAGGGGAATGGCCTGCCTAGATTCCTCAGTGTCAGGCAACAATACTAACACCTGTCCAGCATTAACCACAAGTGCCTGTTGTAGGCAGCATAGTGGGCCTAATGTGATAGAGAATACTCTTCTTCCCCACCGGTCAAACTCTGCAGAGTCCAGATCTGACAATTGGTCATGCGTCGGGTGTCGAAGCCCGGAAGGAGTGTTTAGGGCTGTCAACCCTGAAGGTGGGTGAAGCAGAGAACCGAGGGACTCCTGGGGTGCACAATATCTCCTCTTGAAGTCTGCTGGGGCTGGGGATGAGGCAGCTGGTGACTGCCAGGTGTGGATCAATGCTTCCTGGAAAGGACTAGGCCAGAAGGGAGCACAAGGTGCTTCGCACCGAATTCACTCAAGAAGGAGCATGTCTCCCACTCAGTATTGCGCCTGACCACATGGGAAATATGGAGCTCTGGAACTAACCTCAAAAGGAATTGCTGATATTCCGTGAAATCTGCATCAGAAGAGAGATGGACGGAACATTCCTCTTCCTCAGAGGAAGTCAAGGAAGTAGAGGGGCTCGGATGTACAGAGTCCTCCTGTGACAGTAGGTACAGGCGGAAGACCCACTCGTCCATAGCCCTGACATACCTAAGGAAGGCCACCGCAGCAGCTCTGAACATCTCCCAGGTCAAGGGCCCCTTGAGACCCATATGGCCAGGGAGAAGAGGAGGTGTCTGCAGAGGGATTGGGGAAGGGCACCTGACAGAAAGTGCCCGACCTCTGCCAGGGCTCTGAGACCTCACAGTAGATCCTCCTGCATGGGGGGGATCCAGTGATCGACCCAGTCAGCGAATGCTGCAAATTGGAGAACAAATCCTGGCTGAGCCCTGAGGGGGATTCTCGCACTGACTGGGGTTGCATGGTTCCAGAAGGGCAAACCCTAGTGCCAACCACTAAGGGCACCTTTGTAGTCTCAGAGGAGGAGAAGCGGGGTTCGGCACTGCAGCTCCTCCCCACCCCCCGAAGGGTAGTGGAGGAGGGCTCCTATGCTTCACCCCAACCTCTCAGCCCCTTGGACTCCGAGGCCGTGCTCTTCCTTGTGCCCAGTGCTAAGGGGCCCCACAATCCTGCCGGCCCCCTGAGGGAGGCTGTAAAAGAGGAGGTCCCCGTCCCAGCTGCAGTAACCAGGGCAGCACCAGAAATGGTATGGTAAAACTATTTTTATACAGGAAAACATGCCATTTGGACACTGACAGTCCAGTTTACAAGACAGACCTGTACACTATCTAAAGTTCCATAAATTACAAATATAAAAAACACATTTAACAATAACAGACAAAGCAATCAATAAAAAAATTATAAAATACAGATAGAGTAGTGCAAATTTTGAATGGGGGAATAAAAAATTTAACTTCCAAAAATTATCTCATACAGTTACAAGTGCGTTTACAACAATTTTTTATTGCCTTTACAAACTTTCCATAGTCAGTTTCAGCCTGTGTAAAGGGTGGCAAAGCATTCCAATGTTGAGCTGCCTGGGATTTTAAGGTTCTGTCACCGTAACTATTGTTTCTTTTATCTTCATGCATTTTATTTTGGTGTATAGTCTGAAACAAATATCTCTTTGTATCTGATGTACTTGGAAATAGAATTTTATTAATATTGTGGCTAGAATAATTTGTTTCATATTTATGGATAAATGTTAACCAATTAATTGTATAATCTAGATCAAAAGGCAACTGGTCTAATCCAGCCAGAAGGGTACAACGATGCATTCTAAAATTACAACGAAGAGCATACCTAGCTGTCCTGTAATACAGTTTATCAAGTTTATTTAACAATTGTTTATTTGTTGATCTCTATATAAACACTCCACATTTTAGGACAGGTAGGATAAGTAGGAATGGCAGCTGCCCCAGCCTCTGAGGCTGGGACCATCACCCCGACGGCCCCAGAACCAGTATCTGCCGCCAGGCCCCCGATGACGGTGTGAGGGCCCACGGAGACCATGGCCTCCAGGGCTACTGAGGGATGAGCACCGGAGTGCCTGGTTTCACGTCCAGTGGGGCTCCCCAACTCCGAGGAATCAGGTCACCAATCTGGTTTGGCCAGCAGGTCATCCCCTTCCGGAGAGAAGACATGTACACCACCAAACTGGTGACCCCGGGCGCCCCCCTGCCAATGGCGCCGTGAACGGTGCTGCCGCAGGACATAACACCACCCATGGTGCCGTCCCAACCACCAGTGCCATGAATGGCACCAGGATATGAGATGGTGCCGAGGGTCCACCAGTGCCAAGCCCAGCAACCGTGGGCCACATCGGGGAGCCTACACCACCGAGGAGGTGACTGCTATAGTGGTGCTCCCGACCCGGCCCCAGAGGGAACCGAGCCATTCCTCCGGCACTGCAGAAGAAACCTCAACGGCAAGGCTGGAATCAGAAGAGGAGGTTTCCTCCTCACCAGGCCATATAGACCCAGGAGGGGACCTGGAGGCAGGGTAAAGAGTTCTAGCCATGGCATCCCTAATATGACGGTGTCCTCCAAAAGTTGGTGGGGCCCTACCGACTTTAAAAGGGCGGATTTCAAGTACATGGCGGTCCATGGGGAAGCAGGCGTCGCAGTTGTTCATGTCGTGGTTGGGACCCAGGCAGTGAAGGCAGACATCGTGCCGGTCTGAAATGGAGTAAGGCCGTCCCCACAGAGGCACTGACGCATTGGGGTGCAGCCCGCTTTGGATTTCTTCCTAGCCCCTGAACCAGACTTGACATCGAAACAAACTCACAAAACTACAGCAAACAGACCTGGCACTGTTGGTAAGAATTTTTAGGAAAAATAAAAGGAACGAGCTTACCGGGAGGTAACGGCATTAAGTGAACAACTTCAGAACCAGGATGAAGGAACCGTTGAAGGAAACTGCGTTGAAACGAAGTAGGCCTCTGACGCAGGTTTTTTTTTTCTGTTCACTTGCGCTAGCAGGTGCTTCCTCAATGGTGGTAGAAACAGAACTGGGGTGAGGAAGGAGTCAGCGGTGCCTAATGGCCAACCCGTGAGCATCACGTAGTAAGTCAGCCTCATGGGCAGCGCTCTCGGCGCCAACTACACACACACAAAAAAAAAGCTCCCGAGCAGGTGCACGCCTCCCTCTTACACCCAGCAGTTATGAATGGTATAGATTGACAAGGGGAAGACCCATCATTCTACTGATTCTGATGTAGGACCCTGCTCTCCAGGGTACTGAAGGCTCTTATAGGACAGCACTTGCCTTTTGGGAGTCTGGGTTAGCTAATCTACCAAGACCACCAGAGGATATGGGTTGAGTAGGTTCTGTTCCATTTGCGAACAGCCACACCACACCCCTCCCACCATGCAGTTTTACACAACAGGGATGTCCCTGCGGAAACCTGAGAAAATGAAGGGAATGAACTGCTATCCCCCCTTCCCTTGCACGTGTAAGGAATTTTTATGATTATATAGCCCATCAGTTTAGGGAACCAGGTTCACACATGTACTGCTATGGCTCACCTGCTCAAGTCCACCAGTGTAGCCAACCTGATTTAAGTGATTTTTCATAAAATGGTAGGGATTATCAGACCCATCCCGAGCAAAGAGCAGCCAACAGAAGATCGGCACTTCCTTTCCTTCTTCCTTTTCCTCATAAAGTTCAGCAGCTTTGTTTAACATGAGTAATTTAGTGGCTTCATAGAGGCTGTATTCTTCCTGCTCACTTCTGAAGATTTCCTCACAGGCTGCCAGTTTCTTATTTGGATCTTCAATTGCACACAGATAGGTCCACTGAAACATGAAAACTCTGATCAGTACCAAAATACAAGGTTTATTCTGAGCCACTCTCAAAGTTGAAGCCGTATGAGTTTTTGTTTTTATGACACAAACATGGTACGATTATCCCAATCTCGAAAAACAAGTTTCTGGTTCAGATAAATATTGGAAACACTTTTGGAATGGCTGCAGCACTTCATAAGGATGCAGTCCAATAAGTCAGTATATTATAAAAATTCTCATTCCTCCCACGACCCTTCCCTCTCCATGCTGGCCCTCTGTTGCCTGTGAATCCACTGATGAAGGCAGCAACCACAACCTTGTGATGGTAGTGCTGATCAGACATGGCTTTTCAGGTTACCCCCCTCCCCCGACTCTGTCCATGTGGTGTGCTGCTGCCCTGGCAGGGGTTACTCCAGCCTGAAACACAGATGTAAAACATGTCCTGAGACCTCCCTCAACGCCAAGCTGTCAAACTCTAGCCTGAATAGGGTGTCATGTTAACAATGCTTCATGGTAATCACTAATTTTCACTGATGACATTTTGTTTTCTAATATCACGATAAGTGTTTGTACAATATACATGATAAAGAGGTGGCAAATGTTCAGTTTTTCCGTCCAAAACTGTTTCCCTCCCATTACTGAAGAACGTAGGTAGTGGAGGGTCCCAATTTGATGCCACAATATCATGCTATTATGTAACAAGGTTATCTATCACACCATGAAATGTTTCATATTGTGACACTTTAGACCGGACTGGCAGCAGTCTGGATTTCAGCCTACAGTAGCAGGACACCAAGCTAGTGAAATATAGTGGTGACACTGTGGTAAAACTGACTAGGATGATACTGTGAAAGATCTGGAATCCACAGTTTTAACAGAAAAATTACAGCCGACCCGTCAGTACAGCAGTTGGATTTCGGCTTGCGATGCCGTTAACCTGGGTTCGAGGCGGATCCAGGTTATCGAACTGGCAGGAGAGGAAAAGGATCGGTGTCCTAAGACTGCTCTCCTTCTCGGGGGTGGACTGAATGTTTGGTGCAGCGGTGACACGCAGCAGAGGCTGGGTTCACCACCTACGTACCGGCGCACACTAGACTTTATAGGGGAGAAAAATGTGTGGGGCCCTCCATCTCTATGAAGCCCTCCCTGGGCTTAAATTAGCCTCTGTCGCTGGCTCTCCCAAACAGATACTGGTTCCACGGTGCTGGGAAAGGGAAACCAGTGCTGCAGCCCCATCCTCCAGGGGGGGAAAGCTGGAGGTGCCTGAGAGAGTGCCAGCAGTGGCGGTAGATGGGAGTCCAGGGGCCATGACCAGGGCAGAGCTTGACGGGAGGCCCCGCATGAAAAAGCACACTAAATAAAAAAAAAAGGAAAAATTAAAACCATTATATTTACAGCAATTCCAATTAATGATTAACATAGTCTAGGTTTTAGGCTTTGTGTCTTTATTGTTCTTTTACATATGTTCACATAAAAATGATTTTTTTTAACTATATTTTTTTTTCCTCAGACTGGCCCCCTGCATCCCTACCACTTCACCCAGCCCTATTACCTGCCTTCTCTTCTCCCATGTTTCCCTGTGGATGACCCCCCCCCCCCATGGGAAGAGCCCGTTACCCTGGGCACACAGCTTCAGTGAGAGCGCGCGAGCCCAGTCGGTGTGCAGGTCCTACGGCAGAGTGACGGGTGGCATCCTGCACAGTCAGGGTTTTTTCTTGTTTTGGTCCCCAACCCTCGAGCATCAGTGGAGTGACCTGTCATCATGATGTCAGGTGCTGATGCTCCCCCCTCTGAATGCTGGTTCCTCTCATGCACGGTCACTCACGGTCACCTAGGTGGTAGTGTAACAGTGAGAAACCAGGAAGCCTCCCTCTCCTGAGATGGAGAACATCCATGGGACGCTCGACCATCCTCCCCTCGTCCTCCCCTCCAGCGACCAAGGCTTGTTCACGAAGCTGGATCGCTGGCATCCCAAGTGGTAGTGATACTGCTTTGTGGGTAGGCCAGCCCATAAAAAGAAAGTTCTCATTAAAACTTTTCATGTGAATTTCATGGATAAAGAGGCAAACAGTGCACTGCACATCCTGGAAAAAGCCAGATAAAATGTCAAATGCCTATTTCTAGTAAGTTAGAAAAATGTTTACAAAACTGAAAAGTGAACTAGAACCTGTGTAAGACAAGCATCAAACGAAGGTGTGACATCAAAAATGTCGGTCCTGGATCATCCAGTGTCCAGTACAAGTGTGTCAGGCCTCCTTGCCGACAAACTATATTAAGAAGCAGACAATGAGCACCAGGGTTAGGCTGGTCGGAGTGCTGCCCAGGAGAGCATGTTCCAGCTGGGTGGGTTGGCACCACTGCCCGCCATAGCTGTGGCCTGTCCCTGTGAACCTAGGAGCCTGCCCACTTGGACGGAGGGGCTCCCGCACCAGGACACACTGCTGCTGGTGAGATGCAGTACATGAAAAAGGGTCGGAGATCATGTAGAACTCATCAGATCAGAACACATGCATTATTAGGAACTTAGAAAAGTGAATAAAAATTTCAATGGTTCATCAGGATAACAGGAAACACTAACACTCTCGGGCTCTGAACTGCAATGCACTCTTCCCACCAGAGGTGCATGATTCAGAAGATGAGGGAAGATCAGCTTATCAGTGCAGTGGTACTGCCAACACTTGCGATTATTTCAGGCTGGGGATACGTTCCTCCACTGCTGTACTGCTACCTTGGTAATCATAGATTGCATTGCAACAGGGAAGCACAGCATGCGGGAGGAAGTGGCTCGGGCCCTGAACAGCACACAGCTTGGATCTCCATATGTCCTGGCCTCCTGAGGGACTGAGGCAGAAAACTAAGGAAAAACCCCTGGTATGTGCAGGATGAACCGCGTGCTTGGGCCCAAACTACCACTAGGCACTCCTCCACAACAGGTTTCACTGGTCCTCAAGTCCTGCCCACATGTGATATTGCCTGGCTGTGGCCAGGCCCCGCCTCTGGGGTAAACTGGGGGGACAAGGAGAAGGTAAGCTCTAGGGATGTAGGAGGATGGGCTGAGCCTGTGTAAAGGGGGTCCCAACAGTGAAATGGGGGCATTAAAAAAAAAGAGTGGGGGAACAAAATTGAACAGAGGGTGTAGCCACAGTTTCTTGCGGGAAGGGGGCTTGGAGGATGCAGGAGAGGTGACTTACAACAAAGCTGGATGTCACCAGGGCAGTCAGTGGGTTGGACAGACAAGGGAACAACTTGTATTTTTTTTTTTAACTGTTAAAACTCCAATAACCAATCCAAAGGGGATATTTTGAGGGCCAACAAATTAAAAGCAGTCTCACCCTTTCTTTCAGCAGTTGTAAATGCTCCTTCATTTTCTCAACAGGGCTTTTATTTTCCTTTTTCAAGTCTTGTCTGAATCTCCATTGGTTAGCCCACTCATATTTTGCAGTCAGTTTTTCTGGAATCTGTGTCAAGAGACAAGCAGAAAAATGTTGCCAGTTAAAAATAACAGAAAGCTAGGGCAGCGTAAACTTCCAAATCTTCTACGCAGTACTGCTTTCTCCAAAATCTGATTCCTCCACATTAGCCATCAAAAATAATCAGGGCCATCTGTAATCAGTGCCCATGGTGCACACACCTCAGGGGCCAAAGAGACAGTGGGCTCTCTTGGCCTACTAGTGCAGTGGCTATTGTGCTTACCAGCCAAGCTCTGGGCAAGACAACATGCTAACCAGACAGTAAAGTCTCTTCAGGGATATAAAAACTCCTATGTAGCCTTCATAATAGTTAAGATAGAGCATGAGAGAGAAGAAAGGAATAGAGAAAAAGGGGGCAAGAGAGTGCAGATACAGTAGATTGAAAGGAATTCCTCCACAACAAAAAAAATCATCAACATTACCCTCACACACTGTATAGTACTACTGCCACCAAGATTCCATCCAACCCCACTACTGACACTACCAAACACAACATATATACAACCAAATTAAAAACTACTCTGCTCCAGAGGAACATATAAGGACATTCATGCCAAAGCTGTCACAAACAAATAAAAGCAGCCTGCAACATAAAAGATCGTAAAGCGGAGCCGGCCTGGTGGCACTGAGGATTGAGCCGCTGCATGCCACACCTTGTGCCATGCCAGAGACCCAGATTCGCGAACGATCCTGGGTCATCAGGGATCGGCCGGGGGGGTTGGGGAGGCGGGAGCTGGACTGCGCGGCCATGATGCAGCTCTCCTCTCCTCTCCTGGGGAGGGATGCTGTCATTGTCGCTGTCACCACATGGCTGATACCAGGTGGAGGCCTGGTGGTAGTGCAGGATGGAGGGTGACATGCAGTGAGTGTGTTGTGGACATGCAGCGTGCAAGTGCCTCCACACACATACATGCAGTCACAACAGGGGACAGGGAGAAAACTGGAAAAATGGAGTTGGCAGGCTCCATGAAGCTCTCAACTACGATCCTGGGATGCGGCCGTGGGTCGGGGATGGATGAGAGACCCCGGTGTGTGTGTGTGTGTGTGGGGGGGGTGTCCAGAGCCCACCTGGCAGTTCTGGGGGATAAAAAGAATATGGGGAAAAAAAACCATAAAGCGGAAATAGCAGTTAAATAAGAACTTACCGTAACAGTAGATCTTCGAGAGAGGTTCCCGCAGTAGGTCTTCACATATAGGACTGCACCCCCTGGTATCAGGTTCCAACAGCAAACTTGTAGCTAGCAACAACGTCAGGCCGACTATAAAAGGGGGTGGTCCTGCACCTGCCCACCAGTTCTTTTCCACTGGAGACCTAAAGAAAGGTAAGTAGAAAGGAAGGAGTGATAACTCCTGGGACCATGTGTCCTCTCTAGACCCAAGGGCTAGGCAGGATGAAAAAATAAAGGAAACATTCCAGGAACTGGGGGAAGGTGCTGTGGGAAACTAGACCTACTGCAAGAACCTCTCTCGGAAATCTACTGTTACGGTAAGTTCTTACGTACTTACTTAACTGTGATATCTTACTTCAAGAAGGTTCCTGCAGTAGGTCTTCACATAAAGGACTGAATACCCAGCAGTCCAAAAGAAAAATTCAGAGATGAGGTTCCAGGAGGAGGACGTGTCTGCCAATTGGAGTACTGTCCTAGGACAAAAGACCCAGCAGGACCGCAAGACCGAATCCCGTTCTGCATCTAGAGGCAATGTCCAGACTGTAATGTTTAGTGAAGGTGTGGACAGATGACTAAGTGGCCGCTGCACAGATCTCTGCCGTGGACACATTCCTGAAAAAAGTGGTAGAGGTAGCTACACTCTGAGTGAAGTGACCCTTAACCATCCCCGGAAGGGACTTTCCATATTTTTGATAAGTATTGTGTATGCAGTTAGCTAACCACCTGGATATGGTCTGTTCTGAAATGGCCTTACTCTGGCACTGGGGAGCAAAGGCCACAAAAAGCTGATTTGACTTACGGACCTCTTTAGTCCGGGTGGTGTAATACCTCAAGATCCGGTGCACATCTAAGGTGTGCAAAAGATATCCCCCCCCCCGTGGGAATGCTGAGGATAACAGACCAGCAATTTGACACAGAGTGGTTTCCGAAACCACCTTTGGAAGAAAGGATGGATTAGTCCTAAGGACCACTCTATCTTTTTGAAAGATCAAATATTGCTCCTTGCATACAAATGTCTGAAGCTCAGAGACCCTTCCAGCTGAAGTGACAGCAACTAAAAACAAAGTATTCCACGATAGGAAGCGTATGTTACAATTTAAAACCGGTTCAAAAGGGGGCAAATTAAGTTTTCTAACATAAAGTTAAGATCCCAGGGAGGACAGGGGTTCTGGACTGGAGGTTGTAGGTGGAGGATACCCTTCAAGAAGGTTTTAGAAATCTCCAGCTGAGCTAGGGTTTTGCCCTCTACCGGGAGGCAGAAGGCCGACACTGCAGAGAGATGGACCTTCATGGAGGAATAACTAAGACCCGTCTCGGATAAAAGTACGAGGTACTCTAACACCTGGGCGACAGAACACGAAAGGGGGTCCAAGCTCCTGGCTGTGGCCCAGATTGAAAATCTTTTCTACTTCATGGCGTAGGTGGATCTGATAGGTTTTCTGGCTTCCACCAGGACTTGAGAAACCTGGGAGGTGACTCCATAGCGGAAAGGCCGCTATGTCCACAGGTGCCACGCATGAAGGTGAAGAGATTGAAGATTCGGATGCACCAGGGTTCCCTGCTCCTGTGACAGAAGGTTGAGAGACACTGGCAGGAGGACTGGAGGTTCTAGAGCCAACTGTCGTAACAGTGGGAACCAAATTTGATGGGACTACAGAGGGGCAATCAAAATCAAGTGTGCTCCTTCCACCTGAAGTTTCAACAGAACCATCTGAATAAGAGAAAAGGGAGAAAGGAGAAAAAAAAACTCCCTGTCCAAGTGAGAGACAGTGTGTCTTGCCAAAAAGCACCATGCCTGGGAATGAGCGAGCAAAAGTTGGGTACTTTTACACTGAATGGGGAGGCAAGCAGATCTACTTCTGGCTGACCCCATTGAAGAAACAAGTCTTCGACTACCTCCTGCTTTAAATCCCACTCGTGCGCCCAGGCCACTGATCGGCTGTGACTGTCCGCCAGGACATCGTGCACACCTGGAACGTGAACTGCTGTCAGAAACAGGCCGTGCTGAATCGCCCAGTACCATACTCTCAATGCTTCCCTGCAGAGAGAGTACGAGTGAGTTCCTCCCTGTTTCTTGATACACCAGACTGTGGACATGTTGTCTGTCTGGATGAGAAGTGATCCTGTGATTGCAGCAGAGGAAGAAGACCCTGAAGGGTTAGCATGAGAAACCTCTTGTATTCGACGAAAAGGTTGGGTGTGCTGAGATCCAGGATAGGTCTCGGATCCCCTGTCTTCTTTAGTACTAGGAAAAAGTGGGAGTAAAATCCCCTTCCCAGTTGATCTTGAGGGACGGGTTCTATGGCCGTTCTTTGCAGGAGGGACTGAATCTCCTGGAAGACAATGGGGATCTGACCTCTTGGATAAAAGGACCGTCCCGGAGGGTGGGATGCAGGGATCTCCATGAACTCTATTTGGTGACCTCGTTGAATGAGTTGCAGAACCCATAAGTCTGCAGTGATGGCCCTCCATCACTCCAGGTGGAGGCTGAATCTCCCTCCTACCGGTTCCTCCTGGACAACTGGAGGTAACTGAAGGAGGGGGAAGGAGTCAGGATGCCAAGGGGAGAGGAGCTTTGGCCCCGGAGGTAGTTTTGGTAAATTTTGCCTGAGGGGTTTGGGCTCCAGATCCAGTGGCGCATCGTTTGCCCTGATGCTTGCCCTGGGTCTTATTCCATCATCTTTGGCGATGAAAAGGCTGCTGTCCTATACATGGAGCACAAGTCCCGCAGTGATCGTCCACTCTCTTGCAGCCCTGTTATTATGTCCTTCACGTCACCACCAAAGAGGATGGAACCCCTAAAAGGAGCGTCCAGGAGGGATGTCTGGACATCCTGTGCCAGACCTGCGATCCTGAGCCACGCAAGGCGCCAGATGCAGATCCCTGTACCGGCTGCCCTAGCCACTGAATCTACAGAGTCATATGTGGCTCTAAGAGCATGATGACAAGAAGACTTGTTCATACGGACTTTGTCCAGAAGCTTATTTCTGAGAGCTTCGTCCGGTATATTCTGAAGGGCCCTCTCAAGCTCAGAGAGGGAGGCCTTCTGAAAGGCTACCATATGTGACACATAATTAAGTGACCGGATGGCACAGGAAGTAGAAGAATATATCTTTCTGCCGAATTGGTCCAATTGCCTTGAGTTCTTATTGGGACAGGAGGAGCTCAAGTGCTTGGGTTGTGCCAACTGGTCATGTGCGGCCATGATGACCATGGAGTCGGCTTTAGGATGCAAAGTTTTGTGTGGAATCCCTTCCGGGGGAAAGTATGTGCGATTGGCTTTCCTGGATACAGCCAGTATAGAGGAGGGCTGTTGCCAGATGGTTGTCACCAGATCCTCATGACGGCCCATCCCGGGGAGGTGGGGAGATGGGTAGAGTGCTGTAGTAGCCAGATCCTAGATACTCCACCAGCCTCTTGTGCAGGAAATCTACTTCTTTAGATGGCCAGCCTCTTGCTGCCTGGATAGTCCTCAGATCACCGAAAGAAGGGTCTTCTGGCGATGATCTGGGATATTCTTTAGGTGGGACTTGGACTGGAGATCGAGGATCCGAATGGTCTGAGTCGATGTCAGAGCCTGAAGATTCGGAGCCACTGGGGATGGACGGGTCCACCCCGGTGGAACCCACCGGCAGGGAACCCGAACCTCATCCCAAAGGAACCAGTGGTGGCGGTGCTCTAGATGGAGGGATGTCACCCACCGGACTGTGTCTCAGTTCAGAAATGAGTTGGGTCCTGGCATCCTGCCACCATGCTGGGATCGAATCCCAATCGATCGGCGGTGGAGGAGGAGGAGAAGGCTGGTAGCCTGGATACCCTGGGTAATGTGGTTGTTGCCATAAAGGATATTGATATCCTGGCAACCCCGGAGGATAGCCAAAAGTAGAATACAGTGGGTATCCCAGCGTCGGGTATCCCGGTGTTGGCGGCACAGGGCCTGGCGTTGGATAATGAGGTGCCGACAGAGGCCCGCCCGGCTGCAGAATATGGGGGTCTGGCCCCGGGAAACCACCTGAAGGTTCGGCACGACCGGCCAGGTAAGGTGCTGAAGGGCCACTTGGGTCCCGAAGGAAGGGGCTCCATGTTAAACAGATCCTGGGCCTGCGACGGACTCCTGTCCGTGGGCAGCAGAAGACCAGGCGAAGGGGGTAACTCAGGTAGAGACCCCAACAAAAGGTCCAGTAGCGATCCTGAGGGCAGAGACAAGATAGGATTGGGTGGTGAATCCCTGAGGTGGAGTACCTGAAGGGATGAAGGTTCTCCTACCAGCATGCTCGTGCCAACGTCAGGGTCCTCACGGGAGCCTGACAGGCATGCCGGGAAGTCCGGGTGGATGACAGAAGATCCGTCGCCTGACTTATCGGACGTGACTGGGCTAGCAGTAGCCAACAGGCCGCTACTAGACTTAACGGTCGCACGCCTGGCGACAGGGTCGGAGGGCGATTTACTGGTAGTGCTGGGTGGAGGCGACAAAATAGAAACCTCAAGAGAGGCTACCCCCGGCTGCCCGTTCACCTCGGCAGGAGGGGGAGAAGGTGCCCAGCCCACAGAAGCGGATGGGGTACCCGGAAGAGAAGTACTCACTGTTTTTGAGGTGGAAGGCCTTCTATGTGGTGATGGACTCCTCTCCTGGTGTTTCTCCATATCTTTCTTCTTCTTTCTGGTGGCCGGTGATGACGACCTTTCCCTTAGCTCCCGGAGCTCCTCTGCTATTGAAGCCAGCTGTCAGGTAAGAAGATGGGCCTCGAGGGTCCGCTTGTGTCTGGTCCGTGTGGCCTGGTTAAAACCCTGACAAAAGGCACACTCGTCCGAGTTATGCTTGGGGCCTAGACACAGAAGGCAGTGGGAATGGTCATCCCCGTGCGGGATTTGGGCACCGCACTTAGAGCACTTCTTTTTAAGGCGAGCCGACATACACTCAGTTGGAGAAGATGAATTAGAAACATTTTTTTTTTAAGAGAAAACTTCGAATAAAATGTGGGTGTTTGATCGCTGTTTTGACATGAAAGCCGAATGAACTAAGGCGACAGCAGGAAAGAACTGGAGGGCAGGCGCGGGACCACCCCCTTTTATAGTCGGCCTGATGTCGCGTCACCTGATGTTGGGGGCGGTCCCCGCTGATGATTGCTAGCTACAAGTTTGCCGTTGGAACCCGATGCCAGGGGACGCAGTCCTATATGTGAAGACCTACTGCAGGAACCCTCTTGAAGTAAGATACGAACATACGGAATTTGCCAGCAGATAAAGGCCTAGAGGTCTATCAAGTCTGCTCGAATGTGCAGCTAGCACCCCTTATTCTGCAGCTGCCCCTTCCTTCCACCCTTCCCCTTCATTAACCCTCCCCCTTGTCCTGTCCCATCCTCATTTGAAGCAGTCCACTGTTCTACTGCATACCACTTCAGCAGGTAGCATTCCACCCAGCCACCACCCTCTCTGTAAAAAGTGTCTCTCATCTCCCTCCTGAACCTTCATCGCCTCCAGTCTCATATCATGGCCCCTGGTGGCCCTCCCTCCCTTACTTTGAACAGCCTCTGTACCCATCTTGTTTATTCCTTTCATGTATTTAAAGGTTTCAATCATGTCACCCTGTCTCTCCTCTCCTCCAGTGAGTACATGTTCAACTCCTTCAACCTCCTCTCGTATGATAAGTCCCCAGATCCTTGATCATCTTTGTCGCTCTCGCTGCACCCCTCCAGTAACTTAATGTCCCTCTTCAGATACGGACGCCAGTACTGCACGCAGTACTCCATGTGTGGTCTAACTAATGACCTATACAGTGGCAGAATCACCTCCTCCCTCCTCGAGGATATACCCCTTGCAATACAACCCAGCATTTTGTTGGCCTTTGCAGCTGCCTTCCTACATTGTGCCAAGTTGTTCATTGACCCTGTAATGAGCACACCCAGATCCTTCTCCTCCTCTGTCTGGGCTAGCTGCACTCCCCCTAGCTGGTAACTCCTCCTGGGTTCTTCATCCCAAAATGCAGCACTTTGCACTTTTGGCATTAAAGCCAGTTGCCAGGTGTCTGACCAGGTTTCAAGCTTTGCCAGATCATCCTACAACCCCTGCCATCCCCTAGGTCATCCACCACCACGCCTACCTTGGTATCATCAGCAAACAGACTGATCTTGCTCTTGATGTCCCGTGATATGTCTGCAATGAATATTCCAAACAACACTGGTCCCAACACCGAGCCCTGTGGAACACCGTCGTCACTGCCCTTGGGTGTGAGAGCTCCTCACCCACCACCACCTCTGTTGCCTTCCTGCAGCCAGTTTCCTACCCATCTCACCAGCTTTGCACCCGCCCCTGTGCCTACTAACTTCCTTCCCAGCCTTCCATGTGGCACTGAGTCGAATGCCTTACTGAAGTCCAGATACAGGACATCCTCTGCATGGCCCCTGTCCAGTTGCCTAGTTACCCAGACATAGAACTCGACCAGGTTGGTTTGGCAGGATCTGCCACGTATGAAGCCATGTTGTCTGCCGTCCTGTAGTCCTTTGATATGTAGTTAATATGGCAGTAGCAGCCTGGCTGATGTTCAGAGGGGCTACCTCTCAAAATGTGAACGCGCCCAAAGTTAATTCTCGCTTTGGAAGGACTGCTATTAGCTTCACACTACCCTGCTTGTGGAACTAACTGTAAAAGACAATGAAACTGAGCATATCCATAACCATTACTTCCTTTAAGTCCCTTTATTCGCGCCTTATCAAGGAACACTGCGAATGCTTCCCGCATTATTAGCCTGATTATATATCCACTGCACCACCAGCATGCCTGACTAGTACTTTCAGTCCAGACATATTACTCTGCAACTCTCCTCCCACTATTCTCCTTTCCCTTCTCCATGGGAATTTTCTATATGCTCCCCAACCCTGCTCCTAAATAAAATTAGTCTAGATGTCTCCTTACCCTGATGGTTAGCAAAACTCTCACCGCCCTTTATTTCTACTCCTGACTATCTCACCCTCTTGTCCCCTTATCACATTTCTCCCCCTCCATAATAGTAGTTCCCTTTCTTATAGCTCTCCCTTCCCAGACCTGCCCTCACCTACCTGACATTCCCTTCCCATCCCGTACAGATACTATCCATAGGGGATGGTAAGGTTTACACGATGAGTAGTTAATTCCCATCCATCCCTTAAACCACTCCCCACATTTGAAGCTACTGTACAATTTCACTTTTGTTGATATATATATATATATATATATGTATATAGACAATTTTTGTAAACAAGCTAGGGTTTATCCTCTCTTATGTTATGTTGTGATACCGTGAATGACGCTGTAATACCTTGTCTGTTTCCATGTATACTTTGTATTGCCCATTGAATATGCAAATGACCTAGTCCTACCCAAGTACATCTTGCAAATGAGCACTACTCAATGATGTTCGCCTGGATAAATAAAGATTTTGATTAACTGATTGAAAACCTCAATGTACAGCCCTATAACAAAGAAGTTACAAACATACTAAGTAGCCCAGCCTGTAAGCTCAGTGGTTAGAGCACTGGGCAGTATTTTGGGGGCCTGGGTTCAGTTCACAGTAGGTCACATTTCTTTCTCACTACAAGATGTCAATTTAAAAGATTAAATTATACCTACCTGCACTAAGCCTTCATTCTGTAACCATGCAGGTAGCTCAGTGGTCTGGCTCAGTGCCTGGAATAGCACTGCTCTCAAAGCACAGTAATTATCCCCTCTCACTCTCCTTATGGAGCTGAAGACTTGGGAAACTGCATTATAGCCCTGTAAAGTCAAGAGTAAAACATACTTTAAACAGCACTTTTTGCAGAAAGAAGGCATATTTGTATAAAAGCATCACATATGGGATCATGAACATTCATTACACTATAAAGAGATCTGGCCAGATATTCAGAACATCTGCTGGTATAAACTGGATGCCCATGCAAGTTTTAAAATAGTTAATTCTGCTCTATAAACACAGGTGGAGATCGCAATTTCAGAAGCATACATCTGAAACTGTATACAGATAAAGGAAAGGATGCCACTTGCAGGGTCCAGAAGTGCTCTGGTAAAAGATTAATGACTACTAAAGTGAAGAGCTGGCATACGCCTCCCGTACTGGGAAAAAAGCTACAATGCTGGATACAGCTGTTTAAAATTGCCTTTATTCATCACAGCACTACAGATTATATGCTGAAAACAGGTAATTGTAACCCTCTACACAAACATCTGATGCAGGTTGGCTACTCATGAAGCTTTATCAACAGTGTCTGCCCCCCCCCGTTTAGGAGGTGGGTGCCGGCTTTACTCTAACTGTATACGAACAAATCATTTGACACCTGCTTTTGAAGACCATGGGCCAGAAATTCATACCACTCGTAGGTATAATTTTGTACCCATGCAAATTTTAGAACACTTTCATGCTCAGGATGTACTACAGACCTTATTGTAGTTTATAATAGTTGCAAATTCTGGTAACGCCCCTAGGAATTCCGGGCAGCCATTTTATTGATCCCCAAAACGTAATGCCCATTCTACCTGTACGCTATTTAATGTGTGCAGTTTTCAGATATATGCACATTTGCTTTTTGTCCCAAATTGTTGCCTTTGGTGCCATTTGTTTTTTCTGCACGTATGCATAGCAATTTATGCAACTTCAGCTCCCCTCCAGGTATTCTGATCTATTTATTCACTGCCAAAATTATGGCTTTGTTAAATTAGGGGGTAACTGCTGCTGCAGGACCGAGTCTTGAAAGACTCAGTATACTGATGCCAAACAATGGAGCAAACAAAATAAATGCTCTCTACTGAGCAAAACGTACAGTGCCAGAAAACAATGACCACAATTCAGCAAGTTTTGCAACTGTAGAAAGCAATATTGGGGTGGTTATGATTTTATTTCTTTGAAAAATGGCTTTATTACCATTGCCCTCCCCAGGTAACCCTTCTTTTGCACAGAGTTTCTTTTCTGGAAGAATTACTGCAGCTGAGGTGGGTGGGGGGCGAATGCTGAACCTTAGGACAATCCATTTTAAACCATGTTTGCAGAACTTGCACTCAAATGCTTTCTACATACTTGGCACTAATAATCAGCAGTTTATATCTCACTATTAGGTTAACTATTACACTGTTTTCTAATACTGTAGGCTCATAACTGATTTCTGTACGACATCAGTTTCTTGTTACAGTAACACAGTAATTTAAAGAGACTTTCTCGATAATTTTGTATGAATTAAATAAAAAGAAGCTCCCTTTCCTTCCTGGGAGCTCTTCGGAGGCTCTTCCATAATTTCCCATACTGCCCCCCCTCCCCCCTCCCCCAAGGAAAGGAAGGGATAGTATGCCCCCAAGGGTGATCTCTTCCACTCACTTGGTCGCTGGCTCCTCCCCCGCTCTCAGACATTTTGTGACGCCTGTGTAGGGGCAGCACTCCATTCAAGTCTATGGAGCATGATATACAAACTCATTTTCTGGCCATTTAACTGGATATCTGGTGAAATCGAAGCCTCGGTAAAACTAACAAAAGCAAAAGTTCAACAGTCTGGATGGGAAAAGGCACTGTTACTACCTGGAACACACAGAGGATGTCAGGTCCACCAGCACACAGCTGTTTGTTACCTACAGTGAAGTGGATAAAGGGCAAACCAGCATCCAAAAGAACCATTTCTCACTGGATAGTCTCCTACATCTAGCTCTTTTATGACAAAGCTGGTAAACTGCTGCCCAAAGGGCTCAGGGCACACTCTGTAAGAGGCAGCATAAAGTGGTATCCCCCTGCAAGTGGTCTGTAAAGCATCTACCTGGAAAACAGTGCACACTTTCGCAAAACCCTACTGTCTGGACATACCATCCAGAAGGGATGACAGATTTAGCACTGATGTCTTGCAGAACCTTCTCTGTAAATAGGTTCTGTACCCAGCCTCTCAAGGTACTGCAATGGAGTCTGCAATTGTTAAACTTAAGTGAGGGTTTCCTGGGGTTTGAAGAAAAAGTTAGTCACCGTAGTAGCGTTATTTCTTCCAAATGGATCCCTCACTAAATTTAGTAGTCCCTAATCCCTGCCTCCTTGTCCAGAACCTAGAAAAAGGTGTAGACAAGATTCAGTTTTCCTTTCTCCTTGCTTGAGTATTACTTGTGACAGTGCCTTTACAATTGTTTTAAATTAATTTGTTCTGCCTTGTTTTAACCAATTAAAAAAAACCAAAACATTTTAGAACGTGTGGTAGCCATTTATCTAGTTTTAGTGTTCATAGCTCACCCTAGTTTTAGAAATAAATCTGACAGAGTGAAGAGGTGAGTGTGACCACACAAAAGTTTGAATTTAATTCTAAATTTCATAATTTACATAAAATTATAAAAGTTCCGGGCTGCTCGTTCCATGGGAATAATTACACTTGTTAAAATTTAGTGAGGGATTCCTGGAGTTTGAAAACAAAAAAACTAATTACAGATTGGGCTTGTTTTCCAGCCGAGTTCACAAAGTCCCTGCTGGAATGTGACACAGAGTTCAGATGTACTGTGAGAGACAAAAGGGGGATCGACTTGCTGAGAAATGAGTAAGCTTCCCCCTCTACAGCAAACAGCCAGCCCACCTTAAAATGGTGCCTCTGTCTCCCTCGATGTTGCGAGTGAGCCAGGGTGAGGAGTACCAGATCATCACAATGGGGAGGCACAGCACCACCTAAGAAGGCCCATACGAGGGCATGTCTGAGGGTCACCAGCTGCGTTGGGGAAGGGTTAGGGCAATTGCTATACACTACTTCATTTAGTTATAGTCCGCTAATCTTTAAACCCTGCACATCCCCAGCAACCACGTGGTGCACTACCAGTGCATGTGTGCCGCTTCCTGTGTCCCCACTATCTTTGATCACTAGCACTACAACAATGACACAGTTCAAATCCAAGCCTCATAGTGCTGCATAGAGAGATTATTCACCCTAGCATTGCAAAGTCAGGTCCCAGAGTCTCACCATCGCAACTCACTGTCACAAAAAAAATGCAAACCAACTAGGCATCCTTATTCCATGAAAAAGCATTCCGAGTAAAATCGATCTCTCACACTGCATTCCTTGGCAGCCTTGCCTAGGCATCATCTGACCCCCACAGTGGCAGTCCATTCAGGGTTCTGGACCGCCACTCCTCCAAAGTGCTGGAAACAGGTCTGGAGACAGTGCTAGGAGTTTCTGCTTTGCCTTTTCTATGGACTGGAATGGCTTCTGATCCTGCCTGGTGTGCACCATGATCTTTGCAGGGTACAAAACTTTAAACCTAATCTGGGTGGCATATCATTTAGATCTGATTAAGCAAGAACACCAGCACAGCAGTGGGGTTTCCGCTTGCAATACTGATGCCCTGGGTTCAGGAACAGATCAGAGTCATCAGAGGGCTAGCCAGGGGGAGGAGGATTGAGCGACCTGCAGACTGTTCTCCGGGGAGGCACCTGGCACATGAGGAGGTGTGCCGGATGTTGGCACTACGGTACCCCACGTCACTACACACCACACCTCCCATAGGGGAGGAAAAAGCATTCAAAAATGCCAGTCCCATGAATGACACCCTGCTCCAACGGTCCCACCTTGCCTGCCCCCGAAAAGGTAATGGCCACTAGGAACATTATTTTCCAGTTAAGACACTTCCAAGTCACAGGTAGCCACAGGTTAAAAATCGCTTACAAGTGAGCATATCCAGTAGCAGGTTGAGATCACAATTGGTGACAAGTTTCATTATGAGGGGTCTCATGTGCATGATACCTTTCAGAAGTTTTTTGAAGAGGGAGTTCAGCTACAGTAAGAGTTCCAGCTGCTCATTCTATGCTGAGATGGTTGACAAGTAGACGTTTAAATCGAGGAGTGCTACAGGTCAGACTCAGAAAGACCCACGAAGTATTCCAGAACTCTACCTGGAAGGCATCTGAAGTAATATGGATATCTTTGGAGCACCAATTGGAGAAACACTTCACTTTGCATGGTAAACCTTCCTGGTGCAAAGTTTATGCACTGATAGAAGAACTTGTGAGACCTGCTTTTTTTCGTCAAACCAATGATGCAATCCACCCGCACTCTTATATATAGGCTACAGGCCTATTTAATCTATTGTCCAGTGGGGCTGTTTTTCCAGTCGGGAAATAGCTAATGTTCCTAATTTACACAATGCTTCCACTCTTTTAATTTGTTTTTTGTAAACTTTCATTTATTTAGAATGTAGAACATTACATTTAATATACTGGAACATTTCTCTTATTTCCTTTTTGTTATTTCCCAAAAAAATATCTCAAGCACCAAGTGTTACAAAGAAAATCTACTTGTTTCACTGTTTTTCACTGTACGGAATCAGCGCTGTATCTTAGTACTGCTAGTACTTTGTCCCTTGTAAACTTTCATCCAAAGGTGTGCTATGTTAAAAGTTCATCTGTCCTTTTAATGCTTAGAACAATATTCAGACAGTCAGTCAGTGGTTCAGTACTTTACCCCTCGGTTGTCCTTTTTCTCTTTTCTTCATGGCTCTGTTGCCTAATCCCACATCCAGATAGTCTTGCGTTCTTTCTTTCTCCCAAACTCTATTTGATATCCTGGATCTGAGGATGGGGTCATGTGACCCCAAAACGTCAGCACGTAACACGGTCTGAGAACGTCAGTATACCTTGAGAAGGAAGGAGACGTCCGAATATGGTGGAGAAAAGGTTAAAGAAATGCCAGAGCAACACCTGAGCAGATCGGGGTGTAAATACTCGAATAGGTGTCAGTAATTGAAGTTAAAATGAAAGTTATATTCTGAGTGCAATGACCAGCCCCTGTTCCCCAACAATCCAGGATATCAAGTAACTGCACACTGTACTCCAGGTGCAGATGCACCAGGGATCTGCACAGTGCTAGAATGACCTCCGTCTTATTGCTAGTTATTCCTCTGGCTATGCAGCCCAACATTCTATCTGCTTTGGCTGCTGCCTTCCTGTAATGTGCAGAATGCCTCAGGCCACTTCTGATGATCACACCCAAATCTTTCTCTTTTTCTGACCTGGTAAGCTGCACACCACTCAGACAATATCAGGTAAGTGCATGACTCCGCACTTCTTAGCACTGAACCCCCCCGTTACTAAATGTCAGCCACCTCTCAAGCCTGGCAAAATCTTCCCCAGGATCCAGCATTCCCTCAGCTGTGTCCATCCTCCCACAGAGTTTGCTGTAATCTGCAGATAGGCAGCTCTTCTTACCCTTTACTCTGTCTGCTATTTCACGAATAAAGCTATTAAACAACAATGGACCGAGCATCAAACCCTGTGGGACACTGCTAGTGAATGCTCTAGTCCCAGAGAATCCCCCCTCCCAACTACCAGCTGACTCCTGTTCTGTAACCAGTTTTTTACTGAGATCTTTAGCTTTGCCCCTACCCCCCAAATCATCCTGATTAATCAGCTATGTGGAACAGAGTCAAAGGCTTTACTGAACTCTAGATACAGGATGTCCACCACCTAGCCCTTAGCCCGTTTTAGTCAACCAGTCAAAGAAATCAATCAGGTTTGTTTGGCAGGATTGCACTGCTACAAACCAATGCTGCCTCTCATTCTAGAGACAATTATCTTCCAGAAAGCACACCAGTTTCTCCTTCAGTATGGTTTCCACAAGCTTTCCTATTATTGAGGTTAGACTGACAGGTCTGCAGATGCCAGGGTCATCCCTTGGCCCACTTTTGTGAAGCAGCACTATGTCAACAGTTCTCCAGTTTAAGGTACCTCCCCTGTCACCAGTGACCTGTTAAACAGGTCCATCAAGGACTTGTGAACACATCTGCCAATTCCCTCACCCTCGGATGTATGCCATCCGGGCCCAGGGACTTGTCCACTTTCAGGGCCCTCAAATCCCTCCTTACCCTATCCTCACAAATATCCCTGTCATTGTCACTTCCCACCTCATTCTTTCCTTGAGGTATCAAACAATCCTGCTCCCTGGTGAAGACTGAGCAAACATATTTATTTTGGTATTTCTGCCTTTCTCTTCGCTACCTTCTGCCCATCCCCCCTCCCTTTTTGCTTGACAAGCCCGTCTTTCATATTCCATTTCTCCCTGATGTATTGGAAGAAAACCCTGTACCCTTTTTTCAATCCTTCTGCCCTTTGCAGCTCCTTTCTGGCCTTGGCTAGCTGGACTGCTCTGCCTGTCACCACAGCCTTAATGTATTCCACCATGACTTCCTCCTTCTGGGTCCTTTTGAATTTCTTGGAAGGTCTAACTTTTGTCCCGCAATGCTTGGAGCTACCTACCTATCAAACCACCAGTCTCTCCCCCAACACTTGGCCCATTTCTGGTCCACCACCATCTTTTCTTTGATACTAGCAAGGTGCCCACTTAGAATCTCTCCCATTCTATTGCAGGCTGTCTTCCTAAAAATCTACTACTCTGGTTTTAGTGTTATTTTTCTTCCTACCCAAGGCATACATTAGCGTCGGAGAGTTGATTAGCGACCTTTGCTGATCAAAATGAAAATGATTAGCAATCAGTCGATTTTGATTAGCAGTTTTATAAAATGGGTATGTGTACTTTAAACCATGAGAAGATGGATGGTTTGATACCTTTTATTGGACCAACAAGTGTCTTGTACAAAGATGGAACTGTACACAAGCTTTCGGGGCCACACAGGTCCCTTCTTCAGGTGAATAGCAAAACTGAGCAACAAGCAGTATTTATATCCACTGTGGAGCAATTAAAACTTAGGAAGTGAAGTAGGAAGGTGTCTAACTAGAGGGACAACACCATGCAACATGGCAAGATGTAAGACCTGCACCCACATATGCGCCCAGGCCACCATTAAGACAAGCCAGAACAACATAATACAAATTAATGGATCCTACACATGTCAATCCAGCAATGTGGTTTACCTAATTCAATACAATAAGTGCACAAATGGTTGCTATATTGGGGAAACTAGCCAACCACTGAAAACCAGGATGAATCACCACCGTCACACTATAGTAAACCAGATTATCAGCACTCCACTAGGAAACCATTTTTCACAAACAGATCACTCTCACTTGGATTTATCTGTCTTGATACTAAGAGGCAACTTCAAAAACACACAGGACAGAAGGACACGGGAACTGAAATATATAAAAATTTAAATCTGACATTTCTGGACTGAATCGGGACATCAGTTTCATGACCCACTATGGTAAACTGTAATTCTTTTTTATTATGTACTATATCATGTCTCTATTTATCATACTTTGGTTCTGTATCTCTCTTACTATTATATTTTTTCTGAGTTCCGCCTGTTCTGTTTTTTTTGTTTTTTTTTTTTACCTATACCTCACATCCTCCCTGCCTCTCCTATTAACTCCTGAGCTCAGTCCCACCTACTCCCTCTTGTTTTCACACCTCTGTTTATCTAGGCCTTTGTTCTTTTGTTTCTCCTAATTTCTTGATTTCCTTGCACCTATTAGGCATCTTCTGTCACTTCTACCCTTTCAGCCAGCCTCTGATCTCAGAACCTATCTGCATGCTTTGGTCTTCCCTTTAGCTTCCTTTCATCTCCTACTGGCCTGTTCCTACTATGCCCCCCCCCCCTTTCTTGTCATTTTTTTTTTTTGCATCTTTGACTTTCATCTCTAGTCCACTTTATCACCTTCCTACTTCACTTCCTGATTTTTAATTGCTCTACAGTGGATATAAATACTGCTTGTTGCTCAGTTTTGCTATTCACCTGAAGAAGGGACCTGTGTGGCCCCGACAGCTTGTGTACAATTCCATCTTTGTACAAGACACTTGTTGGTCCAATAAACGGTATCAAACCTTCCATCTTCTCCTATTTTACAAGGACCAATACGGCTGAAATCTCTTTTTACTGTAAACCATGTAATTATTACTTATTATTGTATATATTGATAAAACAGACATTGTATACATAGTTCTGAAACTGAATTTGCCATTTTGACCAAATTGTCTGCATAACCTTTCTTATTACCCCACCTCATGTACCTGGTGCAGAAAGTTTTCCAATCCCCACCAAATCATAATTCTACGCAACTGCAACACCATTCCACGCTGCAGGTGCAAAATCACATTTTGGCCAGGATTTGAAAAATGAAAGCTGTGACATACATGAGGTAGGGTAATAAGAAGGATTTGTTGAAAATCTGGGGTCAAAATATTTAAAAATTCCAACGTTATGGGGGTGCATAGCAAAATTGCAACAGATGGTCATAACTTTGGCATGTTTTCATATTTTGACCCTAAATTTTCAACATAGCCTTCTTAAAACTCCACCTCAAGAACAGCATGACTGTCATTACACAAATCCTGCCCAAAAGGTGAATTCACCAAGTAACTGTGAAATCACCTTTCGGGCAGGAGTTGCTTAATGATAGTTATATTGTTCATAAGGTGGGGTCCCCCAAATGGCTATGTCGAAAATTTGGGGTAAATATCTGAAAGAATGACAGAGTTATGCACCAAAGTTGAAATCCCCACTGAATACATAGGTCCGCATTTACCTTAGTTCTCATACTGCAATCGCTGAGTCCAGCAGCAAGACTTGTCTTTGATCAGGAGCACGGATCTCGAACCTGGGACCTGTTCAGGTGAGTGACAGTCTGTGGTGGTGTCAAGTAGGGTGTGGGGGAGGTGGGTACACAGTGGGTGGTCAGGGTGGGGTATGGGAGTGATCAGTGATGGACCATTTTTTTTGCAGGTTTAAATAATAGAAAAATAAACTTAAGGGGCAAAAACAGAAAGCGATGGGATGGTGGAGGGTGCCACTAGACACCAGGGAACCTCACAACAACGGGGACAGCGATCGAATTGGGGGTTGACACTAGGGAACGTCAAAATAACGAGGACAACAATCGGATTGGGGGGGGCCACTAGACACCAGGGATAAAATTCATTATGGGGGGATGGCGATCAGTGGAGGAAGTGGGCATCAGATGTCACTAAGGAAACAAAGGGCTGGCAACTGGAGGGTGGAGGGCGCCACTAGACACCAGGGAAAGTAAAAAAAAAAAAAAAAAAAATACGGAGGGGGCAGCCAGAACTATGATTAGCAACCACTGCTAATCAAGCTGGAAACAGACTCGTGTTTCCAGATTCTTGGGTCACAAATTGTGATGCGAACCTTATTTTATGCCTTGTTACCTATGGCTATATGCATCCACACTACGCGGTGGTTGCTCCAACCCAGGGGTTCTTTCACTCTCACTTCCTGAACATGTGCACTGTTTGTCAGCACCAGGTCGGTTCTCCCCCAGTGGGCTCCAGAATGCACTGTGTCAGGAACCCACTCTGAAATGTATCTAGCATCGCCTGTGACCTGGTACAGGAAGTAGTCGGTGTAATGTGTTAACCCTCTGCTAGATAGGATTATATTTGTGATATAAATATATGTTTATTTGAATGTCTGCTTAGGGAAATGGCAGCCAGTATCTTTTAAAGAGGCCTGACCTTTTGACCCCCAAACAGTTGCTACATTAGCTAGATAACTAGTTTCCTTCTCTGTGTTGACATATAGTTGCAAGACTTCCTGAGATTATAAAGTCTTCCTTCAAAGGCCAGGTTACAACAGTCATAAACTATCCTTTTACTTTGAAATGCAGAGACAAAGTATGCATTTTATGACCTCTGAGGAAAAGGCCATTTTTAACTGATTTCTGTTAGCTTTCACACCTAGGTGAACACAGCTCCTCAGGAAACTTCTGATGACATCAAAGGGATAATTCTGTCTGTCATAAGGCATCACAAATTAAGAAGATACAGTATCTTTTTTTATTGGAATGTTTGAGCAGTGGGCTGAGACATGTGACTGATAAATTAATTCAAGTTCTCAGGTTTGACTGACCTCACAGCTAGCATCTGTAAGCTGTGTCATCAGGAAGGAGTAGTTTTGTGACATATTACCAGCCAGCTGGGAGATTTGGCATTTAGACTTTTGGGTATTTTGCTTCTGATTTTGAGGTGGGACTCCTGACAAATTCTCACAGCACTTTAGGTAAATTCAACCACCTATTTATTTACCTGACACCTAGGGTAGTAGAAATTCAGTAATAAGGCTTTGTTTTTGTATAATTATCCATTTACTTTAAAAGATTGCAAACCCAATTTTATATGTTCTGCATTTTGTATTTGATCTAGTCTTAATTTTTTAGTAAACATTTTTCTTTAAATTCTGTCTGTGCCTTTTCCATTGACTTTTGCATGTGAATGCTGGAACAGTATGTGATAATTTTGACAAAACTGTTAAGGGTTTAAGTGTGTTTCTATCTTGCCAAGTTAAGAAATTATCTAGGTCTCAGACTGAGTCAAAAAGGGGAAAGTTGGAACCAGGCTGGGTGCCCACTGGGTTAAGTATTGCACTGCATTTCCCTGAAGAGGGTGCAATATCTGATCCTGTTAACTGGGCCTGCTAGTGAAAAATGGTTCATATTTTACCTCAGGACTCAAGGCTAGAAAGTGATTTGGACCCAAAACACACAGGAGGGTTACCCTGTTTGTCTCCTGTTCACATATTGGCACTGTGGGAGCAGACAGCCTGACCTGCGGAGTGTATTTGTGACAGATCTGGTTGGCAGTGGTGTGACTTTAAAAGTTTTTGGTAACACGAACATTAACAGTCGAGTGTGTCAGATTGATAGCTGTACAGCTCACATACAGAAAAAAAAGGCAGTGATTTAAAAAGTAAAGAACTATATCACTGTGCTTACAGTATAAGTTTCCTATCTGTTTTATTTTTTTGTCTGGTGTAAGCTAGTGTAGCCATAGCTTAGGGAAGAAGATGGCTTCCAACTACAGTGAGTACACTGCAGACTACCTGAGGCAGTTGTGCCAAGAGAGATGAGTCCAGTGTCACAAATTCAGTCAGCCCTCTACTCCTAAAGTACCAAACTCTGAGTGTATGATTTGTGGACAGTTAACAGAACAAGGTAACCCTCTTGTCCATTTTGTGGGTTCGAGTCACCTTAGTCTCAAGTTCTGGAGGGATTCAAACTGATAACCTCTTGTTAGCATACCCAATTATCAGGCTCAAATAACTCTGTCTTCAAGGGGTCAGATATCTTTGCCTACGGGCACCTAACCAGGTCTACAAAATGAACCCTTAGCACTCTATGCAAGACTTTAGAGAACTCTATCCGGTTCCCAGTTTGGTATCAATAATAAGCCCATACACAGTGCTAACTATAACGTTTAAAAGCTCCACTTAAATAAAAAGAAACGTCAAGGCACTCCAGGCAGTTTCCATTTTAAAATACATACAGGTATCTTTACTTTAAAATAGGAAAATAGGAAAACAGTAAAATTACAGAACAAAATATCCCAACACATACAGCCTTAAAACAAACAGGTTTAAAGTGCAAATTCTTACAAATAATAACTCTCAGACTAATCTTGTCTAAAGTCCTTACTTCGGAATCTTCCAGTGCTGATGTCCTTCTTTCAGTCAGAAATAATATTGTGCGTCTTTCAAGGTTTGCAGTAGGCCTAGGTAGAACAGTCTTTGAGCTGGCCCTTCTCTGAGGTCACCTAACTCCACCTTGGTGTAACAAAATCTATATTTTATAACACAGGATGTCTAAATAAGATATTTTAAAAAGCATAATAGGTGACCTCACCGGCTTTGCTCTCCTCAGGTTAACCAGACAAAACCGGTTTGTGTTCTGCTACACATACATATCAAAAGTTTCTTTGATATAAGTCACTGTATTCAAAGCAAAAGTGTATTTGACTCTTTAATCCCATCTGGGCCTTGGTAGCTACACATCAAAGGTCTCTCTGATGTAATTCCAGGGTTTCCCGGTAAAGGATACTGGACCTTGCAAATTCGGCTGGGTCCTGCTTGGCCCAGACATCCCTCTTTGATGAAATGAGCTGGTTTCTTGGAAGGTTATTCATAACACTGGCCAGTGTCCTTTTCTCAGGACACCTAAGGGCACATCAAAGGATTTCCTGAGGATGTCATGAATGGCTAATTTTATTTCCTGGGATGAAAGCAAATTGACAAGATAATTGCACCCCAGCTATCTGCAGTTTAGCTATGTCCTGTCCTTTGAACTTATCCCGGGGGGGGGGGGTTGATGTGTCAGTTCAGCAAGACTGCAGTTTCCTGAAACTGACCTTCCCATTACATATTTTATATGTAATAAAAAAAATCGATACAGCACTCAGAACTGGCTGTCTACATCACATCCAGCACGAGGGGCGGGCCAAAAAGCAGAACCTCGTGGAGGCTCTTGTGGCAGCCGATGTCCAAGACCTTGAGTCACAGTTGGTGACTGGAAAGGACCAAATCTTGGTCGTGGAGGGGCCAGGGTCCAATGCAATGTCCTGATCCAGAGAGGAGGAGGACAGCAGGACCAGTGCAAGCCAAGAGCCACAGCAGCAGGAGAAAGTCACCACCATTCTGGAGCCAAAAGGGATCAGGTTGCAGACAGAGTTGCGGAGAATGGAGCTGGAGTTTGAACAGAGGAAGCGGGAGATGGAGAGAGAGAAGAAGAGCGAGCAGCAACAGGCTGAACGAGAGGAAAGAGAGCGACAGCTTCAGTGAGAGGCTGAAGAAAAAGAGTGACAGATTCAAAGAGAGGCCAAGCGAGAGGAGCGAGAACGCCTGAGGAGATTTGAACTGGAGAAGCTACAACTCCAGAAACCAGTGTCAGAGCAGGTAAGTGGCATGGGTGAACCTGGAATTTCAGGATAGGGTTACAAATTAAATTTTAAATTGATAGCTGAATTTAAAGAGGGGGAGGATATGGATGTATTTTTAAATTCATTTGAAAATGTATGTATTCAGGCAAAAACTCCCAGAGAGTCCGGGAGCTTTCAGCTATCCCCACTGCTTACCGGGACAGCTCATGATGCATTGGGTCAAATGGACCATCAGTACAGTAATGATTATGGCAAACTTAACGCTACCTTGTTAAAGAAATATGATTTAACAGCAGAGGCATACAGAGTTAAATTCCATAAGCTCAGGAGCAGCCCTGACATGAGCTACGAGGAGCTAGCCACTAAACGTCAGTTTTTAAAACGTTGGAGGGAAGGGATACAAACAGACTCTGTAGAAAAAATTGAAAATCTTTTACTGTTAAAGCTGTTCTTTTGGGCATGCCCAGCAGAGCTGAAAACCTGGTTAGAGGCCCAAGATGCGAAAACAGTGCAGGAGGCTGCCGAACTCTCGGACCGCTATGCCAGGAGCAGACCTGCTCTGAGAGGGAATGGGGTAGGCGTGGCAGTACAGAAAGGGAAAAGCGTGCCTTCAGGGCAGCTAAAACCCTCCCTGCCTCCACCAAAACCAGGCAGCCTTAGGTTACAAAGAAAAGATTTGCCTGATAAAAGAAACGAATGTTGGATTTGCAGACAACCTGGGCACCTTGCCAGGCAGTGTCCCAAAAGGACATACAGTGCACAAAGTTGTGCTAGAAAAGAAGTGGGTTGTCTGTGTATCCCTGAAAGCACACCAGTAAACATGAGGGAACACATACACCCAGTTACTATGAATGGGGTACAGACCCATGGATTAAGGGACATGGGGGCATCCCTGACTTTGGTAAAAGGGGATTTGGTAGAGCCTGAAGAGCTTATACTCAATCAATATGTGACTGTATGGGGATTTACTGGGGAAGAGAAAATGCTGCCACTTGCTAGTGTTCTCCTGGACTGGAGTGAGACAGGGGAGACTGTGCAAAAAGTTGCAGTAGCAAAGAATCTTGCTCTTGATGTAATTACTGGGAAAAATCTCCAAAAGGGGATGGTGTGTGCAGTTACCTGCAGTCAAGCAGCAAAGGTAAAAACAGGCTACTCACCTATAACAGTAGTTCTAGGAGTGGCATATGTTGTTCAGCCACACTTATTGCCATGTCCCTTTCCTCTTTAAGAATCGCTGGAAGTCTTCAAGTTGGCTCCTCCCACCCACCCAGGTGGTATAACCCTTGGCTCCACCCCATGATGCCAGATCTTTGCCTGCTGGAAACCAGGTTTGTACGTCCACAGCCGGGAAGGTCGGGTGGATGAACAACATATACCACTCCTAGAACTACTGTTACAGGTGAGTAACCTGGTTTCTGGGATCGTGGATATGTTCTTCATCCACACTTATTGGCAGACTCCTAGCAGTTCTCCAGGAGGAGGGAGGCAAGGCGCACGCCTCCACTGATACTCACTTGGGAAACAGAGATTGCAGAACTGAGGCCCCAAACCAGCATGACTCAAGGTTGATGTGTTAATGGGTAATTAAAGTGTTTGCTGACTTCCAGATAGCAGCCCGACAGATTTCCTGGATAGGGATGTCCCTGGAAGAAGCCAACGATGCAGCGGTATGGTGGGTAGAATGATATTTATCCCTCTGGTAGGCTCCTTGCCCGCCAACTCATAGCACAGACTTATGTACAATGTAATCCACCTTGCAATCATCTGTTTTGCTGCAGGTCTGCCAGAAGCAGCTTCAGCGTAGATGACAAACAGCTGGCGAACCTCTCCCCGAATTTCTGCCGACCTCTCCTTACAATAGGTATAACAGGAGAGAGCTCGTCTCAGGTCCAAAGTATGGGCCTGTACTGGCCTTTGAGGTGCAATTAGGTAGTATATTGGCAGAGTTAACACCTGGTTAAGGTGAAACTCTGATACCACCTTCGGAAGGAATTTCGGGTGGGGGTGTAGGACAACCTTGTCCCTGTGGATGATCAGATAAGGGGAGTCCACTGAAAGCACCTGGAGCTCCCCTGTCTTTCTGGCAGATGTGATAGCCACCAGGAAGGCCGTCTTCCAAAGTGTGACAACGCACACTTGTGCATTGGTTCGAATGACTTGCCCATGAGCTTTGCCAGTACCAGCAGTAGATCCCATGGAGGTGAAGGTTCACACACCACAGGAGATATGTGATCCAGGCCTTTGAAAACGCCCGACCACTGTCCCTGTGCCAAGCCAGCTGACCGTCCAGCGCGTGCACCCTAAGGGTCGATGATCAAGACCCCTTGGACAGAGGTTAAAGTTATTCGAGAATGTTAGCCACTGGACAGGCCAGAGGGACCAGGCCTTTACCCCGACACCAAATGGAAAACCTTTTCCATTTGAAGGCATAACATTTCCTAGTCGACGGTGAGGACATCCTCAGAAAGACCCAACGCCTGGAACTCTAGCTGCTCATGTACCAGGCTGTGAGGTGCAGGGATTGAAGGTCCGGATGGTATACCTTCCTTTGATTGAGAGAGATCAGGTCTGGGCGTGCTGGAAGCTGCTCCGGGGGCCTGCAGCGGAGGAGATCTGGATACCAGAACTGGCGCGGCCAGTCTGGGGCTACCAGAATCACCTTCTCCTTGTCCCTCCTCATCTTAAGGAGCACCTTGTGGATCAAGGGAAATGGAGGAAAGGCGCAGAAGAGGCCTGGGGTCCACGGCCTCGAGAAGGCATCCCCCTGCAACAAGCTCTGCTGAGGGGGGCCGGCATGAAACAGCCTCAGCTTGGTGTTTTCCCCTTGAGGCAAACAGGTCCACCATCAGTTTGCCCCAGTGGGAGTACAAGCTGTAAGCTGCCTCTGGATGGAGAGACCACTCGTGGAATGTCTCACCTAAGCAGCTGCGAGCTTCTGCCAGATGGTTTGAGGCTCCTGCCACATGAATGGCTAGGAGATCCGCCTCCAGACGGCTGACAAGGGTCCAGATGCAGAACACCTCCCTGCAAAGCAGACAAGAGTGCGTGCCACCCTGTTTGTTGAGGTAGTACATGGTCGTGGTATTGTCCGTCTGGACTTGAACCACTTGACCCCTTAGCTGAGGAGTGAAAGCTGACAGTGCCAGTCTGACTGCTCTGAGCTCCAACAGGTTGATGTAGTATTGGGACTCCTTGGGGGGTCCAGAACCGATGGGCCCTTTTGTCCCCCATATGGGCTCCCCAGCCCATGACAGAGGCATCGGTCATGAGGACTGCCGTCAGCTCTGGGCGGACAAACGGGATTCCTTCCTGCAACCGGTCTGGGGCGGTCCACCATTGGAGAGCATCCCACATCTTCTGGGTTACAGTGATCAGCTGGTCGAAATGACCATGGCACTGAGTCCACTGGGCAGCCAGCTCCCACTGGAGGGGGCACATGTGTCACCGGGCCCAACGGACCATGGAGATGCATGCCACTATGTAACCCAGAAGGCACAGAAAGTCCCAGGCAGGGCGCAATTGGCCAACCAGAAACGATTGGGCAAAGGAGGGGAGAACCTCCGCCCTGTCCACTGGGAGCCGATCTCTGGCTTGGCGAGAGTCGAGCACTGCCCCAATGAAACCCATCACCTGAGAAGGGACGAGTTCCAGCTTGGCCTTGTTGATCAATAGGCCTAGCTGGGAGTAGGTCTGGAGGGCTAGGTCCCTGGACCTCTCCACCTCCTGCAGGGTGGGACCTGCTAAGAGCCAATAGTCGCGGTAGGGGTAAATTCTGACCCCACCCCCCAACGCCTGAGATGGGCTGCCACCACTGAGATGCATTTGGTGAAGACCCGTGGGGCTGATGACAGGCCGAACGGCATGGCTCGGAACTCGTATAGGGTCCCTTCAGCTCTGAGGCGGAGGAACCGCCAATGAGACTGACGGATTGGGACATGAAAGAATGTGTCTTGCAGATCCAGTGAACGGAGCCACATGTTTCACTCCAAGGTTGGTATGGTATGGGACAGAGTGACCATCCGAAAGGTGCATGACATGAGATACTGATTCAGGTCATGCAGATCTAGAATGGGGCGCCAGCCCCCCATCCGCTTGGGCACCAGAAAGTACCTGGAGACAAAGCCTGGGTCTGCTGGAGAATTTGCCATTGGAGCTATTGCCTCCTTGAGGAGGAGCTGAGTGATATCGTCTCGGACAGCCAACTGAGTATGAACGGATACTCTTTCCTCCTGAGGGGCGCAGACTCGACTTAGAGGGTGCTGCTTGAATTCCAGAGGCAGTCCCTGACCGACCACTTCCAAAACCCAGCTGTCCATGGTAACAACAGACCAGTCGGAAAGAAAGTTGCAGTGCAGGCCCCCCATGGGAGGACCCAGAGCTGGAGTGATGGGAGAGGGGGTAGCAGCCCCAGCCCCATCACTGAGCAGGCTTGGAGGAGGATCATCCAGGATCTGAACCTTGGCCTCCTTTACAGACCTGGGAAGGCCTGGACTTGGGCCGGAGGCACCAAGCTTGAGCCTGCTGCTGCTGTTCTCCTTGAAAGGAGGGTTGCTGTGCTGCAGGGGAAGAGAGCCAAAAAGGCTTTTTCTTCTTCTGCTGTTTCTTGCCCGAAGGACCTTTAGCAGAAGTAGCGTCCAAGGTGGCATTGGACTGCTCAATACGCTGAAGGTGATCAGCCACACCTGGGCTGAAAAGGTCAGTGCCCAGGAAAGGCACATCAGCTAGTTTATGCTGAGTATCTGCCGGAAAAAGAGGAGAGTCACAGCCAAGATCTGCAACGAAAGGCAACTGCGGCTGCCAGCAAGCAGGCATAAGAATCCCCAATGTCTGGGGCTGTCTGAAGCTGCTGTTTGGCAACAGCCCGGCCCTGATCCCAGACCTGCTTGACCATGGTCTGCATGTCCGTGGGGAGGTGTGGGAGGACTTCATCCAAAGACCCCAAGAGGGCATGGGAGAAGTGTGCCATGATGACCGCCGAACTTGCCTGACGAAGGCCTAAAGATGAGGCCGCACAGACCTTTAAAATTGAATGATCCAAGAGTTTGGCTTCTTTTTCGGAAGGTCAGTCAGTGTCGGCTGAGCTGCCAGTACACCTGAACACAGAGGCGGTCACCAGGCTCTCGGCTGAAGGGAGCTATCTGAACCCCACAAGGGCCCCCATAGGCACCACATGCTTGTGGGCCATGCTGGCAGACGGAGCTGGACAGGAGGCAGGGCGCTGCCAGTTCCAAGGCCAGGCCAATCCATGGCCTCACACAGGAAAGGCTCTTCGTATCCCCTCTCTTGAGGATGTCCGTGAGAGGGTACTCCGCCTTTTTCTGGATAAGTTCCAGGGGCATTCCTGTAGACTCAGAGATGAGGTGAAGAATGCCCTAAAAGAACGAAGGACCTTCCTCAGTCTTTAACCCACCAGCCGATTTATTATTATTTAGTTGTTTTTGTCAACCAGGTAGGCACACTAGACAACAAATGCCTATTTTCAGGTGTGACCCGGGAGGTTACAAAACAGAAAAACATGGTACAGAGTCACGGTAGCATACAAGCACAATACAGAAAACATGGTACATAGTCATGGTTACAAAACGCCCATAGTACAGGTGGGCCAGAGAAATATCAATACAGAGAACTGGGTACATAGTCAGGGAGGCTTATGGACCCACATACGGGGCGGCACAAAAACCCGACAGTATAGGCAAGAAAGCAAACACGTAAACCACCACAGCTAGAGACTGAGAATGTTGAGAGAGTGTTGCATCTAATGCAACTAGTCAATACACCTGGAGAGGTGGTAATCCTAAGGTGAGGAGCAAGGGGAGCTAAACAGGAAGCCTGGGGAGGGGGTGGGCAGGGGACTGTCCAGGAGAGGATCAGGTAAGTAGGCGATGGGGAGAGAAGGCAGGGAAGTAGGCCAGCAGGGAGCTAGAGGGTGCAGAGAGGGGTAGGAAAGGACATGGGGACCACCACGACAGGCCTGGCTAGGCCTGCAGACTGAGAGTGGCCCTATAGTTGCGAGCCCCAGAAAGCGCAGCAAGAAAGATGGGGGTATGGCAAGTGCTACAAGGGAGGGGGCAATGGGCGATAAGGGAGAGGGGGCGCCCCGCAGAGGAGGGTGGGGGTAGTGGGTAGACTAAGTGCTACAGGGGAGAGAGCTATGGATAAATCAGTACGTGGGAGAAGTGTGGGGGGAGGGGGGAAGACTCCCAGCAACTAGGTGGAACAAAGACAGGTGGAGGCAGCCTTGAGGAACTTCCACAGGGACGTTTTGAAGCTGGGGTGGGAGAGGGCGGCCCGGACTTGGGCGGGAAGGGAGTTCCAAAGTCTTGGGACGAAGGCAGAGAAGGCCCGATCACCGGTAAGAGAGCGGGTCCGTGGGATCAAACAGACACGGGTCGAGCTGGACCTAAGTTGATAGGCCGGGGTGCAGTGTTTGAAGGGAAGGGCGAGAGCAGAGGGGCGGGCAGTACGGACAATATTATCGACCATGTTGCCGAGGACAAAGGCACGGTGTTTTTCAGGGGGAAGCCACCCCAGTTGGGCATAGAGGTCACACCAATGCAGAAGGCGGGCGCGGGAGAGGCGGGCGACGCGCATGTTATAGGCCGTCCCATTTCTCAAGACGGGCTGCACGGAGTGGCCTAGCAACCAACCTATAGCAGGAGCATGGGTAGGAGGACCCCTAGCTATGGTGAGCCTGGCGGCTGGAGTGAGGCAGTCCTTAGCCCTGTAGGCTAAGCCAAGCTTGCTGTTAGACGCTTTGCAGATGTTTCGGAGGTGCTCGGCAAGATCAAGCTGAGGATCAAGAGTCACCCCTAGGTACCTGCCGGAATTTAGGACAGGCAGGAGGGAGCCATTCCCCCCAAGGATGGCAAGGGGGGAAGGGCATGATGTGGTTTTAGCCACCGACCCGAATAACATGGCATGGGTCTTGTTCAGGTTGCTTTGTCATCCCTGGGATGAGAATGTAGGCCAGTCTTATCCAAATCAGAGGAATCCGGACACAACGGTCGACCGCCCAAGTCACCTTCGACCCGCCGGGGGCAGTCTGGGGTGACAGTGACCAAAAGATGATGGGGAAGCCCAGTGTCTGGTCTATCTTCCTTAGAAGGAGCCCCTCCCACAGGCTGCTTGGGTGGTGGTTCCACCACGATCAGTGGAGAGACCGGTTTAGGCTGACCCTGAGGTTTCGCCAGCTCCACAGGCAGGGGAGCTGACTTAATCAGCTCTGAAAGAGTTGGCTTTGGCCTGGGAGGCAAAAGCCAAGTAATGGCCGGGGTTGGCTTGTGCCCGGACAAAATCAGCTGTTACCACATGAGGTCCTCGTAGCACCAGAGTTTCTGCCACTGAAGCCTCTTCCTCATCAGAGGTGAAAGAGGACAACTGATGGTGTCGCCTCTTTTTTAAGCGCTTGTGGCTCTTCCTTGGCCTGTCGGTCGAGGGGGTCCTAGACATCGATCGAGATTGGGCAGGCCGATTTGGTCACTCGGGAGACACTGGCAGGACTGGAGATTTGCCAGAGTCGGAGACCACTTCCTCAACGGGATTCCCAGCGGGCTGGGTCTCCTCGTCAGGGAAGGAAAGGACCAGAGCCAGATTGAGAGAACAGTCGACCGGAGTCTGCAACAATGGATCAATCGGGTCGATAATTTCAACCTCATCGATCGACACTTCGTTGACTGGCCAGATGACAAAGCTGAGAAGCCAGTGGCTGAAGAGGCAATTTCGACCGAAGTCAAGACTGCCGGTTCCTGGGACCGAGATCTCTCCCCATCCCAAGAACGTCTTCGCTGAGATGAAGACAAACCTGGGTCCTTTTCCCGCTTACGGGACCAAGAGGAGTGCGTGCCCGCAGGACTCTCTCCCTTAGTTGTGAGAGACTGGCACAACTCTCAGAAAGAATTCAAGAAAGTGGAGCCCAGGTTGAGTGGAAGGAAGAAGCTCCGAGCGAAAGATTCCCTGGCACGAGCCGCTTCCTCCTTGAAGGCTTGCATGCATTCCAATTGCTCGGCGGATGTCGCGGCTGGAAACTACCCACCGAGCCACCTTTGATTTCACCGGAGGGTTCCGTTTTTTTGGTCTCCCCAGCGTCAGGAAGGGTCATGGTCATCAAGGACGTTGGAGTGAAATGCAAGCCAAAAATTGCACTTTGAGGTGTCATGGTCAACACCCAGACAATAGACGCATGCGGTGTGGGGATCGGTGTGAGACATTTTCTGGCCGCAGGAACACTGACGAAATCCGGGCAAAGACGTCTTCCATAATTGGAGATAAGCAGTCGCGATCGCTAATGCGAACTAGATGAATTTTCGGAATAATCAAAGGTTTTGAAGCCAGGGCCTACTAAATACAGCAGCATGAAGCAGGCAACCTGAATCTTCTAGTGGAAATGAAGATCTGGTGTCATGGGGCGGAGTCGAGTGTATACCGCACGGGTGGGTGGGAGGAGCCAGCTTGAAGACTTCCAGCGATTCTTAAAGGGGAAAGGGACATGCCAATAAGTGTTGATTAACAACATATCCACGATCCTAGAAATTGTAGTTCCTTGGACCCGATAGAAGTCCCTGTGGAAAACACTGGGAGGCTGGTTCACCAGCCTGTCTCCCCTGATATGAAGAATAATTAAAGGGGAGTGGAAATTCTCCAGGTAGCAGTTAACAGAACCGCTACAGAAGGTTACCCTGAGGAAGGAGGTGTAGCCAGTAGTCAGACGATTAGGGATGGAAGTGACCCAAAATGCCCTGTTGCCAGAGCTAGGGACCCTAGTTTAGAAACTGGAAGGGACCTGTCCCTTGCCTTGGGAATGTGTAAAGATTTTGCAGCTGCTCAGAAAAATGACCCTAGTTTAGAGAAGCTGAGGGCTTGAGCAAACTCTGATGGAGCACTGGGAGGTGACAGGAAACAAAGACTTTATTGGGACAATGGACTGTTGTATACGCAAGACGTAAGGATAGAGGGAGGGGTGATGGGCAGGCAGCTTGTCGTTCTCCAGGGGTACTGTGAGAGGTTGCTAAAGATTGCTCACGATATTCACATGTCTCGACATCTGGGAATTGCGCGCACTATGCAGCAATTGGCCCGGAATTTCGATTGGCCCAACTTCACCCAGCAGGTGAAGGGAGTATTTAAGGTCTTGTCACCGGTGCCAAGAAATAGGGAAGGTGGATAAGAAAACCCAAGCCACCCTAATTCCCTTGCCCATAGTGGACGAGCCATTCCAGAGGGTAGGAATGGATATTGTGGGGCCTTTGAATTCCCCCAGCACCTCTGTGAAGAGGTTTATCCTAACTGTGTTGTATTATGCCACCCGGTACCCAGAGGCAGTCATCCTAGCCTCACTGATGACAGACAAAGTGGCAGATGCCTTGCTAGGGATTCGCTCCAGTTTTTGGTTTCCGCAGGAGGTTATCACTGATTGAGGGGGTTCCTTCATGCCAGACCCGATGAAATGTTTGTGGGAGAAATGTGGGGTGGTGCAGAGACGCATAACACCTTATCACCTGCAAGCCATTGGGCTTGTGGAAAGATTCAATGGTACCCACAAATCGATACTCCAAGCATTTGCGGAACAGCATGGGAGGGACTGAGAGAAGTACCTTCCCCACCTGTTCGCTTACAGGGAGGTGCCCCAAGAGTCAACAGGGTTTTCCCCCTTCGAGCTCTTATATGGACCCAGGGTTCGTGGGCCCCTAGACAATCTGGAAGGACTGGGAAGGCAAGCATGCCACCTAAGGAACTCCCATAGTGGATTATGTCCTTAAGTTTAGGGAAAAGCTCAAGGAGCCTATGGGAGCAGCCAGAGCAACCTGGCAGCTGCCCAACAAAAACCAAAGTTATGGTACGACCGTAGAGCCAGAGCTCGCTTGTACACTGCGGGTTAGGAGGTCATGGTCCTAACCCCGGTCCGGAAAGATAAGCTGCAGGCCAAGTGGACAGGATCGTACAAGGCAGTCAGACAGGTGAATGACAAACTACATTATAGAACTACCTAACAGGAGACATACCCAAAGAATGTACCATGTCAATATGAAGAAGCCATATGCAAATAGGGCTGACATGGTGCTTGCAATATGTAGTCCTGGGGAGGGGACGGACAAAGATGACCCCCTTCTGGACTTGCTGGAAGAAAGCAAGTGGGAGTCCTCTGTGAAGGCAATTAAAATGTCGCCCCAGTTGACCCTGAACCAGATCCAGGAAGTAAGGAAGGTTTTAGCAGACTTTGCCCCATTGTTTAGAGCCAAGCCTGGACTAACCCACTTAGCGATGCATGATGTGGAGACGGGGATGCAAGCGCCCATATGGTGAACAGCATATCGGGTGTCCAAGGCCATCCAAAAGGACATTAGGAGGGAGGCGGTGGAAATGCTGGATTTAGGGGTAATCCAGAAATCCCACAGCGCTGGGCTTCACCTGTAGTCCTTGTTCCCAAGTCAGATGGCTCCACTTGTTTTTCTGTGGACTACTGTGGACTCAACACCTTCACGAAGTCAGACGCCCACCTAATGCCACGGACGGATGAACTCCTGGACAAGCTGGGAGGGGTGCCATACCCTATCACTACTGACCTGACAAAAGGGTACTGGCAGGTGTAAACTGCCAGAGCTAGGGAGAGGTTGGGCTTCATCACTCTGATAGGGTTATTTGAGTTTAAAGTAATGCCTTTTGGAATGAAGAACGCCCCTGCCACCTTCCAGAGGTTGGTGAACCATGTGTTAAATGGTGCTGAGCAGTATGCCGTGGCGTACCTGGACGACACTGCCATCTTCAGTACCAGCTGGGAGGAACATCTGTCCCACCTCAGGAAAGTGCTGGGCAGGATACAGAGGGCTGGGCTCACTATAAAAGCAGAAAGGTGCCAGGTGGCCATGGCTGAGGTGGCATACCTCGGGCATGTAGTAGGCCGGGGACAGCTCCGTCCTAACCAAGCCAAAATGGAGGCAATTAAGGCATGGCCCAGACCTGAAAGACAGAAGCAGGTTCGGAGTTTTCTAGGGACCGCAGGGTACTATAGGAAATTTGTACCAAACTACAGTGCCCTGGCAGCTCCCCTAACTGGCCTGTTAAAGAAAAGGATGCCAAAAAGGATTAACTGGGAACCAACCTGTGAACAAGCCTTTACACAGCTAAAGGAGGCACTGTGCAGTGCACCTGTATTAGCCAGTCCAGACTACAGTAAACCCTTTGTAGTCCAGACTGATGCCTCAGGTGTGGGTATTGGGGCAGTGCTTAGTCAAACATCTAACCAAGGGAAAGATCACCCAATAGTGTACCTCAGTAAGAAGTTACTTGTCGGGAGCAGGCTTACTCTACAGTGGAAGAAGAATGTATTGCCATAGTGTGGGCACCAAAGAAGTTTGAGCCATACCTATACGGGTGGCATTTTGAGGTACAAACAGATCACAACCACCTTGTTTGGCTGGCACAACTGGGTAAAATAAATGGTAGGCTGTTAAGGTGGAACCTTGCCTTGCAGGGTTATGACATGACTGTCTCACACAGGGCAGTGGCAGCAAATGAAAATGCAGACATGTTATCACGTCAGTTTGAGCAGTGACCTGAATTTGGGAAACTCATCCCATGCCTAGGAATAGATTCCCCCAAGTTCAGTCTAGAAGGGAGGAGTGTAACGTGTTAACCCTCTACTAGTTATGATTATATTTGGGATGTAAATATATGTTTATTTGAATGTCTGCTTAGGGAAATGGCAGCCAGTATCTTTTAAAGAGGCCTGACCTTTTGACCCCCAAAAAGTTGCTACATTAGCTAGATAACTAGTTTCCTACTCTGTGTTGACACATAGTTGCAAGACTTCCTGGGATTATAAAGTCTTCCTTCAAAGGCCAGGTTATAACAGCCGTAAACTATCCCTTTACTTTGAAATGCAGGGACAAAGTATGCATTTTATGACCTCTGAGGAAAAGGCCAGTTTTAACTGATTTCTGTTAGCTTTCACACCTACAGTAGGTGAACATAGCTCCTCAGGAAACTTCTGACAACATCAAAGGGATGATTCTGTCTGTCATAATGCCTCACTAATTAAGAAGACTTTTTTTTTGTTGTTGGAATGTTTGAGCAGCGGGCTGAGACATATGACTGATAAATTAATTCAAGTTCTCAGGTTTGAGTGACCTTACAGCCAACATCTGTGAGCTGTGTCATCAGGGAGGAGGAGTTTTGTGACATATTACCAGTCAGCTGGGAGAAAGCATTTCATTTGGCCTTTTGGCTTTTGGGCATTTTGCCTCTGATTTTGGGGTGGGACTCCTGACAGACTCTCACAGCACTTTAGGAAAATTCAACCACCTATTTATTTACTTGAAACCTAGGACAGTAGAAATTCAACAATAAGGCTTTGTTTTTGTATAATTATCCATTTACTTTAAAAGATTGTAAACCCAATTTTATATGTTCTGCGTTTTACATTTGATCTATTCTTAATGTTTGGTAAACATTATTTTTCTTGAAATTCTGTCTGTGCCTTATTTTCTTTTGCATGTGAATGCTGGAACAGAATGTAATAATTGTGACAAAACTGTTAAGGGCTTAAGTGTGTTACTACCTTGCTAAGTTAAGAAATTACCTAGGTTTCAAACTGAGCCAAAAAGGGGAAAGTTGTGAACCAGGCTGAGTGCCCACTGGGTTAAGTATCGCACTGCATTTCCCTGAAGAGAGTGAGATATCTGATCCTGTTAACTTGGCGTGCTAGTGAAAAAAGGTTCATATTTTACCTCAGGAATCAAGGCTAGTAGGGCATTCGGACCCAAAACAGACAGGAGGGTTACCCTGTTTGTCTATTGTTCACATATTGCACTTCGAGGTTTGGCACTGTCTGAGCAGAGGGCCTGACCTGCGGAGTGCGTTTGTGATAGTCGGGATTGTCAAATCCACACCAGACAGACCGAAGTCCCCCACAATCACCACCTCCCCCTTGCTTGCCATCTCCACTATTTTAAACTCCAGCTCCCTGTCTATCTCCTCTTTCTGGTTTGGTGGCCTGTACACCACCCCAAGCCTAAGTTTTCTCCCTTCTGAGAAATGTACCTGTACCCCTGACTCCTCAGTCCCCCCACCATCTCCTCCTCCCCTGTATAGATTATTTCCTCCCTCATGTACAGTGCAACTCTCCCACCCCCTGACCCTTCTATATAGTGTGTGCCCAGGAATGGAGAGGTCCCAGTCATGGTTTGGTGTGGCCCAAGTCTCTGTGATGGCTGCCATGTCCGCCACTCCCTCAGTCATCAGCACTAAACACTTGTAACTCACATGTTTTATTCCCCAGGCTCCGCACCTTCAGGGATACCACTTTCCACCATGACTCCTTTCCTCTCTCCTCCCCTGGTCTGTCTGTCCCTCCCCCCATCTGTTCTCAGATACTCGATGCTCTTCCTATCTTACCCTCTGCCCCACCCCTACACCCTATCATCCTTCCTCTGTCATCCCTTCTCATCTCCCCCACCCCAAATCCTCGGGCCCACCAAGAACTCCCCTCCACCATTTCTGTTAGTACTCCTCCCTACCCCTCAGACTGATCCCTCTAAAACCTTAACTGACTGGTTGGGGGGGGAGACTGCTGTTCCCCACCTTCTGGTGACATAGGGAGCTCTGACCCTTGTTGCCTCCCCATCAGTTTAAATTAAAGAGAACCTTTCTTCATACATTTAACAACAAACCATAAGTTTCCTTACCTTCGTGGTAGTTCCTCTGCAACCGAGATTAATTTTTTAAATGTTGCTCCCTAGGGAAAGGAAGGGAGCTAAACGCTGGCTTTCATTTTTTTCCAAAGCTCAGGTTAAAGAACTTAGAAATGCATCAGAAAATCCACTCTGTAGACTTGTATGGAGCATGCCTCCGGCTCTCCCTATTCAGATGTCACAAAATGTTGGAGTGTGGGGGCATCGCCCGCAACCGGAAGTGGAGGGCATCGAGCACTGAGCCCCACAGGGGCAAATTACAATCCCTTCCCTTTCTTAAGTGCAACTTGCAAAAAACTTATCTTGGTTGCAGAGAACTCCCATGAAAGTAAGGGAGCTTCCCGTTTGTTTCTGAAAGTTTTGAATTTTACTGGGGCAGGTTCTCTTTAAGGGCACTACCCATATAATTCCCCATTTTCCCCTTCAGCACCCAGCTGCCGTCCCTATTGAGATGCAGCCAATCTGGTGCTTACAGAGACTTATTTTCCTAGGTTCCCTTCCCAGCTTACTATACAGTCATATCCCTCCTCCCTGCACCACTCTCTCCGCCATAAATAAAGTCTGCAATCCTCCTTTCCCTGGCTGTACTAGCCCCAAGTACCAGCAGTACTTCAGAGAAGTCCACAGATCTAGCCACTGATTTAATATTTTACTATTATTATTTTATTATATTAATATATAGCCACTGATTTGCTTGCATATTTTCCCTACCTCCTTAAACCTCTCTTGTGCCACCCCCATCTCACATCTGGATAGTTTGTTCCTAGGTGGACAATTACTGGAGGTTCTTCCCTATTCCCTGTATGTGCTTACCTATCCCATTCTTCTGTCATACACACTACCTTCCTGTAGATGACCGACCACTCATTAATACCCCATCTCACCCCTTTTACACAATGGGGTTTCTCAAAATCACCACTCTCCCCCCACTGTCAGCTTCCTTTGTGCCTACTCTCCCCCCCAGTCTCTGCCCCAGGGGCGTCATTTAGGGGTTGCATTCGAGGCCCCTATGACAGGGCTTGAGACCCCTGCCTGCCCTGGGGCTCTCTATGGGACCGGATGATGCACTTTGCTGAATTGCCGGCTGCTGCAGGCTGCTTGCCCACTACCGCTTGGCCGTGCACACGCTTGTGCTGCTGGACACGGTGTGCGCGTGTGTGTGTGTGTGTGTGGACTGGAGGAGCAAGGAGGACTGGAGACGGGGAAGGGAGCCGTCTCTGAGCCGCTTTCTTTCAGGGACTCACTGGCGCCGCACCGACTGCTTAGTAGCTTAGCCCCCTCGAAAACTGGAAGTGGAACAGCTTTGGGCAAGGCTTAATTGAAGGCAACTTAGGCAAGTTAGTGAGGCAGTGCCACTTTTTTACTTACTGGGGCTGGCTCTGGCTGACGCTGCTGCGATCGATTGGCTGCCTGGCTGGCTGGGAGGTGGGGACTGGAGTTAGGTGCGAAAATCCGCGATACACGCGTGCGTTGGGAATCGGCGGGATTTGAATGGCGGGGTTGTCTCTGGTCTCACCGCAGTCGTGGTTCAGCAGGCAGGAGCAGCCTAGTGTTTTTCAGAGTGACAAGAGTCGAGACTCGAGAGGCTAGAGCAATAGAGCATCTGTAGTCAGTCGTTGGAGTCGGGCAGCAGCCAGCCAGCAGTACTAGCAAGGCAAGGTTTTTTTTTTTTTTTTTAAGTGCAGCCGAAGCCGACGGTCCGGTCCGAGCTGTAGCGCAGCGCCAGCGGCCAGCTGATCGATCATCCAGGCGGGTGTCCACGGGGCGGATCAGGTGATCAATCCGATCTCCATCACAGGCAAACAGGTAACAGGCATCCATCCGCATGGTGGGGTGCACACAGATCAATCGGCAGAGGCAGAGCCAGAGCGGGCAGCAGCCGGGGCAGGCAGAGAGAAGACAGAGAAGAAGACGCAAAGACTGCAGCAAGTAGTACAACTGTCAACTGTGTTGTGCAAGTAGGGGGACGAGGGGAACGGGGGGGAGGGAGAGAGAAGAGACCAGTGGTACTCTGTTGTCCTGTTGTTCTTGTTGCTGGCAAATCTGGAAAGGTCCCTTGATGCTGTGTGTGATTTGGTCACATCCTGCTCATTTGTAAGGTCTGAAGTTAAAGTAGGAAAAGGCTGTGCATACTCAGTGTTTGCAAGGGGACACCGAGTGAGCTGTTACATCTACTACCCCTAAACAACGAAGTCTCCATTGGCCATGTCTACCCCATAAGAGCAGAAGTGACACTCAGCAAACGAAGGCGAAAGGGGCTTGCAGTTTTAAAGTCTGTTTTAATTTTTTTTCTTCATACTGATTACTTTGCATCTTTACAAATTGCACTGTACTGTGTTGTGGCTGTTGATTGTGTTATATACAGTATAATGCTGCTGGTTTCTTGGTCTGTCTGCTCTGTGATCTTGCCTCTATCCCCTTTTCTTTGTCAATGTAATTTTCTGGCATTCTGATCCCTTGGCAGGATGCTGGACAAATAAGTCTACTACTACAGAATGTTGTTAGTTGATGGCTTAAACTGATTAAGCAAGTTTTGTTTTTACAAGCTCACTGCTGGATGAATTCTCTTATCGCTAGCTGGGGGTTTACCTGGGATTCTTTCATTCTGCCCAGTCACTGAGCTAACAGCACTGGTGCTCTCCGGTCCCCCTTAACAACTTGCAGTGGGGACCAGGGGAGAGCAGGACATTGTTGGCGTACCACTGCCATTCATGCCACACATAAAAGGCCTGAACCACTGGCAGAGAGTGAATGCACTCCCAACAGACTGTTTCCCGAATGGTGCCCCAACCATACTGGACACTAAGCATGGAGCATGCAAAACACTATCTGGGCACCAGGGCTTGTTTTGAAAACAGAAGCCCTACAAAAGGCTGATTCTATCGTGGTCCACACTGGCCCCATCTCCACAGCAACATGAGTTAGGTGTGGTGACACTGGCCAATCAGGCTGCAGAGCCTGATGAAGGAGGTCAACAGGAGCTTCTGGGATGCATGAAAGGACTGTCCCAGATCCTTGCTCAAATTTGCAGTGAACTGTGTCAAGTAAAGGGGTTCATGTGGTGGGGCAGACACTCCAGTGCTACCGGGGGGGGGCTTTATGGGCACATACCTGCCATTGACCACCGGCTGTGGTCTGGCAGGTGTCAAGAGGCTGTGAGGGTACCTTCGCCAGGGGCGCAGTGGTCATCTGCCGCACCCAGTGATGGCTCCAGGAGTGGCGTCTGGCATGTTAGACATTTAATTCGAATGTATACAGTATGATAAACTGTAAAGGTTTTGTACGGCGCCCAGAGCCTTCGGGATTGGGCGTCTTTTTAAATAAAGTTGACTTTGACTTTGACTTAGACCAGCTCTGGCCTGGTCTTAACAGCTGAGGACCATGTGCCCTTTGGGGGGCTTCTAATATCCCATTTTAGGGGATACTGCAGTGTTGCCCTGGTGCAAGCCCCCTTCCACCATGGTGCACCATGGCTGTTGTAAGGATGGCACAAGCCCATTTGGTGCGGGCATTCACCCCAGTGGTGCAGGTGCATTACAAATTGGGACTGGTGCAAGATGTGGCACAAAGAGCCCACTGTGCCATTTCTTTTTGATGTAAGCCCCTTGTGTCGGTCCCAATGGTTTGAAATGTGTATATTGATACACATCACTACACATTAATATAGTAAAAAAAAGATAGCATGTCAATACAGCAAAAGTGTTTTTTTTAGCATACCAGTGCACTAAAATATCTTATTTTAATTATTTGTTAACCAAGTAAGAAGATTGGGCTAAAAAGCCAGTTTACAAGATTGACCCTGGCTATAGGCAACACTGAGTTACGTGCAAGAATACATAGTGCAGGTGCAAATTACACAAGTCAGTGACATCAGCTATTTATTTACTTATTTAAAAGTTTTACCAGGAAAGGCATACTGAGCAGAAACTGCTTCAAACAAGGATGGGACAGGACAAGGGGGAGGGTTAATGAAGGGGAAGGGTGGAAGGGAGGGGCAGCTGCAGAATAAGGGGTGCTAGCTGCACATTCGAGCAGACTTGATAGACCTCTAGGCCTTTATCTGCTGGCAAATTTCGTATGTTCGTAAGTGTTAGCTCAATCATTCCAGAGTTTTGGGACATGGCAGTGAAAAGCTCTTTTTTCCGTAGTAGTGGAGACAGGATCTGCAGTAAGGAGGTGATGGCTGGATGACTTCAGCTTTGTACCACAAGGTTTTGATGGCACTTGTCTCAGTTTTTTTTTCTGTAGTGTTTAATTTATAATTTAATTTTCCAGGATGGAGGAAATTGTTCTGAGGGAGACATCCGGATTGGCCAAATAATGGAGGAGGTCATCCGCATATGAAGCCATGCAATGTTCCCTATCCCCAAGTTGTATCCCCTGCACTGTGGGGCTTTCCCCGATGGCCTGGGTGAGAGACTCGGTATACAAGGCAAACAGGAGGGGGGTAAGGGACAACCTGCCGGGTGCCCCAAAACAAGCGGAAACTCTGCAAGATATGTCCATTCATCTTAATGAAAGTTTGGGGGGTTGGGACAAAACAAATCCTCTGCAGCAAGGCAATGAAGTCTGCCAAGAAGGCCATTTTCTGTAAAGCTGCAGACAGGGCCAGGAGAACCTATCAAAGGCTTTCTCCATATTCAAACTCACCAAAAGGAAGGTGGTGGCAGTCAAGTGCACTTGATGTAGGATATGGAGTATGTGACCAGGTGTTATAGTTCATCTGGCAAGCACACAAATCCTATCGGATCCAGGTGGATCAATTTTGGCAGCAGAATGTCCAGCCAGTTTGGCAGCACTGCCATGAACAATTTATATTCCCGGATTCAGGACTGACAGCGGTCTATAAGCATGGTACTCAGTGGGATCCTTTCCTAGCTTTGGGATTGCAGAAACGGTAGCATATTGCCATATTCTGGAAATTTCTTTACCCATTGTGTAATAAAAGATTAATATAAGGCTGTTAGAATGTTTACAGCCCATCAGAAAGCTTAATTTCTGAGACCATTGTTATAATTTTATTTAATAAACTGAGGAATTAGTGTAATGGTGCTTCATGTACACTTATCACATTACATGAACTATATTCTGAAAATGAAATTTCTTCAGAGTGATGCTGTAGGCAGGCAGCATTGGTGCCCCCCCCCAAAAAAAAAATACCCACTAAAAGAAGAAAAACAAATCTCACTGGTGAAGAGGTTGACAAACTGATGCATTTTATGACTTACTGGGAGACAGTGGCCCAGTGGTTAGAGCACAGAAGTGTGATCCTGAGACCTGGTTTGAGTCCTGGAACTGACACTTGCTGTGTCACCCTGAGTGAGTAAGTTAACTTCCCTCTGCTTAGTGGTCTCTCGCTGTTTTTTCTGTGTGCTCGTTCTCAATCTCCCTGTGTGCTTAAAGTGGCAGCAACATTATAACATGAAAGGCACCATTTAAAACCCAGTGGGTCCAAACAAACTACAGTTTTGAGCTGCTTGCAAACAAATTGGATGCTGGTAGTTTGTAACCACTCTGTGCTGACCATTTATTAATAAGACACTGATGTGTACAAATGTCTTGGTAGAGTGGACTGAGGACTAAATTTATTTAAAAAATGTAGTTTTTTTTTCTAGATAAGAATTTCAGGTGCCAACAATGCTCCAAATAATGTTGGCAATTTACTCACCAGTTTTAAAACATAGTGAGTAAAACAAAAGTGGGATGCATACAAGTGTAAATCTGGCAAAAAACTGTTACTTTTTAATCACCAGTTATGTTATGAAGCACTATTCTTTGGTGTGTGGAGGAGTATTGACAAATGTTGGGGAGTACAGGTACTCATTTAAAAAAATTTCTGCAGAGTAGTTCCTAAAATGACGTGAGTATAAAAGACTGGTACACACCTTATCTGGAGCCGTGGTGGTCACGACTGTGTGGGTAAATGCCATCTGTCACTGACATTATGACTGTAGATAAATGTATTTATTCAATGGCTCTGCAGATCTGTTACACAGTGGTGAGAATATATGCATTTATCCAATGGTTTGACCACTCACCCCTATTGTATAAATATAAATAGATATTTTATTTAACACCACCTGAGGCTGTAGGCATTGTACAGTTGACAAGGACTCGAAAGTCAGAAACAAACCACACAGACCGGTCCGATACCATCAACATCTTTAAACATAACCCCTTCTCCACTGGTTATAATAAGTACTCCCAAACTGACCACAATTAATCTGCAAAGGTCAATTGGAAACATTAAGGTTTTTAAGAGTCTTAAAGCACCTTAAAGACGTGGCTAGGGCTCCAGATAAGGTCTGTACCAGCCTATTTTACTCACCTGTCCTCATTTGAGGAAATACGCCTCAGAAATTTTTGCAATGCGTACCAGTACTCACCCAACATTTGTACATACTCCACAGGCCAAAGAATAGTGCTTCAAATCATAACATAACTGGTGATTCAAAAGTAACATTTTTTTGACAGATTTACAGCACTTGTATGCATCCCACTTTTGTTTTATAACAGAAATGTTTTTGCGTCCGTCCTTGCATTTATAAGATTACTTTTAAAATTCAGAATTATAATAGACCTTTTTTTTAGGTTCATAGGTACAGTTAAATGTAAAATTTACACCCATATGTTAATGTTTTAATTCCCTGATGTCATCACTCTTTGCAGATTTCATAGCAACACTGGTGATTTCTTTAGACTGTGTGCACATTTGAATTCATAGCGTTTTTCACGGGTTTCAAAACTGATATCTGATTTGCTAATCACTGGGCATAGCTGCTGGCAGGCTGTACATTGCTAAATTTCTTCTTTAGTAGCCTTCACTGATTGAAATTTCTTTGAAGTTGGCTGATCAATAAGTATTACTGAAATGTCGCTGTCTAAGAAGAAGGCATCCAGTGATCCAAAGCAACCATCGGTGCTTCGGTTATTTGCTAAGAAAAGCATTACAGCAGATTCTGCACATGCTAAGCATACAGTGAAGAAATCAAGACCTGAAGATAGTGTTCTGTTAGCTGGTATGCATGAATCTGATAGTAGAAGTATAGTTTCAGAGCCTAGTTCTGCTGCTACAGGCCCATTACTTGTTGCTTCGCCCTCACTCTCTGATGCATGTGAAAGCACATCCTCCGATGCATGTGAAAGCACGTCATTGCCTTCTAGTGAAGGCCACTCATTTTCAGTGGGTGAGTGTGTTGATCATGATACTGTGCCAAGTGACATATCTGCTACTCCTTACCAAGCTCCAGTTCAGCCGAAGTGTGTTTTCCCTGTGACAAAATCACGTAAATTTAATGGTGATTACAAAACTCATAAGTGGGTAGAATATTCAGTACAGAGAGATGCTGTATACTGTTTTGCATGCAGGCATTTTACTAGCACTCGTACTGCACCTGGAGGGGGAGGTCGTGAACGTGGAAACATTCCTTTTGTCGATATTGGTTTCTGTAAATGGGAAAAAAATTGGTCGTGCCTTCAGAAAGCACAGCGAGTCTGAGAAACACAAAGCTTCTGTTGTAGCATGGTGTGAATTTAACCATATACAGTCTTCATCAGTCAGTTGCGAGACGGCTTGAAAAAAATAGGGACACTGAAATTGAAGAAAATAGACACCATGTTGAATTACTACTGCATGCAGTGTGTTACCTAGGACGGCAAGGTCTTGCTTTCAGAGGTGGCGATGAGTCGACAAATTCCGATAACAAAGGCAATTTTATTGAGTTTCTGGAAACAGTATCTGCACATGACTCAAAATTAAAAGAAAAAATGTCTAGGAGATACAGTCATTATACCTCTCCAGAGTATCAAAATGATTTAACATCGCTGCAACATTAATACGAGAGAAAATTGTAAGTAAAGTTACAAAATATTTCTCTGTTTTAGTCAATGAAACTAAGGATGTATCATGCAAAGAGCAGCTCAGCTTTGTAATCCGTTTTGTTGGCGGAGATGGTAATATCTGTGAAAAACCACTTGGCTGCTACCACATGGATAAACTTGATGCTGGTAGTTTGGCTGGTGCCATCTATCAGGCAGTATGTCAGGCTGGACTGCAGTGGAAGCACTGTGTAGCACAGTGCTATGATGGAGCCTCTGTCATGAGTGGGTGCTTCAGTGGAGTACAAGCAAGAATAAGAGAGATTGCTCCTCAAGCTGTTTATATTCATTGTCATGCACACAAACTGAATCTTGTCTTGGTGCAAACAATTAATAATATATCAGAAGTGAAAGAATTTTTCAGCATCTTACAGGCTGTATATGTATTTATTTCTCAAAGTTCACCAAGACATGAGTTGTTTGTTAAAGCTCAGAAAGAAGAAGGTCTACAAGTTCTGGAACTGGAACGACTGTGTGGTACATGATGGTTTTACTGGTACAACTATGTCAAGAAATTTCAGTTGCGTCTAGAGTCCATTATTATAACACTTCATGCTATTCAGTCACAAAACACTGACAAAGAGGCAAGTAGTGAAGCTAAAGGTCATCTGTTTAAAATTCAGAACTTCACCTTTGTAGTAACACTGTACAGCCTAGAAACTATTTTAAGGAGGATACAATCAGTGTCTGAGGAACTTCAGAGAAAAGATCTGGATATGCCAAGTGCTTGTAATCTTGTTCAGTCTTTGAAAAGTGAGCTCTTGTCTCTATGTACTGATTCACAGTGGCAGAAGATTTACAAGGAGGCACAACAAGCTGCTGATCGCTGTGGCATTGATTATGATGTACAAGCCACTTTGCACACAGGAAGGCCACTGCGCAAACATCAATTGAGCCGAAAACTGACAGAATTTTTTGTTTCATCCACGTTGGGAAACAGACTGCAAATATAGAAATTCAGGACATTTCTGCAAGATCTAACAGTGATAGGCTTAAACAGGAAATATACCTGGCCTGCATTGACAGGTTTGTTACTGAACTTGATTCACGCTCACAAGTAATCTGGACCTCTTAAAAGTTGTTGCTGCTCTCAACCCAAAGGATGAGAGTTTTCTGAATTACTCTGTTTTAAAGGTCCTATCAGAATCTTACCAGGAGCAAATATAGACACAATTGTATTAGAGTCACAGCTGGACATCAGCAAAGGCATACTTACAGAACAAAATATGCAAAGTATTCATTGTGTCAGACAACAGTTGCAATGCCTTCTGTAATGCATTTTCAGAAGTCCTGGAGATTTTGAACCTGGTGCTGGCACTCCCTGTGACCACAGCTTCAAATGAACGTTTCTTCTCATGCATGAAAAGAGTGAAAACTTACTTAAGAAACAGTTGTGGTGACAGACGACTCAGTGACTTAATGATGATGGCATGTGAGCCACTGGCGGTGAAGCAGCTAGACCTGTCAGTAGCAATAGACAGATTTGCTCAGATGGCTCAAGAAGATACCCATTACTGAAGTAACATTACTATCTACAGTCAGCCATCAGTCATGTGTGCTACCAGTGTCTCCAGTCAGCCACCAGTCCTGTGTTCCAGTTCTGTCCCAGTCAGCTCAGCAACGAGTCCCGTTTGCAACTTGTGCTCCAGTCAGCAACCAGTCCAGTATGCCAGCAGTGTTACCACCAGTCAGCCAACCAGCAGTCCCATCTGCCAGTAGTGTCTCCAGTCAGCCAGCAGTCAGTGTGCCAGTTCTGTCCCAGTCAGCTCAGCAACGAGTCCTGTTTGCAACTTGTGCCTCCAGTCAGCAAACAGTCCAGTATGCCAGCAGTGTTACCACCAGTCAGCCAACCAGCAGTCCCATCTGCCAGTAGTGTCTCCAGTCAGCCAGCAGTCAGTGTGCCAGTTCTGTCCCAGTCAGCTCAGCAACGAGTCCCGTTTGCAACTTGTGCCTCCAGTCAGCAACCAGTCCAGTATGCCAGCAGTGTTACCACCAGTCAGCCAACCAGCAGTCCCATCTGCCAGCAGTCAGTGTGCCAGTTCTGTCCCAGTCAGCTCAGCACGAGTCCCATTTGCAACTTGTGCCTCAGTCAGCAACCAGTCCAGTATGCCAGCAGTGTTACCAGCAGTCAGCCAACCAGCAGTCCCATCTGCCAGTAGTGTCTCCAGTCAGCCAGCAGTCAGTGTGCCAGTTCTATCCCAGTCAGCTCAGCAACGAGTCCAGTTTGCAACTTGTGCCTCCGTCAGCAGCGAGTCCAGTCTACCAGCCTTTTCTCCAGTCAGATACCAGTCCAGTGTGCTAGCAGTTTCTCCAGTCTGCCAGCAGTCTCAACTCAGATACCAGTCCAGTCAGCCGGCAATTCAGTGTGCTAGCAGAGTCTGCAGTCAGATATCAGTGTGCCAGCAGTGTCACCAGTCAGCCAGCAGCTAGTGTCTCCAGTCAGCTTAACTACCAGTCCAGAGAAAGTTTGCCAGTTTTGTCTCCAGTCAGCTACCAGTCCAGTTTGCCAGCAGTGTCCCCGACTAGTCGGCAGTCTAGTGTGCCAGCAGTCACCAGTCAGCTTCCAGCACTTCCAGTCACCTACCATCCCAATCTCCAGTGTGCTAGCAGTGTCTCCAGCCTCCAGGCAGGTAATAACACTCCTATGTCCTTTGCTTTACCACTTTCATGGGTGTTTGGGAGGAGTTTATGCTCTTTAAATTATTGTAAGAGGGGTAGTAGCCTTGGTGTGGAGAGTTAAAGAAGTACTTTCATTTGCTTTGCTGCAGTAATTGGAAGTCTGGAAGACTTTCTTTTGTGTAACCCTGGGACTCAGTTCTTTTTCCTTTTATTACAATTTTTCTTTACAGGTTTTTTGGTGTACAATTTTACTAGGATCTTTTCTTTTATTACTTTTTTCTTTACAGGTCTTTGGTCAGTGAGTTTTAATTGGTTCATTTTCCTTTTATTACTTCTTTTACAAGTTTCATTGTGTCATTTCTTTTACTAAGCTCTTGTTTCAACAGAGAAGAAGTAAAGTTCTCTCCATGGTTCAAGGTTCAGAGTATGCTTTCATAACAGTATAATTTCTCTCATGTTTTGATGTGTATTTTTTATGTACTGTAAGGTATTGGTATAGAGACGGCTCTTTATTTTTAGCAATGTGTGCCTTAGCTTGTATAGTACCAGTCATTTGACATGAACAGTGTGGTAATATTTTTTTGGATACAGACAGTGTGGTAATATACAGAGGATAATGCCTGATGTACAGGTGATAACCATGGTATAATCACTTGGTGAGTGTCTAGGGCATCAGTAAACCTAGGTGCACAGCTTGAGAGGTTTACAATTGCCCTAGCAACCCAGAGAGATGACTACCTGGTTATCACCTGTACATCATGCATTGTCATTTATAGTGTATGGGACTTGACATGAGAAGTCCCCCCCCCCCCCAACATAAGTAATTTAGTCTTACCTTATTAATGAATCTGCACTACACCAACATGATTGCTTAGGAAAACAATTTATTAGGATACACAGACTGAATGACAGTGGGCCAAAATAGCACCAGAGTTAAAATCTCTATCAGACATAGTGATTGCTAGACAATAAACTGTGACAATTGGAATGTTATTTTAATACTGTACTGAGACTAACAATCACATTCTGGGTATGTAGAATTAAGCAATATACCATGACAGACAGTGGGTATATGGGTGGATTTACCACACCTGGTGTGGTTCCGTCACGAGGCGCAGCCGAGTGACTTAACCATACCAGAAGTGGTAAATCACTCCTCTACTCACTATCATAGTATACTATAACCTAATATTCAACTTGTTTTTTGGTTTTATAGTGATATAAACTTTTACAGTGGGTATACTGGAGGATTTATCATGGTCATGTGATGTGTTTTGACCAATGAGGTTACAGGATTTTCTTACCCCATTGTATAATACTGATTATACAATGGGGTAAGAACATCCTGTAACCTGGGGTAAGAAAATCCTGTAACCTCATTGGTCAAAACACATCACATGACTGTGATAAATCCTCCAGTATACCCACTGTAAAAGTTTTATATCACTATAAAAACAAAAAACAAGTTGAACATTGTACAATAGCAATATACCATGACAGAGAGTGGGTATATGAGTGGATTTACCACTTCTGGTATGGTTAAGTCACTCGGCTGCGCCTCGTGCCTAACCACCAGGTGTGTAAATCCTCCAATATACCCACTCTCTGTCATGGTATATTGCTTAAATAACACTGGCATTCCATTTTGTAAACCCACTGCTATGACATAGAGAGACAGGTTTATAAGGTTCTGACATCACAACAGTGGGATTACAAGGTTGTAATCTGTTTGATTTCAATGGGTAATAAGGGCTACCCATGCATTAATATTGTTTAATATTTGTACAGTTGAGGAATGGGACTTTCACTATACTGATGATTCCATAATTTGATGAAAACTAGCTATTTAAGTTGAATCAACATCTGTAATGACCCATTTCAGATTTATACTCAGACTTTACTATCCAATTCATACCCATTTTTAAATTACTTGGTAACTAGCTCTTACGTCACATTGACAAATGCCACCCTCTCTGGTTCCACCCACACCGTGGCCCCACCCACATCAAGCCCACCCCACCTTGCTACCCCTATGATTTTGCTGAAATGAAGCCCCTGCTCTGCCCCTCCTTCCCTGATTGCTGCCCTTCTCTCCATTCCTTCCTGCCTTCTCCAGAGACTCTTTCCACCTCCCTGCCAGTTCTCATTACTTCCTTTCTCTTCCTCCTCCTCTCCAGTCACCCCGATCTGCTAGACTGTCCAACCTCCCCTGCACCTCTCACCTTCCCTCCCCACTCCTACTCTGTCACCTCTAGCCTTCCTTCTCTCCCCGGTTTGACTGTCCTTCCTTATGTTAGCTTCCTGCATTGGTCCCCCACCCACCTTCATGCTGGAATCCTCCATGTTGTCACTAGTCAGTGAATGAAATCTATTCCACATGGGCACCACTGGTGATGCTACCACCGTATTCCTTTCCCTCATGCCTCTCCCCTCTGCTCCAACCACTGTCTATCTTCTTCCCCTCAGTTGCTTCACTTTCTTGGGTAGAGGTACCACGGAAACCTGTATCATTCTCCCCCCCCCACCCACGCCTGCCCCACTTTCTGGGACACACCTCCACTTCCCTTCTCCTCTGTGTCTTCCTCCATGAAGTAGCATTCCTATTTGCCAGCCAAGCTGCCTAACCTCCACCCTCAGCTGGCCTAAACTCTTACACGGAAACACAGAAGATGACGGCAGGTAAGGACAGTGTGGTCCATACCCAGTCTGCTCATTTCGCCTACCTAATACAAACCACAGATCCTAGTTGATCTGCAGTTCACCCCTTATTTTCCCGGTCCTAGGGTACCCTTATGTCCATCCCATGCATTACCGGATTCCCTGTTTTTGCCCCTACTACCTCCTTTGGGAGGCCGTTCCAAGCATCCACTACTCTTTCAGTGAAAAAGTACTTCCTTGTGTTACCCTTGAACCTTCCCACCCCCTCTAACTTCATTTCACGACCCCTTGTTCTTGCACATCTTCTTTTTTGAAAGATGCTACTCTCCTGTACCTTATTTATATCCCTGAGGTACTTGAATGTTTCTATCATTCCCCCCTCTCTCTTGTCCTACAGGGAATACATATTGAGTTCCCCTAGCCTCTCCTTGTAGGGATTTTCATGCAGACCCTGCATCATCTTTTTAGGCCTCCTCTGGACCGCCTCCAGTCTGTCTATGTCCTTCCGGAGATGTGGTCTCCCAGAACTGGACACAGTACTCCAGCTGAGGTCTCACCAGCGATCTGTACAGTGACATAACCACCTCTTTCTTTCTGCTAGTGATACCTCTCCCTATGCACCCAAGCATCCCACTGGCTTTCCCCGAAGCATTCTCACATTGTTTGGTTGCCTTTAGGTCCTCCGATACGAGTGCTCCCAGGTCCCGTTCCTGCTTGGTGGCTGCTAGTATCTCCCCCTCCCCATCTTGTACACCACCCTTGGATTTCTGCTCACCAAGTGCATGACTTTGCACTTTTTTGCATTGAATCTTTGCTGCTACACTTCTGACCACTACTACAATCTGCTTAGGTCTTTTCTCATGTTTTCTATCCCCTCCAGAGTGTCAACCCTGTTGCAGATCTTAGTGTCGTCTACAAAAAGATATACTTTCCCCTCTAGCCCCTCTGCAATGTCACTTATGAAAACACTGAAGAGAACTGGTTCCAGGACTGATCCCTATGGCATCCCGCCGGTCACCTCCCTCTCGTCTGACTGAACACCATTTAACAGCACCCTCTGTGTCCTGCCCCTCAACCAATTTCTGACCCAGCTGCCCACATTGGGGCCCGCCCCCATGCTGACTAACTTGTTTGCCAACCTTCTATATGGGATGGTATCAAAGGCTTTGCTGAAATCTAAGTAGGGCACATCCACTGCTCTTCCCTGATCTACCTCCCTGGTCTTCCAGTCAAAGAAATCTTTCAGATTTGTTTGACATGACCTTCCCGCTGTGAATCCATGCTGCCTTGGATCCTGTGCTCCGCTAGATTCAAGGAATGACACAATCATCTCCTTTAGCAGTGCCTCCTTTAATTTCCCCACCACCGAGGTCAGGCTGACTGGTCTGTAGTTGCTTGCCTCTTCTCAGCTCCCACTTTTGTGGAGAGAGACCACATACAGGACAACACTAACTTCCACAGTGTACCCAATGAACACTGCTGCTCCATACCCTCGGCAACAAACAGCCCTACTGCCCATCAACTGCCTTCTCAGAATGCCTCCTTCCCTCATAATGATGCTGCAGTTTCCAACTTCTGCCCTACAAACCATTGCTTAGACTCCTTACTATATTCACTGTCCCAGCTAGGGATTATCTATGACCCCTTGTGCAACCTTATTCGTATAACTACCCCAGGAAGAGATTAACTACGGTGCCTTTATGCAGCCCTACCCTAGATAGGGTGTACCTGCTGTACATCTGTTAACCCTTTGTCAGACCTGAATACTTTACTTTAAATAACCTATACCCTGTTACCCTTAAGCATTTTAAACACACTCCATTAACTTTTTTCTCTTATCCTTACCAGTTTAACAAAATTTAAATAAATAAAATAAAATAAATAAACACCCCAGCATCAATGCATCTTTATTATCACTCTACAAAAATAATACCAATGTGAATTATTCTATTACTTAGGTAACTATACCAGACTTCCCCTTTTACCCCTTTTGAAAATTTACTTATCAGTCAACACCCCCTTAACTGTAAATTACTTACAGACTGAATGAATTAAGTGCACTTTTTATTTACTTACTGTGTCCGATGTATAAATGCTGGTTCCACATCAAAACCATGCTATCCAAAATAGCGTAGTCAAAAACCATACCATACAAAAAAGTGTGTTAAAAAATGAGGGTTACTCACCTGTAAACATAGTTCTAAGAATGGTAAATGGCGTGCATCCACATTTCTGGCAATACTCTTTTCCCCTTTAAATCTGGCTGAAAGGTCTTCACGCTGGCTCCTCCCACCCACCTGGGTGGTATCCTCCTCGGCACCACCCTGTGATATCAGACATTACACTCTAGAAGCAAGAATCGGTGTGCCACTTGCCAGGGGAGGTTGGGTGGGTTGTGTGGATATACACCATATACCACTCCTAGAACTACAGTAACTGGTAAATAACCCTGATTTCTAGGGACATGAATATGGTGCACTATCCACACTTCTGGCAGACTCACAGCAGTTCTCTGGGAGGAGGGGGCAAGGCACACCCCCTATTTAGGAAAAAGAGACTGGAGAGCAGAGGCCCCAAAACAAACATCCCAGCAAGACTCAAAGTCAATGTGATAATGGGAGATGATGGTGTGAGCTGACTTCCAGGTAGCCGCCCTGCAGATTTCCTGGATTGGGACGTCCCTGGAAGCAGCCACTGAGGCAGCAATATGTCTGGTGGAATGAGCCCTAAGCCCAGCAGGAGGCTCCCTACTAGCCAACCTACAGCAGAGGTCGATGCAGAAGACTTTCCATCTGCCAATCATCTGCTTAGCGTCCGGTCTGCCAGGTGCGACTTCAGTGTAAGTGATAAAGAGCACGGCGACCCTCTCCTTGAATTCCAGCTGTATGCTCCTTATAAAAAGTAAGCTTTGACCTCAGATCCAACATGTGGAGCCTGTGCTTGGACTCTTGAAACACACTGGGAGACTGAGCCCCTGTTTAAGGTGAAACTCCGAAATGACCTTTAGGAGGAAATTTGGGCTGGGGTGGAGGACAATCTTGTCCTTGTGGAAAACCAAACAGGGAGACTCCACCGAGAGTGCCTGGAGCTCACTGATACTTTTAGAGGAGGTGATAGCCACCAAGAAGGTGGTCTTCCACGACAGCTGGGAGATGTGACACCTGTGCATGGGTTCGAATGGTTTGCCCATAAGCACTGCCAGTACAAGCAACAAGTCCCAAGATGGTGGTGGCTCACGCATCGGCGGGGACAAGTGGTCAAGACCTTTGAAAAAGCACGTAAACCACCTTCTCCTGCACCACCGTCAGCACACCAGAACGTGCCCAGTATGCAGAGCTGGCTGCCAGGTGCACCTTGAGGGTCATCGACCATTGGCCCAACTGAGAAAGGGACCACAGCTAATCCAGGATCCTCACCACTGGGCAGAACAAAAGGTACAGCTCCTTGACCTGACACCAAATGGAAAATCTCTTCCATTTGAAGGTATAGCACAGGCCTGCTGCTGAGGTGGAGGAGATCGGGGTACCAGACCTGGCGCAGCTAGTGCAGAGCCACCTGGATGTGTGCCTTGTCCCTCTGAACCTTGAGCAGCACTCTGTGGATAAGAGGAAAGGGAGAGAAGACGTACATGAGGCCTGGGGTCCAGGGGCTTGTGAAGGCATCCCCAACATTGTCCCGCACTGGGGGGGGCACATAACAGCCTCAGCTTCGCATTCTCCCAGGAGACAAATAGGCCAACCTGAGGAGTGTCCCACTGGGAAAGCAGGCGATCAACTACATGCTGGTGAAGAGACCACTCTCATGAGACACCTCGCCCACTCGGCTGAGGACATCCGTCAGCTGGTTAGAAACACCAGCCCCGTGAATTGCCAGAAGGTTGGCATCCAGACAGCAGACAAGGGTCCAGGTGCGGAGAGCTTTCTAACCCAATGGGAAGGAATGCATCCTGCCCTGTTTGTTGAGATGGTACATGGTCGTCATGTTGTCTGTCTGGACCTGGATGACCTGACTCTACACCACAGAAGAGAAGACCATCAGAGCTAGATGCACTGCACAGTGCTCCAACAGGCTGATATGACATCGGAATTCCTCAGGTGTTCAGAGTCCATGGGTCATGTGGGCCTACAGGAGGTCTCCCCATCTCAGCAAAGAGGTGCTGCTCATGAGAGTAACGGTCAGCTCTGGACAGACAAATGGGAGTCCTTCCTTCGGATATTCTGGGATGGGCCACCATTGGATGGCATCCCACATCAGCTGAGTCACCGTAACCAGCAGGGGTGTATCCACCAGCAGGCCCACCAGACCATGCTGGTGCAGGATGCCATGTACCCCAGCAGGCGCAGGAAGTCCCGAGCAAGGTGCGAGTGCCTAACCTGAAAGCATTGGGCAAAGGAGGTAAGATCCTGCACCCTGTCCGCTGGGAGTCAGGCCTTGGCCTGAACGGAGTCGAACTTTGCCCCAATGAAATGGATGACCTGTAAGTGGCAGAGTTCCGACTTGGCCGTGTTGACCAGAAAGCTCAAGACAGAACAGGTCTAAAGGGCCAGATCACTGGAAAGCTCCATCTGTGCTGTGGAGGAACTAGCGATCAGCCAGTTGTTTAAGTAAGCATACTCATGGACACCTTGGCACTGCAGGAAGCCTAGCACCACTATTATGTACTTGTGAAGACCCTGGGGCCCAAGGAAAGGCTGATGGGCATTGCCTGAAACTTGTAAAGGATCCCTTCTGAACAGCACCACAGGAACCACTGGTAGACGGATGGATTGGAATGTGGAAGAAGGTGTCCTGAAGGTCCAGAGAGCAGAATCACATGTCCTGCTCCAGGGACAGAATGATCTGATGCAGAGTGACTATCTGGAAACTGTGCAGCCACAGAAACTGGTTGAGGTCGTAAAGATCCAGTATGGGGTGCCAACCCCCCCGTCTGTTTCGGTACCAGAAAATATCTTGAGATGAACCCTGGACCGGCCATGCAGTCCTGAATGCAGGCCACAGTCTTCTTCAGGAGAAGCTGGGCTATAGCCTCCCGAAGGGCAGATGACATGTCCACGGACAACATCCCTCTCGTGGGACATGAGCTTGGCTGGGTGGGAAAGCCTTGAATTCCAGAGGCAACCCTGAACCCACCACTTCAAGCACCCACTTGTGGAAGCAAAGTGGTGGAGCTGGCCCCCATGGGAGGTCCCAGACAAGAGAGTATGAATGGCAGAGTGACCCCCCCGACCCCCCATTGGGCAGGCTTGGTGGCGGCTCTGGAGCTGGCTGCTGGGGGAGCCTCTGATCCCAAGCTTCTGGATAGCCTAGCACCAGAGGAGACTGGCATGGGCTTGGACCGCCAGGCCTGAGGTTGTGGTGGTCTAATTGGTGGTGCTGAGTAGGGCTGAAACTGAAAGGGCTTCTTTTGCAGTTTCTGACCTCTAACATCTTTTTGGGAGGACGTGACAGGGTCTAGGGTAGCGCTGGACTTCTCAATGCATGTGAGATGTCCATCAACAGGCCCATTTGAGTTGGTGCCTAGGAAGCAAACATCCGCAAGCTTGTGCTGGGTGTTGGCTGTGAAGGTCGAGATCCTCAGCCAAGCTCAGTGCTGCAAGGCCACTGCTGTGGCTACAGACCTGGCACTGGAATCGCCAATGTCCAGGGCCATTTGGAGCTGTTACTTGGCCATGGGATTACCCCGGTCCCAGACCAGCTTAACTGTCAGCTATAAGTCAGCAGGAAGGTAGGGAATGACTTGGTCCAAAGTGCCCAAGAGGGCATGGAAAAAACTGGCCATCATAACGACAGAACTGCCCTGCCAAAGGACCAAGGATAAAGCAGCGCAGACCTTTTTACCCACTTGGTCTAGCTATTTTGACTCCTTGTCCAGTGGTTTGTTGATATCTTCAACACTGTTCATACGCTGGAACACCGAGCCAGTGACAAAACCTTTGGCTGAAGGATGGTCAGAGAACCCAAGCAGGAACCCAATAGGCACTATGTACTTGTGGACAATAAGGGCCGATGGCATCGGGCAGGAGGCAGGGTGCTGCCACAGCTCCAAAGTGGAACCCAGGATGGACTCTGCAACAGGGAAGGCAACCCCAGGGGAGTCAATTCTGTCAAAAATCTCAGTCAGGGGACACTTAGCTAGTTCTGAACAGGTTCCAGTGGGATACCCATGGATTCTCTGATTAATCAGAGAACAGCCCTAAAAGAAGAGGGGCCTTGCTCTGAAGAAGGTTCCCTACCAGACTCCCAGTCAAAGTCAGGTGTCCAGGAAGAGTACATGGAGGAGCCCTCCGAATCGGAGGACTCAAACACCGCCAACCCCAGCTTCCCACTGAATGCGAGGCTCATCCAATTGCGAGATCTGCACCAAAAGCCTGCTGGGGAGACAGGAATTCAGACATGCAGTCTTGAACGAGGCCCCAAGCAAGGGTTGAGGAGGTGGTGACTCCACCCAGATGGGTGGAGAAGTGGGTGTCAACTGAGCCAGGGGGACCAGCACAGGCCGCAGAAGCAGCGACCAAGGGAGCACCGGAACCTGCTGTGGAGCATGGCCGTGACTTGGAATCCACTACTGCCACATAAGTTCCTTGTACCGGCACTGCAACTTACAGTGGAGACGTTCATCACCAGAAGATAAGGAGGAGGAGCGTCAATGGCACCTCTTAGTCGACGGTCGAGAGCGGGACCAGCCGACAGCATCAGGAGACCAGAGACATTGGTCCAGAACTCGATCGAGACCTTCACCGGCACGACATGCCAGTCATCAGGCAGGAGATGCAGGGGAAGGCAAAGGATGTTGAGGAAACCCCAAAGTTTCATCTCTCTCTCTCTTTCTCTTGCAAGTGGCCTGGAAGAATCGGAGTCCTAGAGAGGGAATCCTTCCCATCGTCTGGCGACAACAGGTCACTGGTTTGGAACATAGAAACATAGACTTTGACGGCAGATAAAGACCACTTGGCCCACCTAGTGTGCCCATTTCCCTACCTACTGGATAAGCTGCAGATCCTAGTTAACCAACAGCCTATTTCTTCCTATCCCCCACAAGAATTGCCTTATGTCTGACCCATGCATTCTTCAATTCTCCTACAGTTTTAGTACACCACAATCTCCTCATGAAGGCGGTTCCATGCGTCCACCACCCTCTCTGTGAAAAAATACTTCTTCACATTGCCCCTGAGCCGACCCCCCTCTATCTTCAAATTGTGTCCCCTTGTTCTTGCACATCTCTTTTTCTGAAAGATGCTACCCTATTGGACTTTGTTGATTCCACTGAGGTACTTAAAAGTTTCAAACATGTTCCCCCTTTCCCTCCATTCCTCAAGGGCATACATATTAAGCTCCTTTAGTCTCTCCTCGTATGGCTTCTCTTGCAGACCCTGCACCATTTTAGTTGCCCTCCTCTGGACTGCCTCCATCCTGTCTATGTCCTTGCAGAGCTGGGGTCTCCAGAATTGGATGTAGTACTCCAGATGGGGACCTCACCAACTGTCTGTACAGAGGGATAACAACTTCCTGTTTTCTGTTGGTGATGTCTCTCCCTATAACATCCCAGTATCCCCCCAGCCCTCCCTACTGCCTTCTCACATTGCTTGTTAACCTTAAGGTCATCTGATATGATTACCCCCAGGTTCCTTTCCATTTTTGTTGTTGTTACTAGCTTCCCCCCACTGTGTAATCTTCCCCTGGGTTTTTATTTCCCAGGTGCATTATTCTGCACTTCTTTGCACTGAATCCAAGCTGCCATACGTCTGACCATTCCAACCTTGCCAAGTCCCTTCTCATCCTTTCCACCCCCCTTGTGTATAAACCCTGTTGCAGATCTTTGTGTTATCTGCAAAGAGGCATACTTTTCCTTCCAGTCCCTCTGCAATGTCATTTATAAAGACATTAAAAAGGACTGGACCCAGTACTGAATCCTGGGGTACCCCACTAGTAACCCCTCTTTCTTCAGAGTGGACTTCGTTTACTATTACCTTATGTGTCATGTTGTCCAACCAATGTTTTACCCAGGCTACCACCCTGGGACCTACTCCCAGGCTGGCTAATTTGTTTATTAATCTTTTGTGTGGGACTGTGTCAAATGCCTTGCTAAAGTCTAGGTAGGCCATGTCCACAACCCCTCCCTGGTCTACTACTTTGGTCACCCAGTCAAAGAAATCAATTAGATTCATCTGACATGACCTTCCCGCTGTGAATTCATACTGACTTGGGTCCTGTGCCCCACTGGCCTCTAGGTACTCAATAATACTTTCCTTCAGAAGTGATTCCATCACTTTCCCTACCACAGAGGTCAAACTGACAGGTCTGTAGTTTCCAGTCTCTGTCTTGCTCCCAATTCTGTGAAGAGGAATCACATCCGCCCTCCTCCAGTCCTCAGGTACCACACCATCCTCCCATGATCTGTCCACCTTCAGGTTTAGGAGTTCATTCAGAACCCTTTCTTTTGTGAAAGGACTGGGATCGACTCCCCTCCAGAGTTCTTCTGTTAATTGGAATAGGTACCACTCCCTCCTTCTCTTTCGTGAATATGGAGCAGAAGTATTCATTCAGTATCTCTGCTTTTTCACTGTCCCTCTCTGCCCATCCACCGTCCAGTCTATTCAGCCTCACTATCCCTCCCTTTGTCTTTCTACACTCCCTAATGTACCTAATAAAAGGTTTTATCACCCTTCTTAACCGAGTTGGCTATCTTTTCCTCAGTTTGGGTCTTTGCTATTCTGACTACCTTCCCTGCTTCCTTCTGCTTTAACTGGTACAGTTCTCTGTCCTGCTCCTTCTGTGTTTCCTTATACTTCCTAAATGCTATCTTTTACTCCCTAACCTCCCCCACCACCTCTTTTGAGAACTACAGTGGCTTTTTCTTGCATTCTGATTTATTTCACTGGCAATTTTGATGTTTCCCCATTGTTGCTCCACCCCTCCTTCTTGCCCGTTTGCTAGTGCTTTTCTAAGGCACGCTCCCACTTTGACAAAGTCAGCCCCCCTCAAGTCCAGTACCTTCACTTTTGTATGGCTTGACTCTGCAGCTGAGTTTATCGTGAACCACACTGTTTGGTGGTCACTTGTTCCCAGATGGTTACCCACCTCTAGATCTGAGATCCTCTCACTGTCCCCATTTGAGAGTACAAGGTCTAAGATTGCTCCCTCCCAAGTGGGTTCCAACACTAGCTGTCTGAGGCATGTCCCCTGTAGGGCATCAAGAATGGCCCTGGCTCTTGGATGTGGCGGCAGCAAAGGTTCTCCAGTTAACATCTGGCATATTCAGATCCCCATCAACATCTCCCCTTTCTCTGCCATCCTAAGAATGCCTTTTATCATATCCTTGTCCATTCCCTCCACCTGAGATGGGAGTCTGTATACAACCCCGGTGCGGATTGTGGTGCCATTTCCAGTCTCTAAGGTGACCCACAGTGCCTCCTCTCCTCCCGGTTTACTCTTTTGTTCCACTGCTTTTATATCTTCCCTTACATAGAGGGCTACTCCGCCCCTCTTCTACCTTCCCTGTCCCTCCTGTAGATTGTGTACCCTGGTATGTTAACATCTTAGTCATGGTTCTCTGTGTACAATGTTTCTGTGACTGCCAAGAATCTAGGTAGCCCTCTTCCACCAAGGCCACCTCTCAGCCATTAAGCCCAATGTGGGCACCATGGGGCTAGTGGCCTGGAGCTGGATAGAACTGTTGGCTGAAGCCGACAGCTTGACCGCCGTTGAGCCAGCAGAAATGCAGGAAGGGGAGGAGTGAGTCCGCTCTCAATCCCACGACCTGCGGCAGGACTTTTTGGATTTGTGCCACGAAGACTCAGCCCCTTGGGAAAAGCCCTTCCCAAGAGTCAGTAAGGACTGACACAAGTCCTGGAGCACCCTGGTAAAGGAGGCACCCAAGCCCCCCGGGACTAAGGCAGATTAGGTTGTGCCTGAAGTGACCTGGGCCACAGCCTCCTCGACGGTGGCAAGCTGCAAAGCTGAACCAGCCACCACAGAAATGGCCCTGCAGGCATCCTTCGACTTACAGGTGAGTCCCACTGATCTGAGCAGTCCAAGATGAGGCAGGTGTAACGGTCCTCTAAGGCGGAGGGCTGAAGGGTCTGGCACAAGCCGCAAGACTGTTGGTCATGCTGGGCACCTACACAATAAATGTATGCAGAGTGTGGGTTACTTTGTGACAGTTTTTGATTACGCGTCGAGCACCATTTGAATCCGGGACTGGCTTTTGGGTCCCCTCCTTCCATGACGAACAAAGAAGCTTAAATATTTGAAAAGTTGAAGGAAAAAAGTCAAAGACCAAGGGTTTAGGTTTTGGCCTACACCTAGCATGGAGCTGTGATGGAGGGAACCTGATGCTTTGGGAGAAAAAGAAGATCTGATGTCACGGGGAGGTGCTGAGGAGGAGACTACCTGGGTGGGTGGGAGGAGCCAGCCTGAAGACCTTCTGGTCAGATTTAAAGGGGAGAGGAGTATTGCCAGAAGTGTTGATAATACACCATATCCACTTCCCTACAACTGCGCCATCATAAATATACAATTTAGCACACCCTCCTTTACCTTGTTAGTACTCCATAAGTGCAATGTATATATTTTGATAATAAACTAAAGGAAGTGTGCTAAGTTGTATAGTGGCACATTCACCACTTCTTGCGCTGTTATCAAGGCGCAGTGTTTCACCACGCTTTTTCAGAACTGCGGTCTTGACAGGATACCACTGATGCTGGATGTTTCCCCTCACAACAATTTTATACAGCACATACACATTAAGTTAGATAATAGAGTAACTTAGGGCTTTACACAAGGAATGTAGCATCTTCTGCCAACTGCCACCCCAAACTGTCGGCCCAAGTGTGTAACCTTTACAGTCCTTCAGCTAAAGGACCACAGCAGAGTAACGCTAGGGAGTACAGGTAAAAACAGAACAGCTAAGCCCCACCCACAATTCATTCCAGTCAACTGAATGGAGGTGAAAAAGGGCAATTACCGTCTGCAACCCCCCAGCAAAGTCACTGAATTTGTGTCATAAATTGCAGCAGCAGCAAAGATTTTATGTCCAAAACAGGCAGCCCAAAAAGCTTGAGTAGCTTGCACTGCTCCAATCCTTCTGGCAGGCGATCAGCTGATGACAAGGGCTCACCTTCAAGGGAAGATAAACCACCTTGTGGCACACTAGGACTGACAAGGCTTGAAGGGCTAAAGAACAGTTCTCTGAATCTGAACATGTCTCTTGAGTTTGAATATTCTGGCTATGTGCTCCCCAGCCCAGTAAGTAGGAATCTGTGGTGAAAGTCCCAAGTGAAAATGGCTCCAGAGGGGAGATGGGGAAACCCTGAGGAGGTTCTCCTTTGCAGCCCACCAGAGTTAGAAGTGAGCCAGAAGCTTCATCACCTGCATGGGGTGGTTCAGAGGGTGAGATGCTTGCAACCACTGAGTGCTGAGCATCCACTGAGAGGTCTTCACATGCAGTCTCGTAACGGTGTGAACACAGTGGCTGCCATGAGACCCACCAGTCAATGCATGGAATGCACTGTCACTTCGGGAGTGTTCACAGGCACTACAGGCTATGTGGACTATCAATTCCATTCTGTCCTTCAGGGGGAAGGATCTGACTTGAGACACATCTAGGATTGCTCCTATTAAGTGTGCTGCGAGAGAATCGATTACGATTGCTGCAGATTGAGTAGGACTTCCATGGAAATCAGGAACCAGCATGCAACTGATACTGCACTGGAGTCTCCGTTTGCTGCTTAGATGAACTCTTTATAAGCCAGTCATCCAGGCAATGCAATTCTTGAAGTCCCTTCTTCCTGAAGTGTGCCGTAACCACTGCAAAACACTTGGTAAAGACAAGAGGAGTCGATGCAGTCCAAATGGCAGGACTCTGACCTGGAAGTGTTCGAGACCCATACAGAAAGAACAGTTACGCAAGGAACTTATTGTAACAGTAAATCTTCGAGGGGATGTCAGTAATCAGGTCACACCGTAGGAACTTCACAGACGACACAGGATGAAAAAATTACTCACCACAGTAATCTTGTTTCTTCCAAGGTATTCTTCTGTATGATTAACTTTAGCAGTCAGCCTCCAGTATTGAACTGCCTCAGAGAAAAATGGAACTTATGCAAATGATGGAACATGAATTGGCTCTTCACACCATTCAAACTGCTGCCCTTACCATCTGCTGCATTCTAGAATGCTCAGATTCATTGAAGCCTGCAGGGTAAGAGCCCTTAACTAAGCTATTCTAATTATAATAAAAAAATCTTAACAAATCCCCTTTTTAACTTATCCTTGGTAATGCTAGATAAGACCAACAAGAGGTAAACAGAAGCCATCTGGTTTTTAAAACTGAACACAACCAAGACATGACTATCCTAACAATAAGAGACACCAGCTAAGATGCAGAGGCTAACTGGTTCTGAAATGGGAGGTAGAGTGGGAGAGTTAATCATACTGAAGAATACCTTTGACAAAACAAGATTAATACACTGAGTAAGTTTTTCTTCTAATCCCCAGAATTCTTCAATATGATGAACTCAAGCAGACCACGAAGCAGTACGTTTCGAGGTGGGTACAGAACCTCATTTAGGAAACAGACTCTGCAGCACTGCTGTACCAAACCTAGAATCACTTCTTGACTGAGTGTCTAGACTGTAATGCTTTGTAAAGGTATGTACAGATTTCCGTATAGCTGCTTTGCAGATCTCCAATAGGGGAATATCCCTGGCAGCAGCTACTGCAGCAGCTGTGCCCCTTGTAGAGTGTGCTCTCAGGTCTACTGGGGGCTCTTTACCATCTTTACTGTAACAGAATTTGGATGCAAGTCACTACCCAACGAGCAACTGTCCTTTTTGAAGCTGGCTTTCCCTTTCCCACGTGCCCATAGGTTAGGAATAACTGCTGACTGTCCCGCCTATGGGCCCTGGTGTGAGTAATATACAGTAGTAACTCAAAGCTCTTTTGACATCCAGGCTATGCAGCCTGAGCTCTCCTGAACTAGAATGTTCAGTAAAGAAGACTGGCAAAGTGACTGACTGGTTTAGGTGAAAATTAGAGATGACTTTTGGAAAGGATTTCCTGTTAGTCCTAAGCACCACCTTGTCCCTGTGGAAAGATATGAAATTCTGCTCTATATACAGAGCTTGTAGCTCACTTATCCTTCTGGCTAAGGTGACAGTCACTAAGAATATGGCTTTACAAGTAAACTTCAAATGTACTGTTAGCCATGGGCTCGAGTGTGGACTCCATGAGCTTGGTAATACAGACACTGAGATCACAAGAAGGAACCAGTTCCCTGTGAGGAGGGTGCAGGTGAGCTAACCCTTTAAAGAACTTTTTGAAAACAGGGTTAGCAGCCACAGAGATACCCTTACCCACCGAGAGATAAGCTGAAGCTGATGCCAGGTGGACCCTTGAAGGATACCTAAACAAGCAGTTTTTTAAAACTGCAAACTCCAAAACCTGGCTTCATTGTGAGGTAAAGTAAAGGCTGCTATTTACATTTATGTTAAAACTGCATGTATGTAAATAACATAAATGCAGTTTCATAGCTTTTGAAAAATGTAAACATCAGTCTTTCACTTACAGAAACCAGTCTTGCCCTCTCCCTAAGATGTCTCCCAGCTGTGTTAAGTGATGCGTCATGATGACATCATCGAAGCCAGAGCCAGAGGCCAATATAGATTCCTATAGGCTAACCAGTTCTTCTTTCCCTCTTTGTTCTGTATTGTTTTACCAGAATGATCAACACCATGTGTTAACGTGTGGATTATTTTGATCAGTACACATTAGGCTATGATTCTGTTCATTTTATTTAACTTGTTGAAAATGTTTTGCAATCTAGCTGCCTTTCTCTTTGGCAAACTGCAAAACAGTGCAACACTTCAAATATCTGATGATCTTGTGGCTGTGTGATGCCCTGAATTTCTTTTGTTAACCAGGACAGACACACTATGCTGAAAAAACAGGTTACTTACCTGTAACAGTAGCTCTAGGAGTGGTATACGTTGTTCATCCACACTTATTGGCATGTCCCCTTCCACTTTAAATCTTGCCGGAAGTCTTCAAGCTGGCTCCTACCACCCACACGGGTGGTATATACCTTGCCTCTGCCCCATGACACCAGATCTTAGCCCGCTGGAAGCCAGGTTGTGTGCATCTGCAGCCGGGGAGGTTGGCTGGGTCAGTGTGGAGGAACAACATATACCACTCCTAGAACTACTGTTACAGGTGAGTAACCTGTTTTTCTAGGATTGTGGATATGTTGTTCATCCACACTTATTGGCAGATTCCTAGCAGTTCTCTGGGAGGAGGGAGGCAAGGCACACACACCCTACTTAGGGAACAGAGACTGGAGAACTGAGGCCCCAAAACCAGCATCCTGGCGTGACTCAAGATTGATGTGGTAGTGGGTGATGAAGGTGTTCACTGACTTAAAGGTAGCAGCCCGACAGATTTCCCGGATAGAGATGTCCCTGGAAGCAGCCACCGATGCAGCAGTATGGCAGGTAGAATGAGCTCTCATCCCTCTGGGAGGCTCCGTGTCCGCCAACTCACAGCATAGACCTATGGATGATGTAATCCATCTTGCAATAGTCCGCTTCGCTGCAGGTCTGCCAGAAGTGGCTTCAGTGCAGGTGACAAACAGCTGGTGAACCTCTCTTCGAATTTCCACAGTCCTCGCCTTATAACAGTTGAGGGCACGTCTCAGGTCCAAGGTATGGAGCCTGTATTCGGCCTCCAAGGTATAATTAGGGTAGCATACCAGCAGAGTCAACACTTGGTTATGGTGAAACTCTGACACCACCTTCGGAAGGAATTTCAGGTGGGGACGCAGGACAACTTTGTCCCTGTAGAAGACCAGATAAGGGGAGTCCACCAAAAGCGCCTGGAGCTCCCCTGTCCTTCTGGCTGACATGACAGCATCCAGGAAGGCCATCTTCCACAAGTGTGACAACTCACACTTGTGCATGGGTTTGATTGGCTTGCCCATGAGCTTTGTCAGTACCAGCAGTAAATCACACAGAGGTGGAGGTTCACGCACCGGAGGGGATATGTGATCCAGACCTTTGTAAAAGCATCCGACCACTGTCTCCTGTGCCAACGTCGGCTGACCGGCCCATGCCCGGTAAGCAGAGATGGCTGCAAGGTGCACCCTAAGGGTCGATGACCGTAGACCCTCTTTGGAGAGAAAGACCAAAGGTAGTCGAGAACATTAGCCATGGGACAGGACAGAGGGTACAAGCCCTTGTCCCGACACCAAATGGAAAACCGCTTCCATTTGAAGGCATAACACTTCCTGGTCAATTCCTTTCTAGATGCCTCCACCACAGAGTAGACATCTTCGGAAAGACCCAAAGCCTGGAACTCTAACCGCTCAGGTACCAGGCTGTGAGGTGCAGGGACTGAACGTCTGGATGGTATACCTTCCCCTGACTGAGTAATATCAGGTCTGGGTGTGTACAAAGCCACTCCGGAGGCCTGCAGCTGAGGCTGAGGAGATCTGGATACAAGAACTGGCATGGCCAGTCTGGGGCTACCAGGATCACCTTCGCCTTGTCCCTCCTCACCTTGAGGAGCACGGGAAATTGAGGGAAGACGTAGAGGAGGCCTGGGGTCCACGGCATCCCTCTGCAGCGAGCCCTGCTGGGGGGGCGGGCATGAAACAGGCTCAGCTTGGTGTTTTCCCTGGAGGCAAACAGGTCCACCAGCGGTTTGCCCCAGCACAAGAACAGGCCGTAAGCTACCTCTGGATGAAGAGACCACTCGTGGGATGTCTGGCCTAGATGGCTGAGGGCATCCGCCAGATGGTTTGAGGCTCCTGCCACATGGATGGCTAGATCCGCCTCCAACCAGCACACAAGGGTCCAAATGTGGAGCGCCTCCTTGCACAGCAGACGGGAGTGTGTGCCGCCCTGTTTGTTGAGGTAGTACATGGTCGTGGTATTGTCCATCTGGACTTGAACCACTTGACCCCGGAACTGAGGAGCGAAAGCTGACAGCGCCAGTCTGACTGCTCTGAGCTCCAACAGGTTGATGTGGCATCAGAACTCCTCAGGTTCCAGAGCCCATGGGCCTTTCTGTCCCCCATGTGGGCTCCCCAGCCCATGAGAGGCGCATCGGTCGTGAGGACAACTGTCGGCTCGAGGCGGACAAACGGGATCCCTTCCTGCAAGCAGTCTGGGTGGTCCACCATTGGAGTGTGTCCCACATCTTCTGGGTTACAGTTATCAGCTGGTCGAATTGACCGTGGCGTTGAGTCCACTGGGTGGCCAGCTTCCAGTGAAGGGGGTGCATGTGCCACCTGGCCCAACGGACCACCGAAGTGCACACCGACATGTAACCCAGAAGGCACAGAAAGTCCCGGGCAGGGTGCAACTGCCCAACCAGAAATTATCGGGCAAAGGAGGAAAGACCCTCCGCCCTGTCTGCCGGGAGCGGAGCTTGACAAGAGTCTAGCTCAGCCCCGATGAAGCCCATCACCTGAGAAGGGAAGAGTTCCGACTTGGCCTCGTTGATTAGGAGACCGAGTTGGGAGCAGGTCTGGAGGGCCAGATCCCTGGATCTCTCCACCTCCTGTAGCGAGTGACCTGCTAGAAGCCAGTCATCGAGGTAGGGGTAAATTCTGACCCCCTGACACCGCAGATGGGCCACCACCATAGCAATGCATTTGGTGAAGACTCGTGGGGCTGATGACTAGCTGAACGGCATGGCTCGGAACTCATACAGAGTCCCTTCGACCCTGAAGCGGAGGAACCACTGATGGGACAGACGGATTGGGATGTGAAAGAATGCATCCTGCAGATCCAGTGAACAAAAGCACATGTTTTGCTCCAAGGATGGTATGATCTGGGACAGACTGACCATCCAAAAGGTGCGAGACCTGAGATATTGATTCAGGTCATGGAGATCTAGAATGGGGCGCCAGCCCCCGTCCGCTTGGGCACCAGGAAGTACCTGGAGACAAAGCCTGGGTCTGCTGGAGGATCCGCCACAGGAGCTATATCCTCCTTGAGGAGGAGCTGAGCAACGTCGTCTCGAAGAACCGACTGGGTGTGAGCGGATATCCGTTCCTCCCAAGGGGCACGGGCTCAGCTGGGAGGGTACTGCTTGAACTCTAGAGGCAGTCCCTGACCGACCACTTCGAGGACCCACCTGTCTGAAGTGACAGCGGACCAGGTGGAAAGGAAGTGGCAGAGCCGACCCTCCATGGGAGGACCCAGAGTTGACGTGACGGGAGAAAGGGTGGCAGCCCCCACCCCATTACTGAGCAGGCTTGGAGAAGGAGGCTCCAGGACCTGAGCCTCGGACTCCTTTACAGGCCTGCTGGGGTCCAGGCTTGGGCCGAGGGCACCAAGCTTGAGCCTGCTGCTGATGCTGCTGTCCCCCTTGGAAGGAGGGCTGCTGAACCGCAGGGGAGAGTGCTGAAAAGGCTTCTTCTTCTTCTGCTGGTTCTTGCTTGAAGAACTCTTAGCAGAAGTAGCGTCCAAGGTGGCACTGGACTGCTCTATGCACTGGAGGTGACCAGCCACTCCGGGGCCGAACAAGTTGGTAAACAAGGAAGGACACATCAGCTAACTTGTGCTGAGTATCCACCGTGAAGGAGGAGAGCCTCAGCCAAGCCCCGTAGCGAGAGGCAACTGCGGCAGCCATTGAGCGGGCACAGGAGTCCCCAATGTCAAGTGCCGTCTGGAGCTGCTGTTTGGCAACAGCTTGGACCTGCTCGACTATGGTCTACATGTCCATGGGGAGATGTGGGAGGACTTTGTCTAATGACCAGAGGAGGGCATGAGAGAAGTGTGCCATGACGACGGCTGAACTTGCCTGATGAGGGCCCAAGGAGGAATCCGCATAGACCTTCCTTGCCAAATGGTCCAAGAGCTTGGACTCTTTATCGAGAGGTCGGTCAGTGTCAGCAGAACTGCCAGTATGCCTGAACACAGAGGCAGTCACCAGGCTCTTGGACGCAGGGTGCCCTGTGAACCCCTCAAGGGACCCCATGGGAACCATGTACTTGTGGGCCATATGGGCAGACTGTGCTGGACAAGAGGCGGGATGCTGCCACAGTTCGAGTGCCGGACCAACAATGGTCTCGGCCACAGGAAAGGCCTCCGTCGGGGTATCCCCTCTTTTAAGGATGTCTGTAAGAGGGTACTCCGCCTTCTTCTGGATGGGTTCCAGGGGTAACCCTGTGGACTCAGAGATGAGGCGAAGGATCCCTTGGAAGGAAGAAGGACCTTCCTCCATCCCTAGGCCAACAGATAACTCATCATCCCCAGGATGAGAGTGAAGCCCGGTGACATTAGAGTCTGAAGAGTCAGGGTACAGCGGCCTGCCGCCCAGATCACTCTCGACCCGCCGAGGGTGGTCCGGGGTGACTGTGACTGCAAACGGACAAACGTCGGGGAAGCCTGGTGTCTGGTGATTCCTCTTTGGAAGGAGCCCCTCCCACAAGCTGCTTAGGCGGCGGTTCCACTACGATCGGTGGAGAGACTGGCTTAGGCTGAACAGTCAGTCACCCAGCCCCGCGGGGAGGTTCTAGATCTCGATCGAGATCGGGCAGGCCAACTCGGTCGCTTAGGAGACACCAGTGGGATCGGTGATACCCGGGGGTCAGGAACCGGGTCCTCGATGGGGACTCCAGTAGGCTGGGTCTCCTAATCGAGGAAGACAAGGACCGGAGTCCTTTCTAAGGAGTCGTCAACTGAGGCCAGTGACAGTGGGTCAAACTAAAATGGCCATTGCGAAGGGGATTCTGCTCCCCACCCTAACCTATGGGGCTTCCTTATTTGGGGCTGCTCATAAAACTGACCTACTCAGATGGGATATTACGTATAACAACATATGTCGCTATGCCTCTTCTGCTCCTCGACTTAAACACCACTGTCAGCTTTATAATGATCTTGGTTGGCTGTCTCCGTTAGCTAGTAGGAAATACTACTTTGGCTCTCTTGATTCGATAATTCGAAATCAAACCCCTAGGTGTCTTGCAGCTATGCTTGTTCCTCAGGACACACTCCATGGTCTACGATCAGCTGACAAATCCTTTCTGAATTTGCCGAGGTGCCACACGAGGAAAGGAACTGTTGCATTTGAACATGTGGCACCACAGCTGTGGAATTCCCTTCCCCTCGACATTAGACTTTCTAGCTCCCACACATGCTTTACGAGAAAACTGCGCTCGAATCTGCTGATTGCTGATACTTGTTCCTGCTTTCACCCTACCTAATGACTGATGTCTCTGGCCATACAATAGTATTTCCTCACCTCTATATAACCCTCTTACTGCCTCAGCCTGTCCCGGCTCCCTTTCCCTGCCCATATACAATCTTGCACTGCAGGCATCTCCCTTACACTTACATACACTCATATAATCTAATTTCATGGCTTGCTCCGCTCTTCCTCACTTACCAACCTTTTCCTTAATGACAACCCCTGCTCTCAATGGTTATTTCTTCCTTTTGTATTACCTATTTTTGTGTATTTTGTTCCTGTTCATATGATGTGCCACCTGAAAATGTATTGTCCAAGGTCCTCTCTATTCATTGCATAGATAGGCACCTATGAACTTATGAATGGTCTGCTCTGTATGTCTCTGATATATTGTATCCACATTAACTCATTGTATGTAAAGCACTTTACTTGGTATGTTCAGATGTATTGTATCCTCTCTAACTCATTGTATGTAAAGCACTTATAATTTGTTATCCTGTTAAGTTTCTGCATGTCTGTACTCTCCGGGTCGTGCCTGAAAATAGTCATTTTATGGCTAGTGCACTTACCTGGTTAACAAAAGCTAAATAAAATAAATAAATAAATTGTGGCGAGAACAATCTAGACCTCATCGGGTGTTTCCTCGGTCGGCTGACCTGATGGAAGGTCTGTGAAGCCTGCGGCTGAGGGAAGTATTTCGACCGAGGTCGAGACCGCATGCTTCTGGGTCTGAGACCTCTCTCGGTCCCAACAGCACCTTCGCCGAGATGAAGACTTGCTCGGTTCCTTCTCCCGCTTACGGGATTGGGAGGAGTGCAAGCATGCAGGTGCCTCTCCCCAGATGGGAAGAGACTGGCTCAACTCCCTGAAGGAGCCCGAGAAGGTGGAGCCCAGGCTGAGCAGAATGAAGAAGCTTTGAGAGTCCGCAGCATGAGTGGCTTCTTCCTCGAAATGCCTGCATGTGTTCCAATTTATCAGCGGAACCCACAGCTATGGAAACCATCCACCTAGCCTCCTTGGACTTCACTGGAGAGTTCCTCTTCTCTGGTCTCCCCAGTTTTAGACGTGTAAGATGGTTGTCCAAGATGTTGGGATGGAAGGCCAAACAGAAGCTGCAGGACAAGGGATCATAGCCGACAGAGTGGCAGTAGACACGCGTGATGTGGGGATCGGTGCGCAATATTTTTTGGCCACAAGGACACCGGCAAAATCTGGGGGAAGATTTCTCTTTCATGATCGATAATGCAAAAAGGCGATCGCGAACTCAAACGATTTTTAATCTCGGTAAAACCGAAGTTTTGAAAGCTAGGGCCTATAAAATACATGAGCACGAGGGAGGCAACCTGCATCTTCCAGTGGAAAGGAAGATCTGGTGTCATGGGGTTGAGCCGAGGTATATACCACCTGGTTGGGTGGGAGAAGCCAGCTTAAAGACAATATTTAAAGTGGAAGGGGACATGCCAAGTGTGGATGAACAACATAACCACGATCCCAGAACCTTGTTTATAGATGAGGCCTGGCAGCACGAGGAAGTTAAGTGACTTGTTGAGGGGCACACAGCAAAGTACCGGTCTGGTCCAATTCCAAAGTTCATGCATTCTCGTTAATCCACAAAAAAAAAAAAAAAAAAGCTTCTCTTGTATTCTTTTTCCAAGTGAACCCCCTGCACCTGGCCTGGCTTCTGTTGAACACCCCACCATTCATACCATGTCCTTAGTACTGCCTGAGGCGGCATATGAGCTTGTGGTCTCATGAAGAGAATTCTCACACCTCAGAGAGTTGTACATACCTACACAGATACAGATCATCAGCTGGCACTGTTAAAAAATACCTCCCAAATCACACTTAAGTCCACTTTTTCAATGTTTGACTTCTGCTCCCACAGTAAACACTGAGTGGATCACTACCCTTCCGCACAGTGAAGGCAGTATGTACAGTTCCTCTGTTGTATTTCTGTCCCGCCTCATTAACCAACAATTGGGTCTTCGTGGAGGGCCAAGCAATACGCCTCAGGATTCACCAGAAAAAAGTACAGTTAAATAAGAACTTACCGTAATAGTAGATCTTCGACAGAGGCTCTTTCAGTAGGTATTTACATATAGGACTGACCCGCCAGGCGTCAGAACCCCGAGGAAAGATTTCTAGCTTGCAGCCTCTGGCGGGGGAGCGCCCCCACACCAGGTGACCGACATCATGTGACGTCAGTATAAAGGGGAGGTCCCCCACGCCCGCCTTCCAGTTCTTTCCCAAGGGCCCAAAGAGGTAAGATATAAGAGAAGCAGATATTTCCCGTATGGAAAAGGAGCTAAAGAAGCTAGGGGGATGGAGGGCCGGAAGACAATACCTACTGCAAGAGCCTCTCTCGAAGATCTACTGCTATGATAAGTTCCTATGTAACTGTACTATCTCACTTCGAGAGAGCTCTTGCAGTAGGTATTTACATATAGGACTGAGTCCCAAGCAGTCTGGAACAAGGAAAAGCACATGGGAGGAGGAAAACTGTCCACAGCATGGAACCTCCGGCTGAGCTGGTCTAAGAAAGAAGACCCTGAAGCACAGCCAACCCGAAGTCAGCTCTATGTCGAGAGGCAATGTCCAAACTGTAATGTTTTGTAAAGGTATGGACAGAAGTCCAAGTAGCGACTGCGCAAATGTCAGCAGTTGACACATTCTTGAAACAAGCCACAGAGACCGTGACTCCTCTGGTGAAGTAACCTGTGACTTGACCCGGCAGGGTTTTGTTGTACTTTTCATAACAGAAAGTGATACAATGAGCCAACCACTTAGATAAGCATTGCTTAGAAACAGCACTGCCTTCTCTTTTGTGAGCAAAAAAGACAAAAGGCTGATCAGATTTCTTGAGATCCTTCGTCTGAGTGGTATAGTATCTCAATATTCTGCGGACATCCAAAGTATGCAAGAGGTACTCCCCTTGATTGGAGCACTGTGTAAAGAAAAAGCGGGTAGCTCAATAGACTGATTCAGCGTAGATTCAGCCACCACCTTTGCGAGAATCCTAGGGTTGGTGTGTAAAGCCACACGTTCCTTGTGGAAAATCAAGTAAGGGATTTTGCACATCAGGGCCTGAAGCTTGGAAATACGTCAAGCTAAAGCAATGGCCACGAGGAAGAGAGTCTTCCAAGACAGGAACTTTAAATCCGCTGTGGCTCCCAGCTCGAAGGGAGGTAGAGTGAGCTTCTCCAGAATAAAATTCAAGTCCCATAGAGGAGCAGGAATGCGAATGGGGGGTCTCAAATGGAGGACCTCCCTGAGGAAAGTCTTGGAGACTTCCAACTGAGCAAGAGTCCTATCTCCAAAGGGAATATGGTAGGCTGAAATCGCTGCCATGTGGACCTTCAAAGAGGAATGGCTGACACTCAGGTCGAAGAGATGACGCATGTAGTCCAAGACACTATTGACTGGGCAGTGAGCTTTTTGCGCTGTGGATCTGGCTCCAATGATTGCCACTGATGAACTTCCTGGTTTTTCCTCAGCAGCTCCAGAAAAGAGAGGTCCTCCGGAGGGGACTTCGGAGGAGTCCTTGGCCTGGGGCATTCTGAAGTGCGTGGCTCGTAGTCTGGATCAAAGCAACCATCTGAGTCCAAGTCAGAGGTCTCCGATGAAGATGAGGAAGACTCCTGCCCGTGGCGGGGAGGGACGGCCCATTTGGGGAGAACCCTGGGGACGTATCCTTCCCACTCCTGGCGCCAGAGGGCTCACCCCTGGTGTCGGGCAAGGGGGAAGGAATCTCCCGTCTCCGGAGTAGGGGGTCCTGTGAAGGGTCCAGCGTCAGTAGATGACTCTCTACTTCTCTGGTGAGCTGAGCCTTGGCCTCAGCCCACCAGGAGGCCAGAGTTTCCTTCAAATCCGCCAGTGGCTAGAGCGTGGGTGACGGAGGAGGAGGAGGAGGAGGAGGGGGATACGGATACTGAGGGTATCCGTACATGGAGTATCCATAAACAGACAGGGGGAAGCCCGGCGTCGAGTATTGAGGTGCCGGGTACTGCAGCGTCGGGTAAAACGGCCCTGGGTACTCTGGCATCAGACATTGTGGTGCCGAGTAAGACGGCACCGGGTTTTGAGGTGTCGGATACCCAGGGGCTCTGATGGGGCAGAGGGACCTGGCAGAGGCCCAGCTCGTAGGCCAGGCAAAGATAGCCCCACAGGTGTCGGGCCTGGCATGGGAGCATCGTCTTGTAATAGGGTGTCAGCCGGCATCAGGTAAGCTGGTGTCGGAGCCAGTGTCTGAGGTCCGGCATCAGGGTAACTGGTTCAGAAGGAGGGGGCCCTGACAGCAGCGTGTCCAGGTCCTCAGTGATGACCGGGGAGGGAGGAGTGGAATCCCTGGGGTTCAGTAGAGAAGACACAGGGACCTCAGAGGGCAACACCAAACGTTGAGGGGAGCCTGGGGCATCAGACTGATCGAGGGGGTCTGACACAGGCTCCACGGCTGGGCGGTCGTCGGAGGGGCCAACATCCAACTTATCGGCCGGATCTGGGCAGGCGTCGGAGGAGCCGACGTCCAACTTATCGGATCCCTTGCTCGATGAAGGCCGTGCTGGAGATGCGGCCTTGTCGGGTGTCGGGCGAAAGAGTGACTGTGCACCCTCCCAAAGGAGCGAGCGACTTACCAGCCTTGTCCGGGCAGACGCCGGTGTCTGACTTAGCGGACCCGCTCGAACCTGAGGACCCTGTGGCAGCAGCCTTCCCAGGAGCGGAGGCCTCCTTTTCCCCGGAGATACCCGACGGGCTCGAGCGCAACCTGACGGGAGGGGCAACACCTTCCTGGGCACTGCCAAGACAGTTGTCGAGGAGCAGTCCCCTGGAGGGGATGTTACCTTCAAAACTGTGACTCCAGCCAGAGTAGCGGAGGCCGTGGACATCTAATCCCGGTCCTGGTGCTTCTCCTTCTTTTTATGGCCTTCAAGGGAAGTGGATGCCTGCCTCAACTTTTTTAACTCCTTCTCCATGGATGCCATCTTTTTCTTTAAAATATGGGCCTCCAGGGACTGCTGCTTCCTTTTTCCGGTAGATGAATTAAATTTCTGGCAGTGCTGGCACTTCTCCACAGGATGATCCGGGCCTAGGCAGAAGAGGCACAGGGAATGTCTGTCCTTATGCGGCAGCTGGGAACCGCATGAGTCGCACTTCCTTGTATGTAATTCAGAAGGCATTGGGGCGTTGGGGACGACATACACAGGATAGACAGGATAAATATATCGAAAAAACATGTTGAAAAGTTTGAAAACTAAACCGACAAATGACTGCCGAGTGTTGAACTCTACCGCAAGGAACTTTCACAAGTCAACGGTGGGAAAGAACTGGAAGGCGGGCTTGGGGGATCACCCCTTTACACAGACATCACATGACGTCTGCCACCTGATGTGGGGGCGTTCCCCCACTACAGACTGTTAGCTAGAAACTTTTCTGTGGGGTCCTGATGCCTAGTGGGTCAGTCCTATATGTAAATACCTACTGCAAGAGGCCTCTCAAAGTAAGATCTGCTGTTCATGCCCTCATAAGGGCTGTACTTACTATGGATAACAATATTATTAGCAGGAGAGGCATACTAATGCCTTGAGTGAATCCACCAGACTTCCAGTGGCAGTCTACTCTCCTTTACCTGTGATCTGCTGGACAGTTCCCAGCAAATCTTCTCCAGTATTTTTAGTGCCCTATTCCACAATGCGAGCTGGTTGGCTACCGCCCTTCCAAATCTTGAATGATCTATACATAGCTCCCTCAATACTGTCCTAACAAACATCAACACCCCCCCCAACCCCACCTGAGTGCAGCCCTGCCACTGAGTATTTGTCATCGCTGGCTGCTCTCATTCATAATCAGGTAGTGATCATGGTGCTGGCAGCCCTACATTTCAGATCTCACAATGATCTGCTAAACATCGCCCTTTCTGTCTTCCCCTAATCTGAATATAGCTGTACCCTGCTGGAATGGCCTCTTCAGTCCCTCTCTGGCATTCATTCTTCTCTTCTGCTCCCCACACCAAAAACTGGTGAGCTCACTACCCTTCTGCATAATGAATACGGTTAGTACAGTCAGCCGTGTTATTTTTACATATTAATAATAAACATGATCTTCTGGTAAGCCAGGCTGATAGCAGGGCACAAGGGGAAACATAGGCATTCCTACCCATATAAGATCTAATCCACCTATGATTAGGCACTATTAAATGACATGCATAATGATGTGCACACCCATCGTTTAATAGTGCCTAATCAAAGGTGGTCTAGATCTTTTAAGGATAGGAAAGCCTATAATTCTCCTTGTTCCCTGCTGCTATCAGCCGGACTTACTGGAAAAATTTGTTTATTTTTGATATTTCAAAAAACCTGGGGACTGTACTACCAACATTCATGATGCACAAGGGTAATGAGTGCACCAGTATTTGGCGTGAGGAGGAGGAGTGAGAATGAATATCTGAGGGGGACTGAGAAGCCCACTCTTGCAAGGTACTGCTATATTCAGGGAAGGAGGAAGACAGAAGGGGAGAAATATGAGCAGATTACTGTGAGAAATATGATGTGGGGCTGCCAGCACCATGATCACTACCTGACCCCGTTGTCCTGGCCACCATTCCCCTTCCCACAAAACCAGTTCATGCAATTGTCCAAGACTGTGTGTGTGTGTATTAATGTGTGAATTGGCTGCTACTACACATTCAGTCACTTCACTACCAGTCTAACATTGCTTGTAAAGCGCTTTGGGATACAATGTGTATGAAATCACTATATAAATACTGATTCTTATTTCCAATGGACAAAGAAGAGAAGACAAGACAAGCATATTTTTGATTTCCAAGAAAGTATGAGCTCTGGCATTGGACTACAGAAGAACTTTGCTACAAACAAGTGGTGGATCTATGGGGTGGTGAAGGGTGCGGCTGTAATCCCCAGTTGTAAAGTACTTGCTTGCTGTTGCATTTCACTTTGTTGAAGAAGTCTGATTTGATTGTACAAATGTTTACATTCAAAAAATATGGATTACATTTGTAGTTGTCTCAAACCCACTCAGCAGGTCAGGCCCTCTACTCCCAAAGTGCGAACCTCCGAGCACAGTCTTGTGAACAGTTTAACAGAGCAAGGTAACCCTCTTGTCTGTTTTGTGAGTTCGGTTCAACCTTTGGTCTCAAGTCTTGGAGGGACTCAAACTGTTAACCTCTTGCTAGCGTACCCAATGCACAGGCTCAGATATTTCTGTCTTCGGCGGGGGGCCAGATATGTTTGCCTATGGGCACCTAACCAGGTATACAGAGATGAACCCTTAAAAACTTTAATAAAGACTTCAGATTTAAAATGCTTCTTTTTCCAGTTTGGTACCACCATTCAAGCTTATGCCTCGAATCTGCTATAACCATATATACTATTCTTACAACTAAAAGACATTCAAAGACAGACCAAATATGTTCTAAAAAGAATTTTACTAAAACAGATAAAAATATGTAAAACACAAAATACAGAACCGTTATACCACAAGACATACAAATCTTTTAAAAGAACAAGGTTTAAACAGTGCAAATTCCTACTTACAGTACTTAGATTTGACTCTCTTTCTAAATACCTGTTTAAAAGTGCTCAGGATGTTTTGTTGTCAGAGTCTAGATAGAAAGTGTCTCTGTGTAGTAAAACAGAATATTATCTAACAGCTGACTATGCCCTCCTCTTTGCATGAGGTCACGTAGCTCCTCCCCATCAGAATATATATAAAAAAGTATAAAAAAACAGGATGTCTTTTTTTCAAGTATGAAATTCTGCAACCACAGCATAACTCATATGCTTCAAATGACATCTCTTTGATCCATGCTGCATCCTCCCTCACACAGGCTTCGCAGGAGCATTTACAACTTCGCACCCCTGTGTAACAAACTAGGTTCCCTTCCAACGTCATAAAAAAATGGATATCATCAACTCAAGCTTCTTCCACCCTGTAAGTAGCTTCAGGCCTTCCACGGAACACCTGGTATTTAAAACCAGTGTGTGTGTGTGTGTGTGTGTGTGTGTGTGTGTGTGTGTAGATCTCACATGCTGGTTCAGCATTTTCTCATGGCTTTCATCTTTCAGCTGAAACCTGGGGGTCATTTCAAGAGTACCAGATTTTCAGCAGAGACCGTCAGTAATACATTTTATATAAAAAAAAAAAAAAAATGATACAGCACTCGGAACTGGCTGTCCACGTTGCAGAAGTGTCAGTCAAAAACATACTAGAAAAGCATAATAGCAGAAAATATAAAGGCTTCATAAAAATGTTAAAAAGTACATATCAAGTATGCACACACTCCCAGCACCCCTTCCCCACTGTAGCATCCTGGATCCGCCATAACCACTAGACCACCAGGTTATTCAAGATTTGAACTGCACTGTGGTTTGCCGAAGAGAAAGTCAATTGGATTAAAACACAATTTCAGCATGTTAAAGTAAACAAAACAACAGAACCATAGCCTAACATATGTATTGATCTAAAAATGTGCATGGTTTTGACAATTTTGGTCAAACAATTCTATACAAAGGGAAAAAAGAACTAGTTAGCACTATAGAGAGCCATATTGCTCTCTGAATTTGGCTCTGGTGATGTCATCACTTAACACATTTGGCGTCCATTTTAAGAAGCCGGAAGGCAATTTTTTTTTTTTTTTTTTTTAAATTGGAAGGCAGATTTTACATTTTTCAAATGCTTTGGAACCACATTTAGTAACATATATAAATGTAGTTTTAGCATTAACGAATTCAGCAGCCTTTCCTTTAGTCCTGTTTGAGGTCAGATTTTTTAATAGTTTGTTGTCAAAATGTTGTTTAGGTCCTGGCGAAACCCCTGGCGGAGCTTTTCACCATCTCTCTCTGAGGACAGGGTGGGTGCCCCAGGACTGGAAGGTGGTGCATATAGTGCCTATACACAAGGGGGGATCAAGGGAGGTGGCAGGGAACTACAGGCCTGTCAGCCTGACATCGGTGGTGGGCAAGGTGATGGAGGGCATTGTCAAGGAGAGGCTGGGGGGGGGACCTGGAAAAGTCAGGGTGCCTGGACGATAGACAGCATGGATTCGTCCCAGGGAAATCGCGTCAAACAAACCTTGTGGAGTTCTATGACTGGGTTATGAGTGCCTTGGACCTGGGTAGACCAGTGGATGTCCTCTTTCTAGACTTCAGCAAGGCATTTGACTCTGTTCCTCACGTGGGCCTGTTGGATAAGCTGGGAGAAATGGGGTGGGGAACCAGAAGATCAGATGGATAGGCAATTGGCTCCAGGACGGACCCAGAGGGCGTGGTGGCGGGATAGTCTCATCCCAAGGAGGGTCATGAGTGGGGTCCCACGGGGTCAGTCCTTGGGCCCCTCCTGTTCAACGCCTATGTCTCTGACATAAGGACAGGAATCAGGAGTGAGATGAGTCTCTTCGGATGACTCACAACTGGGCGGTGGTGGATGGGGAGGAGGGAGGGTGGTCCTACAGGGGACCTGGAGCTCTGGAAAGATGGTCTAGAAAGTGGAAGCTGAGGTTCAATGCAGGGGAAATGCAAGGTACTCCACCTGGGGGCCAGAAACCCAGGCCAAGTGTACACCCGGGGATGCTACAAGTCTCGATGGCTGAGAGGGACCTGGGGTGGTGGTGGATGTCAAGATGAACAACTCGGAGACTTGAGGAGGGCAGCAGCCAAGGCCAACAGGATGCTGGGATGCATCGCTAGGGGGATCACCTCCAGAAGGAGGGAAGTGATACTCCCTCTGTATAACTGCTTGGTGAGGCCACACCTTGAGTACTGCGTGCAGTTTTGGAGGCCACACTTAAAGAGGGACATTAAACTCCCGGAGAGGGTCCAGAGGAGGGCAACCAAAATGATTTGGGGCTTGGGGGACAGTACCTATGAGGAGAGGCTCGAAGAGCTAAATATGTACACATTGGAAGAGAGAAGGGACCGGGGGGACATGATAGAGGTCTTCAGGTACATGAAGAGGGTAAATAGGGGAGGAACAGTCAGGGTGCTTCGAAGGAAGGAGGAGGGTCCACTAGAGGGCATGGGTGGAAGCTGGAGGGGGGAAGATTCAGGGGAGAAAGGAGGAGGTGCTACTTCACTGAGAGGGTGGTGGAGCCATGGAATGCACTGCCTAGGGGGTTGGTGGAGGGGTTCAAGAGGGGCTGGGACAGGTACAGGGGAAGGGTTCTGGAAGCAAAATCCAATGCAGCAAGAATATCCGGAACTGGGAAGGGAGAAGCCAGAGAAGGTGAGGGGGGGCAGCAAGGTCAGCACCCAGGGTGGGGGCTGACCAATCGAGCAGACTCGAAAGACCATTAGGCCTATTCTGCTGGCATTTTAGTATGTTAGTATCCTTTAAGGGTAGTGGGCTGAAGGACCAACGAACACAGATGGGTGAGATAGTCCAGCAGGACAGGTAACCCTGCCTAGGAAGGTAATATACCACTAGTATTACACCAGATAGAAAACCTCTTCCATTTGGATGCATAGGTTTTCTTGGTAGAGGGCTTATTTACAACGCCTAAGAACCCTGGGTACACCTTCAGAGAGTTGTAGACAAGTGTATTCTAGGTCTTCAAGAGCCACACCCAGAGTCTGAGAGATCTGAGGTTCGGGTACAGGATCCTCCCCTGAGAGGAGGTCAGCAGGTTGCGCCTCTGAGGGAGGTGTAGGCTGGGCCACTGAGAGGGACAGCAGTAGTGAGTACCACAACGGCTGGCTAGGCCAGTCGGGTGCTATCAGAATCATGGAAGTTGGCTGGGACCCGAACTTGACCAGACTCCTGAGCAGCAGAGGAAATGAAGGTAATGCATACAGGCTCCTTCCTGACCAATCCAACACCAATGCATCCATGGGCATTGTGCCCCTTGCTGGTGGCCTGCAGCAGAACACAGACAACTGATGGTTCTCCTGAGAGGCAGAGAGGTCTATCTATGGGGTACCCCACCTGTGAAACACCACCTCCAGTACTCGTCTGTTTAGAAACCATTCCTGGTGGTTTTGACTGATTCTACTGAGTGCATCTGCCAGGGTGTTGTCTTTGCCTGGAAGGTGGATAGCTAACAGGGATACCTGTAGGGAGTACGCCATTCCTGTTGCTGCAGCCATGTGTCCCAGCAACTGTACGAAATGCCTTGCTGGCCTTGACTTGTTGAGACTGAAGGATCCTGCCAACTGCAGGATATTGTCTACTCTGTCCTGAGAGAGGAATGCCCTCTCTTGCAGGGTATCCAGTTCTGCCCCTATGAAATTTAGTACCCAGGCAGGCTAAAATACAGACTTTTGGACACTGATTAGGAACCCTAGAGACTATAGTGTGTTCTGAGTGAGCTTGAGAGCCTCTGTCACCTGTTGTGGTGACTTGCCCATGAACAGCCAGTCCTCTAGGTAGGGAAACACTGTGCTGCCCTGCCTTCTTAGGTGTGCCACCATTACTGCCAGGCACTTTGTAAATGCCCTGGGAGCTGAGGTCAGGCTGAATGGGAGGGCTGTGAACTGATAATGTCTCAAGGGTAGTCTGAACCGGAGGTATTTTCTGTGGGATTCCCTGATGGGAATGTGGAAGTAGACATCCTTTAGGTCCAAAGATGCCAGCGAGGGAGGATCTTTGTCAAAGACAACATTCTTTACTTTGGGTTTGCCAAATGCCTGTTCAGAGCTCACAGATCTCGAATGGGTCGCTACTCCCCATTTCACATTTATGTGATAAGGGCAAGTCCCTAACAGTGCCACACACAAAGAGCAGTGCAAATACTGCTTGCAGCAAAAGGGCGACCGGAAAAAATGAAGACCACCGCAAACAGTGACGGTCCTCAGCCAAAAACCATTGCTTCTGCTTTTAGCGGGCTGTATCCCACACCACCCAAAAAAAATGTTATAATCAACTCGTGGGGGCTGGACATAAATATATAAAAAAAAAGTACAGTTACATAAGAACTTACTGTAACAGTAGATCTTTGAGAGGCTCTTGCAGTAGGTAATTACATATAGGACTGAAGCCAGCAGGTGTCAGGAACCCACAGAAAAATTTGTAGCTAGTAGTCTCTGGCGAGGGACTGCCCCCACGTCAGGTGACCGAGGTCAGTATAAAGGGGCAGTCCCTCATGCCTGCCTTCCAGTTCTTTCCCGCCAAAGGCCAAAACAAGGCAAGTCAAGAGAGAAGCAGATATTTCCCTTCCTGGAAAAGGAGCAGAAAAAGCAAAGGGGGATGGAGGGCCGGAAGGTATTACCTACCGCAAGAGCCTCTCTCGAAGATCTACTGTTACGGTAAGTTCTTACGCAACTGTAGTATCTTACTTTGAGAGGGCTCTTACAGTAGGTGATTACATATAGGACCAAGTCCCAAGCAGTCTGGAACAAGAAGCATACGGGAGGAGGAAACTACTCAGATGTAGAACCTCAGGCTGTGGAGGTCTTATGAAAGAAGACCTTAAAGTACAGCCAACCCGAAGCCCACTCTACAGCGAGAGGCAATGTCCAAACTGTAGTGTTTCGTGAAGGTATGGACAGAAGTCCAAGTTGCGGCTGCACAGATGTCTGTTGCTGACACATTCTTAAAACAAGCTGCAGAAGCAGCAACATCCCTGGTGGAGAGTCCCCTGACTTGACCCAACAGGGTCTTGTGGTACTTGTCGTAACAGAAAGTGATAAAATGAGCTAACCATTTAGACAGGCATTGCTTAGAAACAGCATTGCCTGCTCTTTTATGGGCAAAAGAGACAAACAACTGATCAGACTTTCTGAGATCCTTGGTCCTAGTGGTATAGTATCTCAGAATCTGATGAACATCCAAAGTATGCAAGAGGTACTCCCCTTGATTGGAGTGTTGCGTAAAGAAAGCAGGTAGCTCAATGGATTGATTTAGCATAGATTCCGCTACCACCTTAGGGAGAAACTTAGGGTTGGTACACAGAGCCACACTTTCCCTGAGAAAAATCAAGTACGGGATTTTGCACATCAAGGCCTGAAGCTCGGAAATACGCCGAGCAGAAGTGATGGCCACCAGGAAGAGAGTCTTCCAGGATAGGAACTTCAGGTCTGCTGAGGCTGCTGGTTCAAAATGAGGCAGAGTAAGCTTCTCAAGCTTAAAATTCAGATCCCAAGAGGGGGCAGGAATGCGAATAGGGGTTCTCAAGTGGAGAACCCCTCTAAGGAAGGTCTTAGACACTTCCAACTGCGCTAAAGTCCTGTCCCCGAAGGGAACATGGTAAGCAGAAATAGCCGCCATGTGCACTTTCAGAGAGGAATGACTGAGACCCAGATTGAAGAGATGACGCATATAGTCCAGAATTCTCCCAACCGGGCACGAGAATGGCTTGAAATCCTTGGAAGAGGCTCAAATAGAGAACCGTTTCCACTTCATGGCGTAGGTAGATCTGGTGGGAAGGCTTTCGGGCCTCCACCAGAATCTCAGCCACAAGCGGGGAAACCTCGAAATGGACTTGAGCTTCGTCTGCAGGAGCCACGTAAGCAACTGAAGGAATCTGAGGCCTGGATGAACCAAGGTCCCCTGATCCTGGGTCAGCAAAAGCTGAGACAGAGTAAGAGGAAGAGGAGGTTCCTCTAAAAACTGTTGGTTGCAGAAGAGAGAACCAAACTTGCCTGGGCCAGAAAGGAGAGATTAGGATCATGCGAGCTCCTTCTGAGCTGAATTTGTGTAAGCCCTCGGAATTAAGGGAATCGGGGGGGAAGGCATAGACAAATCTGCCCTTCCAGTCAAGAGACGAAGCATCTCTTCAAAAAATGCCTCACCCTGGAGCGCGCAAGCAGAAGACGGGAAGCTTTGTGTTGAGCGGGGACGCGAACAGGTCTGAGGCGTTTCCCAGCATAGGAAGATGATATCTGCTACACCCTGATCCAGTTCCCATTCGTGCACTTGGGCAGACGACCGACTGAGGTGGTCCGCCAGCGTGTTTTCGACCTCCATTACATGAACCGCTGTGAGATGAAGGTTGTGTTGCACCGCCCAATCCCAAACTTGCATCGCCTCCCTGCAAAGAGGGTAAGAACGAGTTCCTCCCTGTTTCTTGCTGTACCAGACTACGCACATGTTGCCCGTCTGGACAGCCAGATGACCGGGAAAGAGATGCAGATGCAGAGCTTGAAGTGCTTACAGCACAGCCCTGAGCTCGAGCATGTTTATGCGAAGAGTCTGTTCGAGCTGGGACCAGGAGGCCGGGGTCCTGTGAGACCCCAGGTGGGCTCCAGAGGCATCTGTTGTCAGCGTTTGAGAGGGGAGAGACAAGCAGAAGGGAACTCCCCGACAAAGGTTCTCCTGAACCATCCACCAATGCAAGTTCTGAACCATGGGGCTGGAGATCAGGACTTCTTGGTCTAGGTCATCCACTAACTTATCCCACTGAGACCAAAGCATCCACTGAGAAATCCTCATGTGGAGCCGAGCGCGCAGGACTGTCGGAATAGCAGCCGCCACGAGCCCAAGGAGGCAAAGGACTGACCTGGCGCTGACCCGCCTGTGGCTGGACAACAGGCTGACATGAGCCTAGAGGGTGGCCACCCTGTTTGGGGTCAGGAAAGCCATGCCAGAGGCCATGTCCAGGATCGCCCCAATGAACTGGAGCTTCTGGGATGGGATCAGATAGGACTTTGCTTGGTTGATGATAATACCCAGGCTGGTAAAAACGTGCAGGGTAAGGGAAAGGGACCACAGGAGCTCCTCCTTGGACTGGGCTGCCAGGAGCCAGTTGTCCAGGTACGGGAAAACCTGTACTCCCAGGGTACGCAGGTGGGCCACCACCATGGAGAGGCATTTGGCGAACACTCGGGGCACCGAGGAAAGACCAAATGGGAGGGCCTTGAACTGGTAGTGGTCCCCCTGAAACGAAAAATGAAGGTATCTGCGGTGGGAAGGGCAGATAAGGATATGCAGGTAGGCATCCTGCATGTCCAGAGCACACAGCCACTGTCCTGGCCGAAGCAAGGGCAGAAGACTCTGCAAAGAGAGCATTCTGAACCTTTTGTACTCCACCAACAGGTTCAGGGAACTGAGGTCTAGGATAGGCCTCACGTCCCCGACTTCTTTGGAACCAGGAAGAAAAGGAAGTAGTAGCCTGTCCCCCCAAGGTGGGATGGGACAGGCTCTATTGAAGCCTTCGGAAGAATAGAGGATATTTCTTCCCGGACCAGAAGAAAGTGTTCCGGGGAGTAAGACGACCTGGGGGGGGGGGGCCTTTCGAGGTGGTTTCTGAAGAAACTCTATTGAGTGTCCTTCTGCTTGCAGCTGGAGCACCCAAGTGTCTGAAGTGATCCTCTCCCAACCTGGTAGATGGAAGGAGAATCTCTCTCCTACTGGCTCCTCTGAAAGGCACAGAGGCTGTGGGAGAGGAAAGGAGTCAGGAGGTGTGGGGCAGCACTGCGGCTGAAGCTCCCGCTGCTTTTTTGGGCGGGGGGGGCTTGGCAGCTGGAGGGGCCCGACGTCTGTTAGCCCGCTTTCCTTGAGGTTTCGCCTAGGGCCGAGAACGTCTGCAAAAGGGATGGCGTTGCACCTGAGGGGGCCTGTATAAGAAGTCGACAGACTTTAGTGCAGTACCCTTCTCCTGCAGATCAGCGATGATGTCCTTGACATCGCCACCAAAGAGCACTGAAGCCCTGAAGGACACGTCCTGGATAGCAGGCTGCACCTCAAGGACCAAACCTGACACCCGGAGCCAAACATGACGCCGCAAACCTACGGCAAAGGCCGAGCTCCGACCAGCAGCATCCACTGCATCGTACGTGGCATACAGCATGTGCTGACTGGCCGAACGTGCAGAGCGGACAAGATCAGACACTTCCTGTTTCGTCTGTGACTCAGGAAGGGAGTCCAATTTAAATTCCACCTCACTAAGGATCGACTTCTGGAAATCCCCCATGTGAGCGACGTAATTCAGGGCCCTTATTTCCAGAGTGGAAGAAGCATAGACCGTCTTCCCGTACTGGTCCAGAAGGTGGGATTCCTTGTCGGGTGGAGACGAGCTCAAGTGCTTGGGATTAGCTGAACGGCCGTGAGCGGCGCTAATCACAGCGGAATCAGCTCTGGGGTGAGAATTCAATGAATCAACACCCTCCAGAGCCTAATATAGCCTATCAGACTTCCTCGGAAGGGGGGCTATGGCCGACGGTTGCTTCCATATAGTGGACACAAGGTCGGCATGAGGCTCAATCCAGGGTGGAACCAGAGTGGGAGCTATCTCAGGCAGATCCAGGTGTGCAGCGAGATTTTACGCTGTGGATCCAGCTCCAATGATTGCCACTGATGAACAGCCTGGATTTTCCAAAGCAACTCCAGGAAAGAAGGATCCTCTGGAGGGGACTTTGGAGGAGTCCTTGGCCTGGACTTGTCTGGAGTGCAAGGCTCATCGTCCAGATCGGAGCGGCCGTCAGAATCATCCGAAGTTTCCAAAGAGGAAGACCCCTCCCGGAGTGGGGGAGGAACGGACCCCTTAGGAAGCCCTTGGGGAAGCGTGTCCTCCCCTGCCCTGGAACCGGAGGGCTCGCCTCTGGTGTCAGGTGGTGAGGAGGGGGTCTCTAGTCTCTGATGTCGGGGGTTCGAACTCGGGTCCAGCATCGGAAGATGGCTCTCTACTTCCTTGGAGAGTTGAGCCTTGGACTCAGCCCACCAGGAAGCCAGAGTCTCCCTCAGAACCACCGGCAGCTGAGGGGGTGGTGGAGGAGGGGGGTACGGATACTGGGGGTATCCGTACAGCACGTATCCGTAACCCGATGGTGGAAAGCCCGGCCTTGGGTACTGGGGCATCGGGTACTGCGGCGTCAGGTACTGGGGCGCAAGATACTGCAGACCTGGATACGATGGCGTCGGATACTCAGGTACCAGGAGCCCTGAAGGCGCAGAAGGCCCTAGAAATGACCCAGCGGGCGGGTCCGGAGGGCCTGGCGTAGGGGCGGTATCCGGCAAGGGGATGTCACCCGGCGTCGGGTAGGCCTGCGTCGGAGCCGGCGTCCGAGGATCCAGCATCGGGTTAACCAGCCCAGTGGGAGGGAAACCTGACGGTAGCGAGCCAACTTCCTCAGTTTCACTCAGGGAAGAGGGGCTAACATCCCCGGGGTCCATCATGGGACACACTGGAGCCTCGGAATGCAACAAAGGTTGTGGCGAGCCAGGGACGACAGACAGGCCCGAAGGGTTCGGCATCAGCTCGGATGCCAAGTGGCCATTGGAAGGGCCGACGTCCGGCTTACCGACGGGGTCCGGACAGACGTCGAAGGAGCCGGCATCAATTTATCAGACCCTAAACAAAGCGAAGGCCATGAAGGAGGGCAACCATGGCGGGCATATTTGGTGCGGCGGCGCTGCCCCGAAGGGTCAAGCGACTCATCAACCTTACCCGGGCAGGCGTCTGAGGAGCCGACGTCCGGCTTACCAGGACTGCTCGGACTAGAAGGCCACAAGGTGGCGGTCTTGCTGGGAGCGGCTGCTTCCTTAAATTCAGAGGCTCCCGAGGAGCCCGAGCGTGAGCCTGATGGGAGGGTAGACGCTGCCTTGGAAACCTTCAAGGCGGCCGTCTTGGATTGGTTACTCGGAGGGGACGTTACCTGAAGTACCGCAACCCCAGTCGAGGTCGAGGGAGCCGAAGTAGAGGAGTCCCGGTCCCGGTGCTTCTTCTTGCGATGGCCCTCTGGAGAAGTAGAGGCCCACCTAAGTTTTTTCAGCTCCTTTTCCATGGAGATCATTTTTATAGTTTTAAAACATGTGCCTCCAGGGACTGCTGCCTATGCTTTCGGGTGGCTGTGTGGCAACTGTTGACAGATCTGGCACTTCTCCATGGGGTGGTCGGGGCCTAGGCAAAAAGAGACACTGGGAATGTCCGTCTTTGTGCGGGAGCTGGGCACCGCAGGAATTGCACTTGTTTTTGTACTCTGAGGGAATCAGGGACGACATACACGGCAACTTGTCAAAAACTGGTGAAAACTGGATCAAATTATCGAAAATAGACGGTAAAAACTACCAACGGACTGCAAAGCAGTGAACTTTACCGCGAGGCACTAACAGAAGCTAACGGCGGGAAAGAACTGGAAGGCAGGCGTAAGGGACTGCTCCTTTATACTGACGTCGGTCACCTGACGTGGGGGCGGTCCCTCGCTAGAGACTGCTAGCTAGAAATTTTTTCGTGGGGTCCCGATGCCTGCTGGCTTCAGTCCTATATGTAATTACCTACTGCAAGAACCCAGTCGAAGTAAGATCTTTATATACTATTGTAGGACCCGAATCCAGGTCCGCTGGCTCCATAGGCGGTGGCTCTAGCCACTATACCAAATGGCCAGCTCAGCAGAGTTCGGCTATACACCTTCCCTCACCTTGTCATAGCGAGTGTAGTTCACTGCTACACTCCCTTTACAGGATCCTTCACTCCAATGGAATGGTCGCCCTAAACATGAGCGATATTACTAAGTCGCTCAATAATACTCGCCCATATAGGGTGCTACCCCCATTTTCATTAGGGTTAGGAAGTATCTTGAGTAGAACCCTTTCCCCCTTTGGGGAAGTGGAACTGGTTCCACTGTTTTTGTTTCCAACAGGTTGGACACTTCTTTTTCCAAGAGTGCCCTTTCTGTGTTGGATGATCGTCTGAAAAACCTTGATCTCCGTTTGGGGAAAGATTTGAAGCTGAAGGCTAGGCCCTGATTTACTACCTCCAGAACCCACTTGTCTGTGGTGATGGTTTTCCAAGTCTGGAAGTAGTGAGCCAACCTGCCATCTACTGGCAATGGAAGGTGAGCCTGACTAACACATCAGGGTGTCTGCTTTGCCTAAGCCGTAGCCTGTGGGGTCTGATCCTCTCATCTAGAGCCCCTTCTGCCCCTGCCCCTGAAGTAACCCCTTTGTTGCTGGTAGGCAGGGGTTGCCTGGGCTTGGAATAAAGGTCTACCATAGCCCCTACCTCTACTTCTTCTTCCCTGTGGCTTATAGGAGGTTGAGGCCTTTTCCTTTGCAGTGTTGCTCTTATAGGTGGTCTTGTACTCATCCAACTTTTTCATGTATACCTCTGTTTTGTCCCCAGACAGGGAGTTCTTTTCCACCAGGAAATCCATGGCCTTAGCCTGGGTATCCTGAGTCAGGTTTGTGGCTCTAAGCCAAGCTAACTTCCTCAAAGCCACCTTCAGGATGACCCACCAGGCTGCGGTGTCATTGGCATCTACTGACATATGAAAATTATATTTTGTGGCTTCCAGACCACAGCTGGCTATCTCAGATCAGCAGCCAACCCAGGTGGTGTCTTTTCCACCATGGCCATAGTAGAATTCCGGAGGGTTTTCTAGCATTGGGCTGCATATGCCATGTAGTTGGCCTGTCTGATGGTCAAAGATGCAGCTAGACAGCCCTTCTTGGCCATACTATCCATCCTCCTAGAAGCCTTTTCTGGTGGGCGAGATACCAGGGGCACCCTGGCTCCATCACAAGTTGCTGCTTGCACCTCTATGTCATAATCAGGGTGGGAAAAAAGGAACTCCACCCATGATTGGTCAAGCTGGTATTTTTTTATCAGCTTTTTTGTCCACTGTTGGTATAGAGTTTGGTGTCTCCAGGATTTGTTAATACATGTTTCTTCAGAAACTTATTAATGGGGTGCAGGAGCTAACCCCATCATATCTAGAAACTCTCTCTTCCTCATCCTCCACAGTCTCATTTGTGGTAAGGTCAAGGGCTTCCACCATTTGTTTAACAAATGCATAATGAGAGAAGTAGTATCCTGGAAGTGTAGGAGGTGACAAACTCCTGGTCAGGAGAAATCTCCAGTTCAGCTGGTTCCTCTTCATCTTCCTCCTCCTCGTATTCTTCATAGGAGGGGTCCTGTGCCACTGGAACCGAGCACTGAACCGGAGATGTAACCGTGGTCGGAACCGTTGATTGAATGGATGGAACCGGTAGCAAACCTTAGTTAAGCGCAGTCTTCAGGGCTTGTAAAACTTGTAAGGTCTGAACCACTGCTTCTGCTGTTAGTGCAACTGACTTGGGAACAGAGGGCTCCACTGCTTTTCTAGCAGGACATTCGGTATGCTTGGTTTTATGTTTTTTCTTGATAGGAACCAGGTCTTTCACAGGTTCCCAAGGCCTCTTAGGCTTAGAGGGTTCGCCTTTGTCACAGGTGGTTGGTTCAGCGTCTTTAGCCTTTCCTTTACATTGATCCAGAGTAGAATCTCTTGGATCAGATGGGGAAGTCATCCATCTCTGAAGCACAGTAAGCACTTTACAGTTTTGGTGGGAAAAATTTTACAAATGTTGTAATTGGCTTGAAAATTGGAAACCCCCAAGCGGAATAAACAGAATTCATGTTTATCAGCTTTTGCAAAAACTTTCACACACTCAGTACAGTTCTTAAACCCGGTAGGCCCCGTTTTCTTCTTAGGCTTATCGGACATAACCACAATCAACAGCAAGCTCCATTTCTCTCCGAGGCAGTTCAACACAGGAGGCTGACTGCTAGAGTTGAAGAATTCCTGGGGTTAGAATCACACAGATATTCCAGCAGTAAAACTGGGGCTGCTCATGCCGATGTCATCTACCAATTTCATCAACCCTTTAAAGGCGTAAGCAGCCCCACTCCCACCTCAGTTCTTCCCCCAGAGACTAAGGGAGCAAACTCATGCCATGGGGGATCGAGGAGAGAGGTGCCCAGGACTAAATAAAGGCTGGATACACCAAATAGCCAGTCTGAGGTGAAGACCCAAACAGAGGGATGGTGGGAGAGAAGACTGACCTAATGACTGAGATCCCCTTGAAGATCTACTGTTATGGTAACTTCTTACATAACTGTTCTATCTTCTTTGAGGGTATCTCAGTCATTATGTCACACCATAGGAATGAGTCCCAAGTAGTTTCAAGTGTTACAGAACAGTCAAGGAGGTAGGCAAACTGAGGCCTAGGACAGGAGGCCCTGTCCTAGGCCTAGGGCTCCAACTTGGAGCTCACCCAAGGGCTCCACCCTAGAGTGTGGTCAGAGGACGGGGTCAGTTGCCTCACCCCATCCAACCCCGGCTGTATTATCAAATGCCAGGTTGATGAGGAACAAGTGTGCCATTATGGCGGACTTGATCTCCTTGGTCGACATGACTTGCATCACGGAGACTTGGCTGGACAAAAATGACACTCCTATTTTGGAGGCAGCAGTTCTGACTGGGTACTCTGTGATACACACCTTGAGGGAGGATCGCGGCGGGGCGGGGGAGGCATTTGTTTTAAATCCAACCTAACCCTCACGGTCCTAATGGTAGGTCCTACTCGGTCCTTTGAGTGTGTGTTAGCCTGAGGTAGTGGTAGTGCGGGTTCCAGGGTCCTCCTGCTCTATCGTCCCCCAGGGGTAGCTGGAAATTTTTTGAGGGAGATTGAAGAGCTTGTTATTGGCCTGGTGTTGGAGTCCCCCCAGTTGGTTAATTCTGGGGGACTTCAATGCTTGGGTCAATGGCAAGTTCTCAAAGTTTGGGAACAATCTCCTTAGGAACATGGGGGCCCTGGGCCTGACGCAAAATTTAACTTCCGCAACGCACTTGGATGGCCACACACACTGGACTTGTTTTTTTCTAAAGAAATATTACTGACCTCTATGTTGATCTGGTAGTTTGGTCGGATCACAGCACCATGGGGTTTACGTTTGGGCCCCTCCCCCTCACAATGGTCCTTCCCCTGTGGAGATGGTGCGGTAGGAGTTTCCTCTACGGGACAGTCGGTGGTGCTGGACCTATCGGGTGTTGTGGCAGCGTGTCTGACTGGGCCAGAGGAAGCAGTAGTAGCCTACAGTGGGACTGTTGTTACAACCTTTGACTCAGTTGCACCCTTTCATATCCGCCCCCTGTCTACTCGTCGGAGATCTCCTTGGTTTGATGAGGAACTCTGGAGTTTAAAGACGAGGGGCCGGGGATTAGAGAGGTACTGGAGGAGGTCTGGCCTGTGGAGGACAGGCTGGCCCTGAGTTCGCATTATATCAACTATCAGGGCAATCTCCCGAAAAAAAGCGGAATTTCTGTCTAGGGAGATTGCTGCCGTGGGGAACAGACCTGCTCAACTCTTCCACATGGTAGACAGGCTTTTACATCCTGCCTGTCTTCATGTTGGGGAGCAGTTTTGAGCACTAGATGTGAGGATCTGGCTCTGTTCTTTGCTGGCAAGGTGTCCTTTATTAAAGCTGAGATCTCCTTGAGTATCTCTCGAAAGGGTTGCAGTACCCAGCCTGAGTCGTGCCGGAACACTCCTTTTGTCTGGCATGAATTTGAGCCGATCAGGGTGGAGGAGGTGAGGGGAATAATCTCCAAGCTACGGCCAACACAATGTGATCTAGACCCAGGTCCAACCTGCCTGCTGGTTGTTTGGACCTGACTGGACCTATGGTTGCCAAGGTGATCTGGACCTCCTTGAGGAGTGGGTTCTTTCCACTGTCCTTGAAAGAGGCCTTGGTGAGACCCCTTTTGAAGATGCCTTCTCTGGACCTGGACTGCCTTGGCAACTACAGGCCGGTCTTGAATCTCCCGTTTTTAGGGGAAGGTCACAGAAAAGGTGGTGGCCATACAGCTTGAGACACACCTTGCCCCTTCCTCTACCTATGAGCCTTTCCAGTCTGGATTCCACGTGGGGCATAGTACAAAGACTGCCCTGGTAAGGGTGCTAAATCATCTCCTGATGGTGAGGGACAGGAAAGTCTGTACCATCTAGGTTCTCCTAGATTTCTCTCTGGCATTTGACACCGTGGACCATGAGGTGTTGCTCGACCGCCTGCAGTTCTGGTGTGGCCTGTCCGGTAATGTCAGCAACTGGTTCAGGTCATACCTGACAGAGTGCAAAGGGTGGTAATGGGACTTAATGTCATGTACCCCGAAGCCTCTGTGCTGTGGCGTTCCGAAGGGTTAGGTCTTGTCACCCTTACTGTTCATGGTGTACATTATCAGGTGGTACGGGCTGGGTTTTCACTGTTATGCAGATGACACCCAGCTGTACCTAACCTGTGCACCTGATTCCAAGGTGTCAGACTCTGTATTTAATAGCTGCCTCAAGGAAATCCAGTCGTGGATGACTCAGAATGAGCTTAGGCTCAACCCAGACAAGACAGAGGTATTGGCAGGGCCCCGTGTTTTCTGCAATTCTGCGGTTGCAGCAGTGGCCGCAGAAATCAGGGCTGACCGCAGAAATTAGTGCTTGCTGCAGAAATCAGGAAAAACAGCCACACAGCTGCAGAAATGCTAGCTATACTAACATACTAAAATGCCAGCAGAATAGGCCTAATGGTCTTTCATGTCTGCTCGTTTGGTCAGCCCCCACCCTGGGTGCTGACCTTGCTGTCCCCCTCGCCTTCTCTGGCTTCTCCCTTCCCAGTTCCGGATATTCTTGCTGCATTGGATTTTGCTTCCAGAACCCTTCCCCTGTACCTGTCCCACCCCCTCTTGAACCCCTCCACTGTCTCTGCCTCCACCAGCCCCCTAGGCAGTGCATTCCATGGCTCCACCACCCTCTCAGTGAAGCAGCACCTCCTCCTTTCTCCCTGATCTTCCCCTCCAGCTTCCACCCATGCCCTCAGTGGACCCTTCCTCCTTCCTCGAAGCACCTGACTGTTCCTCCCTATTTACCCTCCTCATGTACCTGAAGACCTTTATCATGTCCCCCGGTCCTTCTCTCTTCCAATGTGTACATATTTAGCTCTTCGAGCCTCTCCTCATAGGTCCTGTCCCCAAACCCCAAATCATTTTGGTTGCCCTCCTCTGGACCCTCTCCAGGAGGTTAATCCCTCTTAAGTGTGGCCTCCAAAACTGTACGCAGTACTCAAGGTGCGCCTCACTCAAGCAGTTATACAGAGAGTATCACTTCCTCCTTCTGGAGGTGATCCCCTAGCGATGCATCCCAGCATCCTGTTGGCCTTGGCTGCTGCCCTCCTACAAGTCTCAGAGTTGTTCATCTTGACATCCACACCACCCCCAGGTCCCTCTCAGCCATCGAGACTTGTAGCATTTCCCCCCCAGGGTGTACACTTGGCCTGGGTTTCTGGCCCCCAGGTGGAGTACCTTGCATTTCCCTGCATTGAGTCTCAGCTTCCACTTTCTAGACCATCTTTCCGGAGCTTCCAGGTCCCCCTGTAGGGCCACCCTCCCCTCCTCCCCATCCACCACCTCCCCCAGTTTTGAGTCATCTGCAAAGAGACTCATCTCACTCCTGATTCCTGTCCTTATGTCCAGATCGTGGCGTTGAACAGAAGGGCCCAAGGACTGATCCCTGTGGGACCCCACTAATGACCCTCCTTGGGGATGAGACTATCCACCAACTTCGACCCTCTGGGTCGGCCCTGGAGCCAATTGTCTATCCATCTGATCATCTGGTTCCCCACCCCATTTCTCCCAGCTTATCCAACAGGCCCACGTGAGGAACAGAGTCAAATGCCTTGCTGAAGTCTAGAAAGAGGACATCCACTGGTCTACCCAGGTCCAAGGCACTTGTCACCCAGTCATAGAACTCCACCAGGTTTGTCTGACACGATTTCCCCGGGATGAATCCATGCTGTCTATCATCCAGGCACCCTGACTTATCCAGGTCCCCCCCTAGCCTCTCCTTGACAATGTCCTCCATCACCTTGCCCACCACCGATGTCAGGCTGACAGGCCTGTAGTTCCCTGCTACCTCCCTTGATCCCCCCTTGTGGATAGGGACTATATGCGCCACCTTCCAGTCTTGGGGCACCCACCCTGTCCTCAGAGAGATGGTGAAAAGCTCTGCCAGGGGTTTCACCAGGACATCTGCAAGTTCCTATGCTATGCAATCACACAAGGTTAGGGCATAGCTATTGATATGTTAAGTATGCCATGGCATACATGCTCATTAGAAAAGACAGCAAACTGATGCCGGCCGCTACAAAGCTGAAAAGCTAATGGCCAGGTGGCATCTTGACTCTTGCTGGCTCTTGTTACATAACTCCTGCCAGCCAGCATTATTGGAGGTGGGGGGACTGACACAAGAGTAGCAGAGCTTGATTAGGTCCATGGCAGTTATGATTTGCTGCTGTGTAGGTGTGGGTAGCTCAGCCATGTTGATTTTTCATTATGAGACTGCTCATGGTGCACGCTGAATCCTTGGAAGATGAATTTGGAAGGAAGAACTGGAAGGCAAGCTGTAGTCAAGAAGTGAGAAGATTCAGTGGTGCCCATGGAGGGGGAATCAATCTCAGTGTGGTGACAGGTATCAGAGGAGGAGCTGATTGCAGAAACATAGTGCTGGCAGTAGACTGAGCAGAGGACTCAGTTCCCACTGGTAGACATCTATCACAGTTTTAATTTGTGGGTCACAGTTCTGTACCTGCAAGTGTGTGTAATTTCTTGGCAGATTTGAACCTGCAGTCTAAGTGGTGTCATCAAGCTCAATTCTTAAGGAGGATCAAGTTGTCCAGCTGCAGCAGAGTTGGGGACCAGGGTATACTAGAACTGGAGCAAGCAGGTATGGAAAAAAATCGGAATGGAGAGTTTGACTGATGCTATACATAAGTGAAATGAGGGTCACTGACTGAAGAACACCACAGCCCCAAGTTCCGAGGAGAAGAGAACATGCTAACCAAGGTTACACCAGCTTAATAAGAATGACTTTCTTGCCTTTTTTTTAGTATGTTTTTTTTAAATCAGGATTCAACAAATCCCACAGACACAGCAAGTTACACGCTCCTTATAACCTTCACTGTTATAGGAAGACAATCCCCACCAACACACAGATGTACACTGCACTCAACATGTTTGTTGCAAGGCAGTTGGGGTATTCCTAGTGTAAAAATAATAAAGTAAAAGAACGTTAGATCAAAATCAGAAAAAAAAAAAAGGCTTCCAAGTTAAAGTCTTCTTTTATATCTGCTAACTGTAAATATAAACCAGAAGAAATCCAAGCAGGTTTTGCCTTCTGTGTAGTTTTAGCTAAGCGTGTTTGTGCTCCTCTGATTATAACCTAGGAGAACAGCAAAGGCCACCAATTTCCAGAAGAACAACAGATGAGCCTTCAAATTTGGGGTGGGAGGGAAAATTCATTAAAAAAGAACACTGATGCCCATGGCTGTGCCAGGTTTCGGTTACTGCTGTTTAATATTTGTGATAAGAAGGTTACATACCGTTAAATGGCCTGCTGTTCCACTTTTATTGTACCAGAGTGGTTGCATGAAGGCAGTCAAAGGGTTAACTAAGACTTAATCCCTTTGAAGGTATGCTGTTTAGCCACAATTTATCTGCCCGCAGAATGGCTGCAGAATCAGAAGTTGTTCTGCTGCAGAAAGTATGAGGTCCTGCCGCAGAATGTAGGTCCACTTTGCCGCAGTAAACATGGGGCCCTGAATACAGGACACAATCCACCTGGCAATGGTTCTCTTGGTGGCAGGTTTTCCCTTACCCACTTCCCCATAAGTGAGGAACAACTGGAGGGAATCAAACCTGTGACCCTTTGTACGTTCTATGTAGTAATTAAGGGCCCTTTTAACATCTAAACTGTGTAGCCTCCATTTCCCTGAGGAGGTGTGATCAGTGAAGAACACAGGAAGAGACATAGATTGGTTTAAGTGGAAATCAGAAACCACTTCAAGTAGGAACCTTCTATTGGTTCTAAGGACCACCTTATCTCTATGGAAAGGAAATGAAGTCAAGCTCCACTGACAGGGCTTGCAATTCACTGATATGTCTGGCAGAAGTAACAGCAACCAAAAACACAGTTTTCCAAGTCAAGTACAGAAACATAGAAACATAGATTTTGACAGCAGATAAGGACCGCTTGGCCCACCCAGTCTGCCCACTTCCCTACCTAATGGATAAGCTGCAGATCCTAGTTAACCAGCAGCCTACTTCTTCCTACCCCCAACCCCTAGAATTGCCTTATGACTGTCCCATGCATGCTTGAATTCCACCACTGTTTTTGACTCCACAAACTCCTCCGGAAGGCCGTTCCATGCATCCACAACCCTCTCTGTGAAAAATACTTCTTAAGTTACCTCTGAGCCCCTTCTATCTTCAAATTGTGCCCCTTGTTCTTAAACACCTCTTTTTGTAAAGATGCTACCTCTTGGACTTTGTTGATTCCTTGAGTACTTGAAAATATCTATCATGTCCTCCCTCTCCCTCCTTTCCTCAAGGCTATACATGTTTAGCTCCTTAAGTCTCTCTTCATATGTCTTCCAGTGCAGACCCTGCACCATTTGGTGCCCTCCTCTGGACAGCTTCCATCCTGTCTATGTCTTTGCGGAGATTGGGTCTCAGGACTGCTGCATGATACTCAGATGGGGTCTCACCAACTGTCTGTACAGAGGGATAATAACTTCCTGTTTTCTACTGGTGATGCCTCTCCTATGCATCCCAGTATCCCCAGCCCTCCTTGCTGCCCTCTCATTGCTTGCCCACCTTTAGGTCATCTGATATGACTACCCCCAGGTCCCTTTCCACTTTTGTTGTTGTTAGTATCTCACCCCACATTGTGTACTCTTCCCCTGGGTTTTTGTTACCCAGGTGCATTACCTTGCACTTCTTAGAATTGAATCTAAGCTGCCATACATTTGACCATTCCTCTAACCTTGCCAAGTCCCTTCTCATCCTTTCCACCCCACCTTGTGCATCAACTCAGTTGCAGATCTTTGTGTCATCTGCAGAGAGACATACTTTTCCTTCAGTCCCTCTGCAATGTACGCATAAAGACATTGAAGAGGACCAGTCCTAATACTGAACCCAGCGGTACCCCACTAGTAAACCCCTTTCTTCAGAGTGGACTCCATTTACTATTACCTCTGTGTCCTATTCTCCAGCCAATTCTTTTACCCAGGCTGTCATCTTGGGACCCACTCCCAGGCTGGCTAACTTGTATATTAATCTTTGTGTGGGACTGTGTCAAATGCCTTGCTAAAGTCTAGGTAGGCCATGTCCACAGCCCTCCCTGATCTACTACTTTGGTCACCCAGTCAAAGAAATCTATCAGATTTGTCTGGCATGACCTTCCGCTGTGAATCCATGCTGCCTTGGGTCCTGTGCCCCTCTGGCCTCTAGATACTCGACAATTCTTTCCTTCAGAAGTGATGCCATCATTTTCCCTACCACTGAGGTTAAACTAACAGGTCTGTAGTTTCCTGCTTCTGCCTTGCTCCCACTTTTGTGAAGGGAATCACATCTGCCCTCCTCCAGTCCTCGGGTACCACCCCATCCTCCCATGATTTGTTAAAGAGGGTAGTCAGTGGTGTCACTAGTTCTACCCTTAGTTCTTTAGAATTCTGGGATGAATCCCATCAGGCCCCATTGCTTTGTCCACCTTCAGTTTTAAGAGTTCTTTCAGAACCCTTTCTTCTGTAAATGGGCTGGTATCAACTTCTGTATCCAGAGTGTTTCTGCTGTTTGTTTTAGGTACCTCCCTCTTCCTTTGTAAATACTGAGCAAAAATATTTGTTTAGTATCTCTGCCTTTCACAGTCTCCTCTGCCCACCCTCCCCCTTTATTAAGCCTTACTAACCCTCTCTTGGTCTTCCTTGCTCCCTGATGTACCTATAAAAGGTTTTATCCCCCTTCTTAACTGAGTTGGCTATCTTTTCCTCGGTTTGGGCCTTTGCTGTTCTGACTGCCTTCCCAGCATCCTTTTGCTTTAACTGATACAGTTCTCTGTCCTGCTCCTTCTGTGATTCCTTGTACTTCCTGAATGCTTTCTTTTTCTCTTGAACTTTCACTGCCACTTCCTTTAAGAACCACAGTGGTTTCTTACATCGTTTTGTTTTGTTTATTTGCTTCACACAAAGGCTTGTTACCTCTGTGATGGCAGTTTTTATTATTCCCCATTGTTCTTCCACCCCTCCTTCCTGCCCATTTGCTAGTGCATTCATGGGCACTCACCCATTTGCAAAGTCAGCCCTCCTAAAGTCCAGTACTTTTGCCTTTGTATGGCTTGACTCTATTGCTGTTTTATTGTGAACCATACTGTTCGATGGTCGCTAGTTCCCAGATGGCTACCCACTTCACATCTGTGATCCTCTCTTCATCTCCATTTGAGAGAACCAGGTTCAAGATTGCTCCCTCTCGAGTGGGCTCCAATACTAGTTGTCTAAGGCATGCCCCCTGTAAGGCATCTAGAATAACCCCACTCTTCGAAGTGGCTGCTGCAACTGCACTCCAGTTAACATCTGGCATATTCAGATCACCCATCAGCAATATCTCCCCATTTTCTGCCATTCTAAGTATTCTTTCTATCATTTTCTTGTCCATTTCCTCCCCCTGAGAAGGGAGTCTGTATACAACCCCTGTGCGGATTGTGGTGCCACTGCCGGTCTCCAAATTTAGCCACAGAGCTTCTTCTCCTCCCTGTTTTCCCTTTTGTTCTGTTGCTTGATTCCTTCCCTTATGTAAAGGGCTACTCCTCCTCCACTTTTACCCTCCCTGTCCCTCCTGTAGATAGTGTATCCTGGTATGTTTACGTCCCAGTCATGGTTTTGTGTGTACCATGTTTCTGTGACTGCCACGATATCCAGATGTTCCTCCTCCATCAAGGCCACTAATTCAGGAAGCTTGTTACTCAGACTACGAGCATTGGTACTCATTGCTCTCCATTTTTTGATGGCTTTACCTTCTTTTCCATCATCCCCCACTGACCTTTCTACCTCAGTCTTTCTCATTTAGTACCCTGTTTTGTAGGGACAGACTGGTGCTTATCAGTGCCTCCCCCCTTGACTAGTTTAAAAGCTTGCCAATGAAGCATTTAAACCGATTGCTCAAAAGACTTGTTCCCTTCCTGGACAGATGCAGACCATCCTGCCAGTATAGGCTGGTGTCCCTCCAGGTGGAACCCCAGTCCCCAATGAAGCCAAACCCCTGTGCTCCACACCATTTTTCCAACCATTCATTAAACTGCATGGTGCAAAGTACCCTCGCCTCACTCATGCCATTGACAGGCAGCACCTCAGAGAAGGATAGTGTGTGTGCTACTTGTCGTAGGCCCCTCCCCAATTCCACAAAGTCCTTCTGCACTGCTCTAATCTCATGATGAGCCAAGTCATTTGTCCCTAGGTGGACAATGACGTCCAGCTCAGACTCCCGTGCAGCTGTTCTTGTGATCCCGAGGATGCGCTTCCTGTCTCTCCAAGCCATGGCACCAGGCAGGCACCTTACTTCAGTTTTCCCTGCTCCCCCCAGTTCTATCCCCCTAATAATTGAGTCCCCCACCAGGAGCTGCTTCCTTTCCTTGTGGTGTCCTCTGCCTCCTTCCTGTGTGCCTCCCTTGTGACAGTTGTCCTCAGCCTCCTTAGTCTCCTCTGCGGGTGCATCCATAGGGGAGCTATGCTCCCTCAGAATGGTGTATGGATTGTGGTGAGGAACAACTGACTGTGTGTGCCTCTGTTCCACCATCCTCACCCTCCCTGAGCCCACTGTGGTCCAATTGCTGTGCTTTCTTCGCAACCTCTGAGGTAGTGGTGGTGGTTCTGGTGCTCCCTGGATGGGGGAGGTTCCCTTCCTACCGTCCATTCTGGCCTGGGAGAAGGTTCCCTTACTACTGTCCAGAGTGGCCTGAAGATGGGCAACTTCCTCCCTCAGGGCAGAGAGTTGTCTGCAAATAGGGCAGCATCTCAGCCTCCAGAAAGACTCCCGGAAGACTGCTGCCCCACAGCTATTACACTGCACTACTCCCCCATTTTTTTGTTTTTTGTGTGTGTGTGTGTGTGTGTGTGTGTGTGTGTGATTGGTTTGTTATATAGAAATATACAGATATATATATATATATATATATATATATATATATATTATACAATGTGTAGCTTATATTGTCAGTGCAGTGTGCTAGGGAGGATATGACAGTGATATGCACCTTGCACTCTTGAGAAATGATGTCAGAACCCCAGGTATAAAGGAACTATTTCCAGGGGTGGGTGAGGTGAGGGTGGGAAGGGGTTGGGCTAATCTGTGCCCTCACAAAACAATCAGCTAAAAGCTCTGACCCACGCCACGATGAGTGCCTTCCTGTCAGCAAGATGCCCTACCCAACAATTTGACAGAGAAAATACCCTGCTAATCAAACAGAGAAAAATCCACACATCCAAGTCAGACGCAGGTAAACCTCCCCAGCCCCAAAACAGACCTGGTGGTTTGTGCTCTGAAAGCTGTCAGCCCCAAAATAAGTCAGTTGTGCTTTAAACTCTTCATGCACTGAAAATCTTAAGAATTGTAACAAACAAACGTAAACCTAGATCCACCTCCCTCTGTTGCTTGAAAGACTGTCTTTTCCTGTTTCACACTGCAGGTTTTGCTATGACAACTCCTTAACCACAGTAACTTATTTAAAAATAGTTTAACTATCACAAACTCTTACGCACCAGTAAATTATTTAAAAATAGTTTCTGTCCCAAAATCCTAGTAGTCAATCCAGCTACCCCCAAGGGACAACCAAAATGCAGTATTCCAACACTTGTGAAGTTACTTCCAAGATAAGCAGAATTACAAGCTCCTTTTCAACTCCTCAGCCACCTGTAAGTTATTTAAAATAGTTTAACTGTCAGAAAATCCTAGTAGACAATCTAGCTACCTCCAAGGATCTACCCAAATGCAGTATTTAAATCCTTCAGAAGTTACTAACAAGATAAACAGAGTTTGCAAGCCCCTTCTTGGTTAAACACTAAATAAATAAGTGAATAAAAGCAATTACAAGGGTAGTTAGTTTCACCTCCAACAGAATTAAGCAAAAGTGCTAGTTGTTGCAGATATCAAGTGCAATATAGAATTTCTCACACAGCTCACAGCTGAATAAAGAAGTAGTGTCCTTCCAGGTCAAGAAAATGTGCTTTGTGTCTTGAGTACTTGAGCTCTGCTGAGGACATAGGCTCGAAGTGGGGTTGCATCAGCTGAGCAATAAAAATATTCAAATCCCAGGCAGGAGCAAGATCCCTAAAAGGGGGATTGGTATGAAGCAATCCTTTGAAAAATTTACAGAATACAGGGTGAGATGACAGAGAGGAAGACTGCCCCGCTGACAGGAAAGCAGAAATAGCTGACAAATTAACTTTGAGAGTAGCTGGTTTGAGGCCTAGGCCATTAAGGCAAACCATGTAATCCAGAACTGTACACAACTCAGCAGTGTCTGGGGAAATGTGCTTCTTGGAACACCAAATACTGAACCTTTTCCATTTGGAGTTGTAGGTTTTTCTTGTGGCAGGCTTTTGAGAAGCCTTGAGGATATCCAGAACCCCTTGGGACAGATGTAAATCTGCATACTCTTAAGTCTTCAAGAGCCATGCCTTGAGATTGAGTGACTGGAGATTGGGGTAACAAATCCTCTCCTGAGAGGAGGTTAGCAGATTGTAATTCCTTGGAAGAGACAGGGGAAGATGGACTGCTAAGGACAGCAACAGGGGGTACCAAGGCTGCCTGGCCCAGTCTGTAACAATCAGAATCACTTTGCATGGTTGTGACCTTACCTTGACAAGAACCTTGAACAACAGAGGAAAAGGAGGAAAGCATAAAAGAAACTTCCCTTCCCAGTTCAAAATCAGAGCATCCAGAGGGACTGAGCCCAAGACTGGGGGTCTGCAACAAAACAGAGGAAATTGGTGATTGTCTGGGGCTGCAAAGAGATCCATCTCTGGAGTGCCCCACCTTGAGAAGATCACCTTCAACACCAAAGGATCCAGAGACCATTCGTGATGGCCCTGGGAAATCCTGCTCAGTGCATCTGCTATCACATTGTCCTTTCTTGGGAGATGAACTGCTACTAGAGAGGTCTGCAGGGAATAAGCCAGGGACCATACTTTCATGGCCTCCGTGCACAAGGCCGTGGACTGAGTGCCTCCCTGCTTGTTGAGATACCACATGGTGGTAGTGTTGTCCGACCTGACCTGAACCACCTTGTTCTGTATTGATTGAGAGAAAGCTTGTAGGGCGAGAACTACTGCCCTGAGCTCCAGGAGGTTGATGTGAAGAAAGGATTCCTGAGGGGACCACAGTCCCTGGGCCGTGAGAGCCCCCAGAAGGGCTCCCCACCCCAAAACGGAAGCATCTGTGGTAAGAACCACAGAGTGAGTCTGAGAGACAAATGGAACACCTTGCCTCAGATTGTCCAGGTCCTGCCACCACTGAAGGGCCTGAATTAAGGTCTGAGTAACAGGAACCAGCTTGGTAAGAGGATCTTTCCTTTGGGACCAAAAGGTTCTCAGATGGAACTGAATGTCCCTCATCTGAAACCTGGCCCCTTGGACCACTGCTGTGGAAGCTGCCATGTGGCCCAGAAGCTGCAGAAAATGCCTTGCTGGTCGAGAAACCAGAGGGAGAAAGGAAAAGGCCAGCTGAGAGATGGCTTTTGCCCTTTCCAAAGAAAGGAAGGCTCTTGCCTTGAGGGTGCCCAGCTCTGCTTCTATAAAAGTGAGGAGCTGGACTGGTTCGAGAACTGACTTGGGAAGATGGAGAAGGAACCCCAGGGAAGTGAGAACTTGCTGGGTGACCTGCAGATCTGACTTGACTTGGTCTGGAGACTGGCCCACCAGAAGCCAATTGTCCAGATACGGAAAAATAGAAATCCTTTTCCTTCTTAAAAAGGCCACCACTACTGCTAGGCACTTTGTAAACACCCTTGGAGCTGAGTTAGACCGAGAGGCATTGCTCTGCACTGATGATGGCCTGAGGCAATTCCAGACCTGAGGTACTTTCTGTGGGAGCACCTGATGAGAATGTGAAAATAGGCATCCTTGAGGGTCCAGTGAGGCTAGTCAATCCCATGGCCTCAGAGAGGGAAGAATTATTTCCAAGTCACCATTTTGAATTTTGGCTATTAGGTGCTTGTTTAGGTATCTTAGATCTAGGATGGGTTGCCACTCCCCTGTCTTTTTTTGGGTAAGGAAGTATCTGGAATACAGACCTTTGCCCCTGTATGGAGTAGGAACTCTCTCTATGGCCTTTAAAGCCAGTACAGATGAAACTTCTGCCTCTAGTGCAAGGGTTTCTGAAGTATTTGCAGGTGGAAAGGATCTGGGTCTCAGTTTTGGAAAATTTTTGAAACTGAGAACCAGCCCCTGGCTTACAACCTCCAGGATCCACTTGTCTGAGGTAACAGACATCCAGTCCTGGACAAAGTAAGCCAGCCTACCTCCTACTGGAATGGGGGAGTTGACCCGGGGTGACGCATCAGGGTGTCTGCTTGGCAGAAGCCTTAGGTTGAGGGATGGATGCAGCCCTGCTCATCCCCCTTCTGCCTCTCCCTCTGAAGAACCCCCTCTGAGAAAAGGAAAAGGAGGCCTGCGCTTGGTAGAAAGGCCTGTGAAAAGGCCTGCCCCTGCCCCTAGCTTGCTGCCTTTGAGGAGTTGCCTGCCTCTCCTTGGCCTGGGCACTCCTATAAATACAGGTTACTCACCTGTAACAGGAGTTCTAGGAATGGTATATGTTGTTCATCCACACTGTCTGGCAGGTATCCTGCTGCTTTAATTCTTGCCGAAGGTCTTCAAGCTGGCTCCTCCCACCCACCCGGTGGTAAACTCTGGCTCCACCCCATGATGCCAGGATCTGCCCGGCCAGCTCAGGTTGTGCATCGAGCCGGGAGGTCGGGTCATGTGGATGAACAACATAGACCATTCCTAGAACTCCTGTTACAGGTGAGTAACCTGCAACGCCTAGGGACATGGATATGTTGTTCATCCACACTGTCTGGCAGACTCCTAGCAGTTCTCCGCGAGGAAGGGAGGCAAGACACCCTAATACTTACTTGGGAAAGAGATTGGAGAACTGAGGCCCCAAAACCAGCATCCCAGCGTGACTGAGGCCTATGTGGTAGTGGGTAATGGAGGTATGTGCCGACTCCAGGTAGCAGCCCTGCAGATATCCTGGATAAGGACGTCCCTGGAAGCAGCTACTGATGCAGCGGTATGGCGGGTAGAATGAGCCTTATCCCTCTGGGAGGCTCCATGCCCACCAACCTGTAGAGAGCTCTGCAGGAGGTGATCCACCTGCCTATCGTCCGCTTTGCTGCAGGTCCCTGCGAGGTGCGGCTTCAGGCGTGGGTGAAAAACAGCGAACCTCTCCCAAACTTCAGCGTCAGCTCCTTATAGCGGCGCTTCGTCTAGGGTCCAAAGTATGGAGCCTATACTCGCCTCCGAGGTGTGATTGGGGTAGAACACCGCAGACAACACCTGGTTAAGGTGAACCCGACACCACCTTCGGGAGGAACTGGTGAGGGCAGGGACAACCTTGTCCCTGTGGAAGACCAGGTAGGAGGCTCGATGGAAGGCGCCTGGAGCCTCCCATCCTTCTGGCTGACGTGATAGCCACCAAGAAGCGGTCTTCCATGACAGGTGTGAAAGATCACACCTGTGCATTGATTCGAATAGCTTGCCCATGGCTCAGCTAATACTCAGCAGTAGATCACAGGTGGAGGTTCTCGCACAGAGGAATGATCAAGGCCTTTCAAAGGCCCGACCACCTTCTCCTGTGCCACCGACTGCTTGCCGGCCCACGCCCAGTAAGCAGAGATGGCTGCCAGGTGGACCTTAAGGGTCGTCGACCAAAGCCCTTGCTTAGAAAGGGACCACAGGTAGTCCAGAATGCTTGCTAAGGGGCAGTTGGAAGGGTCCAAGCTCTTCCTGACACAAATGAAAACCTCTTCCATTTGAAGGCATAGCATTCTGGTGACTCCTTATGGGACGCCTCAACGACGTTGAGACCTTGTCGGAAAGACCCAGGCCTGGAACTCTAGCAGCTCAGGAACCAGGCCGTCAGGTGCAGAGTTGAAGGTCCGGATGGAATACCTTCCTGACTGACTGATCAGGTCCGGGCGGCTGGAAGCCACCGGAGCCTGGAGCTGAGGCTGAGGAGATCTGGATACCGGAACTGGCGGGCCAGTCAGGGCTACCAGAATCACCTGCGCCTTGTCCCTCCTCGCCTGAGAAGCACCTTGTGGATCAAGGAAATGGGGAAAGGCGAGAAGAGGCCCGGGTCCACGGCCTCGAGAAGGCATCCCTGCAGTGAGCCCCTGCTGAGGGGGCGGGCATGGAACAGACTCAGCTGCAATTCTCCCTGGGGAAAACAGGTCCACCTGGGCGTGCCCCAGTGGGAGAAGAGATCTTGTACTACCTCTGGCAGGAGAGACCACTCGTGAGACGCAGCCCCTGGCGCGTGCTTAGGGCATCGGCCAGGTGTTGGAGGGCTCCTGCCACGTGAATGGCCAGGAGATCCGCCCAGGCTGCGCACTAGGGATCAAATGCGGAGAGCTTCCTTGCATAACAGCAGGGGCGGCGTCCCGCCCCTGGCGGTTCAGATAGTACTTGAGTGGTGGTGTTGTCCGTCCGGACCTGAACCACTTGACCCCGTGAAACGGAGGCGAGGTGGTGAGAGCTAGGCGGACCGCTCGAGGCTCCAGCAGGTGATGTGGCATCGGGACTCCAAGGGGACCAGAGGCCGAGGCGCTTTGGTGTTCCCGATGGGCACCCCAACCCATCAGAGATGCGCCGGGTCGAGAGAGACCGTCGGCTCGGGCGGACTAACGGGATGCCCTCCCCTGCAGATGAGCTGGAATGGTCCACCACTGGAAGCGCTCCACATCTCCTGGGTCACTGTCACGGGCTGGTCCAACAGATCGCGCGCTGTGACCACTAGCTAGCCAGTCCCATTGAAGGGAGCATGTTCCAGTGAGCCAACGGACCACACTGGTGCCAGGCCGCCATGAGGCCCAGGAGGCGCAGGAAGTCCCGGGCAGGGCACAATTGCCCAAACCAGAAATGATTGGGCAAAGGAGGAAAGAACCTCGGCCCTGTCCGGCCGAGCCGTGCTCTGCTCGGCATGCAGAGCTCAGCTCTGCCCGATGAACAGAATCACCTGTTTTACGCCGAGTTCCACTTGGCCTCATTGATGAGGAGGCCAACCTGAGAGCAAACCTGGAGGGCCAGATTCTGGACCGCCCACCTTGTCTGGAGGCAGCTATCAGTCAATCGTCCAGGTAAGGGTAATACCTGACCCCTCAGTACCAGAGAATGCTGTCACCACTGCCATGCATTTGGTGAAGACCCTGGGAGCTAGGGGAGAGCCGAAGGGCATGGCTCGGGAACTGTAAAGGATCCCTCCGCTCTGAGCGGAGAATCTCTGATGGGACGGACGGATTGGGATGTGAAAGACGCGTCCCTGGAGATCCAGGAGCAGAACCACACCTCGTTCAAGGATGGGATTATCTGAGCCAAGTGACCACCCTGAAGGTTTGAGACCTTAGAACTTGTTCAGGTCGTGCAGGTTGAGAATGGGCACAGTCCCGTCCGTTTTGGGACCAGGAAGTACCTGGACACAAACGAGGTCTTAAGGAGGATCTGCCACCTTCCTGATTACCTCCTCTCGAGGAGGCAGAACCAATGTCGGCCGGCCAACAGCGAGCTATGACTGTGGCCCCCGAGGGGCGACGGCTCAAAAGGCGGAACCTGCTCGAACTCAGAGGCAGGCCTTTCCACCACCTCCAACACCCAGCGGTCTGTGGTGATAGCGGACCAGGCGGAAAGGAGGCAGAGCAGTCCCCCACAGGTGGGACAGAGGGAGTAGGCGAGGTTGGAGGCGGCACCCTCAACCGTCACTGGGCAGGCATGGAGGAAGACCCGACGAGGGACCTCCCAGGCCTCCACCTCCTTGCTTCCTGTTGAGAAGCCATCGGCTTCAGGTTTGGGAGAATGGCCTTGAGACCTGCTGGCCCTGTTTCGGTGCTGTTGGGCGGTCGGGAGCAGGACCGAGCGCGAAGGACTTCTGCTGCTGGCGAGCCTTTGTCCTCTGGGCGGAGGTGACTGAGTCCAGATGGCATTGGACTCTCGATCACGGAGGTGTCCCTCCATCCAGGGCAGAAGAGGTCAGTCCCCAAGAAGAGGCGTCACATAACTTATGCTGGGTATCTGCTGTGAATGGATATCCTCAGCCATGCCCTGTGTTGCATGGCCACAACGCCCTTCTGACCTGGCACAAGATCACCTATGTCCAGAGCAGTGGAGCTGCTGCTTTACCGCCTGCCTGGTCCCAGCACCTGGCGGACCGGTCTGCAAGGTCGGGGCGGGAGATGAGGAACAACCTCATCCAGGAGCCCATGAGGCGTGGGAGAAGGTGCCATCAGCACGCCCGAGCTGGCCTGTCGGAGGCCGAGGGAGGATGCAAGCGTGCACTGCGCCCTCGCAAGTCCAACTTTGGATTCCTTGTTGGGGCTTGTCCATGTCGAGCATTGCAGGCACGACAAGAGCTGTCGGTGAGCCAGCCCCTCAGCGGGGTGTTCCGAGCCGGGCAAGAGGCAGTGAGGGACCGCATACTTCCTGTGTTCTGGCGAGGCACTGGACAGGAAGCAGGCCTTCACCAAAAGCTCCAAGAGGCTGGGCGACAATGGCCTCAGCCACTGGAAAGACCTCGTGGAAATGGAATCCCTCGGTCCAGAATCTCCGTCAGGATAGCAGCCCGTTTGGACATGATTCGAGCTGCATCCGGTGGACTCAGAGATGAGCAGAAGTAGACCCAAGAAGGACGATGAGCTATAGTCACTGACTCGCCCCTGGAGGACTCCAGATCGCACTGCCTGAAGAACAGGAGGAATCGCCGCGATTCAAGAAGAGTCTGCAAGAGCTGCCTCGGCCTGAGCCACACCCCACCTGCGAGGCGGTCGGAGTGAGGTGACCAACAACCTGGGCAGGCCATGACCCGACCGAGAACTCTGGTCGATGCCCTGGACCGGTTGTGGAGGGGAGGTTCCCACAATCAGTGGACCAGCTGGTTTCGGCTTAGCAACTGGCCCTGGGGCGAACGCATCGACTGGAGCAGGTGGTTGCCCGGCCATTCGGCGCCAGCCATGATAGCCAGGGTCTTGGCGGGGTCGGCAAGGCCGGATAGCAGCAACTGCTGCCACATCAAATCCTCGTGGCCCGGCAACAGTCGAAGCCTCTCCTCCGAGGAGGAGGGGCCGAGGAGGAGCGGCGTTGCTGCTTACTTGATCAGACGAGACGCCGATGTCAAGCGGGAATGGCTGGACCGAGAAGGGTCCGCGACCCGAGACCGAGACCCCAGGGGCACCGGTGGGTCTGGGAAGGACGGGGATACCCGCTCTTCCTCGGCTCGAACTTTAGCCAGGGACTGCGGTCCCGAGCAAGAAACAGATCTCGGTTACCAGAAACCGAGAAGTAGGGTTGTCGGCTTCTCCCACTTTCGACAGCCCGTCTAGCAGATTTCAGAAAATCTAAACCCGTGCGGCCAGGAGTCTCGGCAAGCTGGCCTGTGTGAGGCCCCGTGAAACCAGCCCCAGCCGCAACCTCCGACCAAGATCCACGGTCGGCTACCCGGGAGGGGACCTTCGCTGCCCAGGAACGCCAGGCTGGGATTACTCCTTCGACTCTTTTCTTGGGCAGAAGAATGTCCAGGCCCCTCTCCCTCCGTGGAAAGGACTGACAAAGCTCCTTGAATGAAGCTATAAGAGGAACTCAGAAGCGGGATAAATGCAGCGGCCGAGGAAGAAGAAGATGCTCAGGCCGCTTCCTCCTCGAGGGCGATCATCTGCTCGAGCTGCTCAGCTGAGCCAGCCGCGAGCGGACACACCTAACGAGCCTCTTTAGATTTCACCAGCGAAAACGCTTCCCGGGTGCCCGAGCTTCAAACGGCAGCGCGATCGATCCAGAACATTGGCTCAAGAGGAACGGCATAACTCCATCGCAAGCCTGTAGAGTCATGATCTAGGCCTAAGCAGTAAGCGCCGTGGATGCGGATCAACTCCTGGACATTTCTGACGCAGAGAGCACCTCCAGCCGGGAGCGGATATGTCCATTGCAGCCAGAGAGAAAAGAAGACCGAGTTTAGAAAACTTCAAAAATCAATTTCAAGTGAACCGAAGGATTAGGATCAGTCTCAAGCGCCCAGGCGCTAAGGAGGGAACCTGAGCTTCAAGGCAGGTAAGGGAGGGTCTGGCGTCTGGGGCAGGCTGAGTTTTTTACCACCCAGGTGGGTGGGAGGCCAGCTTGAGACCTTCCGGCAAAATTCATGACAAGGATACCTGCCAGACAGTGTGGATGAACAACATATCCATGTCCCTAAAGTGGTCCTGTACTCGTCCATTTTCTTCATGTAATTTCTCTGTCTGCTCCCCAAACAAGAATTACCACACGGAAATCCATGGCCTTAGCCTGGGTGTCCTATGAAGGCTAAACACATCTGAGCCAAGCCATAGAAGAGCCAGAGATGTAGCCATGACTCTTGATGACATCATTGGAGACCACAGCAGCATGAAATACGCCCTTGATGCCTCAATCCCATCAGCAACCACCTCCTCAGCTCCTTGGCTAGCTTGGGAGCCTGTTTAACCAGTGCCAGTACAGTGTCCACCTGGACTTCTGGTACCTGACTGTATAGTATATAGTTAGCCTGCCTGAGTCCCAAAGATGATGCCAAGTACTGTTTCTTCCATGGCATCTAACTTCCTGGAATCTTTGTCTGGGGATGTGAAACCAAGGGATGTTTGCCTTGTCACAGGCAGCACTGCACTACTCCCAACATGGCTGCATTGCTGATAAAGAAATTCCTTATCTGAGCCTGACAAGGTGTACCTCTTGTCCATTCTCTTGTCAACAGGAGGTACAGAGTTGGAGACACTATAGATCTTTGTGTCTGTTTCCCAAATGACTTATGAAGGGAATAGACAGTCTCTTGAGACTCTGGGATGTCCATCATCTCTATGTAGCCAGGCTCCTCTTGATCCTCACAGCCTCCTCAATAGGAAGCTGGAGGTTTGAACACCTTTCTGTTGAACAGAAAGTGGGAGGACTCAGAAAGCCTAGGAAGGAAACACCAGAAGGTCTGTACAGGGAAATGTCCGGTTCCACAGGCACATCCAGACTTTCACCGTCCATAATCCATTCTCTTCAAAATCCCCTCTCATCAAACTCCGGTTCATTCCTGATAGTACCAGACTGATCCAGGCAGACAGGCAGGTTGGCCATGTCACAGGGAACTCCTACAGCTCTGTCTCTGAGACATGATACATTTCAAATACTTCACTTGAGAGCACAGTTCTTGAATAGTTAGAATCAGGGTTACTCGGATACCAAAATACAATCTGAGTTAGGATAGTTAGATGTTAGGATAATCCATTTCTCAGCATTTGATCTTAGCCTTGAATGACAACGGATTTTCAATCAAGATACTGTAATATCTGACTATCCTACTTTCCTAAATTATATTCTCCACCTCCCTGCAGTTAAAATACCCTTGCCCCCACCCAAACCACCATGGAAGAAATCACACAAACCCCCCACGTACACACACACACACACACACAATCTCCTGGCATCAATATCTCTGTAGTGTAGTACAATAAGGCTCTTCGAGTCTGGATAAGGCCACCCGTATAATAAAAGAAATCCCACCCCACCCATGCTAAAAAAATGAGCCTCCCCCCATATGCACAACCCAGGATCTCCTGACCCTGTTGTACGATAAATTACCCTCCACATACATACTAGCCCCCACTTTTCTCCCCCATGACACCCAAATAAATACCATCAAATTGCTGTAGTATAAACCAGGCTCCGAGTCCGAAGAAGTCTAGAGAAGTCATCCTATAATTAAAAGAAATCCCTCTCAAAATTCGTGCAAATGAATGAGCCTTTCCTCAACCCTGTTGCTCCTAACCCTGTTGTGCAATAAACCAACCCATCCAACACACATGTGCACACACACACACACACACTAGCCTCCACGTCCCTTCTCCACCCCCAATGACACCCAAATACCATAAAGTTATTGTAGTGTAAAATTGGGTTCTGAGCCTGGAGCAGTTGTCCAATAATAAAAAAAAATACTGTCCCCACCTGCTCTGAAGAATGAGCTTCCCCAATCCTGGAACAACCCAGTCTCTCACAACTCTGTTGCACAATAATCACCTCCACCTACTACCCCCTACTTCTCTCCTACCCCCCACGGCACCCAAATACCTCATCATTTAAGTTGAATCCTCAGTGGAGCAGCTTTGGCTCACCTCAACTGCTTGAGTCAGAGAAGCAGGTACTTACGAATGAATGATGAAGCTTCCCAAAAACTAACACCTGACTGACAAGCAGCCACTATGGAGTTACTATTACTGTTGCATCATTATTCATTCATAAATACCTGGTAACTGCCTGCTTCTCTGACTCCTACTCAAAGGCAAGTGCAGCTGATTCACTGAGGGACCTGACTTTAATTGATAAGGTACTTGGGTGCCATGGGGGGAGGAGAAGGGAAGTCGGGGTTAGTGGGCATGTTGGCTGGGGGGTGATTTATTGCACAAGAGGAACAGGAGGAACTGAGTTGTGCCAGGGTTGTGGGAATCTCATTCCTTAGCACAGGTGGGGAATTCTAATATTCTAAAAAAAGAACCCATTATCTTAACTACCTGTTTCTAAAACTGATTATCTGAACAACCCTAGTGAGAATACTACATACAAACATACGAAAATGCCAGCAGAAACAGGTCATTTCGATCTATCTAGTCTGCTCGAGTGTGCAGCTATCAGACAAATTTACTGGAGCAGTCCCCCTCCCTTTGCTACATGGAGTCTTCCTCCCTCCCCCTCTCATCCCCTCTACCCTTCTTCCCGCCCATTATGACTCTCCATTTCACTCTGTCCAAACCCCTTTTAAAGCTGTCCACTGTTTTCGATGATACCACCTCCTCCTGCAGTTCATTCCACTTGGACACCACTTTTTCTGTGAAAATTACCTTCTTGTTTCCCTTTTGAATCTTCCCCTCACTAGTTTTAGACTGTGTCCCCAAGTGGACCCATTCCCCCTGAAAGTGAATACGCCATACGTACAAACCTTGATTATACCTTTAAGGTACTTGAAGGTTTCGATCATGTCCCCACTCTCTCGTCTGTCCTCCAGGGAATACATTTTGAGCACCTGTACCCTCTCCTCATAGGGTTTGTCCTGCAGGCCCTGGATCATCTTAGTTGCCCTTTGCTGCACCCCCTCCAGTAAATTGATATCCTTTTTCAGATATGGGCACCAGAACTGCACGCAGTACTCCAAGTGCGGTCTCACCAACGAACAGTACAATGGCATGATGACCTCCTTTTCCTGGAGGTGATTCCTCTGCAATGCATCCCGACATCATGTTGACTTTGGCTGCTACTTTATGGTAATGCACAGAGTGCCACAGGTCCCTTGTGACGATTACCCCTAGGTCCTTTCCCTCCTGAGAAATGGACACTTGTACCCCTCCCAACCGTAACTGGCCCCTGGGTTCTTAGCTCCCAGGTGCATGACCTTGCACTTCTTGGTGTTGAACCCCAGCTGCCAGATACCCAACTGCTTTTTGAGCCTAGCCAAGTCCTCCCTGAGCTCCCGTCTCCCCTGCTCTGTGTCCACTCTCCCACAGAGCTTTGTGTCTTACTGTAATCCAATTCTGTCTAACCAGGTGTTTGAAGGTTTAAAAGGTGTCAGGAAGCCTGCAATCAGGAAACCATCCATGTTAAAAAGGAAAAGATTCAGTATTTGGAGTTCATCCCACCAAATCCCAGCTTTGGCTGCAGACTTCTTAGTGGTTTTGAATTTCCATGTCCATTTGCAGCCTCAGAGCATGTGTATCTTCCTGTGAGAGATCCAGTTCCCCACAGGATTTGACCCTGGTCCTGGCACAGCTAAGGGAACCACCATTCAAGCCCATGTTTTCTGCTGAGCTCTAATACTTAACATGGAAGACAGCATTTCCAGTAGCTATTACTTCTGCCAGAAGGGTCAGTGAACTACAGGCCATTTGCACAGAATCTCACTGGATAGTCTTCCACAGGGATAAAGTGGTACCTGAGCCACATGACTTTTTTTTTTATACCGTATGTGGTTTCTGAATTTCATGTGAGCCAATCTGTGACTTTGTATACTTATTTCCCAAAACATCACTCGAATACAGGTGAAGAGAAACTGGACAGCTTAGACATAAAGGAAACTTCAAGGTTCTACATGACTAGAACCAAGGGGTCCATAACATATAACACTCAGCTGTTTGTCATCACTGGTAAGATAGGTCAAGGCAAGTCAGTAGCTAAAAAGATTATTTCTCATGGGATAGTCTCTTGCATATAGTTTTACTATGGGAAGGCTGGCAACCTGAGGGTACATTGCACTAGAGCCACACTACATAGAAACATTGACGGCAGATAAGGACCGGTTGGCCCACCCAGTCTGTCCATTTCCCCTACGTACTGCAAAAACTGCAGACCCTGCTTGATCTCCAGCTTTATCCTCTCTTTCCCTTTGCTAGGGTTCCCCATGCCTATTCCATGCATTTTTAAATTCCCCTACCAAATTTTCCCCCACCACCTCCACTGAAGGCTGTTCCATGCATCCACCACCATTTCCATTAAGAAATACTTCCTCACGTTACCCCTTAGTCTACCCCCTTCCAGCCTCATGCCACACCCCCTTGTTCTTGAACACCACCTTTTCTGAAAGATGCTACCCTCCTGTACCTTATTTATGCCTTTGAGATGTTTTAAGGTCTCTATCATATCCCCTCTCTCTCCCCTCCTCCAGCGTATACATATTGAGGTCCTCCAGTCTCTCCTCATATGACTTTTGATGCAGGCCCTGCACCCGTTTTTGTTGCCCTTCTCTGAACTGCCTCTGTCCTTTCCATGTCCTTACGGAGCTGCAGTCTCCAAAACTGGACACAGTATTCCAGATGAAGTCTCCCCAATGACTGGCATCACCACCTCCTTTTTTCTGCTGGTGATACCTCTCCCTATTCATCCCAGCACATCGTTGGCCCTCCCCACAGCCCTGACACATTGCTTGGCTACCTTTAGGTCATCAGATATGATTGCCCCCAGATCTTTTTCCTGTTTGGTGGCTGGCAGTAACCCCCCCCATTATGTACTCCTCCCCTGGGTTCCTGTGCCCCAAATGCATGATTTTGCACTTTTTTGCATTGAATCTTAGCAACCACACTCTAGACCATTCCTCTAGTGTACTTAATTTAGTCCCTCTTCATTTTTTCCACCCCTCCCGGAGTGTCAGCCCTGTTGCAGATCATAGTGTCATCTGCAAAGAGGCATACCTTCTCTTCCAGTCCTTCCGCTAAGTCACTTATGCAGACATTAAAAAGGATCGGTCCCAGAACTGATCCATGTGGCACCCAGCAGGACACCCTCCTTTTATCGGATTGAGCTCCATTAACCACCACCGTCTTTGTTCTATCCTTCAACCAATTTCTAATCCAGTTTACCACCTTGGGACCCATTCTTAGGCTGCCCAGCTTGTTTATAAGCCTCATATGTGGAACAGTGTTGAAGGCCTTGCTGAAATCCAGGTAGTCCACATCCACCGCTCACCCCAGTCCACTTCCCTTGTCACCCAGTCAAATAAATCTATCACTGTGTCAGCTTAAAGAGGTATACCCCTTCAGGAGATCTCTAAAACAGCTACCTAGTCCTCAACACATACCCTTACTTCCCCATTATTGTCAGGAAATCCAGACTAGAAGGGATGCTAGGTTTGGTAATTCAGTGCTTCAGAATCTTTTTCCTAAATAGGCTACAGACCCTCCCTCTCAAGGTACTGCATGGAGTCTGTAGAATTGTATGACATCACTAGTAAACTCTCATTGCAAGAGGAAAAGAATATTTACCATATTCATGATAATTCTTCTATTATTTATTTTAATTGAATTTTGGTAACTGAGAAGGCCCACTGAGACAGAATGTCCCTTTATCAGGGGTGACCCAGGGAGGGTAAAAGGGGAGGCACAGAGGAACAATATATAACAGTAACAGATCAGTGCACAATAGCACTTTTCAATGGTCTGTAGAACACAATAAATGTACAAAATACAAGATGCATATACAGTATTTACACAATTATACAGACTAAGCAAGTACAGAGGTAGTAATTTACAATAAATAATCAAGGTGCAAGGGCAGAGATTTTTATAGTTCATAGTCGTTTTTACAGAGAAAACGGTAGATGCTAGTACAGAGGCAGAGAATTCAATAACACTGAATCATATTCTAGAGGATTTACTAGTGATTCATAGAAACCTTTCCTACCCCCGAACATTAGTATTAGGGTTCCCCAGCCTAAATCAGATTTCTTTTCACTGCTTGAACATTGCATTGCTGCAATGTTGCAGTGTTCATAATTTTCATGTTTGGTTTTGCATTCTTATTTACATTAGATAAGAATAATTAGCTTTGATTAGACTGGTGGTCACAGTTGTTTTCTGGTTTTCATCTACAATTTATTTATTTAAAAACTGGTAACCAGGAGAGGCACACTGAGCCAAGGCTCGTTTCCAGGCGTGAACCAGGGAAGGGGAATGGTGGGAGAACAACGGCATAATACAAAGCAGCAAAACAAATAAAATGTACGAGGGGTGACCACAGAGTAGAGTCTGAACTTAAAACATTCTAAGTCTATCCCCAGGGTAACATCTCAGGTCTGGGATTAATGCAGAATTGTATGAATTACTAGTATAACCTCTAGAAGAGATATCATTTCTATGGTATTTTTTTTCTTCTTAAACACAAACTCAGTTAGGAATTCCCATCAACATAATAAAATCTGAGACAGTTTGGAAATGTGCATGATAAGTTTCTTAGGCAAAACTAGGACTGGACCTATACGTACTGTATGGCCCACTTCTTTTAAAATATAGCCTTTGATAGACTTGAGCAGGCAGGAAGATGACCATTGTGCGTCAGGCATTTTAAGTAATACATTATACAAACCTCAGTAGAAAACAATGTGTATACTCTTAAAAATTATAGCCTCTAATAGTGTCCTACAATTTCCAAAAATAATTTGTTTTTCATAATGCTTGAATTTTTATTGCAAAATCAGCAATTTTTGAACTGTTGGGCTTGTTTTTTTTAAATGAAAGCTTGGCGTCCAAGAAACATGAATACATCATAATGATACAGCTCTCACGTGTTATATGTCAATGTAATATGTTGTTAAAAATAACAGGAATTCAGAACAGTTTTTGAACCATTTTGTTTTACTTGTTGGTATCTGAAACACCATATATCGATATATCAACACAGTGGACTCCAAGCCATTCGATTAAAAAAAAATTAGTTTCTAACACTTAAGTGTTCTAAAGTTATCCCATTTTACTGAAATTATCTTTTGAAATGTCTAACTTTGCAAGTATGAGGGGTAGATTTATTTAATGAAAGCTTTTAGTCAGTTTGTTAAGAATCAGTCCTATTGTATCAATATAGTTTTTAAATGTCAATACTATTCCATAGGTATCGATACTATTTGAAACTGCTTTTACAGTATGTTATCAATCATTTTTTTTTTGTTCCAACTCAGCCAAAAAAATGCCGCAAACATTGCACCAATTCTATTTTTGTATTGCCAGAGTGTATTGGTACTGTTTTATTGTATCAATACATAAAACAAAATCACACAGTGGTTTAAAACAAAAATTATAAAAATGTTTTTTATTAATGTTTCTAAATGTTGGTGATACTATACATTATTGAATTAAAAACTGTGTAGTTTGAAACTTAGTTTTCATTTATCATATGACCTTAATTGCACTGTAAACATTTCACTTTACCCTCCAGCAACTCTACTGGAAGATAATAACACATGGTTATCTTCTTATTAGGGATGAGTAGGCACTTTAATGTTAAACCTCTGTGTTTGGCACATTGTAATGCCTTTGCTGTACTGATAAGAATGCACACCCTTTGTGGCACGATCCTTACCCTGCCAAATTTGGCACATTTCAGTTAAGTCACTTTTTAGTTATAGGATGAAACCCCTGAATAAAATGTTTTCAAGCTGCTTTTATTGCTCACTTACAACAAAAAAACTACTGAAATTTGAAACCTGAAATGTTCACATTTGTTACATCCTATCACAAAACAGGTTCTTTTAGAGTCTTCGGAATGAAAAATGTAAAAATAAAAAAGTTATAAACAAAATAAACTGCCACTAGCTGGCATGCATCAAACCAATAATTACAGCTTTTTCCACAAGGGTTTGTTTTTTGCATGCCAGCTGAAAATGTGGTCTTGTGTCTTTTGCGTGCCACTCAAAACTGTAGTCACAGTTCAAACAGGAAGTAAAGAAATGTGTTCTCACATCTGCAAACACGTTTTTGCGTCCAGTCGAAATTACTGCAAACACTGAGAGGCAATCTCTGGTGTGAGCATTTCCTTTCTGCTATTGCTGACACCAGGAGCCCATCCTGTGATGACTTCCTTCATTTAAAGCCGGCACACCCTTTTTTTTGTAAAACTGGTGACAGAACATGAAAGCCCATTCTCAGTGCTGGTAATTTAATCCATTTATAGTTTTTAATACTCGGGGAGCTCATCCCTGGTATCTCAACAGTCAGGAACACTCTCCTGAAAACAAAAAGCGGTCACCAAGAGACCCAGAACCCAGATGCCCCTCCTCAACAAAAACAAAAGTAGCCATCGGGGGGCCCATCCCCAGTGGCCCTGTGGTGCCTACTCCCTTCATGGTAGCTGGCACACCTCTCCACTTACCTCTGCAGCCCATTGCTGTCTGCATTGCTACTGTAATTTAGTAAAAGATATGCACATCCTGTTGTTCATATTACATCTATTCCTGTTTGTGATAACATTATTGCCAACTGGGATTTATGAAATACATGGGTAATAAGTACACCAGATACTGCTAGCAATTAAATTATTCACAATGATTGCCAAAGACTGGCAAATGGCAAAACAAAGTAATGTGTATTTGTTATTAAATTAATTTTTTAAAAGGAAGGAAATTCATTGCGCGGAGGTGACCCTAATGGTTCGAATGCAGATCAACACAGCATTCCCATCATCCCGACTTCAGCACTGTATTTCAAGATTCCAGAAGGAATCTAGTCATAGTACTTTGACAGAGGGTGCCAAAGTCAGAGTAACACAAATGCTGCATGAAGTGCACATTTATGTGATTGCTGTTGGAAGCTAAAAAGTAAGCCTCTCAAATCGTTGTATGTGTTGGACAATTACAACCCACTCTGGGGTCATGGGTGGGTTCGACTGTAACCACCTCTTAGTCAGTGTCTTAAGGGCTGCAGCTGTTAGAGCCATCCAACAATATTTTTCCTCCCTCCCCTTAAGCTCCTCAGGAAAAACACCTATTAGCAACTGCAGTGGCCCTAATGGAGCATTTAGCTCAAAGATTCGGGTCAAATGTTCCACTATCTCATTCCAAAACATGTCAATATGTGGACACGTCCAAAATATATGTGCCTGCATGGCTACAGACTTCTCACAGTCCCTCCAGCAACTGGGCGAAACCGTCAGTGTTCAGTGGGCCACCTGAGCTGGGACTAAAAAGTACCATATCCTCAATTTCCAGCTAAATTCTCTCCAGATGGGTGAGGAGGTAGTTCTCCATGTATTCTACATACCATTTCACCACTGTTTCTCAGTTACAACAATGTTTAGATCTTTCTTCCAGTTTTTTTTATCATGGTCTGACGAGAATGTTTGGTCCCTTAGGTGGTTTAAATATAGTAATGAAATTGCATGTTCCCTGTTTTGAGATAACCAAATTGTTTGAAAAGGGATGTCAAGTGATTTATCCTGGGATGCTTGTTCAGCTTTCTGCACTTTAGCAGTGATATAATCTCAGACTTGATAAAAGAGAAGTCTGTCAGACGAATTCCAGCCAAGCTTTTGTTGGGCTGCTTCAAATGACATGACTGAATTCGCCTGGAGCATTTGCCAGGGAGCAGTAATACCTCTGTCAGCTTGTTGTATGAACCAGGGGTGAACTGGGGATCTAAGGATCACCACCTAAATGTCCACAAATATCATTCTGTGAGGACCCTGGAGGGTACTCCTCCTCCAGCCCTCAAAAACAGCTCTCGTACCCGAGAACTGGGTTGGGGTTTTGCCCAGGCAGGGGTTATGAAATAACTGTGCCTGCAGAGGTGGATCTCAGTGCTCAGCTGGTCTATGGATTTCCATAAGGTCGATTAGTTAGGGTTTCCCAACAAAAGCGCCACTCGCATCTGGGCTGCCACTCAGTAGCTCGGGAAGTAAGGGACAGCAAAGCCTCCTTCTTGTTTTGGTAAGAAAAGCAAATGCTTTCGCACTCTAGGATGGTTCTTAACCCACAGGAAGGAGGAAAACTGCACCTTGCAGGACTCTAATTCTTTTTGAGGGATAATGTAGGGTACACGTTGAAACAAATATAAATGGTGCGGCAGGGCATTCATTTTCAGGGTCTGTATGCGGTTATCAAGGTACGTAGGGATTAAGGACCATCTTTTAAAGTCTGCATGGAGCTGTGTTAGTAAGAGGTTCTAATTCAGAGTGCGTAGCTGTGAAGAACTAGTGCCTATCTGAATCCCCAAGTATGTCATTGAGGGCATGTCCCAGTTCACTGGGTATGTCGTGTGCAGTTGCTGTGATGCTGTATTATCAAAACTAAGTATTCCCATTTTCATTTTTGTTCAGCATGTATCTAGACAGAGCTGTGATCTTCTCCAACTAGGTAAAGGCTTGCAACAGAGATTGTTCTGGGTTGGTTATATACAAAAGGACGTCATTTACGTATAAAGCTGCTTTATGCCCCCCTCCCCCAGTGGACACCGATATCTTAAGATTTTGCAGCATACTCTGGGCAAGGGGTTCAATATATAGGGCAAATGGGGAGGGGTAGACCTGACGTGTCCCATGTCCCAAATCTAAACTTGAGGAAATATGTCCAGTTTACCCGTATATACCCAGAGGCCTATGGTAGAGCTTAAACAGGGTGCATATAAGGCCTGGGTGAACCCAAACCCAGAAAGGACCAACTGCAGAAAGGACCATGAGACTTTATCAAAAGCCTTTTCGGCATCCAAACTCATTAACAGTGTTGGTCATTTTTAGAGTTAATATGATCTATTTTATGCACCATTCTTCTCAGCTTGTTCTGGGCTTAATGACCTGAGACAAAACCTGTTTGATCTAAATGCTCCAGTCCCAGCAGTACTTGTTGTAATCATCATGCAAAAATAGATGTCATTATTTTATAGTCATTGTTTAAAAGGGAAATGGGTCTGTACGATGCACATCTGGTGGGGTCCTTTCTGGGTTTGGGAAGCATCCATACTATAGCCTGTGACCGGCATGTTGGGATGTGCTCTTTCTCCTCAAGGACATCAGCATATGTCCGAAGCAGTAGGGATTTAATAGTGTCTTTAAACCATTTATAAAACTTGGCCAGAAAGCCATCTGTGCCTGGGCACTTCCCAGTCTTCATTTTGCTTATCTCAGTCATGAGTTCCACATAAAGGGGGACCTTATTCTGATGCATAATTTAAGTGAAAAAATGAGATTTACTTATAGAAATGGGTTTTGAGTTCAAAGAGATGACATACAGTACAAGACTTGAAACCACAATAAACAACTCCGAGAAAACCTTTTAAGACTAACAAAAGAGGCTCCTACTTTCCCCAAAGAGTGGTCAACTAATGGAATAACTTGCCCCAATACATCAACGATGCACCACACATGGACTGTTTCAAAAAACTGTTAAATGGATTCATGGATACCTGGGGAGACATGGGGGGGTTAGAAAAGAAGCACCACTGGTGCACATCTACCACAGTTTGACCCACATGAAGAAAAGTGATTATACAGCACCAAGATGAATGCCAGAAATATTTTTAAGGAGGCATTGATACTTGAACATGCAGCATCCAGGTTGCTAGAAGAAGTCTGAAACCATGTGTTTTCTTTTTTAAACGACATGGCTTCAAAATCCTCTCGACCAATCAGGGCACAGCAATGTCCTTGCTAATTTTATAAGCTGGGTTTCAGACGCCAGGACATGGAACTGAATTTTGCCAAGATGAAGGACTTGGAGCAACTGTATGAGGCTAGTAAAGCAGAGCACATGTGGGGTCTGTTGATGAAGGTGCTCGAAGCAGCTGCAGAGGTCTGGAGCCTTATAAGCAATGAGAGGAAAAAGAGGCAAGATGCAAACTTTTGGCTCAACAGGAAAATCAGGCAACTGATCCTGAACAAAAAGATGGTCTCTGCCTGCTGGAATGAGAGAGGTTGCCTCAAGACAGGAGAACACAGCAACACTGAGGGTCAGCAAGAGTAGAATCCTAGATACCAAGGAGGGGCTGGAAGTCAGGATAGCAGTAGACGCTGTAGTTAAAATCAAACCCTTCTTCCATTATATAAATGAAACTGCGAAGCTGAAAGAGGGACCTGAAAACAGGAATGGGGGAGAACTGTAAGAGAACCAGACTGATGGCTGAGTTGCTGAATGAATACTTTTCTTCAGTGTTCACCAAGTGGCGTGGGGGACTGGGGCTGCTCATTTGGAGGGCCCATGGGGGCTGCTCATTTGGAGGGCCCATGGGGACTGGGACTGCTCATTTGGAGGGCCCATGGCCATCAAAGTAACCAAGATGTAGCACACTGACATTATACCCACCCCAGTAGCTGACTACCTGCTGAATACCAAGTTAGGTAAATCCCAAGGATATACCCCAGAATCATACTGGAGCCAAAGGAATGACTGCAGTTGCTTGCAGTACTCTTTCACGCATCGGTCCAGATGGGTGTGGTGCCAGAGGACTGGAAAGTGACCCCAGTGGTCCTCATCTTCAAGAAGGGGCAAGGGAGCAACCAGGCAACCACATGCTGGTCAGCCTTACAACAGTGCTTGGCAATCTCCTGAAATCCATTATCAGAGACAGAATGATGTATCTCTTGATTGATGCCGTGGATCTTACCCCTCGCAGCTTAGCCTTATAAAGGGCAGTTCACGCCAAATGAACCTGATCACTTTCTTCAAGGGGATAACCAGGGACAGAAACATTTTCATTGAAGATCTGGAAGCTGAGGTCTCCAGCAATAGCTGCTTAAGTTCACTGATGACATAAAGCTGGCCAAGGTTGTCGACTGCCTTGATGAAGGGGGCAAATGTCACCATGACCGGAACAAGCTGGGCAATGGGTCAGACTCCTGAGTCTTACATTCAATGCAGCCAAAAGCAAGGGATACACTTGGGGAGGGAAAAAGAAAGAACTACAGACTGTGCTGGAGTTCCTCTTGCTGCAGTCAAGGGGGGAATGACCTGGGTGTCATAATGGACAAGAGGCTAAAGCATGGAAAAACAATGCAATGTGGCTTTAAAGAAGGCTGGAAGAATGCTGGTGTTATCAAAAGGGGGGTGATCATTGGATAAGGGGAAGTAATCCTACTACTTTTACAGGCCCTGGTTAGGCTCCATTTAGAGTGCTGCATGTGGTTCTGGGATCCCTGATACAAAGGATACCAAAGGAGTCAAGAGGATGCAATCATTAGAGACATGGAGGACAAAAGCTATGGGCAGTGGCTGAAGTCCCTTAACATGCCCACCCTGAAGAAATGGAGGTTAAGAGGGGATATGATCTGAGTCTTCTGATGTTCATGGCTAGCAACATGATTGAATAGATGAGATATTTGATTTGGTGCACTCCTGCAGTACATGGAGACAGGCCCCATTGCTCAGAGGTGGTACATTCAGGGGCAATGTTAGGAAGAACTTCTCCCACAGGATGGGCAGCCTATACAACAGCACACCAGTGGAGACAGTGGCTACGAAGACAGTGCAGACCTTCAAAGTAAGCCTAGACAGCTTTCTGTTCGGTAAGGAAACCACAAGTATTGAGGGTAGTAGAGTGGGTGGGGGAGCCTTATAAATCAGTACATGTTTGCACAGCATACTTATTAATCATTGTTTATGAAGCATGGGTAGGGAAAAAGATGTGATAAACCGAGGGACCATTCTGACCTTACATTATTACGTTACCACTTATTATCTATATTATCCACTCCAGGTGAAAATTGCAAAATCTGGGGATATACAGAAAGCACTGGGATTATTCATGCAACTCTAGTATAAACAGTAGTTTGGCTCCCTCTTACAATGAACTCCGCCTACCCACCTTCAGCATAACACCACCACACTACAATCCCAAAGGTACTGGCTTTGAAGAAAAGACTTCAAAGCAGTAACCAATATATTTGTGGGACAGTTTGTGGGGGGGTGTCGATCATGAACGTGTTATGCTCTTGCCCCTACCCCATCAAGTTTGAAGAGACTCAAGACTATTGCCGCTTTATGATACTGGGCAAAATAAAAATATATACTCCATTCTTTACAGACATTAGACATTACCTAGAAGGTGAAAAGAACAGTCACGTCAGTCTTTCACAAAGGAGGTGAGGGTCTGAAACACCTTCACACTTTATTTTGTAATAAAGATTTTACTTAACATTCTCAACAAGTAACAAACATGAAAAGGACAAAAACAAAATCAGCAATAACAGGACAGCTCAAACAAAAAAAAAGGCAACGCTAGCAAATCAGTTATTGTCCATGGAATTTAATGGAGGGTCAGGTGTAGAGTAGAAACTAACCAAAGTAGTTTAAACTAAAAAGTATAACACAGGAAGGGTACACTTGACTAAATAAGGAATACACTTTACAGCAAAGTTCTTTAAAGCCCAGTCAACAATATAAATGCCACAAAACAGTAAACAGAAAAACTTATGTGAGGTCTCCAAATATGTGGGCAAGGGAAATGGAGGGGAGAAAAACAGAAAGAACAGCTTCCTACTTTATATTAGGAGAAGTATGGTATCACTGCTGCACTTCACTGGTGTAAGCAGAATGCTGAACTTAGAGCGCAAACAAATGTTTACCAGCGGGGTGGCGGCCAATCGTCAGCACGCTGCTAAGAAAGCCACAGTGACAGGTCTGTAAGACCAAATGAACTACTGCTGTAACCAATTATATCAGATATAAACAGGGATCCAACCGCTGTGTGAATGCCAAAATGCGGCGGCAAGATTCAATTTCCCCTCCTTCCCCTTCCAACCAGACCGGATCTGCCATATGCACAGAAAGATTAATTTTAGCACATGGCTGGAAGCCTCCCAGCTGTACTCCTGTGTTTAATAGAAATGTGTTTACTCTCTGTAGCTCTCAGTGTCGCATATATTCACACCCCCTTTCTTTCTAAATATCTGGTCTCACAATTGCCCTGCTTTAGATTTGTTGTTTAGAAACAGACACTGTCCCATTCTGGGGACTTTTTTGTGATGATTTAAAGGACACTTGTAATTTCCTTACCTGCTCCTGGCTGCTCTGGCAGCTACTTTTTAAAAGAAAATGTAATTTGTTTCACAGCAGGTGCCTTTAGATGTCTTTAGAAAAATGTCTGACAGTCAGCTTCCTAGCCAGCTTGTTATATACTGTATGTGTGCAGATTGGGTCCCTCTTAAAGGGCCGGCAGGTCTGTTATGGACTTCCATTATATGATGGTTCCCAACAATCTGGTAGTAAAGGCACCACAAAATGTTTTTTCTGGGACATTGTGTTTTTTAGGTAGCTTGTAATGTAAAAGCCCCTACTTCGACTGGAATTCAGGTTGCCTACTTTGCAGGCAAATGACACAACCCCTAGGCATCAGAAAAGTACATTCACTGTAGTGTGGCTCTGTAGTTCAGTGGATGTGTCCGAGGGTGGGGAAGCAGGAGATCTGGGTTTGAATTGTTACAAATATCCAAAATATTTGTATTGTACTATAGATAAGGCTTCAAATCCCGACAGGAACTTTATTTTGTTAAATCTAGCTTTTGCTGTCCTCTTTGTTCAGTGCTCTGGCTACCATGGACAACCTACCAGTCTCAAACTGGTCAACACATCTCTTGGCCCTCTGTGGCTTGCCCACACAAGGTTGATCCTTGGTATGGGGTATCCTCATATTATCTGGATGTAGTGGGGAGGTGGGTCAGCCACAAAGCCAGGCAGTGCCACTATCCTGACATTGGGTGTATTTAGCATATCCTCTTCATGAAGGACGATTGGTACATAGAAACAAAGACAATGACAACAAAAAGAGCTGTTTTGAGTCACTCATTCTGCCCAGCACTACCAAAGGCATTCTGTGAGTACCCTAGTGGTCAGTCTCTCCCCCTCCCCTCAAGTTACCCTCCCCTCCCACTTTCACCAGCAACATGTGCCTATCCTGTGCATGCTTAAACCCAACTACTACTTGCACAGACCACCTCTCTTGGTCGTTTATTTTGCTTCCCCATCACACTTTCTGTAAACAATGACATGCTTATGTCCTGTCTTGTATCTTTCTTCTTCTTGAATCTACTTTGCACCAGCTTCACAGAGCTCCTCCTTGCATCCATGTTCACACTCATTATAGACAATTATTATCACATGAAGAAATCTGTATGCCTCCATCATGTCTCTCCTCTCCCTCCTGACTTCCAGTGTGTACATGTTTTTTTTTTAACTATCTTTATCTCCTCCGGGCACACTGACCAGGACGTCCTTCGGCCATTGCCAGTGCCATCATCCTGTCCATCATGGCTCTCCTACCCGAGGCTCCAGACCACCTGGAGCTCAGCACTGCATAGACCCCTGGCTTATGCCCTTCAGGGCAGTGACACCTTCGGCTCCTCAGCCACACTCCAATGTGATCCAGTCTACCCATTATGGAGGTGAACGTTGGGAACTGACCCAGGATCCAAGTAGAGAAGGCCCAAGTTTATGGATGTGGGGGGCTTGGTGAGGCTTCCTCCACTGAATTGGTTGCCATTTTCCTCACTTTTCACCAAAAGCACTGTGCAATGGCATTTAGGTACGTCTGCATGCTTTCCCACATGCAGTGCACTGGCGTCAGCAGTACTTTCCCTTAAGTGAGACACTGGGTAGGTACCATCTTGCCTCTACTAGATGGCAGTCATGCTCTGAATGCCTTGGCCCCCCTCTTCCCCCCATTGGAGGAGAGCTGTCCCTGGGATGCTCAATCCTCCACCCCTTGCCAGGTGCAATCCCGGGTTCCCAGTGTCAGATCCAGTAGCTCTACCACTGTGCCATTGGGCAGGCCCGTGTGTACATGTTGAAATCTTCAAGCGTCTCCTAATAGGACTTCACTTGCTTCCCCCAGAATCCTCATAGTTACTCTCTGCTGCACTGCCTCCACCCTATCTCTGTTTTTTTCTTGAGTATGGGCACTGTAACTGCATGCAGTACTCCAACTGTGGCTGCACTAGGGATCTGTACAGGGGCAGAATAATCTTCCTTTTGCTGCTGACCTCCCTTCCTATGTACCACAATATTTTGTTTGCCCTCCCCACTACTCTGTTACACTAAGCTGATCTTTTTATGTGGTCTGCAAGTATCACCCTAAGATCTCTCTCCTCTCTTGTCCTTTCCAACATTTTGTCCCTCATCCTATACTCCACCTTCGCGTTTCTGGCCACCAAGTATATGACATTTTACTTTTTTTGCATTAAATTTCAAATGCCAGATCTTTTAGCAGTCTTCCATAGTCCTTCCTCAGTGCCCTTACACCCTCCTCACTATCCACTCTTCCATAGATCTTCATGTCATCCACAAAAAAAGCTGAAACATCCAACAAAGAGTCTGAAACACCCAGAGAAAATCTCTTTCCTTCCCTCCCGCACAGCACTGCATGTGTGTCCTGACTCAACAGCACCCATGAGGAGGAGACATTCCATGTAGGTTGTCCCTTCTGGTCCACTGCAGGCATTACTGTGGAAGAGGCTAAGGTGGCGACCTCTCCCTGGGTCAGAATGCATTACCACCAGCAGTACCCCACTCAAGGGCTTCCAGACCAGGGCAGACCCAAGCTTGCTTCTGATCCCTTTTGGTCCATGTGGGCACACGTACTACTGCTGATGGGCCATCAGGGGCCCCCTGACAAGAATGTTTATTATATTTTTTTTAAAAACTGAGTGAGGCCAGCCCAGTGGCACTGAGGGCTGAGGCGCTGGAAGCCTTACCTCATGCTGCGCTGGCGACCCGTGTTCAGGAATGAACATGGGCCGCTGGGGGTTGGCGAAGGATTGAATATCCGTGGGACTGCTCTCCTTCTCCAGGAAGGGGGGATGTCAGTGGTTGGCGCTCTACTGGCCCCTGGTGGAGACTGGGGGCAGTGCGCTGATGCTGCAGACTAAGAGGTGGAGATCGGGCAGACGCTTGGGAGGAGCGCGTGCGCTCTCCCTCCATTGGTGTCACTGCATGCTCCTCCCCGCAGGGGAAACCAAGAAGAAAAATCCCCTCGGCAACATGAAGGCTGTCTGACGGCGCCACCATGGACGCACCCAAGATAGCTCCCTCCTGGGCCTGCTCTCCAGGTCTCTGCAGTGATGGGGTAAGTACTCACTGTGATGCGGCCTGGGAGGGCTGAGGCAGGGAGGTCTGATCTCTGGCTGCGTCCGAGGTAGCAGTCGTGAAGGCTGACTGGATGTGGGGAGCGGGGAACCAAAGGCACAACCCCCCCCTCCCCTCCCCAGCTGAGGTAATAAATAAGAATGAAAAAAAAAACTGAATGGGGATCCATGGCAGTATGGAGCTGGTATAGTCAATTTACAACAAAGAAACTTAGTTATGAACAGTTCATGCACCGAGGAAATGCTCCCATCAGGCAATGTCCCTGACAGGAACATTGTAGGGTACCATTATTAACTGTATATTTCTGACAGTCTAGTGACTGTCATTAGATACGTTAGTCTAATTTGATTGGCCAGTTGTCAACTGAATGAGATGCCAATACACTCTGCATCAGCTTCAGTTGTTATGTACTTCTGCAGTAATTGTGCGAGTATTCAGCAGACATGTGGAAGGACCTTATCGTGGTTCTGCTGCTCATGGTCTTACTGATTGTGCTAACCCTTTCCCATTTAGTGCGAGTGTAAATTTCGTCATGATATATCTGAACAAGCATTTTTCAGTGCTGAATATTTGCTTGCTTGTATTTGTTTTGTATGAGTTTGGCACTGAATTATGCAGAGGTGATAATTAACAAATTAATAACACAAGTTACAACAGTGAACTTCTCATGATTGCGAAATGAAGAGGTGCACACATAACGTTGTCATTTTCTTAGATTGTGACCTCGAATTTTCAAAATAGTTTTTCTTTCCCTAGTATATGAACGTGACAGGTGGCATTTATGAAATGCAACCCAAAACACTGTTTTTTGGAATGATCACAAAAACAGGTTCTGGAAAGGGATTTGATAGAGACACCTGCCACATTCATTTTAAGGGGTTGGGGAGGGGTAAAAAACATGAGTGTGTTGAAAATGTGGGTTAAAAAGTAAAAATTCTGCAGAGTTATGAGTAAACATTGAAAAATGTCAATGTTTATTCATAATTTGTTTTCTAATTTTGACCTCAAATGTTCCACATACTCTTTATTACACCACTTCATGAATGTGATAGGTCTGAGTTATGAAATCCTGACCAAACTGGCATTTTGTGGCACAGGTTCGAAAAAATGTTTTGAGAATGATTTGAAATATGACACACCATGTTCCTGACGTGGGGTACAAAAAGGGCTATGTTGAAAACATGGGGTCACATTGTGGTAAAACAGCAGAGCTAAGAGTAAACATTGAAGAATTTCAACATTTCTTCACAACTTTGTCGTTTTTCAAGATTTTGACCCCAAATTTTCAACATAGTCTTCTTATATCTACACTATGATCCAGAGACAAGTGGAATTGTTAAAATCCTGTCCAAAGAGAGTGATTTACATGACGCAACTGCAAGAAACATGTTTTGGGAGGTTGAAAAACTACCCTTGACTTGTTCATGAGTTGAGAGGTGAGGTAAAAAGGGCTATGTTGAAAGTTGGGACAAAATCTAGAAAAATAGCATAGTTATGAGAAAATGCTAAAGAACTTCAATGTTGCTTAGTAACCTAGAGACGGAAGTATCGGCTGTGCACCTCACTGCCTAGTCACAAACCACAGTTTTGGTCCCAATTGGCCCTCTCTTCTCCACCTCCAACCCCAGCTCTAGAAGCCTTCTCTGTGGGCTGGGGACATTACTTTCACGGGCTAGTGATTTCACAAAAAGATATATTCTACCATGACCCATTCCCTGCGCAGGTAGGGATCCAATGCTTTTTTAGTTCTTAACTTTTCTGTTTTTTAATGTTTTGAATATTTTTTCATATTTTTTCTGCCACGATCTCTTTTAGCCCCCATGACAAAACCTATCAGTGTCAACTTTCAGCTACCTCCTCAATATTTATTTATGCTGAACTCTGGCATGCAACCCAAACTCCCATTTCAGGCATTTGAATGTTAAGACCCAGTGTGTTCGTCAGAGTGGGGCTAAAAAAGACCTAGTAAGAAAAAATATTAAAAAACAAAAAAAAAGGTATGACTTAAAGACCCCCTCCCCCCCACTGAAATGAATGGGCATGCACTTCTAATTCATTTCAATGGCAATGTTTCTTAAACACCAGCGAACTCTGGAAATATCCATTTTGGGGGTGAACTGAAAGTTGACACCCATAGGATTCATCAGGGCTAGGCTTAAAAGACCTCAACAGAAAAAGTAGATAAAAATATTAAAAAACAATAAAGTTATCAACTAAAGAAAAAAAAACACAGAAATGAAATGGACCTATTCATTTCAATGCAGTCGGCAATCACAGAAGCAACGCTTTGAGGAACACTGAGGATTCAACATCGAGGGACAAGTGGAGTCGCTATGAGGGACAGAGGCGGGCGCTATTTTAAGTGCTTGGGGGAAGGGATACTGAGACGGACTTTCTTGAGTGGGGTCAGGAATGCGTCCCCACAGCAGGATTGAGCACCCTGACTGCCGGACTTGGGGGGAAGTGAATATACAAAAATGGGGGGGGGGGGCATATGCCCCCACACCCATATGCTATATCCACCCTTGAGTGTTGCAGCGTTTCACAGATACTGTAACTTGGGGACTTGGCAAAAATGTTACTACAACATAAAAGAGATAAAAAAGCAACAACTGGAAGGTACGCTTGACAGGAACGTGTCGCATTGTTTTGTAGGGCAAAGTATCCCCCCATGCCACCTGAATAACTTGAGACCACACCAAGCAATAGAGTTAAATGGCCACAGCCATGTGTTTATTAACCAGTCATGATACATTAAGCGTGCGCTGCCAGGTGGTCTTGGTTGGCCTGTATTGTTCTTTTTATTATTAAACCTGTCTTCCTTCAGACAGAAGCTGCCATGATTGCAAACCCACATGAGGTACCCAGCCTCCAGGATATGAGGAGTGGCCCACGACCAGCTACCATGATGTCCCCCTCCTTTTGGGCTGTAATGTTTCCGCAGGCTTTCATCCAAGGAGGCTGCTGCCAGGGTGCCACCATATTCTTAAAGTAGTGAGCCCCATCCAGATGGTCCCGCACTCCCATCAGCCTCCGGGTGATCTGTTCGGCACAAGACCAAGGTCCCCTGTTCCCTTCCTTGCATCAACCAACCAGTGCCACAACCAATGAACCTCACCAAAATCACCTTTGGCTTACATACCTGACCGTGACATCCATCCTACCTACCTACCTCTAACCTTCTCTCGCTGGAGAAGGTGAAAAAACAGAAAACCCTGTGGTAAAAAAATACAGGTTACTCGCCTGTAACAGGAGTTCTAGGAATGGTATATGTTATTCATCCACACTGTCTGGCAGGTTCCTTGCCACTTTAAATCTTGCTGGAAGGTCTTCAAGCTGGCTCCTCCCACACATCCGGTGGTAAAACTCTGACTCGCCCCTATGCGCCAGATCTACGCTGGAAGCCAGGTTAAAGGCCGGGCCGGGAAGGCCGGGGTGGTCAGTGTGGACAATTACATGCCTACTCCTAGACATCCTGTTACAGGTGAGTTACCTGTATTTCTAGGGACATGGATATGTTGTTCATCCACACTGTCTGGCAGACTCCTAGCAGTTCTCCGGGAGGAGGGAGGCAAGGCGCATACCCCCTACTTGGAAAATAAAGACTGGAGAACAGAGGCCCCAAAACCAGCATCCCGGCGTGACTCAAGGAAGATGTGGTAGTGGGTGATGAAGGTGTGTGCTGACTTCCAGGTAGCAGCCCTGCAGATTTCCTGGATAGAGACGTCCCTGGAAGCAGCCACCGATGCAGCGGTATGGCGGGCAGAATGAGCTCTTATTCCTCTGGAAGGCTTCATGCCCACCAACCTATAGCAGAGATCTATGCAGGAGGTGACCTACCTGCTTATCATCCGCTTGGCTGCAGGTCTGCCAGGTGCGACTTCAGCATAGGTGACAAACAGCTGGTGAACCTCTCCCCGAACTTCAGTCGTCCGCTCCTTGTAATAAGCGAGCACTCTTCTAGGGTCCAAAGTATGGAGCCTAAATTCAGCCTCCGAGGTGTGATTGGGGTAGAACACCAGCAGAGTCAACACCTGGTTAAGGTGAAACTCCGACACCACCTTCGGAAGGAACTTCGGGTGGGGGCGCAGGACAACCTTGTCCCTGTGGAAGACCAGATAAGGAGACTCGATGGAAAGCGCCTGGAGCTCTCCCATCCTTCTGGCTGACGTGATAGCCATCAAGAAGGCGGTCTTCCACGACAGGTGAGAAATGTCACACCTGTGCATTGGTTCAAATGGCTTGCCCATGAGCTTAGCCAATACCAGCAGTAGATCCCACGGAGGTGGAGGTTCTCGCACTGGAGGGGATATGTGATCAAGGCCTTTGAAAAAGCGCCCAACCACCTTCTCCTGCACCACCAACTACTTCCCGGCCCGCGCCCGCTAAGCAGAGATGGCTGCCAGGTGCACCTTAAGGGTCGCTGACCGAAGCCCTTGCTGAGAAAGGGACCACAGGTAGTCCAGAATGCTTGTCAAGGGACAGGAGGAAGGGTCCAGACCCTTGCCCTGACACCAAACGGAGAATCTCTTCCATTAGAAGGCGTAGCATTTTCTGGTCGACTCCTTACGGGACGCCTCAACGACGTTGAGGACCACGTCAGAAAGACCCAAGGCCTGGAACTCTAGCCGCTCAGGAACCAGGCCATCAGGTGCAGGGATTGGAAGGTCCGGGGGAATACCTTCCCTGATTGACTGAGATCAGGTCCAGGTGGGCTGGAAGCCGCCCGGAGCCTGGAGCTGAGACTGAGAAGATCTGGATACCAGAACTGGAGGGGCCAGTCTGGGGCTACAGAATCACCTGCGCCTTTGTCCCTCTTGCCTTGAGAAGCACCTTGTGGATCAAGGGAAATGGGGAAAGGCAAGAAGAGGTCCAGGGTCCACGGCCTGGAGAAGGCATCCCGCTGCAGCGAGCCCTGCTGAGGGGGCCGGGCATGAAACAGTCTCAGCTTTGCAATCTCCTTGGAGGCAAACAGGTCCACCTGAGGCATGCCCCAGTGGGAGAACAGATCTTGTACTACCTCCGGCAGGAGAGACCACTCGTGGGACGCAGCCCCTATCCGGCTTAGGGCATCGGCCAGTGTGTTGGAGGCTTCTGCCACATAGATGGCAAGGAGATCCACCTCCAGGCTGGTCCGAGTGACCAAATGTGGAGAGCTTCTCTGCACAGAGGCATGGAGCGCATCCCGCCCTGGCGGTTTAGGTAGTACATGGTCGTGGTATTGTCTGTCTGGACCTGAACCACTTGACCCCATAGAAATGGAGTGAAGGCAGCGAGGGCTAGATGAACCGCTCGAAGCTCCAGCAGGTTGATGTGGCATTGGGACTCCCGAGGGGACCAGAGGCCGTGCGCTCTGTGCTCCCCCAGATGGGCACCCCAACCCATCAGAGAGGCATCGGTCGATAGAGAGATCATCAGCTCGGGGCGGACAAACGGGATGCCCTCCCGCAGATGTGCTGGAACGGTCCACTACTGGAGAGCGTTCCACATCCCCTGGGTCACTGTCACTAGCTGATCCCAGCGGATCGAAGTGCTGTGATCATTGGCTGGCCAGCCCCCATTGAAGGGGATGCATGTACCACCGGGCCTAATGGACCACGCTGGTGCAGGCCGCCATGAGGCCCAGGAGGTGCAGGAAGTCCCGGACAGGGCGCAATTGCCCAACCTGAAATGATTTGGCAAAGGAGGGAAGAACCTCGGCCCTGTCCGCCGGGAGCCATGCTCTGGCTCGTAAAGAGTCGAGCTCTGCCCCGATGAATTGGATCACCTGCTTTGGCACGAGTTCCGACTTGGCCTCGTTGATGAGGAGGCCAACCTGAGAGCAAACCTGGAGGACCAGATCTCTGGACTGCTCCACCTCCGTTCTGAAGAGGGCTGCAATCAGCCAGTCGTCCAGGTAGGGGTACACCCGGACCCTTTGGTGCCGCAGGAATGCTGTCACCACTGTCATGCATTTGGTGAAGATCCTGGGAGCTAGGGAAAGGCCGAAGGGCATGGCCCGGAACTCGTAGAGGGAGCCCTCTGCCCTGAAGCGGAGGAATCTCTGGTGGGACGGACGGATTGGGACGTGAAAGAACGCGTCCTGGAGGTCCAGAGAACAGAACCACATGCCTCGTTCCAGGGATGGGATTATCTGAGCCAGAGTGACCATCCTGAAGGTCTGAGACCTTAGGAACCTATTCAGGTCGTGCAGGTCGAGAATGGGGCACCAGCGCCCTGTCCGTTTTGGGACCAGGAAGTACCTGGACACAAACCCCGGGTCTGGAGGAGGGTCCGCCACCTTTCTGATCACCTCTTTTTCGAGGAGCAGGGTGATATCAGCTCGGCGAGCTGACAGCGAGGCTGCAGATCCCGTAGCCCCACGAGGGGCGACGGCTCGGAAGGGCGGGGCCTGCTCCAACTCCAGGGGCAGGCCCTTTCCTACCACCTCCAACACCCAACGGCCTGTGGTGATAATGGACCAGGTGGAAAGGAAGTGGAGGAGCCGTCCCCCCATGGGGGGAACACAGGGGGGAGTGACGAGGCTGGGGTGACACCCCTCAACCCGTCACTGGGCAAGCTTAGAGGAGGGACCGGCCGAGGGACCTCCTGGGCCTTTTCCTCCCTGCTTCCTATTAGAGGAAGCCGCAGGCTTGGGTTTGGGGTGCCAAGCGCAAGCCTGCTGGCTCTGGTGCTGGTGCTGTTGGGCCGGAGGTGCGGCAGGCGCAGAAGGTTGAAAGGACTTATGTTGCTGTTGTCGACGGCCCTTGTCCTTCTGGGCGGAGGTGACCGAGTCCAGAGTGGCATTGGACTTTTTGATCTGCTGGAGGTGACCTTCCACTCCAGGGCCGAAGAGGTCGGTCCCCAGGAAGGGGACATCCGCCAGTTTATGCTGGGTATCCGCTGTGAAGATGGATATCCTCAGCCATGCTCTGCGGCGCATGGCCACCGCGGCCACAACTGATCTGGCACAGGAGTGTCCAATGTACAGAGCTGTTTGGAGCTGCTGTTTTGCCATGGCCCTTCCCTGGTCCCGTACCTGCCTGACTGTGGTCTGCAGGTTGGCCGGGAGCTGAGGGATCACCTCATCCAGGGAGCCCATGAGGGCGTGGGAGAAGTGTGCCATCAGCACGGCCGAGCTGGCCTGGCGGAGGCCAAGGGAGGACACAGCGTACACCTTGCGCCCGGCATAGTCCAGCTTTTTGGACTCCTTGTCGGGGGGCTTATCCACATCCCTAGCATTCCCGGAATGCCGGAAACCGCTATCGGTGACCAACCCCTCGGTGGAGGGGTGTTCCAAAAACGGACAAAGAGCCGGTAGGGACCACATACTTCCTGGCCATCCTGGCCAAAGGCGCAGGACAGGAAGCAGCCGCTGCCAGAGCTCCAAGGCTGGGCCAACAGTGGCTTCAGCCACGGAAAGGACCTCCGTGGGTGAATCCCAGTATTTCCGTTAGGGGATACTTGGCCTGCTTGGATACAGGCTCGAGCTGCATCCCGGTAGACTCCGAGATGAACTGAAGCAGACCCATGAAGGACGATGGGCTTTTGTCCATCGACTGGCCCCTGGAGGACTCCAGGTCAATGGGCCTGGAGAACAGGGAGGAGTCATCATCGGACTCCGAGGAGTCCGCGAAGAGCTGCCGGGGGCCTGAGCCACCCTCCACCTGCCGAGGACGGTCGGGAGTGAGGGTGACCGACAACCTGTGGGGCAGGCCCTCACCCGACCGAGAGTCCTTGGTCAGTGCCCCTGATTTCGGTTGTGGAGGCGGAGGTTCCACCACAATCGGTGGGGCAGCTGGTTTCGGCGAACAGCTGGCCCAGGCTTGGGCACCCGACTACAGTGAGGGTTGTTTGGCGCTTCGGGTGACAGCCACTTGATGGCGGGGAAAGGCGATGGCGTCGGCTTGTTCCTGGACAGAAGTAACTGCTGCCACATCAGGTCCTCGTAAGCGTCGACGCAGTTCTTTTCGAGGAGGAAGGCGAGGGCGCGGCGGCCACTTCCGGTGCTGAGACCGAGATCGGCCGATGTCAGCGGGATTGGCTGGACCGAGAGGATGTCCGAGATCGAGACCGAGATCCTCGGTGTTTCCAAGGACGGGTCTGGGAAGGAGTGGGGGACACCCGCTCTTCCCTCGGCTCGGAAGCCTTGACCGGGGACTCCGGCACCGGAGGTGCAGGCAAGTCCTCGGTCTCCACCGGGGGAATCGATGAAGAAAGGTTGTTGGCTTGACCAGTCAACAGCCCATCTGACAGGTCGAGAAAAATTTTGACTGCGTCGACGGGTGTCTTGGCCGGCTGACCTGACGGGGACACCATGAAGCCAGCGGCCTTAGCCACAACCTCGACCGAAGTCGGAGTGTACTGTCCGGGAAGAGGACCTCTCCTTCCCCGACGCCGACAGTGGGACTTACCTTTTGAGTCCTTCTTTGGACCGAGAAGAATGTCCCGATGGCCCCTCTCCCTTCGTGGAAAGGGATTGGCAAAGCTCCTTAAAGAAGCTGAATAGGAGGTACCCAGAGAGAGCGGGATAAATGCCGCGACTGAGGAAGAGGATGATGCGGCCTGTGTCGCCTCCTCCTCGTGAGGCGATCATCTGCTCGAGTTGCTCAGCCGGAGCCAGCCATGTAACCACCCAACGGGCCTCCTTCGACTTCACCGGCAGGTAGCGCTTCTCGGGGTGCCCAAGCTGTAACTGGGCAGCAAGGTCTTCCAGGATGTTGGCTGAAAACGAACGGCATAATTCGCAGGCCTGCGGGTCATGGTCTAGGCCGAGGCAGTAGACGCACGTGGAGTGCGGATCTGTCCTGGACATTTTCTGCCCACATGGGCACCACCGAAATCCGGGAGTCAATTTGTCCATTGCAGCTGAGAGGGAGTAATTTGACCGAAGTCTTGAAAATTTGAGAATAAGTTTCGAGTGAACCGAAGAAATAGGATCCAGTCTACACGCAGAGCATTAAGGAGGGAACCTGAGCTTCCAAGCGGTAAGGAAGATCTGGCGTCATGGGGCGGAGCCGAGTGTTTTACCACCCGGGTGGGTGGGAGGAGCCAGCTTGAAGACCTTCTGGCAAGATTTAAAGCGGCAAGGAACCTGCCACATAGTGTGGATGAACAACATATCCATGTCCCTAGAATGTGAAATTCCTTTTCGACCCCTATTGCAATCATGATCAGCAAGCCCTTACCAGCTGGAATTCCCCCCTGCTTTTATGAGGGTGGGTCGGTTGTGCTTCATCCGAGAGGGGAGGCAAAGAGGGCAAACCCCTCTGGCACTGACCTTATGTAGGTCGATGCTCCTCCCCTCTGGCTTCCACTAGCCCCCTCCCCTGGGAATGCCTCCCTCCCTTCCTGGGCCGGCCCCTCCTACCTATCTTCACCTGTCTCCCCCCCCATCCAGGCATCATCAGGAGGGTCGTGCCCACAGACAAAAGGCCGCCCCCAGCTAGGCACTGGGGGCTTGGTTAATATGCTTCACTTATTTGCACCGTATTTAGCATCTCTCTAAGGCTGCAATTACAGGTTTTTCAAACATCTTCACTGCAATTTAAATGAAATAACAGAGCATTAGCATTGGGGTAATTAGCACTGTTTGCAGCACATTTGTTTTTCTTGCATGGGGTATTTGGGAGGTGTCATGCCTGTTTAGTTTTCGGCTTACAGTGAGGGTTTGGGTTGTCAGTCAGCTGATCATGATACTGTTCGACTACTTGCTGGGCAATGTCATGCAGATGAAAGGATCAAGCCTCTCTGTGATAGAAGTGGCTTGCTCCTTTCAACTACGTGAAGTTTCTGTCCAGCAAACTGAAAACAGTGTCACAATCACCCTTGCTGATAACTGGGCTTTCACTGTTGAGCCCCCTGGAGACTGAGCTGCACTGACCCTGGCAGTGACACACCTCTGAAATCCTGTTATTGTAATAATAGTTTTGCTGTGCATGCGCATGCAAAACATAAAAATGACAGTGCCACCCTGACCTGCTGCTGTGCTTTGCTTTCCTCAGTGCCTATCAATGCAACAAAGCATACAAAAGTAATGTGCTGCAGCAGTTGGCAGTCACTTTCTCATTATTTATTTAATTAATTACACTAGTGATGGCTGAAAGGAAATCATTCACTGCATTTCTTCATAGACTCAGGTTAGATTTCTTGGTTCTGTGAGCCCATGTGACTGGAGCAGAAAAATCACAAAATGCTGCCCTTGTCTTTAGGATGATTACTGTACAGTTTGACTATGTTTGATCCTTGTAGGATCTAATCATCTGTAATACTGCATAATTACAAATCCCCCCCCCCTCAGCAACACTGTGAGAACTGTGAAAGTGATCCAGCAGCACGAAGTCATCAAAACAAAGATGCCTATGAATGCTCACCTTATCAAAGGCTGGGTAAATTGCTCGGATCTCTGTCAGCCAGCCGTAAGGCATGTGACCCACAGGGTATGTTGCTGTCAGAATTGCAACAGCCTATAGAGAGAGAGAGAAAAACAAATGTGTGCATTAAAGAAAAAAGTAAAAGTGCACTGTACAAAGAGAGCACACTGAAACAGAATCTGGCCTTATACAGTATATACCAGACCTCATTCTAATGAGATGTTTACACCATTCCTGGTGTCTTCATTGCACCAACAATCCTTGTCTAGAACTGATTCTCAATGGGGCTGAACCAGCAAAATCTTATCTCCCCAATACCATTTATTACAGGGACACTGTCAACTGCCAGGGGTTATTTATCTGACAGGCAGAGGTTAAATGAGTCAAACTCTGGAACACATTCTGTATTTAAAACGTCTAAATAGTAAACTATTCTTTCTTTTTAAACTCTTTTTTTCTTCTCCTCTGCTGCCTTGGGGATATATCCTATCAGACCCCCCATTTTTGAGGCACCCCAGTCCCATCACCCTGCCATTTTATGGACTTACCTGCTACTCCACAGACTCAGTGGCTTGCCCTCAGTGGTGAGGCCCCCATGAGGCTGAAGATAGGATCCCAGAGGGGAAACCAACATTAAGTCAGAGAGACTTGTCATGGATCAGCAGGTGTGATGCATGCCGGTGCCTTGTGCCTTAAGACTGCACAGCTGAAGAGTCTTTTACCCCTTATGGTGTGTCCATCCCCTAGGCAGGTGCCATTGTGGCAGTCCATGGAGCAACACACACACACACACACACACACACACACACACACAGTGTGTTGCATGTACTGTAACAGCTAGCATCAGACTCTCCTTCCTAAGTTACAGGCTCTTCTGCACCACCACCTGCCGTCACCACATTAGTCCACCATTTCCCACTGGAGACAAGCTAAGAAGATGAATTAAATAAGCAAGGACTTGGAAAACCCTTACCAAAACCAGGCACCTATGGAACTGGATAATGTAGCCTTAATAGGGCAAAGGATGAGTGCAGTACATGTGAGAGCAGACAAGACTTCCACTAAACACCACCTAAAGTAGCTGTAACTTGACCTCTTACCATTGCTGGCAAGAGGACAGTTACCAGAGAGTATTTGAAGGATAAGCCAAACCCTGAGAGCTGTTCTCTGGAGGAGGGAATGCGTGGATATGGGATGTCCGAATGTTCATGCTGTGAGCATAGGCACAACCACCTGAGGATGAGGGGCCCTGTCCCCATCAACCTTTAGGCCGTGAAAAATGATCAGTGACACTGACATCAGTATGAAAGTCTCAGTAGATCTAAGTTCCCTCCCCCAACGTTTTAGCCATGGTTGCACCCATGACTGTGAGGTGCCTGACTTAGCTAACAGTGGGGAAACTGGAGCATGAATATGCATAGTTCTGTGCTTACCCTGAAAAACTATAAAAAGAGAAGACATCAGGGCATTGAGGGAGCCAAATGGCGAGTGTGACAGAGACAGCAAGTGAGCAAAGAGAAAAAAACAGGAGCAGTCCAGCCTCTCTGGCCATGACTGGGCAGAGGGACCTGTGTTCCCAGGGTGGTGGTAGGGTCCCCGGATCAGGTGGCACAGGCCCCTCATGCCTGGTTTCAAGGCGGGATAACATCAGGAGCAGCAGGAGGGTTGGAGACCCACTAAACTCACCTCGAGAGGAGCAGAGACCATCAGTACCCCACAAGCATCTTGGCAAAGTGGTGGACCACCCCTCAAGGGAGGTTTCCAGAGGTTCACTCTCAGCAGTAGATGGAAAAAGGGAAAATTCAGTGTAGGAGCAACTGTACTGTAAGTTAAATTTGCTAACATAATATGCTCTTTGTGTGTGAAAAGTCCCGGGCAGTTTGAACAGAACCCCCTACCAGGTAGCTGAATAAATGGGCATTAGGTAGAAGGGTTGAGGTCAGTAAGTCCCTGTGTGAGGATCCAGACATGGGAACAATTTTTTTTGGCCACTAGAGCTATTAGTATAGTATCGAAGGGAGGCACACATAGCTGGACCAATCGTGCTTTATGCACTTAGTAGTGATATCATCAGGGATATCATATGCTGATAATGCTTTCCATATTTCCTGCCCTTCTGAACATATCGAGACATGTACCACTACAGCTGGCCCTCCAGGTTAGTGCTTTTCCTGCCTGAGGAGATTGCCACTGCACAGCTGGTCTTGAGAGCACCACGGCTGTAGGATCCCAAAAGGGAGGTTAGGGGTCTATAGAGCTGAAAGAGACCCAGTACTTATTGTAATATGTAACAATCTATGGCCTTTCAGTTGTGGGGTGGACTTGGAAATTATGGTCGTGGGGGACGGAAATAGGCCCCAGAATTATTCTAGGTACTGTAAGACTACTGACAGGAAACAGCAGTCAGGATTCAGGATTTATGTCACACACTTTGGGGGAGGGTTATGTAGAGCTCTGGGAGAATATCTGAAAGAACCATCATGTAGGAATGGCCCACGAAGTAAGGAATGCATACTGTTGAGTGAGTACAATTATCATAAGATACATGGCCAAGGAATGCCTGAAGAGCTATGTGTATAATCTGGCAGTTTATAAAAAACCACCATGTTTTTTTCTCAACTTTCTTTATCTGCCAGGGCAGGCCACTACTATCCTCTGCCACCCTTACCTGACTTGGAGTCTTTCAGGATCTTCCATGCATTATGCATGTCCTGGCGTAACTCCAGAGCTGGCCCAGAGGCTTCATCATGCGGTGACCCCCGATTTTCCACCTATTTTCTCCCCATAGTTACCTGGGACCCCGGAAGCGGTGACGCATGCACACCGCAGTTCCAGTCAACAGCCCCTTCCACCCTCCACTAGTCTAGCACCCAAGATCTTGGAGTCGGTGCTGCCATCCAGCCTCCACTGGGGGCAGCCAAGCACCGAGAAGTCCTCCTGAACCTTCCTGAGGAGGAAGCTGCCAGCTGGCAGCTACTCAACATCCTCTCCTCCCCCGACCCCCTCGATGACCCGAGCTCGCCTCAACCCAGGTCGCTGGTGTGGCGCATATGGTGTCCAGCACTCAACCCTTTGCACCACTGGGCCAAACCTAAAACCACCATGCTTGATCCTATCTCTGGTATGGACATTATAATTTGTGCATGGTCTCATGTTATTGGTGCCCTAGAGGATTGTTTAAGGTGCTCCTGGTCCCATCACTCTGACCTGGGATGGTAAGGCAGTTGGTTGTGGTGCAGAACTGCTGTTCACAGCATAAGGGTGTGGCTGCTTTTATGGATGAGATCCCATCATATACCCCTAAACACGGGAGATTGACATGTGATCCCCTTACACAGAGAAGGGGAAAGGTGGGGGTGAGTTCTGGTTCAGTGGAGGAGATTCTTTGTATGATCTACTGTTACAATAAGTAACTGAACTATCATCTTTGAGGACATCTCTCTCCATGGAATCACGCCTAAGGAATGGTTCCCAAGCAGTAAAGTAGGCACTGAGGGTAGCAGGATGGATTAATCTGACCCTAACATGGAAGGCCTTGCAACACAGCAAGGCCAAAGCTGGCCCATATATGGGAGGCAATGATCAAACTATAATATTTACTGAACGTTGTGGACAATACTTCAAATGGCTGCAGAGCAACTGTCAGCAGCCAACTTGCTGTGAAAACAAACCACAGAAGTAGCCATACTATGGGTGGAATGGCCACTGACAGGACCTGGAAGCTCCTTGCCTTGTAGCAAGGCATTGCTTGGAAACGGGAGCCCACCATCCTGAGGGCAAAAAAACACAGATGGGTTTGAGGATCTCTACAATCCTTGTTATGATCTAGATAGAAATGCAATGTTTCATGAGCATCATTCTAGTGAATGTAACAACCATTCTTTATTAGAAGGGACAAGAAAAATACATAGGAAGTTGAATTGTCTGGCTCAATGTGAAATCAGAGACAACCTTTGGGAGAAAATGAAGACTGGTCCTTAGAACAACACAAACCTTGTAAAAATATGACCAGGAGGCTCCGCAATCAGAGCACACAATTCGAGCACTCTCCCTATTGAAATAATGGCTACCAAGAAATACAGGTTACTTATCTGTAATACTCGTTCTACTATGGGTATTCAGTTCACATACACACTTAGCCAGTTTTCTGGGCACAGCTCAGTTACTGGATGTCTTCAGGCTTGGCTTCTCACTCTGCCCGTGGTGCTGTCCTCAGGCTCCACTCAGTCTGACATCAGATTTTGCATGCTGGGAGCAGGGATCTGTGTGCCACTTACCAGGGAAGGTCAGGTGGGTTGTGTGGATGTGACTTGAATACCACAGCAGAACTAGTTACAGGTAAGTAACCTATATTTCTTCCAACTGGGATATAGTTCACTGTCCTCACTTAGGTAGACTCCTCATCATTTTCCAGGAGCTGGGGCATGACACACATCCCATGTATTTGGAGAATAGAGACTGGAGGACTGAGGCCCAAAATGCAGTATCACAATGGCCAAGCACATCAGTGCTATAGTGGAAAATGAATGCTCGACACTTGACCAGGTAGAACTCCTGCAGATCTCCTTGATCACTATGTAGCTGGCAGCAGCAACAGAAGCAACAGTATGTCTGGTGAAATAAGCCTTCAACCCCTTGGGTGGCTCCCTATCAGTGAACCTGTAGAACAGACTGCTGCAGGAAGTTATTCACCTGCTAGTCATCCATTTAGCTGCCAGTCTGCCAAGAGTGGCTTCAGCATATGTCACATATAGCTAGTGCGCCTTGCCCTGAACCCCTGCCAGGAGGTCCTGGTAGTAAAGGAGCAACCGGTGTATGGTCAAAGTATGGTGTTCACAATCGGCAACCAAAGTAGGCTTTGGAAAGTAGACTGGGATGTACATACCTGGCTAAGGTGAAACTTAGTGACTACCATGGGCAGGAACTTCGCATGAAGGCAAATGTCAAACTTGTCCTTATAGAAGATCAAATACAGATTTCACTGAGAGTGCCTGGAGCTCATTCACCCATCTGGGAGGGTGATAATGACCAAAAAATACAGTCTTCCATGACGAAAGTGACATTTTACACTTGTGGATCAGCTTAACTGGTTTGCCCATCAGCTTAGCAAGCACCAGCAATAAGTTCCATGATGGAGGTGGTTCACACATTTGAGGGGACAAGTGATCCAGGGCTTTAAAACAAATGCCTGACCATTCTTTCTTGCACCACTTTCATCATAGAAGCCCGCACCCAGTATGCAAAGATGACAACCAGGTGCACCTAAAGGGTTGCGGCTTATAAACCCAACTGAGACAGTGACCAGAGGTAGTGAAGCATCTGCACCAGTGGACAGGCAAATGGATCCAGTCTGCACATCATACCAAGAACCTCTTCCACTGTATGAGTACATTCTAAAAGTTGACTCCTTACAGGAAGCCTCCAGAACCTGAAGAACATTTTCCAAAAGACCTAGAGCTTGGAACTCTAGCTGCTCAGGTACCTGGCTAGGAGGTGCAAGGACTAAAGGTCTGGGTGTTGGATCATTCCCCCTTATTTCATCAGCAGATCTAGACAGAGAGGAAGCCACCATGGGGACCTGCTGCTGAGGCTGAGGATATCTTGGTACCAGAAATGTCTGTGCCAGTCTGGAGCTATCAGGATCAGAGATGCCTTGTCCCTGTATGCCTTGTGCACCACCTTGTGAATCAAGGGGAATACAGGAAAGGCGTATCCTATAGAATGTCAGAGGTTCAAGGCATCCCCATCAACCTTCCCATCATAGGTGGGCAGGCACAGAAAAGCCTCAGTTTTCTATTCTCCCAAGAGGCAAACAGGTTCACCAGAGACATGCCCCACCAGGCGGCAGCTGTGTCACCACATCCTGGTGCAAGACCACTTATGTAATGTCTCTCCCACTTGGCTGAGAGTGTCTGCCATTGGGCTGTCCTCATACCCTGCTATATGCACTGCTAGGAGTTCCACCTGCAAACTGCATAACAGGGACCAGATGCAGAGGGCCACTTAACACAGAGGAAAGAAGTATGTCCCACTTACTAGTTCAGGTAGAACACGGTGGTCATGTTGTCAGTTTGGACTTGCAAGACCTGACTCCGAATCAGGAGAGAAAAATCCATCAGTGCCAGCCACACTGTTACAGCTCCAGCAGGTTGGGTCCCACTGGGCGACCAGAACCTGTGTGCTCTGTGGCTGGATAGGTGAGCCCCACCCCCACCCTACCAGGGACACATCAATGGTCAAGGTGAGGGCCGGCTCTTTGCAGATGAATGGAATTCCTTCAATGAGGCTCTGGGAACACAGCCACCAGTCTATGGTGTCCTTCACTGGCTGTGACACCTGAACTGTCTGGTCAAGGTGACCATGGTGCTGAGACCACTGGCATCCCAGCTCCCACTGGAGAGGTTACATGTGTCAGTGCACATAACGGACCATGTAGATCGTAGCTGCCATGAACCCAGCAGCCGGAGGAATTCACAGGCAGGGCATGATTTCCCAACCTGAAATAATTGGGTAAAGCAGGTAAGATCCTCCACCCTGCCTGGAAGTAAGCAAGCCCTGGCTTAGAAGGATTCCAGCTCCACCTCAATGAACATGATTACCTGCTTGGGGAACAGTTCAGATTTTGCTGGGTTGACAGGAAGGCCTAGATCTTGAAAGGTCTGGAGGGCAAGGTGTCTGGACCAATCCACCGGTACCTTGGATACACCCAATATGAGCCAGTCATCAAGGTATGGCTATACCCTGGTGCCTCTGCTCTGAAGGTAAGCTTGCATGACTGACAGTCACTTGGTGAACATTCTGGGTGTGAGGACCGGTCGAACAGCATGACACTGAACTGGTACAGAACCCCTCCCATATGGAACTGGAAGTATCACCTGTAGGATGGATGGATACGGGTGTGAAAGAATGTGTCCTGGAGGTCCATGGAAAGTAACCATGCCCCTGACTCCAGAGAGGTTATGATCTGATTTAGGGTGACCATATGACACTTTCACATGTTCATGAACTTATTCAAATCATGCAACTCTAGAATGGGGTGCCATCTCCCCATCCATTTTGGTACAAAAAAAGTACCGAGACACATATACCTGACTGGCCAGGGCTTCCAGAACTGCCTGGATAGCACTGCACTCCAGGAGCTGAGTATTATCAATATGTACTATAGATAGCTTGTCCACGGGCACCATGGACCCCCACTTAGCTTGGGATCAGAATTTTGGGGGAGTCTTGAACTCTAGAAACAGACCCAACTCCACCACTTCCATCATCAACTTGTTTGAAGTGATGGCAACTAGGAAGGAAGCATTGGAGCTGACCCCCAACTGGAACCTGTATCAGGAACTGTGCAGAAGGGGGAATGGCACCCTGCAACAACCAATCACTTTTTACCACTGGAGGGGGCTCCGGAGGACTAGCCTCCAGACATGCCACCGCCTCCCCCTTTCCTGGCCCTGACCATTGGACTTAGACTTTGCTGGACAGCAGATCTGGAACTGCTTTCTCTGCTGGGGTTACAGCTGCTACTGGAGCTAACAGCCTGAGCCATGAAAGGAGCTTTATTAAGGACTGGGAGACTGCTTAGCCTGCTGGGACAATGACACCAAATCCAGGATGACATTAGACTTCTTAATCTGGGTGAGATGATCCTCTACACAGGGAAAAGAGGTCAGTGTCCAGAAAAGGCACATCTACCAACTTCTGCTGGGTCTCTGGGGTAAAAGTTGTGAGAATTGGCCAGGCCCTTCTCTGCATGGAGAGCAATGCAGCCACAACATGGGCACATGATTCACCTGAGCCCAAGGCTGTCTGGAATTGGTGCTTAGACAGTGAAAGTTCCAGGTCCTGCAGGGCCCTGACATCCACCTGTCTGTCCACTGGGAGCAAGGAAGCATGTCAGTGAGCACATGACCAAGCCAGGCTATCAGGCTACACAGTTAGCCTGACATAAGCCTAAGGTAGCCACCTTGTACACCTTGCATGCCAGAAAGTCCTGCTCCTTGGACTCCTTGTCTGGAGGCTTATCCACATCCCTTTCTACTTTCAATTTCCTGAAGGCTGAAGTCAGCACAAACCACACAGCTGAGGGGTGCTCCAAGAACCCAGAGAGAGACCTCACATAGGGATCGTGTGCTTGCGGTTCATATGTTTTAAGCTGGAGTGGGGAGGTTTAGGAGGAAGGTCAGGAAGCACTTCTTCATGGAGAGGGTGGGGGACACTTGGAATGCACTGTGGGAAGAGGTGGTCTTGTTGAAGATGGTGGGCAGCTTCAAGAGAGGCTGGGACAGGCATAGGAGGAAGGTAAGGATCTTGAGTAGGCAGGATGGAAAGGTTGAGAGGAGTGGGAATGGGGGCAGGGTCAGTAGCTCAAGCTGTGGACCCTGCAATACAAGCAGACTGGATAGACCAAATTGGCTTCTTCTGCTGGCTTCTTCAAATATTCATACTGCATGTTCTTATGTCTAGGGGAAGCCAGGCAGAATGTAGAGCTCACCAGATTCTGAGTGCTGGGACTAGGATATCCTTGGCTACTAGGAATACCATCCCAGGGAGTCACCCTAGTCTAGGATGTCCATAAGGGGGTAGGTCTCATGCTTCTGGACGTCCTCTAAGGGAATGTTCAGGGTAGCGGACATATGCTGCAGAACAGCAGCAAATGACATTGACTTGCCAGAGAAGACCTACTGTCCATGGAGTCAATGTCCAGTTGACTGTGAGAGGAGGATTCCTCCTCAGAGTCAGAATCTTGATTTCCTAACAGGGGCTAAGGCCTCTTTTTTTGGGTGTGGACCACACGCCTGTCAGGATGGACCATCACCAACAGGATATTGGGCAACCCAGTACTGAATCAAGACTCCTTTGGAGGGGCCTCACCCACCACTGTGGGGGTGGGTCTCTACTACAGTCAGTTGCGTGTGAGGGCTCTGCATGCAGGTGCCCAAGACAGAGACCAGAGGGCTAGCAGCATGGGCCTACCTCTCCCCTGCCCAAAATGGCCCATTGGTGGCAGAGGAGGTCCTCATAACTCCTCTGCAGTCAATGTCATCAACAGTCATCCGAGGAAAGGACTAACTCAACAGGTGCCTGTATCAGCATTGACCAGATCAAAACAGGATCAAGACTGAGACCTCAACTGGCCTGCTAGCAACAGTGATAAGCGCTACCGCTTGCGACTCTGGTGACCGGGTTCGTGAACACACCCGGGTTGTTGGAGGGCCAGCTAGGGGGAGAAGATTTGAGTGCTTTTATGGGCTGCTCTCCTCCTCCAGGGAGGGTTGGTTGCAGGTCCCACTGCTATATTGCCACCTGGGTAACCACGGGTGGCAGTGCATCCGGGCCACATGTAGTCGGAGGGGAGAAACACAGAAATATAGAAACATAGAAGGTGACGGCAGATAAGGACCGTGTGGCCCACCTAGTCTGCCCCTTTTCCCTACCTAATGCAATACCGCAGACCCTAGTTAATCTGCGCCTTACCCTCTCTTTCCTATTGCTAGAATACTCTTATGTCTATGCCATACTATCTTGAATTCCCCTACCGCCTTTGCCCCCACCACTTCCACAGGGAGGCTGTTCCAAGCACCCACTACTTTTTCTGTGAAAAAGTACTTCCTCATGTTGCCCCTGAGCCTACCTCCCTCTAGCCTCATATAATGCCCCCTTTTTCTTGTACACTTTCTTTTCTGAAAGATGCTACCCTCCTGTACCTTGTTTATACTCCTGAGGTACTTGAATGTTTCTATCTTATCCCACCCTTTCTCTCCTCTGCTCCATGGAATACATATTGAGGTCCTCTAGTCTTTCCTGATATGACTTTTGGTGCAGTCCTTGCACCATTTTTGTTGCCCTTCACTGGATTGCCTCTATTTTATTTATGTCCTTCGGAGATGCCTCAAAACTGGACACAGTACTCCAGATCTTGGTCTCACTAGTGATTTGTACAGTAGCTTAACCACCTCTTTTTCTGCTGGTGATACCTCTCCCTATGCACCCTAGCAGTTACTGTCTGAAACTGTTTAGGAGACCAGCACGCATGCTATCTGCATGCTGAATTTTGTCAGAAACAAGCTGCATGATAATCCCACAAATGGAGAGCTGCCACCTGTACAATGCCTCTGCTGCATGACGCCATAAAGTCATAAAGCCTCCAGCTGTTTATGGGCTGGTTTTATGCAAATGAAAGGACCAAAGCGCTTTTCATTGAGGCACTTTGGTCCTCTCAACTACACAAAGTTTCCCATATGAAAATGCACCCACTGTCATACTTAGCTTGCGTTCTCATTGGTCTGTCAGGGGCGAGCTCAGTGCAGCTTGACCTGCATTGGACATGACACGGACACGCCTCTAAAATGCCATTTCTGTAACAAAATGTTTCTTGCGCAAATGCAAGGAAACATAAAAATGTGGAGTGACAGGCATTTTATTTTAAGCAAACCAAATAAAAAGAAAGGTGAGAGCCAATGGATGACTGTGCTGAGTGTGCGTGTGGGCCAAGGATGTTTACACTGATTAGAAATTTGATGGCACTTCTAAAACTGGGAGATAAAGTTTCAAGGAACTTTGTGCAGGGCTGGATTAAAGCACAGGCAACATAGGCACATGCCTAGGGACCCTGCCTGCAAGGGGGCCCCCAGCAATCCCCAACATATATTTACTATATATCCTTTCTTTCTGCCTGAGCTGCACTTTTTAAAGGATTTAGCCGCGAGAGTAATCTGGGCAAAGCAAGGGCTGAACAGTGACATGACTCTCACCTCCTTGATCAGGTGTTAAATGCAGTTGAGAAGTTTCAGGAGCCCTGTCCAGGCTGACCTTTAAGGTGTGAACAGGCCCATTATTTTTGTTTTGTCTCCAACCCCCATTTAGAATCCCCACTTAGAATCAAGTCTTCATTTTAAATATAAAAGATTAACTGTGCAATTCAATGTGTATGCTTTATATTTTAATATCACTTCTAAAATTAAGAAATCTACAATGTGTTTCAATGGTACAAATAAAAATCATACACTTTTTTTTAATTCCTTCATCTTACTCATATTGAAGTTCTGACTTTGATATAGCTCAGTTTTCAGGATGAGCAAATTAACATTATTTCCAGAGTGTCATTAGTAAATCTTTTCATTTATTGATCCTGACTTATTAATAACAGAAATGTTTGACCCTTAGAATGATTTCTTCCAACAATCACTTGCTTTGTAATATAATCTCTAAAGTTCATGACTCATCTAGTAAACCACCAATTTAACTCCTACACCACCCAGGACCTAGCTTCTTTTAGAGATGGGTCCCTACCCAACAAAACTCCCACATTCTGGTTCATACTACCTGAAAGAACAAAATGATAACACTCAGACTGCAAGTGCACATGCGTGCGTTTGGGGGGGAAGGGGGCTTTGGAGAAGTGAAAAGCATGACATTTCCCACCCAAAAAATAATTTTTACCAAGCCAATTAGTAATTATTTTCTCTAAATGATCAAAGCTCAGACTATTATTATTTTCCTATGCTGATATTATTAGTTTCATTAATGTTGAAGCATTTCAGTTAGGCATTTTATGCCACTTTTTAGGGACAGTAAGAACTTTTTTTTCAGGTTTCAGTAATTGATATGAAATGGCCAAGAGGTGCAGTCACAGCGAAGAGGCACTGTTGTGGTGAAGGGGTATGGGTGTGGTGAGAGAGCCCCAGATTTATCTTGGGCCTAGGGCCCAGGTTGTTTTAATCTGGCCTGACTTGTGCACTAGTGCAGGGCCACAGAAATGTCAAGCTATCAGCAAGTACAGTCCTTCAGATTTCATTGCAGCATTTGGAAACCAGGGAGACTGCAGTCATATACATGACAGAGTTGAGGCGATTATCTGAACAAGGTGAGTCTCAAGAATCACTGGATCACATGTTTAGCATGTTGAGTCCAAGAGGACTGCATTCAGTGCTGCCTTTTATCAAGAGCGTGGCACTGTGCAAGCTATGGAGGCTTCAGCACTGCAAGCACAGGATTTGCAAGTTTTTTTTGTTTTGTTTTGTTATGCAGACAGAAGTATGCCAACTGTATTCTACAGTGTTAAAGCAAAACTCTGGTCCTGGGATATGAATACTAAACTATTCAAGTTTATTATTACCTTCTGTAAGTCAAGCATCTTTCTGATTGCTCGCTGTATATATATTGGATGTCCATGTGTACTGTTTTTGCCTTAATAAAATATATATATATAAAAATACACCAATTGGAGTATTAACACATGTATGCAATGTAGGTGAGAGTCAGATCTTACATGAATGATTTACTTTAGCCGTGAAGTATTCTAAATGAAGATAAATAATGTGTCTTCATCGTGACCATTTATCTCTACTTTAAGCAGGTCACAAAGTAATGGGAGAGCAGCTTAAACAATGCCTTATGTCACCGCAGAGTGGTGTCTGCTGCACTCAAGAGAGCAGTGAGATCCATCCTAAACAGCTAAGTCTTCAATAAAATAACTAATGTGAAAGCTTTAATATTCCATATGCATTACATACACTGGAGAGAGAAAAAATGAGACACAGGCTCTCGCTGCAGACCAGGCACTAGAAAAGGTGCCCGTTATACATGCAAAATATTGTGTTGTGGAGCTGGCTTGCCTTTGGCTTGGTCTGGCAAACTGCACTTTATTAAAATGAATAACTTTTTTGGAGATGCAGATCTAAGTGCTTGGTTTATAGCAGAAGCCAGTGACTCTTTTTTTTCTCTCTCTGCATTCTAATTTTTATAGAAAAGCATGGCTGTCCTTGAAGGTGGCCCTTCTACTTTGAAAATGTATAAACTGGACACAGTGGTCTTACTCAGAATATGACATTTATCATCATTTGTGAGGGGGGCAGAACTTATGTAACTCACTGGTGGCTCTGCCACTCATGTGTTATGGTCCTGCCCACTATCACTCATCACGATAAATGGCATATTCCATGCCAGGCTATTATGCATCTCATATTTACACAACACCATCTGTGATAAATTTGCCCACATAAATTGCTAAAAATATATTTTTTTAAGCTACAGCATTGACCACAAGTATACTATGTGTACAGCCTACCAACTCACCTCTGTAGCAGCAGCACTGCCCCCAAGGTCACGAGAAACGAACAGGTTGACGATGGGCCTGCTGATTCGCTGGGTGGCTAGAATTAATGCCAAAGGCCACCAGAAGCTCAGCATCTTTCTAATTGTGGCATCACCCTGCAGCAAGTGTAAGAGAGAAAGAAAAGTCTAATGAAGACATAAATAAAACCAATATAAAAAAAATAAATGATGGTACCGACAGGTAACTGTAGTTCTTATTAAGCCATGCCATTCTGTAAATACCATCACAAAATTATGCTTTGGACAATACAGATAAGTTTAAGGGATCTGATGAAAACAAGGATAGACCATTCCAATACCTGTGATGAAGTACAATATGCTTGAAACACTGGGGCAGTAGACACCTTTTCATGCTGTTTGCATGTGCTTGGTTTAGCACCAGGAAAAGCACAATAGAGGCACTTTAAGAATTCAGCAGTTGATGCAGTTCATACAGTGAAGGAGGTGACTGCCAACTTCCTACTTCCTCCCTAAGTTTGCAAGATGCCGGACCTCAAATTATATGTTGCCTGGACAAACTGACAGCTTATACCCAACACGCATTTTGTTTTTTACTGCTGTTGAGCAGACTCTATAGACCATAAGGTCTTCTTCTGCTGGCTAATTCGTATGTTTATATGCTTCCATGAAAATCCAAATGCACCCTTACTTTACTTACCAGGTATTGCTATTAGCATGAATTATTGCTACTAACATCATCTGATTGCAACTAAAACAGCCAATCATGTAAAAAAAAGTATGATACCCCATTTAAAAAAACACATAACTGACAACTCTTGGTGTGTGCAAAAAAGGTAACATCTTGTTTCCATAAATTCATGCAACAAAGTGCTCCGAGCATGAACTTTGGAGTGTTTATGAGAAATGGCAGCTGGACAGTCCCTAAATGCCATATGAGGGTAAAGGTCCCCAGATCCAGAGGGTGACTGGCAGGGATTATGTTGTACTTTGGACCACCCTTGCTATAATTAATGCAACTTGCATAGGGATGGGAAGTCTCTCACCCATATCATGAGTGGGCAACTCAAGCAACCAAGCTTCTCACCTTCATGGCACCATGCACAGCCAGAATCTATCATAAGCAGTGCTACAGCTGTACTCCTGCCCCCAGTGCCTGTCCCTCCCTTTAGGCCTCTTCTGGGCTGGAGATCACCTGATTTTACTTCCCACTGTAATCCTGCCTGGTGGTCCAGTGCTCACCCACCCACTCACAAGTAAATAATCTGTCCCTGGTATCCAATCCCTCCTCCTAACCCCATTCCATTTCGCCAATTCACTAACAAATGGTCCCACATCATTTTCTGTCCCATACTTGCTCCTTTGGTTCCCATCACGAATCAGCACCCCCTTCTGCCTGCCATTAACATTTTTTTTTTTCTAAATACATTTTATGCTCCCTGTGGAGCTGACAGGTGACTCCAGCTCCTCCCTCGGAGGGGCTCGCTCTCTGGTCCCTGACTCTCCTGCACCCAACCCTCCCAGCAATCCCCCATGGGTTGCCCCCTCCCCCCATGACAGGGCCAAGGGCAAAGGGCATCAGCTTTCCCCCCTTCCCCGGAGACCAACATCCAGACTCCGGGGGGTTGGTGCGGGCACTGTGGGGCTACCATGGAGCCTGCCAGCACCATTTTCACTTTTTCTGCCACTTCCCTTGCTGCGGTTGCTCGTGCATGTGTGAAGGCATGTGCACACAGTGATCTGCGGCACCCTCCCTATGCTAGCCACTCCCGTATGCACTACTCTCAGGCCTCCTCCCAGGGTCAGCCTTGCAGCGGGCGTGACTGGGTCCCCTACCTGGAAGAGGACAGCTTTCATACAGCCACTCAATCCAGCTCCAGGCCTCTTCTGCTGCCAACCCCTACGACCCTGGCTTATTCCCAAACCCAGTTTGCTGTCATGGTGCCTCAACCATCAGTACCACCAGGCTGGCCTGCCATTAACATTTCTACAGGCAGGTTGTGTAGCAAACTCTGCTCTTCCGTTAATGGTGGTTGCTTTGCGTTGCACATGACCTTATGGGTCATTTGCATGGCAACTCCCAGCCCTTTCCTCACACAATCACAATGGGCCCTATGCACGAAGGTGTGGAGTGGCTACGCACCATGTATCTTGGGCGCGTAGCTACCCTACACCCACTGCATTCCCCATGTGGTATGCACTAATGGGGGGCGCGTGAACCCAATGCACCTGATTCCCCACAACTGTGGACAGCACCACACCGGGGGCATTCTGGGGGTGTGCCAGCACTACATGGTATTCACTAAACCGTGTAGTGCTGGCTGCAGGGGTGCAGAGGATGGTGGCAGGTATGCCAGCTGGGACCAGACGTAACTTGGTATGCGCCCCCACAGATGCCACCCGCCAGTCCCGAGAGGACCGAGAAACATCCCGAGTGCTGCCCCAGCCCACAAGGCTGATCAGAAGGACTGGGGCAGCTAAGCGTGGCATCGGCATGTCCGGTGCCCACAGGTGTCGGTGCCATGGGGCAGGGCCACCGGCGTACTCCCAGGACAAGGCTGCATCATTTGGGGGGGGGCAGTCTTCCATGCCAGACTGTTGGAGGTGTGTGTTTGCGTGGTCTGGGTGCCCACCGGGGCTACACATGACCCGGACCCGTGCCTACAGGTGCAAGGGATTGACTCCTGGATCCAGGACAGGCATCCGATTCAATGCCCGCCTGGGTCTGCAACTCCGCCCTTAGCCGCCCTGCAGAGTCCTGTGTGCCGGGGATGAGGAGCCGCGGACAGGTGGCCGGCATTGGTGATTGTCAGTGTCAGTGGCTCAGTAGGTAGCACACTCGCCTCTGAGGCCGGGAGATCAGAGGGCTGTGGGTTCAGTTCCCACATCTGGCACTTGGGTTAATATCCCAGTACTGACACTGTAGTGCAGCATGAGAGGGGTGCTGCACTTCTGAGGTGCCGTCTTCCGGATGAGACGTTAAACCGAGGTCCCATCTGCCTGGATTGGTGGTAGTTCAGGTGGATGTTAAAGATCCCATGGCACTTATCGAAAAGAGTAGGGGAATTTCCCCGGTGTCCTGGCCAAATTTCCCTCATTCACTAAAAATACCACCAACAGCTTAATCTGGTTCAAGGTCAGTTGGTATTCATCTGTATCCCCCCCGGGTCATGCCTGAAAATAGGCAGGATTTGTCTAGTGCACTTACCCGGTCAACAAAAGCTAAATAAAATAAAATAAAATAAAATAAATGCGGTGTAAGGTGCACTTGTCCCGCGGGGTGCAGGGGAGTGGGCAGATTACCTGCTTTCTCGTGCCCGCCCGCTTAGTAAGGGCCTTGTTTTAATGACCATGTATACAGAGGCTTCTGACCCCGTTATGCACAGAACAATGGCGTGCAAAACAAGGGACTTGTGCTAAGTCATCATTGTGACCCTACCCTAGCAACTGTGTATAGCACCCAAAGCATTTTTAAATTTGCTTGTGCTAATAGTTCAACTATATGGCCCACAATTATCTTTCCATTCCCTTTTCTAAAGCAAACTATGTGCTATGTTCTGATCGCATAATGATTAATTTCTCATGAAGGCCTGTTAAAGTGAATTTAAAAGCTTTCTGAAACCGTATTTGGGCTTCCTAGCCCAATACCTTATGTCAGCATTAGCTAGTTTCTGCCCAAAGTGTTTTCTAATTGTGTCCTTTTAGGAAGGTAAGGGATCGTAACTGCAGGTAAACCCAAGGCCAGCTTATCCTTTCCACTTCCTGGTCTGCCAGCCCTGCCACCATGCTGGGGGCGTTTTGTAGATGTCTAAGCAGGAGAGCGAGGGTGCACCCTCCCAAGTCTATGGGGACATTTTCAGTGGCCTGGGCCTGTCTAGGTTCAGTTATGTGACCCCAGTCCTGCAGACTCTGCACTGGCTGCCTGTCAGGTGGAGGGTCCTTTTCAAGGTGAGTTTGCTCACTTTTAAGGCCCTATACAGACTGGGTCCAGGCTACCTGACTGAGCTCCAGACATCTGCAACCTCTGTCCGCTCCCTCCGCTCCTCATCTAGGGGCCTCCTGGATGTTCCCAGGGTTCAATGCTCAAGACATCGGCTGACCATGCCTTTAGTGTCGTCGGGCCAACCCTGTGTAACTCGCTACCATCTGCAGTCCAGGAGGTTCCTTCTACTGAGGTATTCAAGCAGAGGCTAAAAGCCCACCTCTTCCGCCTGGCCTATCAGAGTAGACCTTCTTTCTGCCGACTGACTGAGTGATAATATCAGTGGCCTATGATTTTGATTATGACTTTTGGTATTTTATATCTATTTATTAATGTCCCGTTTTGTATTATTTCTTTTAATGATATTACTTGTACTGTTCTTAGTGTTTGACGCCTACAGCCTCTGGGACTGGGTGCCATAAAAATAAAATTTGCCTTGCCTAAATGAATATAATTATAAATTATACTTTGGGCAGAAATTGGCTAACTCTGCCAAAAGGTATTGGTCTATGAAGCCCAGGTGTGTCCTGGAACATTGCTTTATGTGCCTTGTCAAGGGAGGCAGTATAGTGTAATGATTAAAAGAACTAAGCTTCAAACCTGGAGAACTGGGTTTGAATCCCACAGCCATCACTTGCATACTGTGTGACCATGAGCAAGTCACTTAACTTCTTGTACTCCTAGGATGCACCTGGAAAGAAACCTTGGCATAGTGTGTCTTCCTGGCTCCAAATTGTAAAATAACAAAATAGAAAACTGGGGCTTCCTACCATATGCTTTGGATGGGACGCAGCAAACAACTAATTCAGTCTATATCACCTTCTGGCATACCTCCCAACTTCCCCACATTAGATTCACTACTGCTCTGTTTTAGGAATGATCGGATTCTGATTTTTGAATTCAGATACATCAGAATTCGATCCAAAAGTTAGGATTTAGGACTTTCAGATTAGTTGTAGAAAATCATAAATCCTAATCAATCAGATTCTGATCGGATTTCAATTAGACTCGGATTCAAAAATCTGAAATTCAACTCTGAGATTTAAAGCTGAAATTGGAAATTAAAGTACTTGGACTGGAATCAGATTTCGGACTTGGATTCTCCGAAAATTCAACAATGGGCTAACAGATCAGATTTTAAGATATCCAGTCACCACTCCTGTTTGGCTGCCTATGGCTTTTATTTGTTAACACACAGACTATGTTACCAAGAATTGCAAGAGTCAGAGCAGAAGAAGGGCACTCTATTTACATTAGCCCTTGAGTAGACCAAAACATCGCTCTAGTTTTTGCATCTTTTCTTTGTTTTCTTGTTTTTTGTTTTAGAAATGTTCCCATGTTTGGACAGGCGACTCACTTTGAGTCCTTAAAGGAGAACAAAAGGCCCCAAAAAGTAATATGTGTTCAAAAGTGCCCTCACGGGAACCATTTGCCATATCTTACTGCAAAATCCACTTGCCATTTTTCAAATGGAGGAAATGAGATTGTTAAAATGTGTTATTCAGTGTTGGGCTTGTCAAACGAATGGGTATTATAAGATGTTGCCTCCAATATTCCACCATATATAGGGACCTGCAGGACATGGAGTGCTATTGTTTATCAGCATTGTATGGTTACCAGTTTGTTTTTTAGGATCATGGGGTAATGGCATCAGTATTTGACCATGTCTGCCTTTGTACTTGTGATTTTGAACAATCCAAGCTCCTCTGTTTGAAAAACAGTAAGCAGATTCTTGCAGTAAGATATGGCAAAAGGCTCCTGTACGCACACTAGACTAAACACAGAGGGCAGGATTTTTAAATTAGATTCATCCACCCGCATTTTCAAGGTGATCTTCCGTCTACACTGTTAAACCACCTGTTAGTAGATAGTCCAGCAATCTGGCCACAAAACATGGGGCTTACATTAAAAAAATTACGCATGTACCATTTCTTTTCATGTTTTTTGTTTTGTTTTACGCATGCCCTATTGTGTTGACCCATGCATCATTTGTTTGATGTAAGCTGAAATCGTGAAAACTGTTGCAAAGACGCATACCCTTTGTAGATCAGGGCTCCTACATTTTTGGCACAATTGGGTTGATGACGATGCAGGTGGTTCTGACCATTTTGACCCTTCCCCATATTAATTAATTTGAGCTTTTAGTTCTCCTTTAAAGATTAAGGGGTAGGCTGTGTCAAGGTATACGATCGATAGAAGGGAAGAACATTTAGCAGTTTGTTCTTAAAGCAGTGCACTAAAGTTGGGCAAAACAAAATCTGTCCCAATCCCTTTTAACTATTAAAAGATTTATTCATTTCTAAATTTAGACAAGGAAAGACCCACTGAGTTGTGACAGCTTGTTTTCAGGTTCATCAGGGTGGGTTGGTGGGGATGTTACATGGACCTCTTTTATTGACAGAAGACTGTTGTTGGCTAGAACACCAGGAAAACCACCTTATGAAAAAGTCACGGTATCTTTATATAATTGCTGGTGACCCCCTTTATCACACTGTTTACTAGCATTTGCAAAACACTGTTATAACTCAAAAAACGGTCACTACAGCATTTTGCTTTAAAAATCCTTTCACTGCCCCAGTGTTTCATTGTCATTCAATCCTAGCCTGCCACTTTACTGGCTCTTAGTTTGTCTGTGTGCAGGACACACAACACAAGCAACATGGCAGCTCCATTTTGCCGGTACGAACCACCCTTGCTGACATGTGCCATCGCCTACTAATCCCCACACAAGTATGACTTTTTTAACTATTTTTGTGGTTGGTCCTGCCTTCAGAACAAAAAAAGATATATATAAAGTTGATCCTGCAACACTTGTGCTTTGGTCGGGCCTTCGGCAGGCAGTCAGTCGGATCGGGAACCGACAGTGGCTGACTGACTAACTGTTCTTGTGGTGCTACATTAAAAAGCACCAGTAATTACAAAAAATAACGTCTAGGCAGGTGTGTGTTTCATTATGTTTTTTTACACACCCTTGGTGAGTGATGAGCTCATAAATCTCTTGAGCTTTGCTCTCGAGGTTTATGGCTCATCATTCACTTCGGGTATGTAAAAAAACATCATAACACACGCCTACCCAGTCATTATTCTCTGTTTACTTTAAACCTATTAACCAGGTAAGCAAACAGAGAACAAAGCTGACTGGTTTCCAGCTGCACCAGGATATCAATCAGAGATGAGCAGAAGGGATAAAGTTCTTGGTGTGGGACTAGACCCCAAGCCCTTCCCGTCTTCTTCCCCCAGCGGCGAGAATGCAACCAATGAGCATGCAGCTAACTGAGGCACTAGCATAGCTTAAAGGTTCCAGACATATCCCCATTTCATTTGCTTGTAAAATGTTCTTGTTACAAGAATTCTGTATCTGCTTCCATTGGCTAAGGAACTACATTGTGGACCTGACAAGGGTTAGGGCTGAGGAAATAATAAAAATATATCGTGCACTGTGATGGGAATGTGACCAGACTTTTATTATTTTATTTTGTTAGTGTAATTATTTTTTTTGTTTCTACTTATTGTCATATAAGCTTTCTTTCTGATGTGAGTCCTTTACATAGGGCATGCACAATGGATTCCAGGTCACGTGTCCCAGCAGCAGACCCTGGGATATCTTACGTTGAAACAAGACAAGATGGGAGAGTGCGAATTTTCCCACAAAGGCATTCTGAGCAGGCAGGATGCAATAAAGTAATAAGACAGATGTAAGGAAGTGCTAGGTGGGAAACAACAATTTGGCTTGGACATGTGAACATACACACACACACACACACACCCACCCCACCACACACATGTACCATGCAGTCACGTGGGTGGGAAATTCTGGAGGGACTGTCACTCTGAGGAGAGGTTCCACCCTACAGCCCTGAGCACATAACATGAGCAGCTGGACCCCAACACGCTCTCTGACTTTCTACAGCCTTTGAAGAGCATCAGACTCTCTTGGTGAGTGTCCCAGAGAAGGAAGGGGCCTCCGGGAGGGCCCTACTCGATAGCTAACTTATCTCTGTGGGGGAAGGGCAGTCTAGGCGAATGTCCTTTCAAGTGAGTTGGCAGGTAAATATAGAGCCTAGTGTGAGACTAGACTGTGAGCTTTTCCAATGTCATCTGTCTAACTGCATTACTTTTCCTTTACTGTAAATTGTAAATCTTTTGATATATATATATATATATATATCATGTTTATAACTATATGTAGTATTTATAGTACAGACTCTATTTTTAGAGAACCAGTGGCTGTGCATCCTTATTAGAAAGGTAATTTTAATATTTCTACTGGTAAGGTGAGCAGTCTCTGTTTAAAGTTCACCATCCAGGTGCATACTACCATATTTCACTGTGTTTGACCTTCCACGTCCCTGAACTGGACAGAGGTATTTCCTGACATAATCAGGTGGGGGCTGCAGAAGAAGTGAATCACCCCAGACAACCCTGTAAGCTAGTACAGCCCAAAGGGTAGTCTGTCACATGCACCAATAGGAAGCATCTAGAAAAGTAGATTTAAGTGGTATGCAAACATTGTTTTATTAACTGCAGCTTGCAGCTAGGGCTTTTTTGGAAAAAAACCCAAAACATTTCTGTTGCATTGCTACGTTAGAGCAGTGTATGTTTTTTTCCCATAAAAAATAAAAGCGTTATAAAATGGTCCCCATGAGGTACTAATGGGATCTTTATACATGTTCTGTTATTACTCGGATATGTTAGGTAGTGTGGTCCTGTTTATTGGACCTACATAGATATATACAGTAACAGAGATGTGATAGTACACAAAGTTGTGGCCCAATCTACAGCTGTTGCTGGCCAGTGCATCTCTGCTTCCCAACGTACTGTATCTCTGTAAGCCTAGCTCATGGAAAGCAGCCACATTACCGGCCGCCCCTGGTCACAATTGCAGAGTTCAGTTTAGTAGCAGGGAGCAGCCAGGGGGCGGAATGTGGCCATACACCAGACTTCATATCAAAGCTCGGGTTGGCTGGTAAGTGGATCCCCAGTAGGAGCTTATGGGATACAGTGGTCCAACTTGGACTGACATATCCCCTTTCATGTCACAACTTTTTTTTAAATTAACTCTTTTTTTGTGTACCCTCCCAATCGTCCGCAGCTTAGCAACAAGGTATGGTGTGTGTGTGTGTGTGTTTGGGGATGCTGTGTTTTAGGCTCAGGATCAGACTGGAATATATATGGACACATAGTGGAACTGTCTTTGTGGGCTCACTTGAAATTTGCAGCAGCACTGGAAAAATGTATACCATGTCACACAATCCTCATCTAATACTGCTGCTTATTATCTGTCTGCTCCCCCTTACAAAGCAACCAATATTTCTTTTAAGCTTTATCACTGTAAATAAAAATGATTTTTTTCCCTATATCTAATTACCATATTTCCTTCTGTTACCTGTCCTTTAGCCTTTCTTTGATGTATCTACTGCCATTTAATTTTGTTTCTTCATCCTGGCTCCCCCAAATAAGAACGTAGTTACTCAAGGGGTGGTTCCACCTATCCTGAGACCCACAGGGGTTTCCCCTAGCTCCTGATGGCCACTCTGAACTTGTCTGGGGCAGCACCTGGCACCCACGTTGAGTGCGTTGGGCACTGGATCTGGCCTTTAGTTTTAGGACCAAACACTTTGTGATCTTGCTAAAGGATGACAGGATCTGTGTGACTCACAAGTTTGTGCATTTAACTTCAATATACAGTACATGATGTATACAGGAACAACAGGTGTCACACTATTTAGTGAGTCAAGGTTTCCAATAACTAACATAGCTACCAACATTCTTCTCTGTTTTCTTTCATTAGTTCACTTCCAACTCTGAGTCTGCAGTGGTTGGGTTGGAACAGTCAAACATGGAAACCAATCCAAACAATTGTTTTTTTTTTAATGTTGATGTTTTTAGGTAACCAGTCTTCAGTTTGATAGTACTGCTGATAGTCTTCAGAAAAGTTGTCCTCCGTTGTTAAACCTACCCCTAATTCAGGTCCACTTCTGTCAGGAATGATATCGTGAATGTGTTTGTAGTAGCCCAGGCCCAAAACGGTGCAGCGAACTAGGGCCCCCATGTACAAGGAAAGGATGGGGATGAGAAGTGGTTCCATACACTCCAAGTGACTGTGCAGCAAAATGGCTACAAAAACCACCTGGAAGACAAAAAAAAAACAGAAGGACAGTTCAAGGCATAGGAAGAAATCACATGTCTTCAGGCTGGGCAACCAACTCAACAGGTTTACCAGCCCAGGACACTATCACCAGTCCCCATACAGAATTTTTAACACATTCAGAAGCATCAAGTCTGTTAATATCTTCATCATAAAACATATTTCTAGCCATTTCTGCAGCACAAAGAGGACTCTGAAACTGGGGTTCAAATGACTTACTCAAGTCACACACACACTGAGTATGTTGGCACTGGTGAGATTTGAACCTGTGATGTCCTGGTTCCAAAGTTAGTGCTCTAATCAGTAGACCACACTGCCTCCATCTCCTATACATCATGAAAAAACAGTAGGATCTTTTTTTCTATATGTATTTTTATGCTTTTACCCCTGCTCACTGAAGAATCCCGGGACCCCAGCAGACACGGTGCAGTGCATGCACATGGAGGTACACACACACCTCGGTACCATCTCGGCCCCTTCTGCCCCACCCCTGCCTCTTCCTGGGCACCCCGTAGCCCGAACAGCCATCTGTCCTCCACCAGGTGGCAGCCAAGGGCAGGGGGAAACCCCTAATCCCTCCTTGGGAGAGGACAGCCACCTCTCAGCAGTTCAATGGTGCTCCACGCCTTCCCCCCTGCCAACCCCTGACCACCTGGGCTCACTTTCGAACCTGCGTTGCCGGCGTGGTGCAAGGTGTGGTGTCCAGCACCTCAATCCTCAGCGCCACTGGGCTGGCTAGAAGGATCTTTTTTATGGAGGAAATGAATGTTATCCAGGACACTGAGGTTATATCCAACACGTTTTACATGGAACCACCTGGAGAGGCACCAGAAATAGGAAGAGGGAGCTTCGGTTTAGCATCTCATACTTAGAGTGGCACCTCCAGTGATTCAGTAACCCCTTGCTTTAGGGTTACACTGCAGTGTCACTGCTGGGTGCGACAAACCAAAATCCTTAGACTAGACCCTGAATACCTGTCATACTGCTGACAGAGTGAGACTAGTGTGTGACCACTTAGTCACCAGAGACAAATATCTTTCTATGATAACTGAAAATATCCACACCTTGTCAAGTAAGGTCCTTTTAGCTCAGGGGTTTCTAAGAAAAAGTTACCTAACTTCTGTCACTAAGTTTCTTCTGAGGAATGTAATGTATGGTCACACTAATTGCAGCCTCTCCATTTTGAGTGTTGCCCCAGTGAAAGAACATAGACTTCTCTTGAAACTTAAGTTTATTGATCCAAAATAACATAGAACAATAGAAAATGACATAACCAGGATAAAATTGAATAAGTCAATGATACATTAATAATCACTAAAAGTATGGAGTATCTCCTGGCTAACAATATGAAGCTGACTAAATGGGAAATGCAAAAAGATAAACCCAGCAAACTGAACGGAATAGCAAAGAGAAGATGATTCAAACCCTGCAATCTGCCACTGTCACATGCTCCCTGACCTCCCAATGTCAGATCATTAGCTAATCAGTCTAGAAGGCAATGACTACATCATTTGGAAAATCAAACTGTGTTCATACTAAACAATTTTTTATGAATTTTAAAAAGAGAAAAACAAGTGTAACTGGCCTCTCACTTCCCCTTCAGTGACAAATTCTGACTGCAGAATTTACTGTCGGATTTGGCCAAATAACCAAACAAGATCTATTGTAGTATTCAAGTAAAGATATACTGGGCCACTACTATACGTGCAACAATGTATTTATTTAAAGAATTTCACAAGGAGAAACATACTGAGCTAAACAGCTAGTTTCCAGATGTGTTCTGGTGGAAGGGCATGAGGAGAGTGAAGTAATAAGTTACGTCAGTAAAGTTACAATTAAAATAACAACAGTAAAAAAATACATGGTAGACAATTCAGGGAGATCTACTGGCAAAGCTAACTGAGCCACGAGAGCATACATCGTGGCTCGATCCCTCCCCCCCCGTAGTGCCAATATATATTTTGTGTAAAAAGTACCTTCCTGCTTGTAAAATTCAATTTCTCCCATGGTGGAGCCGGCATTTTCTATCAATGGGTACAGACCCCCCCCGAGATCACACTGGCAAAAACCTCAATATGATGACACAGTTTTGCCTCTTCCTGTCTATTGCCCTTATGTACAGAGATATAAAAATCGTTGTAATTTCTATGCCTGGTGCTATTTTTACAAAATGGAACTATATGCCATGTGTGTGCCGGCACACACCTGGTATATAGTCACATTTTGTAAAGATGATGGTGGAGTAGTTTTTTTTTGGGGGGGTGTCCCTCAACGGGACTGCTCAAGGCCCTTATGGGTCTATTCCAGGTTCCAAGAGGACATAGAAGGTGTCCTGTGGACCTGCGACTATTTGGATGGAGACTCCAGGAGAAACTCTCCAGCAAGCATCTGTTGGGTGTCTCTAGATGTGGAGGTCACACATGTGTGCTGAGCTCTGCCAAAAGGTATATTCTTGTTGCCCAAGGAGATCCAAGGAAGCCCATCCTTAATCTGTGCCAGGGCCGATGACAGGATCCCAGGGGGGCCTGGATTATGGTCATGGAGATAACATCTAACTCTAGTGTAGATTGAGCAGGTTGGGTAATCTACCCAGAAATGCATGAGCATGGCTGCTGTAGCACTACGTAGTTCTATAGTCTACATGTCTCTGTCTGTGTTATATGTTCCAGTGTTTAAGTTGTGCCTTTGTGAAGGGGATGGGTAAATTGTAATGTAGGTGCCCCAGTAAAGGGACCCAGGAAACTCTTAGGCAAAGAGACCCCTGTATTTGCATGGTGTGCTGTCTTCCCTAGGGAGAAGCCTGTATTTCAGTAGCATGTTTAATACATATCACCATCTGCTTCACTCTACAGTTCTGCTGAGGGCAATCAGTTTTGTACTGGTGGTGTAAAATGTTGTACACAGCCATATGCCAAAGGAAACTTTCTAGCCCACACCCAAATGTCCAATGAGTTTAAACAACCCTAGCCAGTTTCCTTTGCATGCCAAGGGCTTCTATAGGGGCCAGGGGGCCAGGCTAGGGAGAGGGGTTGGATTCAAATGATGCTGCTGGCTGCTGCCATAGAGTCCTTTATTACTGTAATGTTTAGAACCATGGGGTGGCGGGTAGGAAACTACTGAAATGAGGAGGGTGTGATCAGAAGACTAGCTCTGACCACCTGGGGAAGGTTAGTTTTTTTTTTTTTTAACTTGAATTATATTTATTCCTGAATACCAAATACATAAATAACTACAGTATTAATTATTGGGTCCCGAATATTTGGGAACCCTGCTAGTCACTGTATTTGGAAATAGATTTTAGGGGTGTGCACACCCCCACGGTAACATACATCATGGGCTGGATATTCAAACTGCGCCATTCATAGGCGCAAGCCTCATCCATGAAAATAGTTACGCTAGGGTAGAATGGAGATATTCAAAGGAGTTGCGCTATTGAGCAACCCTTTGAATATCACCCCCAGCCACAGCCACTGTGCATGGCGCAGTGGAATTGTGCCACCACAAGTTGACAAAGTGGAGCATTCAACTTGGTGGCATTAAGTACCATTGCGCCATGCGCAAATCCCGATATTCAAAAGGTGACATGCAAATGGGGCTATAATTCATGCAAGGCGCGGGGGGGGGCCATTTGCATCTGATTATGGCCCCATTTGCATGCCATTAGCATGCAGGTGCGCCGATCCCCGAGGACTTGCGCCTGGCGCCTGCCAGGCAGCAGCCGCCGGGGACCGACACCTCTGCAGCCCATTCGTGGGCAAAGAGCGTAAAACCCCACCACCACCACCCCCACTGCCTGATCGCTGGGCATAGCTTAAATACCCCCCACACCAGCCTGATCGCTGGGCAGCAATGTGTCTCCCCCAACACATCCCTGGTGGTCCAGTGGACCGATAAGCCCAACGCTGGCTGAAGTAATGAAACACCCCCACCTCCCGAATATATCCCTGGTGGTCCAGTGGACCGAAAATCCCGATCACGGGATGTAGTTCAACCCCTCCAACACATCCCTGGTGACTCTAGTGTCCCCCCCCACCCACCCACGAAGCCCCCCACCCCGCCTCCCGCAGCCGGGCGGGTAGCAGCATCCCACCCGCTCGTTACTTGCCGCCGCCGATCGATGTGGTTAGACGCTTATATAAGAGCCAATGGGCGTGCCCAGACTCAGATTAGATAGTCCAGTTTTGTGAATGAATTTCATTCACAAAACTGAACTGTCTTGTATGGAGCTGCACGCCATTGGCTCTTGCTCTGCACCACATGCGTGCAGCCTTACCGGGCAGTCAGTCGGCGGACGGGTGGATGTTGCTGCCGCCGCGGGGGGGAGCGGGTGGTGGGGCTTCGTGGGTGGGTGGGGACACTAGGTCACCAGGGATGTATTGGGGGGGTTGACAACTACATCCCGCGATCGGGATTTTCGGTCCACTGGACCACCAAGGATATGATCGGGAGGTGGGGGTGTGTGTTTGAAAACTCCAGCCCGCGATCAGGCTTATCGGTCCACTGGACCACCAGGGATATATTCGGGAGGTGGGGGGTGTTTCATTACTTCAGCCCGCGATCGGGCTTATCGGTCCACTGGACCACCAGGGATGTGTTGGGGGATACATTGCTGCCCGCGATCGGGCTGGTGGAGGGGGACACATGCCCGAGTCGGGCTGCAGGGGCAGGCCACAGGTGGCAGCTGCTGTGTTGCGCCTGCAATACAGCAGCTCACCTGTGGGTGGCCTCGACTTAAGCCTTTTTTGGCTCAAAGTCCTGCAGGCGCAGGTTGGGGTTGCGCCAGATAACCTGCACAGCCCGCTGAATATCGGGCTGTGCAGTTTATGCATGGTTCCTCCCCATCCAGTTGAGCATGCATTCATTTGCATTGTGCTGTTGCTCAGCCTGTTTTCAGTGGCGCAACTGCCTCCTGCTGAATATCGCAGAATGGCGCATTCTCGACTTCATGCATGGCGCAACCCTTTGAATATTGGCCCCATATCCCTTACAGGAAACATAGTTACAGAAGTTGAGTTACTTTTCTACTAACAGGAACATGATATATGGTGTTGCAGCAGTTGCAGACTCCTAGCAGTATGGTAGAACAGGTCCCAGCAACTACTTTGGGAAAAAGGTTATGAAAGAAGTTTTGAATCTTACAAAGGTGTGTGTTGGGTCCAGGTAGCTAGTCTACAACCACCTAAGGCCCTGTCCATATTAACACTTTTACTAGTTTTGAACCATTTTAACTCTGTTAAATGGTTTAAAAGTCTTATGCAACACTGTATCACGTAAAACAGTGCTACAAAACCGTGTTTAAAAACCATGCTAAAAACTTGTTCAGAGCAGGGTTTTAGCACAGTTTCAGACCAACACGGGTACCTTAAACCATGTTAACAGCAATGGTCTAGATAATGTTTTGTACTGGGAAGTATTTATTGCTAGCTTTTTCCACCTGGTAGTATTTTCACCTAAATGGTAGTAATACCATCCACTAACCTGTCTACCCCCCAACCTCTAAAGCAAGTCTCAAACTCTTGAGTGCCTGCAGTCTTGCACTCTCTCTGTCTCATATGCTGTGGTGTCTTAACATATTTCTCTGCTTACTGCCCTATAATGCTGTGCCCCTGTTTTTAATATTTTTTTCCATGTTGCTGCTATCTTTCTGGCCAGCCACTGGGCTGCTCCTGAAATTGGCCCCTGTACCGTACACAGCTAATGTTGTTATTTGTCCCCAACTTGTCAGTGTGTGGCTGCATAATTAACTGGTAGCATTGCATGGTGTTACCAATTGTGAGCAAATGTACCAACACACTGTAAATGTGCAGGGTGGGAAACAACTTCCTAAAATCAGAAAGTGGGAGTAAATCATGCAAAATGGTAGTAAAATAGTCCTTTACTCCCTTTATCTGTTCCATTGGTTAACAGTAGTGTGGATGCAAACCATGCTGTAACACGGTTTAAAGCAACCTCCTCATCCTTCTTGTGGCTTTTACATGATGCCAAATGAACAGGAGAGGATTTACTTACATCCTCTAGCTTGCAATGAGCTTCTGAACAAAATGATGTAATTTTCAGTCGACTATGTTATCAGCAAACAGTCGAGGTAGTGCTACAACCTCACGCTCATGAATCTCGAGTAGGCAAGCATGGTGTCAGTGCACAGTGTGGACTTCCAACAACCATGCTCAAGCACGGAAATTAAACATTTTAAAAACGCTTTTTAAAATACATGCCAAGATGAACTGGGCCTAACAGTGAGCATCCCTAGCAGCTGCAACTGAAGCTGCTGTGCCTCTAGTAGAATGGGCACTTATTTTTGTAGATATCGCTTATGAACATACAAATGTGCCAGCAGAAACAGACCAGCTTTGTCAGCTTTAGGATAGAAGAAACTGATACAAGGAACAATCCATCATGAGATTGTTCTTTTTGCAGCAGGATGGCCATTTCCTGCTTCACTATATGTTTTAAACAACTGTTTTTTTTTTGTTTATAACCAAGAGACACACTAAGCAGCTTGTTTACAGGTGCGACCTAGGGCACAGGGAAGTTAAGTGACTTGCTCAGGGTCACAGTATGCAAGTGGAGTCCATAGAGTAGAGTCCAATCCAGTTTCTTGACAACCTGCTCACACTAAATGCAAAAAACTGTCACCATGGTCTTGGCACCAGGCAAAAACTTGTTACCCTCCCTGCCCCCCAATGATCACCACCCTGATGGTTCGCCACTAGAGCTAGTCCCAACTTTCAAGTACCTGGGTGTTTGGCTGATAGCCACCTTAACTGCTCCACTCACACTGAGGCCATCTGCTCAAACTCTGGCCCAAACTCGCCATCCTCTATCGCCACAAAACCAGCTTGTCTACCCCACCTGTTGTGAGCTTGTACCAAAACAATCCTACCCATCATAGATTATGATGACATTGTCTCACAGAATGGCCCCAACATCCTCTCTCTCCAGACTAGATACCCTTCTCAACTCTTTCTCGGCTGTTTCTCCACTACCCCCCCATGCACCACCACTGCTTACTCTACTCCGCACTTAGCCCTTGCTCCGCCTTCACTGAGAGCCACCTCTGTGCCTCTTTCATAGTTAAATTTGGTTTGACTCCTACCCACTTACTTCACTTCCCACTCACATCAGCCACTTCCTAAACTACTCTCTTCACAGAGAGACCTACTTGCACTTTCCACCTCCTGACCCACACTCTCATCAGCCAAGCTGCCTTTTCCTACCATCTCCTCTTCTGGAAACAATCTCCCTCAAATCTCGCCTGGCACCCTCTCGTCAGGCCTTCTCCCAACTTCTCAGGCTCCTACCCACCCACTTTGCCCCAATTTTACAATGGTCCCAGCACACAGAGAGGTGCCTCACAGTCTCTACTCACCCTCCCTAGCCCCCCATCTGCACCCTGCCCCTCTCCGCCATCTACTCTGCTCACTTACTGTTTGTTTTAATATAAATATCGACACCTTCCATGTAATAATGTCTGTACATATTGATTATATTCTTCACCTTTGTTACTCCTGTTTTCCTCACTGTACACTTTGTATCCGGGTCACACCTGGAAACGAGCCTCATCTCAGTGTGCTTTTCCGGTCATCAAATTTTAAATAAATAAATAAAAAACATAAAGTGGGGGCTGAGGGATTCGAACTCAGGTCTCCAGATTTGCAGCTTAGAGCTTTAAACCACTGCACTATACTGCCTCCCTCTGTTTTACATCACCCCCATCTGCTCAGTTTTGCATTTGCAAAAACTGAAAACTCCCTTTAATATTAAGGCTGTGCAGCCTTACTTTACTTGGATATGTATGAGCCACATGAAAAAACACACGCACAGTAATGTTATAGATTGGTTCAAATGGAACGCATGGGCAACTTAGGCAAAAATGTCACATTTGTCCTCAGCGCCACTTTCTCATTATGAAAGATCAAATAGTCAGGGTCTATCCAGAGGGTCTGCATCTCATTGACCCTCCTAGCTGAGGTGGTAGTATCTAAAAACAAAGTTTTCCATGTCATATACTTTTGCTCAGAAGAGGCCATAGGTTCAAACAGTGGGCTCACTAGCTGTATTGGTACCAAATTCAAATCCAGTGATGGGACTGGTTCCTTTAGTGGAGGATATAACCCTTTGAAAAACCTTTAAAAATTGGGTTTGTGACCTGTGTTTCTGAATTTGGTGCTTGCTTTATGGGAAGACATTGCTGCCAATGCACTTTCAGTTAGGATGACTATAACCCAGTAGATTCTGAATCGATTATAAGTCCACCTTGGGAGCAGTTTACCTGGACTGCCTGCCTGTACTCTGCTGCCCTCTTGCGGCTGAACTTCATGCTGCTGTAGCTACTGGTTCACTTGCTTGACTGTGTGTGTGGCATGGCGGAGAGAGAGACTTACTGATCTGCAGTCTCTGGCACTTTCTGCATCCTTCTCAGCAGCTGTGGTAGGATTTCTTCTGCTGTGGTCCCAGAAACATTAGGGCAGCCCAGTGGTCGAGTAGGTAGTGGCAGCTTTCTCCTGGAGCCAAGTGGGGAGAACGCTGCCCTACAGAAACCTTAGATTAAGGGACTAAAACCTTTGTACTGTAAGTCAGTCCTAATATTCTTATATATTTAGCTTCTTCCACTTAAGCCACTGATTCTCTGTGTGTAGATTTAGCATTGTTGCCATTTAGCTGAGAAAAGCTGAATATGAGGAATAATCTCCAAAGCCATCGGGAGAGAATTTCCTCATCACCCGGTGTTATCTGGAGAAACTGATTCCTCATCTTCATGAATAAACTCTCGGTTCTCATCAGCAGGGGCACTGTCCAAGTCTCGGTCTGGGACAAGTTTTCCACCTTGTTTCAAAGCCTGGAAAACTGCCACATATATCCTTCATGGAAGGTAAAGGCTCCTCTGTTTGAGGAGGATGTTTCTCGGTTGTCTTTGTAGTAGAATGAACTTCAGAATGTTTCTCATTCTGAGTTTTCTTTGCAGCTGTTGTTTGGTGCAGCTCAGTGAGCACTGGAGAAAAAAATTATTAGCCATATTGCAATTATATGGTGTATTATATAGGTATATACTACAATTTGCAATAATTTTATTAGCAAGCCAAGACAAAAATTGAAGGTGGCCACCAGATGGATTGTCAAGCTCCGGGGCATAATCACTGAACCATGTGGAAATAATGGAGTCCTGTGCTAAGATTGCTGTGTGTAAAGGACCACACAATTGGTCGTCCGATACCATGTACTTTTATTAAGTTACATAAAAGATAAAACAGTGAAGATTGTAATCCACTAACTACCAGACGTTTTCGAGACCCCTGTCTCTTTCTCAAGGTGTAACTGTTATTCATTAGCAATTAGTAATTTTATTAGCCACACATTATTCTGTATTAGAGCTAAATCTGATTTGTGTTAGCCATTGTCTGCTGTTATTAACCACTGTCTACTGTGGCTTTCCATTGCAATAACCTAGTTCAGGAGGTCAGCTGGCCTCTTATGCTTTTTTACTTTGCCATCAGAATGCTGCCTCCAGTGGTTCTATGAGCTCCCTGTTGAAGGTTTTACAGCCATTAAATCACAATGGTCCTTGTTGGAGATTCGGGCCCAATTTTCAAAAGCCCTTTATTGACGCGAGGGACTTGAGTCAAAAACGTTTGACACAAGGGGTGACTTGCATCACAACTTGCATCAAGAGTGATTTTCTAATGCAGTCCATGTCAAATCCTGATGCGGCTGCCCCAAAGCCCCTTTGCACCACAGTTTTGTCCAGCAACTAGGTGTGCCACGTCACAAGGGGTCTTGTGCCATGGCAGAGCTGCAACATCTTTTTGGGGGGATTTTACAAGCCCTGCTGTGGACATAGCAAAAGGCACCACTTAAACCAGCCATGAGGTGGTCTAAGTGGCTTGCGCCAATGGGAGAGGGTCTAACACTGGGCTACTGGATGCATATGGGGTACGGGAGGTAGCAGTGGCGGTGTTGAGGGGACAGCTGGGCATCAGCAGACTGATGCGGCACCTGGCAGGGTGCATTCGCAGTGTACTGTATCAGTCCTTGTACAGTATACATATCATCCCCGGTGGTCTAGCGGACCCCCCACCCTGATCCCCAATGTCCCCTAGAAATATTAATATAGCTTCCCTGGTGCTCTAGTGCCCTTCCCTGATCTCCCCATTAAGTATTATAATTCCATCCCTGGTGGTGTAGCAGACCCCCATCCCTATCCCCGATCACCCTATATATCTGTATATAACTGTCCCTGGTAGTCTAGTGGACCCCACCCCGACAGGTAGTGCCCCACACCCTGCTCCTCCCCATCCCATCCCTGAGACAGCATCCAGCACAGCCCTCCTCTCTTCCACCATGGCTGGCTGCTGACTGAGCTGTCAATGAGCGTGTATTGTATACAGTATGCGCTCACTGATTGGCAGCTCGCTATCATTCATTGAGTGCGTACTGTATATGGTACACACTTATTGACAGCTCAGTTGGCAGCCAGCCATGGTGGAGAGAGGAGGGCTGTGATGGTTGCTGGCTTGGGGATGGGATGGGGGGATGGTGGGACATGGTCTGCCAGGGTGGAGGGTCCACTAGATGAAAATTTGGCTCCAGGTTTCCACCCTTGGGTACTGTATCTCTGAGTCTGATACAGATACAATCAAAAATTATTTAAACAGTTCCTTCTGATTGCAACTAAACATTAACATACAACATACAACAGAATGCGGTATATTTAATCCATAAGTCATGATATGGGTTGCGTTATGCTGGGATAATGGTCCTCCTCATGTGGGTTGAACCACAAGGAGAAGCCCAATTGTTCCACCACCTGAAAAGGGCCATTAGCCCACCATAACACACTCCCTGTTGTGCCTTATTGTGATTATAAAATGGGTCTATTTTAGTAAACTGAATTTATTTTTTAAAAATATTTTTTGGTATTACTATTAAACAAAGTGTTTTTAATGTTTCAATGAAATAGTCCAATTTGGACAAAGGTGTCAATTTCAGCCTGTCAGTAGGTGGCAGTCATGCTGCATATAAGCAGCAGTTTAGTAAGGGCAAAGGGAGGGCAGGTAGTGGCTTCAGATGCTAGTGTGGCATCAGGAGAGAGCAGGCCGCATCAGAGATTTGGATGCTGCTGACTGGATAGAAACACCTAGGAACACTAATTAGTGTAGGGTGCTGGGACATACTAGGCTGTGTTAGCACCTGCATAGTATTATTAACCTGCAGGTTGGATCGCACAGAGTGTGTGTGTGTGTCGGAACTTGCTACAGTCTGTAGTAAGCATGTCCTTTTTTTTCTTTAAAGATAGGTGGTATTTTGCGAGTCCATCTCATTTTCATGCAGTCAGGGAGATGGAGCCGCATAGCATGGCAATCAGTAGAAAAAAAACAACCGCTTAAAAAAACAGCCGACTGGTGTGTGGGAGTAGTAAAAACAAGTTTGTCGAGATTGGATCCTGGCCACTGCTATCAGGGGTTAAGTTAGTGTACTATTGGGACGAGAAGCTATGTTTGATTTTTGCAATATGCTCTTAGATAGAATCATATGGATATTCTGAATGTGCAGAGTCCTGACTGTGAGGGGCTCCTTTCAGCTGTGTTGTTGTGCTGGGATAACAGCCTGGGTGAAAGTACCTCTCAACCAATCAGAAGCCAGCATCCTTTCAACCCATTTCGTAATGAGAAATACAGTCATGCCTTGGACATGTTGTGAGGCACCAGGGCAAGCTGAGTGCCTTCAATCACCCAAGAAAATGACAATATTTAAAGACTCACACATGACAGGGTGTGGTACATCATGGAATATTGACATGTCTTGGTACATTGTGAGCCTAAGTGACTCATGCACCCGAAAAGTGGCAATATCCAATTATATACCAAAGGGAGGTCCTGGACCTAAAGAGTGGGGGACTGGTCAAGAACAATGGTATAATTGTGTATATGAAAATAAAAATGTTTGCAAATATTTATAGTGTATAGTGGACCCTTGCTGCGATGGAAATTAGTGGTTCTCAAAATGTTGTTCTGCTGCAGTTCAAAAGGTCATGGAATGTAATTATACCCTACTGCAGCAAAATGACATTTTGAAAACCTCTAGAGGTTCCAGCTAACTCATGGACTGCACATTGTTTACCTTAGCGGCAGAAATGGACTGATCCATTAGTCCCGCGACAGTAGAATCAGTCGCATCAAAGCCTTACAAGATACAGGATCAACCAGATGTGAGGAAACGCAGGATATACCAGATATTTAGACTTAGGAAAAAAATTTAAAATAAAACAAATGATCCCCTACTCCACAGCTATCTTGCTAAGCGAGCAGTATGGCCACCATGTTTTTTTTTTAAAACCCTCCCAATGTACCTGCCAGCCAATAGGAAGTTGCACTACAAACGTAGCCATGCCTCCTCCTTAACAACCACTCGGCAACCCTAGAAACCAGCCTTTACCACAGAACAGTGCATGGCACATAAAAAATAAAAGGCTGCTAAAAAAGAACTGTAAATGATTTTAGGGGGCACTATACACTATATAAAATATAAAATAGTGGATGGGCATCCTCACACAACCAGTCTGTTTGTGCCACCTTGGGGTTCTGATACATCAGACCTCTTGACCTTCGCTCCTGAGATCTGATGTTATCAGAATCTCTCTGTGGCACAACAGGCTGGTTCTGCATGGATGCCCACCCACTATTCTATATTTAATGATTTTTTTACAGTGCAGGTTTACATTTAGAAAAATAGTTCTGTTACTTTATTATATGGTCAGTAAGTTGTACAGGTTGAATCAGAGCCGTTTGTAAAACATATTGATGAGGAATGGATACCAGGACAGCCATATTATGTGTGAGGTGAATAGGCTGAATACTATAAAGCAAAAATACTGTTTGCTGGCATTTTATTTAACTGTGGGTATATGCCTGGATACCTCATGGCTGTTATAAGGTTTATGTATTTGTTTTAGCCATTGGAAAGTGTTTTAAATGCTCAACAGTGGCCAATATTGCAGCATTAACTGTCATCTCATTCTGTTTAAAGCACTGCTTTTTTCTATGGAGTTTATTTCCCATCTAGTGCCACTGCTTTACCTGGCAGTTACCAGCTACTGCCCAGACGCATCCTCCTCCTCTAACCCCATCGCTGTCTCCCACTGCTTCCCTCTGTGGTAGAGGGGCTCCCTGTAGGTCCATACTCCCTGTCAGCCCAGATATGGATCTAATCACAAGCAACAGGCTGCTTGGTGGGGCCAGGACATGCTGGCAGCTATCATGCTTTGGTGGGGACAGGGTTATCTCCCAGCATCTCCCCCAAGTCCCCCCTCCCACCCCATACAGATGCAGCCTATGCCAGCCATGGGCATGCACAGAGTGTCCATGCAGGTGCAGCAAGCTCCCTGGACCAACTGCAGGGGCAGTCGTGGAGCTGGAATCCACTGCAAGCCCTCACCTACCAAGGTGCCCTGCTGAGCAGCTGCTTCAGCCTGGCCTCTTTCTCGATATCCATCCCAGGTTTGTTGCTAAACCAGGGCTGCCTGTGCTACTGGGGCAGTCAAGCACTTTTTTTATTTGAAATTTTTAGGTTACAACACTCAACACAAAAATACAACAGAAAGTGGCTGCTTTATGATACATTGAAGAATTATGACATAGTCCTTTGGTAAAAGTCTCAATGTCCTTCTTTCTTCAACTATGAGAAACCAAGTGAATCTCCACCTGTATTAGATCAACATAGATATCAAAGGAATACAGTAATCTAAAATATGTAAATTCAGCCATTGATAGGGACACGGAACAAAACAACTTTAGAAATAAAAAATAACACAATGTTAGAGATGACAATACATTAGTGGGATATGAGATAAATATTAATGTAACACCATACACAGCAGTCAGAAACCAAATGGCAGTAGATTACAGTAAATTAAATATTAGTAAGCTTTTCAACACTGTGGAGGCAGTCAAGATAAATGACAGCAGCAACATTTGCAAATCCTAATAAGAAAGTGCACAGTGCAAAAATGGGTGCACCCAACAATTTATCTGCAATAAACAAATATAAATATTAAAAAGATATGGCTATCAGAGTAAGATTATATTATTTGAAATGTGTTTGCCGGGTAAGATCCAAGGGCATAAATGCCCATTAGGGATTAGGGAGAAGAACAAGGGCATGCAAGGAGTAGAGGGTCCTTTAGAGCTCTGCAAAGCAGCGAGTGACTGGGAGCACATTGCAGGTGTTGAGGCAAGGAGTTCCAGAATTTAAGGGCATATACAGCAAAGGCCAGGTGGCCTAAGCCATAGAACATCTGTGTTCTAGGAGAGGTTGCGTCACCAGATCTCAAGGAGCAGGCACAGGAAGGATGCTGCAGGTAGATGACCAGGGAAGATAGGGAGCTAGACCTCTGGAATTTATCAACAAATCGGCCCAGGAAGAAGAAACACTATCTAGCAGGGGAGGGGCAGATCAGGCCAGCATAATGGTGGCAGTTGTGGTGAGTCTCAGGGTGACCAGAGCAAAACATCAGACATTGTCAAAGCAGCATCCCATTTTGAGCAGATGATTTTGCTGGTGACAAGGAATACCAGAAGACCACAGATGAGCCAAGTAACAGCACCCATTAGCATTGACCAGATGGGTAGTAGGGACAGGCAATGTCTGACCTTATAGGCCATGCCAAGTTTAGCATTTACAGACTTGCAGATAGTAGCGATGTGGATGGAAAAGTCAAGAGAGGGATCAAGTGTAACTCTATACCTGACATTGCTAACTTCCGCCAGCAGGGACCCATCAGCACAGGAAAGGGAAAGTTTGGTAGGACTCACACAGAGTTTTGGTTTGGAGCCAGAAAGCATGGATTTGTCTTTTTACAGCCCAGTACTAACTTGCTTGTTGATAGCAATGATTGAATACAAGCAAAGAAATCAGAGTGTGCCAGATGGCTGTCAGGGATAGTAACCGTATTGTAGTAGAGGACAAGGTCATCTGCATACAGCAAGAAGTTACAATGTGTGGAAGAATCAGGGAGATTGTTTATGAAAATTGAGAAAAGATGGGGGTCCAACACTGAGTCTTGGGAAATGCAACAGTTATGTTAGTGAGTTTAGAAGAAAAGGAGTGTAACGTGATGTGCACCTTTCTACCAGACAGGCAGGTTGCAAACCAGCAAACAGCTTCAGGGGAGACACCAAATGTGGTGAGTTTGTTACAGACGAGTGAGTGAGTGAGTGACTAACCAAGTCAAACGTTTTCATGAGATCAATGAACACTTGAATACAATGCCCACTGTCGGCTGACTCTACTGTACTAATCTTAGCTAATACAAAATGTTTGACATCATACCTGAGCTATGACATCTGATATTGAGGCACATCCCACCAGGAAACTATGTTTGTGTTTCAAAAGGATGCCAGCATGGATCCAGGCCTGAAAGACATGAAAAGGTAGAAGTATCAGCATGCAAGATACACAGACCATACATGATGACACAAAACAGATGCAACTAGAATAAAAAAAAACAGAGAAGAACATGTTTGAAACTGCAGTGTACAAACCAGACAATTCCTGCTTTCTAAACACTGTTCAGTAAGTAACCATGTTTTTATAAATGATAGAACACTTTGGACCAAAGAGACTGTCGTCAGCTAAATCAAAGGTAGATCGGAGAAAATCCTTACAAGAGTTTTCAGTTTCAGTTGAGGTTTATTTCTTTAATGAGTCTGTAGACCGTACCAGGTATAATGATTAACAACAAACTTGAACCAAGTTACCACTGCAAAATGATAACTGGGAAGGCTAATAGAGTCATAAACACAAGAGATTGTTCATGAATAGAACAGACAATCTGATCATGCCTCTGTACAAATCATTTATACAAGGTCACTTGGATTTCTGTTCCTTGTTTTGGAACCCACAACATGGAGGGTCACATAAGGCTATTGGAGAGGATTCAGAGACAAACAATCAAAACGATTAGGGGAATGGAGAATCTGGACAATACAGGAAGATTACAGAAACTGGGAATGTTTATATTGCAGAAAAGAAAGCTGAGGGGGATATGCTGCAATTATACCAAATAGTGAAAGCAAAAGCCCTTATGGCGGCATTGAATCTGACCTTCAGAATCAGCCAATGTAGCCTTATGGGTCATACATTACAACTGGCAGTTAGCAATACTAAAACAAATGCAGTGCCCTCCTTTATCTGGCCCCTCACTTACTGCCAGTGTGAGCTCCAGTCCCATTTTCCAGAAATGTCTCTCCCTTAAACAACCACTCTCTATTATCTGCAACCCTCTTTATCTGCTAACAGGATGTATGGAGGTTGGTGGATAAAGGATGGAGCACTGTAGAGGATTTTTTGCCCATGGGGGATGATATGTGTAGAATGCCTTGCCAGAATGGGTGATGCAGACTGACACAGTAGACTCATTCAGAAAGAATCTGGACAAATATATGACAAACAAAAACACTGAGGGATATAGCCACTGAGAAGTGGGAGATGGTTTCCAAATGGGCGCTCACCTTCTACTGTCTATGATATCCAGTCCAGCATGGTACAGTGAAGCAGTGCAGAGAGAAGAGGCACATACCCCTAAATGGTAAGAGTCTGCACAAAGGGCACCACACTCAAGAGTGGGGCTGGTCCCAATGTTCACTTTGTGTGCAAAAACATTCTGGTTTACTTACTGTTTACTATAACATAGTAGATTGTAACAGACTGATTTTGAGTAGTTCTAGGCTACCATCTTCTGTTACAACAAATCCCAGAATTCCCTGCAGCTGACATCAGAGCAGTAGGCAGATTTAGTAACCCACAGTGAATGTTAATAGTTTTTACAATCTCTGATCAGATGTTTTCCAGGTCTGCATTTCTCCAGGGATTAAGTGCAGTCCTCTGTGACTGTACTTAACCCAGGGAGGACAGCAGGACCAGCAAACAAAAGATCGGAGTTTATATAAACTCTAACATGCACTGTGGGCTATTGAATCTCCCACTGCTGCCTACTGCTCTGATGTCAGCTGCAGGGCATTCTGGGATTTGTAGTAAGAGAAGTCTCAGCCTAGAACTAAGCAAAATTAGTCTGATACAATCTATTACACTAAAGTAAACAGAAGGTAAAACAGAATGCTTTTGCACACAAACTGCGCATTGGGACCAGCTCCACAACTGAGTGCAGGGTCCTTGGTGCTGACTGTTCCCTTTTAACAGTCCCAGATTTTCAAGACAGTCCCTGATTCTGAATCAGACATTACATTCGTCCTTCCTAACTTTGGTCTTTCTGTTACTGAAGTGATGGGTTTTAAACTTAACATAATATTAGCCACTATAACTACAGTGTAGTTCTCTTCAGAAAATGTTCTCTTCCCCACCAAAACTATTTTTTAAGATATGTCCCTGGTTAGAACTGTCAAAACTAGTTTTGGAAAGATTAAAACCATTTTAGAACCCAGGTGTTAAGAACTAGAACACCCATAAGTTCTAGGTCTTACAGTGTCTGAATACTATGGATTAAGCCACGAGAAAGGATGGGTCTACTGTGGAATTAATCCATGGTTGGGGGTTGGACCAAGAGGTCAAGGCTGAGTGGGTCCAACCACCCAACCATGGATTAATTCCACAGTAGACCATCCTTCTCGTGGCTTAATCCACTTGAAACATTGCAAAGATGTCCCACCATCACATGTATTAATATTATTACATAGTTCTTAAGATTAGATGACACTGCTGTTGAAAGATCAGTTTGCTACCGCCACTAATCTTCCGCTCAACGCTCTGTGCATTCAGAACGGTGCATGCACCTGACGATTTCATATCTTTTACAGTGCTGATGTGTTGCTGTTTCTATATATGTGAGGTGGCTAAACCATGCAGAATACCTATCTATTGTGCTCCCTGTCGCCAATGTCTTTCCTGTGTCTCTGTCGGTCTCGCTTCTCCTTCGCTCCGAGCTGGCGTGTGCTTCCTTCTGTTGCACTGTGGGTATCTCTGCATATTTGCATTGTGAGATAGTCACAGTGTTATGCTTTCCACTACGGGAACATTTCTGTGAAGGTGACAGCTCTTTCTGTTCCCACGCAGGTGACAGTTGCCTGTCTTGCAGTACTGCACTGCTTTTGTGGCATACTGGTGGGTGCAGAAATCATGCTGGCTCATCGGCTTTCCGCCCCGCTGTCTTCCCCACTCTGTGGCATGCCTATCCGTGTCTGTCATGTATTGCTGCTGCCCACGGTTCGTCTGCAGCTCTGCACTGTTCTGCGGCTGTGTAACTGGGTGGGTGCTGCAAGTTACAGTGGAGGCAAGGACAGGGTGTCGTCTCGTCTGCGGTTTTCGCCATAGCTGTACTGTACTGTGTTCTCTGCCCCCTCCCCCCGTTCTGACTAGTGCTGAGCTCTTTCAGTCACGTGCTCCCGATGCAAACCATGATCTATCATGGTATTAGACCATGGTTTCTAGTGTACCAGCTGGTATGTTTGCACCTGAGTGCTTTATTTCGTGTCCGGTTCTGATGCCATGTTACAAGCTTTTTTGTTCAGACATTTTAAAAACAGGACATGCCAGTATGGAAAACAAACTAGTTGTAGGGAATTACATTCTAAAATGTCTTAGTGCGGCACATGTACAGGGGATAGGCAACAAGGCAGTGCTGGATACACTTTTCATCCATACAAGTTGTTGTCACCTCGGATGAGCTCACAATTTGCAGAACCAAGTAGAGCCATGAGTAAAGTGTCCTCGACGTCAACACAATGAGTATGGATAAAAAATGTATCCAAACACTGCCCTTGTTCCAAATGTGATTTATGTAACATAGTTTTTTTTCCTAGGTATTGTTTGATTGACTTCAGTATGCGCAGTATTGATAATCTGAAACAAAATCTGTGAACTATTTTTTTTCATTTGTGTGTGTTGGTCTGCTGTTTACACCTGCTAATGAGTGGGAGGAATGGTGAGATGTCTGATTGATCCACATAATGATGGAATCTGACTGTGATCAGACAGCTGCTTTAAGGAGGAGAGTGTCATGACATGTGGAGTGTGCATATGTTTACACTGAGAGAATAAACTGCTGGCTCAGCAGGTAGCACATCGCCTCTGAGGCTGGGAGATTAGAGGGTTGTCAGAGGGCTGTGGGTTCAATTCTAACACCTGACACTTAGGTTGTCAGAGGGCTGTGGGTTCAATACCCACACCTGGCACTTGGGTTAAAATCCCAGTACTGACACTGTAGTGCAACATGAGGGGGATGCTGCACTACTGAGGTGCTGTCTTTCGGATGAGATGTTAAACCAAGGTCCCATCCCCCTGTTCTGGTGGTAGTTCGGGTGGATGTTAAAAATCCCATGGCACTTATTGAAAAGAGTAGGGAATTTTCCCCGGTGTCCTGGCCAAATTTCCCCCATTCACTAAAAATACCACCAACAGCTTAATCTGGTTCAAGATCAGTCAGCATTCATCTGAGTGGAGGGTAATTGTAAAGGGGAAGGGGCAGCTGCAGAAAGTGGGGTGATAGCTGCGCACTCGAGCAGACTTTTTTTTTTCTGCATCCACTCCCCGGGGATCCTTCAGGAGTGCCCACATGGAGTCCGCCCTACTCCCAGCCTGAACCCTCGCGTCTTCCCCTTGATCTCCTCCCCTGAATGACCCCAAGCAGACTCAACCCCCGGTACCATATCCAGGGCTGATTCCACCCTCCCAAGGTGGTAACCTCCTAAGTGTGAAGTGCCTACCTTGATGTCGTCGGGTCGGCTTTGGAGAAAAATCTGGGGCGCATTGAGCCGGCAGATGGGATGTGGGCAAAGTCCCCCGGGGCCACCGTCATCTCACTGATGAGTGAAAGGTGTTTCTGCTTGTTTGTACCCCCCCATCTTCCCCATGGAGCCCGGCCAGCAAGGCACTGTAGTGCCGTGGCTCCGCCCCCAGCCACCGCCAGAGGTCTCTCCAAGAGCGAGCGCTTCCCGTACCCACCCCCAGGAAGAGAGAGCAGTCGGCGGATGTTCAATCTCTGTCCCTCCCCTGCTGACCCCCAGCGGCCCTGGCTCGTTCTTGAACCCGGGTCGCCATCATGGCGCGAGGTGTGGCGTCCAGCGCCTCAAACCTCATCACCACCGGGATGGCCACTCAAGCAGACTTGATAGACCACGTGGCCTGTTTCTGCTAGCAAGTAGTAAGTAAGAATGTAGAACCTGGCTAAATAATTTTTCTGCATTTCTTCTCAAACACACGTTGCATACATCAGAATGTGTTATTTATATGCATGTGTATGCAGCTTACTGAAATGCAACACATAAATTGTGACTATTTTTTCTTCTGCTACCCATCTGCTTTTTTTTGTATATGAATTTTAGTGCTTTTGAATGGTGCCGGATGACAGCACTGGAAACTGAAGCCCATATTCCATCCACATGGCAGGCACAGCACGGGCAATCACAGTGCAGTCTTTCCCACTCTGCCCTGCTGATGCACCTCAACCTTGTTATGGAGGGACCACCACATAGGTGAGAATGTAATTCAGACTCCATACCCAATCAGTCCTTGGCCTCTCATGTGAGACAGTCAACAAAAGTGCCAATTATTGCTACATGTGTTGGTGGCTTTCGTGGTGTAGATACCTGCCCCTGGGAACTGGACTGAAACCCCCACAACTCATTTTACATAGACAACTGAACAGCCTTCAGGTTATAATGGCATTTAACCACTACTGCCCTGGGCTGGCTTTAAACCCCTGACCTAGAGGTGAAAGGCTCCTTAACCCTCTACCAGTCCACTGAGCCATCCAGTTCCCTCTGTCAATTGTGTGATCCTTTTCATTTGCAATTTGAGGGACACACATTTTCATCTTTCTTTTCTGTTGTACAGAGAGAGCGGATTTTTTTTTTTTTCCCCTCTCATTAGTTATCTCTGTTCTTTTTCTCCAGTCCTATGCACACAACAATTTGGGTTCTATACGTTGGAACACTACAACTATTTGAAAAGTTCTAGAACAGAACCAGAACCTAGAACTTCAGCAGGTTCTAATAACCCTATCCCTGATGTAGCCCCCCTTCAATCAGGGGATATAATGTGCCTGAAGTCTCTGCCCAAAGTCACTGCTACTGGTAGCCCAGCCACACACAATGTACATTCCTGGCACAAAGAATGGCATTGCAAGACCAGGAGCACACCAGAAGCCACGGAGATTACTAGCTCCCTGCCAGAATGCGACAGGAAGCTGTATGGCCTCCATAGCTGTGCACCACAGAGAGGCACCTACCAACACAGAGCATAGTGCTGCCAGCATTGGAGAATGCTCTCCTTCATCACCCAGATTGGAATTTGGGACCGGGCAACCACAGAAATGTCTGGATGCCACAATGAGGGATCAAACATTTTAAACATAATAAAACATGTTCAAAAGACATGAGTGTCCCCATTAACCTCTGGCCCCAGTAAACTGAAATAAGGGCCCAGAGGGCATTAGTGAGCCCATGCTGCTAGACCAATGAGGAGGCAGGAGTGCCTTACATGGCCACAGAGTATGCACAGGAGGATATTTACATAGAATTCTGGGACATGTAGTCCCCAATACAAAGCCTACAAAAATCTGCCAGTCGGGGAAGGGGGGTAACTATTGATTGTTTATGTTCTGCTACACTGGGTGGAGTGGGCAACATCCTTCATAATTTTCCTGGTGGGAAGTAACCTGGCACCTGCCCAGTTAGAACGATCCTGCTAGGTGGTGGCTTTTTACAAGGACTCCAGTTAATGTACTATTGACCCTTAAGCCATCTGTCCTAAAGGCTTAAAGGCCTCGCTCACTCCCAGCTATACTCCACTGCACAAACACTCGTGCACAGGGGTAGCACTGATTTTGGTAATTTCTTCCTAGTTATTCAAGGCTTGTCCCCCATGATATATTATGCAGGAGGAGGAGGAGGAGGAGTAGAGGAATGGTGGTGGAGGAGGCAAAGGTCAGACGGCAGGGGAAACTCTAGAAGCCTTTCAGGTAAGATTGTGACCCTTCCCTACCTCCTGTCCTTGCTGTGGATTTTGTGAGTGTGTGTGGGGAGGGATGTCATAATTACGCAGGATGATGATATATCCCAATAGTTCTCATCACAACAAATATCGCATAATATTGTGCAGTATGATAGATCACAATATAGCATGCTAAACCGCCTTGTCTTTCTCTTCTCCTGTACTCTGGTAGAGTGTCCTTCTTTTTTTTTTTTTTTACTTTTTCTCTTTATGCCACCTACCGACCTCGTCACTCCACTCATTCAGAGCCCCTACAAGCCTCGTCACCTTGCCTTCCCAACACAAGAGTTTGCCCCCAGAGCGATCATCCACTCAGTAGCCCTGAATACCCCCAGATAAACCCCCAGGTGGGGTGAGGAGGTCCCCTTACCTTCTCCTGGATAACAGTGGAGCGGTGATACACAGCAGAGTCAGCTCTCATTGTCAGTTGCCGGCGCTTGAGTGCTTAGAGGGGTCGCCACCTAGGGAGTGACGGGCCATTTTCCTTGTTCTGTTCCCCGAGTCGCCGGGCGCCTATAAGAGCCAATTGAAGGTATGCATAATGATGCAACTCCTCCCAGTGCTCCTGGCTAACGCTGCCTCTTTCCCTTGCGTGACCTGATCTGCACTGCCAACCCCGGATTCACCTGAGAGAGGGCAGAGGGACAAGCACAGAACCCCTCCCCAGAGAGGGAGACCTGCCATTGGGCACTCAATCCCTCTCTCCCCTGCCGACCCCCAGCATCCCGAGCTCATTACCGAATCCAGGTCGCTGGCGTGGAGCGAGTTGTGTCGTCCAGCGCCTCAACCCTCAGTGCCACTGGGCCAGCCAGAGTGTCTTTCTTCGAGTGTGAAGAAATCCCTGATCTCCCTACACAATTAAATGTGTACTCCAGTGACTGATGTTTTGAGGATCCTACCCTTTTATGTTGCTTAAAGGGAAAATGAAGAAACCCAACAGGCATGGAAATCTGTTTAGGCAAGGCAAGGCAATTTATTTATTAAGCACCATCTCCCAAGGACTCAGAGCACTTCACTATGACAGTAATAATAAAATTAAGTAGCATTAGTAAAAAACAGCTAGAACAACTAAATAAACTGTTTACAATTATATAAATGGCACTAAACAATAATTAAGAACAGTCTGGAAATACTTCTTGAAATAGATAAGCTTTTAAAGAGGTTTTAAAGGCTTCAACCATGCAGGCAGGTCTGATACATGCTGGTAAAGCATTCCAGAGTACCAGCGTTGCAACACAGAAAGCCCTGTCTCCTGATTGTCTCAGCTGAGAAAAAGGGACAGACAAAAGGCCTGAGCAGAGGGGGCGTGTTAGGTGATAAGTAACTAAGTGGTCTTTTAAGTAATCTGGTCCCAGACAATGTAGGGTCTTGAATGTTGTCATGCGTATCTTGACGGTTATGCGCCACCACACAGGCAGCCAGTGCAGTGCACGGAGGAACAGCATGATATGGTCCCAACGAGAGAAGGCCACAGTCACTCGGGCTGCAGCATTCTGGCCCAGCTGCAGGCATCGCAATAAACCTCCAGAGAACCCTTAGTATAAAGCAATGCAACAGTCGAGCCTAGAGGTGACAACGGCATGAACCATTATACAGTAGCCAGATCAGCAAGGGCTAGATATGATTAGATCCTGAAAATGTTATGCCGATGGTAAAAACCAGCCCAGATTGTGACAGCGTTGAATAAGACCCTGTCTCATTTGTTCAATGGCCTTCACAACCAGTGTAGTGTTATGCTTGTGCATCTGTGTTACCTTGTTTTGGCCATTCACACTCTTTATTCTATGAGAAATTACCATCCTGTAAGGTTACCAAAGGCAAGGAACTCTAGAAGAGGGTTCCACCCCTAGAGGTGCTGCAGGAAGGTTCCCTTGGCTAAAGGTACTTTAGGAAGAAACCCCCTGAGGAGAGAGGTGAGTCACTGGAGGAGGAGGGGAGGATGGAGGGTTAAAGAATAAGTGCTTCTGAGAGAAGCTGGGAGAAACTGCTTATATAGCTTAGGAAGTAGGAGGAAATATTCTCTTGTGCACTCAAATTTTTCCTGTGGCACCTAAGGAACTGGAAACTCTGACAGTTTCCTCACTCCCTGCCTTCAGTTGCTGTTTCTATCTTTTCCTTTCCCCCTTGCTTCTCTGTGGTTAAAAAAGATATATGACTTTGTGGGAAATTTTTGCATGAAACTGGCCCTTAGTTTGTAAATGTGTATAGTTATATTGTTGAAATGATTGCTAAAGTTATAGTAGAATTACAGACATTGCCAGCTAGTTCCTGAAATTTCTGTAATATTTCTAGAGAAATCTCCTGCTTTCTGCATTTCCACAATACGGGAAGCAGAGAGAAACTCTTGAGAATTTTCACGAAATATCTGGAAATAGCTGGCAATGTCTGTGGCTAATACTGTATTTGGAACTCATGGGGGTTAACCCTGAGATGCAGTTTGACCTCTACAAGTTCATCTGCAGAGCTGTCAACAGGAGATCAGTTCTGGGACACAATATTCTATTGTGTTGCACCTGCAGGAAAGAAACTGACAAAATTCTGATACATTTTGTGAGAAACAGGAGATGTATCTTAATGACTTCAGGCTGCAGAAGTTAATTGCCAGGAAAAGACATTACATAAGAAGAGAAGAATGTTTGTTTAGAGAGAGAGAGAGAGAGAGACAGACTGAGATTTAGAGATACCCTCAGAGAAAGGACTTTTATTTGAACTGCCCATATAAAAGCTATCCATCACAATTTTTTTATTTAAATTTTATTGTTATTGATAATAATTAAATGCTACTTGTGAATTTTATAACTTCTCCTGGTTTGCCTATGCTTCCTGACCTGTGTCTCGATGACAGTTGGTGTTAGCAGTGGGATGGAAAAGGATAGTGCATATGCAGAGACCCGTAAATGTTATAAGGTAATGTTAAAAGACAAAATAAGAGAAGGTTTTGGAAAATTGTTTTTAAAGAACAGAAAAACAGGTTGACTCTTAAAGTTGGGGGGGGGGGGGCGGTATACAAGGTTGAAAAAGACCCTGTCCCATTTGTTATGCAGAGAGAGTTAAAAGCAAGGATCTGTTCTGTCCTCTCCTGTTCTGTCACTTGTCTATCTCTTGTCTAACTGATTGTGCACTCAGATTTTTCCTGTGGCACCTAAGGAACTGGCCACTCCAGAGGTCTCCCCCCTCCTGCATTCACTTTTTGTTTCTTTCTTTTCTTTTCCCCCTTGCTTCTCTGTGGTTAAAAAAATATATATGAATTTTGTGTGATTTTTCTTTGTGTGAAACTGGGTTCCCTTAGTTTGTAAATTTAGATACAGTCAGAATTTGATAAACCGTGCCCTGTTAGTCCATTTTTCCTACAATCCGTTTGCTGCTACCCTGTAACCAAAAAAAAAGGCAAGTTAATTGCCTCAATTAACCATCATTCTCACTATCCGTAACCTGTTAAAGGCTGTTGAAACAAAGCTTGTATAGGAGCAGTGCTCGCCTGCCTTGTTATTCCATTTGTTTTCCACTCTGGCAGCCAGGTGTTAATGATGTGCAAGGAAAGCTAAGCAAGGACCACGAGGTGCACGCGGTGTTAATGAGCGGCAATTAATTGCTGCCACTCCTGACAATACCCTTCGACACACTGCACAACCAAACAAAAGAGGAGTGCTAATCACAGGCAATTACGCTGCATCTGTGATAAGCCTCTCTCTGCTTCTCATTCCTTTATCCTGCATTCCTCACACAATGGCAGCCAGAGAAAAGAGGGGGAGGAGTGAGATTACAATTTCACAGAAACGGGACCTCTGCCCATGGAAACAGGCTAACCCAGCTAAGTGTATGCATGCCTGCCCTCCCCGAAGTAGGCAAACTTGTAGAGCTGTCCCTCCAAATATCCACTCTGCCCTCCCTCCCAGAAGTAGGCAAATCCTCCCCTGTCAGCCCTTGCAATGCTTACTTCCTCGAAATGTCCCTCTGTTAATGTTGCTTCTCCTCCCTACTTCTGCCCCCTCCCAAGGTGACAGGCATGAATGAAACCTCCCAGAAGTGGCAACGCTAACAGCCTTCGACCTCGCACCCGCATTCTTTTTCGCAGGGCAATCTCTGTTTGAGAGATGACTGTCTTTGTACTCTTTATACCTGTTCACCCTCCCTGAAGTAGGCAAGCTATCAGCACTCACATTGCAAACACTCAAGCTGCATGCTGTCTCTGGGTGAGTCACTGATCCTTAATGCTACAGTGCAATATTAGTCAGTATGTACTGTTTAAAAGTGATCAGATACAGTACAATAAAATAATAAACTGCTGAAAGTTTAACATTTTTAACAGTTCAATTTAAATGACTGTAGTAACTGTGATAGAGTAAACAAATGTGTGCAATAAAATTTGTATTATATTTGCATATAGTGGTGCCTTTGTCATTAACGTCCTGTGCTGTGCAAGAATCTGCACGACATATGTTGTGTCTTATTTGTCTGTTGTTTTGCGATCTGGCCAGCATTTGAGCAATATAAATGCAGCCGAATTAACCAGGTTTGACTGTAGTTACATTGTTGAAATGATTGCAGAAAGCTATTTGAAACTCATGGGGGTTAACCCTGAGATGCAGTTTGACCTCTACAAGTTCATCTGCAGAGCTGTCAACAGGAGATCAGTTCTAGGACACAATATTTGATTGCATTGCAATTGCAGGAAAGAAACTGACAAAGTTCTGATACATTTTGTGAGAAACAGGAGATGCATCTTAACGAGTTCAGGTTGTAGAAGTTAATTGCCAGGAAAATACATTACATAAGAAGAGAGGAATGTTTATTGAGAGAGAGAGACAGAGAGAGAAAGAGAGCCTGAGATTTAGATTTAGAGATATCCTAAGAGAAAGGACTTTGTTTCATTTGAACTGCCCATATAAGAGCTATCCATCACAATTTTATTTTATTGTTATTGATAATAATTAAATGCTACTTGTGAATTTTATAACTTCTCCTGGTTTGCCTACGCTTTCTTACCTGTGCCTCAATGATAGTTGTTGTTAGCAGTGGGATGGAAAAGGGATAGTGCATATGCGGAGAACTGTAAATGCTATAACGTAGTGTTAAAAGAGAAATAAAATAAGATTTTGGAAACCCGTTTTTTTAAAGAAAAGAAAAAAATATGTTCCCTCTTAAAGAGCAGCTGACGCCTTCAGGAAAACTTTAACAAAACATAATATTTAGACACAGTTCGGCTTGTATTTCACATTAGTTCTGTATTCCTCCTCCCCATTATTTATTACTGGTGTAATCTGCATGAAAACAGGATCTGTGCTCCTGAAGAGTCCCTCTATTCCTGTTGCTTTCTCCCTACCTGAGGTCATAATGCGACATCACGGTTACTCCCATGGCAACAGACTGTGATGCCACAACACAGGATTATGACTTGAAGTAGGGAGTAAACTAAAGAGTCAGATGAACTCTAAGGTATAAAGATCATGCAGTCACGCAAATTCCCTCAGTAATAAATACTGGGGAGACTAAATCTATAGAATATATATGGAATGCAACCTGAATTGTGCCTAAATATCATGTTTTTCAAAGTTTCTTTGAGGTGTCAGCAGCTCTTTAAAGAAGGGGGTATGTGACAAGGTTGAAAAAGACCCTGTCCCATTTGTTATTCAGGGAGAGTTAAAAGCAAGGATCTTTTCTGTCCTCTCCTGTTCTGTCACTTGTCTATATTTCTTGCCTGTCTGACTGCATAATCACATTTTTCCTGTGGCACCTAAGGAACTGGCCACTCTGAAGCCCCCCCCCCCAGCTACTGTATCTCCCTGCCTTCACTTGCTGTTTCTATCTTTTCCTTTCCCCCTTGCTTCTCTGTGGTTAAATATACACATGAATCTTGTGTGAAACTGTTTGTTTGAAACTGGGTTCCCTTAGTTTGCAAATTGATATAGTTCTATTGTTGAAATGACATCTTGAGATGCAGTTTGACCTCCACAAGCTCTTTTTACAGAGTTGTCTACAGGAGATCAGTTCTGGGATACAATGTTCTATTTTGCTCCACCTGCAGGAGAGAAACTGACAAACTTCTGATACATTCTGTGAGAAACAGTAACTGTATCTTAATGAGTTCAGAATGCAGACGCTAACTGCCAGGAGAAGACATTGTATAAAAAGAGAGGAATGTTTGTTTAGAGAGAGAGAGAGAGAGAGAGAGAGAGAGAGAGAAGAGACTGAGATTTAGATTTATAGATACCCTCAGATAGAGGACTTTGTTTTATTTGAACTGCCTGTATATGAGCTATTCTGCACAATTTGTTTTTTATTTTATTGTTTATTGATAATAATAAAATGCTACTTATGAATTTTATGACTTCTCCTGGTTTGCCTATGCTTCCTAACTTGTGCCACAATGACACAGACCATGGCTGATACCTGTTGATCAGGTATCAGCCTGCAGCCCAGGATGACCCTAAAATTCTTAACCGCATCTACAGGTCTGAGTGGTTAACTGCCCAACAAAAGAAGAGATGTCATTCTACCCATTATTGCTGGGCCCTGCCTACCCGGCTTGACAATCATGACCTCATCTTCGGATCAAGACATAGCCAATTTGAGGCCATCCAGTCATTTATTTTAGCTAAACACACCTCCAGCAGAGAAGTCACATGAGACCCACCAGAAGTGCCAGACAGGCATACCTAAGTATCATCTGCACAGCAGTGAAACTCAACACCATATCATCTCATAATCTCATCCAATGGCAACACATACAGTTGCAGTTGAGGTCATGAGGGAGTCGAACCTGCCTTCCCCCCAAGCCGAAAGCAAGCAGCTGGACCACAGTTGCAGTTGAGGTCTTCAGGGAGTCAAACCTACCCTCACCCCAAGCTGAAAGCAAGCAGCTGGATCGCAGTTGCAGTTGAGGTCATGAGGAGTCGAACCTGCCCTCCCCAGCCGAAAAGCAAGCAGCTGGACCGCAGTTACAGTTGAAGTTGTGAGGAGTCGAACCTGCCTCCCCCATGCCGAAAGCAAGCAGCTGACTGCAGTTGCAGTTGAGGTTGTGAGGGAGTTGAACCTGCCTCCCCAAGCCGAAAGCAAGCAGCTGGACCGCAGTTGCAGTTGAGGTCATGATGGAGTCGAACCTGCCCTGCCGCCAAGCCCAAAGCAAGCAGGTGGACCGCAGTTGCAGTTGGGGTCATGAGGGAGTCAAACCTGCCTCCCGCCAAGCCGAAAGCAAGGAGGTGGACCCGCAGTTGCAGTTGAGGTCATGAGGAGTTGAACCTGCCCTCCCACAAGCCGTAAAGCAAGCAGCTGGACTGCAGTTGCAGTTGAGGTCGTGAGGGAGTCGACGCAAGCCCCCCAAGCTCAAAGCAAGTAGCTGGACCGAGTTGCAATTGAGGTCGTGAGGAATTGAACCTACCTCACCCTAAGCCGAAAGCAAGCAGCTGGACCGCAGTTGCAGTTGAGGTCGTAGGAGTCAAACCTGCCCTCCCCAAGCTGAAAGCAAGCAGCTGGACCGCAGTTGCAGTTGAGGTCGTGAGGGAGTCGAACCTGCCTCCCCAAGCCGAAAAGCAAGCAGGTACGCATCTACTAGAAATAATGGCCTAAGAGGAGCCAGGCTGAGGTACTGCTCAACGCTGCCACTAAACGAAGCTCTCCTGGTGCTCAATCTGTTCAATTGTTGGACTTTAAAAGTAAAAGACTTTTAGAAAAATAAAAAATAAAAGGGGATTACTTTCGTCCCATACATATTTATTTTACTTAATTTTGCTAAAACTCTGCACTATCTAGTAGCCTGTAACTGCATGTAAGACTGTTTGCTTTTGGCGCCAAATCTCACTGTTTAAAAACTACCTAAGGTATAACTCTGCCCAACGGCTGCAAACCCTCAGTAATACCTGCCTTTAATTTATTGTAAGGCTTCAGATCTGCCTTTCTACAACTGTCGATTGTTAGAGAGTGCAATTTCCTCATTTCGGGAGTTTAATCCAGCGCAGTTTCAGCAAGCCCATAGCTGTTCGTTTAATTTTCTGGCACTCGGCAGCAACTGGTGCACCTGAAGCTGCTCTGTTTCTGTTAGCCCTCCTTTCTTCAACACTTCATAACCTTGTCCATCTCTAACTGTCCTTTATCCATAGCTGGACCGCAGGTTGCAGTTGAGGTCGTGAGGCAAGCCAAAAGCGCAGGTATGCATCTACCGAATACAAAGCCTAGAGGAGCCAGGCTGAGGTACCGCTCAATGCTGCCATGAAACAAAGCTCTCCTGGTGCTCAGTCTGTTTAGCCTCGGCGCCAAGCGCCCCAGCTGCCTCACTACTACCCTTGCTCAACACTCGCATACATATAAGAACGATAGGATCACATGATCGCTCCAGAACCCATCAGGCCACTTTGCCATCTGCACCTTATACTCGCTCAGCACCCGAGGTCACCAAACCATCCAAGGGTCTTTAAGTAATCTCAGTCAAAAAAAAAACATGAAAACCCACATATCGGTGCTTATCCTATGCACTTCATTACTCCCACTTTCCTCTCTCCTCCTTCCCACAGTGCAAGACCCATTATGGAACACATTCTTCTGGACATCAAATGGCCACCTTGCAGTACCCACCACAGTGTATACTCTCTCTCCTATCCTCTCAGATCAATCCAGCAACAACTATACCCACCACATTAGATGCACCACCACCAGGACCTCCTTGAAACCCCACCCTCACACCACCAGACCCCACTCTAATGTGTACCTCACCCTTCTCTGGCTCCAGCTCACTCAAACTTGTTCAGACTTCCCAATACTGGTCTGGCCACCAAAATGCACTGCTCCTAGCATCCATCGCCCACACCCAAACGGGCAATCAGATAGCACTTCTTCAGCTTCTCCTCCCTCCTCCTACTTTCAGGTAATATACATCCCAATCCGGGACCCCTGCAGCTGGTGCCCCAAGGAGGTTAGACATGGCAGCCTATGCTAACATCCTCAATACTGTAGCCTACTTAGGAAAGTCACTCCTCCAGGGGTGGACTGCACAACATGACCCAGACATCCTTGCTTTATCAGAGACCTGGCTCTCGAAAAATACCCCTGATGCCGCTGTCACCCTCACGGACTACTCTCTCTTCTGAACAGACAGGCTAGGCAGGCAGGGAGGTGGTTTTGCCATCTATGTCAAAACACACCTGCAAGCCATATCAGTCCCACTTCCACTTCCACCCCCAGCCCATGGCACCCAAGCCACCACTGTCAAGGTCACCCGTGGCATTACTGGTAAAACACTTTACATTATGTCAGTATCTCCCCGCGAACCAAAAACCAGCCTTTGACTCTATACTGACAAGCATCACCCATCTCCTGCCAAGGAGCGAGATAATTATAATGGGTGATTTCAATGTGAATTGGCTATCACCCCATCTACAAACTACAAAACGCCATCCTTGCTTACGACCTCACCCAGGTTGTCCAATCCCCCACCAGACTAGACCCCAGAACAAGGTCCTCCACACTTATTGAACTTATCCTGACTAACCACCCCACCAACCTCTCCAAGGTTAAAGTACTCCTGACGCTATAAGTGACCACTCCCCTCGCCTGCTGGTGGTCCAACAAACTCCCACCCAGCATCCCTAAAATCACAGTCCAAAGGTGTCTCAAAAAGGTGCCCTCTCATGACTCAAAACATACCTCACTTCTTGTGACTGGTCTCCCATCCACACTGTTCAATTGGTAGACGCCCCTCAGCTCCTTTATTACCACCTTTAATGCGGCCTGTGACATCGCTGCTCTTTTCACAAAGCAGAACATAAAAATAGGATACCCCTTGGATATCACAATCCCTGCTTGACCAGATGCACCATAGAGACAACCTGTGGCACAGGGCCCTAAGCTCCCAATCACCCCAGGACAGACAGCCATACAGAGCTTCCAGAAACAAATGTACCTGGGCGATCCGGCAAGCAAAGGCAAACTACTATAAACAATGCCTCACCTCCACATGGTGCTCAGGGAAAAACTTCTGAAACAATATTAAGGAACTTTGTGGGAAAACTGTCTCCCCTGCCCCAGCTCAGCTTCAAGTCGAGGGAGCCCTAACCCAGGACCCCTCTACCATCTCCAATACTCTAAACAACACCTTTTCAGACCTCAGTCACATACTCCCGCATAACTTCTTTGACCCTGCCCCCAACTGCTCCTTTGGGCCTCACAGACAAAGCCCCCTTTCTGGCTGTGAATGATCTCCTGCAAGGAGGCCATGCGCTCACCTCTCCAAAGCCCTGGCAAACTCACGCCACAGCAGTGACACCTCAACCTAAAAATTCTCCGACTAACTCTGAACGCGACCTTGCCACATCTTACCAAAATACTTAACTGGTCATTACACCTTTGCCAATTCCCAATGATATGAAAGGAATTATAACACCAATCCTGAAGAATGGTGACCCCACCTCCCCAGTAATTACCAACCCATCACGATCCTCCCACCCTCTCTAAGGCTCTCGAAAAATTGCGTCAGACCAACTTGCAGACTACTTAGCCAAACATAATCCTCTCTGCCAAGAACAACACAGTTTCAGGAAGGGTTACAGCCCAACCACTGCCCTCCTAGAATTCACATCTTACATACATGAGGCACTGGAACAAGGGTCAGTCGCAGGTGCCATCTATGTCGACCTAACAAAAGCGTTCAACGCTGTCAATCATGCCCTACTTCTCCACTCTCTTCCCTCCTACTATTTCTCTCCTGAGGCCATATCCTGGTTCAAAGACTATCTCACCGGCCGGTCCCAACAGGTCAGAGTCAACACCACCCTCTCCACCAACAAACCAGTCCTAATGGGCATTCCACAAGGGTCCATTCTAGGGCTGCTTCTTTTCACTCTTTTCCTGAACTCCTTCCCTCAATCCTGCAGCGGAAAGCTCTTACTGTATGCGGATGACGCAGTAGTGTTCTGGAAACACCCTCAACCTCACTCCCTCCAAACTGTCCTGCAAGGTTTCTTTAAAGAAACTGAATCCTGGTTCACTGAGCATCGCTTAATACTTAACTACAACAAAACGAAATCCATGATCTTTGCCCATCGCCAAAGCCCTCAGTACTGCCCCCTATACATCTCCAACTCACATGGCCAACTCATCTAACAGGTATCTAACTTGAAATATCTGGTATCATGCTTGACACGTCCCTCACCTACCACACACATATCAAACACCTCAGCTCTGCTGTAAACACCAGGTTGGGTATTCTATATAGACATAAGCACTGCCTACCCCCCCAGGCCTTATGTCTTGCTGTATCCTGCTCAGTCCTCTCATTGGTGGATTACGGGATTGTAATCTATGGCACCGCTGACCTAACCTCCATTCACTGCATCACCCTAGCCCTTAACCGGGCATGCCGTCTTACCACAAGCTGTGATAGATTAACACACACGTGAGCTCTACAAGCTGGCGGACTGGCTGACCTTCGAAGGGAGGCTCAAATATCACACTTGCCTCCAAGCCAAAAAAATACTAATGAACTTAGCTGCCAGAGGCCTACACCCCCTCATCCAGCCAGTCCCACACAGAACGGCCCCTAGACACACTGCTAGCTCCTCCCTCCTTGTTCCCCACTGTAGGTCCTCACTAGGACAAAGGTCCTTCTGCTATCGTGCCCCCCTCTGGCTAAACAACCCACCACCCTCCATCTCCCAGGCCCCTACTATCGAACTATTCAAAACCGGTATCATGAACCTCCTCCTTGATTCTGGTGACTGTGGCTGTAGCCAACACTCCTCCCCCTTGCCCGTATCTCAAAGAAGGTAGTTAAAACAAAGGTTCCCACCCCACTGTAAATAAACTCTGACTCAGGGCCCTGTTAAAGACCCCCGACTCTGTATCCAGACTTGTCTAGCAACTATGACACAGGGTCTACGTAGGCCCTAAGTCGATAGCTAATTTGTATTGTAAAAACTCTGTGCCTTGAGAACAATGTATAGCTGTTATTATACGTAGTGTTTGGTTTCCTGTACTGACGTGGAGCCTTTGCAAAGGAGTCTATGACTCAAAGGACTGTAATTCCTATTTCTCTCAAATAAATAAATAAAATAAATATACTGAAAACAACACAGGAGCAAGATTGAGCCATGAGGAACACTACAGGAGAGGGCAGAGGCTCCAGACTTCAAAGAGCCACTTGCTTCACTGTCCCGGTTTATGTAGGACTCATACAAGCTCAATACAGTGCTGGTGAGACCCACGTAATTCCTCAGACAACCCAATAGCAGCCTGTGGTCAACAGTGTCAAATGCTGTTGAGAGATCTAAGAGTACTAAGATGGTACAAAGTCCTCAATCCCTCACCATGAAGAGATCATTCGTCACTGTAATCAGTACAGTCTCCATACTATGGTGAGACTGAAAACCCAACTGGAGAAGTTCATAGATATCAAAACTGTGCAGGCATTCAACAAGTTTCTCAACTACCACCTTCTAAATAATCTTCTAAAAAAGGGGAAATTACAGATGGGTCTGTAATTCCCCATTACGTCAGGGTCCAAGGAAGGTTTTTTCATAAGGGGCCTCACCATTGGCCATTTCAAAGCAGATGGGAAGACACCCTCCCTCAAGAAACACCTGACAATCTGGGAATAACTGGACCCACAGCCTCCTGGCCATCTAAAAGTAGGAGGCGCACAAGGGTGCTGCCCCAGGGGCAGTGCTGCCAGGGAGTGAGAACCACCGGCTAGATGTAAGCTGGAGGTGGGTGTTGCTCCAGGGCAGTGCTGCCCGAGAACCATGTTGACGGATAAAAATCTTACTTGAGCATGGTCAGGGTTGATCTGGTCTCATGGTCAGATCATCACCTGGTGCTGTTCCTCCCCAGGGCCCCCTGTTTTACTACTCCCTCTGTGGAGACAATCCAATGCCATCCAAAATATAATCTGGAGCCTTTCAAATTCCTGGAGGTATTGGATGTCTTGGGCATGATGTTTGCCTGTGCGCAGTGATCTGAGAATGCTGTGACACGCTATAACAGTGCTTTTACATCTGCCTTAGATTCCTTGGCACCCTATTGTGTTTATCCCTTGACGTCCCGGCGCAGGTCTCCATGGTACTGTGATGAGCTGCATTGGTTGAAAACTAAGGGATGAAGGTTAGAGCATTTTTAATATAGATCCCAATTTGTGGATTACAAATGGAGAGTATCAACAGGCTGTTGCCCTGAAAAAGACAGAGTTCCTGTTATGAATGATTGCAGCAGGTAGAAATCATCTGGCTCAGCTCTTCTGCACCATGGACAGGCTGATAAATCCATCCTGTCTGCGTTCAGCTTGAGTTTTATTCTGCTGAAAAATGCATTGAGTTCGGCAATTTTTTCACTAACAAAATGTCCTCCATCAGATCACAAGTGGCCTGTCATGGGCCGATGATGGTTGAGTCTTGGATAGCATTGTTGATCTGCCCACATGGGGTGGGTATACCATGTACAAGGTGACTGTGATTGAGTGCTTACAAAAAGGGTGACTCAATCACAGCGCCTGTGTACAGGGCTACCTGGCAGGGTAGCGACCGGATACCTGGGTGGGTGAGGTAGGACGAAGGGAAGTATGCATGTATGCACGCACACATGTGCGCAGGGGGGGAAGAAGGGGAGGGAAGGTATATGGGAGGGGGTGTGGTGGGCAGCTGCTGAGCTGGACCGCTAGCGTGGTGGGGTGGGTGGTCGCTTGGGAAGTGCAGGGTTCGGGTCTGGTGCAGCGTGGCTATTTTTTTGCCAGTAGGCGGCTTTTTATTTTTATAAGTTTTTCACACACTTACGACATGCACTCCCCTGGAGTTGAGAATCCATAAATTGGGGGGGGGGCTGCAGGGGGCACAGCCCCTGCATTAAAAAAAAAAAAACTATAGGTCTTGGGTGCCGTTTATCCTTGCAGCAAGTGTGCATTGCCAAAATTCATTTTCGGCAATGTACACTCGCCATAACGGCGCTTGCTATTCCGTGATCGCCATTATGACATAGAACCCGTGGGGTGAGTTTTGTTCAGTTGCTGATAAAGAGGTGCTCTGGGTGAATCGCAAGTCTGCATCCCACCAGCTGTTTGCTGAATCTTGTTCCTACTTGGCTATTTTTAGATGTATCTAAACCCTCAGAAAAAGAAAAATGTTCCCTGGCAAGGTCCGAACTCTTGACACATGGATCTTTAGCATACTGACATACCTACTGAGCCACTGAAGTTTTGTAGGACTTCCAAGTCTAGTCATACTACTCTGTACCTCTCCCTCAGAAAGAGCAAATTAATAAAGTTGGTCACACTAACATCTAACGCTGTGCTCTGAAATGTTCAACCTTTTGTCAAGTTTATATGCCATGAAACCCCCCCCATCCAAGAAAAAAAAAAAACTGGTTCTATAACTGTAAATCTCTGTCTGCCTTTGGAAATATGGTGGTGGGGGTCAATATATTTAAAGACAAGCAGTACACATTGCTGGGGGGAGCATTTCCATAACATTTTCATTTACACTTAACCCTTAGGCTGCCAACAGACTTAGAATGTGTAGAGATTCTGGACTGATATATCAGTCCGCAGCACAGCAAGGGTTAAAACTCTCAATTCCTCAGACTTGCACCAATCAAATTTGTGGGAAGTAACAGCTACAGGTTGCTGCCTGGGGGCAGGGGACAAAATCCAACAGTAGGGATAGGTGGGAGGAGTAGTGCAAGAGTTCTGCCCCAGGGGCAGCCCTGCCAGGGGAGAAATCTACCAATAGGAGTAAGCTGGAGGAGGAGCTACAGGGTGCTGCCCTGAGAACCACGGTGACGGCAAAAATCTTACTCGAGCGCCACATCAAGATCCAATGAGAAGATCAGATCAAGGGTGTGACCATGCTGATGCGTACTAGAGGCAACAGCCTGTGTTAATCCCAGTGAATTCATCAACTGGAGGAGCTGTTGACCAAGGGGCAAGATTTGATAATTGATCCAGTCACTGAAAACCACTAGCACCAAAAGCCTGGGGGTGTTCAACACCTGAGCAACCATAAAATCTGCCAGCTCCTGCATAAAATCACCCCCATATCCCAGCAGGCAGTACATGAGAATGATTTTGCAGCTTACATCTACAACACATCTAACAGTGCCATACTCAAAGGACCCGAAAGTTCTCATGGAGTATGGTATGCTGTGAGTCCCAAAGCAGATTTAAAACAAGTTATATACTCCTATTCAGTTAACTTCTGTATGCAGTTTTATTAATATCATATATTTCTGGATCCTTCGGCTCTACAACGGTTGATTCTATATATTGTTTTTGTGTTACCAGGAGTTGTTGGCAAATTAGTGACTTTGCTGCAGAAGGTTGTAGCTTCAAATCCCCCCCCCCACTCCCCCCACACACAAAGGATCTGGGCTCCTCCTAGTCAGCACTGTCGTCACAGTCCAGAACAGAGGGAGTATTGCATTACTGAAGAAGTCATCCATGAAATAAGACATTACAGAGCACATGGCGCCGCACTACCTTAGCTTTCATCCTGGTTACACCATAACTGATGTACTTGTACACTTTTTACCGTTTTTTTTCTTTCTTGGAAATTCATTTCCTATGCTGTGATTTTATTATGTTCATGCACCAGTTGTTGTCACTTTGTTATTGCTGTTTCACTCCATGCTGTATCCCTCCACCGGGACGCACCTGGAAACAAGCCCTGGCTCAGTGTGTTTATTTCAGTCATCAAATTTAAAATAAACACATTAATAAATAAATATTGTACTGTTCTGATAGAACAAGGGGTAACCCTCGTCACTGTGGTCTGGACAGCATGTTCACTCTCTTAGCCTGTTCACAGTAGATTAAGTAAGCCATAACACATGACAGGGTGTTTGGTCCCACTCAGGCACACATGCCTTGGTTGTATTGTGGGACATGAGGAAAAGCCAAGTGCCTTCAGCCACCCAGGAAATGCATATATCGGATGTAATCGCACACCCTGAAGTGTGAAACTATACTTCTAAAATAGGCACAAAGGTAATACACTGTACATGGGGAAAAAAACATGAAAAAGGTGCAGGCATGCCATTATTCAGGAATAATGCATGGTCATGTAATGTGTTTGCACCAGTGATAGAGATGGATTTTTGTTACCCATTCTATAACAGCTTTAACGCATGTATTATATGTGTAAGCTGTAGTTGTAATAAATGCAGTTGTCCCATCGTTTCTTGCTGAAAGCATCATGGCCTTTTTTCATGACTATCACCTCAAGTGTTAACACTACTTACTGTAACCTTATTTACACACTCTAGTTAACTCCAATCTTGTTCAATGACGCATTGCAAAATCGGGATCATACGACCAAGTAAAGTGGTGCTAATGCTGGAGGTAATGGTCTAGAAGATAGGCAAATGACTGCTATATCAGCTTCCACACACTCTAGTTAATGCATTATGGGTAACTTATTTAGTGCTATTTCATGCACTGGGGGAGTACAGGGATTATGGAATAAAATATATAAACGCAAACTGCAATTTAAATGTTATATAACATCTCTATGCCTTGCATTCTGTGACAACTAACGTAGTCTAAACTTGCTATCATAATGAAAGCTTTTAATTTAATAAATAATTTCATAATATTATCATTGAATTAAGCATGCCCACTTCTTTCTAAACTATTGAACAATTTGGGCCATAGGACCTGTGTATAAGAGGTGCCAAGACCGAAGAAGAGACATTAAGGTTACTGTACAGACCTGTATAGGCAGTAAAGCAGTGTTTATAGAATAATGTACGGGCAGCAGTGTGTTACGAGTTTTATTTCACACACCCAAGGTGTGTGATGCCACATAACCATGACAGTGAAGCTTAAATGTTTTTTTTGTTGTTTTGTTTTTTTTTGCAATTGTTTAACCAGGAGTGGCACATTAAACTGAAAGCTTGTTTACAGGTGCCACCTGGGAACACAGAGAAGTTGAGTTACTTGCTCAGGGTCACAGTATGAAAGTAGGAACTGTGGGATTCAAACCCAGATCTCCAGATTTGCAGTTCAAAGCCTTAAACCACTGTGCTATACTGCCTACAAATTGTTTGTACTGGCATCACATACCAAGGCTAATGCTGCCTATATTTTAATTTTTTATAATTGCATGTTTCAGATGGTCACTGACTCACACTGTGCTGAAATAAAACAAAATGTGCATCAACATGAGGTCAAGTGGATTGGACTAGCTGCGTCTTAGCTTCTTTGGTCAGGAGGCAATTTATCCTAAAAAAAACACAGGGAACACAAAAAAGGTGCATCTTGTCTGTGCCTACAACCCTCCGAAGGGTGGCATACTAGGGCTCTCCTCACTACTTGACTGCCTTAGGGACAAGATTGGCTCAAATGAGATATTAGTCCTGGGGGACCTTAACCTCAATTGGCTGGGTCCCAATACCAAGCAATACGAGACACTACTCTCAGGCCTTGCTCTCAGCCAGCTCATTATGGTACCTACAAGACTCACCTCCCGGGGTGATAAAGGATCCCTTATCAACTGGGTACTGAGCAACAGACCGGACAGAATTGTATCCTCAGGAACTCTCCCTGACGTCATCTCAGATCCCTCTCTCCAACTTACTGCATATGGGGCATCTCCTCACCCAAAATCCCCAGCAAAGTGATCCAGATGAGGGACTATTCAAAATTTATACCAAATGACTATCTTATAGACCTACGACATGCTGACTGGTCCAGGGTCACAGCCACCAATGACCCTGTAGCAGCCCTTGATCATTTCCTTGCCGTATTTGTCCCATTGCAAAACAAGCATGCACCCCTTACAAAAAGGAGAGTGAGGGGCACCGTCACAAAGTGGCTCCATGGAGGCCTATTCTCCCTCATGAAGTGGAGGGACAAATGCTGGGAGAAAACACAAGATCTCCCACAACAACAACAACCTCCTTGAATATCGTCTGCTCAGAAACTCTTGTAAAGAGCCATCCACTTCCGCCAAGATTGATACTGTAATCTGCCCTGCTAGCCTCAGCCAAAAATCCACAGAGTTTCTGGCAAAACATCAAAAATCTGGTCGGAGGGTCTGCCAGGGAACAGGTTGCCGACATGCATATTGGTGGGGTCAACTGCAATAACCCCCAAACTATTGTCAATGCATTTAACTCCATGTTCTCTGACCTACCTGCTCCCCCTTCTTCCCAGCCCCCTGCCCAAAAGCCTCTGAGTGGGCACACCCCTCGACTGCCCTTCTATCTAAAATGGGTCTCTGTTAGGGAGACCCAGAAACTCCTAGTTGGTCTCTCCCCCCCAAACGGGGGCGGTACATGACAGCCTCGAACCAAAACTGCTCAACCTGGGGACTCCCCTCCTCGCCTGGCCTGTCTCTCACATCTTTAACACTTCTCTTATCTGGGATCATCCTGACATATGGAAAGTGGCCAAGGTTGTCCCTGTCTTCAAACAAGGCAACCCCAAAGATATCAAAATTATCGCCATACTCTCTGCACTCTGTAAGCTCCTTGAAAAGGTATTTGCCTTACAACTCTCCACTACCTTCAGTGTTAGCTCTTCTCTCCCCTGCTCAACATGGCATGAAAGGGCACAGGTACATCTACTGCTTGCTGTGGTTACCTCTGAGATTAGGACCGCGACTGATCAAGGCAAACTGACTGGTGCCATCTTCGTGGATCTCTCGAAGGCCTTCAATAAGGTTGACCATTACCTCCTCTGCTCCACTCTTCAATCTCTTGGATTCTCCCCCCCTGCCCTTACCTGGTTCTTCAACTACCTTGTGGGTAGACAGCAATACACCAACTTCAACCACGCCCTCTCTCTCCTCTCCTCAGTTGACTGCGGGGTCCCCAAGGGATCCGTCCTTGGACCCATTCTGTTTTCCCTATTCATTAATGAACTGCCCTCTGTCACAACTCATGGACACTCAACCCTGTACATGGATGATTTTGTCATCCTGACCAGCTCCCAGGATATCACTGCCATCAACTCCAGGCTAAACTCCGACTTTGAGGTTATCCAAAACTGGCTAGAGGACCATAAGCTGACCATCAACCTGAAAAAGACTCAGGCCATGCTCTTTGGCTCTGTCGCCAAAACTAATTCCTGCCCTGCTTCCCTAACCATCTTTGGAACAAATGGCACCCTCCTCAAGGCCATGGATTCCGTCGAGTATCTGGGAGTAACCCTTGATCCGCAACTGGACCTCACCCCGCATCTTTGGAATATATGTAAGGCCACAAACGGCTAGCTCAGACTTGCCTACAGAGCTAAAAGTTGCCCCACCCTGGCTGCATGGCTCGCCCTAGCCAGGGCGATACTCCTTCCCATGCTCTGTTATGGGCTCGTATCTTTGGCCCCGTCCCGAAATCTAGTCTCACAAAATGGGACACTGCACATAACAATATATGCCACTTTGCTCTCTCTGCTCCTCGCCTTATGCAACTCTGTGAGCTATACTCGAGCTGGAGTGGCCCCCGCCCGAAAAGCACTGTGCCTTTGTCCTCGGCAACTTCATTGAAAACATAGTTAGAATGGCCACCCTTCCGCGCTTGCCCTTCCCCTCAAACATGGAACCCCAGCCTACCACTTAAGATCCAGTGCTGCACGGGACCACCTGGTTCCAAAAACCAGCACCCTTAAGGGGGATCGGGCCTTCTCCATCCATGCACCTAGATTGTGGAACTCTCTTCCTGCATTAATTTGTTCCTCTCCCTCCCATCTCTGTTTCAAAGCATCCCGCTGGAGCGTCCTAAAATCGGCCACTGCCTGTCTATGTGCCATATACTGTAGACCCCAGCAGAGACTCTCTCTTTCCTATTCGACTGATTGGGGGTGACACCCCTGAGTGCTGTTGCTACTGTTTGCTGTTTAATTCTGCTATTAATTTGCACTTGGCACTTTTTATGCCCTCCTGCTTTGAGGGGGGACCCTGTCATATCTGTACCTGTCTGTATTTTGATAATTTGATGTTATACTACATTTTGATGTTATTCTACATATTAATTATTTTATGAATCTTGTTGCTATCTGCCTACTTATCTGTTTATGCCTGATGTCCCATATGCTGTATCACCTACTTGTTTATGCTGGATGCTCCTGTATGTTACCTTGACTCTGTCTGATGCATTGTACATACCCTGTAATCCTCCCGGGTCGCACCTGAAAATAGGCACTTGGCTGTCTAGTGTGCTTACCTGGTAAACAAAAGCAAATAAATAAATGAACTGCTAATCAGTTTTTTCAGCTTATTTAAAACCCTATTGAGCGTATTTCAGAAAGAAATGGCTTGACGACCCTGTTTCACAATCAAAATGCAATGCATTAGGTATCAAAGGTCAACACAGCTGCTACTGCTGAACATGTCATTTAAGGCCCAGAACTTTGTGCTGCATGTGATATAAAGCCAGTGGAAGGTATTACTGCTGCACATAGAACATAGAAACATAGAAACATAGAATTTGATGGCAGATAAGGACTGCTTGGCCCACCCAGTCTGCCCATTTTCCTACCTGATGGATAAGCTGCAGATCCTAGTTAACCAACAGCCTACTTCTTCCTACCCCCACCCCCTAGAATTGCTTTATGACTGTCCCATGCATGCTTGAATTCCACCACTGTTTGTGACTCCACAACCTCGCTGGAAGGCCGTTCCATACATCCACCACCCTCTCTGTGAAAAAATACTTCCTTAAATTACCTCTGAGCCGCCCCCCTTCTATCTTCAAATTGTGCCCCCTTGTTCTTGCACACCTCTTTTGTTGAAAGATGCTACCCTCTTGGACTTTGTTGATTCCCTTGAGGTACTTGAAAGTTTCTATCATGTCCCCCCTCTCCCTCCTTTCCTCGAGGCTATACATATTAAGCTCCTTAAGTCTCTCTTCATATGTCTTCCGGTGCAGACCCTGCACCATTTTAGTTGCCCTTCTCTGGACAGCTTCCATCCTGCACGACCTATTTAAATTCATATCCTTACAGTGCCTCTCCCGAGTGATATAGAAGATAACTTTCAGCCAACTAATCGTTGACCTCAATATTTCATTAGGATCTTGCCAAGAGCAGCCAGTGCACAGGGCAACAGTATGGATGTCCACAGATGTGCCTGCATGTTGGACGTTTTACAGGCAGATGTATGTAGATGCAGCCCTGGCGTACACTGCTAGTATTCTAAAAGTGAACAGTTTGCTCATATCTGGGGTCTTCCTTCTGACATTCTGGCTTATCAATTAACAGAAGTTTCATTGTACAATAGTTCCAAATACAGATTAGTCTAGGGTTACGCAAAGTCCACAGTATCACTACAGGGTCTTAAAGGAACAGTACAGGACTACTATAGTTATGTAAACTGCTCTTTGTATCAAAACACTACTGTGTCAGACAAGACCTACAACTATACACCTAAATCACAACCCCACAAAATCCTACACAGATGCATAGGGTTGCGGAATCCATCTAAGCAAATCAAAATGATTGGATTCAGGGCCAGATATTCAAAAGGTTGAGCCATGCACAATAGGGTTGCGTCTGCACAAGTCTGAAATTGGGCGATTCTGCGGTATTCAGCAGGAGGCAGTTGCACCCCGAAACATGCTGAGCAACTTAGCGCAATGATAATAGAGGCATGTGCACAACAGAAGGGGGAGGAACCATGCATAAATGAAGCAGTGTGATATTCAAAGACTTGCACCATGCGTAATAGTGGAGCAAGCGGAAGTTGCACCATAGCGGAAATGAGCCAAAATAAAAAGGAGCAAGGAAGAGGTGCAAGAGCTGAGAGGAACCACATGTGTCAGAGGCAGAGGCAGACAGACAGGGCAGGAGGCACAAACAGGGCAGGCTAGGAAAAGGTCCTCTGAACAGCCAGGCACAGGAAGGTGTGGGGAGCCACACAGCACAGAGGCCAGCAAAGGCAGGTGTACTCGGTGCAGGAGGTAGCAGCCAGGACAGCAGGGGAATACAGCAACAGCTGCCAGGAGGTGAACACAAGCCAGGGACATGGCCAGTGCCACCTTCCACACGGAGGCCGTATTGAGGGGGGTGAGAAGGCGGGCGGCAGGGGGCGTGGCCGTGGAAGGGCCCGTCGGTGGTATGCCCCCAATAGGGAGTACCGAGCCCGCACCAGCTTTGAGCTGTACAGTGATACTGAGATTGTGGGCCGGTACCGCCTGAACAGGGCAATTCTGAGGCAGCTCTGTGAGCTGTGCAGTGATGTGATGCAGGCACCCACATGATGGAGCCATGCCCTGTCAGTGGAGACCAAGATAACAGCCTGCATGTGCTTGCTCACCACAGGCACCTTCCAGAGACCAACTGGGGACACCACAGGCATAACCCAGTTGGCCACGTCACGCCACCTCACCCAATTCCTCAGCACACTGCTGCCACATGCTGAGAATACATCCATTTCCCCCAGCACAGCGGGCGGAGCACAGCAAACATACAGGAGTTCCACAGGGTAGCATGTATGCCTGGCTTGCTAGGGGCAATAGACTGCACCCATGTGGCCATATGCACACCACCTGGCCCTGAGGGGGCCGCATACATAAATTGCAAGGGCTATGCCAGCATCAACTGCCAGGTGGTGTGCGATGTCAGGGGGCACATCATCAATGTTTGTGCCACACACCCTGGGGGAGCACACGATTCTTTCATCTGGCACCAGTCGGCACTGTGCCACAGATTCAAGAGTGGGGACATCCCCACTGGACACCTAGTGGGTGAGTATGCAAACCACATGGACAATCATAGGGCCTGGGGGGGCATGGCCAGAGGTGGCATGGGTAGTGGCCTACATGGCCTGGGGCAGGGCGATGCTGATCACCAAACTAACCTCCACCCTCTACACACAGGTGACAGTGGATACCCACTCCGTCCCTGGCTGCTCACACCTACCGGCCCACGACCCCCATTGCAGCAACGCTATTGAGCACATGTCACCACCGTAATGTCATCGGGGTGTTCGGGATGCTGAAGAACACGTTTCCGTTGCCTGGACACCTCGGCAGTGCCCTACAGTACAGCCCGTCAATGGCCTGCAGGATATTCCTGGCCTGTTGCATCCTGCACAACATGGGCAGCGAATGTGGGATAGCCGTTACAGGTCAAAGAGTGGGACAGCGATGGGGACGATGGGGCGCCGGTGATGATGGTGATGGTCAGCCCCTTGGCTGATAGGACCCTCAACTGCTCTGACTTGCACAGCTGCACTGGGACACCATCACGGAGGAGCACTTCAGCCAACCCAGGTAAGTCATGGGGCCATGCGCAACCACCAGTGGCCAAGGCACAACCCACAAACACACATGGACACACACCGGGGGTGCATGCCGTCAAGGGAAGTTGCAGGGCACAGAGGCACACACAGAGCCAGGGATGGGTAAGGATTAACATGCCACACCAAAGGACACACACACACACACACACACACACACACACAGCGCAGCAAAGCGTGCACAGAGGGCAGAAGCACGCCAACCCAGAATGCACACCTAGCAACACACATGTCCACAGGCCACCACGCCACTGCCTGTCCATGTGCATATGTCAGATGCTGAGCACCATTGCACATTGGTGTACAGCGCAATGCAGCGCATCATCATGCACAGCGCAACTGCGGACAGCAGCCAGGAGGGTGTGCAGGTGGACTGTGTGTGTCAGCGTGCGGGCCGGGTACCCCCCGTGCACTGCCCACTGACACACACAATGCACACAGGGCAACACCAGACAGTAACGGCGCTGGAGACAGGTCAGTCAGCGACACAGTGCCACGGCCGCCCGCGGATGCGTGGGCGGCCCACTGAACCGCCAGCACTAACAGGCTGACCACTGGCCTCATGGGGTGGCACCGATGGTCCCCAGGGTTCCACTGCGTGAATCAGGCCGTGCCGTGCAGGGGTCTGCAGCACACTGAACATGCCTGCGCCAGGGTGCTCAGGATGCCCACAGCTGAACCCGGCGTTGACAGGGTGGGAGTCGCACGACGCCGGCTACAGGGGGTGGATAGTGCACTGCGTGGTGTCTGCGATGCATGGGCACCTGACTGTGTGCCCATTGTGGCCATGACAGCAATGAACGCCTGTGCATGCCTGTCAATGGCAGCGGTCACATCCTCTCGCAAACGGTCCATCCGTGCCATGATCAGTTTGGCGTCCCTGCTGTGATGCTCCTCTGCCTGCTCCAGAGACACACGCAGTGCATCCATGGATGTCGCAAGCTGCATCTGCTGCTGGACCGATGCTCGCAGTAGGCGGGTGTGCTCGTCCAAGAGGTCATCAGCCTCCTCAGCATCCTGTCCCTCAGGGTGTGCAATGCCCTGATGTTCAGCACCCCTTGAGGGTGGGTGCTGCGCAACAGGACCAGGTCTGGGCATGTCCACAGGTGGTGCACAGATGCCGTCGCTGAACCCTGTACCCCCAAGCCCAGTGGGCGACTGCTGATGCTGCCCCTCCGGCTACCGCACCCCAGGGCTCAGTGGTGCCGCCGCAATGGCCACAACAGTCCCACTGTCCTGAACAGACACCAGTGCTGCCCACTGGTGCTGACAGGCACAGCCTGGGACTGTGCTGACATCTGACAGCCTCCATGCGGACACCACCCACAGCCATGGGCGTGGTGCCCTGCTGTGTGTCCATCCTGTGGCACACATGTGTCACTGCCCATGACAGTCGTGTCATCATCACTGGTGCCGGACTCTGCCCCAGCCACGGCCACAGCCACAGCGTGTTGGCATCCGTGGACGCCAGCATGCGGGGACACAGGCAGGGCTTCCTCCACACCTGTCACAACAACATCAGTGTGGACAGCCAGGCGGCCCCACTGTCCGCAATGATCCACATATACCTGTGGAGGTGGATGGTCCCACCTCCGACTCCATCCGACTGTCCGCGGTGGACGGGCCCACCGCTGACCCATGCAGACACTCAGGATCTGTAAGGGAAAGCAAAGTCGCGTTACTGCGTGTGACCTACCCTGCCCCCCCCCAGACAGACCATGACTTACCATGCAGTGAATGGCCACCACCCGTCTGGAAGCCACCACCTGGAACACCCTCAATGGCACTTCTCTGCATGCTTCCAGCAAGCCTGTCCTCCGCTGGGGTGAGCTGTACCACCTCTGGCTGTCACCCACCTGTTGCAGCACATGCTGCCCTGATGGCAGCCACCTTCTCCTTTACCCTCCTCCTGTCCATGCCCATCTTCTTCTTACACTCCTGCACGGAGCACTGGTGGCTGCCATGCAGGTTCCCGGCATGTGCCACCTCCTCCCATGCAGCAGCACGGGCCTGAGGGGTTCCTCGTCGTCCACTGAGAAGTGGCTCCTGATCCAGGTAGGCCTCGAAAAGGGCCTCAGTTTCAGCCTTTGTAAAATTCGGCCTCCTCCTCCTCCCACCACTGTTTTCCTCCTCTCCAACAACGTGCTCGGTCATTATGTAGCCTGTAAGAATGGCAGTTGTTACCTGTGACTGTGCAGTCCCATGCACGTCCCTGAATCCACAGTCCACACTCCCAAACAGCATGCAACTCACCAATAAACTGCAGTAACTGACTATGGCCACTGCAGTACATTGTCGCACCTTTATAGCACAATCCATGCGAATGAGGCGAGGAGCAACTTTAAGTAGATGCAAATTGCAGTGCTGCGCCATTGAATGGCTGATTAGATGATCTGCATATGACGGTTGAATATCGCGCTGTTGCGCTTTGCGCAATTGTGTTAAATGTGCTGAGCCAATGGCGCAGTCCTGTGACATGCGTAGTACACCTCACTGCGCATGCCCGGGTTGCTGACGCAGGCGTCTGCCGCACTGATGATGTGCTGTGCGCAGTAGGCAATGCGAGGCACGGCCACCATTGTGCCAGTGGTGCTATAGGCGATGGTCACTACATGGCGCTGTGGCACTAGGCCATCATAGAGCGCGTGGCCCAACTGCCCGGTAGACCGCTCTGGCGCTGGCACACAGGCAGCCAATTGCGCTACATGCATTGTCATCCGATGGCGCTGTGCGTGGCCTTGCGCCAGAGACCCTTGACCCTGTGCCCAACCTTTGCCCCCTTGGCGTCATACATCAGGCATAGGTGCACCTCTATCGCACTGTTTGGTAACAGCGCGATAGGGATTGGCAGCGCTGTACCGCGCAGCATCTGCACGTGGGGAGCCATGCTGCAGAGCGCCATATTGCCTACTATAGTTGCTAGAATGGCGCACAGATGGGCAGCACCGTGGACTGCTATTGAGCTGGCCAATCTGGTGGCCACTGTTGAGCCACACCATGGGCCTCTCTTCGGGGAGGCCCCCCCTGGACAGGGCCAGGACCCAGGTGTGGCAGGAAGTGGCCACTGCCCTGGAAGAGGCCACAGGATGGGGGCATACAGCTGAGCAGTGCAGGCACTGCTATGGTGACCTGCGCAGGAGGGAGCCAGAGCTACTGGCCCGACTGCAGGCACGTGCCAGGAGGGGCACGGTGCCACGTCCAGGTAGGGGTTCTGTCAACACACTTTTATCGTCCATATGAGTCACAGTGTTGTATGTGTCCAGCACATAGGGGAGGGACCGTATGAGGTTGGCCATGGCAGTGTTCACAGGGTGTGGGGGTGGGTGGGTCTGGCTGGGTGGAGGCACACACCTTGGGGCAGGGGGACTTTGCTTCGGGAATGTACTGATGTTCTTCTCTCCTTTTTTTCTCCACAGGCCCGGACGAAATCCACAGATTGCGGGCAGAGCGGTGGAGGGGGGAGGACAACGCAGCCAGGTGGGCCGAGGGCCATCAACGCCCACCTGACTGGCCCGATGAGGGTGAGTGCCATACATCCATGATCAGTATTGCATGCTGTGTGACAGGGTGGGCAGCGGGGCATGGCCACCATTCATTGACATCACCGCCATGCACGCCACTTACTACAGTCAACACTGTTCAGTGGCAATGCATGTCTGGGTGTGCGTCACTGGTGGTCCATGCGTGCACCAGGTACATGGCTGTGCCACTGCCTTTGATTATAGCCATGTCACTAAACGGCCACGTGGTGCTGTGCGTGACATGGCTGGTGGGTGTGTGCAGCGTTCCGCATGGCTGTATGCACCTTGGTGGGCAGGTGCTGTGGACGTGATCACTGCCAGTGGTCACACACCATCACAGTGGTATGTCCCATGGCCGTATGCCATGCACAGTGGGCGGGTTGTATGGGGTTGTGCATTCACACCTATTGACTTTGCTCCCTTGTCCTAGGTACGCGCCATCTCCGGGAAATTTGGGACACCTTATGGGAGCTCCTTCATCTGGCCCACGAGTCCCTAGATATATCGAGGAGGCTTGACACAGCGGGGGTGCTGTGGAGGCACAGAGGCAGGAGGTCCCAGGGCCAGGAACGGCGGTCAAGATGACAGTCCTTTGTCCCTGACTTCCCTTCCCTGACTCACCACCTCACACCTCCCATCCCATCCCATTTGTCCACTCTTCCTGCCTACCCCCACCTTGTTTGTGTCCCCACCCCAAGCTTGTATATAGTTTTTATTATTGTACATAGTTCACTTTTATATTTACAATACATTTGAATTTGATATGAATACTGTGGTGGTCTCTGATTTGCAGCGGCTATAGGTGCTCAGCTGCAGTGGTGTGCATGGCATCAGGGTGGTGCAGTCATGGGTATGTGTGTGTGTCCGTGGAGGTGACTATGGTGTGGGGGTAGATATCAGTCAGTGTCTGTGTTGTGTGTGTTGTTCCCTGTGCACTGGATGACTGTGTGCAGTGGTCCATAGCGCGTGCTCTGTGTCCATGGCGCACCCATCGGCCCATCCATGGCCTGTGCAGCTGACACACATGCCTGTCTGTGACCTGCACGGTCCGCTGGCATGTCAGTGGTGGCATTCCCTGCAGGGCGGACACTGTACCCGTCACTTTGCTGGGTTGCCCATGTCACTGGTGTGGTGCATGCCTGGCTCAGGTGGCACTGTGGGCGACACGGTCATTGTCCCACCTCCATGCTGTGGCTTGTGTGTGTGTTGCAGGGGATGTGCCCCACTGTCTGTGACTTGTGCTCCGGGTGACTACTGGTGGTGTACGGGTCCACGGTGCCTGCGCAGGGTGGCTGGCACTCCAGCACCATGGTGGACTGTGGGTTGTGTGTACACTGCTTACATGGGCCCACAATGGGGGCTTGGTTGCCCCACCACTGCGTCCCTGTGTTGTTGTGCCCTTGGGTATGGGTGGGTGTCTGTCCATATCCTGTGTGGCATCCGGTGTGGTGCATGCTTCCATGCACCACTGTGGGTGTCTGTGCTGGCTGTTGTGGCCAGTGGTGGGTCGGGGTGTGTCACTGGAATACTGTGCAGGGTGCTGTACCACTGATGGTGGTGTCAAGGACACGCTCGTCCCATGTGAGGTACCTCTTGTGCCAACGCATGGTCGGTCTCTCAGCAGTACCTCGGGGGGACTGTGCGTGGTGGCACTGTGTCTGCCGTTGTTGCATTGCCATGTGCTGCAACCCAATGATGGGTGCTCGTGGTGGGGCTGACTCGCATGGTTCTGTGGTGCACAGGGTTGCATTGACACAGTGGGGGTGGTGGCATGCATGAGGTTTCCTGCAGTGGTGGTCACTGCTCATGGGGGTTGTCTGGGGGTCATGGTGCAGGGTGTGCTGTGCACTGGGGGGGATGATGTGGCACAGGGTGGTCTGCCTTCCTTGTGTGCCAGTCACAGCTTGCTGGTAGGTGTGATGGGGCACCATGGCCAGGCTGTGGGTTGGTTGCTTGTCTCCATGGGCCAGTGGTTATTCCAGCCCTCCCCCAGTTGTGCTGTGCTTGGGGTGTGGGGGGACGATGTCTGTTCTGCTGTGTGTTCCTGTGCCCATCTGTGGCATGGGTGGTGGGCCCCTACCTCCTTGATTGTGCAGTTACATTGCTCTGCAGCTGGGGGGCTCTCTGGTTGCGCTGTGGCGCCTCTGGACTGCTCAGCTGAACATCCCTTGTTGCACTATGGCACATCAGATCTGCTCAGCCTCCCCTCCCTAGTTGTGCTGCGATATTCAGTAGTCGGCTGTAGGCGCAATTTGGCCTGCTCCATTTTGAACATCTGCCTCTTGGCGCTGGGTGCAATAGACTTGCGCTTGTTCCTGCTATTGCTGCTTTTTGGGCGCAGTTTGAATATCTGGGCCCAGGGTGTTTTTTCGAATTCAGAATTTCAGCATTGAGAGCAAAAAATTCAAATTCTGAAAAACAGAGTCAGATGTGGAATCAGAACTGGAATCTGATTTCGATATTGCAACTAACTGCACAACAAACAAGAGAGCAGTGTTGCTTGGACAGTGCCTGCGTGGTTCAGACTGTGCTCCACATCCAAGCAGGATCTGACCTGGGATCGGCCAAATTCGGAGGTTGGATCCCAAGTCAGATCCCATGTTATACTGTACTATTCAGTCCAGATATGTGAATGAATTCATTCACATATCTGGACTGTGTTGTACGGTATGGGTTGCATGGACAATGGCCGTGCAGCCCTACCGAGCTGTCAGTCGGTGGGGCGGCAGGCGGGTGGGGTGCTGCCGCCCGCTGGCTGACGGGGCAGTGGGGCTCAGTGGACGGGTGGGGAGGGGGGTACACTAGACCACCAGGGTAATAGGACTGTTCTATGTTTTACAGATGCCCGCGATTGGGCAGAGTGCAGTCCACTGGACCACCAGGAATATTGGACGGGGGGTGTTATACCGATGCCCGCGATCGGGCAGAGTGCAGTCCACTGGACCACCAGGGATATTGGAGGGGGGGTTATACCGATGCCCGCAATAGGGCACATAGGGGTCCACTGGACCACCAGGGATATTGGATGGGGGAGGTTTTATACCGATGCCCGACAGTACATAAGGGGTCCACTGGCACTAGGGATATTGGGGGTTCTTTCAGACGAATGCCCACGATCGGGCTGCAGGGGGTGTTGGTCCCCGACGGCTGCTACCTGGCAGGGCGCCAGGTGCAAGTCGTCGGGGATCGGCGCACCTGCATGCTAATGGTATGCAAATGGAGTTATAATGACATGCAAATGGCCCCATGTGCACCTTGTATAAATTATGGCCCTATTTGCATGTCCCACTTTTGACTATCGCAGGTGCTGTGCATGACGCAATGGCACTTGCGCTAGCACATCTCCATGCTCCACTCTGGCCACTGCGCCATGCACAGTGGGGGTGGCCAGGGTGCGATATTCAGCTGCTGCGCCTATAGCCGAGTCTGCTGAATATCGCCAGGCCACACCCTGCACAACAAAGTTGAGCTGCGCTCAGGCTTGCGCCACAGCCTGGCGCAGTTTGAATATCCGGACCCTAGTGCCATGGCATCTTAAACATTTACAGGTTTCATAAACATAAGGTATATACATTAAGGTATTTTATAACACAGTGCTATTACATACTAAATCCAACAACAATGAACACAATCTGTTTTATTACACTTGGAGGTCACCACAATAACCTTCCTGTAAGAAGACCTGAGGGGAAAAGGAAAATTAAAGAGGACACTATAGCATAGTCAAGAAAGGGAGGGGGTGCCATAGGTGGCCAACCTTATGGACTAGAAATTGTAAAGGCTAGATTAGGCTAAGAATACAAGAACTGTTGCAACAGATTTTAGAAAAGGCCGGTCCTCAAGAGTGGCAGGAGCCCCAGTCACACCCACCTGCCTGCTTGCTACTGCAGCCATAACACAATCCTTCCATGGTCAGCCTAAAAAAGAGGAACCCAGTGGAAAAGGTCTGTGCATGTCCTCTGAGTCCAACCACCCTGTAGCACTGTATGCCACTAAGTCTCCTTGGAAAACTGGGGCAGCCTGGCCTATCTGTACCAAACCCTGGCACCCAGAAACCTACCCTATCAGCCCAGCATATGAAGGGATGACTAAAATGCTAAGGTTTGGTTCTGGGAGGCCAGGTTACCCCCAATTCTCAACAGATTTGTGGATGATGTTGAAGGACTGTATAGGCCAGCATTGGAAGAATGATACGGAGTTGAGTAGCTGTCATGAACGCTTTACCTTAAATGCCCTTTTGGTTTATCTGCTGAATCTGACTGGGTCCAGGATGGTCCAGGAATTGCATATGTGGCAACTAGGCTAGTAGTCCAGAGCCAGTAGGCCCATTAGCTACTCCAGGACAGTGACAAGGGTGATGTGTCTGGGGTGATTGGTGGGTCATGAAGAAAAGAAAGACCCATGCCCTGAGTAAACCAGAGCAGTGACCACTGACCACCAAAACCACCACAGCAAGCCAGAAGATGCAGGAAGAGGGACCATTCCTCCCAGTCGATTATGGTAGGGAGAGTGGAACACAAGGGTGGGGTAAAGGGAAGTACCCAGGAGGGTGAGGCACAGGTCTGACTGACTGTTAGTGCTTTCTGGTATTAACTGTGTACTGGGGTGGGGAGGTTTATTTGGCACAAACTCCGCTTCCATTTCCAATGCTGCACCATTTCTGCAATCAGACTCAGATCAGAATTAGACTTGGAAGTGGAATTTCTAAAATCCGGAATGGATTCTAAAGAATCCAAGCACCCATAGTATCTGCTTTGTGGCTCTTTCTCTGCATGCATGTAGGCCTCTCTGCACATCATTCAGATGGACACACCACCTGTGGGAGTCGGTCCTGTCCCAACCTACAGATTTACATTGGTCAGTGTCCACCTGCACACCATGCCCATCAACAGTGCTATCTGTGCACTGTGGAGGACTCTGGGAGGTGTAGGCTACAAAGGAATCCCTGCTGTAAGTCCTATGCAGTTCTGTACACAGGTGAAGGACATGTTCTGGCCCCACAGTAAGCTTTCTCACCCCCATAGGGATGCACCACCCTCTGTATTCACACCTGAGGACTGGGTAGGATGGTACACATATACAGCAAATATTTTTTTACATTTTCCCCTGCTCTCACTCCTTCTGGCTACTCATTGTCCCTGTCTGCCTGCCAGTCTCACCATTCACTGACGCTTCCTTCCACCTGCTCCCCAGGCTGTCCCCATGTCCTCGGAGGGTTTAGCTTACCCCTGCTGTGGAGTCCTCCCTCCCTGTGGGAAAGGAGGGGTGTAAAATTCCTGGTATGGTCCTCTGAGGTATGCAGGGCTGGAGGGGGCAGGAAAAGTGCACTAGGGAGACTGTGGCATGGGAGCACTAGGCAGTCATCATACAGCAGTCAGAGATGGGCACTAGTTTTCATTTTCTGGGCCCTCCCCACTCTCCAGATGTGTCCACCATGGCGACGCTCTGGAGGCAGAGCCAGCTGACATGTAGACACCCACACTGGCAAGGCTCTGCACACCACCAGGTGTCACTCTCCTAGCGGTGCTCCTCAACACTCTCCACCGGAAGAAAAGTGTCCGCAGAGATGCACTATCACCCCCATGCAGGCTTTTGAACCTGGGTCATCAGCATGTCAAGCTGGTGCCCCACTGCTTGGAGCCAGCCATACATATTTTTTAACAAGTAAAATATTTTAATGACATTACATGTCTATGAGCTTGTGTGTGCTTGCTGTGGGCGTGTCATACCATACCTCTAACCCTACTGGTATTAAAATGTGAAACTGTGAACTCTAAAATTTGCAGCAAACACTTAGAATGTATAGCACATTTTCTCACTGAAAATTAATAAGAATAAATATAGTGGGCATCATAGATTTAGTGTTAAGGAATGTTGTAATCATTCAGTGGTTTGTATAGCAAGAAACAGCTTTAGTACTGTGCAAAACATCCGCATATTCATGGAGCAAAGGTTAAATTTTGGTGTAAATGGCAGAGAGCTGTGCATAGTGCATAGCACTCCAGAGGAAAAGTGTGTGTGTGTGTGTACGTGTGTGTGTGTCTGTGCGTGTGTGCGTGTGCGTGTGTGTGTGTTAAATGTTTATCTGAGTGGGACAGTGTATGTTTGGTGCTGTTGATTGTAACTGTGTTCATGATATACAACTCCTTGTGCCATGTACAGATGCAATAAAATGACTATTCTATCTGCTACCTCGCTTCTGGATCAGGGATCACAGAACTGAGAAAAAAGTGGACAGAGCAGTCTCTTGGTCATACAGTGAAATTAAGTATCTGACTGAATGTTGGGGATGGAGGACACATGGGAGGACTTGCCCTATATGTATGTATATCTATATTTATATCTTAAAAAAAAAGACCCTACCAGAAACATTCTGATTTTTTTTCACAATGCAGGGTATTGTGAGTCATCAAAGCAGTGCAGGGAAAATTAAAGTTGTAACATTCCGAACTGGGCTTCACAGCCCGTTTCCCTGAGGTGGTGATAGTCTGCCTGTGCCATGATTATAAAATGTACTACTGTCCAGTAAGGGAGGGAAGGGATTGTAACTCTGGCCAAACCACCAGGCTGTTGATCCCTTTCCACTTCCTGATCTACCTGCTCCACCCCCACGCTCCAACGTTTTGTGACGTGTAACCAGGGAGAGGGCGGGGGCACACCCCAAACAAGTCTATGGGTCTCATTTTCAAAACGTTTTTACAGATGTTCAAGCAACCTCTGATAAAAAAATGAAAACCACTGCTGAACTAACAGGGACCCTCTTTAAACCATTTGGGAGCTGCCTGTGCTTCACTGGGAACCCGTTTCAGAGGAGCTGGAAGGGAAGGTCTGCCTTTTGTAGATGACACCAACTCTGCAATAGGGTAGACACTCCAGAGGGGCTGAAGAGATGAGCAATGACCTAAGAAAACTCAAGGAGTGGACAAGGGTATGGCAGCTAGGTTTCAATGTGAAAAATGCAAAATCATGCACTTGTGGCACAGAAACGGCAGGATGGAAATGAGGGAGGGGCACTGATGACCACCAAGCAGGAAACAGAGCTGGGGGTGATTGTATCAGATGACTTTCAGGTGGCCAGGCAGTGTGACAAGGCAGTTGAGATGGCAGGTGGGATGCTTGGGTGCATAGGGAGGGGTATCACCAGCAGAAGGAGGGAGGTGGTGTTGCCTCTGTATAGATCGCTGGTAAGACCCCACCTAGAGTAGTGTGTCCAGTTCTGGAGGCCACATCTCAGAAAGGACATACTGTAGACAAAGTGGAAGCGGTCCAGGGGAGAGCAACTAAAATGGTGCAGGGTCTGCATCAGAAGACCTACAAGGAGAGAGTTAAGGACCTAAATATGTACAACCTGGAAGAGAGGAGAGGAGAGGAGAGGAGAGAAGAGGGGGATATGCTAGAGACCTTTAAATACCTCACAAGGGTAAATAAGGCACAGGAGGGAAGTATTTTTCAGAAAAAAAAGCTGCTCAAGAGCAAGGGGGGTGTGATAAGAAGCTGAAGAGGGTAGATTGAGGAGAGATGTGAGGAAGTACTTCTTCACAGAAAGAGTGGTGGATTCCTGGAACAGCCTTCCAGCAGAGGTGGTGGGGGAGAAAACAGTAGTGGGGTTCAAGATTGCATAGTATAGGTATGAAGGAATCTTACAGAAAGGGAAGGGGTTTAATGGTCCAGAGATCAAGTAGGATCCGTGGTTATACTATAGGCAGGGAAAATGGGCAGACTAGGTAGGCCAAAGCTGTCCTTATCTGCTGGTAAATTCTATGTTTCTATATTTCTGTCTAGCTCTGTTCCTCCAATGACATCATCAGCATTGTGACATTGTGACCTCACTGCCTGTGACATCACAGCTGCTCAGGAAGGGCCATTCAGTAGCTGCCTGGTCATTCACCTGTGATGTCGCTACCAGTGAGGTCACAGTGCTGATAATGTAGTGGAGGAACAGAACTAGATTTGTCAGCTACCAGGTAGATGTGGTTTCACATATCCAGCATCATACTATCACACAGACAACTTTCTAGTGAGCAAAAGACAAACATTTCAGATATGAAAAAAAAAGTTACTACAGACTACTTTTTGAATTTTGTAACATTTTCCGGTGTGCTATTTTTGGATCTACTAGCTCTTTAAAGGCACACTGTCAGCTTTTTTCCTTTTATTCACAAAGCTGCCTGCACTCCCTGCAGACATCTACATGGCCATGTACTGTATATATCCTCACTGGATGTCACATAGTAACCCTGGTGTGGTGACCTGCTCTTATCCACGGCCGTCCAATACTGAAACCCGCTCACATGTGAAAATAGCGTCAAAGTGCCAGTAGGCTCATCCATGGATGAGTTTGGTCAAGCTCAGGTCAGGTAAACACTGTTTCCAAAACTAGAACATGAGCTGAACTTAGTAATGTAACTCTTCTAAAAGCAAGCGCTGTATCACATGATGTATAACCAGGTCATGGCTGCCTTTCAAACACTGGTTTTACATGTGATACAGCACTTGATTCTAGAAAAGAGTTGCAGCACTCACTAAGTTCAGTTCGCTTTCTAGTTTTGGAAAAAGCATATCTATATATGGTACAGATGAAGGTTTGTTAGTTGAAGAGAATAAGTCAAAGGCCTGAGCTTTTCAAGTGCTAAACTTAGGATGCAAACAACTTCTTTTCTGCATAGAAACAGTTTTTCAGCATTCACAAGCAATTTGTGCTTTGTGTTTCTTTAGGCTTGCTGTGCGCCAATATTTGTGTGCTTTGTGTTGCTTCTAGGCACTTTTCAGTGGCACCCAGTCTGACCAGGGGGCATGATGGGCTCTGTGTTTCCAAGTCTCAAAGAGACCTGCTACTGTTCCATGAACTGCTGATGTGCTGGACCACTGGGTTGCCTTTGGGTATCTCATTATTCATGTACTTGCAAGCTGAAATGTATGCAATTTGCATGTAAAATAAATGAATATACATTATTAAACAAGTTTAAAGTAACTACACAGCAGATTTACTTTATATTGGGACTACTGTATACAAATTTACTCTGTTCTGTGATACATGGCTGGAATTTCTCCTTGTCTGCTGTCCCCAGGGATTCTAGTGAAAACAAGAAGCTCCGAGTCAGGAGGCGAACCTAGTGAACACAACTTTTAACAAATTATCCATCTAACAGGAGGCTGATAAAGAAACTGAGCAGCCTAGAGGTGGGATCCAACTGGTGAAATGGGTTAGAAGCTGGTTAACAGATAGAGACTTGGAGTTGTGTTAACGGCACTCTAATGATGGAACAGTGACCGGCTGAGTGCCACAAGGATCACCACTGAGAACAATCCTCTCCAATGTCTTCATAACTGACATTGCAGAAGAACTAGAAGGGAAGGTATGCCTTGTAGCAGATTATTCCACAATCTGTAATGCGGCTGACACTCTGGAGGGGGTGTGAGAAAATGTGCAGGGATCTTGGTAAAAATGAGAAGTGGTCAAGTGCATGGTAGTTCCGGTTCTGTGCCAAAAAATGTAAAACCATGCACCTAGGGCACAGGAACCCAGGGGATAAGTATTGTATGAGGGAGAGGTGCTGACAGTCACTAAGCAGGAAAGGGTCCTTGTGGTTATCATATCTGATGACCTCAAAGTGGCAGTGCAGTGTGACAAAGCAGTGGGTTGGGCTAGTGGGATGCTGGGGTGCATAGGGAGGGTATCTCCAGCAGGAAGAGGAGGTGGTGTTGCCACTGAGTGGCTCACTGGTGAGACCCCACGTGGAGACCGGTGTCCAGTTTGGAGACTGTTCAACAAATAAGACATAGACAGGTTGGACGCAGTTCAAGGAAGGCAATTAAAGTGGCACAGGGGTTGCATAAAGCCCTACAAGGAGAGACTGAGGGATCTCAACATGCACACCCAGGGAGAGAGAGAAGGCAGAGGTGTGACACAGACCTACAGTTACTTCACAGCGGTGAACAGATGAGCAGGGTGCAGGAGTGAGTCTCTTTCAAATGAGTAAGAGCACCAGGACCAGGAGGCATGTGATGAAGCTGAAGGAAGAAGTTAAAGAGATGTAAGGTTTCCTCATCAAAATAGTCATGGACATCTGGAAAAGACTGCCAGTGGAAGTGGAAGAGGCAAAAACCGTGGGGGCTTTAAGCATGTGTGGGATAAATACAGGGGTATATTAGAAAATAGGCAGGGAAGGGAGGGTCCCCAGAGATCAGTCAGGGTCTGTGGAGACAGAGTAGGCAGGGAACATCTGGGCAGACTGGGTGGGCCAAGCGGTTCTTTTTTGCCGACAAATTATGTGTTTCTGTCATTAAACGCTGCTTAATAGTACTTGGATGCTAATTAGGAATGGCTTATTACTGTTGAGTTGCCTGAATAACACTTGTCTGTTGGGATATATAGTCAATGCTAACAGCAAACTGCCTGTCTACTGCAGACAGGTAGTTCTGAATGAATCTGAACTACAAAAAATTAAGTATTCTGAACCCTATACATTGTTTTGGGGCAACTTAATGGGACTTAGCTCCCAAATACATCTCTTACTGGTGAGACTCAGAATGTCCAAGGGAGGCTTGGAACATGCTTGCTTCAAATACTGATGCCTCCTACACCTTTTCTAAAACATGTAGAATGCATAGTGGCTACCATTTGTCCTAGACTGAATATGCTATACAAGCTAAAATGCTGTCTTAGTCCACCAATGAACAAACAAGTTATTTCACGTTTCCTCTGGCTTTTTCTTGGCTACGGAGATACTGTGTTCTTGATGGCCTCCTCCTGCTTTCCTGAATACACTGAACATCAACTATAACAAGTTTTGCAGTTTTACTCATGCATGTGATTTCTGTAACCACAGCTGTCTACTTCATACAGATCTGAACTGGCTGTCCCTGGAAAGTCTCAAGAAGTTTTCCTGAGAAGGAAGTTCTAGTGAGTGAAACTGTTCTCCATGACTGGGTTGCCTCCTTGGTTTCAGAGGAACTAATGCATACTGGGAAAAGGTGCCAAGGGAACTTGGAGTGGTTCAATAGCCCTTGATGTTTCTCCAAAGTACATTTTCATCTCTAAACAGGTTGCTTCCCAAAAAGAGGCAAGTCATGAAGTCAATACCACACAACTTGGGGAAGAAAACAACACTGAACGGAAGGGAAGTTTCAGTCAGTAAAGTGCTCCTCTAACCATCATTTTGATCTTCCAAGGCTACCCTCATTTGAAGCAGTGTCATATCAGCATTCTTTGATTCCATATGAATGAATTCTTTCTGCTCCTCTCGAGACAGATAAAAAAACAACGTTCTTGACCTTTGTTCACAAGTCATGTTCGGATATGGACACTCAGTTATGAATGCGACTGATGCGCTCTAAGTTCATTGCCAAATTACTGAACAGTACAGGACAGTCCACCAAGAATTCAAACTTTGTACCAACACAAACTTACTAGGAGAGGTTGTGAGTAAAAGCAAGACCTTCATCATACTGGATTTTTCTGGTTCATTTCTGTGTTTGTAGATTGCACAGATATAGATCATAGCCATACATACTATTTTTTTCTTGTACAAGATGGACTAGTGCAGTAATAAATTCTTGGTGAACATCCATTTCTCGGAATACTGGGATATCTTCTCAGGTACTGCTGTGCCTTTCCAAATAAAGGAGATGGCTTTATCTGACCTCCTTAAGAAGGTGGGAAAGGCCAGCTCCATGTTGACCACCTAGGAGCTAACTTGGCATGCTGGCAACCCACGTTCATACCCCCACATGCAGGATGACTGAATAGAGACCGCCGGGAGAGCTTGGAGTGTCCATGCAGATGCTCTTTTCTCTGGGCAGGAGGGATCATAGTTGTGGTGCACTCAGTGGTGTGGGTGACCATGTGCCACTATGTGTTTTCCCCCAGGATGTCATGACATGCATGCCCTTGTGGGAAGGAGGGAAAGGGGTAGGGGGAACATGGGAAACAGCCCACCCGGATGCACCAGATGACAGTCCTCTATGTTCATCTTACCCTGCCCACGCCCACATCGCACTGCCCACTGCTGCAGGCCATCTCTTCAGTTCCTGGAAGTGCTCCCTCTCTAATGAGAACAGAGTTGCCCCCTGCAGTGGAGGTTTTTGCCCTGAGGGGGCCACATCCATAGCTCGATGCCAAAACCCCTATAGACAGTGTTACCAGCGGTGGGTGGGGGATGACAGGGCCAGGGGGCCCTCTTGCTGACTGGGGGCCCCATGCAAATGCATGGATTGCATGAGCCTAATGCCTCCACTGAGACAAGAATGACTGGAGTTGAGCAGGGATGGACACTGTCACTCCCCAGGGGTGCCTGGACAATGGGGACAGCAGTAAGTGGTGAGTTTAATGGAAGGTGGGTGCTGCTTGTTGGGCTAAAAGGAGTGGGGCAACAGGGGTCATAGAAAGTAGAAAAATTAAGAAAGGGGAAAATGCCATATTTTCAGGAGGTGCTCTTATCTAGATAACTGAGGTACAAAGAATACCAGACAGTTACCTTAAGTCAAGTAGACTCTTCTGGGTGAGAATATATCAAGCTATTTCACGCATGCTTCAAGCTTTCCTGCTTGGGGAGTAACAAGGCATGGAGTGCCTCATGGACAAATGATGCATCACTGATATTGTAACTGTGATTCTTTCAATGTACAAAACAAGGGATGTACAGTACTAGCTAGAAATAAAGTAATACAACACAGACTGTTGTTTTGTAAAGCAGTTTTCTGAAAAGCAACTGTCTGTCAAGCCAGCAAAAACTCCAGTAAAACTTGCTCATGTAGTGAAAGTCCCATGAAATACTCCTGTCAGGACAGCTTGTCATGACTGGACAATTTCCTAGCTACACAAATTATTGTTCTTAACCAAGTTTGTTTTTCACAAACTTTACTATTTCAACTTTGCAGACTAACACGCTAGAAAAATTCCATGTGTAAAAAAAAAATACTGAAAAAATATTTGAGTTCCTGTTAGGATTTGAACCTTGGTCTCTTGCTAATATACAAAAAGGTTATGTCCATACCAGGATTCGAACCCTTGGTTCCCAATACTTAAGATAGATTCAGCACATCCTGAGCTGCCTGAAGTGAGAGGCAGCTCCTGCAGTGTAGAGATTAAAAGCCGGATCCCCATACTGTAACTGACAAGGATACACTTGCTTTGGAAGGCATAGCAGCTGCAGGCATAGCGCATCGATGCTTATTTGTATTGGACGGCATCCCTAGCCCCTGCTCACTGTGCTCCGCTTGTGCTGGGCTGACATGGGGCAGGGGATTGAAAGGAGGCAGAACATGCCAGACTACTGGCATCTAATTGGTGACCAGTCCAGGCTGCCTCTGGATCTCTGACTCTGCACAGCGCAGGGATGGCTGGATACCAAGGACTGCCATATGCCTGCTGGAGTCAACATTACTGTGCAGTGCCAGTATCGCCCCAGCCCACTGTTGACACTCTGAGGGCTGGGGACTGAAAGAAGGTGGCTAATCATGCCCCATGGACATGGTGGTGGCTGTGCGGAGGGCACGAGTAGCTGCTAATGCTGCCCCCATTGCCGACCCCCTGTAGCGCACATATACATTCCTGCATATTGTGCATGCATGCCGCCACCTCCTTGTCCACCTGTGTCCTGACTGCCCACATAGTAATGCCCACAGTTCATGAGCCATTGGGTGGGGGCAACAGCCAGGGCTATGGATACGCGGAGGTCCCTGCATGTATGGATTGGGACCTGCACACCACAAGCCCGCTGTGATTCGACCTGACGACGTGTGGGACCTTTGTGGATTGGGCCCAAAGTCATAACTTACACAGCCAGAAAACTGGGTTCTAATCCCAGCAAGGGATTTTGTGTTACAAACTACATACCTGTAAAAGCAGAAGTTATTCTGGCAGAATGTTTCAAGGTACCACACCTTAGCAAACAGACTGTAAGCAACATTTTCAGTTAATTAGTGTTTTTTTCTGTTCCAGCACACAATGAAACATTTTTAAAGGCTTTGTTTAAATAGTAACGCAGCGTGTCAAACAGGTCTACTACCTGCCTTTTATGGTCACATCAAGGGGACAGAATTCAGACTAGACTGCCATTATCAGAGGCATAAGCTATAATATAGCTCAGCCTTACTGCAATGAGGACTTTCAGTATGACCGCTGATATAATCAGCATAGGGGTCAAAGTATAGTGTAGCAGGACAAAACTGTCTGGCTTGAAGGTAAGTCATTTTGCGGCTTGTAATGTCTGCTAAATGGCAGATCTTCCAGCCCCCTGCATACAGCTATTTATCAAGGGATTTACTATAGTCTGCACATTTCTGGCGTGAGCCAAAGCCTTAGCATGAAAACAAAGGATGGGTCTATATTTCCTCCGACAGAGGTAAAACTCACCTAATTACAATCATCTTTTTCCACAGACTCCTCTGGCACAAGATCCTGCTTGTGGTCAGACAAGTACTCTGGTACATGACACTGTTGGGATGTGTATGTAGGTGCTGACAACTGGGGATGGAATGGACTGGAATTGCAACAAGCAATAATTTCACCAAAATGAGGGAAGCAGTAGATGCTACTCCTGCTCCCAGGAGAGAGCATATTGTTACACAGGACCCCAGCAGCAGTGCTTTGCTGGGGTAACAGCCAGGAAGGGAGCAAGAAGGGAGGGATACTTATATTGGGAGATTCTAGAGTTAGGTATAGTGAGGCTGTGATGTGTGCCTCAGACCAGGAATGAAGTTTGGTAGATGCCTGGAACAGACTGCTAAAGCAGAAGTGGTGGAGGCTAAAACCATGGGGCTTAAGCATGCATGGGATGGACAAAGGGTACACATTAGAAAGAGGCAGGGAAGTGGGAGGTCACGGAGCCAGGTAGGATCTTGCGTTCATGGGTGATTAGGCAGGGAACATCTGGGCAGACTGGGTGGGCCAAACTGTCCTTTCTGCTGACAAATTCTCTGTTTTGTGGTGCACTGTCTCTGAATGACGCAGAAAAGGACACTCCTAGGAATATGAGTTGGTTAGGAAATTGAAGGGATACCACATGCTATTGTCCATCTGGAGACAAATTATTTACAGGAAGGCCTTCAGCAGCACTGAAGACTAGTTTCCAAACTATGGAAAGCTTTTTTTAATAATACAGTGTTGCAATCGATGGCAAGGAGGGAGGGAAGGGAACTATACTACGGAAAAGGTTTTTGTATAATACAGTGCTGCGACAGGTGGGAGGGACACTATGCTATGGAAAAGGGGGTTATTTTATTACAGTGCTGCGATCAGTAGCAGGGAGGAAGTGGGACACTATGCTATGGAAAAGGGGGTTATTACAGTGCTGCGATCGTGGCAAGGAGGGTGGGATACTATGCTACAGAAAAGGGGTTTATTTGTATTACAGTGCTGCAATCGGTGGTGGGAGGGGTGGAACACTATGCTATGGAAAAGGGGATTATTTGTATTACAGTGCTGCAATCGGTGGTGGGGAGGGTGGAACACTATGCTATGGAAAGGGGGATTATTTGTATTACAGTGCTGCAATCGGTGGTGGGAGGGTGGAACACTACGCTATGGAAAAGGGGATTATTTGTATTACAGTGCTGTGATCGGTGACAGGAGGAGGGTGTGACACTATGCAATGGAATAGGGGTTTATTTGTATTACAGTGCTGCGATCGGTGGCAGGAGGTGGCTGGGATACTATGCTACAGAAAATGGGGTTTATTGTAATTACAGTGTGGTGATCAGAGTGGGAGGGACACTGCACATGGAAAACGGATTATTGGATATTGGGTGGGAGATCGGGGAACGGGAGGGACCCTACACTATGGAAACAATTCGAGATCGGGAATGGGGGCGCAGTACCACTGCAAGCCACTAGGGTTGGGACGGATTACCACCAGGTTTTTGCTGGTGGTTTTTTCCATGCAAGTGCCATCGCAAATGGCCTTTGCATGTGGACTGCAAATTTGTGAATTGATTGCAGGGATATGCAAGTCCCTCCTCGAGTTAGATTGCTCCAGACATAAACCCAGTTTGTAGGCAAATGGGCTTTTGAATACCAGCCATTCACAAGTTTCCAGTTTGCCCCGGCAAACTGGGTGTGCGCCTGGGCAAAGTTTTTATAAATCTGGCCCCTGGACTTTTAAATTAGCGGGGGGGCTGGGGCTTACTGTCATCTGTGAGTAAAACTCAAGTAAGGGACACCTAGCTAGCACTCCCCCAACATGTGGGAGCAATCAGAGAAAATTTCACTCACACAACACTTCAAGTGTTGTCCAGTTTGTTTCTTAAAGTTCCTATCCAGTCAGCAAAGACGTTCTTTCATGCGTTGCTGGAGTGGGGAGTAGCAGACATTCTTCAAACAGAAAGAAGACTGGATAAAACACCACTAGCATAGTATACGGGAGAAGGAATGAATGTTGGTGATAAGCTTATGAATAGTCTGTTACTCTCCACTTCAGCAACATGTGAAAGAAAACCTTTGCCGACCGAACTTTGAAATGTGGCTATTGTAAGTTCTGTAGTTATCTGCATATGATAGATCACTTTCAGCATTGAGAACAGAGGTATCTGCCAGTGTACCATGACTTCATTACTTGTAGCAGCCAGTTTGTTTTTTACCTGACAATATGCACCCGCAATGATTTTTATGTTGGAAAGACTGAACTTTAATAAATTAATCCGAGAACATTTGAGGTGTATCGAAAAGGGAGACAAACAAAAAGTGCAGGCATTACATATCAAAAAGAATCGAAAAGTTTATGCTAAACATTCATGGGGGAGGTTTTGATAAAAGACTTTTAAATGTGAACCTTTTTGGCAGTACAAGTTGAGGACTATGGCCCTACCAAGACTACATGATTGCTTTCCGTTAACCCTATTTGTTAATCTGGATATGTGCTTTGAATCTGTACAGCTATGCATTTCTAATAAGTTTGTGATTTTTTTTTTTGATATGGTGCAATGATTTTAGGTGTAACACAAGGAATGATATTTTATCAATTTAGTCTTTTTTCAGGGCTGCAGTGGGCGGAGGCCTGCAGTCCTATTGCTTTCAGAAAAAAGGACTCCAAATTCTTTGCATTCTTTCTGACTGAACAACCTGTTGGTAATGCACCACAGTCGCCTTCACGTCTGTGAAGCAGTCCACTGGCAAAGCACTATTTTTTTCTTGATAAGAAAAAAACAACGGATGAACAAACCGAAATATTATTAGGATTACAATAAGTAATATCAGTGGTCCATACAGGTCAGCCTTGACTGTTCACACACATATACACACACTTACCTCTCTCTATGCATATCTTAAATCCCTAATTTGATGTAGCTATTTCCATATGTCCTAATCCATGTAAAAACTTTGCTAAGTTTATCTGTTGATGTGCCTTGCTCTGACATCAGCAGGGGTCTCACTGACTGGTTCACATCTTGATGCACACACATTTGCATTTGAAAGGTGATCCTCTCCCAGACACTGGTTGTCTTCTTTTATGTGTGGCTTCAAGTTTTTTTTCACAATGGCGCTGTACTTGCCACAGGAGAAAACAGAAGGCCAATGAATCTATTTTCCAGTTTGCCAAGCATGTTTAAATCTCAAGGGCTGTAACCCCCCATGCACATACACTTATTTGCTGGAGCTGTATGCAAATTGTAAACTTCTGTGTGTTTGTTTTTTGACAAGCTCATTGCTAGAGGTGGCCCTTTTTTTCCAAGTCTTTGATGATGAGTAAAAATATGGTTTTAGATTCTGTTCGCAGACCTAGCTTGTGCACCCCTCCCCTAGCAATCGACAGGTGGGACAGAGGAAGACAGAGCTGTGTCCCTCTCTCTTTCTAGTGTGTCTCCTGTATGGTGGTGGCTTGGCTCGGCAGCGCCCCGGCATAGTGAGCTGCTCTAAAGAGTGAGGTGGTCCTTATCTCTTCAACTCAGGATAATGCTTGAATACCTCTGTTGAACATCCACCTGATATATGGGCTGGTCAGAGGTCGGAGACAGAGGGGAGAGAGCAGCAGACAAGTGGCGCTGTTGTGTCAGTGATGATACTGAGCTGCACAGAACATGGGATGAATGCCGGGCTGGAAGTCAGACTGTGTGCTCTACTGTCCTTGCTCTCCTTCAGTCTGTTGTTCATGCCATGCAGCCAACCTCGGAAGGGTTACAAATCAGGGACAGTGGCAGTCACGTCCCTGTCACTGAGATTTATGACGTGTCACGCATGATCGCGGGGAGGAGTCACACAGATGAATACCCAAACCGGATCATATGAATTGAACAGGACTGAGACATAATACATCCCTGTCATTGACTGCTTATGGTGTGTCACTCACAATCTGGGGGATGGGGTGGTCAGTGACACAGATAATCAGTACCCGACCTGGACCATACATTTTAAACAGGACTGGAGACACAGCCATGTCCCTGTCACCGAGTGTTTACACTGTGTCACTCACGATCACGCGGGGGGGGGGCAGTCACACAGACAATTAATACATGACCTGGAGCATACATTTTAAAGAGGGCTGGTGACACGGCTACATCCCTGTCTCTGACTGAACACACACTGTCCCAGAGGAACGCGACATAGGGCAGTGCAGAAACTGTGAACGAAATGTACCCAACTCTCTCCACAAATACCTCCTTGTTACCTGTCCCAGTCCTGCTCTCCCTGTCCCACCATGTTGCCAAATCTGCCTGCTACATGCCTCTGTCTGCTGCTCTGTCTATCTGTTGGTCAACCCTGCCAGACAGTAACAATTTGCACAATAATGTCAGCCTATCTCTTGCTTCCTGATGAGAGCTGGATGGAGGCTTGTTCAAGCCTGATGGCCTGCATCCATCCTGAAGGGGAATCCAAGCACTCAATGATAAGTTTAAATGCTACACTGACAAGCATTTAAACTAGCCAAGCGGGGTGACAGACCAGCAAGAAGGGTACCTAATTGCCCACCCCCCACAGCTAGTAGTGGAACCAGTGAACTGGAGGAGCGTATCTCTCTACAAAGCAGAGTGCAAAAGATGGAGATAAGTGCCCAAGAGGTAGACAGGCAGAAAAGGGGCAAAATTCAACAGAAGGGCAGACAGCAGGGAGAACCAAGGATAAAGGACAACCAGGGAAGGGGCTGGTGTAGAATAGCTAAACAGTCTAGGGAGGTCAAATCATGGAAAGCCATGAGTGCCAATGCCAGGAGTCTTAGCAACAAGATGGAGGAACTGGAGGTTGTCATGGTGCAGTCGACCTGGACATTGTGGCCATCACAGAAACCTGGTGTAATGATAACCACGACTGGGAGATGGCCATACCTGGCTACAAAACATTCAGAAGAGACAGGGCAAGTAGGAAGGGCAGGAGGAGGGGCACTTTATGTGAAAAATGACATAAGGGCCACAGAGATACAGGAGGAACAAAATGGGGGAGAGATACTGTGGGTTAAGCTGGAAAGGAAAATAAGGCCAGCCATCCGCACAGGTGTGGTCTATAGACCACCAGCCCAGGAGGAAGAAACAGACAGGAAGCTGATGCTAGCCATCCAAAGGATGGCAAACAAGGGTGAGGTAGTGCTGGTTGGAGACCTCAATATTCCAGATGTGGACTGGAGCATCCCAGCAGCAGCATCAACTAGAGCAGATTTATCCTGGACTCCCTTCAAGGTGCCTTCCTCAAGCAAATGGTCATGGAACCAACTCGGCAAAAGGCAATACTGGACCTTGTGCTCACAAACAGGACAGTGTGATGGGGTAACAGTGGGGAGCACCTGGGGAACAGTGACCACCAATCATTGTGGTTTGAAATCACAGAAGGAGCAGAACCAAACCACACAAAAACACGTTATCCTGGATTTTAGGGGCAGACTTTAGGAAAATGGGAGATGCTTGAAAGAGGCATTAAGGGAATGGGGCAGGAATCAGGGTTGAGGAACAGTGGGCAGTATTTAAAACGGGGATTACAAGAGCAACATAATTATGCATTAAGCAGGTTAGCAAGGGGAAAAGGAAGAGGAGACCATTATGGTTTTCCAAGGAGGTAGCAGAGAAAGTGAAAGCCTGAAAAAGGGACCTTCGGGACTCAGTGGGCCTACTCGGTCATGAAAATTCAATAAATAAATAAATAAATAAAAAGACTGCATTCAGACAATACAAAAAGACACAGGCAGAAGGGGATAGGAAGAAGTACCAGGAGAAGCAAAGGGAGGCAGGGAGGTCGCAGGAAGCCAAAGCTCAGACAGAAGAGCACATTGCAAAATCAGTGGGTAGAGGGACAGGACCTTATACAGGTGCATAAGTGAAAAAAGAAAGGCAAAGGAAGAGATAGTGAGACTGAAGGGGAGGATGGGGGCCACATGGAGGATGACAACAGTAAAGTTGACATATTGAACAGGTATTTCTGCTCAGTCTTTACTGAGGAAGAGGAGGGTAATGGATCTGAAGGGAGTACAAGGGGTGGGAATGGTGCAGAAATGGACACAAGTCCCTTTACACGAGAAAGGGTCCTGAAGGAACTGGAAGTAATAAAAGTTTATAAAACAATGGGGCCAGATGGGGTGCACCCCAGGGTCCTTAAAGAACTAAGAGAGGTGGTGGCTGGACCTGTGGCAATCCTGTTTCACCAATCACTGGAAACGGTGGAGGTAACCAAAGACTGGAGGACAGCAGACGTAGTCCCCTTATACAAAAGTGGGAACAAAGAGGAAGCAGGGAACTACAGACCAGTCAGCTTCACCTTGGTGGTGGGGAAGATCATGGAAGCACTACTGAAGGATAGATTGGTGGAACATCTGGTTGTCAATGGACTACAATACCCAAGGCAGCATGGTTTCACCAGGGGGGAGATCGTGTCAGACCAACCTCACTGAATTTTTCGACTGGGTGACTATAGAGGTGGATCAGGGGAGGGCAGTGGACATGGCCTATCTGGACTTCAGCAAGGCCTTTGACACTGTGCCACATAGAAGACTATTAAACAAATTGGGAAATATAGGTGTGGGTAGGACAGTAGTGTGGTGGGTAGGTAACTGGCTGGGCGGCAGGACACAGAGAGTGGTGGTAAATAGCTGTCACTCCACAGAGGAAGAGTGAACAGTGGGGTACCACAGGGATCAGTGCTGGGACTGGTCCTATTCAGCATCTTCATCAGTGACATTGCACAAGACCTAGAAGGCAGAATTTCCCTGTTCGCTGATGACATAAAGCTCTGTAACAGAGTAGACACACAGAGGGTGTAGACAGAATGAGAAGGGACGCAGAAACTTGAAGAATGGTCAGGGTTTGGCAACTGAAATTCAATGCAAAGAAGTGCAAGATAATGCATATGGGGCACAAAAACCCTGGCACAATATATCAGTTGGGGGTGAGGATATAGCTTGCACCAAGCAGGAAAGGGATCTTGGGGTTATCATCTTTGATGACCTCAAGGTAGGGAAACAGTGTGACAAGGCAGCAGGTAAAAACAATAGGATGCTGGGATGCATAGGCAGGAGCATCACCAGCAGGAAAAGGGAAATCAATTCCGCCATATACAAGACACTAGTGAGGCCCCCACCTGAGTACAGTGTACAGTTCTGGAGACCTTACCTACGTGTAAGGACATAGACAGGTAGAGAAGGTTCAGAGGAGGGCAACAAAGATGGTACATGGATTGCACAAGTCCTATGAAGACAGATTGAAGGACTTGAATATGTACTCCCTGGAGGAGAGGAGGAGAGATGGGGACATGATAAAGACATACCAGTATCTGATAGGGAGGAATAGGGTGCAGGAAAACATTATTTTAAGCGAAAAAGGTGTTCCAGGACTAGAGGGTATGGGATGAAGTTGGAGGGAGGATGATTCAGAGGAAACATGAGGAAGAATTTCTTCGCAGAACAGGTGGTGGACAAGTGGAACACCCTGCCAGAGGAAGTGGTGGGGGCTGAAACAATCACAGGATTTAAGAATGCATGGGATAGACATAAAGGAATTCTGGAGGTCAGGGGTAAGGGGCTACAGACTTCTAGAAAAACATAAAGTGAACTTACAAGCTCAAATGGGCGGACTGGGTGGGCCGTAGGCCCTTATCTGCTGACACTGTCTATGTATCTATGAGCTATGGCTACAACCAGCCTCTGCAGCACTGACAATGTCAACTCGAGCAGCACCCCTCCATATACACAAAGACAGAAAGAGAGAGACACAACAGCACAGTGTCAGGAAGTAAATCTTTCTCTTCTTTCTGGTACACCACGGTTCCCCCACCCACGGATTATAAGAGAGAGAGAGAGAGAGGCTCTCAGCTGGCCCACCCACTCAAGGAATGCCGCAGACTCTTGCAGTGCTTTTGTCTGGTGCAGTGTCTGTGAGAGACAGAGGGACATTGAGATGAAGAGGTACTTGGGGAGTGGGTTACTGTTTAGTTGGTGTGTCAGAGGGTGGGAATAACAGACAGGCATTACACAGAAATTCAGGTGAAACACGAGGTAGTGTGGTTTTATTTACAAGAAGAAAAATAAACTGAAAGAAAACAGCAAAAGTGCACTTGACAGCAGTCAAGGTTTGATCACCACTATGCTTGGTGAAAAGCAAGGAATCCTTTAGCTTATTCAAAACTTCAAAACATGAAGCTGAGCATGTCTTGCTCTGATACCAGTCAGATACCTTCTGACTACAAATCCACTAGGTAAGGCCAAATGAAGGGGTTTTATACTTCCCCTTGGTCAGGTAATCCGCCCCTTTTTAGAGAAATACATTTTTATATAACTTATACAGTGATAGTCTGATCAAATACACAAAAATCAAATAGCTTGTCATTAGGGTTACCACCTGTCCTGCGTTTTGCAGGACAGTCCTGATTTGGGCAGTTGTGTCCTGCAAAAAAACATGAAAAAAACTACATGTCCTGACTTTTTAGTAGAAAAAAATTTTTCTTTCATCTAAATCTTGTAGAAAACTGTAGTACCTTAACTAAACTACATTAAAATGATATGAAACTATAGAAGCAACCAAGAAACTACAATATTTAGCCTTAATTCTGATTATATAGAGAAAACAAGTCTGTTGCACTTGTCGAGTTACGTACTGTCCTGCGAAAAATCATGTTTTAGTAAGAAATGTCCCACTTTGGCTTCTTAAAGGTGGTAACCCTACTTGTCATGGCATAGTAACATTATTCACATGAAAGACGGGTTAGCCAGAAGACACTGTAAATCAAGATGAATATCTAATTATGAAATAATGAGCTGTAGCTCCTCCCACATTGTGATGCCATGCATGACCTGATCTGTATATAAGCACTGCTGGAAACAGCCACCGACTCCTATAGTAGTCATTGGAAACAGTTGGAACTGGTAGGCCCAAAAGCACTCCTGAATCCAGGTAAGGCCAAACTTTTACTTCAGTACAAAATAATCTCTATGGATATCTAAAAGAGGAATAGTCTACAGCCTGGTAATTCTTTTATAGTTTCTATGTGTATCTTTACCAGAAAGTAACACAGAGGATACTTTTTATCAAGAAAAATGCTTTTAAACTTCTCAGGTGGGCCTCTTGTCTGTTTGGAGTTCTGAAAATCTTTCTATGATTCAGCTTTACCAGAAAGGTAACAGCAGGATACAAAAGTGTTTGTTCTCTGCTTGTTCTGTTTATCAAAATAGTAAAAATGATTATGTTTGTATTAAAACAGTATGGTATAAATGGGGATTTCATTTCCTCAGCTGTAAACACTGTTTTGAGTCAGTTCCTTAGTTTATTTTGTGCTTTACAAAACTAAGGGGAAGTGGAAAAAAAGCGCTGCATCAACATACACATTCTCTCAGTATTTTTCGATACAGAAAACACTTGCTAACTTAACATCTACTGACTGTCTTATGGCTATTACAGTTTTTTCTGTACCAAATACAGTTTTAAACATAGCACTGTAATAGTGTCCCCCAAGTGCTTGATTTTCAAGGTCATAATTACAACATCATGCTAGCTAGCATCTCTTTTACTGGTGCACCTTTCTAAACACCGGCACACTTCATATCCCTATGAGGACTGGGAAAAAAAGAAACATACAGGGATAATACAGTATAGAAATGGGGGTGGGGGCTGAAGAAATAAGGTGAAATAATTAGGATAGGAAAAGGTTAGCTAGTTAGAGGTGCTGTTGCAACAGGCATAAAGCACAAAAAAGAAGCCTCCCAGGGTCACTAGAGACCAACCCAGCAACATGGCTCAGTCTCCTCTTTCTAGTCGTGTTGTCTGTTCCCTGCAGAGCCCCCCCCCCACCTGTGCACTCATCAGCCTGAGCACCCTAATCTGACGTCAGCACAAGCAATCCCGCCAAAGTCACTCTCTTCCAGGAGTGCCAGCCTTTATGAATCTTTATGGGTGCTCACTGGCAGTAGGTTGTATTTTATCTATGGCCAAGTTCCTTAGTAATACTTTTTTGCAGGCTTCCCTCAAAATATTGAGGGTGCTTAAGTCAACTTTGTGGGTGCTTGAGCACCTCTGCACCCATGGAGTCGGCTCCTATGCTCTCTTCATTTATGCATGCGCTCTCGTAACACTTTCCAGTTATTGTCAGGGCGTTTTGCTCTCATTTTCATTGTTCAGATCACTGATTTTATGTACAGTACATGGACCAGCCAGGACTCTGCATCCGTTTATGAAACATTTATTTTTCTGAACTAATATGTTTTGGGCTGGATTTGAATCCCAGAGTATGAGAATCAGCATGAATACAATCTTTTATTTGTGACAATAATGCCATATACTTTTGGTCACATTTGTGTACATTTTACAACTGTGGCTTTTCTATTTTGGCAATTTTAGACTTCGTTGAAATTAAATGCTGAACATAGGCAAACATATTTCTGCAGACCCCAATCACATTCATCTTAAATAAAAATACCCTTCCTTTCTAAAAACAGCCTGGGAGGGACATTTAGAGTAGGTATGATTTCCTTATAAAATTTACACTTGCATCTCGAAGGATGAACCAACATACTGACACAGCTGGAGTTGAATAAGAATTCAAGCAGACACACGCACATATATATATATAAAGTAGGCCAAGCTAAAACGGGTACAGTTCTTATTGATCCCCGATTTGCATGCAATCTTAACTCTTGTAACCATCTTTTAAGAGTCTCAGAGTTGTCATGTCTTACTTTCTGATGCCCCAGGGTGGGATATTCAGAATGCACCAGGCAGGGATGCAAGCCTGGCCGCAGCGCAACTGGGCTGCGCCAGGGCATGGACCAGGCGATATTCAACGGTGCTTCGCCATGGCTCAGCACTGTTGAATATGGCACTGAGGGCACATGCACTGCACCAGCGCAAGTGGCAGAAGGAGAGCAGGGGGATGTGCCAGTACAAGTGCAGTTGCGCTAGGCGCATCAACTGCGATATTCAGCACTGGGCATGCAAATGAGGCCATTATGCATGCAAGGGGCAAATAAGCCATTTGCATGTCATAATGGCCCCATTTACATGTGGTGCACTGATCCCTCGCGACTTGGGCCTGGCAACCTGCAGCCTGTGGACCCCAGACATTAACGAGGATTCTGTTCAGGTAACCTCCCCAGCACCCACCCACGCCACCCCGCACCCCTCCAGTCACTGGGTGACAGCACCTCCCGTGTGCCGCCCAGCGCCATGGTCGACTGACAGTATGTCTGTCTCCTTTATTGTCCAATGCTGGGTCATCATATGCTGTCATACTGGTATCCGGCGTGTGAATAAAGACGCTCATTCACATATCGGGCCTGTGTTGCTGTATGGTCTGTAAGCCCACTGGCCTCACCTAGTGGACTAGCAGGCGCACAGACGCCATTGTGGATGCTGTCAGTCACGGCAGTTGCGGGAAGCGTCACCGGGCCTGACTGGGGCAGGATGGCGGGGCCTCAGTGGGCGGGTGAAGAGGGGGGTACCACTCGGACCACCAGGGTGTCCTTCGTTAATTCTGCACACGATCGGGCGCTGGGGCGGTTCCACTGACCACCAGGGATATGTAGCACCTAAGCCAGCGATCAGGTGTTGGAAAGGGTCCACTGGACCACCAGGGATCCATATGCTTATGCCCGCGATCTGGCGATGGACAGCAGGCCACTGGACCACCAGGGATTTCATATACTTATGCCTGCGATCAGGCGATGGACAGCAGTCCACTGGACCACCAGGGATTTATATGCTTATGCCCGCGATCGGGCGATGGACAGAGGTCCACTGGACCACCAGGGATGTAAGTAACCTATGCCCGTAAACAGGCATGGGGGGGCCCAACGCTCCCTGGGTAGGGGGCATGTCGCTTGTGTCCTGTGTGGGTGGGTGGGTGGCCACCCACAGCAGGTGGCTGCCGTGTTGCGCCTTGCAATATGGCAGCTCACCTGTGGGTGGCCAGGACTTGTTCCTGGTTACACCAGACACAGCTCTGCACCCCCCTGAGCAGCGCAAGGCGGCGTTATGCCAGCATCTGCACCGCACATCCCATTCGGAATATTGGGATGTGCCGCATATGCATGGGCACACCCCCCGCACTTGCGCCGCATACATTACCGATGCGCCCTGACGCATTGGGGGTTGTGCAGCGCAACATGGCCCTTTGAATATCACGCTGGGCGCATTGGTGTGTGCAACCCTTTTGAATATCCAGCCCCCTGTTTATTTTGTCACAAGTGGCATTTTACGTGGTTTTCTCCACAAAGCAATAATTATAATTTAGTTGTGTAGTTGTAGATTTTGAGAAACTGGAATCTACAACTGCAAAGTATGCCCCCTTTTTTCTGCCTCAAATTGAAATGGATTTATTTTATTCGGTCTCTTAAAGAGACAGCCTATTGTCCACTTAATAGAGCCTCAAGCTTGGCCCATCCCACTAAAGAGGCTTTGGACACAGTTGAAAAGGTGTTTGTGACATTGATTAGAGGCTTTTTGTAGCTACAAGCTAATGGTGGACTTTGTCAGCTTTCTACAACATGCCGGACAGTTAATAAAGAAGCTAAAGGTGTTCAAATGAAAAAGAATATATTGTAAGGGTGCCAAAGCTTGGATTGAGGTCTTCCAGGTGGTATATGCTAAACTGTCAGTCTGCTCTTTATGTGCACAGTCAGTCCATGTAGGCAGCTTTGAATCAAAACATGCTACAGATATGGGCCCTGGCAAGGTTTCAGTAGTTAACCCTATCTGGGAAGTATTTGACTTCCAAAAATGAGGTGAAATCTTTAAAACTAAGGGAAAAAGATAATATGCGACTACCAAATGGGAAAGAGAGAAGATTAGGTGACTACCAATTTTGCAGGTAAGGAGTTATTTTTTTCTTTTGTTTCTGAGAGGGTATGATACCAATAATATTAATACTAACTTCTGAAAATCAGTCTCTTTCAGAAGACTGACATCCAAATTTAGAACTAGTTCAGTATTTTAATTTCCAGCTGGGGGGCATTACATGGACACCTGCCTCTCTATTTGCAACTTGTTTTAACTCAGAAAATAAATTACTGTCTACTAAAGGATATTCTGAAATGAGCAGTTGCACTCATCTCCCCCCTCCGCTGCACACACTGCAAAGATACACGTGTAACCCCTAGGTGGTGCTATTCCAAGGGCTACTACCCCTGCCTGCTTGGCTAGCAGCAGGTTAAGGGGCCCGAGTTCTGAAATGGGTGCCTCTACCCGGAGGTCAGGGTTGGTAGTGGTCAAGCTTACCTGGGCACAGCCCTCCGGAACACTGTAACCCCTCTCTTTCCTCACTAGTGGCTGGAACAATACACAGTAATCACTTTCACAGTACCCCTGATACACCACACAAGTACCCACACCATTTGCACTTACCACCAGGGCTTTCCTCTGGCCCAGCCCTGGGGACCCCCTGTAAAACAAGGTTATACACAGCAAATAACAGCAGTACAGTACTCTTGCACAAACTGGAACCACACTCAGTGTAAATGCAAAAGAGTTAGATCTGACTTATTTAAGGGGCTTGAACAAGGGAGGAGTAATCAGGTTAATTTGCTTAAAGGCTCTATCAGTCAAACAGTTATGCATCCACTTTGGGGTCCATAAACAGTCATACACTCTGGAACCAGATGGAGAATGGTGGGCTAACCAGGAATGTTGCAGCTGGCTGGGGCCCTGTGATGAAAGAAACAACATGCACAACGCACACTATTTGTAATCTGGAGCCGGAGGGCTCACTTCGTGAAAAGAAAAGAACAAGAGAATCAATTACACACTTTTAGATTAGGCTGTTGTTGCAGGGAGCTACCTTGATGATTACTCATGATACCAAAGACTGGACAGGCTGGATGAAAATAGAAACAGCAGGTGGTTAATCTGGAGTGCCAGGAGAAGGGCCCACATGATTCGCAGAGGCATCGTTCCTGTTCAAGCGTGGAGCAGGGGGCTGAAACCCAGGCAGGTCTTATTGGTGACTTTCTCTGTGCAGTGGGGTAGTCTGGCAGGGCCAGCATGGCATGGCCCAGGCCGAATGGAGATGAACGTGGATTCAGTCCGATTAGGCTGGATAAAGCTTCCAGCAAGCAGAACACAGTTCACAGTGGGGAACCAAATCACAACCCACTTTCAATACACAGCACATTTACATGTAAAGATTCTACAGTACCAGCAAGCAGAGCACAGTTCACACAGTGGGAACCAAATCACAACCCACTTTTAATACACAGCACATTTACATGTAAGGAAATTCTACTGTACCAGGCAAACCGGTCTCCGGTCACGATCACAAAGTCTCTGCACAAACCAGGGATTCAGAAGCAGCTGGAAATCCTGACAGGCCAATCGCATTCAGCAACTCTTTGGTTTTCTTCAGGTTAAAGACTGGTCACAGTCCAGTGGCTTAAATAGTCCTCACAACTCAGACTCAGTCCAAATAAACTCTATTTTTCCCTTTCAGGGATAGCAGACAGGCAGGTCAAAACTCAGCCCTTTCACAGTTCTCCCATGCAAAACTACACAGAACTGCTGCTCAAAATCACTTGAACCGTTACTTCTTCACTTCTCAGCTCAAAAACTGAAACTAGCTGCAGCAGCCTGGGAAATTCCCCAAGATCAAAAAGGTTTGGTTGGCTGATCCTCCTGACAGTCACAACAAAGGCTCCCCATTCAGGTCAAAAGGCAAAAACCCCAAACTACAATTCCTACAGATTTTTCTCCTCCTGACAGCTCCTGTAGTCCAGCTCCATTTTAGGTCCCACCAGAACTGATTGGTTCAATTCGCAGTCCAGGACCAAGCTAGTGGAGATAAACAAAACAGTCCTTGCTGCAAAGAAGACAGGTTAGACAAACTACATGATCATTATCACTCTAAATGATTGTCAGCAAATAGTTACATCTTTCAACAGAGCTCCCTCTCAGATTACTTATGACTGCAATCCAGGCAGCTCTTAAAGAGACAGTACACAGAGGCTAGACAGCCACTCTCTGGCAATCGCATTTAAACTGCTAATAAAGTGTACACATTGGAAGAGAGAAGGGACCAGGGGGACATGATAGAGGTCTTCAAGAACATGAAGGGTTAAATAGGGGAGAAGCAATCAAGGTGCTCCAAAGGAAGGGGGGGCAACTAGAGGGCATGGGTGGAAGCTGGAGGGGGGGAGATTCAGGAGAGAAAGGAGGAGGTGCTACTTCACTGAGAGGGTGGTGGAGCCATGGAATGCGTTGCCCAGGGGGCTGGTGGAGGCAGAGACGGTGGAGGGGTTCAAGAGGGGGTGGGACAGGTACAGGGGAAGGGTTCTGGATGCAAAGTCCTGTGCAGTGGGAATATCCGGGACTGGGAAGGGAGAAGCCAGAGAGGACGAGGGGGGCAGCAAGGTCAGCTCCCAGGGTGGGGGCTGACCAAACGAGCAGACACGAAAGACCGTTAGGCCTATTCTGCTGGCATTTTAGTATGTTAAAATGCAGGACACCAGCCTCGCAGTGAGCATTTAGACAAGCTCAAGGAAGACTTTTCAGGAACCTCCATTTGTAGGGGGGTTACACCCTTCCCTGCCTGGAGAAAACTTGGTGTCCACATCAAGTCTGTACCATCACGCATCAGTTAACATAAACTTATTACTTAACTATACATATTCACTATACTTCATGATATTATATCCATTCTGACAACACACTGTGCATATTTCACACAGGTAAATTGAATATTACTATACTGAATCGGTAATAATTTCTTGTACCTCAAACAGTGCAAGAGGGGCCTTCCTATCAGCTAACTTGGGGCTAGAGGGGCAGGGGCACCATGGTGAGAGGAAAGACAAGTAACCTGGAATTGGCTGTCAAGCTCAATTTTGGCAGTGAGCTTGGTGAGACATAAACACCTTTGTGCACCACATTGAGAGGCAAATCCACTGGCCTCCTGGGAGAATCATAACTGAGGCATACTACTGGCTTGACAGCTTGGCCAGTCTTTCTGAGGGAGACAACTAAGTCTCTGTACTCTTAGCACTGGTCTGGGGACTCTTGTCACTTGTGAGGGGTGCCTCTGCCTGGGTGGGAACGTCCAAACTTGGGGCACTGTCAGCTCCTTGCTCTGCAGGCTCTGTTTCTACAACACTTGACTCATTTTGTGACAGCTCAGGCACAATCAAGCTTTGAGGCACTGAAGGGGGGGTGGTCAGCACTCTCATAGTGTTCTTCAAGTTCTGGTATGTCACCAGAAAGACTCAAACCCTCAGCCCCTTCTTCAGGCAAATCATACAGTTCCACAATACACAGAGACTCAACATCTTCAGACGTGATACTTTGCACTTCACTTTCTGGGAGCAATGGCTCCAAGGATGAAGCTGGGGGGTAAGGCAGTCCAGAAGACCCAGCTTCATCCCCACAATTTATCAGGGGGTTACCTCGAAACAGCTGACTCAGTTCATAAGAGGGGTAATAGTCATGGTCGTATTCACTTTCGTCAGAAGTGGACTGACAGTCACTAGCATTCTGGGCTTGCTGCGGAGCAAACTTTAAATCTGTGACCACTGGGGTAGGTTCACTGTCTCTTTCTTGTAGCAGCATGAGTCACTGGCCCAGGGGGCTCAATTTCTGGGGGGTCAGCCTAAATCATGACTTGGCCGATGAGTAGCAAGTGGGTACTGTGCATGGTCTTGACAGCTTTGGAGTTGTTCTCTGGGTGCACCTTGTACACAGGTAAATCATCCAACTTTCCAACTTGCTACATGGGGAAGATGGTGCCACCGATCAGCAATTTGTGTTTACCAAAGTAGTCCCAAATTATGTGAATAAACACATGGTCTCCAGGTCGAAGCTCTTGAGCCTTTACTTTTATCATGCCTCTCTTTGTTGGCTAGATTTCTTTGGCGCCCATTGTCTGGGCCAGTTGATAGGCATGATTCAATTAAGCTTTCAGTTTTGTACATATTGCAAGTAGTTTTCAGCTCAGACCCTATCTGGAGAGACCCCAAAACAGACATCAACAGGCAGCTGGGACCCTCTCCTGAACATGAGACAGTAGGGGGAGAACCCAGTAACATCATTTTTCATGCAATTGTATGCGTGTACCAAGGTGCTAATCTGCTGGCTCCATTTATGCTTGTCTTTTGGGTGGAGGGTGCCCAGCATGCCTAGAAGGGTGTGGTTACAAACGTTCTGGCTGAGGGTCTCCCTGTGGGTGATAGGGGTGGTTCCTGACTTTCGCACCGCCCATAGAGAATTTTAGAAAGCATTTCTTTGATTAGCTGACTCTCAAAGTCTCTGCCTTGATCAGAATGAATTCGCTGGGGGGCACCATAGTGGACAAAGAAATGTTCCACTAGCACCTTGGCCACAGTAGATGGCTTTTGATCTTTGGTGGGAAAAGCTCGTGCATACCGTGTGAAATGATCCATAACCACTAACACATTGCCAATGTTCTGCTAATCAGGTTCTAAACACAAGAAGCCTATGCAGACTAGTTCCATGGGGGCTGGTAGTAATATTAATAAGGGGGCATCCCTCCGAGGCAGGGTTTTTCTTTGCAGGCAGCCACTACAAGTCTTTACATGGTGCTCAACATTGGCCCCCATTTGGGCCAGTAGAAGCAAGATCGTACCAGGTCAAGGGTTCTGTCAGTACCGCGGTGCCCCATGTGATTGTGGAGGGACCTCAGTACCAAATCTTTAAAGGCCGTGGGCAGGACCAATTGTTGCTTGTCTATTTTCCACTACGATCTACTGTCTCTCTATACAACAACTGATTTGAGCAACTTCAATCTGGTGCCTTCTTTAAACAATGAAGCAATTCACAAGTCAGTGGAACATAACTTAGGCACATCTTTCCCCGCACACAGGGCATCGAGTGCTGGCTGAATCATAGGATCTTGGGATTGAGACCACTGAATGTTGTCATTGTCAAATTGAGGTAGTGCAGTAATCTAGAGTAGAGAAGTGGTAATTAGCAGCTGGTATGCAGGTGTCAGAAGGGTCAAGCAATCTACTAAACAGTCCACTGAATCCTAGAGATCTGTTCATCTCTATCAAACTTTTGACACAATGCTCAAATGTCAGGTTCAGATCGCTGACCCAATCACTCTTGGAAGTGAGCTTCGTGATAGGGCATCAGCATCAATATGGTTCAGGCCCAGTCTGTATTCGACAGTATAATCATAGGTTGATAATGCAGAAAGCCACCGGTGCCCACTGGCGTCTAACTTAGCTGAAGTCTGTACATTGGTCAACGGGTTATTGTCAGTCTTAACCAATATCTTTGCTCCATAGAGGTATTCATGAAACTGGTCAACGATGGCCCATTGTAGGGCAAGGAACTCCAACTTATGCACAGAGTAGTTTCATTTGGATGGGGTCAAGCTCCTACTGACGAAAGCTACTGGTCTCAGGCCATCTCATGGTCTTGATACAGCACCACTCCTAAACCCTGCAGACTAGCATCCATATGCAGCACATAGGGTTTGGTGGGGTCAGCACAGGCGAGGATGGGGTGTGGGTGAGCTGGTATATGATCTCATGGAAGGCTGCTTCACAGTCAGGCATCCAGTGGAGCCCGAAGAGTTCAACTGGGCAGAAGTATACATTTTCTGGTTCTTTAACGGACCCTTTTTTGTATTTACGATTGGTAGGAGGGTAACCCTGGGTAAGGTTCAAGAGTGGGAGAATCACCTTGGAATAGTCTTTTATGAACCTGCGCTAGTAGCCACAGAACCCCAAGAAACGTTGTAATTCTTTCAGAGTATGGGGCTGGGGCCAAGTAGTCCGTGCTTCAACCTTACTGGGATCAGTCTCTATCCCTTTTGTAGATACTACGCGCCCCACATACTTCATGGAGGTTTGGATAAACTGGCACTTGTCAATGGACAGCTTGAGGCCAAGTCTTCCAGTTGGTCTAGGACTTTAAACAGTCAGTTCTCATGCTCCTAAGGTGCTCCCAAACACAGTTACATCATCCAAGTACACCACGCATTCCAGCAAATTCATATCTCCCACTGTACGTTCCATCAGTCGCTGAAAGGTGGCGGGCACCCGATATCCCCTGTGGCATCCCCAGAAACTCATAGAACCCCAATGGACAGATGAAGGCTATTTTCTCAAGGTCTTCTAGGGCCATCGGGATCTGGTAGTATCCACTGAAGATCCAACATTGAGAACCATTTGCTCCCATTCAAGCAGTCCAGGGCATCTGTATATGAGGCAGAGTGTATTGGTCTGGGATGGTCTGCCGTTCAGGGTTCAATAATCAACACACCTCTCTCCTCACCAGGGTGCTTGTTGCTGGGCAATACTGCAGTGTCTGCAGTGTACCATAGCTAGGGTGCACCTCTGTTCACCTGGATCTCCGATCTGACACATTGTGAATCTGGACCATCTCTCATCGCATAGGCATGGGCATGAGCAGGCAAGGTGCTGGGGTTGACGATAATCCTTCTGGCAATTTTCCATTGCCTGGTGCATCAACATCAGTATTTTGTTCTTGATATCTTTCCGAGCGGACTCCCCTTGAATGGTACACTGGGCATTAGGGCCAGTACCATTGACTCGGATCCTTCTTCCACATGATCCCACCACTTCATCCTGGTCTATTTCCTCGGGTTTCTGTTGCAAATCATAGGCCCTCTTGATCAGAGCCAGAATTCTCAGGGCCCTCCTGTCCATCGCCTCTTGTTTCTCGTGACAGAGTTGTGCCCAGTCTCCCAAACATATGGGCTTCTCCCCAGTTAACAGGGGACCCCATCATACATTCTGGTGGGGAACACACTAGGGCCAATGTCTCTACTCACTTCTCTACACCGTTATAGTTGCAGGAAAAGACAACCAGAGGTGGACCTCACCCTAGGTAGGGATAAGACTTGTCGCTCAGGCCCCACACATGTAGGCCTTCCAAGGACTGCAAAGGCACATCAGATAAGTGTTTGTCATACCAGTCATGGAATACAATGGTCACTTGTGACCCACTGTCAAGCACAGTCAGAGTATGAATACCATTCACAGTCACCGTAGTCTCCATTGAAGGGCCCACTATTTTGGACCAGTCTGAAGAGGCAGTAGCAAAGGCCTGGAGAGACGATTTAGCCATAAAGAAATTTGAGTTAGGGTTTCTTGAACCCTCACTGCTGTCATTTCAGGCACCCCTTGGCCACTGATTTGCTTTTCGGAGTCTGTTTACTACTCTTTCAAAGTCCTTCTGAGACCAGCATTCTCTTTTCATATGGCCATCCTTTCCACAGTTGTGACAAGTGATAGACTCCTTGGTCATCCTGGGAGAGAACATCGTATGAGGAACTGAAGCAGTAGTAAGAGATTGGGTCTAGTATCTGCTTGCAGCGGTGAGTGGTGCAATGTGTCTTAACAGTTCCTTTAGAGTGGCAGTCAATCCAGTGATCTCAGCCTTGGAGCCACCCTCGGTAGCGGATGCCTGAGGGTGCACCCCCACCCCCATGGCAGTCACATCCTGAAAGGGACCAGAATCTTGTTCCATGGGGAACCCTTGCAGAAGCACCGCCTTCAACTCTCGGACTTCCTTCAGTAGCTTGTCTTTCCAGTGCTGGGCCCAGGGTGGGAAGTCCTTTGCATTCTCAGAGTGTTCGTTAAGTGCCGACATTTGCCCCTGAGCCTCACTTGGCTGATCACGCTTGGTCACTTGCGCAGCAGATATGGGTAGCAATTCCCCCACATGGTCACCTTTGCTCAACCTCCTGAATTTCTTTCATTAGCTCATCATAGGAGGGAAGGGATTCCAGTCGGGTGGCAAGGCGCAACCGAAGCAGTAACAATTCTGAAAATGGAGCAGACTTAAGGATCCGGTCCAGCCTAGTTTGATCTAATTCATTTGACGGCAAACTACCCTTTCTGAGGCACTATTGTAGCAGTTTTTCAAGCCTAGGTACATACACAGACAATGGCTCCCCTGGGTACTGCTGAGCATTTTTTACTCTCCACCACAGATCCTCATCTGAATCCAGGCTCCCATACACATTTTCCAATGTATCAAGACAGTCCTGTGCAGTTTCTTCGGGGTTATTGGTCCGCTTGGCATGGATGGAAGCCAGGGCAGGACCTCGGAGGCTCTCACTCAACCTCTTTCATTTCTCTGCTTCTGAGCATTGCCATTCAAGTACTAGAGGGGCAACATAGTCTATCCAGGTCTCCCAGTCATCTTCCCCTTGGGGGGTGGGGAGGGTGCCCAAGAAGATTCTCAGCCTTCGGTAGGAGTCGTGACTAATGGCAAGTACAGATATAGGGGCCAGCACTGGCATGGGCACAGAAGACAGGGCAGTAACAGGTCCTGGAGTGGGAGGGGGTGTTGGGGAAGGAACACCTCCAGGTGGCAGGAACAGTTTCTTAAAGTCCTCTACGGTTTTCCCTTCCTCCAGCAACAACTTAGCAAATTTCTCCTCAAAAGTCTCAGATAATGGTGGGAGTTCATCCTCCCTGGGGTCTTTACTGTCTCTTGTTATGACTCTCCAGGCAGCTGGAACCCCTTCTGGGGCAATAGTCTGTGGCACTTTAGAGCTGTCCATGAGGTCACTACCTCTACCAAGGCTATGAAAGTTTGAGCATCAATTCAGCCTGTCGACCCACCACCACAGGGTTTTTAAACATTCAACTTTGGAGAGTGCTCCTCTACAGTGTCTTTACTGGTACCCAGGAGGGAATATCCAGTATAAGTAGAGCATTTTGGGGTTCGATCTCCTGCCCAGTACACCACCCCACCAACTGGTGTACAGCCATTTCTACTGGGTAGCCATTAATCTTTAACAATAATTCATAATTTTGGCCACTAGAAGGCACAAAATCCCAGCGGTGAGCTCAAGTAACTCTAGGTGGCACTATCTAGGGCCACCTGCCTTGGTTAGTAGCAGGTTATGACCAGCAGCCCTCGCCTGAAGGTCAGGGGTTGGTGGTCGTTGTCCTGCATATTCCTCCGGGACCGTAATGGCCTCTTTCTTCCTGTGGCCAGAGCAATATACACATCACCACTAATACCCTGATACACCACACAAGTACTCTATTGTTGCACTTACATTAAGGCTTTTCTCTGGCCCAGCCTTGAGGACTCTTTAAATGTAAAGGTTATACACAGCAAATAACAGCAGTACAGTACTCTTGCACAAACTGGAACTACAGTCAGGGTAAATGCAAAAAAGAGTTAGAGCTGATTTAAGGGGCTTGAACAAGGGAGGGGCGTAATCAGGTTAATTTGCTTAAAGGCTCTATCAATCAAACAGTTATGCATGCACTTCAGGGTCCATAAACAGTCACACACTCTGGGTACCCAGGTGAGAATGGTGGGCTAGCCAGGAACGTTGCAGCTGGTTGGGGCCCTGTGATGAAAGAAAACAACATGCACAACACACACTATTTGTAATCCGGTGCCGGAGGGCTCGGTTCATGAAAAGAAAACAACAAGACAATCAGATGACACACTTTTAGATTAGGCTGCTGTGACAGGGAGCTACCCTGATGATTACTCATGATACCCAAGACTGGACACAGGCTGGACGAAAATCGAGACAGGAGGTGGTTAATCTGGAGTGCCCGGAGAAGCAGGGCCCACACGATTCACTGAGGCGTCATTCCTGTTGAAGCGTGGAGCAGGGGGCTGATCCCCAGGCAGGTCTCATCGGCTTTCTCTGTGCAGTGGGGTAGTCTGGCAGGGCCAGCGTGGCATGGCCCAGGCCGAATGGAGATGAACACGGATTCAGTCCAATTAGGCTGGATAAAGCTTCTAGCAAGCAGAACACAGTTCACACAGTGGGGAACTAAATCACAACCCACTTTCAATACACAGCACATTTACATGTAAGGAAATTCTACTGTACCAGGCAAACCAATCTCTGGTCACGATCACAAAGTCTCTGCATAAACCGGGGATTCAAAAGCAGTTGGAAATCCTGACAGGATGATCGCATTCAGCAAATCTTCGGTCTTCTTCTGGTTAAAGCCTGGTCACAGTCCAGTGGCTTAAATAGTCCTCACAACTCTGATTCAGTCTGAATAAACTCTATTTTTCCCTCTCAGGGACAGAAGGCAGACAGGCAGGTCAAAACTCAGCCCTTTCACAGTTCTCCCATGCAAAACTACACAGAACTGCTGCTCAGAATCACTTGAGCTGTTACTTCTTCACTTCTCAGCTTAAAACCTGAAACTAGCTGCAGCAGCCTGGGAAATTCCCCAAGATCCAAAAAGTTTGGTTGGCTGATCCTCCTGTCAGTCACAACAAAGGCTCCCCCTTCAGGTGCAAAAAGTCCAAAACTACAATTCCTACAAATTCTGACTCCAGACAGCTCCTGTAGTCTGGCTCCATTTTAGGTCCCACCAGTACTGATTGGTCAATTGCAGTCCAGGACCAAGATAGCGGAGATAAACAAAACAGTCATTGCTGCAAAGAAGGCAGGTTAGACAAACCTTTATCATTATCACTCTAAATGATTTTCAGCAAATAGTTACATCTTTCAACAGAGCTCCCTCAGATTACTTATGACTGCAAACCAGGCAGCTCTTAAAGAGCCAGTACACAGAGGCTATACAGGCATGCTCTGGCAATCACATTTAAACTGCTAATAAAATGCAGGACACCAGCTTGGCAGTGAACGTTCAGGCAAGCTCGAGGAAGACTTTTCGGGAACCCCCATTTGTACGGGAGTTACACACAGTGTGCCTTACAGGTCTCAGACATTTGCAATACATTTCAGAAATGAACCGATCAGTGTGATGACCCTTATTAATACAAAAAATACCTATATCCCCACAGACAATCAACAAGGATGTGGGCAGAGAATTTAATATTAGGTTTCAGTATCATAGATACCTCTCATTCCCACATTAGATCTCTTCATTTTGCTATGACCCCACAGTCACATTTAATTTGTATTTAACTCATTCTTTCCCGGTGGCCATTTTGGATCGGGCTCAACAATGGATGGTTCCGATGCCATATGGTGGGTATGGGACCGAAGGAGTTAAAAGAGCTTTAGGTGTTACATACTTCAGCAAATCCTCGCTCCTTTACCTTTTACATGGGTAGGTAAAGGAACTGGAAGACACACACACACACACTTTAAATAATACACCCACAAAATAATTACACACACACAACAGGAGTTGGGGTAAACATGACAAAATAAATGTGATATCCACTGAAGACAACAGTAACAGCAAGATATCAATATATGTTGCTACTGTTGTCACAATGGATATCTTGAAGGTTAGTATCATCACAGTGGAAAAATGAACCACTTACAGAGCAACTTACATCGTGAAAGGTGATTTTGCGGTGGCTGCACGAAATCACCTTTCAAGCAGGAGATGAAATTTTCTCTCTCTGGGTTTATGAGGTGGGGTCATAAGAGGGCTGTGTTGAAAATGTGGTGTAAAAATATTAAAAAAAAATACAGTTATGAGCCTAAGCTGAATTTTGCAAATGCAGGCTCGTAACATTGGTAATTTTCAATATTTTTAACCCAAATTTACAACACAGCCATATCTTTACAGCACCTCATGAATGTGACAGCTGTTATTTTTCAACTCCTGACCAAAATGTGTTTCTGTGCCCTCAAGGCTGATTTCGCAGTTCCTGCGCAAAATCACCTTTAGTCAAGGAGTTGCACATTATCTCTGCCCTTCTTCATGAGGCAGAGTTACAACAAAGCTATGCTGAAAATTTGGTGTACAAATATTACGAAAAAAACTTTCAATACATTTACCCAAAATTCCTTAGCTGCAGCCATACCGGCTCTGACCAGAGTTTGTTCACAATAGTATATGCTCTGATATGTTTTCATATTTCTCATCTTTCTCCCGCCCCCATTCCTCTCCTGTTTTTTTCCCCCAGTTTATTTTTCCAGTTTTTTTGCCCCTCCTTCTACCCTCTCATTTTTCTGTAACCCTCCCTCCTGTCCCCTTATTGATATGAGTGTGGGTATTTATTAGGCATGGGCAGGTACTGAAATACCCAACCTGAAATGGTACCCATGGATACCTGTAGACTACTCAAAATTACCTTAAAAATATCCTAATGAAAAATGGGTAGTTGGCTCTGGTCGGATAGGTACTTCCTGATTCTACTACCTTATTACCTTACCCTAACCATAACAAAAATGTGAAAGACTGTTTTTGACTATAGGCTGTATACTATTTACACTGTTTGGGAAGGCAGACAGGCTCGGCTTGTCAGTCACCACTTGAGCAATGATTCATTAGCAACGTTGCATCACGATAAAAAAAAACTTTGATTGTTCTTTTTTAAAATTAATTAAAAGAGAATACAGAAAAAAGAAATGATGGATGAGAAGATTTAAACAATCTGCAAAACAAGGGATGTATTGGTAGCTGCCATCTCTAACACCTTTGATTATGTTGGTACCACTATGAACCCTGGAGATAAGGAATACACAGTAAGCCATTTCTGGAATTGATTTTGCAGCTCCTACAAAATATTCACAGCAGTGTGGTTTTCCTCAAAAGTGGTTACACATAATACAGCCTGCTTCCTACTGGTTACAGTAGAGCAGGGATTATTACTCTCTGACTGAAAACTTACCCAATGAGCTGTAACAGTCATGTAGTCAATTGTTTGGTTGCTGGTCCATATATCTGCGGTTATGTGAACCTGCTTCACCTCAGAGAGTTTCACCTGCTTGATGACTTCAATACACACCAAGTCATGCAACTGTGGAACAGCCTTTTTCGAGAAATATGTTCAACAGGTAATGGTGTACCGTGGTTCAGTGCAGTTCATGAACTTGAGGAAACCTTTCTGGGCAACAAAAGCAAAAGGGTTGACAACTGGCCAACAGCTCTGTAATGGCTCTATTTAACAGCTGCCATTTTGGATGCTTGTGGGTAAATTTTGATCTCCTCACAGCACTTTAATGTTAGTTGACGAGATCTTTTTAATTTTGGGGGGAATGTATTTTTCACACCATTTTCACATGGAGTACTACTACTTTGGGATTTTCCAGTACTTGATGGTGTCAGGAAACTATTTATTTTTGTCTGGGAAGACCGCAAGGACACATCAAGTGAGTCAGTGTCACTTCATGCTTCCAGTTCATTGTCACTCACGCCGCCACCACCCATACCAACCACACTGCCCTTTGCCCTGCCCACTCGGTTGTTTTGCCTTTGCATGTCGTATCATTACTGATGTTCCAAATGTTCTGGTTTGCCAGCATGACTAATGCTCTTTTACACAGACTGCATACAGCTTGAGAGCTGTCTGCAGGGTTAATTTAAAATAAATTCCACACTAAAGATTTACCTTTTTTGCTTTGTGCCATGGTGCCTGGCACTATTCCTTGTACAGTCAAGGGACCTGGAGGAAACCCTGCACTGTCGTTTCCTTGTTGAGATAAATTGTTCTCATTTATACTCATCTTCTAACTCTTACATTTAGCATATGATTTTTTTCAGCACTTGCCGCTCATGCCTTACAGCACCATCTTCTCCTACCTCCTCATCGAAACTACTGACCTCATCGCCACAAGATTCAGAAGAACTGGAAGTGTCATCATCATTATGTGGGACATAGCCTGGGCTATCCCAGTCCCCTCTATCACCACCATCTCTATCAGCATTCGCTGCCTCAGTATCTGAGCTTATATTTGAGGAGGGTGCCTCCTTGCATGTTGCTTCAGCAGCTGGAAGTATCCTGGCACATGGGGCAAAACATTCAGTACCTCTGTGAATAACTCCAGTCTGTTCTTTCCAAACTCTACTATAATTTTCATTGCTAACATGCTTTTTAGTTCAGGAGGACATTTAGTGCCAGTCCGGTGATGTTATTATTAGTGTCGCTATGTTCTTCATTAGTGGTATGATTCATATTGTTCATATCATTATCAGTTGCACGCAGCAGCACTGTACTTCTTTTGCAGACTTAGACTGGGAACACGAGGAATAGAAGACACAGCTGTGAAAGGATATTGTTTCACTAACTGCTGGATAGACAGTGTAGCTGACTATGTCACAGTAATAAATGACAGGGCTCAGGGCACCCAAAACATTGTGATACAGCTGTTAGAAAGCTTTTACTATGCTGCACAGACAGTGTGGCTATGTCACAATAATACATGGGCTCAGATGCACCTAGCAAACATTGTGATACAGTCATAAAAGGCTTTCACTGTGCTGCACAGACAGACAATATAGCTATGTCACAGTAATAAAATGACAGGGACTCAGGGGCACCTAACAAACAGCGTGATACAACCATAAAAGGCTTTCACAGTGCTTTACAGACAGTGTAGCTATGTCATAGTAATACATGGGCTCGGGGAACCCAACAAACAGTGTGATACAGCCATAAAAGGCTTTCACTATGCTGCAGAGACAGACAGTGTAGCTATGTCACAGTAATAAAATTACAGGGGCTCGGGGTACCTAACAAACAGTGTGATACACCCGTAAGAGGCTTTCACTATGCTGCAGAGACACAGTTTCACAGTAATAAAATGACAGGGGCCCAGGAGCACCTAATAAACAGCAAATACTTACATTTCAAACCAGCTACCCAGGTCCTTCTGTTTTTGTCTGTCTTCCCCCACCTTCCTTCTCTGTTCTCTCCCCAGTCCCCAGCACCACCTCCATGACTGAGGCTGGCCTGACCCCCCTCCCCCTGGCTGAGATCGTTTCTCAGTCCCCCACTATTTCTCCCTGTCCCTTTGCTCCTTGTAGTGTAGGTTAATTAACTAGTTAAATTAAACTTTCTGTTTCTGAACTTTTTGCCTTTATGTCTTTTCCCCACCTTCCTTCTCTGTTCTCTCTCCCCAGCCACCATTTCCACGACTGAGGCTGACCCCCTTCCCCTGGTTGAGATCATTTCTCAGTTCCCCACTATTTCTCCTTGTCCCTTTGCTCCTTGATAAAGTGTAGGCTGAGTCAAATAAAAAAAATAGTTTTTTCATCTTTTTCGATCAACAAGTCAACGATCCGTGCTGCAGAGCAAGTGCCCACACAGAACTGCTTCCACAGACCAAGACGCACATGAACAGACTGCTGCCGGCTGGATTCCATGCAGCAGATGAAGCACAGACACCACTGATCAATCAGGTGTCAGCCCGGTGTCATGTGCTCCCATTCTGCTGCAAGTTCATGAAGGACCCCACAGACTGCCCTTAATGCCTATTTCCAAGTCCTCTACCCATACCCATTGCCCATGTCAAATTACCCAACCTGAGATGTATACTGTTATGTCAGGCAGGGTAGTACATTACCTGAACTACCCTACCTGGCCAAAAGCAGGCAATACCTGCACTACCTGACCAAGATACCTGGCAGGTAGCCCAAGCCTAGTATTTATGGTGCTACTTGGCATATATATTTATGATCTTTAATATGCACTGTTTTTGATGCATGATGTATTAAAGCGTTAAGGATTTATTACACAGTTTAATGCAAAGGATTGTACCTACAACTGTGCAGTCTCATGCAAAGGACAATGCCTACCACTATGAAGTTTCATGCGAAGGACAGCATCTATAACCATGCAGTCTCATGCAAAGGACAGTCCCTACCACCATGCAGTCTTATGCAAAGGACAGTATCTACAACCATGCAGTCTCATGCAAAGGACAGTATCTACAACAAAACAATCTCATGCAAAGGACAGTATCTACAACTGTGCAGTCTCATGCAAAGGACAGTGCCTACCACCATGCAATCTCATGCAAAGGACAGTATCTACAACTGTGCAGTCTCATGCAAAGGACAGTGCCTACCACCATGCAATCTCATGCAAAGGACAGTACCTACAAGAGTGCAGTCTCATGGAAAGGACAGTATCTACATCTGTGCAGTCTCATGGAAAGGACAGTGCCTACCACTATGTAATCTCATGCAAAGGACAGTACCTACAACAGTGCACTCTCATGAAAAGGACAGTATCTAGAGAGATAGTGCCTTTTGGTGTGTGTTTCTTTAGAGTTTCAGCCAGAATAAGCAATCAGATGTCTGCCAAGTGACTGATTTATATACTCCCAAATTAAGGCCACAGGACAAAACAAATTATATATATATATATATATATACACACACACACACATTCATGGCAAAAACTCTGTTCAATGCATCAGTTAGGTTGTTCCACAGTGACAAGTGAGAAATTCAGTGTTAGGGTTGAAAGCCCCGGCATCGGGGTGTGCATTGAGGTCATCGGTCTCAACTCTCACCCCATTCTCCAATACCTAAGCTTATTTACACATGTGATGGGGTGAGAATTGGAACAATGACCCCAACACCTGATACGGTTTGCTGAGTGGGCTGGGAAGTGCAAGAGGCTTTCAACCCTAACCGAATTTCCTCACTTTTTGTCACTGTGGAACATTCCTAACTGATGCATTAAATGGAGTTTTTGCCATGAATATCTTATCTATCTATATCTATTTATATATATATATATATATATATATATATATATATATAGATATATATATATATATATTTTGTTTTGTCCGTGGCCTTAATTGGGGGCAGCATATGCAATCAGCTGTTCTTGGCAGACATCTGATTGCTATTCTGGCTGAAACTTACTAAAGAAACACACCAATAGTATGTCCAAATAAAAGTCATACAACTTAGAATTTAAGCTCCATGTTGCGAAGCAGGCTGAAACTGAGGGGACCAGATCCGTGGCACTGGCCATCTGTGTTGATGAGAAACAGGTCTGGGAATGATGCAAAAGTATTGACAAACTAAAAGAAAAGCTCTGTGAGGAGGGGTGTACCAGGAACAACAGAAAGCGCTGACATCTGGATGGAGCTGGCCTGCATGCTGCATTCCCTGTTGAGGAGTTGAACCTTGCTACTTGGATAGCATGGACATTTTTCTATACCCTATGTGTTATTAAGCCCTGGAATGTCTTTCCAATTGAGCTAATTACTAGTAACTCTAAGTCTATATTTAAATTCTGACTGGACAAATTGATTCTTTCTAGTACTCCTCTTAGTTATTATTAGACTCAGGGAGGATTTATGAGCCTTGTGCCCCCTGGCTTCTATCCATTCTTAGTATGACTCTTAGTAGAGGGAAGGACATCTTCGTGTGATGAGAAAGATGATTGTTCTGAAAGCAGAAGCCCTCATTACAAACCCAGAATTCCAGGCAAGCAGAGGCTGAGTAGATCATTTTCTCACGAGGTGGGGGTTCATCATAAGACAAAGGACCACAGTCAAGCAAAAATTGCCTAAAGACTATGTCCCTGAGGTGATCGACTTTATTTCATTCTGTGCCAAATAAATTCAGCAGCACAACTTACCTTTGTCCAGCATAGGCAATATGGATGAAACCACTGTATGGGCTGACATGCCCGGTGATCAAACCATCGAACAGAATGGTGCAAAATCTGTCCACTGCTTACCACCGGTCATGAGAAGCAAAGGCTCACTGTATGCTTAGCAGCCATGATGGACAGAAGAAAATTGCCCCTCTGCTTGTGTTAAAGAGGATCCCTAAGGACATGGCAGCAGTAGTTGTGGCAATGTCCATCAATGGATGGATGAACACAAATATTACCAACATGTGGTTGCAAACAGTGTTGGGCAGAATCTCTTTGGCAAAGGTTGCTCATTTAGGACACTTTCACTGTCACATCTGCCCAGAGATAAAATGCATTGCAAAAAAAAAATACAACCATGGCTGCAATTACAGGGGTGTACCAAGTTGCTCAAAGCCCACTGATGAATCATCCCTTTAAATCTAGATATTGAGAGCTGTAAGGATGAGTGGCTGGCAAACTGGAAAGGGAGCTAACAAAGGCAGGTAACCTTCGCACAACTTCACATTCTCTAATCGCTGAGTGGGTGAAACAATCATGGGCTGCAGTATACAAGGAGGTGGTGGTGAAGTCCTTCAAAGTTTGTGGCATTACCGCAACAGATCCTGACAAAATAAACTCTTTCAAAGCAGATGGAGTTGCAAGAGATAATGTTGAGGGGTTTTTGAGTACACTAGTGGAGTATGTTGAAGGTACTGATACACAGTCTGACCAGTTTGTAATGGAAAGTGACAGTGGGTCTGATGATGCTGAGCCAGACAATGACTATGAACTGGATTAGAAGTTTTGTACAGTATGCCAACTCCAAATTGTATTACTACTTCAGAAATAACAAAGTAATTTTGGTTTCTAATTTTGTATCTGTCCTGACTTTTAATTGAACTAGTAAAAGTTATATTTCAAATCACAAGCTGCCTCTAACTCGTATACTGTGGGGAGGAGGGGAGTTAGTGAGTGAGTGAGTGAATGAGTGAGTCGCAGTTCAAGTACAGCTAATAAGCAGAGCGGCTTTAATTACAAACTTTTTTGACGGGGCTATTATTTTAGGGTGGCTAATAAATGGGGATAGCTACAAAATGATAAAATATGGTGTATATATATATATATATATATATATATATATATATATATTATGGCAACACGGTAGTGCTACCATAATTAAGATTGAGGAGCCAGTTCTATGTTAAACCCCAAATCTTTGCACCTTAACTTTTGCAACCGTTTGACGGATTTGCCTGAAATTTGGAATACATAATCAAGAACCATAGGCCTCAGGATCTGCCAAGTTTTGTACTGGTCAGATATACGGCTGCTGGAGTTATTAAGCATGATCTGTGCAGCGTTTCGCTTTTTCTTGGAATTCTATGGTCGCGCTACAGGCTTAGTATACAGTCATAGGATCGCCTGAAATCTTCAGAAAATGTGTGGCCAGGGTCCCGATGTGCCTTTCAAAGATTTCATGAAAAAATATTAAACGGTTCAAAAGTTATTCAAAAGTAGTTTCCCATTATAAGTCAATGGGAAAAGTTAACAAAAGTTCGACACTGTCGCTAATGCATTTTACTTTCATAAATGGGCCTGTTACTTTGCAAATCGCCATTTTGTTTTCAGTTGGTGATCAGAAAAATGGTTGGTATTTAAATTTGGGACCCTCTAGCAACCTAATTCTTTTGTATTCACCTAGTCGAGCCTGAGGATGCTTGCCATGTCTTTATTTTGTGGTAAAAGACCCCAGAAATATGTTTTCAAATTTCTGGAAAAGTACTTTATAGAATTACTTTAGTGCTCTCACAAAGTGTCGGATTTTATAAGCTTTATGAAATTGCGACAGTAGTTTTCCATCTGTGGGAAAGTGACAGTGATTCTTTGACACTGTGCTGCAAAAGAACCGTTGGGAGTTTTGGGCTGAAATTTGGAGGGAATGGAGCTGACATCTCACAGATGTGCCTTTCAGTGTTGTACTGAAAAAATATTACATGGCGGCAAAGTTACGGCACTCCAAATTTGATGGGTTTTCCCATAGGATAACATTACGGCACCCAACGCATTACAGAAATCCTTTGGATCCCTGCTGCAAAATAACGGTTTGGTTTTTTTTCCTGAAGTTTGGAGGGAAGGCAGCCAACAGCCCACAGATGTGCCTTTCAGTGGTTTGGTGAAAAAATATTACAGGGAGGCAAAGTTATGGCACTCCGAACTTCTCTTTTTTCCCCATAGGATAACATTACAGCGTTCGCTGCGCCTTTCAGGGCCCGTATCTCGGAAACGGTGCACGATATGGACTTTTCGTCAGAAAAATACTTAGCCCCCATACAAAATTAGCCAGGACAGTTGTAAATCATACGACTTTTAAATTTTTTTTTTACGTCGTACGGTTCCTGAGATATAACGTTATTTAGTATTCCAAGTTCTCATTTTCTGCCCCGATACTCATTATTATGCATACATTATTTGTACTCATTGTCTTTCTCTATGCAGGTTTTGGGGAAAACCAGCCTGTGCGCTTACATTACCGTTACTGTTGCCCTTTCCGCTTGTGGTTCCATACCTGTTTCACTTACCGTTGACGTCTGCGCCACCATGTGCGTCATCCTTTGCTTTTTCATTTGTGCTTGCGTTTCTGTTTTTTGTTGACATTTGTGTCTACAGTACTGTTTCTCTTTCTGTTTCACTTTGCGTCACCATGCACATTGACATTTCCGTTTGCAGGCATCATGTTACTATGTGACAACACATCACGTGGCAGACCGTTCCCGTCTACGCCACCATGTGCGTTACCCTTTCTGTTCTCATTCGCACTTGTGTTACCATGTGCACCACTGTTAACACTTCTGTTTGCGTTGCTGTTCCTGTTACTATGCCACAAGACATCATGTGGCGGGCCCCGCGCTCCCGCCACCGCCCGCGCTCCCACCGCTGCATTACATTCACTATTTCCCGTTATCATTCTCAAAAAGAAGGGAAATTAAAGGCAAAAAACTCCATTTAATGCATTAGTTAGGGTTGTTCCATGCGACAAAAGTGAGGAAATTAGCTGTTGGGTTGAAAACCCCTTGGACCCCCACCACCCCCAACAGGCATTGGAGTGCGCATTGGGATCATGAGTCTAACTCTCACCCCATTCTCCTGCGCTTCTTTGCTTTACATGTCATGGGGTAGGGATTGGGCTAACCGATCAATGGCACTAATACCAAAACCAAAGGGTGGGCGAGGGCTGCTTTCAACTTCTTTGCTTCCTCACTGTTCCTTGTCAAAACTAACCTAACTCATTAAACTGATTTTGCCTCTAATATATATATATATATGTATAAAGCCAGTATATTTAGGGTTGCACAGCCACTTCTATGTTAAACCAAAAAAATGTTGCACTTTAATAACGCTGCAACCGTTTATCTGAGTCACCTGATATTTGGCACATGCAGTGTCATACCAGAGATCTCTGGGTGTGAACATTTTTGTGCTGGTTGGATTTGTGATTGTGGAGCTGTGGACCATCAAAAAGTGTGGAAAATCCTCAACTTTTGTGAATTCTTTGCTTATTTCCACAGCCCAAGCCCACCCATCAGTGTAGCAGCATACTGCAGGAGTGCCCAGTGCTCCCACTTTAGCATACATAGTACTGCATGCATAGGTGGGAGTGCGAGCCCTTTAGTCCCTGCACTCCCACCTATCCATAAGTAGAGAGACATAGCACAGGCCTAGAGGCATTCCAAGTAACCGTGTAATGCTTGTTTGTCACTATCTCAATAACCATAGCAAGTGCGGAAAAAAGTATTTCACAGTTGTATTCATCACCTAGCCGTGAAGCTATATACTTAGCAAAAGTCCATATCTTGAACGTTTTCAAGATAAAGCTACAAAGGTGCCACTGCCACCACAATGTCATTCTAGGGGAGGATTTGCACCTTCGGAGTGCTGTAAATCTGGAACTGGTATAAATATTTGAACCAAATCACAAAAGGCACATCTGTGGGGCAAGCCCTTTCCACCCTGTAAATTTCAGCCCAAATGTCCAAACTGCTTAGTTGCAGTGAAGTGGCAAAGAAATGTTTTTTGGGTGATTTGAGGGCCAGTCCTGTCACAAACTGCAACAGTAGTCGTGTAAGGATGTCATGATTTGTGACACTATGCCACCACAGTGCCAAAAAATCACAAAAGTAAAGATGGGAAAAATGTGAAAAAACACATTTCTGGGGATTATTTTCAAAATCTGATGCCAGGTTCATGTTCCTAGGGCCCCGTTTAGGTAAACAACAGCTGGCATTTACCAAGGGGTATGCTATTCTGAATTAAAATGTGTTTTCTCCAACACTAACTGAAAATAAGATGGCCACCACATGACAGTAGTAAGTGCATTTGCAACAGAAAAAGGTGCTTTTGTGACACTACAACTTGCTGTTGTGCAGAATATATATTTTTCCCTCATAGGATATAATAGGAAACTTTAAACTCTAACAGCTTTTGAACAGATTAATATGTTTTCACTAAACCTTCAAAAAGCACTTCCCTGACCCAATTCCCACATACCCTAAACATTTTGGACCAGACAGACAAACCGTTCTGGCTGTAGAGAGGAGCAAAGAATTCACAAACGTTGAGGATTGTCCACACTTTTTGACATTCTGCAGCTCCACAACCATAAATCTGATTGGAACAAAACTTTCCAGAGCCAGATATCTATGGTACAACAATGCACATGCCAAACTTCAGGCATATCAAATAAATGATTGCAAAGTTATTAAAGTGCTAACTTTGGGATTTAACATAGAAGTGGCCGTGCAACCCTAACTATACCTGCCCTACTGGGCAGGTTATATTCAGTGCAAAAAAAACTTCTCCATCAATTAGGGTTGAAGCAACAAAAGTAGGGAAATGAGGCATTAAGGTTTCCAACTCTAACACCCCCACCCTACCATCCCACCCCCACCCTCCACACACCAACAGGCATGAGGTGTGACTTGGATCATCTGCCTAACTCTCACTCCATTCCATGTGTAAGGAAGCTGAGATAGCACTGTATAGGAGAATGGAGGGAGAGTTAGGCCCGACACCAAGGCACACCCCAATGCCTGTTGGTGTGTGGAGAGTGAAGATGGTGTGGGGTGGTAGGGGTTGGGGGATGTTAGATTTGGAAACCCTAATGCCTCATTTGCCTACTTTTGTTGCTTCATCCCTAACTGATGCATTAACAAAGTTGTTTTGCAATGAATTTCCTTGCTTTTTGAACAGATACAGAAGCAAATGGTTTGATACCTTTTATTGGACCAACTTAAATGTCACAAAAAGAACAGAATGCCTAAGCTTTTGGACCAACCAAGTACTTCCTCAGAAACTTCCAAAGAAGGACTTGGTTGGTCCAAAAGCTTAGATACTTTGTTCTTTTTGTACCATCTATGTTGGTCTAATGAAAAGTATCAAACCATTTGGTTCTGGATTTGTTCTCACCTTTTGAGAAAATGTAATCTTACCTGTCTATGTGTGTGGGAGTACAGTGCCCTCTGTTCCCTGCGCTCCCATCAGTCTATAGTGTGTTGTGGTTGCACAGGGCTCCTATGTAACCATAAGTGTACAGACACTTTAATTAACCTTCATCTCCCTGTGGGAGCACAGGATCTCAATCATGCTCCCATCACTCCATAATGGTATCCATTTATGGGAGCATTGGGACCATAGGGCCCTGCGCTCCCATTGATCCATAAGTATAGAGACATTATAATGAACTGTCATCTCCCTGTGGGAGTGCAAGGCCCTCTAAATCTAGTGATCCCACTACTCCATAATGGAGGGCCCTGCAGTCCCATTACTACATATTGGTATACATATTGGGAATGCAAGGCCCTCTAGGCCCTGCGCTCCCATCTACCTATCATTGTACTGATGCAGCGCAGGCCTAGAGACATACCATGTAACCCATGTGCTGCAAATGGTGCAATATCTCAGTAACCATAGGAACACTGGAACAAATTCCACCACAATTGTAATCATGGATTGGCAAGCTGCATCATCTCGAACCATTTTCAAGATTTAGGCACAGAAAGGTACTGCATCCACCACAATGTTATACTATTAGAAATTTCTAAACTTCAAAATGTCATAAGTATGGAAGCAATGTAAATTTTATAACCAAACCTGCAAAAGTCATATCTGTGGGGCAAGACCTTTCTGCCCTGGCTTCAACCCAAAGCGTGCCAGCCATTTCTTTGCAGTGACATGACAAAGAAACAGTAAACTATAAAAATCTCTTTTTATGAGCTGTCAAAATCCCTTTTCGTGAGCCCCTAAACCCCTTTCATACCATGCAGCTATCCAAAAGACTGAACTGAGCATGTTCAGAACTCAAAATTTCAAAATGTAATAACTTTGAAACAGATTAGTATTTTTCACTAAACAAATGTGGCCTTATTCTTTGGGAAGCTCTTTCTATCCTGAAATTGCAGACCATAATTCCAAATGGTGTGACCTCTGTGCAATGAGGAAAAAACATCCAAAAAAGGTGAAAAAAGTGACTTACTGTACCGTTAAGTGACTTTTACTGTTGTTTCACTATTCCCAGCATGAAATCTGCAAATTCAATCCAAATCAAACTTGGTACTTCAAGAGATATATCCCACAGGACAGTGCATACCAAATTTTGTGTAAATCTGTTGAACAGTTGCAAAGTTTTTAAAGTACAAAACTTGAGGTTTAACATTTAACTGCCTACTCAACCCCTAAACATTATAGTTGCGCGATCACGCCACTATAGTTAGGGTTCGGTGTCACTTTATGCTAAACTCAAAAGTTTGCCGCTAATAATTTTGGACTCATTCAATGGATTTGCCTGAAATTTGGAGTGCACACAGTGGGGCATAGTAGATCTCTTGATTTGCCAAATTTTGATTTAAGTCGGACTCACGGTCTTATGCGAAAACACTGAAAATGCAAATGTATCTGTTTTTGGAGGCAGCTTTTGGGATTTTGGACGTGGCCTTGCATAGCCATTGTGTGGTGTGCCACTCTGCAAGATGGCTCATTTGAAAGAGCGTTGGTGGCCGAATATGCGCTTTCATTTGGTGAAAAAATATTGAGGCATTCAAAAGGTATACTAGTTTTAAGTTCTATTATAAGTCAATGGGAAAATTTATATGTATGTTTCTAGAACAAAGAATGGGGTTCTGGCCAACTGGTCCTGCCTGGTGATCAAAGAATTTGCAGCCCCATGGTTCAAGAATCTTTGTCCCCGAGAATTTTCAAAATTCTTTGATCGCGAGGTCCGCCATCTTGTTTTTTGTTTTCCAATCAGAAAAATACAAATATCTCGGCACAGGGGACACTCTTGAAGTAAAACTTGGATGGGTTTTACTCAGGGGGCTCCAATCTATCAAGCCATGCCTTTGGTTTTATCTAAGTTGGTCAAAAAATAGAGTTATAAGCTTTTAAAATCTTTGTCCGTAGCTCGCTAATGATCTTTGATCACGAGTCTGCAAATTCTATGATCACAAGATTATTTGATTGTGATCCTGCATCACCAGCTAAATATACAAATATCTTGGCTTAGGGGTGGGCTAGGGACACAAATGAGGGTGGGTTTTGATCAGGGGGCTTCGTTCTTATCGAGGCATGCCGTTGGTTCTGTGTTAAATTGGTCCAACAAATTGGGTTTGCTATTTTTGATTCTTTGGTCATGAGCGTGCAATTTCTTTGTTCACAAGTCTGCAAATTCCTTGATCACAAGATTCTTTGATCACGAGAGTGCATCATGAGCGAGAGACGAGATGGCCAGATTTAAAAATCAATTTTTTCAGCCCAGGGGTATCCTAGGAAGACAAATGGGGATGGGGTTTACTCAGGGGGCTTCATTCTGATGTACCATGGCAGTGGTTTACCACAATTCTTTGTATCTTTTAAATTACAACAGTTTTTATGCTTTGGTCATGACCCTGCAAATTCTTTGATCACGAGCCTCCAAATTCTTTGGTTGCGGGATTCTTTGATTGTGATCCTGCATCGTAAACAAGGGACGAGATGGTCAGATAAAAAAATCAATTTTCTCAGCCCAGGGGTGTCCTAGGAAGACAAATGAGGGTGGGTTTTACTCAGGGGGCTTTATTCTGATGAACCATGGCAGTGGTTTACCACAGTTCTTTGTATTTTTTAAATTACAACCGTTTTTATTCTTTGGTCATGACCCTGCAAATTCTTTGATCGTGAGATTCTTTGATTGTGATCATGCATCATGAGCAAGGGACATGATGGCCAGATTAAAAATCTATTTTCTCAGCCCAAGGGTGCCCTAGGAAGTCAAATGAGGGTGGGTTTTGCTCAGGGGACTTTGTTCTGCTTGATCTGTATAAAATAAATGATGTTTTAAATATCCCTGGTTGTCTATCAGCCTCCCCGATTTTTATAAAAAACATTATGTTCTGCATATCCCTGGTAGTCTAGCGGCCCCCCATGTGTATTAAATAAATATTTTTTCTATATCCCTGGTAGTCTAGCAGTCCCCCGATCTGTAAACAAAAAATAATGTTCTGCTTATCCCTGGTAGTCTAGCGCCCCCCAATTTGTATAAAATGTATACTGTTCTGTATATCCCAGGTAGTCTAGCAGCCCCCAATGTGCATTAAATAAATAATGGTCTTCCTATCCCTGGTAGCTTAGCATCCCCCTCAGATCTGTATAAAGTTTATACAGTTCTCCATATCCCTAGTAGTCTAGTGGCCCCACTCAGCCATACCAGTGCACCCAACACCCCCACCCGTCCCCAGCTGGCGACTGGCACAGCCCACCTCTCACTCCATGGCCAGCTGCTGACTGTGTGCATCAGTAAAACCAACACGCAAGAGGTGCTCAGAGATTTTTTGATCGCGATCGTGCATCGCGAGATGACCAGATCAAAAATCTATTTTCTCAGCCCAGGGGTGCCCTAGAAAGTCAAATGAGGGTGGGTTTTGCTCAGGAGGTTTCATTCTGTCGAGCCATGGTGGTGGTTTACTGCAATTACTTCAATTTTTTTATTTATAGCATTTTTTATTCTTTGTTCGTGGGCCTGCAAATTAATTGATCACGAGCCTGCAAATTCTTTGGTCATGAGATTCTTTGATTGCCATCTTTGATCGCAAGGGAGGGACAAGATGGCCAGATTTTTTATAATGGAATAGATAGGGAAATTCTACCAATCTTTAACATTGAATGTCTTGGAGACGGTTTGGTCTTTTTACTTGAAATTTGGAGGATGTGTACAGCATGTCCTGTAGATGTGAATTATGGTGTTTACGTGTCAGGGAAAGATTGTATTTTGGAGATATTGCATGACACACTTTACAAGTTGCAGACAGTGTTTTGGATTGTGCTGGTGGCTTGAAATTGATAGGGTGCCTAGCTTTAGTGTCATGGATATAGTTTTCAGTTATTGTGTGTGTTAAATGTCAACAGGTGTGGAACTGTGCCACTCTGATGCATGAACATTTCAAACTTTGACATGTTATATCTCGGACACAGTTTTTTTTTTTACTTGAAATTTGGAGAGTGTTGACGGCATGTCCTGTTGATGTTAATAGCGGTGTTCATGTGTCTGACAATATATTTTTTTTGTGAAGATATTGTGTGGCGAAGTTTATGTTTTGGACAGCGTTGTCTATTGTTCTACTAGATTAACATTTGTTTGCTGGCTGGCCTTACTGTAATAATGTACATTTTAGTCAGTGGGTGTGTAATGTGGCTACAGACTTACAAGTTGGTGGGAGACCAGGCCCCCACCAACTTACACAACTTTCTACTTTTCTATTCTTTCTTAACAAGTAAGAAAATTCTATGCAAAAACTTTTGTTAATGCACCAGTTAGGGTTCTTCTGCAGCAAAAAAGTGAGAAATTTGATTTTATGGTCCCCACCCTTGCACCCCACCCCCACCAGCAGGCATTGGGGTGTGAATTGAGGTCATTGGCTGACTCTCACCCCATTCTCCTATGCTGGACCTCCTCAGCTTGTTTACACATGGGATTGGGTGAGAGTTAAGGCTGATGACCCCAACGGACACCCCGATGCCTGTTGATGGGGGCAGGGTGGGGGGTGAGGTGCAAGGGGTGGAACCCAAAAAACTTCATTAATGCATCAGTTAAGATTCTTCTACAATGGCAAAAGTGAGGACATTTGATTTCAGGGTCCCCACTCCTTGCACCCCACCTCCACCCCGCCACCACCAACAGGCATCAGGGTGTGCATTGAGGTCATCTGCCCTAACTCTCACTAAGGCTAGGTATCCTATCAATTTCAAGCCACCTCCACAAGCAAAACACTGTCCACAGAACGTAAACTGTGCCACACCATATCTCCACAAAAACAAATATTTTCTGACATGTAAAGACTGTAATTTATATCCACAAGACATGCCACAAACATGCTCCAAATTTCAAGTAAAAAGACCAAACCATCTCCGAGATATTCAATGTCAAGGATTAGTGAAGTGTCCCTATCTATTCCATTATAAAAAATATGGCCATCTTGTCCCTATTTTGCAATCAAAGAACATGAAAAAAGAATCTCATGATCAAAGAATTTGCAGGCTCACGAACAAAGAATAAAAAATGCTATAAATCACAAAATTGAAGGAATTGCGGTAAACCACCAACATGGTTCAAAAGAACGAAGCTGCCTGAGCAAAGCCCACCCTCATTTGACTTCTTAGGGCACCCCTGGGCTGAGAAAATAGATTTTTTAATCCGGCCATCTCATCCCTCACTCGCGATGCACGATCTCGATCAAACAATCTCACGATCAAAGAATTTGTAGGCTCGCGATCAAAGAATTTGCAGTCTCACGATCAAAGAATAAAAAAAGCTGTAATTTGTAAAATACAAGGAATCATGGTAAACCACCACCATGATTCGACAGAATAAACCCCCTGAATAAAACCCACCCTCATTTGACTTCCTAGGGCACCCCTGGCCTGTGTTAAAATAAATAATGTTCTCCATCCCTGGTCGCCTTGCGGCCCCCAATCTGTATAAAATAAATCATGTGCTGCATATCCCTGGTAGTCTAGCAGCTCCCCCATCCTGTATGAAATAAATACCGTTGTCCATATCCCTGGTAGTCTAGCACCCCCGATCTGTATAAAATCAATACGTTGTCCATATCCCTGGTAGTCTAGCACCCCGATCTGTATAAAATCAATACCGTTGTCCATATCCTGGTAGTCTAAGCCCCCCGATCTGTATAAAATCAATACCGTTGTCCATATCCCTGGTAGTCTAAGCGCCTGATCTGTATAAAATCAATACGTTGTCCATATCCTGGTAGTCTAGCCCCCTGATCTGTATAAAATCAATACCGTTGTCCATATCCCGGTGGTCTAGTGCCCCGATCTGTATAAAATAAATATATACTAGCATATCCCTGGTAGTCCAGTAACCCCCATCCTGTATGAAATAAATACTGTTGTCTATATCCTGGTAGTCTAGTGCCCCCCAGTCATCAGAAAATAAATAAGGATCACCAATTCCTGGTAGTCTAGTGATTTACCCCCATCCCCAGCTGGTGACTAGCACAATTCACTTTTCAACTCCGGCCAGCAACCAACTGTCTGCATTACCAATGCTACTGCACACAGTCGGTGACTGGCATCGTAAATGAGAGGTGGGTTGTACCAGTTGCTGGCTGGGGATGTGTGGGGAGAGTGCTAGGTGAACTGGCATGCCTGGAGGAGGGATGGGGACCCACTAGATTACCAGAGAATTGGTGATCATTATTTATTTTCTGATGATCAGGGGGCCACTAGACTACCAGGGATATAGACAACAGTATTTTTGCATACAGGATGGGAGGGCCACTAGACTACCAGGATATGCAGCACATGATTTATTTTATACAGCCATGGAGGGGTCATGACTACCACAGATATGTACAACAGTATTGATTTTATACAGATTGGGGCCTCTAGATCAATACCAGAGGTATGTAGAACACTATGCATTTTATAAGATCGGGAGGTGCTAGACTACCAGGGATGTGGAGCACATTACTAATTTTATACAGATCGAGGGGGTCACTAGACTACCAGGGATATAGAAAACATCATTTTTTTAATCAGGCCATCTCGTCTCTTGTTCCCGATGCATGATCACGATCAAAGAATCTCGCAATCAAAGAATTTGCAACCTCATGATCAAAGAATTAAAAGTCCTGTAATTTAAAAAAATACTAAGAATTGTGGTAAACCACTGCCATGGTTCATCAGAACAAAGCCCTCTGAGTAAAACCCACCCTCATTTATCTTCCTAGGACACCCCTGAGCTGAGAAATTACTATTTTTAATCCGGCCATCTCGTCCCTCACTCGCGATGCATGATCATGATCAAAGAATCTCACGATCAAAGAATTTGCAGGTTCACGATCAAAGAAATTGCACGCTCGTGACCAAAGAATCAAAAACGGTAAAACGTGATTTTTTGACTGATTTGAACCAAACCAATGGCATGCCTCGATAGAACGAAGTCCCCTGATCAAAACTCACCCTCATTTCTGTCCCTAGCCCACCCCTGTGCCAAGATATTTGTGAATTTAGCTCACGATGCAGGATCATGATCAAAGAATCTCTCAATCAAAGAATTTGCAGGCTCGCGATCAAAGGTCATTAGCAAGCCACAATCAAAGATTTTAAAAGCTTATGACTCTATTTTTTGACCGATTTGGATGAAACCAAAGACATGGCTTGATAGATCAGAGCCCCCTGAGTTAAACCCATCCAAATTTTACTTCAGGAGTGACCCTGAGCCGAGATAATTGTGTTTTTCCAATCAGAAAACTAAAAACAAGATAGTGGACCTTGCGATCAAAGATTTTAAAAAATTCTCGGGAACAAAGATTCTTGAACTGTGAGGCTGCAAATTCATTATCCCATTGACTTATAATGGGAAATTAAAACTGGCATAACTTTTGAATGCCTTAATATTTTTCACCAAATGAAAAGTGCATGTTCAGCCACAAAGCTCTTTCAAGCGAGCTGTCTAGCAGAGTGGCACACCACATAGCGACCTCTCAGGGCCATGTCAAAATCCCCAAAGCAGCCTCCAAAAACAGATAATTTTGCATTTTTCAGCATTTTGCTGTGCAAAGAACCGTAAACAACCGAAACAAAATTTGGCAAATCAAGAGATCTACCATTCACCACTGTGCATTCCATTTCAGGCAAATCCATTGAATGGGTCCAAAGTTATTAGTGCACCATTTTGAGTTTAACATAGAAGTGACATGTGAACCCTAATTATGGTGGCCCACTGCGCCTATAATATATATATATATATATATATATATATATATATATATATATATATATATATATATATATATATATATATATATATATACACACATATTCTCTTTGCTATGAACTTCATTAATGCAATAGTTAGGGTTGATATTGCAGCAACAAAAGTAGAGAAATGCTGTGTTAGGGTTTACAGCCCTAAATCTGCATTCCCCACCCCCACAAACAGCAGAAGGACAAGGCAACACAAGCAAGCAGAGACAGCCATCATCAGGTAAGAAAAACATACAACTCTTTGAAGATAACACAAGAGACATCCATCATCATTGTCCACCAGGTGCATGAAAGTCTGTTGGGAGATGTCCACATGCTGGGCAACATGGGGAGGTGCAATTGTGGGCACTGCACCCTAATGTCTCCTAGAGATAAACTGGGAGGCTGTCTGGGTAGTAGGGGACAGGGTAGTATATAGGGAGAACTCATAAGAGTCTGATCATTAACACAATGGCTTCGTACGAGCAACACAGTATCTCCATATGGAAACTTCCTACCAGGCAGTACCACATCTAGTACCACACTACTGTGGAGTGGACATGAGTCGACTCTCATTGGGTTGTGTTGGGGGACTGTGTGGGAGACAGAGCCACAGAGAGAGAGAGAGACTAGCAGAGTGCTAGATGACAAGAAACATACTGAAGCCGATAAGTGTCACTCAGATAAGTGACAGTACAGATGGGAGAAACACAACAACATTATTTCATGAGATGCACAACATGGAGGTGTGTTGCGCAGTCATGTACATATTGTGCAGCAGGTAGTATCTTGGTCATGCAGAATGCACACCAGATACAGACAGGAGGTATATGACAGATGCATGACAGCAGTGCCAGCACCTGTATCACACTGTGGCTGTATGACCTTCCATGCTGCACTACTGTATAAGGATGGACGTATATTATGTCTGTTGTCATAATACTGTGTTGCAGGTGTAGGAGGGCACCCATATGCATGGCACTATAGAGAGACAGCACAGCATAGTCTAGGCAGGTAGGACATAAATTTGTGACGTAACATACAACACCTCTAGGACAATGGGTCTCTGTGAGGTCCGATGCCATGCAAGCATTTTTTGGAGGCACGTGGAACGTCAATACCATAACACAGTGTTGGGGTAGCCCTGGGATACAGACTTATGCTGATGCTGTTCTGATCAGTAGTGACAGGGCAGTGAATGGACATATGAATGTATTATGTGATGTGTAGTAGCAGTACGACATTGAAGATGTATGATGTATACTGCCATGACAGCATTTTGCAAACATGACCAGTTGTGTGTTTTCATGCTACTGTGTTGTGGATGCTCATGGACTGTCACAAGTCCTCCCTATGCACCATCCCATCCCCCATGACCCTGGCAGCCACCAAGTAGGTCTCTAGAGAGCACTTTGGGGTGTGGTGCCCACAGTGGCTTGTCCCCCATGTTGCCCAGCATGCAGGCATCCCCCAACACACAGTCATGGCAGCAGACCTCATACACCTGGTTTACAATGATGATGGATGTCTCTTGTAATATCTTTAGAGATTTGTATGTTGTTTGTCTTACCTGATGATGGCTGTCTCTGCTTGTTTGTGTTACCTTGCCACTTCTGCTGCTTGTGGGGGTGAGGGGGCAATGCGGAGTTAGGGTTGGAAACCCTAACATGGCATTTTCCTAGTTTTATTACTGTAATATCAACCCTAACTGTTGCATTAATTAAGTTTTTTGCAAAGAATTTCCTTCTTTTTGAGAAGATATATATGATGGGATCCGTTAACACTGCCAACACATGAGTGCCTGACAGCTAGAATCCTGACTATGACTTCCTGTCACTTGCAACTGCCCAACTTTCCATTGCCCATCATTTATTCAGCCGACCTGCCCCCTTTCCCAACTCTGCATTCCCCGATTTCACTTGAAAAGACGTACCATCGGAAACACTACAATAAAATTCTACCCTGTATAAAATCATTCCCTGACTGCACTTAAATAGATGTGCCTGATAAACCAGACTGAGGCCCCTATGATTTCAAAAGTCACAGTCCACTCCTTGGCACTCAACCATGGCCACAACTGGAGGGTTGACACAGGCACTGAGAGAAACTGGCCAAGAGACGGAATGGAAAAAGAGGAGTAAAACAAATAGGGAAACAGACTTTTATGCTAATTAAGCTGGCAGGCACCCAAGACATTTACGCATATGACATCTCAGTACAAAGATCAAGTGATTGCCAGCACTTCCCACTTTTCTCACTACAGTCATCATCATGTCATATAAAAAAACAGCAAAAGGTAATGACAAAGACTCAACTTAGTTGTCAAAATGTAAGAATTTAAAATGCCGCTGGTTAACTGCTGGGACTCAGCCGTGGCCGCAGGTGCAAGGGAGAGGAGAGGCATCATGCAAGAGCACTGATAAATCCAGCAGGAGCATGCAAACTCTGGATTTAAAAAAATTAAAACTCTGCTGTTAATATTCCATGCACCAGTCCCAAGCAAATTATCACACACTAGCTATGACTGCCATTAAGTATACCTCAGGCTATTAAAATTTCTTAAATCCATAAGGGATGCATTACAGGTGATCCATGTGTATGCTTCTAAAGATATTGCAATGTTCAGATGTGGGCAGGATACCAAAATGAGCGGGTAGACTGAGGCAGGATAATGACAATTTGGGGACAAGCGTCAGTGGCAAAATGAACCCACGGGCAATTGCTAAACAGGGAAACAGAGGCGGGGAGTTGTGTGTCAGGACAACAAGAGTCAGGCATTCGTACTAGACCCTATATGACAACCATTGTTTCCAAATATTTTCATATGCAGTATAGAAGTTAAATAAATTGCACATAAAAACGATTGTGCACTGAGTTTTCTTTACTGTTCCTACAATCAATACTGTTACCACTGTTCTGTACACTGTGACATTCTTACAGCTTTATGTGCATAAGAAAATTGACTGATTGCATATTGTTTCATAAATTTTAAACTACTGGACTTTTAATATACTACAATGAGTCAGATGCCATATAGAACTATAATACTTTATGTATATGTAACCCCTTACAAATGGGGTTACTAAAATACTACCTCTAGCTGTCTCTTTAAGAGCTGCCAGCTTGCTGACCAGTCAGTTTACTAAAACAGGAGGGACTGTGGGTTCTCCTGCTCGAGTCCTGCTCGAGCCGCTGGATATATCTTAGCTGTTTTGCTGTCGCTAAGCAGGCAGGCGGCACTTATTGGGCCATATTGTTGATGTACCGTATATTGATTGAGTATTGAAAATGTAGTTATCTAACCTGTTTTCCCTTGCAGCTGGGACTTTGTGTGTTTTGCCCCTCCATTTGGAACAGGACTGCCTTTGGGTCCAATCAGGAGGAGGGGCACCTAAAATGGGCATTGAGCAGCCAGTTAGGGCTGGGACTTTCTCAGGAGCTGGCTACCAATGGGAGGTATGGCCCGTGATGCTGGGAACTGAAGTCCAGAAGATGGCACCTTTTTTGCACCAATAGAAGGAGGCAGAGGGGACTGGCATCTGAAGCCCTCCAATAGAGTCGGGTGGCACCCCAATTGTGACTCTCTGCTTAACGGCTGAGAGGGCAGAGTCATTGTGGCCATGAGGGAGGAAGGAGCTCTGAGCTCCTGCGTTGTGGAGTCTTCACGCGGGAAGCGCATGTAGAAGGCCAAGAAGTTGGGGCGACAGTATCGCCAGAGTAGTCGGACTAAATCCGCTGTGGTGTGCAGGCAGAGAAGGCTATGTACGTGATAGCTACCTACCAGGCTCACCCTGTAGAGGACTGGAGAATCTGCTTCATCGCGCTCGGTCTGTCAGGAAAAGTGAAGCTGCAGTGCATCTCCCCAGTCAAGCAGTGAATGCGATCGGGATTTAAAGCAGCTGCCTGGTATGGTACCCTCTGTCTTACAAATAAATGTGTGGAGCAGTGTTCTGATCACAGGTCTGTGTCCTGGGGTGGTGAGAGAAGGATTCTGCTACAGAAGTCGTGAGTACAAAATCAGGGTAGCTCCCTGTCAACAGTTCTGTTGAGTGCAAGTTGGGTCTGTTTACCTCACTGGCCACATGAACTGAGCCTGCTGGCTCTGGATTACAAATTTGGGTATTGAACAGTTGTCTGCATCTTCAGGGCCCCAACTAGCTGCATCAAATTGGCTAGCCCCTTATTGCCTGGGTACCCAGTGACTTATAGGGAAGTTAGCCCATGCACAGTGCTCTGAAATAGTACAGTTTAAGCTAATTAACTAGATTTCCCCCATCCTTGTTATTTCCTCCTTAAATAAATCAGATTTGGTTGTTTGGCAAAGCATACGGCCTGAACTGTGTGTTTATGCAAACGTACTGTACAGGGATTATTGTGTTACTGCATCTTATTTTACAGGGGCTCCCCAGATTCAAGCTGATCAACCAACCTTGGGTGTAAGTGTATATTGTACAGGTGTTGGTGGTAATGTTTATAGGCCACTAGTGGGAAAGAAGGGGGGTGCAGTGACCCAGAGGGCTGTGATCAAGTCATTTCGGACTGTTCTAACCCTGACCTCTGGGTGGAGGCACCCACCATTGGACCGAGCCCCTCAACCTGTCCAGCAGTTACACAGGCGGGGTAGTAGCCCTTGGGATAGTGCCACCTGGGGTTACATTTGGAGGCACCGCTGGGATTAGCATCCTCTAGTGGCCGAGGCAGAAGTACTCCATCATGGCCAAACTAAAGGAAAAACTGGAGGATATTCCATCAAACTCAGACTAGACCCTGTTAAGATGATGGTGCATAAACTGATGGGACGAGGCAAAGCTGAAGAATTGGACTCCCAGAAAACTTTGTTACTGTTGGATGTCCCTCTGAGGATAAAAAGCTGAACTTGTTTCTGCGGTTGAGCACGTCAAATGTTTGGGCAAGGTAGAAGTAAAGGGTGAATGGCTGACCTGCTCAACCAAACCCTGCAAGTACTGCTCTTATGCAGTGCTACAATAGACCCTGAGAGGGTGCCCGCAGTGATTTTCTCTGAAGGTGCTCAAAAGGGATGGAGGGTTATTCATGCCCGAAGTGGTTTGGTCACCCCAGGGGGATCCCCTAAAACTAATAGTTTTAAAGATAAGTTACTTAAACTGTTGGCTGCAGAAGGGAGAACTGCTCAGGAGTTACTACAGGTGTTAGACCTCTCAAGTGATCCCACCCCCCAGTCGTCCCCAGGTACATCTCCCAGGTCATCTAACAGCTCCATCCTGGCTCCCCCTCCTATAGTTGTCCCTCCCATACAATTAGACTCCTATCAGAGATTGAAACTCTTGTCCGGTACTGTGCCTGTGCCTTCAGGGGAAGATGATTTGGAGACTTGGATGGACTATGCCACCTACCTAGTACAAGAGTGGCAGTGCTCTGAAGGGGAGAAATGAAAGAGATGGATGGAGAGCCTGAGGGGTCCAGCTTTGGAAGCCATTCGGTTCCTGTGGGCTACTAGTCCTGAGGCCACTGCAGTAGAGTACCTTTCTGCCTTAGAGGGGGTGTTTGGTAGTATAGAAACCGGGGAGGACCGGTTATGGAAGTTCAAGTCAGTTAAACAGTGGAGAAATGATAAATTGTCTGCCATTGTTACCAGAATGGAAAGGGCTCTGCAAAAGGCTCACCGAAGGGGGATAACTGCCCAAGCATTGAATTAGGTCTGCCTAGACCACATCTTGAAATCAACCAGGTTTTCCAGTGTGATATTGTTGAAGCTCAAATTGCACACCGATGGGCTGCTCCTCTGGAGTATTGCCAATTGATGATAAAAATTTGTGAAGTTGAAACCGATGAAGAGGGGTGGGAACCCTATGTGGGGGTCATGAATCTATGCCAGACTCCTGAACCCAGTGAACCAGATGAGCCCCATCCATCAAGAGGATTGATCAAGGGGATGACAGAGACTTATCAGGAGTCAGATGTTCCAAGTGTCCCCTGAGACCCACGGTGGAGTGGGAGTGTATGCTGTTTTTTCTGATCCCCGAGTGGAGAGTACTTTGAGGGCCGAGATTAGAGATTTATGGGAGATGGTGAGAGAGTTGAAACAGACTGCTGCCAACCCCCCTAAAATTGGGGAGCCTGAGTTATCTCGGAGAAAATGACCTGGTCAAGAAGAGCAGTGTAGAGCCCCTGAAGTGTCCCGGCAGAGGATATCTCCTTCCCATCAAAACCCCGAGATGTTAAGTTTTGTTACCATTGTGGGGAGGATGGACATGTCCAGACTGAGTGCCGGTTGCCAGAGAACTTAAGAAGAGTCACCAGCAAGCTCATGGCTTGGCACCATAAGGCCTGTGCCCAGCCCCAGGGAAGGTCCCCTCAAAAGAGCTCCGCCACTAGGGCCAATGCCCTAGCAGCCTCTAAAACAATGCCCCCTGAATGGTCTGAAGTAGTGGGTCCTTCAATGGAAACTACTGTGAAATTGAATGGAGTGTCCACCAGAGCAGTGTTGGACAGTAGTTCCCAAGTGACCATCATGTTTCAGGACTGGTATCAGAAGCATTTGCTGGATGTGCCCCTACAGCCTTTAGAGGGGCTACATGTCTGGGGACTGAGTGATAAGGCCTACCCCTACTTTGGTTATATTTGTATCTGGTTATCTTTTCCTACTTCTGTGGCTGGGGTGGCCAAACAAGTGGAGACTTTGGCATTAGTGTTTCCCCCCACTGGACTGTATGATGGGGTGCCCTTGTTGACTGGAACCAATGCTCATATGTTTGGTCACTTGGCACAGCTGTGTTCTGAAAACAAAGGTCCAAGACTGGGCGAGCTCTCAGATTTCTGGCCCTAATTCAAAAGGCCTATGAGACTCAGAGAAAGGCAAGCTAAATGGAACCCGAAGATCCGGTGGGCGTTGTCTGGAAGAAGGATCCAGAGTCTTTGCTGCTAGCGCCAAATGCACAGTGTGTTCTACAAGGAGAGGTCCGAATTAGAAGAGATGTTAAGAATAAAATATCGATGCTGGATGAGCCAGGCGATGGAAAATTGCCAGAGAGACTACTAGTCAAACCCAGTATTTTGCCAGCCTGAGCCCATGCTTTTGCCAGAAGAGTAATGGTTCAAGTCCACAATGTATTTTATCGAGAAATTCAGGTAAAGCGAGGCTGCACTCTGGCCACTGTGCAGACACTGCTGTCCTGCCCAGCAACAAGACCTCAGGGAAGAGTGACCGGGTGCCCCCTGACCTGTTTGATTTCGGTGACTCCCTGTTGCCAGCCGAATGGAAGAAAAGGATTAGTGAAAGGCCTGCCCAGAGGGAACAGGTGTTTTCTTTGAAGGAGTGGGATGTAGGATGTGTACTGGGAGCTGAACACCACATCCGGCTACATGATGAGAGACCCTTCCATGAGCAATCTCGACACCTTGCCCCTGCTGACATAGATGATGTGAGGCGACATCTGCAGGAGATGCTCACAGCTGAGTGATACAAGAATCCAGAAGCCCTATGCCTCTCCTATCATGGTAGTAAGGAAAAGAACGGGACAGTCAGGATGTGTGTGATTATAAGTACTTTGAACAGGTGAACTATACCAGACTAGTACACCATGCCATGCATTCAGTATGTGCATTGGATTGCCTAAATGGTGGCAAATGGTTCTCAGTTCTGGACCTTCATGATGGGTACTATCAGATCGATGGCCCCAGAGGACCCATGAAAAAACTGCTTTTATATGCTCACTCAGTTTTGTGAGTTTATGAGGATGCCTCAAGGGATTTGGGTGCCCCAGCCACTTTTCAGCACCTGATGGAGCGTGCATTGGGGATATGAACTTGCTAGAGTGCTTGGCATACCTGGATGATGTCATAGTGTTCAGCAGCTCCTTAGAGGAGCATGAAAGCAGGTTGTTCAAGGTCCTGGACCGATTGGAAGTCTTTAGCCTCAAGTTGTCTATTGATAAGTGTCAATTTTTTCAAACATCTGTGAAATATGTGGCACATATAGTGTCCACTGAGGGCATAGAGACTGACCCCAGTAAAGTGGAGGCCCTCACTACCTGGCCTCAGTCAAAAATTCTGAAAGAGTTTCAGAGGTTCACGGGTTTCTGTGGTTATTATAGGTGTTTTATCAGGGACTATTCTGAGTGATCCACCTCTACTTAACCTTACTCAAGGGTATCCTCCAACCCACAAAAGTATAAGAATACAGTGCTCCTTGAGACCGAAAAAAATTATTTTCACCCGAATGATAAATTTGGGGCCCACTGGACTTCTGATTGTGAGACAGCTTTCCATGAGATCATACATCAACTTACCCATGCCCCAGTGTTGGCCTGTGCTGATCCTGCCAGACTGTACATTCTTCATACTGAAGCCAGTTTACAAGAATTGGGGGCTGTGTTATATCAAGAGCACACTAATGGCCTGAGACCCGTAGTCTTTGCTAGCAGGAGCCTAACCCCCTCAGAAAAGAACTATCCAGTGCACAATTTAGAGTTCCTGGCCTTGAAGTGGGCCATTGTCGATCAACTTCATGAGTATCTATATGGTGCCAAGATACTGGTAAAACGGACAATAATCCTTTGACCTATGTGCAGACTTCAGCCAAGTTGGATACCACTGGCCATAGGTGGCTTTCTGCTTTATCTACATACAACTATGCTTTGAATACAGAGCAGGCCTGAACCACATAGATGCTGATGCTCTCTCTCTCTGAAGCCTGTTTTCTGGAATAACTGGGTCAGATTGTCAGAACCAGATAATCGAGCATTTTGCCAAAAATTTGACAAGGAGGAACAGGTGTCCCCTGACACTGTGGACTGCATGGTGGATTGTTTGGGACCATCTGAGAACTGTATACTTGCTGCTTACTGCCATTTCTCTGCATTAGATACTGGTGCTTTGCCCCAACTCAATAATGACAGTCTTCGGCTGGCTCAGTACCGAGATCCCATGATAAAAGCTGCTCTGGAGGCCCTGCATGCGGGGAAGGATGTGTCCAAACTACGTTCCACTGATTTGAGAACTGCCTTGCTATACAAAGAAGGCCCCAAGTTGAAACTGATCAATAGACTATTATATAGAGAAACAGTAGACAAAGGGGGGCAAGTAGACAAACAACAACTGGTGCTGCCCACTGCTTTCCAGGAACTGGTGTTGAGATCCCTGCATAATCACATGGGGCACCTCGGCATAGACAGAACCCTTGATCTAGTGAGGGCTCGGTTCTACTGGCCAAAAATGGGGGCTGATGTAGAACAACATATCAAGACTTGTAGCTGATATCTACAGCGAAAGACCCTGCCCCAGATGGCTGCCCCCCCCGGTTAACATCACCACTAGTGCTCCCATGGAGTTGGTCTGTATTGATTTCCTGAGTCTAGAACCAATCAAAGAAACACCAGTAATATATTGGTAGTTACTGATCACTCGTTATGCTCAAGCTTCCCCACTAAAGACCAGAAAGCAACTACTGTGGCTAAAGTACTTGTTGAAAATTTCTTTGTTCACTATGGGGCCCTCAAAGAATCCATTCTGATCAAGGGCGAGACTTTGAGAGCCGCTTGATTAGATAGATGCTATCCTTGTGGGGCGTATGAAAGTCAAGAACTACCCCCTATCATCCCCAGGGAGATCCCCAGCCTGAACGGTTTAACCGCACTTGCTCGACATGTTGGGCACCCTGCAACCAAAAGACAAGTCTAGATGAAGCCAGCAGATTAGCACCCTGGTACATGCTTACAACTGCACCAAAACTGATGCCACTGGACTTTCCCCTTATAGACTGATGTTTGGAAGAGAAGCCAGAATGCCAGTAGATGTTTGTTTCAGGGTTTCTCCTGATGGGGTTCAAGCAGCTACTCATCTACAGTATGTACAGAAACTGAAGGCCCAATTAAACCATGCCTACCAACTAGCCCAGACCATGGCTGCCAAACGAAATCTAGCTAATAAAGAAAGGTATGATAAAAAAGTGAAAGCAATGGAACTCAGGGAAGGGGATCGAGTGTTATTGAGGAATCTGGGACTGCATGGCAAGCATAAGATTGCTGACAGATGGCATCACTTCCCTCATATTGTTGTAGGCAAACTGGAACATTTACCTGTGTACAAAGTGCGACCTGAGAACAATTCAAAAGATGTGAAAACTATACACAGAAATCATTTGCTGCCAATTGGACAGATCCTGATAGAGGCTGAACCCCTAAACAACACCCCCCCTGGGTCCGTGACTAGAGCCACTGCCAAGAAAAAACTAAGACAGATGGATTCTACAGAAGTCAAGTTAAAGGAGCCTCGTCCACCCCGCTCAATTGAATCCAATTGCCAGTCTGTGTCCGAGGACAATGAGTGTAATCCTGAGTACTACCCCTCTTATGAATTGAGTCAGTTGTTTCAGGGCAATCCCCTAATCAACTCAGGGGATGAAGCTGGGCTTTTTGGACTGTCTGAGCCCCCAGCTTTGTCTCTGGAGCCGATGCTCCCCGATGGTGAAGTAAGTCGCATTATATCCGAAGGTGTGGGTTCATTGTGCCTGTCTGAACTGTCTGATTTTTCAGAAGGAAGTGATGTGGGGGAGCAAGTTGGTGATATACCAAAGCAAGAAGAATATTTTGAGTGCCCTGATAGTTCCCTGTCAGTACCAGAAACCCCTCCGACTGATCCAAATGTTGTGAGTTCAGAAATGGTGGACCAAGGCACTGAGGTTACCATGGACTCTAGTCCTCCCTGCTTCATAGAGGGTCCCCGGGACCCCAACTAGGACTGTAATGGAATCTGAGCATTTAGAAATTGTGCCAGAAACCTCTAGAGCGGACTGGCCGAGAAGTACAGCCTGTAGTGAAATTGAGTTATGGGTCTCTGGGCCAGCCTGTGGATCTGCCCTGAATGTGGTCCACAAGGGAGTGTATATGACCCGAGCTCTTTACCCAAATTAAGCCTGGGAGATTACTCTAGATTACCGGTTTTGCCCTATGACTACAGTGCCCCTATTGTTTCCAGTCCCAGGGTGAATGATAGGGATAAGCTTTCTTTAGTCCAGGTCCCAATGCAGGAAGTGGTATCCTGAGATTTTTACTACTTGTACCTGTGTATAAGTATATATATTTGTATGCAGTATTAAGTGAAGATATTGCCATGAATAGTATGATGCAACTGTTTATTCTGAGATCAATACGTTGAATGCTACCTGAAGGGGTAAGATACAAAACAGTCTTAATAGCTACTGAACGCTGGCTGGAGGGTAGTTACCTGACGCGGACATCAAGCTTTTCCAGGACAGGAAGGTTGTAACCCTCTTACAAATGGGGGTTTACTAAAATGCCTCTAGCTGTCTCTTTAAGAGCTGCCAGCTTGCTGACCAGTCAGTTTACTAAAATGGGAGAGGGCTGTGGGTTCTCCTGCTCAAGTCCCTTGAGCTGCTGGATATGTGCCCTGTTTGCCATTGCTAAGCAGGCAGAGCGGGCACCTTATTGGACCATATTGTTGATGTACCATATATTGATTGAGTATTGAAAAATGTAGTTGTCTAACCTGTTTTCCCTTGCAGCTGGGACTTTGTGTTTTGCCCTCCATTTTGGACCAGGACTGCCTTTGGGTCCAATCAGGAGGAGGGGCACTAAAATGGAGCACTGAGCAGCCAATTAGGACTGGGACTCTCTCGGGAGCCGGCTACCAATGGGAGGTATGGCCCATGATGCTGGGAACTGAAGTCCAGAAGATGGCACCTTTTTTGCACCAATAGAAGGAGGCAGAGGGGACTGGCATCTGAAGCCCTCCAATAGAGTCGGGTGGTGCCCCAATTGTAACTCTCTGCTTAACGGCCGAAAGGGCAGAGTCATTGTGGCTATGAGGGAGGAAGGAGCTCCGAGCTCCTGCGCTGTGGAGTCTTCGTGCGGAAAGCGTGTGTAGAAGGCAAGAAGTTGGGCGACAGTATGCAGAGTAGTCAGACTAAATCCACTGTGGTGTGCAGGCAGAGAAGGCTATGTACGTGACAGCTACCTACCAGGCTCACCCTGTAGAGGACTGGAGAATCTGCTTCATCGCTTCGGTCTGTCAGGAAAAGTGAAGCTGCATTGCATCTCCCGGTCAAGCAGTGAATGCAATCAGGATTTAAAGCAGCTGCCTGGTATGGTCCCCTCTGTCTTAAATATAAATGTGTGGAGCAGTGTTCGGATCACAGGCCTGTGTCCTGGGATGGTGAGAGGGATCCTGCTACAGGAGTCGTGAGTACAAAATCAGGGTAGCTCCTGTCAACTGTTCTGTTGAGTGCAAGTTGGGTCTGTTTGCCTCACTGGCCACATGAACTGAGCCTGCTGGCTCTGGATTACAAATTTGGGTATTGAACAGTTGTCTGCATCTTCAGGGCACCAACCAGCTGCATCAAATTGGCTAGCCCCTTATTGTCTGGGTACCCAGTGACAGTGACTTATAGGGAAGTTAGCCTGTGCACAGTGCTCTGAAATAGTACAGTTTAAGCTAATTAAATAGATTTCCCCCATCCTTGTTATTTCCTCCTTAAATAAATCAGATTTAGTTGTTTGGCAAAGCGTACTGTCTGAACTGCATGTTTGTGCAAACATATTGTACAGGGATTATTGTGTTACTGCATCTTATTTTACAGGGGGTCCCAGATTCAAGCTGATCAACCAACCCTGGGGGTAAGTGTATATTGTACAGGTGTTGGTGGTAATGTTTACAGGCCACTAGTGGAAAAGAAGGGGGTTACAGTGACCCAGAGGGCTGTGACCACGTCGTTTCCGACTGTTCTAACCCCGACCTCTGGGTGGAGGCACCTGTTATTGGACCTGGGCCCTCAACCTGTCCAGCAGTTACACAGGCAGGGGTAGTAGCCCTTGGGATAGCGCCACCTGGGGGTTACATATACTATAAGAACATGCAGTGATTCAGCTACACATCACTTCTGCCTGGCTCCTCAACTTCAGAGGGCACCTCGTACCCCTTCTACTCCGGCCTCCAGGTCCTGCCACACTGGTTTCATTGTGCTCATTATGGCCAAGAGAATATGCATTTTACCCCATTTTCTCCCTAACCCCTGAGGATGCCGGCACAGAGGACATTTGTCCAGATGAATGATGTGCTGATGCACACCATTGTCAAGAGCTTGACAGTGTCCTCCCTCCCTCCCTGACTCCAGAGAGTCATGTACCCTACTGCCCATGCTTCCACAGGTAGAGGAGCAACAGGTGCTTTAAGATACTCGGTAACCCACCCCTGAGGAGGAGGAGAGCATCCATTAGGATGCTCAATCTTCCTCTCCCATCTGACCCCCAGCAGCCCAAGTCCACTCCCAAACCCAGGTCGCCAGCATAGCATGAGTGTGGCCTCCAGTGCCTCAGCCCTCAGAGCCACCAGGTCTACTTAGATACACAGCACTTTTAGCCACATGTTGTAAAGACACAACACACAACATATGTGATTTGTCAAAAAGTTTATTTAAAAACGCCAATTGAATTAGGGCCAATTAAGGTGTGTTCCTGGAGGGAAAGAAAAAAAAGCAATGCAAACAGGTTGACGTGTGTAAATCTGCCACTTAAAACATGTTACCACAGGTAATTATTAGCCAACTATATACAATACGTAAGGATTAAGCCACAGTATAACATGGCAATGAGCGTATGACTAATAGTCTTTGAATAAATGAGTACAATCACACTGATTTACTTTTAGAATACTATAAATTGAGCTATTAAAGAAGATGTACATATACTTGAAAACAATTGGAACACACCTATTGGAAATATCGTGGCTAGTATTTCACTTTTGTTAAAATAACTTTCATTACAAGCTTTAAGCTTTCTAACATCAAAACATATTTTACAACTTTTCAAAAACTTGCAATTCACTTTCTATTCTAGGTGCTTTGATTTTCCTCTCTATGTATTAGAAGATATGGGCTGCACTGCATGATGGGAATGTGCAATGGTACATTTTAGTTTTCTTTCTCCAGTTCCTTTGCAGACCAATAGGTGGCTATCTGACAATCCTAGTAGCACAAGCACTGTTTCTCCAAATGTACTGAACTAAGCCAATCTGAAAAACACTTTATTGATCAACTACTATTTTGCGGAATATTATTTTCACTTTTTTTCCCTCTAAACTACCTAACTCAGCAGGACATAGAACAACATAACGTTTACTGCTTCATCTTTCAAATACTTGTTTTGACTACTATTGTTAGTCTGTTTCTTTGATTTCTTTTTGTTTCTCTCAATTTATTTTTCTTTTCACCCACAGAAGTATCCTCTCTCTGTAATTTTGCTTTGTTTATCTCAATGTCTGTTATTTTGTTTTCGGTTATAGAAGCTGCATGCTTATCTTTACCACTGTGTATTCACCAAGAAAAGGCTAGGCCAGATAATGTTATTCAGTCATCCACAATGCATTGCACCCACAGTTGCTTAGAAAGCAGTAGATCAGAGGGATGGTAACAGTATGTAACTGTTCACTTCTACAGAAATATTGCTGCAACATAATTAACAGTATATGTGGAGTTTAAATGTACAATCTTTAGTAACTCATGAACTTCTGTTGTAGTTACAACATAGAACAATCTTGAAAAAGTCAAAATCCTGTGCCAGGAAACTTTTTACAACTTGGAACAACTATACTGCAAGCTATTTGCATATTGCTTTCCTTGTATACTACTTCTTACCTGAAGTGGATTGCCATAGTATTATAATACAAACCATGATCTACTAGGTATTAGACCACGGTTTCTACTGTATCACATGGTGTGTTTACTCCTATCTGAGTGCTTCATTCACTTTTCTTTTTTATGCTATGTTACAAAGTGCATATAAAGCACTTATGACTAATATAAAATTGTTAATATTAGATAGAAATGTGTGCAATGTTACCTCCTCTCTAACCAGAGGATAAGATACTGACCTTAGTGCTATTGTATCAAAGGTAATTAATGGAAAATAAAATAGTGGTCATAAGCTCTTTTTATTAAAGATAGCTCTAGAGGGAATGGGTCTATTCTTGGAAGCTCTCTAGTTATTAAGAAAATTAATGTGATGTATGTAGAGGCTGATTATCTATGTATATGGGTATTTATGTGTCATTATGCCATGATTATCTTGTATTTTTGTACTGTAATGAATATTGTTTTTAATGGTGTATTTATTTTGTAATGACAATTGGTTGTGTCGAACAATAAACTAACAGACAAACAAAACACTTGTAACTATTTACAAGATTGTACTTGAAAAATTCCACACCCAAGCCATTAATAAATGCGATCCTATGAAAAAACAGGAACACACTATGAGCAGCATACTAAGTGACTATACATTTTTTACATAAATGTTAATATAATAGTTATGAATAGAACTACAGCAGTTTTACTTGAACAGCCAAAAAGAAAGTGAGTCTTTGGAGATGAACTAGAATAAATACTATTGCAGCCAGAATGAAGAGTATTGCAACCCTCTAAGGAGCTGTAATCACAGGGAGCTTTTTGCTGCATAAGCAGCAGGCAAGGAGTCTAGGAGTGGCCTCATTGGTGGCCGGGAAGTAGAGAGCAGCAGCCACATCAGCAGCAAGGAAGCCGTGAGGGTCCCAGAGTCAGCAGCTGCATTGCTGGCAAAGGAGCAGAGGGTGGCAGCAGCATATGGATAGCTGCATTGGTGGCTGTACAGTGTCTTCTCAGGAGATCATTGGCCGCACCAGCGGCAAGGGGACTAGTGATGGCGACCAGTGCCGCAGACTGGAACAAAGGAGCTATGGAACTGAGGTGTTCGAGACTTAAGGAACAGCGTCTGGACTAAAAAGTACTGTGGTATTTTCCACCACCAATTGGTGGCAAAGCAAGAGAGCCAACCAGAATCAAGGCGGGCAGTTCAACTGGTCAGCCTGTGCTATAAAAGAAGCAGGCCCAGCTGCTGTAACCCCCAAGGGCTGTAACCATGAGGAGCTTTTGTCCCACCGCTCACTCTGGCCCCGACTTCTAGTAAGTACTCATAGTAGGAGGAGCAGCAAGGAAGGGATAGGCGAGGAACAGAACAAACAGGAAAAAAGGAGAGGCTCTGGGTTGAGCTACACTCCAATGTGACAGTACGAGTGGATAGGGATCCTGTGCAGGGCAAGGATTTGAGAGGAGGACCAGAGTATAGAGGGGCATCTAGTTTACCACTGAGTGACCCTGTGGGTCCAGACCACACTGTTTTTGACTCAGCTGCTTAACTATTTCCTTATTCAGCAGGAGCAATATTGGTCAAACAACTTGTGCATTTTTGATTGGTCATTGGGCAAAAGGCTTCCAGGGTGTCTTAAAAGAGTACAAACATATAGATATAAATATTTTGACTGGATTACACACCTATTTTCTTCATTCAACAGGAGCCATACTGGTCAAGGAGCTTGTGCCTTTTGTTTGGCGATTGAGTAATAGGCATCCAAGGTGTCTTTTTAAGAGCACGAGTACAAACATATAGAGCTGTTGAGGTACTTATAGTAGGGTTGTAAAGAATGGAGGGGAAACCAATTTGGAGGGGAAATTGGGGAGGACCAGGAACAGGGCTAGGCAAGGTCCCCAGACTGCAAGGGAAGGAGGTATGTTGGAAGGGTGGTAGGGTGCATTGGTGTTGGTCAGCCATAATACTGGATATGGCTTGTAAGATTGGGGGTCTGCATGGTGTGTAGGCAGCTAGCACAAATAAGGGAGGAGGTTAGTGGTTGAGGTGGATGCTGGGATGGGTAGGGGTGGGGGAGATAGGAGCTGCAGAGGGAGTAAGATGGGGCAGGGACAGTACAGAAAGGAATGGTGGAGTTGTAGGGGGTCTAGGAGCAGAAGCTGGACTAGCAGGAGTCATGAAGCAGATTGGAAAAACACAAGCAGGGAAGGGGGTGTGGTGGGCAGTAGGGGGGCTCCTGGGTGGCTTGGGTAGAAACAGTGCTGGACACAAGAAGGGCAGAGGATACTGGCAGGAGGTAAGCTAAAAGCATCCAAAGCCCACACATAAGGAAAGAAAGGGGGAGCACCAGCAGGAGCAACAAAGGCAGCAGGCATAGAGCACGAAAAAAAAAAATTGCACCACTAGTGGCACTAAATGGGGATGAGAATGAGGAACTTGGAGCAGAGGAGGACTCTGGGGGGACAGAGGTGACAGACAAGATGGAAAACTCAGTAGACATTAGGAGGTGATGTTCCTTGGGGAAAGAACATGGAGGAGGGCACGAGAAAGGATAAGGGCACTGGGGCAAACCCACCCCCAACAGGGCAAACCCTCAAGGGAAAGGAGATAGTGAGAAAAGACCTTGGGGGCCAAAACAGGATGGTAATGGGGAAGTTACCCAGGCACTGGAAACTTCAGTCAGGGCAAGGGAAAGATAAGGGCAAGGGGAAGAGTTAGAGCCAATGAATGGTGGGAAAAAGGGAGGTGGTTTAGTGGAAAATGCCTGCAGGGGAGTATGAGCATGAAGAGAAGGAGGAAGTAAGTGATCAGGGGAAAGAAGGGGAAAAGGAAGGGAATAGTGAAATTAAGGAATGTCAAGGACTGAGAAATGACAGAGGAAAAATACAAGCAGAAGGAAGCAGAGGAAGGGTCTTACTCATTGGGGCTCAATAATGAAAGGAATTTATTGGGGATGGGGGACAAAACAGTACAATATGGTCCAGTGCCTACAGGTATGACAGCGGCAGAAGTCATTCATTATATCCTCAAGGGAGACAGCAGCATGGAAGAACTCACCTAGTGTTCCACCCTGGAACAAATGACCTGGCAGGGCATAGTCTGTTGGAAGTGCAGGCAAGGTTTAGGGCAGTTGCAAAGGACTGCAGCAGCATGGGGTTCAGATCTTTGTCTTTTTCTGAAGTGTTGCCCATACCAAGAGCAAGCACAAAGAGGAGGGTGAGGACTGCGGAATTTAATAGCTAGCTGGTGGGATGGTATGTACACAAAGGGTACAGGTTAATAGAGGACTGGGGAACAACATGGAGGGATGACAGCCTATTTGCCCTGGATAGGCTGCTTCCGAACAGGGAGGTCACAGTAGTGCTAACGTGCAAATTGGGAGATTTCATAGCACAAAACTATAATTTAAACTAAATTGGGGGAGGGATCCCACTCTACAGGATGGAAGAAATTTGGGGCTACTAGCCCTTCACCAGGATAAAAAGAACCAGAGGAGTATGGAAGGCAACATGCACCAGGGTACAGCTAACTGGGCCCAGCGAATGGAGAGCAATAAGCACCAATGCCAGAAACCTGGGAAACAAGATCCCAGACTTAGCAGCAGTTATGGCTGAGGCAGACCTGTCTATCGTGGGAATCATGGAGACATGGGGTCATGAGGGCCAGGACTGGGACATAGCAATACCAGGGTATGTACTTTTTAGGAATGACAGGGTGGATAGGAAGGGGGGGAGTTGACCTATATGTGAAAGAAAACATTAAGGCTATGGAAGTGCTGGGTAAGTTGGGGGGGGCGGAGGCTTTATGGATATCACTAGACACAGGGAAGGGAGAGGTAATACATACTGGGGTGATTTACAGGCCATCAGTGCAGCAGGGGACAGTGGATAGGGAAATGATGGAGGAGATCTGGAGGATGGCGAACAGAGGGGAGGTTCTGCTGATGGGGGACTTCAACTTGCTGGACATGGATTGGGGCACCCTATCAGCAGCATCCGCCAGTAGCAGGGAGATTGTGGACTCCCTACAGGGGCACTCATGAAACAACTAGCAAGAAAAACAACCAGAGAAAAGGCTATCCTTGATATAATACTTACAAATGGGGAATGGGTGGGAGAGATATCCGCCGGAGAGAACCTGGGCACAAGTGACCACAGCACTGTTTGGTTCACGGTTAAAACATGTGTTGAGGTCCATCGGCCAAGAGTGAAGGTGCTAGATTTTAAGCATGCAGACTTTCAGAAAATGAGAGAAAGTGTTCATCAAGCATTAGCAGGGATAGGAAAACTAAGGGGGGGAGCAAAGAAAATGTGGGGCCAAATAAAAGGGGCAATAGTAGAGGCCGCTAGCCTCTATGTCAGGAGGGTAACTAAAAATAGGAAAAAGAAGTCCCTTTGGTTCAATAAAGGTGACAGAGAAGGTCTGGGAAAAGAAAGGCATTTAGGAGGTATAAGGGGACAAAAAGGGAAAAGGATAGGGCTATATACCAGAAGAAGCAGAGGGAAGCAGGTAAGGAGTTCAGAAGGGCAAAAGCAAGAACAGAAGAGAAAATCGCCAACAGTCAAGCTGGAGATAAAACCTTCTTCTGGTATGTGAGCAAGAGGAGAAGGTCAAGAGCAGGGATAATCAGGCTGAAAAACGGGGGAAGGGGAGTTGGTGGAAGATGACGGTGGGAAGGTGAAAATACTCAGTAGCTACTTCTGCTCTGTGTTCACAGTTGAAAACAAGAGGAAGATCAAGAAAATCAGGAACAGAGGTGATGGGAGGTTGACTCCAGTCCGTTCTGGGTGGAGGAAGTCCTGAGGAGCTTGAGGGTTTGAAGGCAGATAAGGCGATAGGGCCGGATGAGGTGCACCCAGAGTACAAAGGAGCTTAGCAAAGTGCTAGCGGAATATCTGAACAGCCTCTTCAACAGGTCCTGAGATGGGAGGTCCCTGATGACTGGAGAAGGTGGATGTGTCCCTTTCATAAGGGAGGAAGGAGGAGCTAGGCAACTATAAGCCGGTGAGTTTAACATCGGAGGTGGGCAAGCTCATGGAGAAACTGCTCAAAAAGAAAATCTCTAGCTATCTGGAGACCAATGGCCTTCTGGACTGGTGGCAACATGGGTTCACTGAGGGAAGATCATGTCAAATGAACTTGATAGAGTTCTTTGACTAGGTCACCAGGGTACTGGATCTGGTGATCTATAGACTTTGTGTATTTCGACTTCAGTAAGGCGTTTGATTCTGTGCCACACTGAAGACTACTGCACAAAATGAGATCCCTTGGGCTGGGGCCACTAGTGGTTAGGTGGGTGCAAAACTGGATGGAATGCAGAAGGCAGAGGGTAATTGTTAATGGGGTACCATCAGAGGAAGGTATGATCACCAGTGGGGTACCTCAGGGGTCACCACTGGGGCCACTCCTTTTCAATATATTTATAAAGGACATAGAAAAGGGGCTAGAGGGAAGAGAGTGTCTATTCACAGATGACATGAAGGTCTGCAATAGAGTAGATACACATGAGGGGGTTGAGAGCATGTGCAGGGATCTGGAGAAGCTGGAGGAATGGTCCAGGAATAGCAACTGACCTTCAACACAAAAAAAATAGATCATGCACTTAGACAAAATAACCAGGCATGGAATACAGTATGGGGAGGGCAAGCCCTAGAGGTTACCGAGCTGGAAAGAGACCCTGGCATAATCATTTCACAGGACCTGAAAGTGGCAAAGCAATGTGAGAAGGCGGTGGCAAGGGCCAGTAAGATGCTGGGTTGTATTGGCAGGGGAATAACTAGCAGGAGAAGAGAGATCATAATGCCCTTGTACAGGCAGCTTGTCAGGCCTCACCTTGACTATGGAGTACAGTTCTGGAGGCCATATCTCAAGAAGGATGTGGAGAGGGAGGAGCACATCCATAGGAAGGCAACAAAAATGGTAGGGGGACTCAGGCATCTGTCATACAAGGAACAGCTGAAGGACCACAGCATGTACTCCTTTGAGCAGAGGAGGGAAAAGGGGTACAAGGATTGAGACCTCAAGCATATCAAGGGTTTCAACAAGGTACCAGCAGAGGATATCTTCCAGCTAAAGGAAAAATCGAAGACAAGTGGGCATGATATGCAGATAGTAGGGGAGGTTCAGGGAAACATCAGAAAATCTACTTTGCAAAGAGGGTGGTAGACAACTGGAACAGACTCCAAAGGGAGGTGGTGGAGGCATTAACTGTGGGGGTTTGAAGAGAGTGGGATAGACACAAGGGACTGCTAGTTCTGGGGGTGGAAGGCAATAGCAAAGTCCTAGTGGCTTGCTAGGCAGACTGGGTAGGCCTGGAGGTCCTTTTCTGCCGATACGTTCTATGTTTCTATATGCATTGGAGACTAGAAGGAAGAGAGGGGACATGATAGAGACCTTTAAATACGTCAAAGGGATTAACAGAGTGGAGACAGGGAGTTTATGTCATAGGAAGATAGGCAACATAACAAGAGGGCATGGGCTGAGATTACAGGGGGGAAACTACAGAGGAAATGTGAAAGAGTGGTTCTTTGGAGGCCTGGAACAAGCTTCTAGAGGATGTGGTGGGGGCCTAGACTGTGGCAGGCTTCAAGAGAGCATGGAACAGGTACACAGGGTTACAGGGAGGTGGGGTGGGAACTTTAAGAGGAGGGAGGGAGGGCTAGTGGGGGGGTAAAGGCAGACTTGATGGGCCAAGGGGTCCTTTTCTGCCATCAAGTTCTATGATTCTATGGTTCTATAATTCTCTGTACAGAAAATCACTAACTACTACTGTATGTACAAATGCACAGAGAAACACATTGTCAGTACCTTAATGGTATGTCATAAGAGATGCAACATAGGAAAGATATTTACATTTTTTAGATTCTCTCAATACTAAATACATATATACAACCGAGTCACAGTTCATTACATGATATGGAGTCACAGTTACTGGACCTCTAGGGGCTGCAACAGATGTTATCTATTCAAAGTACATTGTCATGGTGCCTCTTTGTTTTATACATGTAAACCATGAGGGTGGGGTGCAACAGTGGAGCCAGGGCTGAGGGAAGGGGGAGTGGGTGGCAGGGGAGAGACACCTGTCAATGAAAAGGTATATTGACAGACATATAAGACATAGGATGGGCACAACCACCAACCCAGTACAAGTAAGTCCTCATAAACTGGGTGAGAGTATTCCATGGGTGGGGGAGGGACAGGACACCTATCTCCAAACAGGCATATGTGTCATAAGCAATGGCACTGCCAGCGAAAGAGAATGGCACTATAATACTAAAGCACTTACACTGCCACAGACCAAAGTTGAGAGGGAGGAGGAAGCCCACCCACTGCAATTCAACTACATCCTCTGCACTGCAAGGATCCAGCATGTCTTGACCAGGCCACTGACCCCGCCGTTTCTGGAACCTAAACAGTTCTTCAGAAATCCTCTGTACTGCAAGGGATCTGGTGTGCCTTCACCAGGCCACGGACCCCGCGGTTTCTGGAACCTAACCAGTTCTTCAGAAATCCTCTGTGTACTGCAATGGATCCAGGATGCCTTGACTTGGCCATGGACCCTGCAGTTTCTGGAACCTAAACAATTCTTCAGAAATCCGCTGTACTGCAATGGACCCAGCGTACCTGGGACCTGGCTGACTGACCTCACATTTCATGACCTAAACAGCTTTCAGAAATCCACTGTACTGCAAGGACACAGCACCTTGACCAGGGCATTGACTTCACGATTTTTGAAACCTAAACAGCTTTTCAGAAATCCTCTGTACTGCAAGGGATCCAGCGTGCCTTGACCAGGCCACAGACCTTGTGATTTCTGGAACCTAAACAGCTTTTCAGAAATCCTCTGTACCACAAGAGATCCAGTGTGCCTTGACCGGGCCATGGACCCCTAGATATCTGGAACCTAAACAGCTTTTCAGAAATCCACTGAACTGCAAGGGATACAGCGTGCCTTGACCAGGCCATTGACCCCTCAATTACTGGAACCTAAACAGCTTTTCAGAAATCCTCTGTACTGCATGGGATCCAGCATGCCTTGAGCAGGCCATGGACCCCTCAATTTCTGGAACCTAAACAGCTTTTCAGAAACCCTCTCTACTGCAAGGGATCCAGCGTGCTTTGACCAGTCCATGGACCTCTCAATTTCAGGAACCCAAACAGTTTTTCAGAAATCCTCTCTACTGCAAGGGATCCAGGGTGCCAAGGCCAGGCAATGGACCCCGTGATTTCTGGAACCTAAACAGCTTTTCAGAAATCCTCTGTACCGTAAGGGATCCAGTGTGCCTTGACCAGGCCATGGACCCATAGATTTCTGGAACCTAAACAGCTTTTCAGAAATGCTCTGTTCTGCAAGTGATCCAGCGTGCCTTGACCAGGCCAAGGACCCCTAGATTTATGGAACCTAAACAGGTTTATAGAAATCCTCTGTACTGCCAGGGACCCAGCGTGCCTTGACCTGGCCACAGACCCCTCAATTTCTATAACCTAAACAGCTTTTCAGAAAACCTTTGTACTGCTTGGGATCCAGTGTGCCTTGAGCAGGCCATGGACCCCTCAATTTCTGGAACCTAAACAGCTTTTCAGAAATCCTCTGTACTGCAAGGGATCCAGCATGCTTTGACCAGTCCACAGACCCCTTTGATTTCTGGAACCCAAACAGTTTTTCAGAAATCCTCTGTTCAGTAAGGGATCCAGTGTGCCTTGACCAGGCAGTGGACCCCACGATTTCTGGAACCTAAAGAGTTCTTCAGAAATCCACTGTACTGCAAGGGATCCAGCGTGCCTTGACCAGGCCACAGACCTTGTGATTTCTGGAACCTAAGCTGCTTTTCAGAAATCCTCTGTAACGCAAGGGATCCAGCGTGCCTTGACCTGGCCATGGACCCCTCATTTTCTGGAACCTAAACAACTTTCAGAAATCCTCCATACTGCATGGGATCCGGTTGCGTTGTGGCGGGCCAAGGACCCTTCAATATCTGAACCTAAACAGCTTTCAGACCTCCTCTTGCGAAGGAAACAGCATACTTTCACCATTCCATGAACTCCACTGGTTTCTGGAATCTCAAACAGTTCTTCTGAAATCCTCTGAACTATAAGGGATCCAGCGTAGTTTTACTAGGCCATGGACCTCTGGTTTCTAGAACCCAACCAGTTCTTCAGAAATCAGCTTGCCTTGACTAGGCCACAGATTCTGCAGTTCTGAAACCTTTTCAGTTCTTCAGAAATCCTTCTACTGCAAGGGGATCCAGTGTGCCTTGACCAGGTATGGACCCTGCAGTTTCTGAACCCAAACAGTTCTTTCAGAAGTCCGCTGTACTGCAAGTGATCCAGCTTGTCATGGCGTGATATGGACCTACACTCTGGATCCTACACATATTTTCAGGAATCCTCATATACCTCAAGGGATCCAGCGTGCCTTGACTAAGCCATGGACCTCACGATTTCTGGAACCTGAACAGCTTTTCAGAAATCCTCTCTACTGCAAGGGATCCAGTGTGCTTTGACCAGGCCATAGACCCCTCAGTTTCTGGAACCTAAAACGCTTTTCAGAAATCCTCTGTAGTGCATGGTATCCTGCGTGCCTTGACCAGGCCATGGACCCCTCCATTTCTGGAACCTTAACAGCTTTTCAGAAATCCTCCTTACTGCATGGGATCCAGTGTGCCTCAAGCAGGCCATGGACCCCTCAATTTCTGGAACCTAAACAGCTTTTCAGAAATCCTCTGTACTGCAAGGGACCCAGTGTGTCTTATCCAGGCAATGGATCCGTGATTTCTGGAACCTAAACAGTTGTTCAGAAATCCGCTGTACTGCAAGGGATCCAGCATGCCTTGAGCAGGCCATGGACATTGTGATTTCTGGAACCTAAACGGCTTTTCAGAAATCCACTGTACTGCAATGGATCCAGCATGCCTTGACCAGGCTCAGACCCCTAGATTTTAGGAACCTAAACAGCTTTATAGAAATCCTCTGTACTGCAAGGAATCCAGGGTGCCTTGACCAGGCCATGGACCTCTCAATTACTTGAACCTAAACAGCTTTTCAGAAATCCTCTGTGCTGCAAGGGATCCAGCATGCCTTCACCATTCCACAGACCCCGTGGTTTCTGGAACCAAATCAGTTCTTCAGATATCCTCTGTACTGCAAGGGATCCAGGTGCCTCACTAGGCCTTTTGGACCCCATGGTTTCTGGAACCTAACCAGTTCTTCAGAAATCCTCTGTACTGCAAGGGATCCAGTATGCCATGACCAGGCCATGGAATTTGCATTTTCTGGAACCTAAATAGTTCTTCAGAAATCCACAGTACGGCAAGGGATCCAGCGTGCCTTGTCCTGGACATGGACCTTGTGATTTTAGAAAGCTAAACAGCTTTCCAGAAATTCACTGTACTTTGAGGGATCCAGCGTGCCTTGACCAGGCCATGGACCCCTAGATTTATGGAACCTAAATGGCTTTATAGAAATCCTCTGTACTGCAAGGGATCCAGCGTGCCTTGACCAGGCCATGGACCCTCAATTTCTGAACCTAAACAGCTTTTCAGAAATCCTCACTGTACTGGAAGGTGCTTGCTCTTGACTCAGGCCATGGACCCTCATTTCTGGAACCTAAACAGCTTTTTAGAACCTCCGTACTGCATGAGATCCAGCATGCCATGAGCAGGCCATGAACCCCTCAATTTGTGGAACCTAAACAGCTTTTCAGAAATCATCTGTACCACAAGGGATCCAGAGTGCTTTGACCAGTCCATAGACCCCTCGATTTCTGGAACCCAAACAGTTTTTCAGAAATCCTCTGTACTGCTAGGGATCCAGCATGCCTTGACCAGGCAATGGACCCGGTGAGTTCTAGAACCTAAACAGTTTTTCAGAAATCCACTGTACTGCAAGGGATCCAGCATGCTTTGACCAGGCCATGGCCCTTGTGATTTCTGGAACCTATACAGCTTTTCAGAAGTTGTATGTACCACGAGGGATTGAATGTGCCTTGAGCAGGCCATGGACCCATAGATTTCTGTAACCTAATCAGCTTTTCAGAAATCCTCTGTTCTGCAAGGGATCCAGCATGCCTTGACCAGGCTATGGCCCTTGTGATTTCTGGAACCTATACAGCTTTTCAGAAATCCTCTGTACCACAAGGGATCGAATGTGCCTTGAGCAGGCCATGGACCCCTAGATTTCTGTAACCTAATCAGCTTTATAGAAATCCTCTGTTCTGCAAGGGATCCTGTGCACCTTGACCAGGTCACGGACTCCTCAATTTCTATAACCTAAACAGCTTTTCAGAAATCCTCTGTACCGCAAGAGATCCAGCTTGCCTTGACCAGGCCATGGACCCCTCGATTTCTGGAACCTAAACAGCTTTTCAGAAATCTTCTGTACTGCATGTGATTCAACGTGCCTTGAGCAGGCCATGGACCCCTCAGTTTCTGGAACCTAAACAGCTATTCAGAAATCCTCTGTACTGCAAAGGATCCAGTGTGCCTTGACCAGTCCACGGACCCCTCAATTTCAGGAACCCAAACAGTTTTTCTGAAATCCTCTGTACTCCAAAGGATCCAGTGTGCTTTGACCTGGCAATGCACCCCATGATTTCTGGAGCCTAAACAGTTCTTCAGAAATCCGATGTACTGCAAGGGATCAAGCGTGCCTTGACCAGGCCATGGACCTTGTGATTTTTGGATCCTAAACAGCTTTTCTGTAATCCTCTGTACTGCGAGGGATCCAGCGTGCCTTGACCAGGCCATGGACCCTTCAATTTCTGGAACCTAAATAGCTTTATTGAAATCCTCTGTACTGCAAAGGATCCAGCATGCCTTGACCAGGCCACGGACCCGTCGATTTCTGGAACCTAAACAGCTTTTCAGAAATCCTCCGTACTACAAGGGTCCAGCGTGCCTTGACCAGGCCATGGACCCCTTGATTTCTGGAACCTAAACAACTTTTCATAAATCCTCTGTAATGCATGGGATCCAGTGTCCCTTTAGCAGGCCATGGACCCCTCAATTTCTGGAACCTAAATAGTTTTTCAGGAATCCTCTGTACTGCAAGGGACCCAGCATGCTATGATCTGTCCACAGACCCCTCGATTTCTGGAACCCAAACAGTTTTTCAGAAATCCTCTGTACTGCAAGGGATCCAGCATGCCTAGACCAAGCAATGGACTCCGTGATTTCTGGAAATTAAACAGTTCTTCAGCAATCCATTGTACTGCAAGGGATACAGCATGCCTTGACCTGTGGATTAAAAGGTGAGCCTTTTTTTTTAAACTTTTGCTACCAAGGCTCGGCAGTCACCAGGCTTATACCGGAGCCTGCACTGGAGCAAGATCGCATTGACTTGCTGCACAAGGCTTGAAGCTTCATAGCTGCTAGGCTTCAAGGCTTCTAGACTTAAAATTGCCTGGTGTGCAGTCTCACCACATCATTTCATAGACCAGGTAAAATTTAACAATGTTTGTTCGTCTTTCGGATGAGACGTTAAACCGAGGTCCCATCTGCCTGGATTGGTGGTAGTTCAGGTGGATGTTAAAGATCCCATGGCACTTACTCGAAGTGAGTGGGGAATTTCCCCAGTGTCCCTGTTCAAATTTATCTCTATTCACTAAAAAATACCACCAACAGCTTAATCTGGTTCAAGGTCAGTTGGCATTCATCTGTATCCCCCCTCCTCCCAGGTTGTGCCTGAAAATAGGCAGGATTTGTCTAGTGCACTAACCTTGTCAACAAAAAATAAAGAAAAGAAAAAAAGCATAAAAGAGCATGAAGGAGTGCAGGTTGTCAGCACAAAGAGGAATAAATGAGACAAAAGGATGCTGAACCTCTCTCCTAGTATGGCAACAATGATATACATTTTATTGGGTAGAGGAAAGCATATCAGTGACTCTGTACCATTTGCTCCTATGAGGTCCTCTGCAGTAGAATGTGGGCATTGACGACAACCAGCATGCAATCCTGCAACTCCACATTCCATCTCAATAATTTAGTAACATAATGAAAACATTTCCTGGATGTTAAATCTGTTACTGTAACACTACAGCTAATGCTAGAGCTTATGCTTACATTAAAACTAATGTTTATAGTACAGTTTGTACTTATGCTACAGCTTATACTTACGCTACAGCTTACACTTATGCTACAGCTTACGCTTGCACTAAACCTAATGCTGCAGCTTATGCTACAACTTATGCTAATGTTACAGCTTATGCTAATGCTACAGCTAACATTACAGGTAATGCTACATCATTCACTAACGCTACATCGTATGCTAATGCTACAGCTCAGTCACAGTAGTGCTACAGCTAAGCTAATGCTAATGCTTCAGCTAATGCCAATGGAACAGCTAAGCTAATGCTACAGCAATGCTAATGCTACAGCTATGCTAATGCTGCAGCTATGCTGAGGCTACAACAAAGCTAACACTACAGCTAATGCTAGTGCTACAACTACACTAACAGACTTAACACCCAGGGCATTTTTTTTAAACTTTATTAGTTTACCATAGACATACAGTCATAAAAGTGTCTGAAGATAGTATATAAGGATAAAACAAAGGAAATACCACAGGAAGGTGCCACCGCTCTTAATACACACAATTCAAAATGAATACTTTGTACTGCTTCGATTAGATACAGCTTTAGGAGGCTATCAGTAAAAACAACTTAATCAAAAATAGCCCCTATTGCTGTTGTTTAAGCCCATGAAATGCATGATATAGTGGGATGATTTAGAAGTCCATATGGCTTATGAACATCTTCTTCCTCCTGAGAGAAAGACAAAAAACATGTAGAAACAATTTAGGTACCTTATAGGTAACAACCACTATAAATGCCTAAACAAACCACCCTCTTTGGCACTAATATCTAATTCTCTGGCAACTTTGACATGCTACAAACAGAAATGGTTATAAAAATATCGTTCAGAGGCAATAAGTAGCCCTTAAACCCCATCAACTGTATGGAGAAAACCTTTTCTGCACCCAGACTTGAGCATAAATTAAAACTGGTATCTTAAGACATTTTTACAGGAAGCCTTACTGGCTTAATAAATCCCCATACAATAAACACATTTTTTTAAATGTTCTGGAAACTAACCAGTTCTTCAGAAATCCTCTGTATTGAAGGGATCCAGCGTGCCTTGTTGACCAGGCTAAGACTCGCCATTTCTGGAACCTAAAACAGTTCTTCTCAGAAATCCTCTGTACTTAGAGGGATCCAGCATGCTTTCACCAGGCCACGGACCCCATGGTTTCTGGAACCTAACCAGTTCTTCAGAAATCCTCTGTACTGCAAAGGATCCAGCATGCCTTGCCGGGCCATGGACTCTGTAGTTTCTGGAACCTAACCAGTTCTTCAGAAATCCTCTGTACTGGAAGGGATCCAGTGTGCCAAGACCAGGCCATGGACCCTGCAGTTTCTGGAACCTAAACAGTTCTTCAGAAATCTGCTGTATTGCAAGGGATCCTGCATGACTTGACCAGGCTATGGACCTCATGATTTCTGGAACCTAAACAGCTTTTCAGAAATCCGCTGTACTGAAAGGGATCCAGCATGCCAAGACCAGGCCACGGACCTTGTGATTTCTGGAACATAAACAGCTTTTCAGAAATCCTCTGTACCACAAGTGATCCAGTGTGCCTTCACCAGGCCAAGGATCCCTACATTGCTGGAACCTAAACAGTTCTTCAGAAATCCTCTGTACTGCAAGGGATCCAGCATGCCTTCACCAGGCCATGGACCCCGCGGTTTCTGGAAACTAAACAGTTCTTCAGAAATCCTCTGTACTGCAAGGGATCCAGCATGCCTTCACTAGGTCATGGACCCCGTGGTTTCTGGAACCTAACCAGTTCTTCAGAAATCCTCTGTACTGCAAGGGATCCAGCAAGCCTTGACCAGGCCATGGACTCTGCAGTTTCTGGCACCTAAACAGTTCTTCAGAAATCCTCTGTACTGCAAAGGATCCAGCGTGCCTTTTCCTAGAAATGGACCTCGCGATTTCAGGAACGTAAACAGCTTTTCAGAAATCCACTGTACTGCAAGGGATCAAGCGTGCCTTGACCAGGCCGTGGACCTCACGATTTATGGTACCTAAACAGCTTTTCAGAAATCCTCTGTACCTCAAGTGATCCAGAGTGCCTTCACCAGGCCATGGATCCCTATATTTCTGAAAACTAAACAGCTTTTCAGAAATCCACTTTACTGCAAGGAATCCAGCATGCCTTGACCAGGCCATGGATTCTAGATTTATGGAACCTAAACAGCTTTATAGAAGTTCTCTATAGTGCAAGGGATCCAGCGTGCCTTGACCAGGACATGGACCCCTCAATTTTTGGAACCTAAACAGCTTTTCAGAAATCCTCTGTACTGCAAGGGATCCAGCGTGCCTTGACCTGGCCATGGACCCCTCATTTTCTGGAACCTAAACAACTTTTCAGAAATCCTCCATACTGCATGGGATCCAGCGTGCCTTGAGCAGGCCTGGACCCCTCAATTTCTGGAACCTAAACAGCTTTTCAGAAATCCTCTGTACTGCAAGGGACCTAGAGTGCTTTGACCAGTCCAAGGACCCCTCGATTTCTGGAACCGAAGCAATTTTTCAGAAATCCTCTGTACTGCAAGGGATCCAGCATGCCATGACCAGGCAATGGACCCGGTGATATCTGGAACCTAAACAGTTCTTCAGAAATCCTCTGTACCGCAAGGGATCCAGTGTGCCTTGAGCAGGCCACGGACCCCTATATTTCTGGAACCTAAACAGCTTTGCGGAAATCCTCTGTACTGCTAGGGATCCAGCGTACTTTGACCAGTCTACGAACCCCTCAATTTCTGGAACTGAAACAGTTTTTCAGAAATCTTCTGTACCGCAAGGGATCCAGCGTGCCTTGACCAGGCAATGGACCCCGTGATTTCTGGAACCGAAACAGTTCTTCCGAAATCCACTGTACTGCATGGGACTAGTATGCCTTGAGCAGGCCACGGACCCCTCAATTTCTGGAACCTAAACAGCTTTTCAGAAATCCTCTATACTGGAAGGGATCCAGCGTGCCTTGACCAGGCCATGGACCTTCGATTTCTGGAACCTAAACAGCATTTCAGAAATCCTCTGTACTTGATGGGATCCAGCGTGCCTTGAGCAGGCCATGGACCCCTCAATTTCTGGAACCTAAACAGCTTTTCAGTAATCCTCTGTACTGGAAGGGATCCAGCATGCTTTGATCAGTCCTTGAACCCCTCGATTTCTGGAACCCAAACAGTTTTTCAGAAATCCTCTGTACTGCAAGGGATCCAGCATGCCTTAATCAGGCAATGGACCCTGTGATTTCTGGAAATTAAACAGTTCTTCAGAAATCAGCTGTACTGCAAGGGATCCAGCATGCCTTGACCTGTGGATTAAAAGACAGGCTTTTTTTTTTGTAAACTTTAGCTGCACAAGGCTTGAAGCTTCATGGCTGCTGGGCTTCAAGGCTTCAAGACTTAAAATTGCCTGGTGTGCAGTCTCACCACCTCATTTCATAGACCAGGTAAAATTTAACAATGTTTGTTCGTCTTTCGGATGAGACGTTAAACCGAGGTCCCATCTGCCTGGATTGGTGCTAGTTCAGGTGGGTGTTAAAGATCCCATGGCACTTATCGAAAAGAGTAGGGAATTTCCTCGGTGTCCTGGCCAAATTTCCCTCATTCACTAAAAATGCCACCAACAGCTTACTCTGGTTCCAGATAAGTTGGCATTCATCTGCATCCCCCCTCCCCCGGGTCATGCCTGAAAATAGGCAGGATTTGTCTAGTGCATTAACCCTGTCAACAAAAAATAAAGAAAAGAAAAAAAAGCATACAAGAGCATGAAGGAGTGCAGGTTGTCAGCACAAAGAGGAATAAATGAGACAAAAGGATGCTGAACCCTCTCTCCTAGTATGGCAACAATGACCTACATTGTATTGGGTAGAGGAAAGCGTATCAGTGACTCTGTACCACTTGCTCCTCTGAGGTCCTCTGCAGTAGAATGTGGCATTGGCGTACAACCAGCATGCAATCTTGCAGCTCACATCTCATCTCAATCATTAGTTAGATAATAAAACATTTCCTTGGTGTTACATCTGTTACACTAACACTACAGCTAATGCTAGAGCTTATGCTTACATTAAAACTAATGTTTATAGTACAGTTTGAGCTTATGCTACAGCTCATGCTATGCCACAGCTTACACTTACATTAAACCTAATGCTGCAACTTATGCTACAACTTACGCTCAATGTTACAGCTTATGCTAATGCTACAGGTAATGCTACATCATTCACTAATGCTACATCTTATGCTAATGCTAACAGCTCAGGTCATGCAGTGGTACAGCTAAACTAATGCTAATGCTTCAGCTAATGCCAAAAGCAGCTAAGCTAAGTGCTACAGCTAATGCCAATGCTACAGCTATGCTAATGCTACAGCTATGCTGAGGCTACAATAAAGCTAACATCTACACCTAATGCTACGCTACAACTCGCTTAACAGACTTAACACCTAGGACTTTTTGTTTAACTTTGTTTATTAGTTTACAATAGACATACAGTCATAAAAGTGTCTGGATACAGTACTATAAGGATAAAACATAAAGGAAATACCACAGAAGGTGCCACCCTCTTAATACACACAATTTAAAATGAATACTTTGTAGTGTTTTGATTAGATACAGCTTTAGGAGGCTATCAGTAAAAACAACTCCAGTCAAAATGGTCCCTTGTATATAATGCTGTTGTTTGCCCATGAGCTGCATGATATAGTGGGATGATTTAGAAGTCCATATGGCTTACAAACATCTTCTCCCTCCTGAGAGAAAGACAATAAACATGTAGAAACAATTTAGGTACCTTATAGGTAACAACCACTACAACTGTTTAAACAAACCACCTCTTCTGTACTAATATCTAATTCTCTGGGCAATTTGACATGCTACAAACTGAAATGGTTATAAAATATTCGTTCAGAGGCAATAAGTATCCCTTAAACCCCATCAACAGCATGGAAAAAACCTTTTCTGCACCCAGACTTGAGCATAAATTAAAACTGGTATCTTAAGACATTGGTACAGGAAGCCATACTGGCTTAATAAATCCCCATAGAATAAACACATTTTTTTAAATGTTCTGGAACCTAACCAGTTCTTCAGAAATCCTCTGTATTGCAAGGGATGCAGTGTGCCTTGACCAGGCCAAAGACCCCGCCATTTCTGGAACCTAAACAGTTCTTCAGAAATCCTCTGTACTTCAAGGGATCCAGCATGCCTTCACCAGGCCACGGACCCCGTGGTTTCTGGAACCTAACCAGTTCTTCAGAAATCCTCTGTACTGGAAGGGATCCAGTGTGCCTTGACCTGGCCACGGATCTTGTGATTTGGAACCTAAATAGCTTTCAGAAATCCTGCTGTACTGCAAGGGTCCGGTGTGCCTTGACTGAGGCTATGGACCTCCACGATTTCTGGAACCTAAACAGCTTTTCAGAAATACTCTGTGCTGCAAGGATCCAGCGTGCTTGACCAGGTCATGGACCTTGTGATTTCTGGAACCTAAACAGCTTTTCAGAAATCCTCTGTACTGCAAGGGATCCAGTGTGCCTTAACCGGCCATGAACCCTAGATATCTGAACCTAAACAGCTTTTCAGAAACTTTGAGGATCCAGCATGCCATAAGCAGGCCAAGGACTCCCTCCATTTCTGAAACCTAACAGCTTTTCAGAAACCTCTGTACTGCAAGGGATCCAGCGTGCCTTGACCAGCAATGGTCCCAGTGATTTCTGGAACCTAAACCGTTCTTCGAAATCTGCTGTACTGCAAGGGATCCAGCATGCTTTGACCTGTGGATTAAAAGCGGCCTTGTTTTTTAAGCGTTAGCTGCCAACACCGTCAGTCACCAGGCTCATACCGGAGCCTGTGTTGGGCAAAGATCACACTGGCTTGCTGCACAAGGCTTGAAGCTTCATAGCTGTTGGGCTTCTAAGGCTTGAGACTTAAAATTGCCTGGGTGTAGTCTCTCCACCTCATTTCATAGACCAGGTAAAATTTAACAATGTTTGTTAGATCTTCGGATGAGACATTAAACCGGTCCATCTGCCTGGATTGGTGGTGGTTCAGGTGGATGTTAAAGATCCCATGGCACTTATCGAAAAGAGTAGGGGAATTTCCCCGGTGTCCTGGCCAAATTTCTCTCATTCACTAAAAATGCCACCAACAGCTTAATCTGGTTCCAGGTCAGTTGGCATTCATCTGTATCCCCCTCCCCCAGGTCATGCCTGAAAATAGGCAGAGTTTGTCTAGTGCACTTACCCGGTCAACAAAAAAACAAAGAAAGAAAAAAAAAGCATACAAGAGCATGAAGGAGTGCAGGTTGTCAGCACAAAGAGGAAGAAATAAGACAAAAGGATGCTGAACCCTCTCTCCTAGTATGGCAACAATGACATACATTTTATTGGGTAGAGGAAAGTGTTTCAGTGACACTGTACCAGTTGCTCCTCTGAGGTACTCTGCAGTAGAATGTGGGCATTGATGTACAACCAGCATGCAATCCTCCAGCTCCACATTCCATCTCAATAGTTAGTAAGATGAATGATAAACATTTCTGGTGTTAAATCTTTACACTAACTCTACAGCTAATTCTAGAGCTTATGCTTACATTAAAACTAATGTTTATAGTACAGTTTGCGCTTATGCTACATCTTACGCTTATGCTACTGCTTACGCTTGCACTAAACCTAATGCTGCAGCTTATGATACAACCTACGCTAATGCTACATCTTACGCTAATGCTACAGCTCAGTTACAGTAGTGCTACAGCTATGCTAATGCTACAGCTATGCTGAGGCTACAACAAAGCTAACACCACACCTAATGCTAGCACTACAGCTACACTAACAGACTTAACACCCAGGACTTTTTGTTTAACTTTGTTTATTAGTTTACAATAGACATACAGTCATAAAAGTGTCTGGAGACAGTACATAAGGATAAAACATAAAGGAAATACCACAGGAAGGTGCCACCCCTCTTAATACACACAATTCAAAATGAATACTTTGTAGTGTTTCGATTAGATACAGCTTTAGCAGGCTATCAGTAAAAACAACTTAATGAAAAAATAGTCCCTAGAATATATTGCTGTTGTTTAAGCCCATGAGCTGCATGATATAGTGGGATGATTTGGAAGTCCATATGGCTTACAAACATCTTCTCCCTCCTGAGAGAAAGACAACAAACATGTAGAAACAATTTAGGTACCTTATAGGTAACAACCACCATGAATGTCTAAACAAACCACCCTCTCTGTACTAATATCTGAGTCTCTGGCAACTTTGACATGCTACAAACTGAAATGGTTATAAAATATTGTTCAGAGGCAATAAGTTCTCTTGAACCCATCAACAGCATGGAAAAAACATTTCTGCACCCAGACTAGAGCATAAATTAAGACTGGTATCTTAAGATATTTCTACAGCAAGCCTTACTGGCTTAATAAATCCCCATAGAATAAACACATTTATTAAATGTTCTGGAACCTAACCAGTTCTTCAGAAATCCTTTGTACTGCAAGGGATCCAGCATGCCATGACCAGGCCACAGACCCCGCTGCTTCTGGAACCTAAACAGTTCTTCAGAAATCCTCTGTACTGCAAAGGATCCAGCATGCCTTCACGAGGCCATGGAGCCCCTTGGTTTCTGAAACTAAACAGTTCTTCCAGAAATCCGCTGTACTGCAAGGGATCCAATGTGCCTTGACCTGGCCACGGACCTAGTGATTTCAGGAACCTAAACAGCTTTTCAGAACTCCAGTGTACTGCAAGAGATCCAGCATGCCTTGACCAGGCCATGGACCTCATGATTTCTAGAACCTAAACAGCTTTTCAGAAATCCTCTGTACTGCAAGGGATCCAGTGTGCCTTGACCAGGCCATGGACACCTAGATATCTGGAACCTAAACAGCTTTTCAGAAATCCTCTGTACCGCAAGAGATCCAATGTGCCTTGACCAGGCCATGGACTCCTAGATTTCTGGAACCTAAACAACTTGATAGAAATCCTCTGTAGTGCAAGGGATCCAGCGAGGCTTGACCAGGCCATAGACCCCTCGATTTCTGGAACCTAAACAGCTTTTCAGAAATCCTCTGTACTACAAGGGATCCAGCGTGCCTTGACCTGGCCATGGACCCCTCATTTTCTGGAACCTAAACAACTTTTCAGAAATCCTCCATACTGCATGGGATCCAGCGTGCCTTGAGCAGGCCTGGACCCCTCAATTTCTGGAACCTAAACAGCTTTTCAGAAATCCTCTGTACTGCAAGGGACCTAGAGTGCTTGACCAGTCCAGAGACCCCGATTTCTGGAACCGAAGCAATTTTTCAGAAATCCTCTGTACTGCAAGGGATCCAGCATGCCATGACCAGGCAATGGACCCGGTGATATCTGGAACCTAAACAGTTCTTCAGAAATCCTCTGTACCACAAGGGATCCAGTGTGCCTTGAGCAGGCCACGGACCCCTAAATTTCTGGAACCTAAACAGCTTTGCGGAAATCCTCTGTACTGCTAGGGATCCAGCGTACTTTGACCAGTCTACGAACCCCTCAATTTCTGGAACCGAAACAGTTTTTCAGAAATCTTCTGTACCGCAAGGGATCCAGCGTGCCTTGACCAGGCAATGGACCCCGTAATTTCTGGAACCTAAACAGTTCTTCCGAAATCCGCTGTACTGCATGGGAGCTAGTATGCCTTGAGCAGGCCATGGACCCCTCAATTTCTGGAACCTAAACAACTTTTCAGAAATCCTCTATACTGGAAGGGATCCAGCGTGCCTTGACCAGGCCATGGACCTTTGATTTCTGGAACCTAAACAGCATTTCAGAAATCCTCTGTACTTCATGGGATCCAGCGTGCCTTGAGCAGGCCATGGACCCCTCAATTTCTGGAACCTAAACAGCTTTTCAGTAATCCTCTGTACTGGAAGGGATCCAGCATGCTTTGATCAGTCCTCGGACCCCTCAATTTCTGGAACCCAAACAGTGTTTCAGAAATCCTCTGTACTGCAAGGGATCCAGCATGCCTTAATCAGGCAATGGACCCTGTGATTTCTGGAAATTAAACAGTTCTTCAGAAATCTGCTGTACTGCAAGGGATCCAGCATGCCTTGACCTGTGGATTAAAAGACAGGTTTTTGTAAACTTTAGCTGCACAAGGCTTGAAGCTTCATAGCTGTTGGGCTTCAAGGCTTCAAGACTTAAAATTGCCTGGTGTGCAGTCTCACCACCTCATTTCATAGACCAGGTAAAATTTAACAATGTTTGTTTGTCTTTCGGATGAGACGTTAAACCGAGGTCCCATCTGCCTGGATTGGTGCTAGTTCAGGTGGGTGTTAAAGATCCCATGGCACTTATCGAAAAGAGTAGGGAATTTCCCCGGTGTCCTGGCCAAATTTCCCTCATTCACTAAAAATGCCACCAACAGCTTAATCTGGTTCCAGATAAGTTGGAATTCATCTGCATCCCCCCTCCCTCGGGTCGTGCCTGAAAATAGGCAGGATTTGTCTAGTGCATTAACCCTGTCAACAAAAAATAAAGAAAAGAAAAAAAAAGCATACAAGAGCATGAAGGAGTGCAGGTTGTCAGCACAAAGAGGAAGAAATGAGACAAAAGCATGCTGAACCCTCTCTCCTAGTATGGCAACAATGACCTACATTGTACTGGGTAGAGGAAAGCGTATCAGTGACTCTGTACCACTTGCTCCTCTGAGGTCCTCTGCAGTAGAATGTGGGCATTGACGACAACCAGCATGCAATCTTGCAGCTCCACATTCGATCTCAATCATTAGTTAGATAATAAAAACATTTCCTTGGTGTTACATCTGTTACACTAACACTACAGCTAATGCTAGAGCTTATGCTTACATTAAAACTAATGTTTATAGTACAGTTTGCGCTTATGCTACAGCTCATGCTTATGCTACAGCTTACACTTACACTAAACCTAATGCTGCAACTTATGCTACAACTTACGCTAATGTTACAGCTTATGCTAATGCTACAGGTAATGCTACATCATTCACTAATGCTACATCTTATGCTAATGCTACAGCTCAGTCACAGTAGTGGTACAGCTAAACTAATGCTAATGCTTCAGCTAATGCCAAAGGAGCAGCTAAGCTAATGCTACAGCTAATGCCAATGCTACAGCTATGCTAATGCTACAGCTATGCTGAGGCTACAATAAAGCTAACACTACACCTAATGCTAGCGCTACAACTACGCTAACAGACTTAACACCCAGGACTTTTTGTTTAACTTTGTTTATTAGTTTACAATAGACATACAGTCATAAAAGTGTCTGGATACAGTACATAAGGATAAAACATAAAGGAAATACCACAGGAAGGTGCCACCCCTCTTAATACACACAATTTAAAATGAATACTTTGTAGTGTTTTGATTAGATACAGCTTTAGGAGGCTATCAGTAAAAACAACTCAGTCAAAAATGGTCCCTTGTATATATTGCTGTTGTTTAAGCCCATGAGCTGCATGATATAGTGGGATGATTTAGAAGTCCATATGGCTTACAAACATCTTCTCCCTCCTGAGAGAAAGACAATAAACATGTAGAAACAATTTAGGTACCTTATAGGTAACAACCACCACAACTGTTTAAACAAACCACCCTCTTCTGTACTAATATCTAATTCTCTGGCAATTTTGACATGCTACAAACTGAAATGGTTATAAAAATATCGTTCAGAGGCAATAAGTATCCCTTAAACCCCATCAACAGCATGGAAAAAACCTTTTCTGCACCCAGACTTGAGCATAAATTAAAACTGGTATCTTAAGACATTGGTACAGGAAGCCATACTGGCTTAATAAATCCCCATAGAATAAACACATTTTTTTAAATGTTCTGGAACCTAACCAGTTCTTCAGAAATCCTCTGTATTGCAAGGGATCCAGCGTGCCTTGACCAGGCCAAAGACCCCGCCATTTCTGGAACCTAAACAGTTCTTCAGAAATCCTCTGTACTTCAAGGGATCCAGCATGCCTTCACCAGGCCACGGACCCCATGGTTTCTGGAACCTAACCAGTTCTTCAGAAATCCTCTGTACTGCAAAGGATCCAGCATGCCTTGACCAGGCCACGGACTCTGTAGTTTCTGGAACCTAACCAGTTCTTCAGAAATCCTCTGTACTGGAAGGGATCCAGTGTGCCTTGACCTGGCCATGGATCTTGTGATTTCAGGAACCTAAATAGCTTTTCAGAAATCCGCTGTACTGCAAGGGATCCAGTGTGCCTTGACTAGGCTATGGACCTCACGATTTCTGGAACCTAAACAGCTTTTCAGAAATACTCTGTACTGCAAGGGATCCAGCGTGCCTTGACCAGGTCATGGACCTTGTGATTTCTGGAACCTAAACAGCTTTTCAGAAATCCTCTGTACTGCAAGGGATCCAGTGTGCCTTAACCGGGCCATGAACCCCTAGATAACTGGAACCTAAACAGCTTTTCAGAAATCCTTTGAGGATCCAGCATGCCATAAGCAGGCCAAGGACCCCTCCATTTCTGGAACCTAAACAGCTTTTCAGAAATCCTCTGTACTGCAAGGGATCCAGCGTGCCTTGACCAGGCAATGGTCCCAGTGATTTCTGGAACCTAAACCGTTCTTCAGAAATCTGCTGTACTGCAAGGGATCCAGCGTGCCTTGACCTGTGGATTAAAAGACGGGCCTTGTTTTTTTTAAACGTTAGCTGCCAAGGCTCGTCAGTCACCAGGCTCATACCGGAGCCTGTGCTGGAGCAAGATCACATTGGCTTGCTGCACAAGGCTTGAAGCTTCATAGCTGTTGGGCTTCAAGGCTTCAAGACTTAAAATTGCCTGGTGTGTGGTCTCACCACCTCATTTCATAGACCAGGTAAAATTTAACAATGTTTGTTCGTCTTTCGGATGAGACATTAAACCGAGGTCCAATCTGCCTGGATTGGTGGTAGTTCAGGTGGATGTTAAAGATCCCATGGCACTTATCGAAAAGAGTAGGGGAATTTCCCCGGTGTCCTGGCCAAATTTCTCTCATTCACTAAAAATGCCACCAACAGCTTAATCTGGTTCCAGGTCAGTTGGCATTCATCTGTATCCCCCCCCCCCGGGTCGTGCCTGAAAATAGGCAGAGTTTGTCTAGTGCACTTACCCGGTCAACAAAAAACCAGAGAAAAGAAAAAAAAAGCATACAAGAGCATGAAGGAGTGCAGGTTGTCAGCACAAAGAGGAAGAAATAAGACAAAAGGATGCTGAACCCTCTCTCCTAGTACGGCAACAATGACATACATTTTATTGGGTAGAGGAAAGTGTTTCAGTGACACTGTACCAGTTGCTCCTCTGAGGTACTCTGCAGTAGAATGTGGGCATTGACGACAACCAGCATGCAATCCTCCAGCTCCACATTCCATCTCAATAGTTAGTAAGATAATGAAAACATTTCCTGGGTGTTAAATCTTTTACACTAACTCTACAGCTAATTCTAGAGCTTATGCTTACATTAAAACTAATGTTTATAGTACAGTTTGCGCTTATGCTACATCTTACGCTTATGCTACTGCCTACGCTTGCACTAAACCTAAAGCTGCAGCTTATGATACAACCTACGCTAATGCTACAGCTTATGCTAATGCTACAGCTAACGTTACAGGTAATGCTACATCATTCACTAATGCTACATCTTACGCTAATGCTACAGCTCAGTCACAGTAGTGCTACAGCTATGCTAATGCTACAGCTATGCTGAGGCTACAACAAAGCTAACACTACACCTAATGCTAGCACTACAACTACACTAACAGACTTAACACCCAGGACTTTTTGTTTAACTTTGTTTATTAGTTTACAATAGACATACAGTCATAAAAGTGTCTGGAGACAGTACATAAGGATAAAACATAAAGGAAATACCACAGGAAGGTGCCACCCCCTCTTAATACACACAATTCAAAATGAATACTTTGTAGTGTTTCGATTAGATACAGCTTTAGCAGGCTATCAGTAAAAACAACTTAATGAAAAAATAGTCCCTTGACTATATTGCTGTTGTTTAAGCCCATGAGCTGCATGATATAGTGGGATGATTTAGAAGTCCATATGGCTTACAAACATCTTCTCCCTCCTGAGAGAAAGACAACAAACATGTAGAAACAATTTAGGTACCTTATAGGTAACAACCACCATGAATGTCTAAACAAACCACCCCTCTTCTGTACTAATATCTGATTCTCTGGCAACTTTGACATGCTACAAACTGAAAAGGTTATAAAAATATTGTTCAGAGGCAATAAGTTCCCCTTGAACCCCATCAACAGCATGGAAAAAAACATTTCTGCACCCAGACTAGAGTATAAATTAAGACTGGTATCTTAAGATATTTCTACAGCAAGCCTTACTGGCTTAATAAATCCTCATAGAATAAACACATTTATTAAATGTTCTGGAACCTAACCAGTTCTTCAGAAATCCTTTGTACTGCAAGGGATCCAGCGTGCCATGACCAGGCCACAGACCCCGCTGCTTCTGGAACCTAAACAGTTCTTCAGAAATCCTCTGTACTGCAAGGGATCCAGCATGCCTTCACGAGGCCATGGACCCTGCGGTTTCTGGAAACTAAACAGTTCTTCAGAAATCCTCTGTACTGGAAGGGATCCAGTGTGCCTTGACCAGGCCATGGACCCTGCAGTTTCTGGAACTTAAACAGTTCTTCAGAAATCCGCTGTACTGCAAGGGATCCAATGTGCCTTGACCTGGCCACGGACCGAGTGATTTCAGGAACCTAAACAGCTTTTCAGAACTCCAGTGTACTGCAAGAGATCCAGCATGCCTTGACCAGGCCATGGACCTCATGATTTCTAGAACCTAAACAGCTTTTCAGAAATCCTCTGTACTGCAAGGGATCCAGTGTGCCTTGACCAGGCCATGGACACCTAGATATCTGGAACCTAAACAGCTTTTCAGAAATCCTCTGTACCGCAAGAGATCAAATGTGCCTTGACCAGGCCATGGACTCCTAGATTTCTGGAACCTAAACAGCTTGATAGAAATCCTCTGTACTGCAAGGGATCCAGTGAGGCTTGACCAGGCCATAGACCCCTCGATTTCTGGAACCTAAACAGCTTTTCAGAAATCCTCTGTACTGCAAGGGATCCAGCATGCCTTGACCAGGCCACAGACCTCTCAATTTCTGGAACCCAAACAGTTTTTCAGAAATCCTGTGTACTGCAAGGGATCCAGCATGGCTTGACCAGGCAACGGACCCTGCGATTTCTGGAACCTAAACAGTTCTTCAGAAATCCGCTGTACTGCTAGGGATCCAGCGTGCCTTGACCTGTGGATTAAAAGATTTTTTTTTTTATTTTAAACTTTAACTGCCAAGGCTCGACAGATACCAGGCTCATACCGGAACCTACACTGGAAGAAGATCGCCTTGGCTTGCTGCACAAGGTTTGAAGCTCATAGCTGCTGGGCTTCAAGGCTTCAAGACTTAAAATTGCCTGGTGAGCAGTCTCACCACCTCATTTCATAGACCAGGTAAAATTTAGCAATGTTTGTTCATCTTTCAGATGAGACATTAAACCGAGGTCTCATCTGCCTGGATTGGTGGTAGTTCAGGTGGATGTTAAAGATCCCATGGCACTTATCGAAAAGAGTAGGGGAATTTCCCCGGTGTTCTAGCCAAATTTCTCTCATTCACTAAAAATATCACCAACAGCTTAATCTGGTTCAAGGTCAGTTGGCATTAATCGGTATCCCCCTCCCCTGGGTCTTACCTGAAAATAGGCAGGATTTGTCTGGTGCACTTACCCGGTCAACAAAAAATAAAGAAAAGTAAAACAAGCATAAAAGAGCATGAAGAAGCACAGGTTGTCAGCACAAAGAGGAAGAAATAAGTCAAAAGGATTCTGAACCCTCTCTCCTAGTATGGCAACAATGACATACATTTTATTGGGTAGAGGAAAGCGTTTCAGTGACCCTGTACCACATGCTCCTCTGAGGTCCTCTGCAGTAGAATGTGGGCATTGACGACAACCAGCATGCAATCCTCCAGCTCCACATTCCAACTCAATAATTAGTAAGATAATGAAAACATTTCCTGGGTGTTACATCTGTTATACTAATACTACAGCTAATGCTAGAGCTTATGCTTACATTAAACTAATGTTTAGAGTGCAGTTTGCGCTTATGCTACAGCTTACGCTTGCACTAAACCTAATGCTGCAGCTTATGCTACAGCTTACGCTAATGCTACAGCTTATGCTAATGCTACAGCTAAGTCACAGTAGTGCTACAGCTAAGCTAATGCTAATGCTAACGCTACAGCTAATGCCAATGATACAGCTCACATAATGCTACAGCTATACTTTTGCCACAGCTATGCTAATGCTACAGCTATGCTGAGGCTACAACAAAGCTAACACTACAGCTGTGCTAACACTACACCTACACTAACAGATGTAACACCCTTAAACTTTATTAATTTACAGTAGACATACAATCATAAAAATGTCCGGAGATAGTACATAAGGATAAAACATAAAGGAAATACCACAGGAATGTGCCACCTCTCTTAATGTACACAATTTAAAATGAATGCTTTGTACTGTTTCAATTAGTTACAGCTTTAGGAGGCTATCAGTAAAAACAACTTAATCAAAAATAGTCCCTTGTATATATTGCTGTTGTTTAAGCTCATGAGTTGCATGATATAGTGTAGACCCCAGAGCCACTGTCAGTAGTCAGAATTGTGGGTTGCAATTAAATGCAGTTGCAATTGGTTGCAATTGCACTGAATTGCAGCCGCAATTAAGTGCAGTTGTATTTTGGTTAAGTCAAAGTTTCCGTTGTGACTTATTGGCTTCTGACTTGCCTGAATTGTGCTGCCTGACTGAGACATTCAAACTCGATGTCTTCGTTTACTCCTTTTGTTTTTTATTTGTGCAGCTTCCTTCAACCAATTGATACACTCCTGGCTCCTGGTCAACAACTCTCCGCCAATGAGTAAAGAGAGAGAGAGGGAGGAGCCTAGAGTTGTGTGCGCACAGTTTAGGACTGCACGAGGTGGCAAGACAGAGTTGGGTAGCAGCGCAAGTTTAGGCAAAGTGGTCATCAAGAGAGAGAGTTAGTGTCGGGGAAAAGTTAAAATGTTTTTTTCCTTAAGGTGTCCAGTCTGCAGTGTTGGTAGGTGGTACTAGGAGGGCTGAGGGCATCTCAGGAGCAAGCAGCAGGCACAGCACGCCTGGGACTTGGAGGCCAGGTGGGTTGGTCGGGACTTGGGGAGCAGCATGTAGGTCATGGGAGGCCGGGATCTAGACCATCACAGAGTCTAACACCAGTTAGTCTAGTCAGAGCATCAGAGGCTTTGACTTGAAGGAGGGAAGTTAGGTTAGGAGGAGGCTGAGGCCAGAGGGATCAGAGGAGACTACGGAGGAGGAGAGTGCCAGCAGACTGTCAGTTACTCGGTGGTCTGGGTCGATAACTGTGTGTGAGTGGGTCAGTGTGAGGTGCAGGACTGCCAGGAGACAATGTAGGAGAGGAGACCGAGGAGGAAAACGGAGCACAACATCCAGCCACAGGCTCAGCAGGAGTGAGCCACAAGGTCAGGCCAGAAGCCGCGAGGCAGGCCAGCCACGAGACAGAACACCACAGATAGCCACTAGGAGAGAGTGTACTGAGCTGAGGAAAGGACTCGGATGGATGAGTTGCCCGTCGTCGGTGCGGTCTTGCTGGAAGATCCGTCAGAGAAAGGGCAGAGAGTAGAAAATTTATTTTAAGGACGAGGGAGGGAGTCATCATCGACGGTCGATTAGAAGGCCGTAACCAACTAAGAACCGGAAAAAAAAACAGCAAGCAAGTCAAGAAGGGATCTTGTGGGGCTGGCCTGGTCAAGTTGGTTGGTGGGCACCCACTAAGTTGGCCGCGTGGTGGGCGGGTGGGTGGCTGCGGGTGACAGGTGGCAGCAAGCTCACTACACTGCTGCTGAGAAGAATAAATAGAAGGCACTTGGAAAAAGAATTTAAAGAAAGTCAAGTGGACCGGAGGGACAACAGAGACTGGAGCTGACGAGGACAGGAGAAAGAGACAGATACAGCTCTCAAGTGGGTCGACAACAGACTAGTAAGTGAAACCCAAAATGCTGATTTTCTTATTCAGTTTATTCTGAGAGACAGAGTTGGAGTCACTTTTCATATTATCTGACCAGATCCTTAAAGACATTTTTTCCTCATCTGCCTTTGAATTTGTACATGTTGTTTATTGTTATAGTAGCTGGCATTGATATGCAGACTGCAGGCTCAGGCTAACATCTGTTATTCATCTGCACCTGTACTTACATCTACTTTATAAGACTTTGTCTTCCTCACATTATGCCCTGAATAGTGTTACTGTTAGTGTTGTGATTGAGCAAGCTGTGTTTTGTACTTAGTTCCATTCTTGGAGCTGAAACATGTTCACTGAACAAATTTCTTGTTTCTCTGCCAAGATGGGTCACAGTCATTTACAGTACAGTACATGTCCAATTGTCATTGTGCTGATGTGTTGTAGACTTTGAATTTGCAATCATTCCAATCTGACTGATTAAATAACTGCAGTTTTTTGTTCAAGAATACAGCACAGTTTTGCTTTTGCATTTCAAGAAAGCATTATGTTGCATTATATGAAAGCAATTTATTTTGCTTCTTTTTCTATGCACTTTACAGTAATCAGCTACTTCACAAACTCCAAGATCAGATTTTGCATTATTTATGCTGCTGTATTTTTATCTTCTTGGCATTTGTGTGTGTGTGTTTTGCCTGTACAGTTGTACACCCTAAGAGACTCAAGCTTTTTTTTTTTTCTTTTTAACCAGGAGAGACGCACTGAGCTGAAAGCTGAGCACAGGGAAGTGAAGTGACTTGCTCAGGGTCACACAGTATGCAGGTAGGGGCTGTGGGATTCAAACCCAGGTCTCCATGTTTGTAGCTCAGAGCACTAAACCCCTGCACTATACTGCCTTCTTATTGTTTGTGTGTGAGAAATACAATTAATTAAAACCATTGTGGGCTGAGTTTTCTTCTTTTCTGATTTGTTTGGATGCTTTATCTTATAAAATTTTTTTGAAGCATTAATATAGACCGCAGGCAGTGAGGATTTCTGTCAGGCACAGCTATAAAGCAGCAGCATTAACTAAATAAACTACTACTGTTTGGCATTGTTGGCAGAGAAGGGTTTTATTTTCAAATTTCAGGCATTAAGCTGTTGTGGCATTTTCTTTGGGTTGGCAACTGAACTGGCTGAGAGTAGAGAAGTGGTGGGCTAGGCCTGCCTCATGCCTCTGCTTTGGTTTGACTGGCTAGACAGTATGTGTCTGATGTGAACAAAAATGAGATTATGTTCATTTTTTTCATAATTCACTGATTCAGGGCATGTTGGTGTACTTACTGCAGCATTCCACACCAGTGTCACTCACTGTAATGATGCTGCACGCTGCTGTTTATGTGGCTTGCTTCAGTGATGTTGGAGTATAGCAAGATCCCACAGAAGGGTCTAAGGCAGCAGGCTGTTGATTAAATCTGAAGGTGTCCTAGTGTAGTAGTACTACTACTGTAGTAACAAACATCAGGCTCTAAGGCTGTTTATATGCTTGAAGCTTCAGGGTGCATGCAGTACTGCAACATCCACACAGGAAGGATAAGCGGCTGGTTGATTATGAGACTTATTGCTTTGGGTGTGTACAGGAGCATCGAAGGCCCACACCCTAAGGCTGTTAATGTGAATGTGACTTTGCAAGTGTACTACTTTTGCTGCAACCCTTTCTGTGTATTATGTACACTTGTGTAGCATGGGTAGGTAGTGGTTTATTATGATAAGTTAGAGGATGTTGTTTTACTAATAATGAGTAAAAAAAAAGAATGTACTGTAAAGGTTTTCCACTAATTGCACTCAAAAAGTACGGCTTACTAGTACATAAATAAAATTCAACAATGGTGGAAGTTGAAAAAAATTGGTTGGATTTCCTTTCGTTAGTTGAAGTTATAAATGTTAAACTAGTTGAAAAAATCAGTCATAATGTTTGGTAAGTCAGTCATGATTGTTTTTTCAACTGACTCCGGGGTCTAATATAGTGGGATCATTTAGAAGTCCATATGGCTTACAGACATCTTCTGCCTCCTGAGAGAAAGACAAAAAACATGTAGAAACAATTTAGGTACCTTATAGGTATCAACCACCATAAATGTCTAAACAAACCACCCTCTTCTGTACTATTATCTGACTCTCTGGCAACTTTGACATGCTACAAGCTGAAATGGCTGTAGAAATATTGTTCAGAGGCTTTAATTAGCCCTTTAAACCCCATCAACAACATGGTAAGAAAACTTTTCTGTACCCAGACTTGAGCATAAATCAAAACAGGAATCTTAAGACATTTCTAAAAGAAGCCTTAATGGCTTAATAAATCCCTATAGAATAAAGACTAATTAATAACGAAATACCCCTCATTTTGTCCATTTTATATGTGTTTAGATCATGAACAAGTCTGTGGATTAAAAAACAGGCCTTTTTTTTTTAAACTTAAATTAGCTGCTAAGGCTCGACAGTCACCAGGCTCATACCAGAGCTTACAATGGAGCAAGATTGCTCTGGCTTGCTGCACAAGGATTCAAGCTTCATAGCTTCTGGGCTTCATGGCTTCAAGATTTAAAATTGTCTGCTGTGCAGTCTCACCACCTCATTTCATAGACCAGGTAAAATTTAACAATGTTTGGGGAGTATAAAAGAGCATGAAGGAGCGCAGGTTTTCAGCACAAAGAGGAAGAAATAAGACAAAAGGATGTTGGACCCTCTCTCCTAGTATGGCAACAATGGCATACATTTTATTGGGTAGAGGAAAACATTCAGCGGCCCTGCGCCACTTGCTCCTCTGAGGTCCTCTGCAGTGGAATGTGGGCATTGACGACAACCAGCATGCAATCCTGCAGCTCCACATTCCACCTCAGTAAACAGTAAGATAAATAATTTCTGGGTGTTATATCTGTTATACTAACACTACAGCTAATGCTAGAACTTGTGCTTACATTAAAACTAATGCTTATAGCACAGTTTGTGCTTATGCTGCAGCTCATACTTATGCTGCAGTTTGCGCTTATGCTACAGCTTACGCTTATGCTACAGCTTACGCTTGCACTAAACTTAGTGCTGCAGCTAATGCTACAACTTACGCTACGATACAGCTTATGCTAATGCTAGAGCTAACGTTACAGCTAATGCTGCAGCATTGACTCACCCTACATCTTACGCTGATGCTACAGCTAATGCTACAGCTAATGCTAATGCAACAGCTAAGTCACAGTAGTGCTACAGCTAAGCTAATGCTAATTCTAACGCTACAGCTAAGCTAATGCCACAGCTATACTTTTGCCACAGCAATGCTAATGCCACAGGTATGCTGAGGCTACAACAAAGCTAACAGCACAGCTAATGCTAACGTTTATGCTTACATTAAAACTGTTTATAATACAGTTTGTGCTTATGCTACAGCTCATGCTTATGCTACAGCTCATGCTTATGCTACAGCTTGCGCTAATGCTACAGCGGAAGCTTACGCTACAGCTTACACTTGCACTAAACCTAATGCTGCAGCTTATGCTACAACTTACACTACGCTACAGCTTATGCTAATGCTACAGCTAACGTTACAGCTAATGCTACAGCATTCACTAACGCTATATCTTACGCTAATGCTACAGCTTATGCTAATGCAACAGCTAAGTCACAGTAGTGCTACAGCTAAGCTAATGCTAACGCTACAGCTAATGCCAATGCTACAGCTAAGCTAATGCTACAGCTAAGCTAATGCTTCAGCTAAGCTAATGCTACAGCTATACTTTTGCCACAGCTATGCTGAGGCTACAACAAAGCTAACACTACAGCTGTGCTAGCGCTACAACTACACTAACAGATGTAACACCCAGGACATTTTTTTAAACTTTATTAGTTTACAATAGAGATACAGTCATAAAAGTGTCCAGAGACTGTACATAAGGATAAAACATAAAGGAAATTCCACAGGAAGGTGCCACCCCCTCTTAATACACACAATTTAAAATGAATACTTTGTACTGTTTCAATTAGATGCAGCTTTAGGAAGCTATCAGTAAAAACAACTTAATCAAAAATAGTCCTTTGTAGATATTGCTATTGTTTAAGCCCATGTGCTGCATGATATAGTGGGATGATTTAGAAGTCCATATGGCTTACAAACATCTTCTCCCTCCTGAGAGAAAGACAAAAAACATGTAGAAACAATTTAGGTACCTTATAGGTAACAACCACCATAAATGTCTAAACAAACCTCCCTCTTCTGTACTAATATCTGACTCTATGGCAACTTTGACATGCTACAAACTGAAATGGTTATAAAAATATTGTTCATAGGCAATAAGTACCCCTTAAACCCCATTAACAGCATGGAAAGAAAACTGTTCTGCACCCAGACTTGAGCATAAATTAAAACGGGTATCTTAAGACATTTGTACAGGAAGTCTTACTGGTTTAATAAATCCCCATAGAACAAACTCATTTAATTAAATAACAAAATATCCCTCATTATGTCCATAAAACAATTTCTGTACGATCAATTTTAGCCAAAATTCAGCTGGATACCTTTCCCTTCCCTTTCCCTGATTAATTCAGGTATTATCTTCCTCTGATTTATCCTGATCCGATTGATCAAAAATGGCTCTGTGTCTTGGTGGTGGAGCATGTTTTTGTGCCCACTTAAAGGCCTCGGTTGGGACAGTAAAAATGTAGACCTTGCCTTCATTGAGAATCCTCAGACACACTGGAAAATGCATATTGTGTGGTACCTCTGCCTCTTGTAGAATGTCTCTAACCCCATCGAATCTCTTCTTTTTATGCCTGGTGGCATAACCTAAATCTGGATAAAGTTGAACCTGGGAGCCAGCCTGTAGCAAGGTTCTTCATTGCCTTGCCAATGCCAGGATGAAATCTCAAGAGCCAACACCATCAAGGAAGGCAGCTATGGCTCTATGGGTGTCTGAATTAGCTTGCCAACCTGTTATAGTGACCCCATAGGCCTTTTGAATAGTAATGCCCTTATCTTTAAATGCTGGCCTCAACTGTTGCTCCAACCAGTCCAGTAAAAATAGGATAAGGTGATTCCCCCTCACTCCTTTCAGGCATGTCCACAATGCAGAGATTAGCTGTCCTGGTCTGCTTTTCCAGGGCTTCAAGCCTGGACCTCATGAGAGTGTTCTCCTTAACTAATGTCATTGCAATACCCAGCACTGCCTCTGAACTTTTGTGGGACTCCGAGACCTCTGTTTTCATTACTGTGACATCCAACTCTAAAGTGGTAACTGTGTTTGTTAAAGAGTTGAATTTATCTGAGTCCAAACACAGTGAAGATCAAATGATTTATTCTGATGCCCAGAGAGTATGGCATTTCTTCTCCACTTGTGGCATCTTCTGGATCAGCACAGCCTTGCACGGACCTCAGAGCAGGTAGTCCTGAAGCACTTTGGCTTTTTGCTGCTCCTTGAGACCCCTTATCCTTCTTTGGATTGCCCATCATTGTTCTGTATTAGTTCCGATAGCTGAGAAAAATATGTATGCACAGCTGAAGCATTTAAAATGATATTTTTAAATACAAAATATAGTGTCCATGAAGTGTGGTGATTTCAGATGTCTGTCGTGATCGTGGTCCGCAGCACCCACCTCACCCAGGACATTTTTCTTTATCTTACTGGTTATGTTGCCTGTAAAATATTTCAGTTGTGGGATTTATGGGGTTGAATTGAAAATTGCCTCATATTGCAGTCTGAGGCCCGGGGCACTCAGCTAGGGAGAACTTTGTGCAAGCAATCTTTTTCCTGTTGAGTAGAAAGCTTTTTTTTTTTGTTAAACTTCAAAGGATTGAGTCCCTTTTATTAAAACAAAAACATGTTTTAAATGTAAACAGGGTTAAGACAGATTGATATGATTTCCGCAGGTCTAGCTAGTCAGGAAAACAAAAGGACAAGGTTTTAATCCACAAAACCAGTTTGGACCTATTCTGCAAAGGGTGGTCCTCAGAGCTTGAAGGAATGGTCCAGGCTGCGATGTCTGAGAGATCATGGTCCACAGATCCAGCATGCCTTGACCAGGCCATGGACCCATTTATTTCTGGAACCCAAACTGACTGTTCTTCAGAAATCCTCTGTACAGCAAGGGATCCAGTGTGCCTTGACCAGACCAAGGACCCCTCGATTTCTGGAACTTAAAAGGTTCTTCAGAAGTCCTCTGTACTGCAAGGAATCCAGCGTACCCTGACCATTCCACACAACCTGTGATTTCTGGAAGCTAAACCATTCTTTAGAATTCTGCTGTACTGCAAGGGATCCAGCATGCCTTGACCAAACCATGGACCTCTTAATTAAAGGAACCTAAACTGTTTTTCAGAAATCCGCTGTACTGCAAGGGATCCAGCATGCCTTGAACAGGCCAAGGACCCCTAGATTTCTTGAACCTAAACAGTTTTTCAGAAATCCTCTGAACCACAAGGGATCCAGCATGCCTTGACCAGGCAACATACCCCTAGATTTCTGGAACCTAAGCAGCATTTCAGAAATCCTCTGTACTGCAAGGGATCCAGTGTGCCTTGACCAGGCCAAGGACCCCGCGATTTCTGGAACTTAAAAAGTTCTTCAGAAATCCTCTGTACTGCAAGGGACCCAGCATGCCTTGACCAGGCCTTGGACACCGTGGTTTCTGGAACCTAAACAGCTCTTCAGAAATCCTCTACATTGCAAGTGATACAGCATGCCTTCACCAGGCCATGCACAATGCAGTTTCTGGAACCTAAACAGTTCTTCAGAAATGCTCTGTACTGCAAGGGATCCAGTGTGCCGTGACCAGGCCACTGACAACTCGATTTCTGTATCCTAAACTGTTTGTCAGGAATCCTCTGTACTGCAAGGGATCCAGCATGCCTTGCCCAGGCCACGGATCCCTCGATTTCTGGAACCAAAACAGTTTTTCAGGAATCCTCTGTACTGCAAGGGATCCAGCTAGCCTTGACCAGGGCAAAGATCCCTCGATTTCTGGAACCTAAACAGTTTTTCAGAAATCCTCTTTACTGCAAGGGATCCAGTGTGCCTTGATCAACCCACGGTCCATGAGGTTTCTAGAACCTAAACAGTTCTTCAGAAATCTTCTGTACTGCAAGGGATCCAGCATGGTTGACTAGGCCACACAACTTATGGTTTCTGGAACCTAAACAGTTTCTGAGAAATCCTCTGTACTGCAAGGGATCAAGCATGCCTAATCAGGCCATGGACCCCAGAATTTCTTGAACCTAAACAGCTTTTCAGAAATCCTCTGTACTGCAAGGGATCCAGCGTGCCTTGTCCAGACCATGGACCCCTTGATTTCTGGAACCCAAACAGTTCTTCAGAAATTCTTTGTACTGCAAGGGATCCAGCGTGCCTTGACCAGGCCACACACCCCTTGATTTCTGGAACCTAAACCGCTCTTTAGAACTCTGCTGTACTGCAAGGGATCCAGCATGCCTTGACCAAACCACAGACGTCTCAATTAATGGAACCTAAACTGTTTTTCTGAAATACGCTGTACTGCAAGGAATCCAGCTTGCCTTGAACAGGCCAAGGACCCCTAGATTTCTGGAACCTAAACAGTTTTTCAGAAATCCTCTGAACTACAAGGGATCCAGCATTGACCAGGCAACATTCCCCTAGATTTATGGAACCTAAGCAGCTTTTCAGAATCCTCTGTACTGAAAGGGATCCAGTGTGCCTTGACCAGGCCACAGATCTCGTGATTTCTGTAACCTAAACAGTTCTTTAGAAATCCTCTGTACTGTAAGGGATCCAGCAAGCCTTAACTAGGCCATGGATGCCTCAGTTTCTGGGACCTAAACAGTTCTTCAGAAATCCTCTTTACTGAAACAGATCCAGTGTGCCTTGACCAAGCCAGGGGCCCCGTGGTTTCTGGAACCTAAACTGTTCTTCAGAAATCCCCTGTACTGTAAGGGATCCAGCATGCCTTCACCAGGACATGGACGATGCGGTTTCTGGAACCTAATCAGTTCTTCAGAAATCCTCTGTACTGCAAGAGATCCAGTGTGCCTTGACCAGGCCATGGACAACTCAGTTTCTGGAACCTAAACAGTTCTTCAGAAATCCTCTGTACTGAAAGGGATCCAGAGTGCCTTGACCAGGCCACAGATCTCATGATTTCTGTAACCTAAACAGTTCTTCAGAAATTCTTTGTACTGCATTGTATCCAGTGTGCCTTCACCAGGCCACAGACGCCGCGATTTCAGGAACATAAGGATCCAGCATGCCTTGAGCAGGCCACAGACCCCTCGATTTCTGGTACCTAAACAATTTTTCAAAAATCCTCTCTACTGCATGGGATCCAGCATGCCTTCACCAGAGCACAGACCCCATGGTTTCTTGACCTAAACAGTTCTTCAGAAATCCTCTGTATCGCATGGGATCCAGCATGCCTTGAGCAGGCAACAGACCCCTCGATTTCTGGAATTTAAACAGTTTTTCAGAAATCCTCTCTAATGCAAGGGATCCAGTGTGCCTTGACCAGGCCAAGGTCCCCGCAATTTCTGGAACTTAAAAAGTTCTTCAGAAATCCTCTGTACTGCAAGGGACCCAGCATGCCCTGAGCAAGCCTTGGACGCCGTGGTTTCTGGAACCTAAACAGTTCTTCAGAAGTCCTCTACATTGCAAGTGATACAGCATGGCCTTCACCAGGCCATGCACAATGCAGTTTCTGGAACCTAAACAGTTCTTCAGAAATGCTCTGTACTGCAAGGGATCCAGTGTGCCGTGACCAGGCCACTGACAACTCGATTTCTGTATCCTAAACTGTTTGTCAGGAATCCTCTGTTCTGCAAGGGATCCAGCATGCCTTGCCCAGGCCACGGATCCCTCGATTTCTGAACCAAAACAGTTTTTCAGGAATCCTCTGTACTGCAAGGGATCCAGTGTGCCTTGATCAACCCACGGTCCATGAGGTTTCTAGAACCTAAACAGTTCTTCAGAAATCTTCTGTACTACAAGGGATACAGCATGGTTGACTAGGCCACACAACTTATGGTTTCTGGAACCTAAACAGTTTCTGAGAAATCCTCTGTACTGCAAGGGATCAAGCGTGCCTTAATCAGGCCATAGACCCCACAATTTCTTGAACCTAAACAACTTTTCAGAAATCCTCTGTACTGCAAGGGATCCAGCGTGCCTTGTCCAGACCATGGACCCCTTGATTTCTGGAACTCAAACAGTTCTTCAGAAATCCTCTGTATTGCAAGTGTCCAGCATGCCTTGACCAGGCCACGGACCCCTTGATTTCTGGAACCTAAACAGTTTCTCAGAAATCCTCTGCACCATAAGTGATCTAGTGTGCCTTGACCAGGCCAAGGACCTCGCAATTTCTGGAACCTAAATAGCTTTTAAGAAATCCTCTGTACTGCAAGGGATCCAGCATTCCTTGACGAAGCCATGGACTCCATGATTTCTGGAACCTAAACAGCTTTTCAGAAATCCTCTATACTGCAAGGGATGTAGAGTTCCTTGGCCAGGCCACACACCCCGCAATTTCTGGAATCTAAACAGTTTTCAGAATTCCTCTGTACTACAAGGGATCCAGCGTGCCTTGACCTGGCCACGAACCCATCGATTTCTGAAACCTAAACAGCTCTTCAGACATCTTCATTACTGCAAGGGATCCAGCATGCTTTGACCACGTCACGTACCCTCGATTTCTTGAACCCAAACAATTTTTTTCAGAAATCCTCTGTACTGCAAGGGATCCAGTGTGCCTAGATCAAGCCACGGATGCCATGATTTCTGGAACTTAAACAGTTCTTCAGAAATCATCTTTACTGCAAGTAATCCTGCGTGCCTTGGCTAGGTCAATGGAACTTGGATTTCTGGAACCTAAACAGTTCTTTAGAAATCCTCTGTGCTGCAAGGGATCCAGCATTCCTTCACCATGCCACGGACACCGCAGTTTCTGGAACCTAAACAGTTCTTCAGAAATCCTCTCTACTACAAGGGATCCAGTGTGCCTTCCCTGGGACACGGACCCCACAATTTCTGGAACCTAAACATTTCTTCAGAAATCTACCGTACTGCAAGGCATCCAGCAAGAATTGACCAAGCCACGGACCCTTCAATTTATGGAACCTAAACAGTTTTTTGGAAATCCACTGTACTGCAAGTGATCCAGCGAGCCTCGACCAGGCCACGGACCCCTCGATTTCTGGAACCTAAACAGCTTTTCAGAAATCATCTGTACTGCAAGGGAACCTGCATTCCTTGACCTGGCCGTGGACCCCACACTTTCTGGAACCTAAACAGCTTTTCAGAAATCCTCTGTACTGCAAAGGATCCAGCATGCCTTCTCCAGGCCACAGACCCCATGGTTCCTGGAACCTAAACAGTTCTTCAGAAATCCCCTGTACTGCAAGGGATCCAGTGTGCCTTGAACATTCCACATACCCCGTGATTTCTGGAACCTAAACAGTTCTTCAGGTATCCTGTGAACTACAAGGGATCCAGGGTGCCTTGACCAGGCCATGGACCCATTTATTTCTGGAACCCAAACAGTTCTTCAGAAATCCTCTGTACTGCAAGGGATCCAGTGTGCCTTGACCAGGCCAAGGACCCAGCAATTTCTGGAACCTAAAATGTTCTTTAGAAGTCCTCTGTACTACAAGGGATCCAGTGTACCCTGACCACTCCACACACCCCGTGATTTCTGGAACCTAAACCGCTCTTTAGAACTCTGCTGTACTGCAAGGGATCCAGCATGCCTTGACCAAACCACAGACGTCTCAATTAATGGAACCTAAACTGTTTTTCTGAAATCCGCTGTACTGCAAGGAATCCAGCTTGCCTTGAACAGGCCAAGGACCCCTAGATTTCTGGAACCTAAACAGTTTTTCAGAAATCCTCTAAACCACAAGGGATCCAGCATTGACCAGGCAACATTCCCCTAGATTTATGGAACCTAAGCAGCTTTTCAGAAATCTTCTGTACTGAAAGGGATCCAGTGTGCCTTGACCAGGCCACAGATCTCGTGATTTCTGTAACCTAAACAGTTCTTTAGAAATCCTCTGTACTGTAAGGGATCCAGCAAGCCTTAACTAGGCCATGGATGCCTCAGTTTCTGGGACCTAAACAGTTCTTCAGAAATCCTCTGTACTGAAACAGATCCAGTGTGCCTTGACCAAGCCATGGGCCCCGTGGTTTCTGGAACCTAAACTGTTCTTCAGAAATCCCCAGTACTGTAAGGGATCCAGCATGCCTTCACCAGGACATGGACGATGCGGTTTCTGGAACCTAATCAGTTCTTCAGAAATCCTCTGTGCTGCAAGGGATCCAGAGTGCCTTGACCAGGCCACAGATCTCGTGATTTCTGTAACCTAAACAGTTCTTCAGAAATTCTTTGTACTGCATTGTATCCAGTGTGCCTTCACCAGGCCACAGACGCCGCGATTTCAGGAACATAAGGATCCAGCATGCCTTGAGCAGGCCACAGACCCCTCAATTTCTGGAACCTAAACAATTTTTCAAAAATCCTCTCTACTGCATGGGATCCAGCATACCTTCACCAGAGCACAGACCCCATGGTTTCTTGACCTAAACAGTTCTTCAGAAATCCTCTGTATCGCACGGGATCCAGCATGCCTTGAGCAGGCAACATACCCCTAGATTTCTGGAATTTAAACAGTTTTTCAGAAATCCTCTCTAATGCAAGGGATCCAGTGTGCCTTGACCAGGCCAAGGAGCCCGCGATTTCTGGAACTTAAAAAGTTCTTCAGAAATCCTCTGTACTGCAAGGGACCCAGCATGCCTTGACCAAGCCTTGGACGCCGTGGTTTCTGGAACCTAAACAGTTCTTCAGAAGTCCTCTACATTGCAAGTGATACAGCATGCCTTCACCAGGCCATGCACAATGCAGTTTCTGGAACCTAAACAGTTCTTCAGAAATGCTCTATACTGCAAGGGATCCAGTGTGCCGTGACCAGGCCACTGACAACTCGATTTCTGTATCCTAAACTGTTTGTCAGGAATCCTCTGTACTGCAAGGGATCCAGTGTGCCTTGAACATTCCACATACCCCGTGATTTCTGGAACCTAAACAGTTCTTCAGGTATCCTGTGAACTACAAGGGATCCAGGGTGCCTTGACCAGGCCACGGACCCATTTATTTCTGGAACCCAAACAGTTCTTCAGAAATCCTCTGTACTGCAAGGGATCCAGTGTGCCTTGACCAGGCCAAGGACCCAGTGATTTCTGGAACCTAAAATGTTCTTTAGAAGTCCTCTGTACTACAAGGGATCCAGCGTACCCTGACCATTCCACACAACCCGTGATTTCTGGAACCTAAACCGCTCTTTAGAACTCTGCTGTACTGCAAGGGATCCAGCATGCCTTGACCAAACCACGGACGTCTCAATTAATGGAACCTAAACTGTTTTTCTGAAATCCGCTGTACTGCAAGGAATCCAGCTTGCCTTGAACAGGCCAAGGACCCCTAGATTTCTGGAACCTAAACAGTTTTTCAGAAATCCTCTAAACCACAAGGGATCCAGCATTGACCAGGCAACATTCCCCTAGATTTATGGAACCTAAGCAGCTTTTCAGAAATCTTCTGTACTGAAAGGGATCCAGTGTGCCTTGACCAGGCCACAGATCTCTTGATTTCTGTAACCTAAACAGTTCTTTAGAAATCCTCTGTACTGTAAGGGATCCAGCATGCCTTTACCAGGACATGGACGATGCGGTTTCTGGACCCTAATCAGTTCTTCAGAAATCCTCTGTACTGCACGGGATCCAGTGTGCCTTGACCAGGCTATGGACAACTCAGTTTCTGGAACCTAAACAGTTCTTCAGAAATCCTCTGTACTGAAAGGGATCCAGTGTGCCTTGACCAGGCTACAGATCTCGTGATTTCTGTAACCTAAACAGTTCTTAAGAAATCCACTGTACTGCATTGTATCCAGTGTGCCTTCAACAGGCCACAGACGCCACGATTTCAGGAAAATAAGGATCCAGCATGCCTTGAGCAGGCCACAGACCCCTCGATTTCTGGAACCTAAACAATTTTCCAAAAATCCTCTGCATGGGATCCAGCATGCCTTCACCAGAGCACAGACCCCATGGTTTCTTGACCTAAACAGTTCTTCAGAAATCCTCTGTATTGCATGGGATCCAGCATGCCTTGAGCAGGCAACAGACCCCTCAATTTCTGGAATTTAAACAGTTTTCCAGAAATCCTCTCTAATGCAAGGGATCCAGTGTGCCTTCACCAGGGCACAGACCCCTCAGTTTCTGAAACCTGAACTGTTCCTCAGAAATTCTCTGTACTGCAAGGTATAAAGCGTGCCTTCACCAGGCCATGGACACTATGGTTTCTGGAAACAAAACAGTTTTTCAGGAATCCTTTGTACTGCTAGGCATCCAGCTTGCCTTGACCAGGCCTCAGACCCCTTGATTTCTGGAACCTAAACAGCTTTTCACAAATTTTCTGTATTGCAAGGGATAAAGCATGGTTTGATCAGTCCATGGACACCACAGTTTCTGGAACCTAGACAGTTCTTCAGAAATCCTCTGTACAACAAGTGATCCAGGATGCCTTGACCAGACCATGGACCCCTAGATTTCTGGAACCTTAACAATTTTTCAGAAATCCTCTGAACTGCAAGTGATTCAGTGTGCCTTGACCAGGTTACAGACCCCTCAATTTCTGGAACCCAAACTGTATTTCAGAAATCCTCTGTACTGCAGGGGATCCAGCATGCCTAGACCAGGCCACAGATGCCGCGATTTCTGGAACCTAAACAATTCTCCAGAAATCCTCTGTACTGCACTGGATCCAGCATGCCTTGACCAGGCCACAGACCCCTCGATTAATGGAACCCAAATAGTTTTTGATAAATCCTCTGTACTGCAAGGGATCCAGTGTGACTTCACCATGGCAAAGGCACTCAGGTTCTGGAACCTAAAGAGTTCTTCAGAAATCCTCAGTACTGCAATTGATGCAGCATGCCTCAACCAGGCCATGGAGCCCACGGTTCCTGGAACCTAAACAGTTCTTTAGAAATTATCTGTACTGCAAGGGCTCCAGTGAGCCTCAACCAGGCCATGGACCCCAAACAGTTCTTCAGTAATACTCTGTACTGCAAGGGATCCAGTGTGCCTTAACTAGGCCATGGATGCCTTAATTTCTGGAACCTAAACAGTTCTTCAGAAATCTTCTGTACTGAAAGAGATCCAGTGTGCCTTGACCAGGCCATGGGCCCCGTGGTTTCTGGAACATAAACTTTTCTTCAGAAATCCTCTGTACTGTAAGGGATCCAACGTGCCTTCACCAGGCCATGGACAATGCAGTTTCTGGAACCTAATCAGTTCTTCAGAAATCCTCTGTACTGCAAGGGATCCAGTGTGCCTTGACCAGGCCATGGACAACTCAGTTTCTGGAACCTAAACTGTTCTTCAGAAATCCTCTGTACTGAAAGGGATCCAGTGTGCCTTGACCAGGCCACAGATCTCGCAATTTCTATAACCTAAACAGTTCATCCGAAATCCTCTGTACTGCAAGGTATCCAGCATGCCTTGACCAGGCAATGGACCCCTCCATTTCTGGAAACTGAAGAGTTTTTCAGAAATCCTCTGTACCGCACGAGATCCAGTATGCCTTGAGCAGGCCACAGACCTCTCGATTTCTGGAACCTAAACAGTTTTTCAAAAATCCCTCTCTACTGCATGGGATCCAGCATGCCTTCACCAGAGCACAGACCCCACGGTTTCCTGAACCTAAACAGTTCTTCAGAAATCCTCTGTACTGAACGGGATCCAGCATGCCTTGAGCAGGCAACAGACCCCTCGATTTCTGGAACTTAAACAGTTTTTCAGAAATCCTCTCTAATGCAAGGGATCCAGTGTGCCTTCACCAGGGCACAAACTCCGCAGTTTCTGGAACCTGAACCATTCCACAGAAATCCTCTGTACTGCAAGGGATAAAGCGTGCCTTCACCAGGCCATGGACACTGTGGTTTCTGGAAACAAAACAGTTTTTCAGGAATACTTTGTACTGCAAGGCAACCAGCGTGCCTTGACCAGGCCTCAGACCCCTTGATTTCTGGAACCTAAATAGCTTTTCACAAATTTTCTGTATTTCAAGGGATGCAGCATGCTTTGATCAGCCCATGGACCCCCGCAGTTTCTGGAACCTAAACAGTTCTTCCGAAATCCTCTGTACTGCAAGGGATGCGGCATGCCCTGACCCAGCCATGGACCCCACAGTTTGTGGAACCTAAACAGTTCTTTAGAAATCCTCTGTACTGCAAAGGATCCAGCATGCCTTGATCAGGCCATGGACCCCAAGGTTTCTGGAACCTAAACAGTTCTTCAGAAATCCTCTGTACTGCAAGGGATCCAGAGTGCCTTGACCAGGCCAAGGATGCCTCAGTTTCTGGAACCTAAACAGTTCTTCAGAAATCCACTGTACTGAAAGGGATCCAGCGTGCCTTCTCCAGGCCATGGACAATGCGGTTTCTGGAACCTAAACAGTTCTTGAGAAATCCTCTGTGCTGCAAGGTATCCAGCGTGCCTTGACCAGGCCATGGACACCTCAGTTTCTGGAACCTAAACAGTTCTTCAGAAATCTTCTGAACTAAAAGGGGTCCAGCGTGCCTTGACTAGGCCATGGACCCCGAAGTTTCTTCACCCTAAACAGTTCTTCAGAAATCCTCTCTACTGCAAGGGATCCAGCGTTCCTTCACCAGGCCCTGGATAATGCGGTTTCTGGAACCTAAGCAGTTCTTCAGAAATCCTCTGCACTGCAAGAGATCCAGTGTGCCTTCACCAGAGCAAAGACCTCACGGTTTCTAAAACCTACACAGTTCTTCAGACATCCTCTGTACTGCAAGGGATCCAGCATGCCTTGACCAGATTACAGACCCCTCAATTTTTGGAACCCAAACTGTTTTTCAGAAATCCCCTGTACTGCAAGGGATCCTGCATGCCTAAGCCAGGCCACGGACGCCGCGATTTCTGGAACTTAAACAGTCCTTCAGAAATGCTCTGTACTGCAAGGGATCCAGTCTGCCTTGACCAGACCACACACCTCGTGATTTCAGGAACTTAAACAGTTCCCCAGAAATCCTCTGTATTGCACTGCATCCAGCGTGCCTTTACCAGGCCACAGACCACTCGATTTCTGAAACCTAAACAGCTTTTCAGAAATCCTCTATACTGGAACAGATCCAGCATGCTTTCACCAGGTCACAGACCCCTCAATTTCTGGAACCCAAATAGTTTTTGATAAATCCTCTGTACTGCAGGGGATCCAGTGTGAATTCACCAAGGCAAAGGCACTCAGGTTCTGGAATCTAAAGAGTTCTTCAGAAGTCCTCAGTACTGCAAGGGATGCAGCATGCCTTGACCAGGCCATGGACCCCACGGTTCCTGGAACCTAAACAGTTCTTTAGAAATCCTCTGTACTGCAAGGGATCTAGCGAGCCTCAACCAGGCCTTGGTCCCTGTGTTTTCTGGAACCTAAACAGTTCTTCAGAAATCCTCTGTACTGTAAGGGATCCAGCGTGCCTTCACCAGGCCGTAGACAACTCAGTTTCTGAAACCTAAACAGTTCTTCAGAAATCCTCTGTACTGCAATGTATCCAGTGTGCCTTCACCAGGCCACGGATCCCGTGATTTCTGGAACATAAACAGTTCTTCAGAAATCCTCTATACCGCAAGGGATCTAGTGAGCTTCAACCAGGCCTAGGTCACCGTGATTTCTGGATCCTAAACGGTTCTTCAGAAATCCTCTGTACAGCAAGGGATCCAGCATGCCTTGACCAGGCAATGGACCCCGCTGTTTCTGGAAACTAAAGAGTTTTTTAGAAATCCTCTGTATCGTACGGGATCCAGCATGCCTTGAGCAGGCCACAGACCCCTTGATTTCTGGGACCTAAACAGTTTTTCAAAAATCCTCTCCACTGCGTGAGATCCACCATGCCTTCACCAGAGCACAGACCACGCGGTTTCTTGAACCTAAACAGTTCTTCAGAAATCCTCTGTACTGTAAGGTATCCGGTGTGCCTTGACCAGGCCATGGACCCCATAGTTTCTGGAACCTAAACAGTTTTTCCGAAATCCTCTGTACTGTAAGGGATCCTGGGTGCCTTCTCCAGGCGATGGACAATGTGGTTTCTGTAACCTAAACAGTTCTTCAGAAATCCTCTGTGCTGCAAGGGGTCCAAGCGTGCCTTGACCAGTCCATGGGTCCCATACTTTCTGGAACCTAAACAGTTCTTCAGAAATCCTCTGTATGTACGGGATCCAGTGTGCCTTCACAAGGCCATGGACAATGCGGTTTCTGGAACCCAAACAGTTCTTCAGAAATCCTCTGTACTGCAAGGTATCCAGCATGCATTGACCAGGTTACGGACCCCTTGATTTCTGGAACTCATCCTGTTTTTCCGAAATCCTCTGTACTGCAAGGGATCCTGCATGCCTAGACCAGGCCATGGACATGCAATTTCTGGAACTTAAACAGTTCTTCAGAAATCCTCTGTACTGCAAGGTATCCAGTTTGCCTTCACCAGGCCACACACCTCGCGATTTCTGGAATCTAAACCGTTCTTCAGAAATCCTCTGTACTGCACTGGATCCAGCGTGCCTTGACCAGGCCACAGACCACTCGATTTCTGAAACCTAAACAGCTTTTCAGAAATCCTCTATACTTCAAGGGCTCCAGAATGCTTAGCATCAGCTCATGGACCCCACGGTTTCTGGAACCTAGGCAGTTCTTCAGAAATCTTCTGTACAGCAAGTGATCCAGGATGCCTTGACCAAGCCATGAACCCCTAGATTTCTGGAACCTAAACAGCTTTTCATAAATCCTCTGTACTGCAAGTGATCCAGTGTGCCTTGACCAGGTCACAGGCCCCTCAATTTCTGAAATTTAAACAGCTTTTCAGAAACCCTCTGCACTGCAAGGGATGCAGTGTGCCTTAACCAGACCACAGACCCCTCAGATTCTGGAACCTAAACAGTTCTTCCCAAATCCTCTGTACTGCAAGGGATACGGTGTGCCCTGACCAGGCCATGGACCCCAAAGTTTGTGCAACCTAAGCAGTTCTTTAGAAATCCTCTGAACTGCAAGGGATCCAGCATGCCTTGATCAGGCCATGGACCCCGCGGTTTCTACAACCTAAACAGTTCATCCGAAATCCTCTGTGCTGCAAGAGATCCAGAGTGCCTTGACCTGGCCAAGGATGCCTCAGTTTCTGGAACCTAAACAGTTCTTCAGAAATCCGCTGTACTGAGAGGGATCCCATGAGCCTTGATCAAGCCATGGGCCCCATAGTTTCTGGAACAGAAACAGTTCTTCAGAAATCCTCTGTACTGTAAAGGATCCAGCGTGCCTTCTCCATGCCATGGATAATGTGGTTTATGGAACCTAAACAGTTCTTCAGAAATCCTCTGTGCTGCAAGGGATCCAGCGTGCCTTGACCAGGCCAGGGACACCTCAGTTTGTGGAACCTAAACAGTTCTTCAGATATCCTCTGTACTGAAAGGGGTCCAGCGTGCCTTGACCAGTCCATGGGTCCCATAGTTTCTGGAACCTAAACAGTTTTTCAGAAATCCTCTGTATGGACGGGATCCAGCGTGCCTTGACCAGGCCACAGACCCCTTGATTTCTGAAACCTAAGCAGCTTTACAGGAATCCTCTATACTGCAAGGTATCCTGCATGCTTTGATCAGCCCATGGACCCCTTGGTTTCTGGAACCAAGACAGTTCTTCAGAAATCCTCTGTATGTACTGGATCCAGCGTGCCTTCACCAGGCAATGGACAATACGGTTTCTGGAACCTAAACAGTTCCTCAGAAATCCTCTGTACTGCAAGGGATCCAGCGTGCCTTCAGCAGAGCAAAGACCCCGTGGTTTCTGAAACCTTAACAGTTCTTCAGACATCCTCTGTACTGCAAGGGATCCAGCATTCCTTGACCAGGTTATGGACCCCTTCATTTCTGGAACCCAAACAGTTTTTCAGAAATCCTCTGTACTGCAAGGGATACAGTTTGCCTTGACCAGGCCACACACCCTGCGATTTCTGGAATCTAAACTGTTCTTAAGAAATCCTCTGTACTGTACTGGATCCAGCGTGCTTGGACCAGGCCACGGACCCCTTGATTTCTGTAAACTAAACAGTTCTTTAGAAATCCTCTGTATTGCAAGTATCCAGCATGCCTTGACCAGGCCACGGACCCCTTGATTTCTGGAACCTAAACAGTTTCTCAGAAATCCTCTGTACCACAAGTGATCTAGCGTGCCTTGACCAGACCAAGGACCTCGCAATTTCTGGAACCTAAAAAGCTTTTTAGAAATCTTCTGTACTGCAAGGGATCCAGCGTTCCTTGTCGAAGCCATGGACCCCATGATTTCTGGAACCTAAACGGCTTTTCAGAAATCCTCTATACTGCAAGGGATGTAGAGTTCCTTGACCAGGCCACACACCCCGCAATTTCTGGAATCTAAACAGCTTTTCAGAATTCCTCTGTACTACAGGGGATGCAGCGTGCATTGATCAGGCTCGGACCCCAAGATGTCTGGAACCTAATCACCTTTTCAGAAATCCTCTGTACTACAAGGGATCCAGCGTGCCTTGACCTGGCCATGAACCTGTCGATTTCTGAAACCTAAACAGCTCTTCAGACATCCTCATTACTGCAAGGGATCCAGCATGCCTTGACCAGGTCAAGTACCCTCGATTTCTCGAACCCAAACAGTTTTTTTCAGATATCCTCTGTATTGCAAGGGATCCAGTGTGCCTAGACCAAGCCACAGATGCCGTGATTTCTGGAACTTAAACAGTTCTTCAGAAATCATCTTTACTGCAAGTAATCCTGCGTGCCTTGGCTAGGTCAATGGACCCGTGATTTCTGGAACCTAAACAGTTCTTCAGATATCCTCTGTACTGCAAGGGATCCAGCATTCCTTCAACAGGCCATGGACACCACAGTATCTGGAAGCTAAACAGTTCTTCAGAAATCCTCTCTACTGCAAGGGATCCATTGTGCCTTCCCCGGGACACAGAGCCCACAGTTTCTGTAACCTAAACAGTTCTTCAGAAATCCTCCGTACTGCAAGGGATCCAGTGTGCCTTCACCAGGCCACAGACAATGCGGTTTCTGGAACCTAATCAGTTCTTCAGAAATCCTCTGTACTGCAAGGGATCCAGCGTGCCTTGACCAGGCCATGTACAACTCAGTTTCTGGAACCTAAACAGTTCTTCAGAAATCCTCTGTACTGCAAGGGATCCAGTGTGCCTTGACCAGGCCACAGATCTCACGATTTCTGTAACCTAAACAATTCTTCAGAAATCCTCTGTACTGCAATGTATCCAGTGTGCCTACACCAGGCCATGGACGCCTCGATTTCTGGAAACAAAACAGCTTTTCAGAAATCCTCTGTATCGCACGGGATCCAGCATGCCTTGAGCAGGCAACTGACCCCTCGATTTCTGGAACCTAAACAGCTTTTCAGAAATCCTCTCTAATGCAAGGGATCCACTGTGCCTTCATCAGGGCACAGACCCCGCAGTTTCTGGAACCTGAACTGTTCCTCAGAAATTCTCTGTACTGCAAGGTATAAAGCGTGCCTTCACCAGGCCATGGACACTGTGGTTTCTGGAAACAAAACAGTTTTTCAGGAATCCTTTGTACTGCAAGCCATTCAGCTTGCCTTGACTAGGCCACAGATCCCTCGTTTTCTAGAACCTAAACAGTTTTTTAGGAATCCTCTGTTCTGTAAGGGATCCAGCATGCCTTGACCAGGCCTCAGACACCTTGATTTTTGGAACCTAAACAGTTTTTCACAAATTTTCTGTATTGCTAGGGATCCAGCATGCTTTGATCAGCCCATGGACCCCACAGTTTCTGGAACCTAGACAGTTCTTCAGAAATCCTCTGTACAACAAGTGATCCAGGATGCCTTGACCAGACCATGGACCCTTAGATTTCTGGAACCTAAACAGTTTTTCAGAAATCCTCTGTACTGCAAGTGATTCAGTGTGCCTTGACCAGGTTACAGACCCTCAATTTCTTGAACCCAAACTGTTTTTCAGAAATCCTCTGTACTGCAGGGATCCAGCATGCCTGACCAGGCCATGGACGCCGCGTTTTCTGGAACATAAACAGTTTTTCAGAAATCCTCTGTACTGCAAGGGATCCAGTTTGCCTTGACCAGGCCACACACCCTGTGATTTCTGGAACCTAAACAGTTCTCCAGAAATCCTCTGTACTGCACTGGATCCAGCGTGCCTTGACCAGGCCACAGACCGCTCGATTTCTGGAACCCAAATAGTTTTTGATAAATCCTGTGTACTGCATGGGATCCATTGTGCCTTCACCAAGGCAAAGGCACCCAGGTTCTGGAAGCTAAACAGTTCTTCAGAAATCCTCTCTACTGTAATTGATGCAGTATGCCTCAACCAGTCCATGGACCCCATGATTCCTCTAACCTAAACAGTTCTACAGAAATCCTATGTACTGCAAGGGATACAGCGAGCCTCAACCAGGCCATAGACCCTAAACAGTTCTTCAGAAATCCTCTGTTCTGCAAGGGATCCAGTGTGCCTTAACTAGGCCATGGATGCCTTAATTTCTGGAACCTAAACAGTTCTTCAGAAATCTTCTGTACTGAAAGAGACCCAGTGTGCCTTGACCAGGCCATGGGCCCCGTGGTTTCTGGAACCTAAATTGTTTTTCAGAAATCCTCTGTACTGCAAGGTATCCAGTTTGCCTTCACCAGACCACACACCTCGCGATTTCTGGAATCTAAACTGTTCTTCAGAAATCCTCTGAACTACACTGGATCCAGCGTGCCTTGACCAGGCCACAGACCTCTCGATTTCTGAAACCTAAACAGCTTTTCAGAAATCCTCTATACTGCAAGGGGTCCAGCATGCTTAGCATCAGCTCATGGACCCCACGGATTCTGGAACCTAGGCAGTTCTTCAGAAATCTTCTGTACAGCAAGTGATCCAGGATGCCTTGACCAAGCCATGGACCCCTAGATTTCTGGAACCTAAACAGCTTTTCATAAATCCTCTGTACTGCAAGTGATCCAGTGTGCCTTGACCAGGTCTCAGACCCCTCAATTTCTGAAATTTAAACAGCTTTTCAGAAATCCTCTATACTGCAAGGGATCCAACATGCCTTTACCAGGTCAAGGACCCCTCAATTTCTGGAACCCAAATAGTTTTTCACAAACCCTCTGCACTGCAAGGGATGTAGTGTGCCTTAACCAGACCACAGACCCCTCAGATTCTGGAACCTAAACAGTTCTTCCCAATCCTCTGTACTGCAAGGGATATGGTGTGCCCGATCAGGCCATAGACCCCAAAGTTTGTGCAACCCAAGCAGTTCTTTAGAAATCCTCTGAACTGCAAGGGATCCAGCATGCCTTGATCAGGCCATGGACCCCGCGGTTTCTACAACCTAAACAGTTTATCCTAAATCCTCTGTGCTGCAAGGGATCCAGAGTGCCTTGACCTGGCCAAGGATGCCTCAGTTTCTGGAACCTAAACAGTTCTTCAGAAATCCTCTCTACTGCAAGGGATCCAGTGTGCCTTCCCCGGGACACAGAGCCCACAGTTTCTGGAACCTAAACAGTTCTTCAGAAATCCTCCGTACTGCAAGGGATCCAGTGTGCCTTCACCAGGCGACAGACAATGCAGTTTCTGGAACCTAATCAGTTCTTCAGAAATCCTCTGTACTGCAAGGGATCCAGCGTGCCTTGACCAGGCCATGTACAACTCAGTTTCTGGAACCTAAACAGTTCTTCAGAAATCCTCTGTACTGCAAGGGATCCAGTGTGCCTTGACCAGGCCACAGATCTCACGATTTCTGTAACCTAAACAATTCTTCAGAAATCCTCTGTACTGCAATGTATCCAGTGTGCCTACACCAGGCCATGGACGCCGCGATTTCTGGAAACAAAACAGCTTTTCAGAAATCCTCTGTATCGCACGGGATCCAGCATGCCTTGAGCAGGCAACTGACCCCTCGATTTCTGGAACCTAAACAGCTTTTCAGAAATCCTCTCTAATGCAAGGGATCCACTGTGCCTTCATCAGAGCACAGACCCGCAGTTTCTGAACCTGAACTGTTCCTCAGAAATTCTCTGTACTGCAAGGTATAGTTGCCTTCACCAGGCCATGGACACTGTGGTTTCTGGAAACAAAACAGTTTTCAGGAATCCTTTGTACTGCAAGCATTCAGCTTGCCTTGACTAGGCCACAGATCCCTCGTTTTCTAGAACCTAAACAGTTTTTAGGAATCCTCTGTTCTGTAAGGATCCAGCATGCTTTGACCAGGCCCTCAGACACCTTGATTTTTGGAACCTAAACAGTTTCACAATTTTTCTGTATTAGGGATCCAGCATGCTTGATCAGCCCATGGACCCCACAGTTTCTGGAACCTAGACAGTTCTTCAGAAATCCTCTGTACAACAAGTGATCCAGGATGCCTTGACCAGGCCATGGACCCTTAGATTTCTGGAACCTAAACAGTTTTTCAGAAATCCTCTGTACTGCAAGTGATTCAGTGTGCCTTGACCAGGTTACAGACCCCTCAATTTCTTGAACCCAAACTGTTTTTCAGAAATCCTCTGTACTGCAGGGGATCCAGCATGCCTAGACCAGGCCATGGACGCCGCGTTTTCTGGAACATAAACAGTTTTTCAGAAATCCTCTGTACTGCAAGGGATCCAGTTTGCCTTGACTAGGCCACACACCCTGTGATTTCTGGAACCTAAACAGTTCTCCAGAAATCCTCTGTACTGCACTGGATCCAGCGTGCCTTGACCAGGCCACAGACCGCTCGATTTCTGGAACCCAAATAGTTTTTGATAAATCCTGTGTACTGCATGGGATCCATTGTGCCTTCACCAAGGCAAAGGCACCAGGTTCTGGAACCTAAAGAGTTCTTCAGAAATCCTCTCTACTGTAATTGATGCAGTATGCCTCAACCAGTCCATGGACCCCATGATTCCTCTAACCTAAACAGTTCTATAGAAATCCTATGTACTGCAAGGGATACAGCGAGCCTCAACCGGGCCATGGACCCCAAACAGTTCTTCAGAAATCCTCTGTTCTGCAAGGGATCCAGTGTGCCTTAACTAGGCCATGGATGCCTTAATTTCTGGAACCTAAACAGTTCTTCAGAAATCTTCTGTACTGAAAGAGACCCAGTGTGCCTTGACCAGGCCATGGGCCCCGTGGTTTCTGGAACCTAAATTGTTCTTCAGAAATCCTCTGTACTATAAGGGATCCAACGTGCCTTCACCAGGCCATGGACAGTGCGGTTTCTGGTACCTAATCAGTTCTTCAGAAATCCTCTGTACTGCAAGGGATCCAGCGTGCCTTGACCAGGCCATGGACAACCCAGTTTCTGGAACCTAAACTGCTCTTCAGAAATCCTCTGTACTGAAAGGAATCCAGTGTGCCTTGACCAGGCCACAGATTTAGCAATTTCTGTAACCTAAAGAGTTCTTCAGAAATCCTCTGTACTGCAAGGGATCCTGCATGCCTAGACCAGGCCATGGACATGCAATTTCTGGAACTTAAACAGTTCTTCAGAAATCCTCTGTACTGCAAGGTATCCAGTTTGCCTTCACCAGGCCACACACCTCGCGATTTCTGGAATCTAAACTGTTCTTCAGAAATCCTCTGTACTACACTGGATCCAGCGTGCCTTGACCAGGCCACAGACCGCTCAATTTCTGAAACCTAAACAGCTTTTCAGAAATCCTCTATACTGCAAGGGGTCCAGCATGCTTAGCATCAGCTCATGGACCCCACGGTTTCTGGAACCTAGGCAGTTCTTCAGAAATCTTCTGTACAGCAAGTGATCCAGGATGCCTTGACCAAGCCATGGACCCCTAGATTTCTGGAACCTAAACAGCTTTTCATAAATCCTCTGTACTGCAAGTGATCAAGTGTGCCTTGACCAGGTCTCAGACCCCTCAATTTCTGAAATTTGAACAGCTTTTCAGAAATCCTCTATACTGCAAGGGATCCAACATGCCTTTACCAGGTCAAGGACCCCTCGATTTCTGGAACCCAAATAGTTTTCAGAAACCTCTGCACTGCATGGGATGCAGTGTGTCTTAACCAGACCACAGACCCTCAGATTCTGGAACCCAAACAGTTCTTCCCAAATCCTCTGTACTGCAAGGATACGTGTGCCTGACCAGGCCATGGACCCCAAAGTTTGTGCAACCTAAGCAGTTCTTTAGAAATCCTCTGAACTGCAAGGGATCCAGCATGCCTTGATCAGGCCATGGACCCCGCGGTTTCTACAACCTAAACAGTTCATCCTAAATCCTCTGTGCTGCAAGGGATCCAGAGTGCCTTGACCTGGCCAAGGATGCCTCAGTTTCTGGAACCTAAACAGTTCTTCCGAAATCCACTGTACTGAGGGGTCCCTTGTGCTCCTGACCAGGCCATGGGTCCCTAGTTTCTGGAACCAAACAGTTCTTCAGAAATCCTCTGTACTGTAAAGGATCCAGCGTGCCTTCTCCATGCCATGGATAATCCGGTTTCTGGAACCTAAACAGTTCTTCAGAAATCCTCTGTGCTGCAAGGGATCCAGCGTGCCTTGACCAGGCCAGGGACACCTCAGTTTGGAACCTAAACAGATTCTTCAGATATCCTCTGTACTGAAAGGGGTCCAGCGTGCCTTTGACCAGTCCATGGGTCCCATAGTTTCTGGAACTAAACAGTTTTCAGAAATCCTCTGTATGGACGGATCCAGCGTGCCTGACCAGGCCACAGACCCCTTGATTTCTGGAAACCCACAGCGCTTTTCAGGAATCTTTCTATACTGCAAGGATCCTGCATGCTTTGATCAGCCCATGGACCCCTTGGTTTCTGGAACCAAGACAGTTCTTCTGAAATCCTCTGTATGTACGGGATCCAGCGTTGCTTCACCAGGCAATGGACAATGTGGTTTCTGGAACCTAAACAGTTCTTCAGAAATCCTCTGTACTGCAAGGGATCCAGCGTGCCTTCAGCAGAGCAAAGACCTCATGGTTTCTGAAACCTTCACAGTTCTTCAGACATCCTCTGTACTGCAAGGGATCCAGCATTCCTTGACCAGGTTATGGACCCCTTCATTTCTGGAACCCAAACTGTTTTTCAGAAATCCTCTGTACTGGAAGGATCCTGCATGCTTAGACCAGGCCACTGACATCACGATTTCTGGAACTAAAACAGTTCTTCAGAAATCCTCTTGTGCTGCAAGGATACAGTTTGCCTTGACCAGGCCACACACCCTGTGATTTTGGAATCTAAACTGTTCTTAAGAAATCCTCTGTACTGTACTGGATCCAGCGTGCTTGGACCAGGCCACAGACCCCTTGATTTCTGTAACCCAAACCGTTCTTCAGAAATTCTCTGTACTGCAAGGGATCCAGCGTGCCTTGACCAGGCCACACACCCCATGATTTCTGGAACCTAAACAGTTCTTTAGAAATCCTCTGTATTGCAAGTATCCAGCATGCCTTGACCAGGCCAAGGACCCCTTGATTTCTGGAACCTAAACAGTTTCTCAGAAATCCTCTGTACCACAAGTGATCTAGCGTGCCTTGACCAGGCCAAGGACCTCGCAATTTCTGGAACCTAAAAAGCTTTTTAGAAATCCTCTGTACTGCAAGGGATCCAGCGTTCCTTGACGAAGCCATGGACCCCATGATTTCTGGAACCTAAACGGCTTTTCAGAAATCCTCTATACTGCAAGGGATGTAGAGTTCCTTGACCAGGCCACACACCCTGCAACTTCTGGAATCTAAACAGCTTTTCAGAATTCCACTGTACTACAAGGGAGGCAGCATGCATTGACCAGGCTCGGACCCCTAGATGTCTGGAACCTAATCACCTTTTCAGAAATCCTCTGTAATACAAGGAATCCAGCGTGCCTTGGCCTGGCCACAAATCCGTCGATTTCTGAAACCTAAACAGCTCTTCAGACATCCTCATTACTGCAAGGGATCCAGCATGCCTTGACCAGGTCAAGTACCCTCGATTTCTCGAACCCAAACAGTTTTTTTCAGAAATCCTCTGTACTGCAAGGGATCCAGTGTGCCTAGACCAAGCCACAGATGCCGTGATTTCCGGAACTTAAACAGTTCTTCAGAAATCATCTTTACTGCAAGTAATCCTGCGTGCCTTGGCTAGGTCAATGGACCCCGTGATTTCTGGAACCTAAACAGTTCTTCAGAAATCCTCTGTACTGCAAGGGATCTAGCATTTCTTCAACAGGCCATGGACACCGCAGATTCTGGAACCTAAACAGTTCTTCAGAAATCCTCTCTACTGCAAGGGATCCAGTGTGCCTTCCCCGGGACACAGAGCCCACAGTTTCTGGAACCTAAACAGTTCTTCAGAAATCCTCCGTACTGCAAGGGATCCAGTGTGCCTTCACCAGGCGACAGACAATGCAGTTTCTGGAACCTAATCAGTTCTTCAGAAATCCTCTGTACTGCAAGGGATCCAGCGTGCCTTGACCAGGCCATGTACAACTCAGTTTCTGGAACCTAAACAGTTCTTCAGAAATCCTCTGTACTGAAAGGGATCCAGTGTGCCTTGACCAGGCCACAGATCTCACGATTTCTGTAACCTAAACAATTCTTCAGAAATCCTCTGTACTGCAATGTATCCAGTGTGCCTACACCAGGCCACGGATGCCGCGATTTCTGGAAACAAAACAGTTTTTCAGAAATCCTCTGTATCGCACGGGATCCAGCATGCCTTGAGCAGGCAACAGACCCCTCGATTTCTGGAACCTAAACAGCTTTTCAGAAATCCTCTCTAATGCAAAGGGATCCAGTGTGCCTTCATCAGGGCACAGACCCCGCAGTTTCTTGAACCTGAACTGTTCCTCAGAAAATTCTCTGTACTGCAAAGTTAAAGCGTGCCTTCACCAGGCCATGGACACTGTGGTTTCTGAAACAAAACAGTTTTCAGAAATCCTCTGTATCGCACGGGATCCAGCATGCCTTGAGCAGGCAACAGACCCCTCGATTTCTGGAACCTAAACAGCTTTTCAGAAATCCTCTCTAATGCAAGGGATCCACTGTGCCTTCATCAGGGCACAGACCCCGCAGTTTCTGGAACCTGAACTGTTCCTCAGAAATTCTCTGTACTGCAAGGTAAAAGCGTGCCTTCACCAGGCCATGGACACTGTGGTTTCTGGAAACAAAACAGTTTTTCAGGAATCCTTTGTACTGCAAGGCATTCAGCTTGCCTTGACTAGGCCACAGATCCCTCGATTTCTAGAACCTAAACAGTTTTTCAGGAATCCTCTGTTCTGTAAGGGATCCAGCATGCCTTGACCAGGCCTCAGACACCTTGATTTCTGGAACCTAAACAGCTTTTCACAAATTTTCTGTATTGCTAGGGATCCAGCATGCTTTGATCAGCCCATGGACCCCACAGTTTCTGGAACCTAGACAGTTCTTCAGAAATCCTCTGTACAACAAGTGATCCAGGATGCCTTGACCAGGCCATGGACCCTTAGATTTCTGGAACCTAAACAGTTTTTCAGAAATCCTCTGTACTGCAAGTGATTCAGTGTGCCTTGACCAGGTTACAGACCCCTCAATTTCTTGAACCCAAACTGTTTTCAGAAATCCTCTGTACTGCAGGGGATCCAGCATGCTAGACCAGGCCGTGGACGCCGCGTTTTCTGGAACATAAACAGTTTTTCAGAAATTCTCTGTACTGCAAGGGATCCAGTTTGCCTTGACCAGGCCACACACCCTGTGATTTCTGGAACCTAAACAGTTCTCCAGAAATCCTCTGTACTGCACTGGATCCAGCGTGCCTTGACCAGGCCACAGACCGCTTGATTTCTGGAACCCAAATAGTTTTTGATAAATCCTGTGTACTGCATGGGATCCATTGTGCCTTCACCAAGGCAAAGGCACCCAGGTTCTGGAACCTAAAGAGTTCTTCAGAAATCCTCTCTACTGTAATTGATGCAGTATGCCTCAACCAGTCCATGGACCCCATGATTCCTCTAATTAAACAGTTCTATAGAAATCCTATGTACTGCAAGGGATACAGCGAGCCTCAACCGGGCCATAGACCCCAAACAGTTCTTCAGAAACCTTCTGTTCTGCAAGGGATCCAGTGTGCCTTAACTAGGCCATGGATGCCTTAATTTCTGGAACCTAAACAGTTCTTCAGAAATCTTCTGTACTGAAAGAGACCCAGTGTGCCTTGACCAGGCCATGGGCCCCGTGGTTTCTGGAACCTAAATTGTTCTTCTGAAATCCTCTGTACTATAAGGATCCAATGTGCCTCACCAGGCCATGGACAGTGCGGTTTCTGGTACCTAATCAGTTCTTCAGAAATCCTCTGTACTGCAAGGGATCCAGCGTGCCTTGACCAGGCCATGGACAACCCAGTTTCTGGAACCTAAACTGCTCTTCAGAAATCCTCTGTACTGAAAGGAATCCAGTGTGCCTTGACCAGGCCACAGATTAGAATTTCTGTAACCTAAAGAGTTCTTCAGAAATCCTCTGTACTGCAAGGGATCCTGCATGCCTAGATCAGGCCATGGACATGCAATTTCTGGAACTTAAACAGTTCTTCAGAAATCCTCTGTACTGCAAGGTATCCAGTTTGCCTTCACCAGGCCACACACCTCGCGATTTCTGGAATCTAAACTGTTCTTCAGAAATCCTCTGTACTACACTGATCCAGCATGCCTTGACCAGGCCACAGACCGCCAATTTCTGAAACCTAAACAGCTTTTCAGAAATCCTCATACTGCAAGGGGTCCAGCATGCTTAGCATCAGCTCATGGACCCCACGGTTCTTGGAACCTAGGCAGTTCTTCAGAAATCTTCTGTACAGCAAGTGATCCAGGATGCCTTGACCAAGCCATGGACCCCTAGATTTCTGGAACCTAAACAGCTTTTCATAAATCCTCTGTACTGCAAGTGATCCAGTGTGCCTTGAACAGGTCTCAGACCCCTCAATTTCTGAAATTTAAACAGCTTTTCAGAAATCCTCTATACTGCAAGGGATCCAACATGCCTTTACCAGGTCAAGGACCCCTCGATTTCTGGAACCCAAATAGTTTTTCAGAAACCCTCTGCACTGCATGGGATGCAGTGTGCCTTAACCAGACCACAGACCCCTCAGATTCTGGAACCTAAACAGTTCTTCCCAAATCCTCTGTACTGCAAGGGATACGGTGTGCCCTGACCAGGCCATGGACCCCAAAGTTTGTGCAACCTAAGCAGTTCTTTAGAAATCCTCTGAACTGCAAGGGATCCAGCATGCCTTGATCAGGCCATGGACCCTGCGGTTTCTACAACCTAAACAGTTTATCCTAAATCCTCTGTGCTGCAAGGGATCCAGAGTGCCTTGACCTAGCCAAGGATGCCTCAGTTTCTGGAACCTAAACAGTTCTTCAGAAATCCACTGTACTGAGAGGGATCCCATGTGCCTTGACCAGGCCATGGGCCCCATAGTTTCTGGAACCGAAACAGTTCTTCAGAAATCCTCTGTACTGTAAAGGATCCAGCGTGCCTTCTCCATGCCATGGATAATGCGGTTTCTGGAACCTAAACAGTTCTTCAGAAATCCTCTGTGCTGCAAGGGATCCAGTGTGCCTTGACCAGCCAGGGACACCTCAGTTTGTGGAACCTAAACAGATCTTCAGAAATCCTCTGTACTGAAAGGGGTCCAGCGTGCCTTGACCAGTCCATGGGTCCCATAGTTTCTGGAACTAAACAGTTTTTCAGAAATCCTCTGTATGGACGGGATCCAGCGTGCCTTGACCAGGCCACAGACCCCTTGATTTCTGAAACCTAAGCAGCTTTTCAGGAATCCTCTATACTGCAAGGGATCCTGCATGCTTTGATCAGCCCATGGACCCCTTGGTTTCTGGAACCAAGACAGTTCTTCAGAAATCCTCTGTATGTACGGGATCCAGCATGCCTTCACCAGGCAATGGACAATGCGGTTTCTGGAACCTAAACAGTTCTTCAGAAATCCTCTGTACTGCAAGGGATCCAGCGTGCCTTCAGCAGAGCAAAGACCCCATGGTTTCTGAAACCTTCACAGTTCTTCAGAAATCCTCTGTACTGCAAGGGATCCAGCATTCCTTGACCAGGTTATGGACCCCTTCATTTCTGGAACCCAAATCAGCTCTTCAGACATCCTCATTACTGCAAGGGATCCAGCATGCCTTGACCAGGTCAAGTACCCTCGATTTCTCGAACCCAAACAGTTTTTTTCAGGAATCCTCTGTACTGCAAGGGATCCAGTGTGCCTAGACCAAGCCACAGATGCCGTGATTTCCGGAACTTAAACAGTTCTTCAGAAATCATCTTTACTGCAAGTAATCCTGCGTGCCTTGGCTAGGTCAATGGACCCCGTGATTTCTGGAACCTAAACAGTTCTTCAGAAATCCTCTGTACTGCAAGGGATCCAGCATTCCTTCAACAGGCCATGGACACCGCAGTTTCTGGAACCTAAACAGTTCTTCAGAAATCCTCTCTACTGCAAGGGATCCAGTGTGCCTTCCCCGGGACACAGAGCCCACAGTTTCTGGAACCTAAACAGTTCTTCAGAAATCCTCCGTACTGCAAGGGATCCAGTGTGCCTTCACCAGGCGACAGACAATGCAGTTTCTGGAACCTAATCAGTTCTTCAGAAATCCTCTGTACTGCAAGGATCCAGTGCCTTGACCAGGCCATGTACAACTCAGTTTCTGGAACCTAAACAGTTCTTCAGAAATCCTCTGTACTGAAAGGGATCCAGTGTGCCTTGACCAGGCCACAGATCTCACGATTTCTGTAACTCAAACAATTCTTCAGAAATCCTCTGTACTGCAATGTATCCAGTGTGCCTACACCAGGCCACGGATGCCGCGATTTCTGGAAACAAAACAGTTTTTCAGAAATCCTCTGTATCGTACGGGATCCAGCATGCCTTGAGCAGGCAACAGACCCCTCGATTTCTGGAACCTAAACAGCTTTTCAGAAATCCTCTCTAATGCAAGGGATCCAGTGTGCCTTCATCAGGACACAGACCCCGCAGTTTCTTGAACCTGAACTGTTCCTCAGAAAATTCTCTGTACTGCAAGGTATAAAGCGTGCCTTCACCAGGCCATGGACACTGTGGTTTCTGGAAACAAAACAGTTTTTCAGAAATCCTCTGTATCGCACGGGATCCAGCATGCCTTGAGCAGGCAACAGACCCCTCGATTTCTGGAACCTAAACAGCATTTCAGAAATCCTCTCTAATGCAAGGGATCCACTGTGCCTTCATCAGGGCACAGACCCCGCAGTTTCTGGAACCTGAACTGTTCCTCAGAAATTCTCTGTACTGCAAGGTATAAAGCGTGCCTTCACCAGGCCATGGACACTGTGGTTTCTGGAAACAAAACAGTTTTTCAGGAATCCTTTGTACTGCAAGGCATTCAGCTTGCCTTGACTATGCCACAGATCCCTCGATTTCTAGAACCTAAACAGTTTTTCAGGAATCCTCTGTTCTGTAAGGGATCCAGCATGCCTTGACCAGGCCTCAGACACCTTGATTTCTGGAACCTAAACAGCTTTTCACAAATTTTCTGTATTGCTAGGGATCCAGCATGCTTTGATCAGCCCATGGACCCCACAGTTTCTGGAACCTAGACAGTTCTTCAGAAATCCTCTGTACAACAAGTGATCCAGGATGCCTTGACCAGGCCATGGACCCTTAGATTTCTGGAACCTAAACAGTTTTTCAGAAATCCTCTGTACTGCAAGTGATTCAGTGTGCCTTGACCAGGTTACAGACCCCTCAATTTCTTGAACCCAAACTGTTTTTCAGAAATCCTCTGTACTGCAGGGGATCCAGCATGCCTAGACCAGGCCATGGATGCCGCGTTTTCTGGAACATAAACAGTTTTTCAGAAATCCTCTGTACTGCAAGGGATCCAGTTTGCCTTGACCAGGCCACACACCCTGTGATTTCTGGAACCTAAACAGTTCTCCAGAAATCCTCTGTACTGCACTGGATCCAGCGTGCCTTGACCAGGCCACAGACCGCTCGATTTCTGGAACCCAAATAGTTTTTGATAAATCCTGTGTACTGCATGGGATCCATTGTGCCTTCACCAAGGCAAAGGCACCCAGGTTCTGGAACCTAAAGAGTTCTTCAGAAATCCTCTCTACTGTAATTGATGCAGTATGCCTCAACCAGTCCATGGACCCCATGATTCCTCTAACCTAAACAGTTCTATAGAAATCCTCTGTACTGCAAGGGATACAGCGAGCCTCAACCGGGCCATGGACCCCAAACAGTTCTTCAGAAATCCTCTGTTCTGCAAGGGATCCAGTGTGCCTTAACTAGGCCATGGATACCTTAATTTCTGGAACCTAAACAGTTCTTCAGAAATCTTCTGCACTGAAAGAGACCCAGTGTGCCTTGACCAGGCCATGGGCCCTGTGGTTTCTGGAACATAAACTGTTCTTCAGAAACCCTCTGTACTATAAGGGATCCAACGTGCCTTCACCAGGCCATGGACAGTGCGGTTTCTGGTACCTAATCAGTTCTTCAGAAATCCTCTGTACTGCAAGGGATCCAGCGTGCCTTGACCAGACCATGGACAACCCAGTTTCTGGAACCTAAACTGCTCTTCAGAAATCCTCTGTACTGAAAGGGATCCTGCATGCCTAGACCAGGCCATGGACATGCAATTTCTGGAACTTAAACTGTTCTTCAGAAATCCTCTGTACTGCAAGGTATCCAGTTTGCATTCACCAGGCCACACACCTCGCGATTTCTGGAATCTAAACTGTTCTTCAGAAATCCTCTGTACTACACTGGATCCAGCGTGCCTTGACCAGGCCACAGACCGCTCAATTTCTGAAACCTAAACAGCTTTTCAGAAATCCTCTATACTGCAAGGGGTCCAGCATGCTTAGCATCAGCTCATGGACCCCACGGTTTCTGGAACCTAGGCAGTTCTTCAGAAATCTTCTGTACAGCAAGTGATCCAGGATGCCTGACCAAGCCATGGACCCCAGATTTCTGGAACCTAAACAGCTTTTCATAAATCCTCTGTACTGCAAGTGATCAAGTGTGCCTTGACCAGGTCTCAGACCCCTCAATTTCTGAAATTTAAACAGCTTTTCAGAAATCCTCTATACTGCAAGGGATCCAACATGCCTTTACCAGGTCAAGGACCCCTCGATTTCTGGAACCCAAATAGTTTTTCAGAAACCCTCTGCACTGCAAGGGATGCAGTGTGCCTTAACCAGACCACAGACCCCTCAGATTCTGGAACCTAAACAGTTCTTCCCAAATCCTCTGTACTGCAAGGGATACGGTGTGCCCTGACCAGGCCATGGACCCCAAAGTTTGTGCTACTTGAGCAGTTCTTTAGAAATCCTCTGAACTGCAAGGGATCCAGCATGCCTTGATCAGGCCATGGACCCCGCGGTTTCTACAACCTAAACAGTTCATCCTAAATCCTCTGTGCAGCAAGGGATCCAGAGTGCCTTGACCTGGCCAAGGATGCCTCAGTTTCTGGAACCTAAACAGTTCTTCAGAAATCCACTGTACTGAGAGGGATCCCATGTGCCTTGACCAGGCCATGGGTCCCATAGTTTCTGGAATCGAAACAGTTCTTCAGAAATCCTCTGTACTGTAAAGGATCCAGCGTGCCTTCTCCATGCCATGGATAATGCGGTTTCTGGAACCTAAACAGTTCTTCAGAAATCCTCTGTGCTGCAAGGGATCCAGCGTGCCTTGACCAGGCCAGGGACACCTCAGTTTGTGGAACCTAAACAGTTCTTCAGAAATCCTCTGTACTGAAAGGGGTCCAGCGTGCCTTGACCAGTCCATGGGTCCCATAGTTTCTGGAACTAAACAGTTTTTCAGAAATCCTCTGTATGGACGGGATCCAGCGTGCCTTGACCAGGCCACAGACCCCTTGATTTCTGAAACCTAAGCAGCTTTTCAGGAATCCTCTATACTGCAAGGGATCCTGCATGCTTTGATCAGCCCATGGACCCCTTGGTTTCTGGAACCAAGACAGTTCTTCAGAAACTCTCTATGTACGGGATCCAGCGGCTTCACCAGGCAATGGACAATGTGGTTTCTGGAACCTAAACAGTTCTTCAGAAATCCTCTGTACTGCAAGGGATCCAGCGTGCCTTCAGCAGAGCAAAGACCTCATGGTTTCTGAAACCTTCACAGTTCTTCAGACATCCTCTGTACTGCAAGGGATCCAGCATTCCTTGACCAGGTTATGGACCCCTTCATTTCTGGAACCCAAACTGTTTTTCAGAAATCCTCTGTACTGGAAGGGATCCTGCATGCTTAGACCAGGCCACGGACATGCGATTTCTGGAACTAAAACAGTTCTTCAGAAATCCTCTGTGCTGCAAGGGATACAGTTTGCCTTGACCAGGCCACACACCCTGTGATTTCTGGAATCTAAACTGTTCTTAAGAAATCCTCTGTACTGTACTGGATCCAGCGTGCTTGGACCAGGCCACAGACCCCTTGATTTCTGTAACCCAAACCGTTCTTCAGAAATTCTCTGTACTGCAAGGGATCCAGCGTGCCTTGACCAGGCCACACACCCCATGATTTCTGGAACCTAAACAGTTCTTTAGAAATCCTCTGTATTGCAAGTATCCAGCATGCCTTGACCAGGCCAAGGACCCCTTGATTTCTGGAACCTAAACAGTTTCTCAGAAATCCTCTGTACCACAAGTGATCTAGCGTGCCTTAACCAGGCCAAGGACCTCGCAATTTCTGGAACCTAAAAAGCTTTTTAGAAATCCTCTGTACTGCAAGGATCCATGTCTTTGACGGCCATGGACCCCATGATTTCTGGAACCTAAACGGCTTTTCAGAAATCCTCTATACTGCAAGGGATGTAGAGTTCCTTGACCAGGCCACACACCCTGCAACTTCTGGAATCTAAACAGCTTTTCAGAATTCCACTGTACTACAAGGGAGGCAGCATGCATTGACCAGGCTCGGACCCCTAGATGTCTGGAACCTAATCACCTTTTCAGAAATTCTCTGTAATACAAGGAATCCAGCGTGCCTTGACCTGGCAACAAACCCGTCGATTTCTGAAACCTAAATAGTTCTTCAGACATCCTTATTACTGCAAGGAATCCAGCATGCCTTGACCAGGTCAAGTACCCTCGATTTCTCGAACCCAAACAGTTTTTTCCAGAAATCCTCTGTACTGCAAGGGATCCAGTGTGCCTAGACCAAGCCACAGATGCCGTGATTTCCGGAACTAAAACAGTTCTTCAGAAATCATCTTTACTGCAAGTAATCCTGCGTGCCTTGGCTAGGTCAATGGACCCCGTGATTTCTGGAACCTAAACAGTTCTTCAGAAATCCTCTGTACTGCAAGGGATCTAGCATTTCTTCAAAAGGCCATGGACACCGCAGTTTCTGGAACCTAAACAGTTCTTCAGAAATCCTCTCTACTGCAAGGGATCCAGTGTGCCTTCCCCGGGACACAGAGCCCACAGTTTCTGGAACCTAAACAGTTCTTCAGAAATCCTCCGTACTGCAAGGGATCCAGTGTGCCTTCACCAGGTGACAGACAATGCAGTTTCTGGAACCTAATCAGTTCTTCAGAAATCTCTGTACTGCAAGGATCCAGCGTGCCTTGACCAGGCCATGTACAACTCAGTTTCTGGAACCCAAACAGTTCTTCAGAAATCCTCTGTACTGAAAGGGATCCAGTGTGCCTTGACCAGGCCACAGATCTCACGATTTCTGTAACCCAAACAATTCTTCAGAAATCCTCTGTACTGCAATGTATCCAGTGTGCCTACACCAGGCCATGTGATGCGATTTCTGAAACAAACAGTTTTCAGAAATCCTCTGTATCGTACGGGATCCAGCATGCCTTGAGCAGGCAACAGACCCCTCGATTTCTGGAACCCTAAACAGCTTTTCAGAAATCCTCTCTAATGCAAGGGATCCAGTGTGCCTTCATCAGGGCACAGACCCCGCAGTTTCTTGAACCTGAACTGTTCCTCGGAGAAATTCTCTGTACTGCAAGGTATAAGCGTGCCTTCACCAGGCCATGGACACTGTGGTTTCTGGAAACAAAACAGTTTTCAGAAATCCTCTGTATCATACGGATCCAGCATGCCTTGAGCAGGCAACAGACCCTCGATTTCTGGAACCTAAACAGCTTTTCAGAAACCTTCTCTAATGGGATCCACTGTGCCTTCATCAGGGCACAGACCCCGCAGTTTCTGGAACCTGAACTGTTCCTCAGAAATTCTCTGTACTGCAAGGTATAAAGCGTGCCTTCACCAGGCCATGGACACTGTGGTTTCTGGAAACAAAACAGTTTTTCAGGAATCCTTTGTACTGCAAGGCATTCAGCTTGCCTTGACTAGGCCACAGATCCCTCGATTTCTAGAACCTAAACAGTTTTTCAGGAATCCTCTGTTCTGTAAGGGATCCAGCATGCCTTGACCAGGCCTCAGACACCTTGATTTCTGGAACCTAAACAGCTTTTCATAAATTTTCTGTATTGCTAGGGATCCAGCATGCTTTGATCAGCCCATGGACCCCACAGTTTCTGGAACCTAGACAGTTCTTCAGAAATCCTCTGTACAACAAGTGATCCAGGATGCCTTGACAGGCCATGGACCCTTAGATTTCTGGAACCTAAACAGTTTTTCAGAAATCCTCGTGCTGCAAGTGATTCAGTGTGCCTTGACAGGTTACAGACCCTCAATTTCTTGAACCCAAACTGTTTTTCAGAAATCCTCTGTACTGCAGGGGATCCAGCATGCCTAGACCAGGCCATGGACACCGCGTTTTCTGGACCATAAACAGTTTTTCAGAAATCCTCTGTACTGCAAGGGATCCAGTTTGCCTTGACCAGGCCACACACCCTGTGATTTCTGGAACCTAAACAGTTCTCCAGAAATCCTTTGTACTGCACTGGATCCAGCATGCCTTGACCAGGCCACAGCCTGCTTGATTTCTGGAACCCAAATAGTTTTTGATAAATCCTGTGTACTGCAAGGGATCCATTGTGCCTTCACCAAGGCAAAGGCACCCAGGTTCTGGAACCTAAAGAGTTCTTCAGAAATCCTCTCTACTGTAATTGATGCAGTATGCCTCAACCAGGCCATGGACCCCATGATTCCTGGAACCTAAACAGTTCTTTAGAAATCTTCTGTACTGCAAGGGATACAGCGAGCCTCAACTGGGCCATGGAGCCCAAACAGTTCTTCAGAAATCCTCTGTACTGCAAGGGATCCAGTGTGCCTTAACTAGGCCATGGATGCCTTAATTTCTGGAACCTAAACAGTTCTTCAGAAATCTTCTGTACTGAAAGAGACCCAGTGTGCCTTGACCAGGCCATGGGCCCCGTGGTTTCTGGAACCTAAATTGTTCTTCAGAAATCCTCTGTACTGTAAGGGATCCAGCGTGCCTTCTCCATGCCATGGACAATGCAGATTCTGGAACCTAAACAGTTCTTCAGAAATCCTCTGTGCTGGAAGGGATCCAGCATGCCTTGACCTGGCCATGGACTCATTTTCTGGATCCTAAACAGTTCTTCAGAAATGCTCTATACTGAAAGGGGTCCAGCATGCCTTAACTAGGCCTTGAACCCCGTAGTTTCTTCACCCTAAACAGTTCTTCAGAAATCCTCTGTACTGAATGGGATCCAGTGTACCTGCACCAGGCCACGGACAATGCGGGTTCTGGAACCTAAACAGTTCTTCAGAAATACTCCATAATGAAAGGGATCTAGTGTGCCATGACCAGAGCAAAGACCGCGTGGTTTCCAAAACCTATACAGTTCTTCAGACAACCTCTGTACTGCAAGGGATCCAGCATGCCTTGATCAGGCCTTGGACCCCGCCGTTTCTGGAACCTAAACAGTTCTTCAGAAATCCTCGGTGCTGCAAGGGATCCAGAGCGCCTTGAGCAGGCCAAGGATGCCTCAGTTTCTGGAACCTAAACAGTTCTTCAGAAATGCACTGTACTGAAAGGGATCCTGTTTTCCTTGACCAGGCCATGAGCCCCAAAGTTTCTGGAACCTAAACAGTTCTTCAAAAATTCTCTGTACTGTAAAGGATCCAGTGTGCCTTCTCCAGGCCATGGACAATGTGGTTTCTGGAACCTGAACAGTTCTTCAGAAATCCTCTGTGCTGGAAGGGATCCAGCATGCCTTGACCAGGCCATGGACTCCGCAGTTTCTGGATCCTAAACAGTTCTTCAGAAATCCTCTGAACTGAAAGGGGTCCAGTGTGCCTTGACTAGGCCATGGAACCTGTAGTTTCTTCACCCTAAACAGCTCTTCAGAAATCCTCTGTACTGAAAGGGATCCAGCGTGCCTGCACCAGACCATGGACAATGCGGTTTCTGGAACCTAAATAGTTCTTCAGAAATCCTCTGTACTGAAAAGGATGCAGTGTGCCTTCACCAGAGCAAAGACCCCTCTGATTTTGGAACCTAAACAGTTCTTCCCAAATCCTCTGTGCTGCAAGGGATCCAGCGTGCCTTGACCGGGCCATGGACACCTCAGTTTCTGGAACCTAAATAGTTCTTCAGAAATCTTCTGAACTGAAAGGGATCCAGCATGCCTTGACTAGGCCATGGACCCGTAGTTTCTTCACCCTAAACAGTTCTTCAGAAATCGTCAGTACTGCAAGGGATCCAGCGAGCCTTCTCCAGGCAATGGACAATGCAGTTTCTGGAACCTATACAGTTCATCAGAAATCCTCTGTACTGCAAGGGATCCAGCATGCCTTGACCAGGTTATGGACCCCTCAATTTCTGGAAGGCAAACTGTTTTTCAGAAATCCTCTGTACTGCAAGGGATCCTGCATGCCTGAACCAGGCCACGGACGCCGCGATCTCTGGAACTTAAACAGTTCTTCAGAAATCCTCTGTACTGCAAGGGATCCAAATTGCCTTGACCAGGCCACACACCCTGTGATTTCTGGAACCTAAACAGTTCTCCAGAAATCCTCTGTACCGCACGGGATCCAGCATGCCTTGAGCGGGCAACATACCCCCGATTTCTGGAACTTAAACAGTTTTTCAGAAATCCTCTCTAATGCAAGGGATCCAGTGTGCCTTCACCAGGGCACAGACCCTGCAGTTTCTGGAACGTGAACCGTTCTTCAGAAATCCTCTGTACTGCAAGGGATAAAGCATGCCTTCGCCAGGCCATGGACACTGTGGTTTCTGGAAACTAAACAGTTTTTCAGGATTCCTCTGTACTACAAGGCATCGAGCTTGCCTTGACCAGGCCTCAGATCCCTCGATTTCTGGAACCTAAACAGTTTTTCAGGAATCCTCTGTTCTGCAAGGGATCCAGCGTGCCTTGACCAGGCCTCAGACCTCTTGGATTTCAGGAACCTAAACAGCTTTTCACAAATTTTCTGTATTGCTAGGCATCCAGCATGCTTTGATCAGCCCATGGATCTCACGGTTTCTGGAACCTAAACAGTTCTTCAGAAATCCTCTGTACAGCAAGTGATCCAGGATGCCTTGATCAGGCCATGGACCCCTAGATCTCTGGAACCTAAACAACTTTTCAGAAATCCTTTGTACTGTAAGTGATCCAGTGTGCCTTGACCAGGTTACAGATCCCTCAATTTCTGAAACTTAAGCAGCTTTTCGGAAATCCTCTGTACTGGAAGGGATCCAGCAGGCCTTTACCAGGTCACGGACCCCTCAATTTCTGGAACCCAAATAGTTTTTCAGAAACTCACTGCACTGCAAGGGATGCAGTGTGCCTTCATCAGACCACAGACCCCTCAGTTCTTCCCAAATCTTCTGTACTGCAAGGGATGCGGTGTGCCCTGACCAGGCCATGGACCCCACAGTTTCTGGAACTTAAACAGTTCTTCAGAAATCCTCTGTACTGCAAGGGATCCAGATTGCCTTGACCAGGCCACACATCCTGTGATTTCTGGAACTTAAACAGTTCTCCAGAAATCCTCTGAACTGCACTGGATCCAGCATGCCTTGACGAGGCCACAGACCCCTCGATTTCTGAAACCTAAACAGCTTTTCAGAAAACCTTTATACTGCAAGGGATGCAGCATGCCTTCACCAGGTCACAGACACCTCGATTTCTGGAACCCAAATAGTTTTTGATAAATCCACTGTACTACAAGGGATCCAGTGTGCCTTCACCAAGGCAAAGGCACTCAGGTTCTGGAACCTAAAGAGTTCTTCAGAAATCCTTAGTACTGCAAGGGATGCAGCATGCCTTGACTGGACCATGGAGCCCACGGTTCCTGGAACCTAAACAGTTCTTTAGAAATCCTCTGTACTGCAAGGGATCCAGTGAGCCTCAACCAGGCCTTGGACCCCGTGGTTTCAGGATCCTAAACAGTTCTTCAGAAATCCTCTGTACTGCAAGGTATCCAGCATGCCTTAACTAGGCCATGGATGCCTCAGTTTCTGGAACCTAAACAGTTCTTAAGCAATCCTCTGTAGTGAAAGAGATCCAGTGTGCCTTGACCAGGCCATGGGCCCCGTAGTTTCTGGAACCTAAACTGTTCTTTAGAAATCATCTGTACTGTAACGGATCCAACGTGCCTTCACCAGGCCACAGACAATGCGGTTTCTGGAACCTAATCAGTTCTTCAGAAATCCTCTGTACTGCAATGTATCCAGTGTACCTTCACCAGGCCACGGACGCTGTGATTTCTGGAACATAAACAGTTTTTCAGAAATGCTCTGTACCGTACGGGATCCAGTATGCCTTGAGCAGGCCACAGACCACTCAATTTCTGGAACCTAAAAAGTTTTTCAAAAATCCTCTCTACTGCATGAGATCCATCATGCCTTCACCAGAGCACAGACCCCATGGTTTGTTGAACCTAAACAGTTCTTGAGAAATCCTCTGTACCGCATGGGATCCAGCATGCCTTGCTCAGGCAACATACCCCTCGATTTCTGGAACTTAAACAGTTTTTCAGAAATCCTCTCTAATGCGAGGGATCCAGTGTGCCTTCACCAGGGCACAGACCCCACAGTTTCTGGAATGTGAACCGTTCTTCAGAAATCCTGTGTACTGCAAGGGATAAAGCATGCCTTCACCAAGCCATGGACACTGTAGTTTCTGGAAACAAAACAGTTTTTCAGGAATCCTCTGTACTACAAGGCATCCAGCTTGCCTTGACCAGGTCACAGATCCCTCGATTTCTGAAACCTAAACAGTTTTTCAGGAATCCTCTGTTCTGCAAGGGATCCAGCTTGCCTTGACCAGGCCTCAGACCTCTTGATTTCTGGAACCTAAACAGCTTTAGACAAATTTTCTGATTTGTTAGGGATCCAGCATACTTTGATCAGCCCATGGACCTCACAGTTTCAGGATCCTAGACAGTTCTTCAGAAATCCTCTGTACAGCAATTGATCCAGGAAGCCTTGACCAGGCCATGGACCCCTACATTTCTGGAACCTTAACAGGTTTTCAGAAATACTTTGTACTGCAAGAGATCCAGTGTGCCTTGACCAGGCTACAGATTTCTCAATTTCTGAAACTTAAACAGCTTTTCAGAAATCCTCTGTACTGGAAGGGATCCAGCAGGTCTTTACCAGGTCACGGACCCCTCGATTTCTGGAACCCAAATAGTTTTTCAGAGACCCTCTGCACTGCAAGGGATGCAGTCTGCCTTCATCAGACCACAGACCCCTCAGATTCTATAACCTAAACAGTTCTTCCCAAATCCTCTGTACTGCAATGGATGAGGTGTGCCCTGATCATACCATGGACCCCACAGTTTGTGGAACCTAAACAGTTCTTTATAAATCCTCTGTACTGCAAGGGATCCAGCAAGCCTTGATCAGGCCATGGACCCCGCAGTTTCTGGAACCTAAACAGTTCTTCAGAAATCCTCTGTGCTGCAAAGGATCCAGAGTGCCTTGACCAGACTATGGACGCCTCAGTTTCTGGAACCTAAACAGTTCTCCAGAAATCCTCTGTACTAAAAGGGATCCAGTGTGCCTTGAGCACGCTATGGGTCGCACAGTTTCTGGAACCTAAACAGTTCTTCAGAAATCCTCTGTACTGTAAGGGATCCAGCGTGCCTTCTCCAGGCCATGGACAATGCAGTTTCTGGAACCTAAACAGTTCTTCAGAAATCCTCTGCGCTGCAAGGGATCCAGCGTGCCTTCACCAGACCATGGACAATACAGTTTCTGGAACTTAAACAGTTCTTCACAAATCCTATGTACGGCAAGGGATCCAGTGTGCCTTCACCAGAGCAAATACCCCACGGTTTCTAAAACCTACACAGTTCTTCAGACATCCTCTGTACTGCAAGGGATCCAGCATGCCTTGACCAGATTACGGACACCTCAATTTCCGGAACGCAAACTGTTTTTCAGAAATCCTCTGTACTGCAAGAGATCCTGCATGCCTAAACCAGGCCACAGACGCTGCCATTTCTGGAACTTAAACAGTTCTTCAGAAATCCTCTGTACTGCAAGGGATCCAGTTTACCCTGACCAGGCCACACACCCTGTGATTTCTGGAACCTAAACAGTTCTCCAGAAATCCTCTGAACTGCACTGGATCCAGTGTGCCTTGACCAGGCCACAGACCCTCTCGATTTCTGAAACCTAAACAGCTTTCCAGAAATCCTCTATACTGCTAGGGATCCTGCATGCCTTCAGCAGGTCACAGACCACTCAATTTCTGGAACCCGAATAGTTTTTGATCAATTCTCAGTAATGCAAGGGAGCCAGTGTGCCTTCACCAAGGCAAGAGCCCTCAGGTTCTGGAAACTAAAGAGTTCTTCAGAAATACTCAGTACTGCAAGGGATGCAGCATGCCTTGACCAGGCCATGGATCCCGTGGTTTCTGGATCTGGAACCTAAACAGTTCTTCAGAAATCCACTATACTGAAAGGGATCCCGTGTGCCTTGACCAGGCCATGGGCCCCATAGTTTCTGGAACCAAAACAGTTCTTCAGAAATCCTCTGTACTGTAAGGGATCCAGCGTGCCTTTTCCAGGCCATGGACAATGTGATTTCTGGAACCTAAACAGTTCTTCAGAAATCCTCTGTGCTGCAAGGGATCCAGCGTGCCTTGACCTGGCCATGGACACCTCAGTTTCTGGAACCTAAACAGTTCTTCAGAAATCTTCTGAACTGAAAGGGATCCAGCGTGCATTAACTTGGTTATGGACTCCATAGTTTCTTCACCCTAAACAGTTTTTCCGAAATCCTCTGTACTGCAAGGGATCCAGTGAGCCTCAACCAGGCCTTGGACCCTGTGATTTCAGGATCCTAAACAGTTCTTCAGAAATTATCTGTACTGCAAGGTATGCAGCATGCCTTAACTAGGCCATGGATGCCTCAGTTTCTGGAACCTAAACAGTTCTTCAGCAATCCTCTGTACTGAAAAATATCCAGTGTGCCTTGACCAGGCCAAGGGCTCTGTGGTTTCTGGAACCTAAACTGTTCTTCAGAAATCATCTGTACTGTAAGGGATCCAGTGTGCCTTCACCAGGGCACAGACAATGCGGTTTCTGGAATCTAATCTGTTCTTCTGAAATCCTCGGTACTGCAAGGGATCCAGCGTGCCTTGACCAGGCCATGGACAACTCAGTTTCTGGAACCTCAACAGTTCTTCAGAAATCCTCTGTACTGCAATGTATCCAGTGTACCTTCACCAGGCCATGGACGCCGCGATTTCAGGAACATTAACAGTTTTTCAGAAATGCTCTGCACTACACGGGTTCCAGCATGCCTTGAGCAGGCCACAGACCACTCAATATCTGAAACCTAAACAGTTTTTCAAAATTCCTCTCTACTGCATGAGATTCATCATGCCTTCTACAGAGCACAGACCCCACGGTTTCTTGAACCTAAACAGTTCTTCAGAAATCCTCTGTACCATACGGGATCCAGCATGTCTTGTGCAGGCAAAATACCCCCGATTTCTGGAACTTAAACAGTTTTTCAGAAATCCTCTCTAATGCAAGGGATCCAGTGTGCCTTTAGCAGGGCACAGACCCTGCAGTTTCTGGACATGTGAACGCTCTTCAGAAATCCTCTGTACTGCCAAGGGATAAGGCATGCCTTCACCAGGCCATTGACACTGAGGTTTCTGGAAACAAAACAGTTTTTCAGGAATCCTCTGTACTACAAGGCATTCAGCTTGCCTTGACCAGGCCACAGATCCCTCGATTTCTGGAACCTAAACAGTTTTTCGGGAATCCTCTGTTCTGCAAGGATCCAGCATGCTTTGATCAGCCCAGAGACCTCACGGTTTCTGGAACCTAGACAGTTCTTCAGAAATCCTCTGTACAGCAAGTGATCCAGGATGCCTTGACCAGGCCATGGACCCCTAGATTTCTGGAACCTATACAGCTTTTCAGAAATCCTTTGTACTGCAAGTGATCCAGTGTGCCTTGACCAGGTTACAGATCCCTCAATTTCTGAAACTTAAACAGCTTTTTGGAAATCCTCTGGACTGGAAGGGATCCAGCAGGCCTTTACCAGTTCACGAACCCCTCGATTTCTGGAACCCAAATAGTTTTCAGAATCCTCTGCACTGCAAGGGATGCAGTGCCTTCATCAGACCACAGATCCCTCAGATTCTGGAACCTAAACTGTTCTTCCCAAATCCTCTGTACTGCAAGTGATGCGGTATGCCCTGACCAGGCCATGGACCCCTACGGTTTGTGGAACCTAAACAGTTCTTTATAAATCCTCTCTACTGCAAGGGATCCAGCAAGCCTTGATTAGGCCATGGACCCCGCGTTTCTGGAACCTAAACAGTTCTTCACAAATCCTCTGTGCTGCAGGGATCCAGAGTGCCTTGACCAAGCAAGGACGCTCAGTTTCTGGAACATAAACAGTTCTTCAGAAACCACTGTACTAGAAGGGATCCAGTGTGCCTTGACCAGGCCATGGGTCCCATAGTTTCTGGAACCTAAACAGTTCTTCAGAAATCCTCTGTACTGTAAGGATCCAGCATGCCTTCTCCAGGCCATGGAAAATCTCAAAAATCTTGAAAACTTCAAACCTCAATATCCGTAAAATCTAAAATTCAAAATCTTGAAAACTCTCAAAATCTCCAAAATCTCAAAACTCCAAAAACTCCAAATCTCAAAATCTGAAAAATCAAATTCTCGGTAATCTCAAAATATGGAAAATGTCAAAATCTTGAAAAATCTCAAAATCTCAATATCTCAATATATCAACAAATCTAAAATTCTCCAAAAAACTCAAAATCTCAAAATCTTGTAAAATCTCAATGTCCCAATATCACAAAAAATTTCAAAATATCAAAAAACTCAAAATCTCTCAAAATCTGGAAAGATCTTGATATGAAAATATCCCAAAAAATCTCAAGAAATTTCAAAATGTCAAAAAAATATAAAAATCTCAAAAGCTCTAAAGATCTAAAATCTCAAAAAATCTAAAAATCTGAAAAAATTTCAAAATCTCAAAAAATCTCTAAATCTTGAAAAATCCCAACTTCTCAAAAAACTCAAAATCTCAAACTTTAAACATATAAAATTTTCAAAATGTCAACTGAAAAACCTTAAAAATCTCAACAATCTCAAAACTGAACATCTCAAAAATATAAAATGTCAAACTCTAAATCTCGACAAATCTCAAAATCTCAAAATCTCAAATGTCAAAATCTCAAAATCTCAAAAATCTGATTCTCGAAATTTAGAAAATCCTTAAATATCTCAACTTAAAATTTTGAAAAATCTCAATCTTGAAAAATCTCAAAAATCTCGAAATCTTAAAACTTAAAATCCCAAAAAAAACTCAAAATTCAAAAATCTCAAAATATTAAAATCTCAAAAAATCTGAAAATCTCAAACTCAATAATCTTGACAAATTTCAAAATCTCAGAAGTTTAATATCTTGAAACATTTCAACATCCGAAAAAATCTCAAAAATCTCAAAATTTTGAAAAATGTCAATCTGGAAAAATCATAACATCTCGAAAAATTAAAATCCTGAAAGCCTTAAAACCTCCAAAAATTTCAAAACCTCACAAAATCGCAAAATCTTAAAATCTGAAAAAATCTCAAAATCTCAAAAATCTTGACACATCTCACAAACTCTCAAAAGCTCAAAATCTCGACATCTCAACATCTTAAAAAATCTCAAAATCTCAAATCTGAAAATCTGAAAAAATCAAAAAATCTTGAAAAATCTAAAAATTTCAAAATTTGAAAAATCTCAAAATCTCAAAAAATCTTGAAAAATTCTGCAAACATCACAAAGCTCAAAAATCTCTGATATCATCTAAAATATCTAAGATCTCAAAACATCACAAAATCTGAAAAATCTGAACATCTCAAAATTCAAAAATCAAAAATTCTCAAAATATCTTAAATATCAAAACATAAAATGTCAAAAACCTCTCAATCTCAACATCTCAAAATCTCAAAATCTTAAAATTTTAAAATCAAAATCTCAAAACTCAAAAATCTCAAAATCTTGAAAATCTAAAATGTCAAATCTCTCAAAATCTAAAACATCTCAAAGTCCCCAAAGTCTCTAAGTTCTCGAAAATCTCAAAACTCTGAATTTCAAAATGTTAAAATCTTGAAATCCTCAAAATTTCAAAATCTTGAAAAATCTCAATATCCTATCTCATAAATCTTATAAAATTTCAAAATCTGAAAATCTAAAAATCTCAAAATTTCAAACAAACCTAAAAATCTTATACAAACCTAAAAATCTTATAAAAATCTCAAACCTCTAAAAATCTCAAAATCTGAAAACATTTTAAAATCTCAAAAGTCTGAAACATCAAAATCTCTTAATTTCAAAGACTTATAAAATCTAAAAATCTAGAAAACTTTGACAAATCTAAAAATGTCAAAATGTTGAAAATCTCCAAAAATTCCAAACTCATAATTTAAAATCTAAAATCTATCACATTTAACAATCTCAAAAATGTCAAAATCTCAAAAATTTAAAATCTAAAAAATCTGAAAATCTTGAAAACCTAAATCTCAAAACCTCTAAAATCTCAAAAATCTGAATGTCAAAAATTTTAAAACTCAAAATCTCAAAAATCTCAAAAATTTCAAAATCTCAAAAATCTAAATATGTCAAAATCTCGAAAATCTCACTCTCCAAAACCTTAAAATCTCAAAAAATCTCAAAATCTCAAAAAAATAAATCTCAAAAAATCTCAAAATGTTGAAAAATCTAGAACTCTTGAAACATCACAAAATCTCGAAAAATCTCAGAAACTCAAAAAAATCTCAAAATCTTGAAAAATCTCAAATGTCAAAATCTTGTAAAATCTTAAAATCTCAGAAATTCTCAAAATCTTGAAAAATTTCAAAATCTCAAAAAATTTCAAAATCTCAAAAATCTCAAAATCTCATGCCTCTAAAATCTGAAAATCCTCAAAACATGTAAAATCTCAAAAATGATATTTTGAAAGTTTCGAATGAATCTCTAACTCTCAAAATCTAAAATCTCGGAACATCTAAAAATCTTGAAAAATCTCTAACATCTCGAAAATTTGAAAATCTTAAAAATCTCAAAATCTCAAAAAATCTCAAAATCTTGATAAATCTCAAAATATCTCAAAATCTCAGACAAAATCTCAAAATCTCAAAAGATCTGAACATCTCAAAATCTCAAAAAGTCAAAAAATCTCAAAATTTTAAAAAATCTCAAAATCTCGAAACATCTCCAAGCTCAAAAAATCTCAAAATATCTCAAAATCTCAAAAAATCTCAAAAGATCTGAACATTTCAAAATCTGAAAACATCAAGAAATCTAAAACAACTCAAAATATCAAAACATCTCAAAATGTCAAAAAAAAGTATCTCAAAAAATCTCAATATCTCGATATCTAGAAAAATCTGAAAACCTCTGTATCTCGAGGTGTCGAAAAATCTCTAAATCTCAAAATTTCTTAAAAAAACTAAAAATCTCAAAATAACTCAAACGCTGGAAAAATCTCAAAATCTCAAAATCTGAAAAATATTGAAATTCTCAAAAACTCGATTGCTTTGAAAAACTTACACTTTAAAAACCTCAACCTCATCTCAATATCTCGAAATCTCAGAATTTCAAAATATGAAAAAATCTCAATATCTTGAAAAAACTCAAAATCTCAATATCTCGATATATAGAAAAATCTCAAATTTTCAAAATCTCAAAATTTCAAAAAAATCTCAAAATCTCCAAAAAACTAAAAATCTCAGAATCACAGAAAAATTTCAAAATATCAAATAATATCAAAATCTCAAATGCTCTAAAAATCTCAAAATCTTGAAAAATCTCAAAATCTTGAAACATCTCAAAATCTCAAAATGCGAAAAAATCTCAAAATCTTGAAAAATCTCAACATCTCAAACTCTCGAAACATCTAAAAATGTCAAATCTTAGAGTCTAAAAATCTCAGAAATCTCAAAATATAAAATCTCACCTCAATATCTTGACAAATCTAAAAATCTCACTCTCAAAAAATCTCAAACAATCTCAATATCTCGATATCTAGAAAATCTCAAAATATGGAAAAATCTCAAAATCTTGTAAAAAATCTCAAAATCTCAATGTCCCGATATCAGAAAAAATTTCAAAATATAGAAAAACTCAAAATCTTTCAAAATCTCGATATGAAAAAATCTCAAAAATCTCAAAAAATCTCAATATTTCAATATATCAAAAAAATCTAAAATTCTCAAAATCTCAAAAAAATCTCAAAATCTCGAAAAATCTCAAAATCTCCAAAAAAATCAAAATCTGAAAAAATCTAAAAAATCTCAGAATCCCCAAAAAATCTAGAAATTTCAAAATCTCAAAAAATATCAAAATCTCAAAAGCTCTAAAGATCTCAAAATCTCAAAAAATCTAAAAATCTGAAAAAATTTCAAAATCTTGAAAAATCCCAAATTCTCGAAAAACCTCATAATCTCTAAAAATCTAAACATGTAAAAATCTTCAAAAATGTCAAAATCTTGAAAAACCTTAAAATCTCAAAAAATCCCAAAATCTGAACATCTCAAAAAATACAAATATCTCAATCTCTCAAAAATCTCGACAAATTTCAAAACCTCTCAAAATCTCAAAAGTTTAATATCTCGAAACATCTCAATATCTGAAAAAATCTCAAAATCACAAAATTTTGAAAAATGTCAATCTTGAAAAATCTCAAAATCATGAAAGCCTTAAAGTTTCAAAAAATTTCAAAATCTCTCAAAATCGCAAAATCTTAAAATCTCAAAAATCTTGACATCTCAACATCTCAAAAAATCTGAACATCTCAAAATCTGAAAAAATCAAAACATCTTGAAAAATCTAAAAATCTCAAAATTTCACAAAATCTCGATAAATCTCAAAATTACAAAAATTCTCAAAATGTCAAAATCTTGAAAATCTCAAAATCTTGAAAAATCTAAAAATGTCAAAAATCTCTCAAAATCTCAAAATCTAGAAACATCTCAAAGTCCCAAATAGTCTCAAAATCTTGAAAAATCTCAAAACCTTTTAATTTTGAAAAATATCAAAATCTTGAAAAATCTCAATCTCAAAAAATTTCAAAATCTTGAAAAATCAACATTTCATCTTAAAATCTCATAACATTTCAATATCTCAAAATTTAAAAATATATCAAAATTTCTAAGAAACCTCAAAATCTTAAAAATCTAAAAATCTCAAAAATCTTAAAATCTAAAAATCTCAAAATCTGAAAAATTTCAAAATCTCAAAAAACTTTCTCAAAACATCTCAAAATTTCAAAATTTTGAAACATCTAAAAATCTCAAAACATCTCAAAATCTTGCCAAATCTCAAAACATCAAAATCTCGAAAAATTTCAAAATCTCAAAAAAATCTCAAAAGCTCTAAAAAATCTCAAAATCTCTAAAAATCTAAAAATCTGAACATCTCAAAAAATTACAAATTCTCAATCTCAAAAAATCTAAAAATCTGAATCCCAAAAATTTCTTGAGAAATTTCAAAATCTCAAAAAATCTCAAAAGCTCTAAAAAATCTCAATCTCTAAAAATCTTAAAATCTGAAAAAAATTTTTAAATCTTGTAAAATCTCAAAAACCCTAAATTTCAAAACCTCAAAATCTTAATCTTCAAAAATGTCAAATCTTGAAAACCTTAAAATCTCAAAATCTCAAAATTGAACATCCAAAAATATAAAAATGTCAAACGATCTCAAAATCTCGACAAATGTCAAAATCTCTCATAATCTCAAAATCTCAAAATCTCAAAAAATCTTAAAATCTCAAAATATCTCAAAATGTCAAAATCTTGAAAAATCTCAATCTCAAAAAATTTCAAAATCTTGAAAAATCTCAAAATGTCAATATCTCAAAAAACCTGAAAATCTCAAAAAATCTCAAAATCTCAAAAAAATTCAAAATCTCGAAAAATCTCTCAAAATGTTGAAAATCTAAAAATCTCCAAACAGCACAAAATCTTGAAAAATCTTAACTCAAAAATGTAAAAATCTCGAAAAATCTCAAAATCTGGAAAAAACCCAAAATCTTGAAAAATCTCAATATTTCAAAATCTCAAAACATCTCAAAATCTGAAAAAAATCAAAATCTCGAAAAATCTCGAAAAATCTCAAAATGTCAAAAATCTCTCAAAATCTCAAAATCTAGAAATGTCTCAAAGTCCCAAATAGTCTCAAAATCTCGAAAAATCTCAAAACCTCTTAATTTTGAAAAATATCAAAATCTTGAAAAATCTCAATCTCAAAAAATTTCAAAATCTTGAAAAATCTGAACATTTCATCTCAAAATTTCATAAAATTTCAATATGTCAAAATTTAAAAATATCTCAAAATTTCAGAGAAACCTCAAACTCTTAAAAATCTTAAAATCTCAAAAAATCTTAAAATCTCAAAAAATCTAAAAATCTCAAAATCTGAAAAATTTCAAAATCTCAAAAATCCTGTCTCAAAACATCTCAAAATTTCAAAACATCTAAAAATCTCAAAACATCTCAAAATCTTGCCAAATCTCAAAACGTCAAAATCTCGAAAAATTTCAAAATCTCAACTAAATCTCAAAATCTCATCTTGATATCTCAAAAAATCTCAAAATTTCAAAATATAGAAAAATCTCAATCTTGAAAAATCTAAAAATCTCAACATCTCAAAAAATTACAGTCTCAATCTCAAAAAATCTAAAAATCTCAGAATCCCAAAAAATTCTTGAGAAATTTCAAAATCTCAAAAAATCTCAAAAGCTCTAAAAATCTAAACGTGTAAAAATCTTCAAAAATGTCAAAATCTTGAAAAACCTTAAAATCTCAAAAAATCTCAAAATCTGAACATCTCAAAAATATAAAATGTCAAACGATCTCAAATCTCTAAAAATTGTAAAATTCAAAAATCTAATATGTCAAATCTCAAAAATCTCAGTCTCAAAATATTGAAAATCTAAAATCTCAAAACACATTTCAAAAAATCTCAAAAACTCAAAAAATGTAAAAATCTCAAAATCTGAAATAAAATCCCAAAATCTTGAAAAATCTCAACATCTCAAAAAATTTCAAAATCTCAGAACTCTCAAAATCTCATAATTTCTAAAAATCTGAAATCTCAAAACATCTAAAAATTTAAAAAAATGACAAAATCTTGAAAGATTTTGATATCTCGACGAATCAAAAAATCTCAAAAATCTAAAAAAATCTGAACATATCAAAATCTCAAAAAATCAAAAAATCTCAAAAAAATTCAAAATATCAAAATTTATCAAAATGTCAAAAAATCTCAAATTCAACATCTCAAAAAATCTCAACATTTCATAAAATCTCAGCATCTCAAAATCTCAAAAAATATCAAAATTATGAAACATCTCAAAATCTAGAAAAATCTCAAAATCTTCTAATTTCAAATAATGTCAACATCTTTAAAATCTCAAAATCTCAAAAAATTTCAAAATTTTGAAAAATCTCAACATCTCATCTCAAAGTCTCAAAAAATCTCAAAATCTCAAAAAATCTCAAAATATCAAAAAATCACAAACTCTCATAATCTCTAAAAATCTAAAATATTCAAACATCTAAAAATCTAAAAAAATGTCAAAATCTCGAAAAATTTAAGTCTCGAAAAAAATCTGAAAATCTCAAAATCTTGAAAAATCCCTAATTCAAAAAAACCCTCAAAATCTTGAAAATCTTGAAATGTCAAAATCCGTGAAAATCTAAAATCTAAAAATCTCAAAATCTCAATATCTCAAAAATCTCAAAATCTCAAAAATTTCAAAATCCCAATATCTAAAAATCGAAATCTCAAACATCTAAAATTAAAAATGATAAATCTTTAAAAATTTTGAACTCTCACAACTCAAATGTCTAAAATCTCAAAATCTCAAAAATCTGAACATCTTAAAATCTCTAAAAATCAAAATCTCAAAAAATTCAAAATATCAAAACATATTAGAATGTCAAAATTCAATATCAACATCTTGAAAAATCTCAACATTTCAAAAATTCAGCATCTCAAAATCTCAAAAATATCAAAATCACAAAACATTTCCAATCTCGAAAAATTTCTCAAAACTCTAAAATGTAAAATCTCTCAAATCTCAAATGTAGAAATGTCCTCAAAGTCCTCGAAAGTCTCAAAATCTTGAAAATCTCAAATTCCTGAAAATCTCAAAATCTAAAAATGTCAACATCTTTAATATTTCAAAATCTCAATAATTTCCAAATCTTACAAAATCTCAACATCTCATCTCATAAAATCTCAAAAGCTAAAATCAAAAACCTTAAAGCTAAAAATCTCAAAAATTCTCAAAATCTCAAAAAATCTAAAAATTTAAAAATTCTATAAAACTTCAAAAATCTAAACATCTCAAAAATCTCAAATATCAAAAAATCTAAAAATCAAAATCTGAAAAATTCTAAAATCTAAAAAATCTCAAAATATCTCAAAATATCTAAAATCTCTAAAAATCTCAACTGAAAAATCTCAAAAAAATCAAAACTCAAAAAATCAAAAATCGAGTAATGTCTAAAATTTCAAATCTCAAAACATCAATCCTCAAAAACTGTCAAATGTTGAAAATCTCAAAACTTGAAAAATCTCAAATTTAAAACTGAAAATTTTAAATGTCAAAATCTCGAAAAATCTCAAATTTTCAAAAATTTCAAAATCTCGAAAAATCTCAAAATCTTGAAACATCCCAAATTCTCAAAAAACCTCAAAATGTCTAAAAATCTAAAAATATAAAAATCTTTAAAAAATGTCAAGATCTTGAAAAACCTCAAAAAATCTCGAAGAATCTCAAAATCTCAAAAAATCTCAAAGAATCTCAAAATCTCAAAAAAATTTCAAAATCTCAAAACATCTCAAAATCTTATGTCTAAAAATTTCAAATCTCAAAACATCTAACAAGCTCAAAAAATGTCAAAATGATGGAAAATCTCAAAATATCGAAAAATCCCAAATTCTTAAAAACCTGAAAATCCTCAAAAAATCTCAAATGTCAAAATCTCAAAAATCTCAAACTTTGAATAACCTTAAATCTCAAAAATCTAAAATCCTAGAAAATCTCAAAATTTCCCAACTCTCAAAAATCCTTAAAATCTCAAAAATCTGAACATCTCAAAATCTCAAAAATCAAAACTCAAAATTTAAAAAAATTTCAAAATCTCAAAATATCGAAACATCTCACAAAATGTCAAAAAATCTTAAACTCTCAAAATCTCAAAAATCTTAAAATCTGAAAATCTAGAAAAATCTCAAAAAAGCAATATCTTACAATCTGTAAAAATGTCAAAATCTCAAAATCTTGAAAACTCTTAAAATCTCAAAAAACCTTGATATCTCAAAAAATCTCAAAATCTCTATATCTCAATATGTCCAAAAATATCAAAATCTCAATCTCAAAATATAAAAAAATCTCAAAATCTTGAAACATCTCAAATCTTGAAAAATCATCAAAAAATCTCAAAATCTCAAAATCTTGAAACATCCCAAATTCTCAAAAACACTCAAAATCTCCAAAACTCTAAAAATGTAAAAATCTTGAAAAAATGTCAAAATCTCAAAAAATCAAAATCAAAAAATCTCAAAATTTTAAAAATGTTCAAAATCTCAATATATGGAAACATATCAAAATGTCAAAAAATCTTAAACTCTCAAAATCTCAAAAATCTCAAAATCTCAAAAAAAATCTCAAAATAACTCAATATCTTACAATCTGGAAAAATGTCAAAATCTCGATTTGTCAAAAAATCTCACAATCTCAAAATCTCATTCACAACATCTCAAAATCTAAAAAGAACTCAAAATCTGGAAAATCTCAATCTCAAAATCTTGGAAAATCTCGAAATCTCAAAAAATTTTGATATCTTGAAAAATTTCTAAATCTCAAAACTCAATATCTCGATATCTAGAAAAATCTCAAAATCTCAAATTCTTGAAAAATCTCAATTTGGAAAAATCTGAAAATCTTCAACAATTTCAAAATCTCAATGTCATGATATCAGAAACAATTTCAAAATGTCAAAAAACTGAAAATTTCAAAATTTTGAAAAATCTCGATATCTCAAAATCTTGAAAAATATTAAAATCTCAAAAAATATTGATATCATGAAAAATCTGAAAATGTCTAAAAATTTCAAAATCTCAATATCTCGATATCTTAAAAAATTTTAAAATCTTGAAAAATCTCAAAATCTCAATTTCTCGATATGTCGAAAAATCTCAACTAGCCAAAATCTAAAAATCTCAGAATCCCAATGAGAAATTTTGAAATTTCAAAAAATATCAGAATCTCAAATGCTCTAAAAATCTCAAAATCTTGAAAAATCTCAAAATCTCAATGTCCCGTATCACAAAAAATTTCAAAGTATCAAAAAACTCAAAATCTGGAAAAATCTCGATTAAGAAAAAAAATCTCTATCTCAATATATTGAAAAATCTTAAATTCTCAAAATCTGAAAAAATCTCAAAATCTCCAAAAAATTCAAAATCTCAAAATCTGAAAAAAAATCACAAAATCTCAGAATCCTAAAACTTCAGAAATTTCATAATCTCGAAAAATCTAAAAATCTGAAAAAAAAATCTCTAAAAATCTAAACGTAAAAATCTTCAAAAATATCAAAATCTTGAAAAACTTAAAATCTCAAAATATCTCAAAATCTGAACATCTCAAAAAATATAAAAATGTCAAAAAATCTCGACAAATCTCAAAATCTCAAAATCTCAAAAAATCTTAAAATCTCAAAATATCTCAAAAATTCTCAAAATCTCAAAAATTCTCAAAACCTCTTTATTTTGAAAAATGTCAAAATCTTGAAAAATCTTTCTCCAAAAATTTCAAAATCTTGAAAAATCTCAACATCTTATTTCAAAATCTCATAAAATTTCAAAATCTCAAAAAATCTAAAAATCTCAAATCTCAAAATCTGAAAAAATGTCAAAATCTTGGAAAATCTCAAAATCTCAAAAATCCTGAAAGTCTTGAAACATCTCAAAAATCTCAAAATTTCAAAACATCTGAAAATCTCAGAAAATCTCAAAATCTTGACAAATCTCAAAATGTCAAAATTTAAAAAAAATCTCAAAATCTCAAAAAATTTCAAAATCAAAAAATCACAAACTCATAATCTCTAAATCTCTAAAATATTCAAATCTCAAAAAATTTAAAAATTCAAAAAAATCTGAAAATCTCAAAATCTTTAAAAATCTAATTCAAAAAACCCCTCAAAATCTTGAAAAATCTCAAAATGTCAATACCTCGAAAAATCTCAAAATCTCAAAAAATCTCGAAAAATTTCAAAATTTCAAAAAATCTAAGTATGTCAAAATCTTGAAAAATCTCTAACTCTTGAAAAACTAAAAAATCTCAAAAAGTTTCAAAATCTCGAAAAATCTCAAAAACTCAAAAAATGTAAAAATCTCAAAATCTGAAAAAAATTCCAAAATTTTGAAAAATCTCAAAATCTGGAAAAACTCCAAAATCTTGAAAAAAATCTCAATATTTCAAAATATCAAAACATGTTAAGATCTGAAAAAAATTTCAAAATTGAGAAAAATCTCAAAATCTCAAAAAGCCTCAATCTCAAAAATCTCAACATCTCAAAACTCTCAAAATCTCATAATTTGTAAAAATCTGTAATCTCAAAACATCTTAAAATTTCAAAAAATGACAAAATCTTGAAAAATGTCTATATCTCGATAAATCTCAAAATTTCTAAAATTCTCAATCTCAAAGAATCTGAACATCTCAAAATCTCAAAAAATCAAAAAATCTCAAAAAAAATTCAAAATATCAAAACATATCAATGTCAAAAAATCTCAATATCAACATCTCGAAAAATCTCAACATTTCAAAAAATCTCAGCATCTCAAAATCTCGAAAAATCTCAAAATTTCTCAAAATCTAAAAATGTCAAAATCTCTCAAAATCTCAAAATCTAGAAACGTATCTAGAAAAATATCAAAATGCCAAAATCTTGAAAAATATCAAAATCTCGAATAATCTCAAAATCTCAAAATTTTGAAAAATCTCAAAATCTCAAAAAATATCAAAATCTCAAAAAAATCTCAGCATCTCAAAATATCTAAAAATCTCAAAAAAATCGCAAAATCGCAAAAAATCACATTCTCAATATCGTAATATCTAGAAAAATCTCAAAATCTAAAAATATTGAAAAATCTCAAAAAATCTCTATCTCGCTATGTCGAAAATCATCAAAATTTCAAAAATTCTCAAAATCTTGAAAATCTCAAAATCTCAAAAAAATTGAAAAATCTCAATATTACCCAAAATTTCAAAATCTGGAAAAATCTCAACATCTCAAAAATTCTTAAAATCTAAAAAATTCTCAAAAAAATATCAAAAATTCAAAATAACTCAAAATCTCTATAAAGCGATATGTTGAAAAATCTCAAAATCTGAAAAATTCTCAAAATCTCAAAAAATCTCAAAATCTCAAAATAAATCAAAATATATTGCCACCTCGAAAAATTTCAAAACCTTAAAATTTCTTAATTCTCAAAAAATCTCAAAATAACAAAATCACAATATCGCTGAATGTCAAAAATGTCGAAATCTCAAAATATCTCAAAATCTCTATATCACAGTATGTTGAAAAATTTCAAAATCTAAAAATTTCTCAAAATCTTAAAAATCTCAAAATAACTCAAAATCTATTATGCGATATGTCGTAAAATCTCAAAATCTAAAAAATTCTAAAAATCTCAAAATAACTCAAAATCTGTATATCGCGATATGTCGAAAAATCTAAAAATTTATAAACTTCTCAAAATCTATAAACTTCTCAAAATCTCAAAAAATCTCAAAATAACTCAAAATCTCTATATCGCCATATGTCAAAAAATCTCAAAATCTCAAAAAATCTCAAAATCTTAAAATAACTCAAAATCTCTATCGCCATATGTCGAAAAATCTCAAAATCTCAAAAATTCTCAAAATCTCAAAAAATCTCAAAATCTCAAAAAATCGAAAAATCTCAAACTCTCAAAAAATCTCAAAATAACTCAAAATCACAATTTCGCATTGTCAAAAAAATCTCAAAATGTCAAAAATTCTCAAAATCTTAAAAAAACCAAAATACCTCAAAATAACTCAAAATCTGTATATCTCCATTTGTCGAGAAATCTCAAAATCTCAAAAATTCTCAAAATCAATATATCGAGATAAGTCAAAAACCCCTAAAATCTCAAAATTGAAAAACTCAAACTCTCAAAATAACTCAAAATCTCTATATTGTGATAAGTCGAAAAAGCTCAAAACCTCAAAATCTCAAAAAATTTCAAAATCTCAAAATAAAATCTAATAAACTGATTCGTTGAAAAATCTCAAAATCTCAAAAATTCTCAAACTCTCAAAAAATCTCAAAATAACTAAAAATCACTATATCGAGATAAGTCGAAAAGCTCAAAACCTCAAAATCTCAAAAAAATCTCAAAATAACTCAAAATCTCTATAAACCAATTTGTTGAAAAGTCTTAAAATCTCAAAAATTCTCAAAATCTCAAAAAATCTCAAAATAACTCAAAATCTCAAAAACCTTAAAATCTTTATATCGCCATATGTCAAAAAATCACAAAATTTCAAAATAACTGAAAATCTCTATCTCTATATGTTGAAAAATCTCAAAATCTCAAAAATTCTCAAAATCTAAAAAACATCTCAAAATAACTCAAAATCTCTATATTGCCATGTTGAAAAATCTCAAAATCTCAAAAATTCTCATGATGTCAAAAATTCTCAAAATAACTCAAAATCTCTATATCGCCACATGTCGAAAAATCTCAAAATCTCAAAAATTATCTAAATCTCACAAAATCTCAAAATAACTCAAATTCTCAAAAAATCTCAAAATAACAGTCTATATGTCGAAAAATGTCAAAATCTCAAAAATTTTCAGAATCTCAAAAAATCTCAAAATAACTCAAAATCTCTATATCGCAATATGTCAAAAAATCCCAAACTCTCAAAAATTCTCAAAATCTGAAAAAATCTAAAAATAACTCAAAATCTCTATAAAGTGACTTGTCAAAAAATCTCAAAAAATCCCACTCTCAAAAATTCTCAGAATCTCAAAAAATCTCAAAATAACTCAAAATCTCCACATTGCCATCTAGAAAAATCTAATAAAATCTCAAAAAGTCTCAAAATATCAAAAAATCTCAAAATAACTTAAAATCTCTATCTCCACATGTCGAAAAAAGTCAAAATTTCAAAAATTCTCAAAATCTCAAAAAATCTCAAAATTTAAAATTAATTCAAAATCTCTATATCACCATATGTCGAAAATCCCAAAATCTCAAAAGTTCTCAAAATCTGAAAATCTAAAAATAACTCAAAATCTCTGTCGAAATCTCAAAATTCTCAAAATCTCAAAAATTCTCAAATAACTCACATTTTTGTATCAACATATGCCAAAATCTCAAACGCTAAAAAAATTCCAAAATCCCAAAAAAATCTCAAAATCACAAAATAACTCAAAATCTCTATATTACCATGTCTAAAAATCTCAAAATAATTCCAACTTATATCACGATATGTCAAAAATCTCAATTTAAAAATTCTCAAAATCTCAGAAAATCTCAAAATAATTCCAAATCTCTATAGCGCCATAAGCTGAAAAATCACAAAACATCAAAAATTTTCAAAATCTCAAAAATTCTCAAAATCTCAAAAAAATCTCAAAATCTGAAAATAAGTGAAAATCTTTATATCACGAAATGTCGAAAAATGTCAAAAGCTCAAAAATTCTCAAAATCTCAAAAAATATTAAATTCAAAATAACTCAAAATAACTATATCAGGATATGTCGAAAAATGTCAAAATGAAAAATTCTCAAAATCTCAAAAAATTTCAAAATAATTCAAAATCTCTATATCGCCATATGTCGAAAAATCTCAAAATCTCAAAATCTCAAAAAATCTCAAAATCTCAGAAAAACTCAAAATCTCTATATCTGCACATGTCGAAAAATCCCAAAATCTCAAAAATTCTCAAAATCTGAAAAAAATCTAAAAATAACTCAAAATCTATGTCGAAAAATCTCAAAATCTAAAAAATTTTCAAAATCTCAAAAAATTTCAAAATGGCTCAAATTTTATACATCGACATATGCCGAAAAATCTCAAAATGTCAAAAATTCTCAAAATCTCGTAAAATCTCAAAATACCATAAAATAACTCAAAATCTCTATAAAGTGACATGTCAAAAAATCTCAAAATCTAAAAAATTCTCAAAATTTAAAAAAATTTCAAAATAATTCAAAATCTCTATATTGCCATGTCGAAAAATCTCAAAATCTCAAAAATTCTCAAAATGTCATAAAATCTCAAAATAACTCAAATTCTCAAAAAATCTCAAAATAACACAAAATATCTATATGTTGAAAAATAAAACGTCAAAAATTCTCAAAATCTCAAAATAACTCAAAATCTCTGTAAAGCGATGTTGAAAAATTTCAAAATCTTAAAAATTCTCAACATTTCAAAATCCCAAAATTCTAAACTTAAATCTCTATCGCTTATATGTCTAAAATTTCAAAATCCTCGAAAATCTCAAATTCTCAAAATAACTCTATAATTTCTGTATCGCCACATGTCGAAAAATCTCAAAATATCAAAAAATGTCAAAATAACAAAATCTCAGAAAATCTCAAAATAAAATTTCTATGTCGAAAAATCTTAAATTAAAAAATTCTCAAAATCTCAAAATCTGTAAATAACTCAAAATCTCTATATCACGACATGTCAAAAATGTCAAAATCTAAAAAATTCTTAAAATCTAAAAAATCTCAAAATAACTGAAAACGTCTATATCGCCATATGCCGAAAAATCTCAAACGCCAAAAATTTCAATCTCAAAAATTCAAAATCTAAAAACTCAAAATAACTCAAAATCTCATATCAGATATCGAAATGTCAAGTTCAAAAAAATTCTCAAAATCTCAAAATCTCACATTAATTCAAAATCTCTATATCGCGATATAACGAAAAATTTCAAAATCTAAAAAATTCTCAAAATCTCCAAAAATCTAAAAATCTGAAAATAACTAAAAATCTCTATAAAACTATATGTTGAAAAATGTCAAAATCTCAAAAATTCTCAAAATCTCAAAAAATCTAAAAATCTTAGAATAACTCAAAATCTCTATATCGGTACATGTTGAAAAATCCCCAAATCTCAAAAATTCTCAAAATAACTCAAAATCTCTATATCACGATGTCGAAAAATGTCAAAATCTCAAAAATTCTCAAAATCTCAAAAAATCTAAAAATCTCAGAATAACTCAAAATCTCTATATCGGCACATGTCAAAAATCCCAAAATCTGAAAAATTCTCAAATTCTCAAAAAATCTCAAAATAACTCAAAATCTCTATATCGCTATATGCCGAAAATCTCAAAACATCAAAAATTCTCAAAATCTCAAATTATCTCAAAGTACCTCAAAATAAGTCAAAATCTCTGTAAAGCAAAATTTTGAAAAATCTCAAAAAATCTCTAAATCTGAAAATAACTCAAAATCTTTATATCGGCACATGTCGAAAGATCTCAAAATCTAAAAAATTCTCAAAATCTGAAAAAAATCTCAAAATAATTTAAAATTCTATAAGCGATTTGTCAAAATTTAGAATCAAAAAAATTCTCAAAATCTCAAAAAATCTACAAATCTAAATTAACTCAAAATTTATATCATTAATATGTCGAAAACTTTCAAAATCTTAAATATTCTCAACATCTCCAAAAATCTCAAAATCTCTAAATAACTCAAAATGTTGATATCGCCATATGTCGAAAAATCTCAAAATCTAAAACATTCTCAAAATCTCAAAAAATCTTGCAATCTTTAAATAACTCAAAATCTCTATATCACCACATGTCGAAAAATCTCAAAAAATCTCAAAAAATCTTAAAATAACTCAAAATCTGTCGAAAAATGTCAAAATCTAAAAAATTCTCAAAATCTCAAAAAATCTCAAAATAACTCAAAATCTCTATATCGACATATGCCAAAAAATCTCAAAACATAAAAAATCCCTAAATCTCAAAAATTCTCAAAATCTAAAAAAATCTCAAAATAAGTCAAAATTTCTATATCACAATATATCGAAAAATGTCAAAATATCAAAAAATCTCAAAATCTGAAAAATAACTCAAAATTTCTAGATCACTATATGTTGAAAATGTCAAATCAAAAATTTCAAAATCTCAAAAAATCTAATCTAAAATTATCTCGAATCTCATCGCATTATGGTCTGAAAATCTTCAAAATCTTAAATATTCTCAACATCTCTGTAAAAATCTCAAAACTTCTAATAACTCAAATGTGGATATCGCTTACATGTCAAAAAATCTCTCAAATCTAAAACATTCCTCAAAATAACTCAAAATCTTATATCGCCACATGTCGAAAAAATCTCAAAAAATCTCAAAATAACCAAAAATCTCAAAAATCTTAAATAAAATCTATATCGAAAAAATCTCAAATTCTAAAAATTCTCAAATTTCAAACAATCTCAAAATCTGAAATAACTCAAAATCTCTATATCATTTAGATGTCAAAATGTCAAAATCTAAAAAATTCTAGAACTTCAAAAATCTTCAAATACCTCAAATTTATATCGCCATATGCCAAAAAATCTCAAACGTCAAAAATTCTTAAATTCAAAAATTTCAAAATCTAAAAAATCTAAAAATCTCAAAATAACTCAAAATCTCTATATCACAATATGTCAAAAAATCTAAAAATCTGAAACATTCTCAAAATCTCAAAAAATCTTAAAATCTCAAAATAACTCAAAATCTCTATCGCGATATGTCAAAAAATCTCAAAACATCAAAAATTCTCAAAATCTCAAAAAATCTCAAAATAACTCAAAATCTCTATATTTTGAATCCCTATATGTCGAAAAATCCCAATGTCTAAAATATTCCCCAAAACTCAGAAAATCTCAGAATAACTCAAAATCTTTATATCGCCATATGCCAAAAAATCTGAAAACCTCAACAATTCTCAAAATCTCAAAAAATCTCAAAATAACTCAAAATCTCTATATAGCCATATTTCGAAAAATCTCAAAATCTCAAAAATTCTCAAAATCTCAGAATAACTCAAAATCTCTATTTTGGTATGTCGAAAAATCCCCAAATCTCAAAAATTCTCAAAATCTGAAAAAATCTGAAAATAACTCAGATCTCTATATCATATGTCTAAAAATCTCAAAATCTAAAAAATTCTTAAAATCTCAAAATCTCTATATCGCCATATGCCAAAAAATCTCAAAACGTCAAAAATTCTCAAAATCTCAAAAAATCTCAAAATAACTCAAAATCTTTATAAAGCTATGTCAAAAAATCTCAATCTAAAAAATTCTTAAAATCTCAAAAAATCTACATATCTGAAATTAACTCAAAATCTCTATGTTCAAAAATTTCAAAATCTTAAAAATTCTGAACATCTTCAAAAATCTCAAAATCTCTAAATAACTCAAAATTTCTATCACCATATGTCGAAAATTCTCAAAATCTCAAAAAATCTCAAATTCTCAAAATAACATAATATCTATACCATCATCGTCAAAAATCTCAAAATATCAAAAATCTCAAAATAACTCAAAATCTTTAAAATCCGCAAATAACTAAACTCACTATATGTCGAAAATCTTAAATCTAAAAAATTCTCAATCTTCAAAATCTGTAAATAACTCCAAACTCTCTATATCATATGTCGAAAATGTCAAAATCTCAAAAATTTCAGAATCTCAAAAACTCTCAATAACAATATATCGCGATATGTCGAAAAACTCAAAACTTCAAAAATTCTCCAAAATCTCAAAATCTCAAATTCTCAAAATAACTCAAAATTTATATCGCACATGTAAACCTAAATTCAAAAATTCTCAAAATCTCAAAAATATCAAAATAAAAATCATATGGTCGAAAAATCTCAAAATACCTCAAAATCACGTATATCGTGGATATCGCAGAAATCTCAAAATCTCAAAATTTTAAAACCTCAAAATTTCTCAAAATCTTAAAATCAAATCTTAGTATCGTGATATGTTGAAAAATTCAAAATCTCAAAATTCTCAAAATCTGAAAATCTCAAAATCTAAAAATCTCAAAAATCTCTAAAATAACTCAAAATCTCTGTATCTCATATGTCAAAAAATCTCAAAATCTCAAAAATTCTCAAAATCTGAAAAATCTCAAAATCTCAAAATAACTTACATTCTCTATATCATATGTCGAAAAATCTAAAAATTGTAAAAATTTCTAAATCTCAAAAATCTCTAAACATCTCAAATGTCTGTCGTGATATCATGAAAATATCAAATCTCAAAAAATCTCTCAAATAACTCAAAATCTTGTAAATCGCGACATCGTAAAACAAAATCTTAAAAATTTCAAAATCTCAAAATCTCAAAACTTCTCATATCGCGATATGTTGAAAAATCTCAAAATCTTAAAAATTTCTCAAATCTCAAAATGTCAAAATCTCAAAATCTAAAAAATTCTCAAATAACTCAAAACTCTCTATATCTAGACATGTCGAATTTCCTCAAATCTCAAAATCTTCAAATCTCTATATCATGACATGTCAAAAATCACAAATTTAAAAATTTCAAAATCTAGAAATTTTCAAACTCAAAAATCTCAAAATAATTTCAAATCTTTTAGGTCTCTAGCATTGCAAAAATATCAAAACTCAAAATTCTCAAAACTTCAAAAATCCCAAACTCAAAATAACTCTAACTTTCTGTCTCTGGTTACGTTTAAAATCTTAAAATTTTAAAATCTCAAAAAAACTTAAACTTCAAACAACTCAAAATGTTCAGGTTACATATTGTCGAAAAACTCAAAAATCTCAAAATTCTCAAAATCAAAATAATTCAAAATCTCTATATCACATATGTCAAAAATAGATTTTGAGCTTTTTGAGATTTTGAGGATTTTTGACATATCGCGATATACAGACTTTGAGATATTTTGAGATATTTTGAGATTTTGAGAATTTTTGAGATTTTTGAGATTTTCAACATATTGCAACATGATTTTGAATTATTTTGAGAATTTTTGAGTTTGAGAATTTTGAGGATTTTCGATTTTTTGACATGCTCAGCGATATAGTGATTTTGAGGTTATTTTGAGATTTTTTCTAAGGTTTTGAGAATTTTGAGATTTTCAGATTTTTTGACATATCATAATATAGTGTTAGTGATTTTGAGGATTTTATGGATTTTGAGTATTTTGAGGTTTGGGGTTTTAAGATTTTGAGATTTTTTGACATATCGCGATATACAGACTTTGTGATATTTTGACATATTTTGAGATTTTGAGAATTTTTGAGATTTTGAGATTTTTCGACATATCGCAATATAGTTATTTTGAGATATTTTGAGATTTTTTGAGATTTTGAGAATTTATAATATTTTGAGATTTTTTGACATATAGCGATATAAAGACTGTCATTTTGAGATATTTTGAGATTTTGAGAATTTTTGAGATTTTGAGATTTTTCGACTTATTGCGATATATAGACTTTGAGTTATCTTGAGATATTTTGAGATTTAGAAATTTTTTGAGATTATGAGAATTTTTTAGATTTTGAGTATTTTTGAGTTTTTGAGATTTTTCGACACATATATCGCGAAATAGTGATTTTGAGTTATTTTGATTTTTTTGAGATTTTGAGAATTTTTGAGATTTTGAGATTTTTTGACATATCACGATATTGAGATTTTGATTTATTTTGAGATTTTGAAAATTTTTAAGATTTTGAGATTTTTCGACATATAGTGATTTTGAGTTATTTTGAGATTTTTTGAGATTTTGAGAATTTTTGAGATTTTGAATTTTTCGACATATCGTTATAGAGATTTTGAGTTATTTTGAGATTTTTTGAGATTTTGAAAATTTTTATGATATCGCGATATTGAGGTTTTGAATTATTTTGAGATTTTTCAGATTTTGAGAAATTTTGAAATTTGTAGATTTTTCAACATGTGATATAGTGCTTCTGATTTATTTTGAGATTTTATGAGATTTTGAGTATTTTTGAGATTTTCAGATTTTTCGACATCTCGTTATAGAGATTTTGAGTTATTTTGAGATTTTTTGAGATTTTGAAAATTGTTATGATTTTGAGATTTTTTGACATTTCATGATATAGAGATTTTGAGTAATTTTGAGATTTTTTGAGATTTTGAGAATTTTTGAGATTTTGAGAATTTTTGAGATTTTGAGATTTTTCGACGTAGTGATAGAGATATTGAGCTATTTTTAGATTTTTTGATATTTTCAGAAGTTTTGAGATTTGGAGATTTTTCGACATATAGTGATTTTGAGTTATTTTGAGATTTTTTGAGATTTTGAGAATTTTTGAGATTTTGAGATTTTTCGACATATCGCGATATTGAGATTTTGATTTATTTTGAGATTTTTTGAGATGTTGAGATTTTTCGACATATCGCGATATTGAGGTTTTGAATTATTTTGAGATTTTTCAGATTTTGAGAATTTTTGAGATTTTTGGATTTTTCGACATATCGTGATATAGTGCTTCTGATTTATTTTGAAATTTTATGAGATTTTTTAACTGATCACGCTATAGAGATTTTGAGCTTTTTTGAGATTTTGAGATTTTTCGACATATCGCTATAGAGATTTTCAATTTTGAGATTTTTTGAGATTTTGAGAATTTTTGAGATTTTTCGACATATAGCACTAGAGATTTTGAGCAATTTTGAGATTTTTTGATATTTTGAGAAGTTTTGAGATTTTGAGACTTTTCGACATATCGTGAAATATAGACTTTTATTTTGAGATGTTTTACTTTGAGAATTTTTGAGATTTTTTGACAGATCGCGATATAGAGATTTTAAGCTATTTTCAGATTTTTTGAAATTTTGAAAATTTTTGAGATTTTGAGATTTTTCGACTTATAGAGATTTTCAATTATTTTGAGATTTTTTGAGATTTTGAGAATTTTTGAGATTTTGAAATTTTTCAACATATCGTGATATAGTGCTTTTGATTTATTTTGAGATTTTGAGATTTTGAGTATTTTTGAGATTTTCAGATTTTTCAACATATCTCGTTATAGAGATTTTGAGTTATTTTGAGATTATTTGAGATTTTGAAAATTTGTGATATTTTGAGATTTTTTAAATGATCACAATAGAGATTTTGAGCTCTTTTGAGATTTTGAGAATTTTTGAGATTTTGAGATTTTTTGACATATCGCGATATACTGACTGAGTTATTTTGAGATATTTTGAGATTTTGAGTATTTTAGAGATTTTGCGATTTTTCGACATATCGCGATATAGTGATTTTGAGTTATTTTGAGATTTTTGAAATTTTGAGAATTTTTGAGATTTTGAGAATTTTTGAGATTTTGAGATTTTTCGACATATCGCGATATTGAGATTTTGATTTATTTTGAGATTTTATGAGATTTTTAGTATTTTTGAGGTTTTGTGATTTTTCGACATATCTCGTTATAGAGATTTTGAGCTTTTTTGAGATTTTGAGGTTTTTCGACATATCGCGATATACAGACTTTGAGATATTTTGAGATATTTTGAGATTTTGAGAATTTTTGAGATTTTGAGATTTTTCAACATATTGCGACATGATTTTGTTATTTTGAGATTTTTTGAGATTTTGAGAATTTATGAGATTTTGAGATTTTTTGACATAGAGCGATATACAGACAGTTATTTTGAGATATTTTGAGATTTTGAGAATTTTTGAGATTTTGAGATTTTTCAACATATTGCGATATACAGACTTTGAGTTATTTTGAGATATTTTGAGATTTTGAGAATTTTTGAGATTTTGAGATTTTTCGATTTATCACGATATAGAGATTATTTTGAAATTTTTTGAGATTATGAGAATTTTTTAGATTTTGAGAAGTTTTGAGATTTTGAGACTTTTCGACATAGAGAGTTTGACTTATTTTGAGATTTTTTGAGATTTTGAGAATTTTTGAGATTTTTCGACATATAGCACTAGAGATTTTGAGCAATTTTGAGATTTTTTGATATTTTGCGAGGTTTTGAGATTTTGAGACTTTTCGACATATCGTGAAATACAGACTTTGAGTTATTTTGAGATGTTTCAGACTTTGAGAATTTTTGAGATTTTGAGATTTTTTGAGATTTTGAGGTTTTTCGACATATCGCGATATACAGACTTTGAGATATTTTGAGATATTTTGAGATTTTGAGAATTTTTGAGATTTTGAGATTTTTCAACATAATGCGACATGATTTTGTTATTTTGAGATTTTTTGAGATTTTGAGAATTGATGAGATTTTGAGATTTTTTGACAGAGCGATATACAGACTGAGTTATTTTGAGATATTTTGAAATTTTGAGAATTTTTGAGATTTTGAGATTTTTCAACATATTGCGATATACAGACTGAGTTATTTTGAGATATTTTGAGATTTTGAGAATTTTTGAGATTTTGAGATTTTTCAACATATTGCGACATGATTTTGTTATTTTGAGATTTTTTGAGATTTTGAGAATTTATGAGATTTTGAGATTTTTTGACAGAGCGATATACAGACTGTTATTTTGAGATATTTTGAAATTTTGAGAATTTTTGAGATTTTGAGATTTTTCAACATATTGCGATATACAGACTGAGTTATTTTGAGATATTTTGAGATTTTGAGAATTTTTGAGATTTTGAGATTTTTCGATTTATCGCGATATAGAGATTATTTTGACATTTTTTGAGATTATGAGAATTTTTTAGATTTTGAGAAGTTTTGAGATTTTTGGATTCTTTGACATATCATTGATATAGGTGCTCCTGATTTATTTTGAAATTTATGAGATTTTTTAACTGATCCGCTATAAGATTTTGAGCTTTTGAGATTTTGAGATTTTTGAGATTTTGAGAATTTTTGAGATTTTTCGACATATAGCACTAGAGATTTTGAGCAATTTTGAGGGTTTTTGATATTTTGAGAGGTTTTGAGATTTTGAGACTTTTCGACATATCGTGAAATAGACTGTTATTTTGAGATGTTTCAGACTTTGAGAATTTTTGAGATTTGAAGATTTTTTGACATATCACGATATAGATTTTAAGCTATTTTCAGATTTTTTGAAATTTTGAAAATTTTTGAGATTTTGAGATTTTTCGACTTATAAAGAGATTTTCAAATATTTTGAGATATTTTGAGATTTTGAGATTTTTCAACATATTGCGACATGATTTTGTTATTTTGAGATTTTTTGAAATTTTGAAAATTTTTGAGATTTTGAGATTTTTCGACTTATAAAGAGATTTTCAATTATTTTGAGATTTTTTGAGATTTTGAGAATTTTTGAGATTTTCAGATTTTTTGAGATTTTGAAATTTTTCAACATATCGTGATATAGTGCTTTTGATTTATTTTGAGATTTTATGAGATTTTGAGTATTTTTGAGATTTTCAGATTTTTCAACATATCTCGTTATAGAGATTTTGAGTTATTTTGAGATTATTTGAGATTTTGAAAATTTGTGATATTTTGAGATTTTTTAAATGATCACGATAGAGATTTTGAGCTCTTTTGAGATTTTGAGAATTTTTGAGATTTTGAGAATTTTTAAATGATCACGATAGAGATTTTGAGCTCTTTTGAGATTTTGAGAATTTTTGAGATTTTGAGATTTTTTGACATATCGCGATATACTGACTGTTATTTTGAGATATTTTGAGATTTTGAGTATTTTAGAGATTTGAGGTTTTCGACATATCGCGATATACAGACTTTGAGATATTTTGAGATATTTTGAGATTTTGAGATTTTTCAACATATTGCGACATGATTTTGTTATTTTGAGATTTTTTGAGATTTTGAGAATTTATGAGATTTTGAGATTTTTTGACAGAGCGATATACAGACTGTTATTTTGAGATATTTTGAAATTTTGAGAATTTTTGAGATTTTGAGATTTTTCAACATATTGCGATATACAGACTTATTATTTTGAGATATTTTGAGATTTTGAGAATTTTTGAGATTTTGAGATTTTTCGATTTATCGCGATATAGAGATTATTTTGAAATTTTTTGAGATTATGAGAATTTTTTAGATTTTGAGAAGTTTTGAGATTTTTGGATTCTTTGACATATCGTGATATAGTGCTCCTGATTTATTTTGAAATTTTATGAGATTTTTTAACTGATCACGCTATAGAGATTTTGAGCTTTTTTTGAGATTTTGAGATTTTTTGAGATTTTGAGAATTTTTGAGATTTTTCGACATATAGCACTAGAGATTTTGAGCAATTTTGAGGTTTTTTGATATTTTGAGAAGTTTTGAGATTTTGAGACTTTTCGACATATCGTGAAATACAGACTTTGAGTTATTTTGAGATGTTTCAGACTTTGAGAATTTTTGAGATTTTGAGATTTTTTGACATATCGCGATATAGATTTTAAGCTATTTTCAGATTTTTTGAAATTTTGAAAATTTTTGAGATTTTGAGATTTTTCGACTTATATAGAGATTTTGAGATTTTATGAGATTTTGAGATTTTTTGAGATTTTGAAATTTTTCAACATATCGTGATATAGTGCTTTTGATTTATTTTGAGATTTTATGAGATTTTGAGTATTTTTGAGATTTTCAGATTTTTCAACATATCTCGTTATAGAGATTTTGAGTTATTTTGAGATTATTTGAGATTTTGAAAATTTGTGATATTTTGAGATTTTTTAAATGATCACGATAGAGATTTTGAGCTCTTTTGAGATTTTGAGAATTTTTGAGATTTTGAGATTTTTTGACATATCGCGATATACTGACTGTTGTTTTCAGATATTTTGAGATTTTGAGTATTTTAGAGATTTTGCGATTTTTCGACATATCGCGATATAGTGATTTTGAGTTATTTTGAGATTTTTGAAATTTTGAGAATTTTTGAGATTTTGAGAATTTTTGAGATTTTGAGATTTTACGACATATCGCGATATTGAGATTTTGATTTATTTTGAGATTTTATGAGATTTTTAGTATTTTTGAGGTTTTGTGATTTTTCGACATATCTCGTTATAGAGATTTTGAGCTTTTTTGAGATTTTGAGGTTTTTCGACATATCGCGATATACAGACTTTGAGATATTTTGAGATATTTTGAGATTTTGAGAATTTTTGAGATTTTGAGATTTTTCAACATATTGCGACATGATTTTATTTTGAGATTTTTTGAGATTTTGAGAATTTATGAGATTTTGACATTTTTTGACATAGAGCGATATACAGACTGAGTTATTTTGAGATATTTTGAGATTTTGAGAATTTTTGAGATTTTGAGATTTTTCAACATATTGCGATATACAGACTGAGTTATTTTGAGATATTTTGAGATTTTGAGAAGTTTTGAGATTTTGAGACTTTTCGACATAGAGAGTTTGACTTATTTTGAGATTTTTTGAGATTTTGAGAATTTTTGAGGTTTTGAGATTTTTCGACATGTGATGTGCTTCTGATTTAGAGATTTTATGAGATTTTGAGTATTTTTGAGATTTTCAGATTTTTCGACATCTCGTTAGAGATTTTGAGTTATTTTGAGATTTTTTGAGATTTTGAAAATTTTTGAGATTTTTAGATTTTTCGACATGTGATGTGCTTCTGATTTAGAGATTTTATGAGATTTTGAGTATTTTTGAGATTTTCAGATTTTTCGACATCTCGTTAGAGTTTTGAGTTATTGAGATTTTTGAGATTTGAAAAGTACATGATTTGGATTTTAAACTCATGATATAAGATTTGAGTAATTTTAAGATTTTTGAGTTTGAAATTTTGAAGTTTTGAAGTTACCGATGATAGAGATGAGCTATTTTAGATTTTGATATTTTCAAGTTTTGAGATTTGGAATTTTCGACATGTCGCGATATTGAGGTTGAATTATTTGAGATTTTCAGATTTGAGAATTTTTGATTTTTTGGATTTTGACATAGTGATATAGTGCTTCAATTTATTTTGAAATTTTACGAGATTTTTAACTGATCCGCTATAAGTTTTGAGCTTTTTGAGATTTTGAGATTTTTTGACATATCGCTATAGAGATTTTTCAAATTTGAGATTTTTTGAGATTTTAAGGAATTTTGAGATTTTTGACATATAGCACTAGAATTTTGAACAATTTGAGATTTTTGATATTTGAGAAGTTTTGATTTGAACTTTTAAAACATTCGTGAAATACTGTTTTAGGATATTTTACTTTGAAATTTTGGATTTTTGCAGATCAGGATATAAGTGCAAAAGCTATTTCAGATTTTTTGAAATTTTGAAATTTTTGAGATTACCTGAGATTTTTAGAGCTTATAGTTTTCCAATTATTTTGAGATTTTTGGTTGAGAATTTTGAAGTTTTCAATTTTCTCCTTATCTAGATATAAGATTTGAGTTATTTTGAGATTTTTGATTTGAAATTTTGAGATTTGAAATTTTTCAACATATAGTGTATGCTTTTGAGTTATTTTGAGATTTTCAGATTTTGTGTATTTTGAGAATTTCAGGAGTTTCAACATATCTCGTTATAAGTTTTCGTTATTTGAGATTGTTGAGATATTTGAAAATTTGTGATATTGATTTTAAAGATCACAATAGAGAATTTAGCTCTTTGAGATTTTGAGAATTTTGAGATTTTGAGTTTTGACATATCATGATATCTACAGACTGAGAGTTATTTTGAGATTTTGAAATTTTGAGAATTTTGAGATTTTGAGATTTTTCGACATGATCACGATATACAGACTTTAAGTTATTTTAGATTTTTGAAATTTTGAGAATTTTTGAGATTTTGAGATTTTTCGACATATCGCGATATACAACTTTGAATATTTTGAGATTTGAAATTTTGAGATTTTACAGTTTTCAACATTCGCGACATATTTTATTACTTTGAGATTTTTGAGATTTTGAAATTTTAAGATTTGAAAGATTTTTGACAGGCGATATACAGACTGTTATTTTGAGATATTTGAGATTTTGAGAATTTTTGAGATTGAGATTTTCCAACATGCGATATACAGACTTTGAGTTATTTTGAGAGATATTGAGATTTGAGAATTTTGAGATTTTGAAGTTTTGATTTATCGCGATATAGAGATTATTTTGAAATTTTTGAGATTATGAAATTTTTAGATTTGGAAGTTTTGAGATTTTGGATTTTTGACATGATCGTGATATAGTGCTTCTGATTTATTTGAAATATAAGGATTTTTTAACTGTCGCGATATAGAAATTTTGAGCTTTTTGAGATTTTGAGATTTTTGAGATTTGAGAATTTTGAGAATTTTTAGACATATAGCACTAAGTTGAGCAATTTTGATTTTGATATTTTGAGAAGTTTTGATTTTGAGACTTTGACATGTCGTGAAATACAGAATTTAGTTATTTGAGATGTTTCAGATTTGAGAATTTTGAGATTTGGATTTTTGACATATCAGGATATAGATTTTAAATATTTCGATTTTGAAATTTGAAAATTTTTGAGATTTTAAGTTTTTGACTTATAGAGATTTTAATTATTTAAAGTTTTGAGATTTGAAATTTTTGAGATTTTCAGATTTTCTCATCTAGATATAAATTTTGAGTTATTTGAGATTTTTGAGATTTTGAGATTTTTGAGATTTTGAGATTTTTCAACATATTGTGATTTAGTACTGATTTATTTGAGATTTTATGAGATTTTGAGTATTTTTGATTTTCTGATTTTTCAACATATCTCGTTAGAATTTGAGTTATTTTGAAATTATTTGAGATTTTGAAAATTTGCGATATTTGAGATTTTTAAATGATCACGATGAGATTTGATCTTTTGAGATTTGAAAATTTTGAGATTTGAGATTTTTGACATATCGCGATATACTGACTGAGTTATTTTGAGATATTTTGAACTGAGTATTTTAGGATTTTGTGATTTTTGACATATCAGCGATATAGTATTTTAAGTTATTTGAATTTTTGAAATTTTGAGAAATTTTGAGATTTTGAGAAATTTTTGAGATTTGAGATTTTTAAAATATCGCGATATTGAGATTTTGATTTATTTGAATTTTATGGATTTTAGTATTTTGAGGTTTGTGATTTTGAAACATATCGTTATAGAATTTTGAACTTTGAGATTTTGAGGTTTTCGACATAGCGAGATACAGACTTGAGATCTTTGAGATATTTGAGATTTTGAAAATTTTAGGATTTGAGATTTTCAACATGTACGACACCGTTTATTTTGAGATTTTTGGTTGCAATTTATGAGATTTGAGATTTTTGACACAGACGATATACAGACTGAGTTATTTTGAGATATTTTGAGATTTAGAAATTGAGATTTTGAGATTTTTCAACATATTGCGATATACGACAGTTATTTTGAGATATTTTGAGTTTTGAGAATTTTTGATTTTGAGATTTTTGGTTATCGATATAGAATTATTTGACATTTTGAGATTAGAATTTTTAGATTTTGAGAAGTTTAAGTTTTGGATTTTCAACATATAGATATAGTACTTCTGAGTTATTTTGAAATTTTATAAGATTTTTAACTGATCACATATGAGCTTTTGAGCTTTTGGATTTGAGCTTTGAGTTTTGAAGTTTTTGAGATTTGAAATTTTAGATTTGAGATTTTGACATATCGCTATAAGTTTCAATTATTTTGAGATTTTTGAGATTGGGAATTTTAAGTTTTCGACATATAACTTAGATTTTGAGCAATTTTGAGATTTTTGATATTTGAAAGTTTGAGATTTTGAGACTTTTAGACATATCGTGAAATATAAACTGAGTTATTTTGGATGTTTCAGACTTTGAATTTTGAGATTTTGGACATAGCGATATAGAGATTTTAAGTATTTTCAGTTTTTAAATTTTGAAAATTTTGAGATTTTCAGATTTTTAAACATAGAGATTTTCAATTATTTGAGATTTTTGAAGTTTTGAGAATTTTTGAGATTTCAGATTTTTTCCCATATCTAGATATAAGTTTTAGTTATTTTGAGATTTTTGAGATTTTGAAATTTTTGATTTTGAAATTTTCAACATATCGTGATATAGTACTTTTGATTTATTTTGATTGTAGATTTGAGTATTTGAGATTTTCAGATTTTTCAACATATCATTATAGAGTTACAAGTTATTTTAAGATTATTTGATTTTGAAAATTGCGATATTTAGGATTTTTAAATGATCGATATAAGTTTTAGCTCTTTTGAGATTTTGGGATTTTTTGATTTTGAGAATTTTGAAGTTTTGAAGTTTTTGACATATAACGATATATTGACTGAGTTATTTTGAGATATTTAGATTAGTGTTGAAGTTTTAGTTTTGGAGCATATGTCAGGATATTGAGATTTGATTTATTTTGATTTTTATAGATTTTGATATTTTAGAGGTTTGTGGTTGTACATATCTAGTTATAAGATACAGAGTTTGAGATTTGAGGGTTTTAGACATATCATGATATAAGACTTTGAGATATTTAGGATATTTTGAGATTTTGAGAATTTTTGAGTTTTGAGATTTTCAACATATTCACGACATGATTTTGAGTTATTTTGAGATTTTTGAGATTTGAGAATTTAAGATTTTAGATTTTTGACATATAACGATATAGTTAACAGGATATTTTGAGATTTGAAATTTTGAGAAGTTTAGATTTTTCAACATATTCGATATACAGACTATTATTTGAGATATTTGAGATTTTGAAACTTTGAGATTTTGAGATTTTTAGGTTATCGCGATGAGATTTGAAATTTTGAGATTAAAATTTTTAGATTTTGAAGTTTGAGATTTGAGACTTTTAGACATATCGCGATAGAGTTTGACTTATTTGATTTTTGAGTTTTGAAATTTTTGAGGTTCTGAGATTTTTCTACATATGCGATATAGACTTTGAAAAATTTTGAGATTTTTGAATTTTGAAAATTTGTGGTATTTTGAGATTTTAACGATCACCATTTAAGTTTGACTTTTGAGATATTTTCAGATTTTGAAATTTTGAGAATTTTGATATTGAGATTTTTAGACATATATAGACTTTGAGCTATTTTGGAGCTTTTTGAGATTTTGAGATTTTTGAATTTTGGATTTTCAAACATATCACAACAAAAGAGATTTCAGTATTTTGAATTTTTGAGATTTGAAAATTTTGAAGTTGAGATTTTTGACATATCGCGATAAATTGAGTTATTTAAGATTTTTAGTTTGAGTATTTTAAGTTTTACGATTTTGACATATCGCGATATAGTGATTACGTTATTTTGAATTTTTGAGATTTTGAGAATTTTTGATTTTAGATTTTTGACATATCGCGATGTGAGGTTTGAATTATTTTGAGATTTTCAGATTTTGAGAATTTTGAGATTTTTAGATTTTTCAACATGTGATCAGTACTTCTGATTTATTTTGAGATTTTATAGTTTTGAGTATTTTGAGATTTTGGATTTTTACGACATCTAGTTATAGAGATTTGAGTTATTTTGAGATTTTTGATTTTGAAAATTTTGTGAGTTTTAAGATTTCGTCATTTCATGATATAAGATGAGTAATTTTAGATTTTTGAGGATTTTGAGACCTTCGACATATCGCGATAGGTTGTTATTTTGAAGTTTTGAGATTTTGAGAATTTTAGAGGTTCAGGATTTTCAACATATTCGATATAGACTTTGACTTATTTTGAGATTTTTGAAGTTTGAAATTTATGGTATTTTGAGTTTTAACTGATCACATTTAGAGATTTTGAGCTTTTGAGATATTTTCAGATTTTTGAAATTTGAAATTTTTGATATTGAGATTTTTACATTATGTGATATAGAATTTGAGTTTTTGCAGTTGCGAGATTTGAGAATTTTTGAGATTTTGAGATTTTCGACATGCAATATACAGACTTTGAGCTATTTTCAGATTTTTGATTTTAGCTTTGAGATTTTGAGATTTTTAAGTTTTAAGATTTCCAAACATGCTCACAACAAGAGATTTTCAATTATTTTGAGATTTTTGAGATTTTGAATTTTTGATTTGAGATTTTTGACATATCACGATAGATTGAGTTATTTGAGATATTTTGAGATTTGGTATTTAGAGATTTTGTGATTTTTGACATATAGCGATATAGTGTTTGAGTTATTTGAGATTTTGAGTTTTGAGAATTTTTGAGATTTTGAGATTTTTAGACATGTCAGCGATGTGAGGTTTGATTATTTGAGATTTTTCAGATTTTAGAAATTTTAAAGATTTTAGATTTTTCAACATGAAATACAATGCTTCACATTTATTTAGAGTTTATGAGATTTTGGTGTTTGAGTTTTCGATTTTCGACATCCGTTATAAATTTTGAGTTATTTTGAAGATTTTTAGAATTTTGAAAATTTTTGATTTTCATTTTGACATTTCATGATAAGTTGAGTAATTTTGAGTTTTGAGATTTTGAGAATTTTGAGATTTTGAGATTTTCGACATTGATAGAATATTAAACTATTTTAGATTTTTAGTATTTTCAAGTTTTGAATTTGGAGATTTTGACATATCACGATATTAAATTTGATTTATTTGAGATTTTTGATTTTGATTTTGACAACATGATTTTGAGTTATTTTGAGATTTTGAGATTTGAGGGTACGGATTTTGATTTTGACATATAGTAGTTAAGTTATTTGAGATTTTTGAGATTTTGAAATTTTTGAGATTTTGATTTTAGACATATTGATTTTGAGTTATTTTGAGATTTTTCAGTTTGAAATTTTGATTTTCAGATTTTTTGTATGTAATTTTCTTGATTTATTTGAGATTTATAAGTTTTGATTATTTTTGAAGTTTTGTGATTTTAGGCATATCTAAGTTATGAGATTTTGAATTTTGAGATTTTGGATTTTTTGACATATAGCGATATACAGACTTTGAGATATTTGAGTATTTTGAGATTTTGAAAATTTTGGATTTTGAAGTTTTGACTTATTGCGATATAGAGATTTTGAGTTATTTTGAAATTTTTGAGATTAGAATTTTTAGATTTTGAGTATTTTTAGTTTTGAGTTTTTCGACATATCTAGATTATAGGATTTTGTTTTATTTGAGTTTTTGAAGTTTTAAAATTCGCGATATTTGAAGTTTTAACTGATCCGATTAAGTTTTGAGCTTTTTGAGATATTTTCAGGTTGCGATTTTGAGATTTTGAGATTTTGGATTTTCAAATCTAGTTATAGAATTTGAGTTATTTGGACTTTAGACATATAGTGATATAGCGATATAGTGCTTTTGAAATTTGAGTTATTTTGATTTTGAGATTTTTGATTTTGAGGAATGTTTGAGATTTTGAGATTACACGCATATCGATATAGAGTTGAACTATTTTCAGATTTTGAGTTTGAGAATTTTTGAGATTTTGAGATTTTTCAACATATAGCGATAGAGATTTTCAACTCTTTGAGATTTTGAGCATTTGGGAATTTTGAGATGTTGAGATTTTCACATTATCCACAGATTGTTATTTTGAGATTTTAGCAAATTTTGGTATTTTGAGATTTTCAGATTTTCAACATATCTAGATTATGAGAATTTTGAGATTATTTTAAAATTATTTAGAATTTTGAAAATTTAGGATCATTTATGATTTTTAACTGATCATGATATAAGAATTTATGCTTTTTAAGATTTTTGAGATTTTTCGATATATAGCGATATAAATTTTAAGTTATTTTGAGATTTTTTAGATTTAGAGAATTTATGAGATTTTTGAAGATTTTAGACATATCGCGATATTTGAGATTTTGAGTTATTTGAGATTTTTCAGATTTTGAGAATTTTGAGTTGATATTTTAACTGATTCAGAAATACAGATTTTGAGTTTTTGAGATTTCCGAGATTTTCGACAAATCACGGCATATTGCGATCCTTGAGTTACTTTGAGATATTTTGAGATTCTTGGAGAATTTTAAGAGCTTTAGAGATTTTGACCTATTGATTGAGTTAGTTTGAGATTTTTGAGATTTTAGAATTTTGAGATTTTGTGATTTTTCGACATATGTAGATTTTGATTTATTTTGAGATTTTCTGACATATCTTAGTTATAGATTTTGACTTATTTTGAGATTTTTGAGATTTAGAAAAATTGTAATATTGTGAGATTTTTAACTGATCCACGATATAGAGATTTTGAAGCTTTTGAGATATTTTCAGAATTTTTGAGATTTGAGAATTTAGAAATTTTGAGATTTTTCACATATATCATGATAGGAATTTGAGTTATTTTGAGATATTTGAGGTTTGGAGAATTTTTGAGTTTTGTGATTTTTTAGACATATCATGATATAGAAATTTTGAGTTATTTGAGATTTTTGAGATTTTGAGATTTTCTGCATAGTTGCGATATAAGTTTTGTGAGATATTCAAAGGTTTCCACCTCGTTAACAGGGTTCGCGCTCACACAACTCAAAATGTGCCATTCTGCGATATTCGAGAAGGGCCAGTTAAGCCACCAAAAGAAACATGCTGAGCAACAGCGCAATGGAAATGAAGGCATGCGCCAACGGAAGAAGTAGATCCTGCATAAATGCGCATAATACGATAATTGGTTACTTGCTCAATGCGCAAGTAGCTCAGCCGAAGTTAGCAGTAAGCGGAATTGAGCCAAAATAAAAGGCTCAAGGAAGCTGCGCAAGAACCCTAGCAGGCCGCGAACTGGGGCAGAGACAGAGAGAGAGAGAGAGAGAGACAGGAGCTGGAAGGGCAGAGAGGGACCGAGTGGGTCAGGAGGACAGAGAGGCCAGTGGGGGTGCCCAGTGCAGTGGAAGCAGCAGTGGGGCAGCAGGGGTAACACAGGAACAGCAGCAGAGGCAGAAGCCAGGGAGATGGACAGTGCCAGCTTCCACATGGAAGCTGTAATGAGGGGGTGAGACACCATGCTGCAGGACAGCTGGCAGCGGAGGGGCCCATCAGCGTATGTCTCGACAGGCGGTATCGTGACCGCATCAGCTTTCGAGCTGTACACAGACGCCAAAAATTGTGGGGCTGGCACCGCCTGAACAGGGCAATACTGAGACCGGCTCTGTGAGCTGTACAGTGATGAGTGCAGGCACCCTCACGCGAGTCATGCTCTGTCATGCAGAACCAAAGGTGACAACCTGCAGTGCCTGCTCACCACAGGCACCTTCCAGAGGTCAACAGGGGACACCACAGGCATTACACAGTAAAGCCACGTCCGCATCCTCACACCCAATTCCTCAGCACTGCTGCCTCATGCTGCCGAGTACATCCATTTCCCCAGCACCCCGCGGCAGAGTGTACAACAAACATGCAGGAGTTCCACAGGGTATGCAAGTATGCCTGGCGTGCTAGGGGCCATAGACTGCACCCATGTGGCCATTCACTTCCACACCTGGCCCGGCCAGGCATGTCAATTTCCGAAAGAGGTTTTCCAGTGTCAACTGCCAGGTGGTTGACGATGCCACTGAAGCGTTATCAATGTCTGTACCACACACACCCTGGCGGAGCACATGATACCTTCATAGGAACCAGTCTGCACTGTGCCATCGATTCGAGAAGAGGGGACATCCCCACGGGTCATCTAGTGGGTGAGTACATGTATGGAATGCAAACTCTGGGCAAGGGTGGGAATGACACAGGTGCCATGGTAGTGGCACTCAAGGATATAGAGGCAATATGGACCCCTGACATGACACTGATCTCCACTATCTCCACACAGGTGACTGTGGATACCCACTCTGTGCCTGGCTGCTCACACCGTACTGGCGCCCCACGACCCCAGCGCAGCTATGCTTCAATGAGGCACATGCTGCAACACGTAACATCATAGAACGGGTGTTTGGGATGCTCAAGGCATGCTTCTGATGCCTGGACACCTCCGGTGGACCCCTACAGTACAGTCCCCAAAAGGCCTGTGGGATATTCCTGGCCTGTTGCATCCTGCACAACATGGCCAAAGACCATGGGATAGCCATACAGGTCCAAGAGGGGGACAGCGATGGGGATGCCAGTGGCGCCGGTGATGTTAGTGATGAGCAGCCCCCCTAGGACGGAGGGACCCCCGACTGACCCAGCAGGCCCAGCTGCACCAGGACACCATTGCAGAAGAGCACTACGCCCAACACAGGTAAGTCAAGGGGACATGTGCAGACAACACTGTCCATCTGCAAACCACAGGCACACAGGTGAACACACTGTGCATGAAGGTCAGGGGAGTTGAAGGTTCCAGGCAGCTACCAACACACCATGGATTTCTGGAACATAAACAGTTTTTCAGAAATGCTTTGTACCGCACGGGATGCAGCATGCCTTGAGCAGGCCATGGACCCCGCAGTTTCTGGAACCTAAACAGTTCTTCTGAAATCTACTGTACTGAAAGGATCCCATGTGCCTTGACCAGACCATGGGCCCCATAGTCTCTGTAACCCAAACAGTTCTTCAGAAATCCTTCTGTACTGTAAGGATCCAGCGTCTTCTCCACGCCATGGACAATGCAGTTTCTGGAACCCAAACAGTTCTTCAGAAATCCTCTCGCGCTGAAGGATCCAGCATGCCTTGACCAGACCATGGACTCCTCATTTTCTGGATCCCAAACAGTTCTTCAGAAATCCTCTGAACTGAAAGGGTCCAGCGGCCTTAACTAGGCCTTGGACCCCATAGTTTCTTCACCTCAAACAGTTCTTCAGAAATCTTCTGTACTGCAATGTATCCAGAGTGCTTCACCAGGCCACGGACACACGCAATTTCTGGAACATAAACAGTTTTTCAGAATGCTCTGTACCAGACAGGATCCAGCATGCCTTGAGCAGGCCATGGACCCCATGGTTCTGGAACCCAAACAGTTCTTCAGAAATCCTCAGTGCTGCAAGGATCCAGAGTGCCTTGACCAGACCAAGGACCCTCAGTTACTGGAACCTGAACAGTTCTTCAGAAATCCACTGTACTGAAAGGGATCCCATGTGCCTTGACCAGACCAAGGACTCCTCAGTTTCTGGATCCTAAACAGTTCTTCAGAAATCATCTGAACTGAAAGAGGTCCAGTGTGCCTTGACTAGGCCATGGATCCCGTAGTTTCTTCACCCTAAACAGTTGTTCAGAAATCCTCTGTACTGAAAGGATCCAGTGTGCCTTCACCAGGCCATGGACAATGCAGTTTCTGGAACCTGAACAGTTCTTCAGAAATCCTCTGTACTGCAAGGGATCCAGTGTGCCTTCATCAGAGCAAAGACCCAGCGGTTTCTAAAACCTACACAGTTCTTCATAAATCCTCTGTACTGCAAGGGATCCAGCATGCCTTGACCAGGTTATGGACCCCTCAATTTCTGGAAAGCAAACTGTTTTTCAGAAATCCTCTGTACTGCAAGAGATCCTGCATGCCTAAACCAGCCCACGGACGCTGCGATTTCTGGAACTTGAACAGTTCTTCAGAAATCCTCTGTACTGCAAGGGGTCCAGTTTACCTTGACAAGGCCACACACCCTGTGATTTCTGGAACCTAAACAGCTCTCCAGTAATCCTCTGAACTGCACTGGATCCAGCGTGCCTTGACCAGGCCACAGACCCCTCGATTTCTGAATCCTAAACAGCTTTTCAGAAATCCTCTATACTGTGAGAGATCCAGCATGCCTTCACCTGGTCACAGACCACTCGATTTCAGGAACCCAAATAGTGTTTGATAAATCCTCTGTACTGCAAGGGATCCAGTGTGCCTTCGCCAAGGCAAAGGCACTCAGGTTCTGGAAACTAAAGAGTTCTTCAGAAATCCTCAGTACTGCAAGGGATGCAGCATGCCTTAACCGGTCCATGGAGCCCACGGTTCCTGGAACCTAAACAGTTCTTTAGAAATCCTCTGTACTGCAAGGGATCCAGTGAGCTCCAACCAGCCTTGGACCCCGTGGTTTCAGGGTCCTAAACAGTTCTTCAGAAATCCTCTGTACTGCAAGGTATCCAGCATGCCTTAACTAGGCCATGGATGCCTCAGTTTCTGGAACCTAAACAGTTCTTCAGCCATCCTCTGTACTGAAAGAGATCCAGTGTGCCTTGACCAGGCCATGGACCCCGTGGTTTCTGGAATCTAAACTGCTCTTCAGAAATCATCTGTACTGTAAGGGATCCAGCGTGCCTTTTCCAGGCCATGAACAATGCAGTTTCTGGAACCTGAACAGTTCTTCATAAATCCTCTATGCTGCAAGGGATCCAGCGTACCTTGACCAGGCCATGGACACCTCAGTTTCTGAAACCTAAAGAGTTCTTTAGAAATCCACTGTACTGAAAGGGATCCCATGTGACTTGACCAGGCCATGGGCACCATAGTTTCTGGAACCTAAACAGTTCTTCAGAAATCCTCTGTTCTGTAAGGGATCCAGGGTGCCTTCTCCAGGCCATGGACAATGTGGTTTCTGGAACCTAAGCAGTTCTTTAGAAATCCTCTGTGCTGCAAGGGGTCCAGCGTGCCTTGACCAGTACATGGGTCCCATAGTTTCTAGAACCTAAACAGTTCTTCAGAAATCCTCTGTATGTACGGGATACAGCATGCCTTCACAAGGCCTTGGAAAATGCGGTTTCTAGAACCTAATCAGTTCTTCAGAAATTCTCTGTACTGCACTGGACCCAGAGTGCCTTGACCACTCCACAGACCGCTCGATTCCCGAAACCTAAACAGCTTTTCAGAAATCCTCTATACTGCAAGGGGTCCAGAATGCTTATGATCAGCCCATGGACCCCACGGTTTCTGGAACCTAGACAGTTCTTCAGAAATCCTCTATACAGCAAGTGATCCAGGATGCCTTATCTAAGCCATAGAGCCCTAGATTTCTGGAACCTAAACATCTTTTCAGAAATCCTCTGTACTGCAAGAGATCAAGTGTGCCTTGACCAGGTCACAGACCCCTCAATTTCTGGAACCCAAATAGTTTTTAAGAAACCCTCTGCACTGCAAGTTATGCAGTGTGCCTTAACCAGACCACAGACCCCTTAGATTCTGGAACCTAAACAGTTCTTCCCAATTCCTCTGTACTGCAAGGGATTTGGTGTGCCCTGTCCAGGCCATGGACCCCACAGTTTGTGGAACCTAAGCAGTTCTTCAGAAATCCTCTGTACCACACGGGATCCAGCATGTCTTGTGCAGGCAAAATACCCCCGATTTCTGGAACTTAAACAGTTTTTCAGAAATCCTCTCTAATGCAAGGGATCCAGTGTGCCTTTACCAGGGCACAGACCCTGCAGTTTCTGGAACGTGAACCGTTCTTCAGAAATCCTCTGTACTGCAAGGGATAAAGCATGCCTTCACCAGGCCATTGACACTGAGGTTTCTGGAAACAAAACAGTTTTTCAGGAATCCTCTGTACTACAAGGCATTCAGCTTGCCTTGACCAGGCCACAGATCCCTCGATTTCTGGAACCTAAACAGTTTTTCGGGAATCCTCTGTTCTGCAAGGGATCCAACATGCTTTGATCAGCCCAGAGACCTCACGGTTTCTGGAACCTAGACAGTTCTTCAGAAATCCTCTGTACAGCAAGTGATCCAGGATGCCTTGACCAGGCCATGGACCCCTAGATTTCTGGAACCTATACAGCTTTTCAGAAATCCTTTGTACTGCAAGTGATCCAGTGTGCCTTGACCAGGTTACAGATCCCTCAATTTCTGAAACTTAAACAGCTTTTTGGAAATCCTCTGGACTGGAAGGGATCCAGCAGGCCTTTACCAGTTCACGAACCCCTCGATTTCTGGAACCCAAATAGTTTTTCAGAATCCCTCTGCACTGCAAGGGATGCAGTGTGCCTTCATCAGACCACAGATCCCTCAGATTCTGGAACCTAAACTGTTCTTCCCAAATCCTCTGTACTGCAAGGGATGCGGTATGCCCTGACCAGGCCATGGACCCCACGGTTTGTGGAACCTAAACAGTTCTTTATAAATCCTCTGTACTGCAAGGGATCCAGCAAGCCTTGATTAGGCCATGGACCCGGCGGTTTCTGGAACCTAAACAGTTCTTCACAAATCCTCTGTGCTGCAAGGGATCCAGAGTGCCTTGACCAAGCTAAGGACGCCTCAGTTTCTGGAACATAAACAGTTCTTCAGAAATCCACTGTACTAAAAGGGATCCAGTGTGCCTTGACCAGGCCATGGGTCCCATAGTTTCTGGAACCTAAACAGTTCTTCAGAAATCCTCTGTACTGTAAGGGATCCAGCATGCCTTCTCCAGGCCATGGACAATGCGGTTTCTGGAACTTAAACAGTTCTTCAGAAATTCTCTGTACGGCAAGGGATCCAGTGTGCCTTCACCAGAGCAAATACCCCGCGGTTTCTAAAACCTACACAGTTCTTCAAACATCCTCTGTACTGGAAGGGATCCAGCATGCCTTGATGAGGTTACGGACCCCTTAATTTTTGGAACGCAAACTGTTTTTCAGAAATCCTCTGTACTGCAAGAGATCCTGCATGCCTAAACCAGGCCATGGACACCGCGATTACTGGAACCTAAACAGTTCTCCAGTAATCCTCTGAACTGCACTGGATCCAGCGTGCCTTGACCAAGCCACTGACCCCTCAATTTATGAAACCTAAACAACTTTTCTGAAATCCTCTATACTGCTAGAGATCCAGCATGCCTTCACCAGGTCACAGACCCCTCGATTTCTGGAACCCAAATAGTGTTTGATAAATCCTCTGTACTGCGAGGGATCCAGTGTGCCTTCACCAAGGCAAAGGCACTCAGGTTCTGGAAACTAAGGAGTTCTTCAGAAATCCTCAGTACTGCAAGGGATGCAGCATGCCTTGACCCGTCCATGGAGTCCATGGTTCCTGGAACCTAAACTGTTCTTTAGAAATCCTCTGTACTGCAAGGGATCCAGCATGCCTCAACCAGGCGTTGGACCCCGTGGTTTCAGGATCCTAAACTGCTCTTCAGAAATCATCTGTAGTGTAAGGGATCCAGCGTGCCTTCACCAGGCTACAGACAATTTGGTTTCTGGAACCTAATCAGTTCCTCATAAATCCTCTGTACTGCAAGGGATCCAGCATGCCTTGACCAGGGCATGGACAACTCAGTTTCTGGAACCTAAACAGTTCTTCAGAAATCCTATGTACTGTAAGTGATCCAGTTTGCCTTGACCAGGCAACATAACTCCAGTGATTTCTGTAATCTAAAGAGTTCTTCAGAAATCCTATGTACTGCAAGGGATCCAGCATGCATTGACCAGGGCACGGACAACTCAGTTTCTGGAACCTAAACAGTTCTTCAGAAATCCTCTGTTCGGAAAGGGATCCAGTGTGCCTTGACCAGGCCACAGATCTTGCGATTTCTGTAACCTGAACAGTTCTTCAGAAATCTTCTGTACTGCAATGTATCCAGAGTGCCTTCACCAGGCCACGGACACCGCGATTTCTAGAACATAAACAGTTTTTCAGAAATGCTCTGTACCGCACGGGATGCAGCATGCCTTGAGCAGGCCATGGACCCCGCAGTTTCTGGAACCTAAACAGTTCTTCTGAAATCTACTGTACTGAAAGGGATCCCATGTGCCTTGACCAGACCATGGGCCCCATAGTCTCTGTAACCTAAACAGTTCTTCAGAAATCCTCTGTACTGTAAGGGATCCAGCGTGCCTTCTCCACGCCATGGACAATGCAGTTTCTGGAACCTAAACAGTTCTTCAGAAATCCTCTGCGCTGGAAGGGATCCAGCATGCCTTGACCAGACCATGGACTCCTCATTTTCTGGATCCTAAACAGTTCTTCAGAAATCCTCTGAACTGAAAGGGGTCCAGTGTGCCTTAACTAGGCCTTGGACCCCATAGTTTCTTCACCCTAAACAGTTCTTCAGAAATCTTCTGTACTGCAATGTATCCAGAGTGCCTTCACCAGGCCACGGACACCGCAATTTCTGGAACATAAACAGTTTTTCAGAAATGCTCTGTACTGCACAGGATCCAGCATGCCTTGAGCAGGCCATGGACCCCGCGGTTTCTGGAACCTAAACAGTTCTTCAGAAATCCTCAGTGCTGCAAGGGATCCAGAGTGCCTTGACCAGACCAAGGACTCCTCAGTTACTGGAACCTGAACAGTTCTTCAGAAATCCACTGTACTGAAAGGGATCCCATGTGCCTTGACCAGACCAAGGACTCCTCAGTTTCTGGATCCTAAACAGTTCTTCAGAAATCATCTGAACTGAAAGAGGTCCAGTGTGCCTTGACTAGGCCATGGATCCCGTAGTTTCTTCACCCTAAACAGTTGTTCAGAAATCCTCTGTACTGAAAGGGATCCAGTGTGCCTTCACCAGGCCATGGACAATGCAGTTTCTGGAACCTGAACAGTTCTTCAGAAATCCTCTGTACTGCAAGGGATCCAGTGTGCCTTCATCAGAGCAAAGACCCATGGTTTCTAAACCCACACAGTTCTTCATAAATCCTCTGTACTGCAAGGGATCCAGCATGCCTTGACCAGGTTATGGACCCCCACTTCTGGAAAGCAAACTGTTTTCAGAAATCCTCTGTACTGCAAGAGATCCTGCATGCCTAAACCAGCCCACGGACGCCGATTTCTGGAACTTGAACAGTTCTTCAGAAATCCTCTGTACTGCAAGGGTCCAGTTTACCTTGACAAGGCCACACACCCTGTGATTTCTGGAACCAAACAGCCTCCAGTAATCCTCTGAACTGCACTGGATCCAGCGTGCCTGACCAGGCCACAGACCCCTCGATTTCTGAATCCTAAACAGCTTTTCAGAAATCCTATACTGTGAGAGATCCAGCATGCCTTCACCTGGTCACAGACCACTCGATTTCAGGAACCCAAATAGTGTTTGATAAATCCTCTGTACTGCAAGGGATCCAGTGTGCCTTCCAAGGCAAAGGCACTCAGGTTCTGGAAACTAAAGAGTTCTTCAGAAATCTCAGTACTGCAAGGGATGCAGCATGCCTTAACCGTCCATGGAGCCCACGGTTCCTGGAACCCAAACAGTTCTTAGAAATCCTCTGTACTGCAAGGGATCCAGTGAGCTCCAACCAGCCTTGGACCCGTGGTTTCAGGGTCCTAAACAGTTCTTCAGAAACCTCTGTACTGCAAGGTATCCAGCATGCTTAACTAGGCCATGGATGCCTCAGTTTCTGGAACCTAAACAGTTCTTCAGCCATCCTCTGTACTGAAAGAGATCCAGTGTGCCTTGACCAGGCCATGGACCCCGTGGTTTCTGGAATCTAAACTGCTCTTCAGAAATCATCTGTACTGTAAGGGATCCAGCGTGCCTTTTCCAGGCCATGAACAATGCAGTTTCTGGAACCTGAACAGTTCTTCATAAATCCTCTGTGCTGCAAGGGATCCAGCGTACCTTGACCAGGCCATGGACACCTCAGTTTCTGAAACCTAGAGTTCTTTAGAAATCCACTGTACTGAAAGGGATCCCATGTGACTTGACCAGGCCATGGGCGCCATAGTTTCTGGAACCTAAACAGTTCTTCAGAAATCCTCTGTTCTGTAAGGGATCCAGGGTGCCTTCTCCAGGCCATGGACAATGTGGTTTCTGGAACCTAAGCAGTTCTTTAGAAATCCTCTATGCTGCAAGGGGTCCAGCGTGCCTTGACCAGTACATGGGTCCCATAGTTTCTAGAACCTAAACAGTTCTTCAGAAATCCTCTGTATGTACGGGATACAGCATGCCTTCACAAGGCCTTGGAAAATGCGGTTTCTAGAACCTAATCAGTTCTTCAGAAATTCTCTGTACTGCACTGGACCCAGAGTGCCTTGACCACACCACAGACCGCTCGATTCCCGAAACCTAAACAGCTTTTCAGAAATTCTCTATACTGCAAGGGGTCCAGAATGCTTATGATCAGCCCATGGACCCTACGGTTTCTGGAACCTAGACAGTTCTTCAGAAATCCTCTATACAGCAAGTGATCCAGGATGCCTTATCTAAGCCATAGAGCCCTAGATTTCTGGAACCTAAACATCTTTTCAGAAATCCTCTGTACTGCAAGAGATCAAGTGTGCCTTGACCAGGTCACAGACCCCTCAATTTCTGGAACCCAAATAGTTTTTAAGAAACCCTCTGCACTGCAAGTTATGCAGTGTGCCTTAACCAGACCACAGACCCCTTAGATTCTGGAACCTAAACAGTTCTTCCCAATTCCTCTGTACTGCAAGGGATTTGGTGTGCCCTGTCCAGGCCATGGACCCCACAGTTTGTGGAACCTAAGCAGTTCTTCAGAAATCCTCTGAACTGCAAGGGATCCAGCATGCCTTGATCTGGCCATGGACCCCGGAGTTTCTGGAACCTAAACAGTTCTTCAGAAATCCTCTGTGCTGCAAGGGATCCAGAGTGCCTTGACCTGGCCAAGGACGCCTCAGTTTCTGGAACCTAAACCATTCTTCAGAAATTCACTGTACTGAAAGGGATCCAGTGTGCCTTGACCAGGCCATGGGCCCCATAGTTTCTGGAACCTAAACAGTTCTTCAGAAATCCTCTGTACTGTAAGGGATCCAAAGTGCCTTCTCCAGGCCATGGATACTGCGGTTTCTGGAACCTAAACAGTTCTTCAGAAATCCTCTGTGCTGCAAGGGATCCAGCGTGCCTTGATGAGGCCATGGACGCCTCAGTTTCTGGAACCTAAACAGTTCTTCAGAAATCCTCTGTACTGAAAGGGGTCCAGCGTGCCTTGACCAGTCCATGAATCCCATAGTTTCTGGAACCTAATCAGTTTTTCAGAAATCCTCTATGGACGGAATCCAGCGTGCCTTGACCAGGCCACAGACCCCTTGATTTCTGAAACCTAAGCAGCTTTTCAGAAATCCTCTATACTACAAGGGATCCTGCATGCATTGATCGCCCATGGACCCCATGGCTTCTGGAACCAAGACAGTTCTTCAGAAATCCTCTGTTTGTACAGGATCCAGCATGCCTTTACCAGGAAATGGACAATGCGGTTTCTGGAACCTAAACAGTTCTTCAGAAATCCTCTGTACTGCAAAGGATCCAGTGTGCCTTGATCCGGCCATGGACCCCGCAGTTTCTGGAACCTAAACAGTTCTTCAGAAATCCTCTGTGCTGCAAGGGATCCAGAGTGCCTTGACCAGGCCAAGAACGCCTCAATTTCTGGAACCTAACCTGTTCTTCAGAAATTCACTGTACTGAAAGGGATCCAGTGTGCCTTGACCAGGCCATGGGCCCCATAGTTTCTGGAACCTAAACAGTTCTTCAGAAATCCTCTGTACTGTAAGGGATCCAGCGTGCCTTCTCCAGGCCATGGATAATGCGGTTTCTGGAACCTAAACAGTTCTTCAGAAATCCTCTGTACTGAAAGGGGTCCAGCATGCCTTGACCAGTCCATGGATCCCATAGTTTCTGGAACCTAATCGGTTTTTCAGAAATCCTCTGTATGGACGGAATCCAGCGTGCCTTGACCAGGCCACAGACCCCTTGATTTCTGAAACCTAAGCAGCTTTTCAGAAATCCTCTATACTACAAGGGATCCTGCATGCATTGATCAGCCCATGGACCCCACGGCTTCTGGAACCAAGACAGTTCTTCAGAAATCCTCTGTTTGTACAGGATCCAGTGAGCCTTCACCAGGCCATGGACAATGCGGTTTCTGGAACCTGAACAGTTCTTCAGAAATCCTCTGTACTGCATGGGATCCAGTGTGCCTTCACCAGAGCAAAGACCCAGTGGTTTCTAAAACCTACACAGTTTTTACGACATCTCCTGTACTGCAAGGGATCCTGCATGCCTAGACCAGGCCACGGACGCCGCGATTTCTGGAACGTAAACAGTTCTTCAGAAATCCTCTGTACTGCAAGGGATCCAGTTTGCCTTGATCAGGCCACACACCCCATGATTTCTGGAACCTAAACAGTTCTCAAGAAATCCTCTGTACTGCATTGGATCCAGCATGCCTTAACCAGGCCATGGATCCCTCCATTTCTGAAACCTAAACAGCTTTTCAGAAATACTCTATACTGCAAGGGATCCATCATGCTGTCACCCGGTCACAGACCCGTCAATTTCTGGAACCCAAATAGTTTTTGATAAATCCTCTGTACTGTAAGGGATCCAGTGTGCCTTCACCAAGGCAAAGGCACTCAGGTTCTGGAACCTAAAGAGTTCTTCAGAAATCTTCAGTACTGCAAGGGATGCAGCATGCCTTGACCAGGCCATAGACCTAACGGTTCCTGGAACCTAAACAGTTCTTTAGAAATCCTCTGTACTACAAGAAATCCAGTTAGCCTCAACCAGGCCATGGACCCTGTGGTTTCTGGAACCTAAACAGTTCTTCAGAAATCCTCTGTACTGCAAGGGACCCAGCGTGCCTAAACTAGGCCATAGATACCTCAGTTTCTGGAACCTAAACAGTTCTTCAGAAATCCTCTGTACCGCATGGGATCCAACACGCCTTGAGCAGGCAACAGACCCCTCAATTTCTGGAACTTAAACAGTTTTTCAGAAATCCTCTGTTTGCAAGGGATCCAGTGTGCTCACTTAGGCACAGATCCCGCAGTTTCTGCAACCTGAACCGTTCCTCAGAAATTCCTTTTACTGCAAGGGATAAAGCGTGCCTTCACCAGGCCTTGGACACTGTGGTTTCTGGAAACAAAACAGTTTTTCAGGAATACTTTGTACTGCAAGGCATCCAGCTTGACTTGACCAGGCCACTGATCCCTTGAATTCTGGAACCTAAACTGTTTTTCAGAAATCCTCTGTTCAGCAAGGGATCCAGCATGACTTGACCAGGCCTCAGACCCCTTGATGTCTGGAACCTAAACAGCTTTTCACAAATTTTCTGTATTGCAAGGGATCCAGCATGCTTTGATCAGCCCATGGGCACCACGGTTTCTGGAACCCAAACAGTGCTTCAGAAATCCTCTGTACAACAAGTAATCTAGGATGCCTTAACCAAGCCATGGACCCCTAGATTTCTGGAAACCTAAACAGCTTTTCAGAAATCCTCCGTACTGCAAGTGATCCAGTGTGCCTTGACCAGGTAACGGACCCCTCAATTTCTGGAACCCAAACTGTTTTTCAGAAATTCTTTGTACTGCAGGGGATCCAGCAAGCCTAGACCAGGCCACAGACGCCGCGATTTCAGGAACTTAAACAGTTCTTCAGAAATCCTCTGTACTGCAAGGGATCCAGTTTGCCATGACCAGGCCACACACCCCGTGATTTCTGGAACCTAAACAGTTCTCCAGAAATCCTCTGTACTGCACTGGATCCAGCGGGCCTTTACCAGGCCACAGACCCTTCGATTTCTGAAACCTAAACAGCTTTTCAGAAATCCTCTATACTGCAAGGGATCCAACATGCCTTCACCAGGTCACAGACCCCTCGATTTCTGGAACCCAAATAGTTTTTGATGAATCCTCTGTACTGTAGGGGATCCAGTGTGCCTTAACTAGGCCATGGATGCCTTAGTTTCTGGAACCCAAACAGTTCTTCAGAAATCCTCTGTTGTGAAAGAGATCCAACGTGCCTTGACCAGGCCATGGGCCCCGTAGTTTCTGGAACCTAAACTGTTCTTCAGAAATCCTCTGTACTGTAAGGGATCCAGAGTGCCTTCACCAGGCCATGGACAATACGGTTTCTGGAACCTAATCAGTTATTCAGAAATCCTCTGTACTGCAAGGGATCCAGCATGCCTTGACCAGGCCATGGACAACTCAGTTTCTGGAACCTAAACAGTTCTTCAGAAATTCTCTGAACTGAAAGGAATCCAGTGTGCCTTGACCAGGCCACAGATCTCATGATTTCTGTAACCTAAGAGTTCTTCAGGAATCCTCTGTACTGCAATTTATCCAGCATGCCTTCACCAGGCCATGGACACTGCGATTTCTGGAACATAAACAGTTCTTCAGAAATCCTCTGTACAGCAAGTGATCCAGGATGCCTTGACCAGGTCATGGACCCCTAGATTTCTGGAACCTAAACAGCTTTTCAGAAATCCTTTGCACTGCAAGTGATCCAGTGTGCCTTAACCAGGTTACAGAACCCTCAATTTCTGAAACTTAAACAGCTTTTAGGAAATCCTCTGTACTGGAAGGGATCAAGCAGGACTTTACCAGGTCACGGACCCCTCAATTTCTGGAACACAAATAGTTTTTCAGAAACTCTCTGCACTGCAAGGGATGCAGTGTGCCTTCATCAGACCACAGACCCCTCAGATTCTGGAACCTAAACAGTTATTCCCAAATCCTCTGTACTGCAAGGGATGCGGTGTGCCCTGACCAGGCCATGGACCCCACAGTTTGTGGAACCTAAACAGTTCTTTATAAATCCTCTGTACTGCAAGAGATCCAGCCAGCCTTGATCAGGCCATGGAACCTGCGGTTTCTGGAACCTAAACAGTTCTTCAGAAATCCTCTGTGCTGCAAGGGATCCAGAGTGCCTTGACCAGGCTAAGGATGCCTCAGTTTCTGGAACCTAAACAGTTCTTCAGCAATCCACTGTAGTAAAAGGGATCCAGTGTGCCTTGACCAGGCTATGGGTCCCATAGTTTTTGGAACCTAAACAGTTCTTCAGAAATCCTCTGTATGGCAAGGGATCCATTGTGCCTTGACCAGGTTATGGACCCTCAATTTCTGGAATGCAAACTGTTTTTCAGAAATCCCCTGTACTGCAAGAGATCCTGCATACCTAAACCAGGCCACAGATGCCACAATCTCTGGAACTTAAACAGTTCTTCAGAAATCCTCTGTACTGCAAGGGATCCAGTTTACCTTGACCTGGCCACACAACCCGTGATTTCTGGAACCTAAACACTTCTCCAGAAATCCTCTGAAATGCACTGGATCCAGCATGCCTTGACCAGGCCACAGACCCCTTGATTTCTGAAACCTAAACAGCTTTTCAGAAATCCTCTATACTGCTAGGGATCCAGGATGCCTTCACCAGGTCACAGACCCCTCGATTTCTGGAACCCTGAATAGTTTTTGATAAATTCTCAGTACTGCAAGGGATCCAGTGTGCCTTCACCAAGGCAAAGTCACTCAGGTTCTGGAACCTAAAGAGTTCTTCAGAAATCCTCAGTACTGCAAGGGATGCAGCATGCCTTGATCAGGCCATGGACCCCATGGTTCCTGGAACCTAAATTGCTCTTTATAAATCCTCTATACTGCAAGGGATTCAGTGAGCATCAACCAGGCCTTGGACCCCGTGGTTTCAGGATCCTAAACAGTTCTTCAGAAATCATCTGTACTGCAAGGTATCCAGCAAGCCTTAACTAGGCCATGGATGCCTCAGTTTCTGGAACCTAAACAGTTCTTCAGCAATCCTCTGTACTGAAAAAGATCCAGTGTGCCTTGAGCAGGCCATGGGCCCCGTAGTTTCTGGAACCTAAACTGTTCTTCAGAAATCATTTGTACTGAAAGGGATCCAGCGTGCCTTCACCAGGCCACAGACAATGCGGTTCTGGAACCTAATCAGTTCTTCAGAAATCCTCTGTACTGCAAGGGATCCAGCTTGCCTTGACCAGGTCATGGACAACTCAGTTTCTGTAACCTAAACAGTTCTTCAGAAATCCTCTGTACTGCAATGTATCCAGAGTGCCTTCACCAGGCCATGGACGCCGCGATTTCTGGAACATAAACAGTTTTTCAGAAATGCTCTGTACCGCACGGGATGCAGCATGCCTTGAGCAGGCCATGGACCCCGCAGTTTCTGGAACCTAAACAGTTCTTCTGAAATCTACTGTACTGAAAGGGATCCCATGTGCCTTGACCAGACCATGGGCCCCATAGTCTCTGTAACCCAAACAGTTCTTCAGAAATCCTCTGTACTGTAGGGATCCAGCGTTGCCTTCTCCACGCCATGGACAATGCAGTTTCTGGAACCTAAACAGTTCTTCAGAAATCCTCTGCGCTGGAAGGGATCCAGCATGCCTTGACCAGACCATGGACTCCTCATTTTCTGGATCCTAAACAGTTCTTCAGAAATCCTCTGAACTGAAAGGGGTCCAGCGTGCCTTAACTAGGCCTTGGACCCCATAGTTTCTTCACCCTAAACAGTTCTTCAGAAATCCTCTGTTCTGAAAGGGATCCAGCGTGCTTCACCAGGCCATGGACAATGCGGTTTCTGGAACCTAAACAGTTCTTCAGAAATCCTCTGTACTGAATGGGATCCAGTGTGCCATGATCAGAGCAAAGACCCCGCAGTTTCTCAAACCTACACAGTTCTTCAGACAATCTCTGTACTGCAAGGGATCGAGCATGCCTTGATCAGGCCATGGACCCCGCGATTTCTGGAACCTAAACAGTTCTTTAGAAATCCTCTGTGCTGCAAGAGATCCAGAGTGCCTTGACCAGGCCAAGGATGCCTCAGTTTCTGGAACCTAAACAGTTCTTCAGAAATGCACTGTACTGAAAGGGATCCTGTTTGCTCTTCACCAGGCCATGGGCCCCATAGTTTCTGGAACCTAAACAGTTCTTCAGAAATCCTCTGTACTGGAAGGGATCCAGCATGCCTTGACCAGGCCATGAACTCCTCATTTTCTGGATCCTAAACAGTTCTTCAAAAATCCTCTGAACTGAAAGGGGTCCAGTGTGCCTTAACTAGGCCTTGGACCACGTAGTTTCTTCACCTAAACAGTTCTCCAGAAATCCTCTGTGCAGCAAGGGATCCAGAGTGCCTTGACCAGGCCAAGGATGCCTCAGTTTCTGGAACCTAAACAGTTCTTCAGAAATCCTCTGTACTGTCAGGGATCCAGCGTGCCTTCTCCAGGCCATGGACAATGCGGTTTCTGGAACCTAAACAGTTCTTCAGAAATCCTCGGTACTGAACGGGATCCAGCGTGCCATGACCAGAGCAAAGACCCCATGGGGTTTCTAAAACCTACACAGTTCTTCAGACAATCTCTGTACTGCAGGATCCAGCATGCCTTGATCAGGCCATGGACCCAGCGGTTTCTGGAACCTAAACAGTTCTTTATAAATCCTCTGTGCTGCAGGATCCAGAGTGCCTTGACCAGGCCAAGGATGCCTCAGTTTCTGGAACCTAAACAGTTCTTCAGAAACCTCTGTACTGTTAGGATCCAGCGTGCCTTCTCCAGGCCATGGACAATGTGGTTTATGGAACCTAAACAGTTCTTCAGAAATCCTCTGAACTGAAAGGTGTCCAGTGTGCCTTGACAAGGCCATAGATCCTGTAGTTTCTTCACCCTAAACAGTTCTTCAGAAATCCTCTGTACTGAAAGTTATCCAGTGTGCCAGCACCAGAGCATGGACAATGCGGTTTCTGGAACCTAAACAGTTCTTCAGAAATCCTCTGTACTGAAAGGGATGCAGTATGCCTTCACCAGGGCACAGACCCCTCGGATTTTGGAACCTAAACAGTTATTCCCAAATCCTCTGTACAGCAAGGGATGCAGCATGCCTTGACCAGGTTATGGACCCTCAATTTCTGGAATGCAAACTTTTTTTCAGAAATCCTCTGTACTGCAAAGGATCCTGCATGCCTGAACCAGGCCACGGACAACGCAATTTCTGGAACTTAAACAGTTCTTCAGAAATCCTCTGTAGTGCAAGGGATCCAGATTGCCTTGACCAGGCCACACACCCCTGATTCCTGGAACCTAAACAGTTCTCCAGAAATCCTCTGAACTGCACTGGATCCAGCGTGACTTAACCAGGCCACAGACCACTTGATTTCTGAAACCTAAACAGCTTTTCAGAAAACCTCTATACTGCAAGGGATGCAGCATGCCTTCACCTGGTCACAGACCCCTCGATTTCTGGAACCCAAATAGTTTTTGATAAATCCTCTGTACTGCAAGGGATCCAGTGTGCCTTCACCAAGGCAAAGGCACTCAGGTTCTGGAACCTAAAGAGTTCTTCAGAAATCCTTAGTACTGCAAGGGAAGCAGCATGCCTCAACCAAGCCTTGGACCCCGTGGTTTCAGAATCCTAAACAGTTCTTCATAAACCCTCTGTACTGAAAGGGATCCAGTGTGCCTTGACCAGGCCACAGATCTTGCGATTTCTGTAACATAACCAGTTCTTCAGAAATCCTCTGTACTGCAATGTATCCAGTGTACCTTCACCAGGCAACGAACGCCGCAATTTCTGGAACATAAACAGTTTTTGAGAAATGCTCTGTACCGCACGGGATCCAGCATGCCTTGAGCAGTCCACAGACCACTCAATTTCTGGAACCTGTAAAGTTTTCCAAAAATCCTCTCTACTGCATGAGATCCATCATGCCTTCACCGGAGCACAGACCCCATGGGTTCTTGAACCTAAACAGTTCTTCAGAAATCCTTTGTACCAGATGGGATCCAGCATGCCTTGAGCAGACAACATACCACTCGATTTCTGGAACTTAAACAGTTTGTCAGAAATCCTCTCTAATGCAAGGGATCCAGTGTGCCTTAACCAGGGCACAGACCCCGCAGTTTCTGGAACGTGAACCGTTCTTCAGAAATCCTCTGTACTGCAAGGGATAAAGCATGCCTTCACCAGGCCATGGACACTGTGGTTTCTGGAAACAAAACAGTTTTTCAGGAATCCTCTGTACTACAAGGCATCCAGCGTGCCTTGACCAGGCCTCAGACTTCTTGATTTCTGGAACCTAAACAGCTTTTCACAAATTTTTTGTATTGCATGGGATCCAGCATGCTTTGATCAGCCCATGGATCTCACGGTTTCTGGAACCTAAACAGTTCTTCAGAAATCCTCTGTACAGCAAGTGATCCAGGATGCCTTGACCAGGCCATGGACCCCTAGATTTCTGGAACCTAAACAGCTTTTCAGAAATCCTTTGTTCTGCAAGTGATCCAGTGTGCCTTCACCAGAGCACAGACCCCCTCGGATTTTGAAACCTAAACAGTTCTTCCCAAATCCTCTGTACAGCAAGGGATTCAGCATGCCCTGACCAGGCCATGGACCCACGGTTTGTGGAACCTAAACAGTTCTTTAGAAATCCTCTATACTGCAAGGGATCCAGCATGCCTTGATCAGGCCATGGACCCCGCAGTTCTGGATCTGGAACCTAAACAGTTCTTTAGAAATCCACTATACTGAAAGGGATCCAGAGTGCCTTGACCAGGCCACAGGCCCCGTGGTATCTGGAACCTAAACAGTTCTTCAGAAATCCTCTGTACTGTAAGGGATCCAGAGTGCCTTCTCCAGGCCATGGACAATGTGATTTCTGGAACCTAAACAGTTCTTCAGAAATCCTCTGTGCTGCAAGGGATCCAGCATGCCTTGACCAGGCCATGGACACCTCAGTTTCTGGAACCTAAACAGTTCTTCAGAAATCTTCCGAACTGAAAGGGATCCAGCGTGCCTTGACTAGGCCATGGACCCTGTAGTTTCTTCACCCTAAACAGTTATTCAGAAATCCTCAGTACTGCAAGGGATCCAGCGTGCCTTCACCAGGCAATGTACATTGTGGTTTCTGGAACCTAAACAGTTCTTCAGAAATCCTCTGTACTGCAAGAGATCCATCATGCCTTGACCAGGTTACGGACCTCTCAATTTCTGGAACGCAAACTGTTTTTCAGAAATCCTCTGTACTGCAAGGGATCCTGCATGCTTTGATCAGCCCATGGACCTCACGGTTTCTGGAACCTAGAGAGTTCTTGAGAAATCCTCTGTACAGCAAGTGATCCAGGATGTCTTGACCAGGCCATGTACCCCTAGATTTCTGGAACCTAAACAGCTTTTCAGAAATCCTTTGTACTGCAAGTGATCCAGTGTGCCTTGACCAGGTTTCAGATCCCTCAGTTTCTGAAACTTAAACAGCTTTTCAGAAATCCTGCACTGGAAGGGATCCAGTGTGCCTTCACCAGAGCAAATACCCCACGGTTTCGAAAACCTACACAGTTCTTCAGACATCCTCTGTACTGCAAGGGATCCAGCATGCCTTGACCAGGTTACGGATCCCTCAATTTCTGGAACGCAAACTGTTTTTCAGAAATCCTCTGTACTGCAAGAGATCCTGCATGCCTAAACCAGGCCACGGACGCCGCAATTTCTGGAACTTAAACAGTTCTTCAGATATCCTCTGTACTGCAAGGGATCCAGTTTACCTTGACCAGGCCACACACCCCGTGATTTCTGGAACCTAAACAGTACTCCAGTAATCCTCTGAACTGCACTGGATCCAGCGTGCCTTGACCAGGCCACAGACCCCTCGATTTCTGAAACCTAAACAGCTTTTCGAAAATCCACTATACTGCTAGAGATCCAGCATGCCTTCACCAGGACACAGACCCCTCGATTTCTGGAACCCAAATAGTGTTTGATAAATCCTCTGTACTGCAAGGGATCCAGTGTACCTTCACCTAGGCAAAGGCACTCAGGTTCTGGAACCTAAAGAGTTCTTCAGCAATCCTCAGTAGAGCAAGTGATGCAGCATGCCTTGACCAGTCCATGGAGCCCACGGTTACTGGAACCTAAAGAGTTCTTTAGAAATCCTCTGTACTGCAAGGGATCCAGTGAGCCTCAACCAGGCCTTGGACCCCATGGTTTCAGGATCCTAAACAGTTCTTCAAAAATCCTCTGCAATGCAAGGTATCCAGCATGCCTTAACTAGGCCATGGATGCCTCAGTTTCTGGAACCTAAACAGTTCTTCAGCAATCCTCTGTACTGAAAGAGATCCAGTGTGCCTTGACAAGACCATGGGCCCTGTGGTTTCTGGAACCTAAACTGTTCTTCAGAAATCATCTGTACTGTAAGGGATCCAGTGTGCCTTCACCAGGCCACAGACAATATGGTTTCTGGAACCTAATCAGTTCTTCAGAAATCCTCTGTACTGCAAAGGATCCAGCATGCATTAACCAGGGCATTGACCACTCAGTTTCTGGAACCTAAACAGTTCTTCAGAAATCCTCTGTACTGAAAGGGATCCAGTGTGCCTTGTCCAGGCCACAGATCTTGTGATTTCTGAAACCTGAACAGTTTTTCAGAAATCCTCTGTACTGCAATGTATCCAGCATGCCTTGACCAGGTTACGGACCACGCGGTTTCTGGAACCTAAACAGTTCTACAGAAATCCTCTGTGCAGCAAGGCATCCAGCGTGCTTTGACCAGGCCATGGACACCTCAGTTTCTGGAACCTAAACAGTTCTTCAGAAATCCTCTGTACTGAAAAGGGTCCAGCATGCCTTGACCAGTCCATGGGTCCCATAGTTTCAGGAACCTAAACAGTTCTTCTGAAATCCTCTGTACGCATGAGATCCAGCGTGCCTTCACCAGGTCATGGACTAAGCATTTTCTGGAACCTAGACAGTTCTTCAGAAATCCTATGTACTGCAAAGGATCCAGTGTGCCTTGACCAGGTTACAGATCCCTCAATTTCTGAAACTTAAACAGCTTTTCAGAAATCTTCTGTACTGGAAGGGATCCAGCATGCCTTTACCAGGTCACAGACCCCTCGATTTGTGGAACCCAAATAGTTTTTCAGAACCCTCTCCACTGCAAGGGATGCAGTGTGCCTTCATCAGACCACAGACCCCTGAAATTCTGGAACCTAAACAGTTCATCCCAAATCCACTGTACTGCAAGGGATGCGGTGTGCCCTGAACAGGCCATGGACCCCAGAGTTTGTGGAACCTAAACTGTTCTTTATAAATTCTCTGTACTGCAAGGGATACAGCAAGCCTTGATGAGGCCATGGACCCCACGGTTTTTGGAACCTAAACAGTTCTTCAGAAATCCTCTGTACGGCAAGGCATCCAGTGTGCCTTCACCAGAGCAAATATCCCGTGGTTTCTAAAACCTACACAGCTCTTCAGACATCCTCTGTACTGCAAGGGTTCCAGCATGCCTTGACCATGTAACAGACCCCTCAATTTCTGGATTGCAAACTGTTTTTCTGAACTCCTCTGTACTGCAAGAGATTCTGCATGCCTAAATCAAGCCACGGATGCTGCGATTTCTGGAACTTAAACAGTTCTTCAGAAATCCTCTGTACTGCAAGGGATCCAGTTTACCTTGACCAGGCCACACACCTTGTGATTTCTGGAACCTAAACAGTTCTTCAGAAATCCTCTGAACTGCACTGGATCCAGCGTGCCTTGACCAGGCCACAGACCCCTCGATTTCTGAAACTTAAACAGCTTTTCAGAAATCCCTTGTACTGAAAGAGATCTAGTGTGCCTTGACCAGGCCACTGGCCCCGTGGTTTCTGGAGCCTAAACTGTTCTTCAGAAATCATCTGTACTGTAAGGGATCCAGCATGCCTTCACCAGGCCACAGACAATGCGGTTTCTGGAACCTAATCAGTTCTTCAGAAATTCTCGGTACTGCAAGGGATCCAGTGTGCCTTGACCAGGCCACAGATCTTGCGATTTCTGTAACCTAAACAGTTCTTCAGAAATCCTCTGTACTGCAATGCATCCAGAGTGCCTTCACCAGGCCATGGATGCCGCAATTTCTGGAACATAAACAGTTTTTCAGAAATGCTCTGTACTGAAAGAGATCCAGCATGCCTTGATCAGGCCGTGGACCCCGCAGTTTCTGAAACCCAAACAGTTCTTTAGAAATCCTCTGTGCTGCAAGGGATCCAGAGTGCCTTGACCAGGCCAAGGATGCCTCAGTTTCTGGAACCTAAACAGTTCTTCAGAAATGCACTGTACTGAAAGGGATCCTGTTTGCCTTGACCAGGCCATGGGCCCCATAGTTTCTGGAACCTAAACAGTTCTTCAGAAATCTTCTGCACTGGAAGGATCCAGCATGCCTTGACCAGGCCATGAACTCCTAATTTTCTGGATCCTAAACAGTTCTTCAGAAATCCTCTGAACTGAAAGGGGTCCAGCGTGCCTTAACTAGGCCATGGACCCCGTAGTTTCTTCACCCTAAACAGTTCTTCAGAAATCCTCTGTTCTGAAAGGGATCCAGCATGCCTTCACCAGGCCATAGACAATGCGGTTTCTGGAACCTAAACAGTTCTTCAGAAATCCTCTGTACTGAACGGGATCCAGTGTGCCTTGACCAGAGCAAAGACCCCACGGTTTCTAAAACCTACACAGTTCTTCAGACAATCTCTGTACTGCAAGGGATCCAGCATGCCTTGATCAGGCCATGGACCCAGTGGTTTCTGGAACCTAAACAGTTCTTTAGAAATTCTCTGTGCTGCAAGGGATCCAGAGTGCCTTGACCAGGCCAAGGATGCCTCAGTTTCTGGAACCTAAACAGTTCTTCAGAAATCCTCTGTACTGTCAGGGATCCAGCGTGCCTTCTCCAGGCCATGGACAATGTGGTTTATGGAACCTAAACAGTTCTTCAGAAATCCTCTGTGCTGGAAGGGATCCAGTGTGCCTTCTCCAGGCCATGGACAATGTGGTTTATGGAACCTAAACAGTTCTTCAGAAGTCCTCTGAACTGAAAGGTGTCCAGTGTGCCTTGACAAGGCCATAGAACCTGTAGTTTCTTCACCCTAAACAGTTCTTCAGAAATCCTCTGTACTGAAAGTTATCCAGCGTGCCAGCACCAGACCATGGACAATGCGGTTTCTGGAACCTAAACAGTTCTTCAGAAATCCTCTGTACTGAAAGGGATGCAGTATGCCTTCACCAGAGCACAGACCCCTTGGATTTTGGAACCTAAACAGTTATTCCCAAATCCTCTGTACAGCAAGGGATGCAGCATGCCCTGACCAGGCCATGGACCCCACGGTTTGTGGAACCTAAACAGTTCTTTAGAAATCCACAATACTGCAAGGGATCCCGTGTGCCTTGACCAAACCATGGGCCCCATAGTTTCTGGAACCTAAACAGTTCTTCAGAAATTCTCTGTACTGTAAGGGATCCAGCGTGCCTTGAACAGGCCATGGACAATGCGGTTTCTGGAACCTAAACAGTTCTTCAGAAATCCTCGGTACTGCAAGGGATCCAGCATGCCTTGACCAGGTTAGGGACCCTCAATTTCTAGAACGCAAACTGTTTTTCAGAAATCCTCTGTACTGCAAAGGATCCTGCATGCCTGAACCAGGCCACAGACGATGCGATTTCTGGAACTTAAACAGTTCTTCAGAAATCCTCTGTACTGCAAGGGATCCAGTTTACCTTGACCAGGCCACACACCTTGTGATTTCTGGAACCTAAACAGTTCTTCAGAAATCCTCTGAACTGCACTGGATCCAGCGTGCCTTGACCAGGCCACAGACCCCTCGATTTGTGAAACCTAAACAGCTTTTCAGAAATCCTCTGTACTGAAAGAGATCCAGTGTGCCTTGACCAGGCCACTGGCCCCGTGGTTTCTGGAGCCTAAACTGTTCTTCAGAAATCATCTGTACTGTAAGGGATCCAGCGTGCCTTCACCAGGCCACAGACAATGCGGTTTCTGGAACCTAATCAGTTCTTCAGAAATCCTCGGTACTGCAAGGGATCCAGTGTGCCTTGACCAGGCCACAGATCTTGCGATTTCTGTAACCTAAACAGTTCTTCATAAATCCCATATACTGCAATTAATCCAGAGTGCCTTCACCAGGCCATGGATGCCACAATTTCTGAAACATAAACAGTTTTTCAGAAATGCTCTGTACTGAAAGAGATCCAGTGTGCCCTGATCAGGCCATGGGCCCCATAGTTTCTGGAACCTAAACAGTTCTTCAGAAATCCTCTGTGCAGAAAGGGATCCAGCATGCCTTGACCAGGCCATGGACTCCTCAGTTTCTAGAATCTAAACAATTCTTCAGAAATTCTCTGAACTGAAAGGGGTCCAACGTGCCTTGACTAGGCCATGGACCCCGTAGTTTCTTCACCCTAAACAGTTCTTCAGAAATCCTCTGTACTGAAAGGGATCCAGAGTGCCTTCACCAGGCCATGGAGAATGCAGTTTCTGGAACCTAAACAGTTCTTCAGAAATCCTCTGTACTGAAAGGGATCCAGTGTGCCATGGCCAGAGCAAAGACCCCGTGGTTTCTAAAACCTACACAGTTCTTCAGACATCCTCTGTACTGCAAGGGTCCAGCATGCCTTGATCAGGCCATGGACCCCGTGGTTTCTGGAACCTAAACAGTTCTTCCGAAATTCTTTGTGCTGCAAGGGATCCAGAGCACCTTGGCCAGGCCAAGGATGCCTCAGTTTCTGGAACCTATACAGTTCTTCAGAATTCCACTGTACTGAAAGGGATCCCATGTGCCTTGACCAGACCATGGGCCCCATAGTTTCTGGAACTAAAACAGTTCTTCGGAAATCCTCTGAACTGTAAGGGATCCAGCGTGCCTTCTCCAGGCCATGGACAATGTGGTTTCTGGAACCTAAGCAGTTATCCAGAAATCCTCTGTGCTGGAAGGGATCCAGCGTGCCTTGACCATGCCATGGACTCATCAGTTTCTTCACCCTAAACAGTTCTTCAGAAATCCTCTCTATTGAAAGGGATCCAGTGTGCATTCACCAAAGCACAGACCCCTCAGATTCTGGAACCTAAACAGTTCTTCCGAAATCCTCTGTACTGCAAGGGATGCAGCATGCCCTGACCAGGCCATGGACCCCATGGTTTGTGGAACCTAAACAGTTCTTTAGAAATCCTCTATACTGCAAGGGATCCAAGATGCCTTGATAAGGCCATGGACCCTGTGGTTTCTGGATCTGGAACCTAAACAGTTCTTCAGAAATCCACTATACTGAAAGGGATGCCGTGTGCCTTGACCAGGCCATGGGCCCCATAGTTTCTGGAACCTAAACAGTTCTTCAGAAATCCTCTGTGCTGCAAGGGATCCAGCGTGCCTTGACCAGGCCATGGATGCCTCAGTTTCTGGAACCTCAGCAGTTCTTCAGAAATCTTCTGAGTTGAAAGGGATCCAGCATGCCTTGACTAGGCCATGGAACCCGTAGTTTCTTCACCATTATCAGTTCTTCAGAAATCCTCTGCACTGCAAGGGATCCAGCATGCCTTGACCAGGTTATGGACCCCTCAATTTCAGGAACGCAAACTGTTTTTAAGAAATCCTCTGTACTGCAAGAGATCCTACATGCCTAAACCAGGCCATGGACACCGCAATTTCTGGAACTTAAACAGTTCTTCAGAAATCCTCTGTACTGCAAGGGATCCAGTTTACCTTGACCAGGCCACACACCCCGTGATTTCTGGAACCTAAACAGCTTTTCAGAAATCCTGCACTGGAAGGGATCCAGTGTGCCTTCACCAGAGCAAATACCCTGCGGTTTCGGAAACCTACACAGTTCTTCAGACATCCTCTGTACTGCAAGTGATCCAGCATGCCTTGACCAGGTTACAGATCCCTCAATTTCTGGAACGCAAACTGTTTTTCAGAAATCCTCTGTACTGCAAGAGATCCTGCATGCCTAAACCAGGCCACGGATGCCGCAATTTCTGGAACTTAAACAGTTCTTCAGATATCCTCTGCACTGCAAGGGATCCAGTTTACCTTGACCAGGCCACACACCCCATGATTTCTGGAACCTAAACAGTACTCCAGTAATCCCCTGAACTGCACTGGATCCAGTGTGCCTTGACCAGGCCACAGACCCCTCGATTTCTGAAACCTAAACAGCTTTTCAGAAATCCACTATACTGCTAGAGATCCAGCATGCCTTCACCAGGTCACAGACCCCTCGATTTCTGGAACCCAAATAGTGTTTCATAAATCCTCTGTACTGCAAGGGATCCAGTGTACCTTCACCTAGGCAAAGGCACTGAGGTTCTAGAACCTAAAGAGTTCTTCAGCAATCCTCAGTAGAGCAAGGGATGCAGCATGCCTTGACCAGTCCATGGAGCCCACGGTTCCTGGAACCTAAACAGTTCTTTAGAAATCCTCTGTACTGCAAGGGATCCAGCAAGCCTCAACCAGGCCTTGGACCCCGTGGTTTCAGGATCCTAAACAGTTCTTCAGAAATCCTCTGCAATGCAAGGTATCCAGCATGCCTTAACTAGGCCATGGATGCCTCAGTTTCTGGAAGCTAAACAGTTCTTCAGCAATCCTCTGTACTGAAAGAGATCCAGTGTGCCTTGACCAGGCCATGGGCCCCGTGGTTTCTGGAACCTAAACAGTTCTTCAGAAATCCTCTGTACTGAAAGGGATCCAGTGTGCCTTGTCCAGGCCACAGATCTTGCGATTTCTGAAACCTGAACAGTTTTTCAGAAATCCTCTGTACTGCAATGTATCCAGCATGCCTTGACCAGGTTACGGACCTCGCAGTTTCTGGAACCTAAACAGTTCTACAGAAATCCTCTGTGCTGCAAGGCATCCAGCATGCCTTGACCAGGCCATGGACACCTCAGTTTCTGGAACCTAAACAGTTCTTCAGAAATCCTCTGTACTGAAAAGGGTCCAGCATGCCTTGACCAGTCCATGGGTCCCATAGTTTCAGGAACCTAAACAGTTCTTCTGAAATCCTCTGTACGCACGAGATCCAGCGTGCCTTCACCAGGTCATGGACTAAGCGTTTTCTGGAACCTAGACACTTCTTCAGAAATCCTATGTACTGCAAAGGATCCAGTGTGCCTTGACCAGGTTACAGATCCCTCAATTTCTGAAACTTAAACAGCTTTTCAGAAATCTTCTGTACTGGAAGGGATCCAGCATGCCTTTACCAGGTCACAGACCCCTCGATTTGTGGAACCCAAATAGTTTTTCAGAACCCTCTCCACTGCAGGGATGCAGTGCCTTCATCAGACCACAGACCCCTGAAATTCTGGAACCTCAAACAGTTCATCCCAAATCCACTGTACTGCAAGGGATGCGTGTGCCCTGAACAGGCCATGGACCCCACAGTTTGTGGAACCTAAACTGTTCTTTATAAATCCTCTGTACTGCAAGGATACAGCAAGCCTTGATGAGGCCATGGACCCCACGTTTTGGAACCTAAACAGTTCTTCAGAACCACTGTACTAAAGGGATCCAGTGTGCCTTGACCAGGCTATGGGTCCCATAGTTTCTGGAACCTAAACAGTTCTTCAGAAATCCTCTGTACGGCAAGGCATCCAGTGGCCTTCACCAAAGCAAATATCCCGTGGTTTCTAAAACCTACACAGCTCTTCAGACATCCTCTGTACTGCAAGGGTTCCAGCATGCCTTGACCATGTTACAGACCCCTCAATTTCTGGATTGCAAACTGTTTTTCTGAACTCCTCTGTACTGCAAGAGATTCTGCATGCCTAAATCAGGCCATGGATGCCGCAATTTCTGGAACTTAAACAGTTCTTCAGAAATCCTCTGTACTGCAAGGGATCCAGTTTACCTTGACCAGGCCACACACCTTGTGATTTCTGGAACCTAAACAGTTCTTCAGAAATCCTCTGAACTGCACTGGATCCAGCGTGCCTTGACCAGGCCACAGACCCCTCGATTTCTGAAACCTAAACAGCTTTTCAGAAATCCTGTACTGAAAAGAGATCCAGTGTGTGCTCTGACCAGGCCACTGGCCTCCGTGGTTTCTGGAGCCTAAACTGTTCTTCAGAAATCATCTGTACTGTAAGGGATCCAGCGATCACCAGGCCACAGACAATGCGGTTTCTGGAACCCAATCAGTTCTTCAGAAATTTTCGGTACTGCAAGGATCCAGTGTGCCTTGACCAGGCCACAGATCTTGCGATTTCTGTAACCTAAACAGTTCTTCAGAAATCCTCTGTACTGCAATGCATCCAGAGTGCCTTCACCAGGCCATGGATACCGCAATTTCTGAAACATAAACAGTTTTTCAGAAACAGTCTGTACTGAAAGAGATCCAGCATGCCTTGATCAGGCCATGGACCCCGCAGTTTCTGGAACCCAAACAGTTCTTTAGAAATCCTCTGTGCTGCAAGGGATCCAGAGTGCCTTGACCAGGCCAAGGATGCCTCAGTTTCTGGAACCCAAACAGTTCTTTAGAAATCCTCTGTTCTGAAAGGGATCCAGCGTGCCTTCACCAGGCCATGGACAATGCGGTCTCTGGAACCTAAACAGTTCTTCAGAAATCCTCTGTACTGAACGGGATCCAGTGTGCCATGACCAGAGCAAAGACCCCACGGTTTCTAAAACCTACACAGTTCTTCAGACAATCTCTGTACTGCAAGGGATCCAGCATGCCTTGATCAGGCCATGGACCCTGCGGTTTCTGGAACCTAAACAGTTCTTTACAAATCCTCTGTGCTGCAAGGGATCCAGAGTGCCTTGACTCAGGCCAAGGATGCCTCAGTTTCTGGAACTTAAACAGTTCTTCAGAAACCTCTGTACTGTCAGGGATCCAGCGTGGCCTCTCCAGGCCATGGACAATGTGGTTTATGGAACCTAAACAGTTCTTCAGAAATCCTCTGTGCTGAAGGGATCCAGTGTGCCTTCTCCAGGCCATGGACAATGTGGTTTATGGAACCTAAACAGTTCTTCAGAAACTCTGATCTGAAAAGGTGTCCAGTGTGCCTTGACAAGGCCATAGAACCTGTAGTTTCTTCACCCTAAACAGTTCTTCAGAAATCCTCTGTACTGAAAGTTATCCAGCGTGCAGCACCAGACCATGGACAATGTGTTTCTGGAACCCAAACAGTTCTTCAGAAATCCTCTGTACTGAAAGGATGCAGTATGCCTCACCACAGCACAGACCCTTGGATTTTGGAACCTAAACAGTTATTCTCAAATCCTCTGTACAGAAAGGGATGCAGCATGCCCTGACCAGGCCATGGACCCCACGGTTTGTGGAACCAAACAGTTCTTTAGAAATCCACTATACTGCAAAGGGATCCTGTGCCTTGACAAAACCATGGGCCCCATAGTTTCTGGAACCTAAACAGTTCTTCAGAAATTTTCTACTGTGAGGGATCCAGCGTGCCTTGAACAGGCCATGGACAATGCGTGTTCTGAACCTAAACAGTTCTTCAGAAACTCGGTACTGCAAGGGATCAAGCATGCCTTGACCAGGTTAGGAACCCCAATTTCTAGAACGAAACTGTTTTTCAGAAATCTCTGTATCGCAAAGGATCCTGCATGCCTGAACCAGGCCATGGATGACGCTGATTTCTGAACTTAAACAGTTCTTTCAGAAATCCTCTGTACTGCAAGGGATCCAGTTTACCTGACCAGGCCACACACCTTGTGATTTCTGGAACCTAAACAGTTCTTCAGAAACTCCTGAACTGCACTGGATCCAACGTGCCTTGACCAGGCCATAGACCCCGATTTCTGAAACCTAAACAGCTTTTCAGAAATCCTCTTTACTGAAAGACATCCAGTATGCCTTGACCAGGCCACTGGCACCGTGGTTTCTGGAGCCTAAACTGTTCTTCAGAAATCATCTGTACTGTAAGGGATCCAGCGTGCCTTCACCAGGCCACAGACAATGCGGTTTCTGGAACCTAATCAGTTCTTCAGAAATCCTCGGTACTGCAAGGCATCCAGTGTGCCTTGACCAGGCCACAGATCTTGTGATTTCTGTAACCTAAACAGTTCTTCAGAAATCCTCTGTACTGCAATGCATCCAGAGTGCCTTCACCAGGCCATGGATGCCACAATTTCTGGAACATAAACAGTTTTTCAGAAATGCTCTGTACTGAAAGAGATCCAGTGTGCCCTGATCTGGCCATGGGCCCCATAGTTTCTGGAACCCAAACAGTTCTTCTGAAATCCTCTGTGCAGAAAGGGATCCAGCATGCCTTGACCAGGCCATGGACTCCTCAGTTTCTAGAACCTAAACAATTCTTCAGAAATTCTCTGAACTGAAAGGGGTCCAGCGTTCCTTGACTAGGTCATGGACCCCGTAGTTTCTTCACCCTAAACAGTTCTTCAGAAATCCTCTGTACTGAAAGGGATCCAGAGTGCCTTCACCAGGCCATGGAGAATGCGGTTTCTGGAACCTAAACAGTTCTTCAGAAATCCTCTGTACTGAAAGGGATCCAGTGTGCCATGGCCAGAGCAAAGACCCCGCGGTTTCCAAAACCTATACAGTTCTTCAGACATCCTCTGTACTGCAAGGGATCCAGCATGCCTTGATCAGGCCATGGACCCCTCGGTTTCTGGAACCTAAACAGTTCTTCCGAAATCCTTTGTGCTGCAAGGGATCCAGAGTGCCTTGACCAGGCCAAGGATGCCTCAGTTTCTGGAACCTATACGGTTCTTCAGAATTCCACTGTACTGAAAGGGATCCCGTGTGCCTTGACCAGGCCATGGGCCCCATAGTTTCTGGAAGCAAAACAGTTCTTCAGAAATCCTCTGAACTGTAAGGGATCCAGCGTGCCTTCTCCAGGCCATGGACAATGCGGTTTCTGGAACCTAAGCAGTTATCCAGAAATTCTCTGTGCTGGAAGGGATCCAGCGTGCCTTGACCATGCCATGGACTCCTCAGTTTCTTCACCCTAAACAGTTCTTCAGAAATCCTCTGTATTGAAAGGGATCCAGTGTGCATTCACCAAAGCACAGACCCCTCAGATTCTGGAACCTAAACAGTTCTTCCGAAATCCTCTGTACTGCAAGGGATGCAGCATGCCCTGACCAGGCCATGGACCCCACGGTTTGTGGAACCTAAACAGTTCTTTAGAAATCCACTATACTGCAAGGGATCCCGTGTGCCTTGACAAAACCATGGGCCCCATAGTTTCTGGAACCTAAACAGTTCTTCAGAAATTCTCTGTACTGTAAGGGATCCAGCGTGCCTTGAACAGGCCATGGACAATGCGGTTTCTGGAACCTAAACAGTTCTTCAGAAATCCTCGGTACTGCAAGGGATCAAGCATGCCTTGACCAGGTTAGGGACCTCAATTTCTAGAACGCAAACTGTTTTTCAGAAATCCTCTGTACTGCAAAGGATCCTGCATGCCTGAACCAGGCCATGGACGACGCGATTTCTGGAACTTAAACAGTTCTTCAGAAATCCTCTGTACTGCAAGGGATCCAGTTTACCTTGACCAGGCCACACACCTTGTGATTTCTGGAACCTAAACAGTTCTTCAGAAATCCTCTGAACTGCACTGAATCCAGCGTGCCTTGACCAGGCCACAGACCCCTCGATTTCTGAAACCTAAACAGCTTTTCAGAAATCCTCTTTACTGAAAGACATCCAGTATGCCTTGACCAGGCCACTGGCCCGTGGTTTCTGGAGCCTAAACTGTTCTTCAGAAATCATCTGTACTGTAAGGGATCCAGCGTGCCTTCACCAGGCCACAGACAATGCGGTTTCTGGAACCTAATCAGTTCTTCAGAAATCCTCGGTACTGCAAGGCATCCAGTGTGCCTTGACCAGGCCACAGATCTTGTGATTTCTGTAACCTAAACAGTTCTTCAGAAATCCTCTGTACTGCAATGCATCCAGAGTGCCTTCACCAGGCCATGGATGCCACAATTTCTGGAACATAAACAGTTTTTCAGAAATGCTCTGTACTGAAAGAGATCCAGTGTGCCCTGATCAGGCCATGGGCCCCATAGTTTCTGGAACCTAAACAGTTCTTCTGAAATCCTCTGTGCAGAAAGGGATCCAGCATGCCTTGACCAGGCCATGGACTCCTCAGTTTCTAGAACCTAAACAATTCTTCAGAAATTCTCTGAACTGAAAGGGGTCCAGCGTTCCTTGACTAGGTCATGGACCCCGTAGTTTCTTCACCCTAAACAGTTCTTCAGAAATCCTCTGTACTGAAAGGGATCCAGAGTGCCTTCACCAGGCCATGGAGAATCGGTTTCTGGAACCTAAACAGTTCTTCAGAAATCCTCTGTACTGAAAGGGATCCAGTGTGCCATGGCCAGAGCAAAGACCGCAGTTTCCAAAACCTATACAGTTCTTCAGACATCCTCTGTACTGCAGGGATCCAGCATGCCTTGATCAGGCCATGGACCCCTGGGTTTCTGGAACCTAAACAGTTCTTCCGAAATCCTTTGTGCAAAGGGATCCAGAGTGCCTTGACCAGGCCAAGGATGCCTCAGTTTCTGGAACCTATACGGTTCTTCAGAATTCCACTGTACTGAAAGGGATCCCGTGTGCCTTGACCAGGCCATGGGCCCCATAGTTTCTGGAAGCAAAACAGTTCTTCAGAAATCCTCTGAACTGTAAGGGATCCAGCGTGCCTTCTCCAGGCCATGGACAATGCGGTTTCTGGAACCTAAGCAGTTATCCAGAAATTCTCTGTGCTGGAATTGATCCAGCGTGCCTTGACCATGCCATGGACTCATCAGTTTCTTCACCCTAAACAGTTCTTCAGAAATCCTCTGTATTGAAAGGGATCCAGTGTGCATTCACCAAAGCACAGACCCCTCAGATTCTGGAACCTAAACAGTTCTTCCAAAATCCTCTGTACTGCAAGGGATGCAGACATGCTGACCAGGCCATGGACCCCATGGTTTGTGGAACCTAAACAGTTCTTTAGAAATCCTCTATACTGCAAGGGATCCAAGATGCCTGATCAGGCCATGGACCCGTGGTTTCTGGATCTGGAACCTAAACAGTTCTTCAGAAATCTACTATACTGAAAGGGATGCCGCAGTGCCTTGACCAGGCCATGGGCCCCATAGTTTCTGGAACCTAAACAGTTCTTCAGAAATCCTCTGTGCTGCAAGGATCCAGCGTGCCTTGACCAGGCCATGGATGCCTCAGTTTCTGGAACCTAACAGTTCTTCAGAAATCTTCTGAGTTGAAAGGGATCCAGCGTCCTTACTTGCCATGGACCCCATAGTTTCTTCACCATTATCAGTTCTTCAGAAATCCTCTGCACTGCAAGGGATCCAGCATGCCTTGACCAGGTTATGGACCCTCAATTTCAGGAACAGCAAACTGTTTTAAGAAATCCTCTGTACTGCAAGAGATCCCACATGCTAAACCAGGCCATGGACACCAATTTCTGGAACTTAAACAGTTCTTCAGAAACCTCTGTACTGCAAGGGATCCAGTTTACCTTGACCAGGCCACACACCCGTGATTTCTGGAACCTAAACAGCTTTTCAGAAATCCTGCACTGGAAGGGATCCAGTGTGCCTTCACCAGAGCAAATGCCCCGCGGTTTCGAAAACCTACACAGTTCTTCAGACATCCTCTGTACTGCAAGGAATCCAGCATGCCTTGACCAGGTTACGGATCCCTCAATTTCTGTTACGCAAACTGTTTTTCAGAAATCCTCTGTACTGCAAGAGATCCTGCATGCCTAAACCAGGCCAAGGACGCCGCAATTTCTGGAACCTAAACAGTACTCCAGTAATCCCCTGAACTGCACTGGATCCAGCGTGCCTTGACCAGGCCACAGACCGCTCGATTTCTGAAACCTAAACAGCTTTTCAGAAATCCACTATACTGCTAGAGATCCAGCATGTCTTCACCAGGTCACAGACCCCTCGATTTCTGGAACCCAAATAGTGTTTGATAAATCCTCTGTACTGCAAGGGATCCAGTGTACCTTCACCTAGGCAAAGGCACTCAAGTTCTAGCACCTAAAGAGTTCTTCAGCAATCCTCAGTAGAGCAAGGGATGCAGCATGCCTTGACCAGTCCATGGAGCCCACGGTTCCTGGAACCTAAACAGTTCTTTAGAAATCCTCTGTACTGCAAGGGATCCAGCGAGCCTCAACCAGGCCTTGGACCCCGTGGTTTCAGGATCCTAAACAGTTCTTCAGAAATCCTCTGCAATGAAAAGGTATCCAGCATGCCTTAACTAGGCCATGGATGCCTCAGTTTCTGGAACCTAAACAGTTCTTCAGCAATCCTCTGTACTGAAAGAGATCCAGTGTGCCTTGACCAGGCCATGGGCCCCGTGGTTTCTGGAACCTAAACTGTTCTTCAGAAATCATCTGTACTGTAAGGGATCCAGCGTGCCTTCACCAGGCCACAGACAATATGGTTTCTGGAACCTAATCAGTTCTTCAGAAATCCTCTGTACTGCAAAGGATCCAGCATGCATTGACCAGGGCATTGACCACTCAGTTTCTGGAACCTAAACAGTTCTTCAGAAATCCTCTGTACTGAAAGGGATCCAGTGTGCCTTGTCCAGGCCACAGATCTTGCGATTTCTGTAACCTGAACAGTTTTTCAGAACTCCTCTGTACTGCAATGTATCCAGCATGCCTTGACCAGGTTACGGACCACACGGTTTCTGGAACCTAAACAGTTCTACAGAAATCCTCTGTGCTGCAAGGCATCCAGCATGCCTTGACCAAGCCATGGACACCTCAGTTTCTGGAACCTAAACAGTTCTTCAGAAATCCTCTGTACTGAAAAGGGTCCAGCATGCCTTGACCAGTCCATGGGTCCCATAGTTTCAGAAACCTAAACAGTTCTTCTGAAATCCTCTGTACACATGAGATCCAGCGTGCCTTCACCAGGTCATGGACAAAGCGTTTTCTGGAACCTAGACACTTCTTCAGAAATCCTATGTACTGCAAAGGATCCAGTGTGCCTTGACCAGGTTACAGATCCCTCAATTTCTGAAACTTAAACAGCTTTTCAGAAATCTTCTGTACTTGAAGGGATCAAGCATGCCTTTACCAGGCCACAGACCCCTCGATTTGTGGAACCCAAATAGTTTTTCAGAACCCTCTCCACTGCAAGGGATGCAGTGTGCCTTCATCAGACCACAGACCCCTGAAATTCTGGAACCTAAACAGTTCATCCCAAATCCACTGTACTGCAAGGGATGCGGTGTGCCCTGAACAGGCCATGGACCCCACAGTTTGTGGAACCTAAACTGTTCTTTATAAATCCTCTGTACTGCAAGGGATACAGCAAGCCTTGATGAGGCCATGGACCCCACGGTTTTTGGAACCTAAACAGTTCTTCAGAAATCCACTGTACTAAAAGGGATCCAGTGTGCCTTGACCAGGCTATGGGTCCCATAGTTTCTGGAACCTAAACAGTTCTTCAGAAATCCTCTGTACGGCAAGGCATCCAGTGTGCCTTCACCAAAGCAAATATCCCGTGGTTTCTAAAACCTACACAGCTCTTCAGACATCCTCTGTACTGCAAGGGTTCCAGCATGCCTTGACCATGTTACAGACCCCTCAATTTCTGGATTGCAAACTGTTTTTCTGAACTCCTCTGTACTGCAAGATATTCTGCATGCCTAAATCAGGCCATGGATGCCGCGATTTCTGGAACTTAAACAGTTCTTCAGAAATCCTCTGTACTGCAAGGGATCCAGTTTACCTTGACCAGGCCACACACCTTGTGATTTCTGGAACCTAAACGGTTCTTCAGAAATCCTCTGAACTGCACTGGATCCAGCGTGCCTTGACCAGGCCACAGACCCCTCGATTTCTGAAACCTAAACAGCTTTTCAGAAATCCCCTGTACTGAAAAGAGATCCAGTGTGCCTTGACCAGGCCACTGGCCCCGTGGTTCCTGGAGCCTGAACTGTTCTTCAGAAATCATCTGTACTGTAAGGGATCCAGCGTGCCTTCACCAGGCCACAGACAATGCGGTTTCTGGAACCTAATCAGTTCTTCAGAAATTCTCGGTACTGCAAGGGATCCAGTGTGCCTTGACCAGGCCACAGATCTTGCGATTTTGTAACCTAAACAGTTCTTCAGAAATCCTCTGTACTGCAATGCATCCAGAGTGCCTTCACCAGGCCACGGATACCGCAATTTCTGGAACATAAACAGTTTTTCAGAAATGCACTGTACTGAAAGAGATCCAGCATGCCTTGATCAGGCCATGGACCCTGCAGTTTCTGGAACCCAAACAGTTCTTTAGAAATCCTCTGTGCTGCAAGGGATCCAGAGTGCCTTGACCAGGCCAAGGATGCCTCAGTTTCTGGAACCTAAACAGTTCTTCAGAAATGCACTGTACTGAAAGGGATCCTGTTTGCCTTGACCAGGCCATGGGCCCCATAGTTTCTGGAACCTAAACAGTTCTTCAGAAATCCTCTGCACTGGAAGGGATCCAGCATGCCTTGACCAGGCCATGAACTCCTCATTTTCTGGATCCTAAACAGTTCTTCAGAAATCCTCTGAACTGAAAGGGGTCCAGCGTGCCTTAACTAGGCCTTGGACCCCGTAGTTTCTTCACCCTAAACAGTTCTTCAGAAATCCTCTGTTCTGAAAGGGATCCAGCATGCCTTCACCAGGCCATGGACAATGCGGTTTCTGGAACCTAAACAGTTCTTCAGAAATCCTCTGTACTGAACAGGATCCAGTGTGCCATGACCAGAGCAAAGACCCCACGGTTTCTAAAACCTACACAGTTCTTCAGACAATCTCTGTACTGCAAGGGATCCAGCATGCCTTGATCAGGCCATGGACCCAGCGGTTTCTGGAACCTAAACAGTTCTTTAGAAATCCTCTGTGCTGCAGGGGATCCAGAGTGCCTTGACCAGGCCAAGGATGCCTCAGTTTCTGGAACCTAAACAGTTCTTCAGAAATCTCTGTACTGTCAGGGATCCAGCGTGCCTCTCCAGGCCATGGACAATGTGGTTTATGGAACCTAAACAGTTCTTCAGAAATCCTCTGTGCTGGAAGGGATCCAGTGTGCCTTCTCCAGCCATGGACAATGTGGTTTATGGAACCTAAACAGTTCTTCAGAAATCCTCTGAACTGAAAGTGTCCAGTGTGCCTTGACAAGGCCATAGAACCTGTAGTTTCTTCACCCAAACAGTTCTTCAGAAATCCTCTGTACTGAAAAGTTATACAGCGTGCCAGCACCAGACCATGGACAATGCGGTTTCTGGAACCTAAACAGTTCTTCAGAAATCCTCTGTACTGAAAGGGATGCAGTATGCCTTCACCACAGCACAGACCCCTTGGATTTTGGAACCTAAACAGTTATTCCCAAATCCTCTGTACAGCAAGGGATGCAGCATGCCCTGACCAGGCCATGGACCCCACGGTTTGTGGAACCTAAACAGTTCTTTAGAAATCCACTATACTGCAAGCGATCCCGTGTGCCTTGACCAAACCATGGGCCCCATAGTTTCTGGAACCTAAACAGTTCTTCAGAAATTCTCTGTACTGTAAGGGATCCAGCGTGCTTTGAACAGGCCATGGACAATGCGGTTTCTGGAACCTAAACAGTTCTTCAGAAATTCTCGGTACTGCAAGGGATACAGCATGCCTTGACCAGGTTATGGACCCTCAATTTCTAGAACGCAAACTGTTTTTCAGAAATCCTCTGTACTGCAAAGGATCCTGCATGCCTGAACCAGGCCACAGACGACGCGATTTCTGGAACTTAAACAGTTCTTCAGAAATCCTCTGTACTGCAAGGGATCCAGTTTACCTTGACCAGGCCACACACCTTGTGATTTCTGGAACCTAAACAGTTCTTCATAAATCCTCTGAACTGCACTGGATCCAGCGTGCTTTGACCAGGCCACAGACCCCTCGATTTCGGAAACCTAAACAGCTTTTCAAAAATCTTCTGTACTGAAAGAGATCCAGTGTGCCTTGACCAGGCCACTGGCCCCGTGGTTTCTGGAGCCTAAACTGTTCTTCAGAAATCATCTGTAATGTAAGGGATCCAGCGTGCCTTCACCAGGCCACAGACAATGCGGTTTCTGGAACCTAATCAGTTCTTCAGAAATCCTCGGTACTGCAAGGGATCCAGTGTGCCTTGACCAGGCCACAGATCTTGCGATTTCTGTAACCTAAACAGTTCTTCAGAAATCCTCTGTACTGCAATGCATCCAGAGTGCCTTCAACAGGCCATGGATGCCACAATTTCTGGAACATAAACAGTTTTTCAGAAATGCTCTATACTGAAAGAGATACAGTGTGCCTTGATCAGGCCATGGGCCCCATAGTTTCTGGAACCTAAACAGTTCTTCAGAAATCCTCTGTGCAGAAAGGGATCCAGCATGCCTTGACCAGGCCATGGACTCCTCAGTTTCTAGAACCTAAACAATTCTTCAGAAATTCTCTGAACTGAAAGGGGTCCAGCGTGCCTTGACTAGGCCATGGACCCCGTAGTTTCTTCACCCTAAACAGTTCTTCAGAAATCCTCTGTACTGAAAGGGATCCAGAGTGCCTTCACCAGGCCATGGAGAATGCAGTTTCTGGAACCTAAACAGTTCTTCAGAAATCCTCTGTACTGAAAGGGATTCAGTGTGCCATGGCCAGAGCAAAGACCCCGCGGTTTCTAAAACCTACACAGTTCTTCAGACATCCTCTGTACTGCAGGGATCCAGCATGCCTGATCAGACCATGGACCCCACGGTTTCTGGAACCTAAACAGTTCTTCCGAAATCCTTTGTGCTGCAAGGGATCCAGAACGCCTTGACCAGGCCAAGGATGCCTCAGTTTCTGGAACCTCTACGGTTCTTCAGAATTCCACTGTACTGAAAGGGATCCCGTGTGCCTTGACCAGGCCATGGGCCCCATAGTTTCTGGTACCAAAACAGTTCTTCAGAAATCCTCTGAACTGTAAGGGATCCAGCGTGCCTTCTCCAGGCCATGGACAATGCGGTTTCTGGAACCTAAGCAGTTATCCAGAAATCCTCTATTCAGCTAGGGATCCAGCATGCCTTCACCAGGTCACAGACCCCTCGATTTCTGGAACCCAAATAGTTTTTGATAAATCCTCTGTACTGCAAGGGATCCAGTGTGCCTTCACCAAGGCAAACACACTCAGGTTCTGGAACCTAATGAGTTCTTCAGAAATCCACAGTACTGCAAGGGATGCAGCATGCCTTGACCATGCCATGGACTCCTCAGTTTCTTCACCCTAAACAGTTCTTCAGAAATCCTCTGTACTGAAAGGGATCCAGTGTGCCTTCACCAGAGCACAGACCCCTCAGATTCTGGAACCTAAACAGTTCTTCCGAAATCCTCTGTACTGCAAAGGATGCAGCATGCCCTGACCAGGCCATGGACCCCATGGTTTGTGGAACCTAAATAGTTCTTTAGAAATCCTCTATACTGCAAGGGATCCAAGATGCCTTGATCAGGCCATGGACCCTGTGGTTTCTGGATCTGGAACCTAAACAGTTCTTCAGAAATCCACTATACTGAAAGGGATGCCGTGTGCCTTGACCAGGCCATGGGCCCCATAGTTTCTGGAACCTAAACAGTTCTTCAGAAATCCTCTGTGCTGCAAAGGATCCAGCGTGCCTTGACCAGGCCATGGATGCCGCAGTTTCTGGAACCTTAACAGTTCTTCAGAAATCTTCTGAGTTGAAAGGGATACAGCATGCCTTGACTAGGCCATGGACCCCGTCGTTTCTTCACCATTATCAGTTCTTCAGAAATCCTCTGTACTGCAAGAGATCCTACATGCCTAAACCAGGCCACAGACACTGTGATTTCTGGAACTTAAACAGTTCTTCAGAAATCCTCTGTACTGCAAGGGGTCCAGTTTACCTTGACCAGGCCACACACCCCGTGATTTCTGGAACCTAAACAGTTCTCCAGTAATCCTCTGAACGGCACTGGATCCAGTGTGCTTTGATCAGGCCACAGACCCCTCAATTTCTGAAACCTAAACAGCTTTTCAGAACTCCTCTATTCTGCTAGGGATCCAGCATGCCTTCACCAGGTCACAGAACCCTCAATTTCTGGAACCCAAATAGTTTTTGATAAATCCTCTGTACTGCAAGGGATCCAGTGTGCCTTCACCAAAGCAAATACACTCAGGTTCTGGAACCTAATGAGTTCTTTAGAAATCCACAGTACTGCAAGGGATGCAGCATGACTTGACCAGGCCATGGAGCCCACGGTTCCTGGAAACTAAACAGTTCTTTAGCAATCCTCTGTACTGCAAGGGATCCAGTGACCCTCAACCAGGCCTTGGACCCCGTGGTTTCAGGATCCTAAACAGTTCTTCAGAAATCCTCTGTACTGCATGGTATCCAGCATGCCTTAACTAGGCCATGGATGCCTCAGTTTCTGGAACCGAAACAGTTCTTCAGAAATCCTCTGTACTACAAGTGATCCAGTGTGCCTTGACCAGGTCACAGACCCCTCAATTTCTGAAACTTAAACAGCTTTTCAGAAATCCTCTGTACTGCAATGGATCCAGCATGCCTTTACCAGGTCACGGACCCCTCGATTTCTGGAACCCAAAGAGTTTATCAGAAACCCTCTGCACTACAAGGAATGCAGTGTGCCTTCACTAGACAACAGACCCCTCAGATTCTGGAACCTGAACAGTTCTTCCCAAATCCTCTGTACTGCAAGGGATGCGGTGTGCCTTGACCAGGCCATGGACCCCACAGTATTTGGAACCTAAAGAGTTCTTCAGAAATCCTCTGTGCTGCAAGGGATCCAGAGTGCCTTGACCAGGCCAAGGACGCCTCAGTTTCTGGATCCTAAACAGTAATTCAGAAATCCACTATACTGAAAGGGATACAGTGTGCCTTGACGAGGCCATGGGCCCTCTAGTTTCTGGAACCTAAACAGTTCTTCAGAACGCCTCTGTATTGTAAGGGATCCAGCGTGCCTTCTCCAGGCCATGGACTGTGCAGATTCTGGAACCTAAACAGTTCTACAGAAATCCTCTGCATTGCAAGGCATCCAGCGTGCCTTGACCAGGCCACGGACACCTCAGTTTCTGGAACCTAAACAGTTCTTCAGAAATCCTCTGTACTGATAGGGGTCCAGCGTGCCTTGACCAGTCCCTGGGTCCCATAGTTTCTTGAACCTAAACAGTTCTTCTGAAATTCACTGTATGCTCGGGATCCAGCGTGCCTTCACCAGGTCATGGACTCAGCATTTTCTGGAACCTAAACAGTTCTTCAGAAATCCTCTGTACTGTAAGGGATCCAGTTTGCCTTGACCAGGCCACTCAACACCCGTGATTCCTGGAATCTAAAGAGTTCTTCAGAAATCCTCTGTACTGCACTGGATCCTGTGTGCCTTGACCAGGCCACAGACCCCTCGAATTCTGAAACCTAAACAGCTTTTCAGAAATCCTCTATACTGCAAGGGATTCAGCATGCTTTGATCAGCCCATAGACCCCACGGTTTCTGGAACCTAGACAGTTCTTCAGAAATCCTCTGTATGTACGGGATCCAGCATGCTTTCACCAGGCCATGGACAATGCACTTTTTGGAACCTAAACAGTTCTTTATAAATCCTCTGTACTGCATGGGATCCAGCAAGTCTTGATCAGGCCATGGACCTCGCGGTTTCTGAAACCTAAACAGTTCTTTAGAAATCCTCTGTGCTGCAAGGGATCCAGAGTGCCATGACCAGGCTAAGGATGCCTCAGTTTGTGGAACATAAACATTTCTTCAGAAATCCACTGTACTAAAAGGGATCCATTGTGTCTTGACCAGGCCATGGGTCCCATAGTTTCTGGAACCTAAACAGTTCTTCAGAAATCCTCTGTACTGTAAGGGATCCTGCGTGCCTTCTCCAGGTCATGGACAATGTGGTTTCTGGAACCTAAACAGTTCTTCAGAAATCCCCTGTGTTGCAAGGGATCCAGCGTGCCTTCACCAGGCCATGGACAATGTGGCTTCTGGAACTTAAACAGTTCTTCAGAAATCCTCTGTACGGCAAGGGATCCAGTGTGCCTTCACAAGAGCAAATGCCCGGCGGTTGCTAAAACCCACACAGTTCTACAGACATCCTCTGTACTGCAAGGGATCCAGCATGCCTTGACCAGGTTATGGACCCCTCAATTTCTGGAATGCAAATGGTTTTTCAGAAATCCTCTGTACTGCTAGAAATCCTGCATGCCTAAAGCAGGCGACGGATGCCCCGATTTCTGGAACTTTAACAGTTCTTCAGAAATCCTCTGTACTGCAAGGGATCCAGTTTACCTTGACCAGGCCACACACCCGTGATTTCTAGAACCTAAACAGTTCTCCAGTAATCCTCTGAACAGCACTGGATGCAGTGTGCCTTGACCAGGCCACAGACACCTCGATTTCTGAAACCTAAACAGCTTTTCAGAAATCCTCTATACTGCAAGAGATCCAGCATGCCTTCACCAGGTCACAGACCCCTCGATTTCTGGAACCCAAATAGTGTTTGATAAATCCTCTACTGCAAGGGATCCAGTGTGCCTTCACCAAGAAAAAGGCACTCAGGTTCAGGAACCTAAAGAGTTCTTCAGAAATCCTCAGTACTGCAAGGGATCTAGCATGCCTTGATCAGGCCACGGAGCCCACGGTTTCTGGAACCTAAACAGTTCTTCAGAAATCCTCTGTACTGAAAGGGATCCAGTGTGCCATGGTCAGAGCAAAAACCCCGTGGTTTCTAAAACCTTCACAGTTCTTCAAACATTCTCTGTACTGCAAGGGATCCAGCATGCCTTGATTAGGCTATGGACCCCACAGTTTCTGGAACCTAAGCAGTTCTTCAGAAATCCTTTGTGCTGCAAGGAATCCAGAGTGCCTTGACCAGGCCAAGGAGGCCTCAGTTTCTGGAACATAAACAGTTCTTCAGATATCCACTGTACTGAAAGGGATGCAGCATGCCTTGACCAGGCCACGAAGCCCACGGTTCCTGGAACCTAAACAGTTCTTCAGAAATCCTCTGTACTGAAAGGGATCCAGTGTGCCATGGCCAGTGCAAAGACCCCGTGGTTTCTAAAACCAACACAGTTATCCAGAAATCCTCTGTGCTGGAAGGAGTCCAGCATGCCTTGACTGGGCCATGGAACCGTAGTTTCTTCACCCTAAACAGTTCTTCAGAAATCCTCTGTACTGAAAGGGATCCAGTGTGCCTTCACCAGAGCACAGAACCCTCAGATTCTGGAACCTAAACAGTTCTTCCCAAATCCTCTGTACTGCAAGGGATGCGGCATGCCTTGACCAGGCCATGTGCCCCACAGCTTGTGGAACCTAAACAGTTCTTTCGAAATCCTCTATACTGCAAGGGATCCAAGATGCCTTGATCAGGCCATGGACCCCGCGGTTTCTGGATCTGGAACCTAAACAGTTCTTCAGAAATCCACTATACTGAAAGGGATGCTGTGTGCCCTGACCAGGCCATGGGCCCTATAGTTCCTGGAACCTAAACAGTTCTTCAGAAATCCTCTGTGCTGCAAGGGATCCAGCATGCCTTGACCAGGCCATGGACGCCTCAGTTTCTGGAACCTTAACAGTTCTTCAGAAATCTTCTGAATTGAAAGGGATCCAGCGTGCCTTGACTAGTCCATGGACCCCATAGTTTCTTCACCCTTATCAGTTCTTCAGAAATCCTCTGCACTGCAAGGGATCCAGCATACCTTGACCAGGTTACGGACCCCTCAATTTCAGGAACGCAAACTGTTTTTCAGAAATCCTCTGTACTGGAAGAGATCCTACTTGCCTAAACCATGCCACGGATGCTGCAATTTCTTGAACTTAAGCAGTTCTTCAGAAATCCTCTGTACTGCAAGGGATCCAGTTTACCTTGACCAGGCCACACACCCTGTGATTTCTGGAACCTAAACAGTTCTCCAGTAATCCTCTGAACTGCACTGGATCCAGCGTGCCTTGACCATGCCACAGACCCCTTGATTTCTGAAACCTAAACAGTTTTTCAGAAATCCTCGATACTGCTAGGGATCCAGCATGCCTTCACCAGGTCACAGACCCCTCGATTTCTGGAACCCAAATAGTTTTTGATAAATCCTCTGTACTGCAAGGGATCCAGTGTGCCTTCACCAAGGGAAAGGCACTCAGGTTCTGGAACCTAATGAGTTCTTCAGAAATCCACAGTACTGCACAGGATGCAGCATGCCTTGACCAGGCCATGGAGCCCATGGTTCCTGGAACCTAAACAGTTCTTTAGAAATGCTCTGTACTGCAAGGGATCCAGCAAGCCTCAACCAGGCCTTGGACCCCGTGGTTTCAGGATCCTAAACAGTTCTTCAGAAATCCTCTGTACTGCAAGGTATCCAGCATGCCTTAACTAGGCCATGGATGCCTCAGTTTCTGGAACCTAAACAGTTCTTCAGCAATCCTCTGTACTGAAAGAGATCAAGTGTGCCTTGACCAGGCCATGGGCCCCGTGGTTTCTGGAACCTAAACTGTTCTTCAGAAATCATCTGTACTGTAAGGGATCCAGTGTGCCTTCACCTGGCCACAGACAATGTGGTTTCTGGAACCTAATCAGTTCTTCAGAAATCCACTGTACTGTAAGTGATCCAGTTTGCCTTGACCAGGCAACATAACTCCAGTGATTTCTGTAATCATAAGAGTTCTTCAGAAATCCTCTGTATTGCACTGGATCCAGCATGCCTTGACCAGGCCACAGACCCCCCGATTTCTGAAACCTAAACAGCTTTTCAGAAATCCTGTATACTGCAAGGGATTCAGCTGGCTTTGATCAGCACATGGACCCCACTGTTTCTGGACCCTAGACAGTTCTTCAGAAATCATTTGCATGTACGGGATCCAGCGTGCCTTCACCTGGCCATGGACAATGGGGTTTCTGGAACCCAAACTGTTTTTCAGAAATCCTCTGTACTGCACTGGATCCAGCATGCCTTGACCAGGCCACAGACCCCTTGATTTCTGAAACCTAAAGAGCTTTTCAGAAATCCTCTATACTGCAAGGGATCCAGCATGCCTTCACCAGGTCACAGACCCCTCAGATTCTGGAACGTAAACAGTTCTTCCCAAATCCTCTGTACTTTAAGGGATGCAGTGTGCAGTGACCAGGCCATGGACCCCACAGTTTCTGGAACCTAAACAGTTCTTTAGAAATCCTCTGTACTGTAAGGGATCCAGCATGCCTTGATCAGGCCATGGAGCCCGAGGTTTGTGGAACCTAAACAGTTCTTCATAAATCCTCTGTGCTGCAAGGGATCCAGGATGCCTTGACCAGGCGATGGACCCCTAGATTTCTGGAACCTAAACAGCTTTTCAGAAATCCGCTGTACTGCAAGTGATCCAGAGTGCCTTGACCATGTTACAGATCCCTCAATTTCTGAAACTTAAACAGCTTTTCGGAAATCTTCTGTACTGGAAGGGATCCAGCATGCCTTTATCAGGTCACGGACACCTCGATTTGTGGAACCCAAATAGTTTTTCAGAAACCCCCTGCACTGCAAGGGATGCAGTGTGCCTTCATCAGACCACAGACCCCTCATATTCTGGAACCTAAACAGTTCTTCCCAAATCCACTGTACTGCAAGGGATGTGGAGTGCCCTGATCAGGCCATGGACCCCTCAGTTTGAGGAACCTAAACTGTTCTTTATAAATCCTCTGTACTGCAAGGGATCCAGCTTGCCTTGATCAGGCCATGGACCCCGCGGTTTCTGGAACCTAAACAGTTCTTCAGAAATCCACTGTACTAAAAGGGATCCAGTGTGCCTTGACCAGGCTATGGGTTCTATAGTTTCTGGATCCTAAACAGTTCTTCCAAAATCCTCTGTACTGTAAGGGATCCAGTGTGCCTTCACCAGGCCATGGACAATGCGGTTCCTGGAACTTAAATAGTTCAGAAATCCTCTGTATGGCAAAGGATCCAGCGTGCCTTGACCAGGCCATGGACAACTCAGTTTCTGGAACCTAAACAGTTCTTCAGAAATCTGCTGTGCTGCAAGGGATCCAGTGTGCCTTCACCAGGCCATGGACAATGCGGTTTCTGGAACTTATACAGTTCTTCAGAAATCCTCTGTACGGCAAGGGATCAAGTGTGCCTTCACCAGAGCAAATACCCCATGGTTTCTAAAGCCTGCACAGTTCTTCAGACATCCTCTGTACTGCAAGGGATCCAGCATGCCTAGACCAGGTTACGGACCCCTCAATTTCTGGAACTCAAACTGTTTTTCAGAAATCCTCTGTACTGCAAGAGATTCTGCATGCCTAAATCAGGCCACGGATGCCATGATTTCTGGAACTTAAACAGTTCTTCAGAAATCCTCTGTACTGCAAGGGATCCAGTTTACCTTGACAAGACCACACACCCCGTGATTTCTGCAACCTAAACAGTTCTCCAAAAATCCTCTATACTGCTAGGGATCCAGCATGCCTTCACCAGGTCACAGACCCCTCAATTTCTGGAACCCAAATAGTTTTTGATAAATTCTCTGTACTGCAAGGGATCCAGTGTGCCTTCACCAAGGCAAAGGCACTCAGGTTCTGGAACCTAATGAGTTCTTCAGATATCCTCAGTACTGCAAGGGATGCAGCATGCCTTGACCAGGCCATGGAGCCCATGGTTCCTGGAACCTAAACAGTTCTTTAGAAATCCTCTGTACTGCAAGTCATCCAGTGAGCCTCAACCAGGCCTTGGACCCCGTGGTTTCAGGATCCTAAACAGTTCTTCAGAAATCCTCTGTACTGCAAGGTATTCAGCATGCCTTAACTAGGCCATGGATGCCACAGTTTCTGAAACCTAAACAGTTCTTCAGCAATCCTCTGTACTGAAACAGATCCAGAATGCCTTGACCAGGCCATTGGCCCCCGTGGTTTCAGGAACCTAAACTGTTCTTCAGAACTCATCTGTACTGTAAGGGATCCAGCATGCCTTCACCAGGCCACAGACAATGCGGTTTCTGGAACCTAATCAGTTCTTCAGAAATCCTCCATACTGCAAGGGATCCAGCGTGCCTTGACCAGGCCATGGACAACTCAGTTTCTGGAACCTAAACAGTTCTTCAGAAATCCTCTGTACTGAAAGGGATCCAGTGTGCCTTGACCCGGCCACAGATCTTGCAATTTCTGTAACCTAAACAGTTCTTCAGAAAACCTCTGTACTGCAATGTATCCAGAGTGCCTTCACCAGGCTACGGACGCCGCGATTTCTGGCACATAAACAGTTTTTCAGAAATGATGTGTACCGCACTGGATCCAGCTTACCTTGAGCAAGCCATGTACCCTGCAGTTTCTGGAACCTAAACAGTTCTTCAGAAATCATCTGTACTGAAAGGGATCCTGTGTGCCTTGATCAGGCCATGGGCCCCATAGTTTCTGTAACCTAAACAGTTCTTCAGAAATCCTCTGTACTGTAAGGGATCCAGCATGCCTTCTCCAGGCCATGGACAATGCAGTTTCTGGAACCTAAACAGTTCTTCTGAAATCCTCTGTGCAGAAAGGGATCCAGCGTGCCTTGACCAGGCCATGGACTCCTCAGTTTCAAGAACATAAACAGTTCTTCAGAAATTCTCTGAACTGAAAGGGGTCCAGCGTGCCTTGACTAGGCCATGGACCCCATAGTTTCTTCACCCTAAACAGTTCTTCAGAAATCCTCTGTACTGAAAGGGATCCAGAGTGCCTTCACCAGGCCATGGAGAATGCAGTTTCTGGAACCTAAACAGTTCTTCAGAAATCCTCTGTACTGAAAGGGATCCAGTGTGCCATGGCCAGATCAAAGACCCCATGGTTTCTAAAACCTACACAGTTCTTCAGACGTCCTCTGTACTGCAAGGGATCCAGCATGCCTTGATCAGGCTATGGACCCCGCGGTTTCTGGAACCTAGACAGTTCTTCAGAAATCCTTTGTGCTGCAAGGGATCCAGAGCGCCTTGACCAGGCCAAGGAGGCCTCAGTTTCTGGAATCTATACGGTTCTTCAGAAATCCACTGTACTGAAAGGGATCCCATGTGCCTTGCCCAGGCCATGGGCCCCATAGTCTCTGGAACCTAAACAGTTCTTCAGAAATCCTCTGAATAGAAAGGGATCCAGCATGCCTTCTCCAGGCCTTGGACAGTTCGGTTTCTGGAACCTAAGCAGTTATCCAGAAATCCTCTGTGCTGGAAGGGATCCAGAGTGCCTTGACCAGGCCATGGACTCCTCAGTTTCTGGATCCTAAACAGTTCTTCAGAAATCCTCTGAACTGAAAGGGGTCCAGCATGCCTTCACTGGGCCATGGAACCCGTAGTTTCTTCACCCTAAACAGTTCTTCAGAAATCCTCTGTACTGAAAGGGATCCAGCGTGCCTTCATCAAGCCATGGACAATGCGGTTTCTGAAACCTAAACAGTTCTTCAGAAATCCTGTGTACTGAAAGGGATCCAGTGTGCCTTCACCAGAGCACAGAACCCTCAGTTTCTGGAACCTAAACAGTTCTTCCCAAATCCTCTGTACTGCAAGGGGTGCAGCATGCCCTGACCAGGCCATGTACCCCACGGCTTGTGGAACCTAAACAGTTCTTTCGAAATCCTCTATACTGCAAGGGATCCAAGATGCCTTGATCAGGCCTTAGACCCCGCGGTTTCTGGATCTGGAACCTAAACAGTTCTTCAGAAATCCACTATACTGAAAGGGATGCCATGTGCCTTGACCAGGCCATGGGCCCCATAGTTTCTGGAACCTAAACAGTTCTTCAGAAATCCTCTGTACTGCAAGGGGTCCAGCATGCCTTGACCAGGCCATGGATGCCTCAGTTTCTGGAACCTTAACAGTTCTTCAGAAATCTTCTGAATTGAAAGGGATCCAGCATGCCTTGACTAGTCCATGGACCCCGTAGTTTCATCACCCTTATCAGTTCTTCAGAAATCCTCTGCACTACAAGGGATCCAGCATACCTTGACCAGGTTACGGACTCCTCAAGTTCAGGAACGCAAACTGTTTTTCAGAAATCCTCTGTACTGCAAGGGATCCAGTTTACCTTGACCAGGCCACACACCCTGTAATTTCTGGAACCTAAAGAGTTCTCCAGTAATCCTCTGAACTGCACTGGATCCAGCATGCCTTGACCAGGCCACAGACCCCTCGATTTCTGGAACCCAAACTGTTTTTCAGAAATCCTCTGTACTGCTAGGGATCCTGCATGCCTAGACCAGGCCACAGACGCACAGTTTCTTGAACTTTAACAGTTCCTTAGAAATCCTCTGTACTGCACTGGATCCAGTGTGCCTTGACCAGGCCACAGACCCCTTGATTTCTGAAACCTAAAGAGCTTTTCAGAAATCCTCTATACTGCAAGGGATCCAGCATGCCTTCACCAGGTCACAGATCCCTCAGATTCTGGAACGTAAACAGTTCTTCCCAAATCCTCTGTACTTTAAGGGATGCAGTGTGCCCTGACCAGGCCATGGACCCCACAGTTTCTAGAACCTAAACAGTTCTTTAGAAATCCTCTGTACTGTGAGGGATCCAGCATGCCTTGATCAGGCCATGGAGCCCGTGGTTTGTGGAACCTAAACAGTTCTTCATAAATCCTCTGTGCTGCAAGGGATCCAGGATGCCTTGACCAGACCATGGACCCCTAGATTTCTGGAACCTAAACAGCTTTTCAGAAATCCTTTGTACTGCAAGTGATCCAGTGTGCCTTGACCATGTTAAAGATCCCTCAATTTCTGAAACTTAAACAGCTTTTCGGAAATCTTCTGTACTGGAAGGGATCCAGCATGCCTTTACCAGGTCACAGACCCCTCGATTTGTGGAACCCAAATAGTTTTTCAGAAACCCTCTGCACTGCAAGGGATGCAGTGTGCCTTCATCAGACCACAGACCCCTCAGATTCTGGAACCTAAACAGTTCTTCCCAAATCCACTGTACTGCAAGGGATGCGGTGTGCCCTGATCAGGCCATAGACCACACAGTTTGAGGAACCTAAACTGTTCTTTATAAATCCTCTGTACTGCAAGGGATCCAGCTTGCCTTGATCAGGCCATGGACCCCGCGGTTTCTGGAACCTAAACAGTTCTTCGGAAATCCACTGTACTAAAAGGGATCCAGTGTGCCTTGACCAGGCTATGGGTCCTATAGTTTCTGGAACCTTAACAGTTCTTCAGAAATCCTCTGTACTGTAAGGGATCCAGCGTGCCTTCACCAGGCCATGGACAATGCAGATCCTGGAACTTAAATAGTTCAGAAATCCTCTGTACAGCAAGGGATCCAGTGTGCCTTCACCAGAGCAAATACCCCACAGTTTCTAAAACCTACACAGTTCTTCAGACATCCTCTGTACTGCAAGGGATCCAGCATGCCTTGACCAGGTTATGGACCCCTCAATTTCTGGAACGCAAACTGCTTTTCAGAAATCCTCTGTACTGCAAGAGATTCTGCATGCCTAAATCAGGCCATGGATGCCATGATTTCTTGAACATAAACAGTTCTTCAGAAATTCTCTGTACTGCAAGGGATCCAGTTTACCTTGACAAGGCCACACACCCCGTGATTTCTGCAACCTAAACAGTTCTCCAGAAATCCTCTGAACTGTACTGGATCCAGCGTACCTTGACCAGGCCACAGACCCCTCGATTTCTGAAACCTAAACAGCTTTTCAGAAATCTTCTATACTGCTAGGGATCCAGCATGCCTTCACCAGGTCACAGACCCCTTGATTTCTGGAACCCAAATAGTTTTTGATAAATTCTCTGTACTGCAAGGGATCCAGTGTGCCTTCACCAAGGCAAAGGCACTCAGTTTCTGGAACCTAATGAGTTCTTCTTATATCCTCAGTACTGCAAGGGATGAAGCATGCCTTGACCAGGCCATGGAGCCCATGGTTCCTGGAATCTAAACAGTTCTTTAGAAATCCTCTGTACTGCAAGTCATCCAGTGAGCCTCAACCAGGCCTTGGACCCCGTGGTTTCAGGATCCTAAACAGTTCTTCAGAAATCCTCTGTACTGCAAGGTATCCAGCATGCCTTAACTAGGCCATGGATGCCACAGTTTCTGAAACCTAAACAGTTCTTCAGCAATTCTCTGTACTGAAAGAGATCCATAGTGCCTTGACAAGGCCATTGGCCCCATGGTTTCTGGAACCTAAACTGTTCTTCAGAAATCACCTGTACTGTAAGGGATCCAGCGTGTCTTCACCAGGCCACAGACAATGCGGTTTCTGGAACCTAATCAGTTCTTCAGAAATCCTCTGTACTGCAAGGGATCCAGCGTGCCTTGATGATATAGAGATTTTTTAGTTATTTTGAGATTTTTTGAGATTTTGAGAATTTTTGAGATTTTGAGTATTTTTGAGATTTTGAGATTTTACGACATGTCGCGATATAGTGATTTTGAGTTATTTTGAGACTTTTTGAGAGTTTTTGAGATTTTGAGATTTTTTTGACATATCGCGATATTTAGATTTTTATTTATTTTGAGATATTTCAGATTTTGAGAATTTTTGAGATTTTGAGATTTTTCGACATATCGCGATATAGAGATTTTAAGCTATTTTCAGATTTTTTGAGATTTTGAGAATTTTTGAGATTTTTTGATTTTTCGACATATAGAGATTTTCAATTATTTTGAGATTCTTTGAGATTTTGAGAATTTTTGAGATTTTGAGATTTTTCGACATATCGTGATAAAGAGATTTTCAATTATTTTGAGATTTTTTGAGATTTTGAGAATTTTTGAGATTTTGAGATTTTTTGCCTTATCGCGATATAGAGATTTTGAGAATTTTTGTGATTTTGAGATTTTTCAACATATTGTGATATAGAGATTTTGAGATATTTTGAGATTTTTTGATATTTTGAGAAGTTTTGAGATTTTGAGACTTTTCAACATATCGTGATATAGAAATTTTGAGTTATTTTGAGATTTTTTGAGATTTCGAAAATTTATGATATTTTGAGATTTTTTAACTGATCACGCTATAGAAATTTTGAGCTTTTTTTGAGATTTTGAGATTTTTTGAGATTTTGAGAATTTTTGAGATTTTTCGACATATAGCACTAGAGATTTTGAGCAATTTTGAGATTTTTTTGATATTTTGAGAAGTTTTGAGATTTTGAGGCTTTTCGACATATCGTGAAATACAGATTTTAAGCTATTTTCAGATTTTTTGAAATTTTGAAAATTTTTGAGATTTTGAGATTTTTCGACTTATAAAGAGATTTTCAATTATTTTGAGATTTTTTGAGATTTTGAGAATTTTTGAGATTTTCAGATTTTTCTCATCTCGATATAGAGATTTTGAGTTATTTTGAGATTTTTTGAGATTTTGAGAATTTTTGAGATTTTGAAATTTTTCAACATATCGTGATATAGTGCTTTTGATTTATTTTGAGATTTTGAGATTTTGAGTATTTTTGAGATTTTCAGATTTTTCAACATATCTCATTATAGAGATTTTGAGTTATTTTGAGATTATTTGAGATATTGAAAATTTGTGATATTTTGAGATTTTTTAAATGATCACGATAGAGATTTTGAGCTCTTTTGAGATTTTTTGAGATTTTGAGAATTTTTGAGATTTTGTGATTTTTCGACATATAGTGATTTTGAGTTATTTTGAGATTTTTGAAATTTTGAGAATTTTTGAGATTTTGAGAATTTTGAGATTTTGAGATTTTTCGATTTATCCGATATAAATTATTTTGAAATTTTAGGAGATTATGAGAATTTTTAGATTTTGAAGTTTTGAGATTTTGAGACTTTTCGACATAGAGAGTTTGACTTATTTTGAGATTTTTTGAGATTTTGAGAATTTTTGAGATTTTTCGACATATAGCACTAGAGATTTTGAGCAATTTTGAGATTTTTTGATATTTTGCGAAGTTTTGAGATTTTGAGACTTTTCGACATATCGTGAAATACAGACTTTGAGTTATTTTGAGATGTTTCAGACTTTGAGAATTTTTGAGATTTTGAGATTTTTTGAGATTTTGAGGTTTTTCGACATATCGCGATATACAGACTTTGAGATATTTTGAGATATTTTGAGATTTTGAGATTTTTCAACATATTGTGACATGATTTTGTTATTTTGAGATTTTTTGAGATTTTGAGAATTTTTGAGATTTTGAGATTTTTTGACATATCGCGATATATTGACTGTTATTTTGAGATATTTTGAGTATTTTAGAGATTTTGCGATTTTTCGACATATCGTGATATAGTGATTTTGAGTTATTTTGAGATTTTTTAAATTTTGAGAATTTTTGAGATTTTGAGAATTTTTGAGATTTTGAGATTTTTCGACATATCGTTATAGAGATTTTGAGCTTTTTTGAGATTTTGAGATTTTTCGACATATCGCGATATACAGACTTTGAGATATTTTGAGATATTTTGAGATTTTGAGAATTTTTGAGATTTTGAGATTTTTCAACATATTGCAACATGATTTTGAATTATTTTGAGAATTTTTGAGATTTTGAGAATTTTTGAGATTTTCAGATTTTTCGACATATCGCGATATAGTGATTTTGAGTTATTTTGAGATTTTCTGAGATTTTGAGAATTTTTGAGATTTTCAGATTTTTTGACATATCGCAATATAGTGTTATTGATTTTGAGATTTTATGAGATTTTGAGTATTTTTGAGGTTTTGAGGTTTTTAAGATTTTGAGATTTTTCGACATATCGCGATATACAGACTTTGTGATATTTTGACATATTTTGAGATTTTGAGAATTTTTGAGATTTTGAGATTTTTCGACATATCGCAATATAGTTATTTTGAGATATTTTGAGATTTTTTGAGATTTTGAGAATTTATAATATTTTGAGATTTTTTGACATATAGCGATATATAGACTGAGTTATTTTGAGATATTTTGAGATTTTGAGAATTTTTGAGATTTTGAGATTTTTCGACTTATTGCGATATATAGACTTTGAGTTATCTTGAGATATTTTGAGATTTAGAAATTTTTTGAGATTATGAGAATTTTTTAGATTTTGAGTATTTTTGAGTTTTTGAGATTTTTCGACATATCGCGATATAGAAATTTTGAGTTATTTTGAGTTTTTTGAGATTTTGAGAATTTTTTCAGATTTTGAGAAGTTTTGAGATTTTTCGACATATCTCATAGAAATTTTGACTTATTTTGAGATTTTTGAGATTTTAAAAATTTGCAATATTTTGAGATTTTTAACTGATCATGATTAAAAGATTTTGAGCTTTTTGAGATATTTTCAAGATTTTTGAGATTTTGAGAATTTTGAGATTTTGAGATTTTCGCATTGTCCGACAAGTTTTGAGTTTTGGATTTTTGAGATTTGAAATTTTTTAGATTTTGTGATTTTCGACATATCGCGATATAGAGATTTTGAGTTATTTTGAGATTTTTTGAGATTTTGAGAATTTTTGAGATTTTGAGATTTTTTGACATATCGCGATATATTTTGTTATTTTGAGATTTTGAGAATTTTTGAGATTTTTCATCGTATAGCGATAGAGATTTTGAGCTATTTTCAGATTTTTTGATGCTTTGAGAAGTTTTGAGATTTTGAGACTTTTTGTACATATCGCGATATAGATATTTTGTTATTTTGAGATTTTTTGATATTTTGAGAAGTTTTGAGATGTTGAGATTTTTCACCTTATCGCGAGACTTTGAGTTATTTTGAGATTTTTTGAGATTTTGAGTTTTTTCGACATATCGCGAAATAGTGATTTTGAGTTATTTGATTTTTGAAGTTTTGAAATTTTTGAGATTTTGAGATTTTTTGACATATCACGATATTGAGATTTTGATTTATTTTGAGATTTTGAAAATTTTTAAGATTTTGAGATTTTTCGACATATAGTGATTTTGAGTTATTTTGAGATTTTTTGAGATTTTGAGAATTTTTGAGATTTTGAATTTTTCGACATATCGTTATAGAGATTTTGAGTTATTTTGAGATTTTTTGAGATTTTGAAAATTTTTATGATATCGCGATATTGAGGTTTTGAATTATTTTGAGATTTTTCAGATTTTGAGAATTTTTGAAATTTGTAGATTTTTCAACATGTGATATAGTGCTTCTGATTTATTTTGAGATTTTATGAGATTTTGAGTATTTTTGAGATTTTCAGATTTTCGACATCTAGATTATAGAGATTTTGAGTTATTTTGAGATTTTTTGAGATTTTGAGAATTTATAATATTTTGAGATTTTTTGACATATAGCGATATATAGACTGAGTTATTTTGAGATATTTTGAGATTTTGAGAATTTTTGAGATTTTGAGATTTTTCGACTTATTGCGATATATAGACTTTGAGTTATCTTGAGATATTTTGAGATTTAGAAATTTTTTGAGATTATGAGAATTTTTTAGATTTTGAGTATTTTAGATTTTTGAGATTTTTGGTATATGTGATATAGATTTTGAGTTATTTTGAGGTTTTGAGTTTGAGAATTTTTTCAGATTTTGAGGAATTTTTGAGATTTTTTTGACATATCCTTGTGTGTGATTTTGATTTTGAGATTTTCAGATTTTGAGAAGTTTGAAGTTTTTTTTTAAACATATCATAGAAATTTTATTATTTTAGGATTTTTTGAAGTTTTAAAATTTGCAATATTTTGAGATTTTAACTGATCATAGATTAAAGATTTTGAGCTTTTGAGGATATTTTCAGATTTTTTGAGATTTTGAGAATTTTTGAGATTTTGAGATTTTTCGCATTGTCACGACAGAGATTTTGAGTTTTATTGAGATTTTTTGAGATTTGAGAATTTTTTAGATTTTGTGATTTTTCGACATATCGCGATATAGAGATTTTGAGTTATTTTGAGATTTTTTGAGATTTTGAGAATTTTTGAGATTTTGAGATTTTTTGACATATCGCGATATATTTTGTTATTTTGAGATTTTGAGAATTTTTGAGATTTTGAGATTTTTCATCGTATAGCGATAGAGATTTTGAGCTATTTTCAGATTTTTTGATGCTTTGAGAAGTTTTGAGATTTTGAGACTTTTTGTACATATCGCGATATAGAGATTTTGTTATTTTGAGATTTTTTGATATTTTGAGAAGTTTTGAGATGTTGAGATTTTTCACCTTATCGCGAGACTTTGAGTTATTTTGAGATTTTTTGAGATTTTGAGATTTTTCGACATATCGCGAAATAGTGATTTTGAGTTATTTTGATTTTTTTGAGATTTTGAGAATTTTTGAGATTTTGAGATTTTTTGACATATCACGATATTGAGATTTTGATTTATTTTGAGATTTTGAAAATTTTTAAGATTTTGAGATTTTTCGACATATAGTGATTTTGAGTTATTTTGAGATTTTTTGAGATTTTGAGAATTTTTGAGATTTTGAATTTTTCGACATATCGTTATAGAGATTTTGAGTTATTTTGAGATTTTTTGAGATTTTGAAAATTTTTATGATATCGCGATATTGAGGTTTTGAATTATTTTGAGATTTTTCAGATTTTGAGAAATTTTGAAATTTGTAGATTTTTCAACATGTGATATAGTGCTTCTGATTTATTTTGAGATTTTATGAGATTTTGAGTATTTTTGAGATTTTCAGATTTTTCGACATCTCGTTATAGAGATTTTGAGTTATTTTGAGATTTTTTGAGATTTTGAAAATTGTTATGATTTTGAGATTTTTTGACATTTCATGATATAGAGATTTTGAGTAATTTTGAGATTTTTTGAGATTTTGAGAATTTTTGAGATTTAAAGATTTTTTAGAGCATAATGATAGAGATATTGAGGCTATTTTAGATTGCTGATATTTTCAAGTTTTGAGATTTGGAGATTTTTAGACATATAGTGATTTTGAGTTATTTTGAGATTTTGAGAGATTTTGAGAATTTTTGAGATTTTGAGATTTTTCGACATATCGCGATATTGAGGTTTTGAATTATTTAGAGATTTTTCAGATTTTGAGAATTTTTGAGATTTTTGGATTTTTCGACATATCGTGATATAGTGCTTCTGATTTATTTTGAAATTTTATGAGATTTTTTAACTGATCACACTATAGAGATTTTGAGCTTTTTTTGAGATTTTGAGATTTTTTGAGATTTTGAGAATTTTTAAGATTTTGAGATTTTTCGACATATCGCTATAAAGAGATTTTCAATTATTTTGAGATTTTTTGAGATTTTGAGAATTTTTGAGATTTTTCGACATATAGCACTAGAGATTTTGAGCAATTTTGAGAATTTTTGATATTTTGAGAAGTTTTGAGATTTTGAGACTTTTCGACATATCGTGAAATACAGACTTTGAGTTATTTTGAGATGTTTCAGACTTTGAAAATTTTGAGATTTTTAAGATTTTTGAGATTTGGGGTTTTCGACATATTCGATATACAGACTTTGAGATATTTTAGGATATTTTGAGATTTTAGAAATTTTTGAGATTTTGAGATTTTCAACATATTGCGACATGATTTTGTTATTTTGAGTTTTTGAGAATTTGAAATTGTAAGTTTGAGATTTTTGACAGAGCGATATACAGACCGAGTTATTTTGAGATATTTTGAAATTTTGAGAATTTTTGGGATTTTGAGATTTTTCAACATATTGCGATATACAGACTTTGAGTTATTTTGAGATATTTTGAGATTTTGAGAATTTTTGAGATTTTGAGATTTTTCGATTTATCGCGATATAGAGATTATTTTGAAATTTTATGAGATTATGAGAATTTTTTAGATTTTGAGAAGTTTTGAGATTTTTGGATTCTTTGACATATCGTGATATAGTGCTCCTGATTTATTTTGAAATTTTATGAGATTTTTTAACTGATCACGCTATAGAGATTTTGAGCTTTTTTTGAGATTTTTGAGATTTTGGGAATTTTGAGATTTTCATTATATAGCACTAAGTTTTGAGCAATTTGAGGTTTTTATTATTTTGAGAGTTTGGATTTTGGGTTTTTGACATATCGTGAAAACAACTTTGAGTTATTTGAGATGTTTCAGACTTTGAGAATTTTTGAGATTTTGAGATTTTTTGAGATTTTGAGGTTTTTCGACATATCGCGATATACAGACTTTGAGATATTTTGAGATATTTTGAGATTTTGAGAATTTTTGAGATTTTGAGATTTTTCAACATATTGCGACATGATTTTGTTATTTTGAGATTTTTTGATATTTTGAGATTTTTCAACATATTGCGATATACAGACTTTGAGATATTCTGAGATATTTTGAGATTTTGAGAATTTTTGAGATTTTGAGATTTTTCGATTTATCGCGATATAGAGATTATTTTGAATTTTTTTGAGATTATGAGAATTTTTTAGATTTTGAGAAGTTTTGAGATTTTTGGATTTTTTGACATATAAAGTGATTTAGTGCTTCTAAGTTATTTGAAATTTTATGAGATTTTTTAACTGATCACGCTATAGAGATTTTGAGCTTTTTTTGAGATTTTGAGATTTTTTGAGATTTTGAGAATTTTTGAGATTTTTCGACATATAGCACTAGAGATTTTGAGCAATTTTGAGATTTTTTGATATTTTGAGAAGTTTTGAGATTTTGAGACTTTTAAGGCATGTAAATGAAATACAGACTGAGTTATTTTGAGATGTTTTAGACTTTGGGAATTTTTGAAATTTGAGATTTTTGACATATCGCGATAGATTTAAACTACTTTCAGTTTTTGAAATTTTGAAAATTTTCAGATTTGAGATTTTTAGGCTTATAAAGTTTTCAATTATTTGGATTTTGAGTTTGAGAATTTTGAAGTTTCAGTTTCATCTGATATAAGATTTGATTATTTGACGAAGTTTTTGAAGTTTGAGATTTTGAGTTTGGAATTTTCAACATATCATTGATAGATACTTTTGATTTGTTTAAAGTTTTATGAGATTTTGGTATTTTTTGAGATTTTCAGATTTTCAACATATCTGGTTATAAGTTGATTACAGAGATTTGATTTTGAAAATTTGTTATATTTTGGATTTTTGATCACAGGGATTTGAGCTCTTTTGAGATTTTGAAATTTTGGATTTGGAGTTTTAAACATCTCGATATAGTGATTTTGAGTTATTTTAAGATTTTTGTTGAAATTTTGACATTTTGAAAATTTTGAGATTTGATTTTTCGACATATAACGATATTAAGTTTTGGTTATTTGATTTTATGAGATTTTAGTATTTTGAGGTTTGTGATTTTAAACATATCTAGTTATAAATTTTAAGATTTTTGATTTTGAGGTTTCGACATCCCGTATACACTTTGGACAAGCTGAGATATTTTGAATTTGAATTTTGAGTTTTGATTTTCAACATATTGACATAGTTTGTGTTGAGATTTTTGAGATTTTGAGAATTTATGAGATTTTAAGTTTTTACATAGGCGAATACAGACTAGTTATTTTGAGATATTTTTGAGATTTTGAGAATTTTTGATTTTGAGATTTTCAACATATTCACGATATACAGACTTTCAGGTTATTTTGAGATATTTTGAGATTTTGAGGAATTTTGAGATTTTAGATTTTGATTTATCACGCTATAAATTATTTGAAATTTTTGAGATTATAGAATTTTTAGATTTGAAGTTTTGAGTTTTGGACTTTAGACATAAGGTTTGACTTATTTTAAGATTTTGAGATTTTGAGAATTTGATTTTTGACACTAATTTTGAGCAATTTGGAGTTTTGATATTTTACGAAGTTTGAGATCAGGACTTCGACATATCGTGTGACTTTAGTTATTTGAGATGTTTCAGACTTTGAAATTTTGAGATTTTGAGATTTTAGATTTTGAGATTTTCAACATATTGAGACATGATTTTGTTATTTGAGATTTTGGGGAATTTATGAAATTTTAAGTTTTTGACAGAGCGATATACAGACTAGTTATTTGAATATTTGAAATTTGAAATTTTTTGAGTTACAGATTTTCAACTAGATATAGACTATTATTTAGAGATATTTGATTTTGAAAATTTTGGTTTAAGTTTCGATTTAACGATATAAATTATGTTGACACACGAGATTGAAATTTTTAGTTTGAAGTTTTGAGATTTTGGATTCTTTGACATGATCGATATAGTGCTCTAGTTGTTTGTTTGTAAGTTTTAATGATCACGCTATAGAGTTTTGAGCTTTTGAGATTTTGAGATTTTTGAGTTTGAGAATTTTTGGATTTTTAAACATAGCACTAAATTTGAGCAGTTTGAGCTTTTGATATTTTGAAGTTTTGAGATTTGGACTTGATATAAATAGAACTTTAGTTATTTGAGATGTTTCAGACTTCGAAATTTTTGAGATTTTGAGATTTTTGAGATTTTGGGGTTCCGACATATCGCGATATACAGACTTTAAGGATATATTGAGATATTTGAGATTTTGAAATTTTTGAGATAAGTTTTCAACATATTCCGACATGATTTTGTTATTTTAAAGTTTTGAAGATTTAGAATTTACAAGTTTTGAGATTTTTGACAGAAGCGATATACAGACTGAGTTATTTTGGATATTTTGAAATTGAAGTGCAGGATTTTGAAGTTTTCAACATACGATATACAACTTGAGTTATTTTGAAGATGTTGAATTTTGAGAATTTTAGATTTTGAGATTTTGAGTTATCGCGATATAAATTATTTTAAATTTTGAGATTATGAAATTTTAGATTTTGAAGTTTGAGATTTTTGGATTCTTTGACATATAAATGATATAGATGCTCCTGATTATTTTAAAAATTTTATGAACATTAGGATTGTGGTTATTTACCCCTGGTTGTATGAATTATTGCCCCGGGCATCTAGACTATTGCCCTAGGTACAGAACTATTGCCCTGCAAGTAAATAACTGCCCCAAAATTGATAATTTGCCCATTCTCCTGGAAAATTATCCGGTCATTATTCAGTTCTCTTGGCATTGCAAGAAGTTACATCATATAGCTACATTGTTGCCAGTGTATGGGGATAGTCTCAGTCTTCTACCACATTGATGTTCCACGGTGTGGTCAGTAATCCTACGTATCCAGAATCAGTCTCTACCCAGAAAAGGATGCCTTCATCATTCTTCACCAGAAAAGTGTCCAACCATCGGATCCTCTTCTCAGTCCATGTCATCTGCCAAAGTAGAGTTACTCGCCGTTCGCACAAGTCGTACCCATTTCTTTTGTTTCACGGTTCGAAGTTACGTTCGCCTAAGTTCTAATGCATCACGACCGCCATGCTAGTGTGTTTTGGTTCCTGTTCCGGATGTCCTGAAATAGGTTGCCCTCCGCAGAAGAGAGTGTGCACGTCCTGGAAGAACCTGGTCTGCGCCTCTGGTCATTCGCCGTAAGTAGAGTCCGTCGAAGCCCAGTTCGGGATGCGTCCACTGTTTCATTTTGTTCCAGTTCCTTGTGACAAGACTGCAGAATCAACCATCTTCACTACAGATCATTCTGTTACTGGTCCTATCAGAGAACCATCTTCACCTCAAATCCTTCAGTCTCTTGCTAGCCCTTGGAGTGCTGCATCATCCAGGTCATGGTAGTCCTCAAGTGGATTCGTTGTCACGCATCTCCTGGTTTCTCCTCTTCCCTGGTGGCCCAAGAAGTGGGGTTTGGCCAAGGAATCCTTTACATCCAGTGTGGAATCTGGCAACCCATCCATGGGTTTATTCCAGGAGCCAGTTTCTCTGGTTCTTGCTTTCCGGGAGCCTTGGAGAGAGTGGGCTTTTGCCAAAAAAAATAATACATGGACTGTTTACAAAACCTCACCACCCCAGCGGCCTTTACTAGGTCCCTGCTGAGAACTGTGTTTAGTGTTCAACCATTCTGTTTATTTAGTTTCTGTTGACCAGGTAAGTGCACTAGACAAATCCTGCCTATTTTCAGGCACAACCCGGGGGAGGGGGATACAGATGAATGCCAACTGACCTTGAACCAGATTAAGCTGTTGGTGGTATTTTTAGTGAATGAGGGAAATTTGGCCAGGACACTGGGAAATTCCCCTACTCTTCATTAAGTGTCATGGGATCTTTAACATCCACCTGAACTACCACCAATCCAAGCAGATGGGACCTCGGTTTAACGTCTCATCCGAAAGACAGCACCTCAGAAGTGCAGCACCCCTCTCATGCTGCACTACAGTGTCAGTACTGGGATATTAACCCAAGTGCCAAATGTGGGAACTGAGCCCACAGCCCTCTGATCTCCCGGCCTCAGAGGAGAGTGTGCTACCTACTGAGCCACTGATACTGCACTGTTTGCTTCCTTTGTAGCTACCAACAAAGAATGACGATGCGCACAAAGATGTCAGACATTTGGATTTTGGTAGAAATCTGTGGTCATTGTAAATACAAATATTGTATTGTGGATAGTTAATAACACCTGATTTTCACCTAAGTTCTAGTTACACTCATAGGTTACTGTTCTAGACTTGTAGTGGCAGTAGGCAGAGATACATATTGCAATATTGTTTGTAATCATTTAAAAAGTCTTAGATAAAAGTTTTTGGTCATCTTTCCCGCCCTGTTTTAGGTGTCCACTCCCTCTCTTGTGACTGTGTCCCCCTACCCACTGGTACTAAATAAACACCCTGCAGACGCAATCTCTTGGTCAACTACTGCCCCTCCTTGTCTGGGTAACTTATCCATTATAATTCGGACCTTGGTGCCTCACTCATCTCATTCCATCTTCATATTGGGAGCACCACATACGCATAACAAAAAGATGCACAGAGCAATGGGCAGTCTAGACTGGCATGTCCATTGGCTGTAACACCACTGCTCCTGCAATCCTGGTGTCAATAAAAAAAGATTATGCTGTAGGTGTGTGTAATAGATCGGGCATGTGAAACAACACAACCTAAACAAAACTCTGGTGCATAAATGAATGCATAGATTGATAAATAATTAAATGATTCAATAAAAACCTCAGCTCACTTACACTGTTAAGCAATCTTACTTGGTTCATAAAATTACTGTCATCTACTTAACATTATTCTGGCACCCTCAAGCCTCATTGCTCCAGGGCCAAACCTATTTGCTGTACCTTGTAAACAAAGAAAACTGTCACAACTAACAGAAAAGCCCTTTCAGGTTCCGTAAATAATGAATGTATTGGTCATAAAACACAGATTTAAGTGCCAAATGGTGAAGAATGGTTTGCTTGGAAACAGTGTCCCCTTGTTTACAGATCTAAGCAAATTTTTTTTGGGGGGGGTATAACAGTGCCACCACATAATTTGTTCACCTATAAAGGATGCTATTCAATTCTCACACAGTCAGTATAACATAAAATTAAAAAAAGTCTGCCGACTAATAAAATAAATTGTCCTTTTACCTTCCCTCCTGTTTTTTACTATTCATTTTGAAAACCACTGTATGATAGAAAACACATCCTGCAGTACTAGCAACAGCTGACTGGCAAGTTAAATATTACTATTATATGAGTAGATCTTTATCATTCATATTGCCATTCATTCTGAACAAACTAAACTGACAACTGGGGAAGCATGATAAATTACTTTAAAACCTCACTGCACAAGTGTCCTTGGGGGTATAGTACTGTAGCAATGTACAACAAGCATTTGTCAATGCCGAATGTTTGCTTGCTGGCATTGGTAGTGTAGAAGTTACAGAGCTGCATAATAGGAATGGCAGTGTAGTATTGAACTGAAGCCAACCCCACCACCTCCTTGCAGAGAGCAACAAGCATTGGGGTGTGCCTTTGGGTCGTCAGGCATAACAGCCACGCCATTTCACCACACCCTACCTGCAGACACTGACAAGTGTCACGGTGTGCCCTGGGGTCTTTGGCCCTTATGCGCATCCCATTCTATCAGGAAATACAGTGAGATGGGTGCGGTATAGGAGAATGGGGTGAACTTTGGGGCCGAAAAGTCCAAGGCATACCTCGATGCCTCTCACTGGCTGCAGGGTGTGGAATGGTATGAGCATTACAGGCAAGAATCCCAAGTCACACCCCTGATGCCCGTCATTCTCTACAGGGTGGGGCGTTATGGTTGGAAACCCTAACGCCTCAGGCATTCGTTGATATTTTCACTCCAAATTTTCAACATGGTTTTTTGTGACCCCCACCTCATGAACAGTGGCAATATCAGTTTGTTAGCCGAAAGCTGCTTATGCACAGCGACTATGGCATGCAGCACCACAGGTGCAAAAACACGTTCTGAACAGGATGTGAAAAATGACAGCTGTACTGTTCATGGGGAGGTGGAAAAAGTATCAATGTTGCAAATCTGCAGTAAAAATATAAAAAAAAAACTGGTGAATTCACGAGCGTACATAGAAACTGTGCAATGCACACCCATAATGTAATTAGTTTGGGGATGTTTTACAGCAGATTGTCAACACAGGTATTTTGGGACCTCCAATCATGAACAGTGTCACTGTGATTTTCATCTGTCCCGAACAATGATTTCCCACAGCAACCACGCATCGCTGCGCTGAAAGTGTGAACACACATTTCAGCCATGTTGTGAAAAATGACAGCTGTACTGTTCATAAGGAAGTGTGGAAAAATGCCACTGGTGAAAATCTGGACTGAAAATACTACAAAGTCATGAACTTATGAGGGTGCGTGGAAACTGCGCAATGCTCACTCGTAACAGTCATTTTATGGACTTCTGTCACCAAATTTTCAACATAGCCATTTTAAGACCTCTGCTCATGAATATAACTGTGATTTTCTTAATCTGTCCCAAACATTGCTTTCGCACACCGACTGCACCATTGTGCGCTACATGTGCAGAAACACATTTTGGGCAACATGTGAAAAATGGCAGCTGTACTGTTCATAAGAAAGTGTAATAAAATGGCAATGTTGAAAATCTGGAGTGAAAATATTGAAAATTCACAAACTTACAAGCGTGCATAGAAACTGCGCAACGCACGCTCGTAAAACAGTCATTTTCAGTAATTTTTCCACCAAATTTTCAACATAGGCTTTTTGACAGCCCACCTTATGAACACTGGCAGTGTTGTTTCGTTACTCTGTCCCAAAAGGTAATTTTGCACAGTGACTGCGAAATCACCCTTTGGGCCCGATTAACGCCATGACAGCAACAGCATTCACGAGAAGGGGTCCCAAAAACCCCATGTTGAAAATTTGGTGCAAAAATTCCAAAAAATGCCTGAGATATGCAGCAAAGTTGAAAAAACCCTATCCATCCCATTATACAGCTTACCGGCCTTTCCTCAGTTCACAGTCGGCTTTGAAGGGTGCAGACATGTTCCCGGTCCACCGAAGATAGTCGTGCCGGAGTCCGGAGGTAAGTATGGGGTAGGGGGAGGCAGGGTGCGCAGTGGGTGGGCTGGGTAAACGCCGAGGGAATGTTTTCTTGTTTACAGGTTTTTTTTTTCTTTTAACAGGAAGACTACGCGGGACGTTTGCCATGCTGGGGTGGGCTCTCAGCGTGGCAGCTAGAAGGCTGTTGGGGCTGGAGCCGACGGAGATTGGGCACCCCCGCCATACGGACTTGTGCCATGCTGGGGTGGGCTCCAGCGCAGGCAGCTGTAAGGCTATTGGGGTGGGCTGAGCTGACGGGGATTGGGCACCCTTCAGCCACAGCCGGGACTTGTGCCACGCTGGGTGGGCTCCAGCGCCGCAGCTGTAAGGCTGTTTGGCAGGGTCTGGAGCCGACGGGGATTGGGTACCCCCGACACCCATACGGATGTGTTGCCATGCTGGGGTGGGCACCCAGCATGGCATCTGGAACTCTGTTTTGGGGGGGGAAAGCACAGCACAGCCGACAGGGGATTGGGCACCCCCATCTGCAATACAGTGTGTGGGGGGGGCGAGTACACAGTATGCATGTGCGTATGTGTAAGGGGGAGCATGCATGAGCAGGCAATATCTTATCGCTTCTCACTGAAGCATAGCTCCCTCTTTCAGCTGTATGCCACTGCATTTTCAACTGCTGTCATAGACAGCTTCAGCAGTGATTGGAGGACTGCTACCGCGCCTGCAAACACACTGACTGAATCGGAGGACGCTGACACCTCCGAAAAACTCAGAAGATGGCACTAGGTTTCTTGCGCGTGCGTGCAAGCAAACATAACAAATGAGAACAATATGTCATGGACTGCTACACAAAACCCTTATCACAGCAGACATGAAGTGCATGCTGTCCATTCACACACCCTATAGCTGCCTAATCAGCAACATGGCTATATTTTTGTTTAATAAGCCTTACTGCATTTTAGGACGACGTCAGTTACACTGGTTAATCTACTCATAGTAAAGTATGGCCATACATTAATCTACTGTTGTGCAGAGGTGGTAAAAGCAGCAAGAAAGGGCTGTCAAAAAAAATGTAGTACAAAAACATTTTATGACCTTTCTATAAGAAGATTGCTACTATCAGAACTCAAACTAGCTATTTCAGTTAAGGCTGCATGCTACTGTTATGCTATGACCCTCACATACTGATCATTTTTGGCCTGACTGGTGCATCTTACCAGTGTGCTGTAGTTTTTACTTCAGTCCTACCCAGTTCAGGATCCATGCTGCTGTTATATTGTTATGAGCTTCACACAGTGACCTTTTGGAGCCGACTGGTATCTGACCAGTGTGCTGTTATATTTTAAAACTTTTCCACACAGCAAAAAAAAAAAAAATGTTGATGCATTCAGCTAGGTGAGAAGACTGGGACCATTGATTAAAAAAAGTGTGCCCTTCCTTGGCAGTGGTGGTCTGTACACTTCAGGGTTTTATTTAACTCCCAAAATGTATTAGTGTTTTGCTCATGAAAGTGCTAAAACATTGTGAAAATGCATAGCACTTGCCTCACTGTTTAACATTACACTTCCAGAAAACCTATATAAATACTTTCTGTACAGTTAGCTTTGTCCCAAGGAAAAACTGCTAATCAATTATTTAAAACCCTGCACTTACAGAATGAAAGGCCAGACTGCCCTCCACACCCCAACACACTCATTACAAGAATTAACTTCTACTAACTTGATCAGTTTACAAAATACATTGATAAGAGTGATGCAGCAATCCTGTAGATGGACTACACCAGAAAAATTAAAATACCCATCATCCTTGATCACATATTTATAATAAACTCTGAATGAAAAAACATCCTACACTAGTAACACCTCACTGGCCAACATTCAACCAATCAACTGTTAGTACTATAGGTCGATGTATTTTCATTCACATTTGTAAGATCCAAAAAAATGCAAAATAAAAAAAAACTTTAGTTACAATATCAAAACAATTGAACAGCATGGAAACAGTGGCATGACTGATTCAGTAAGGTTACATATTTTCCCATGCTACTAGCATATAAAAACCTCAGCTCACCTACATTGTTAAGCAATTTTACTTGGCTCATAAAATTGCTGTCATTCACTCAAAATTATTCTGGCATCCTCAAGTCTCTTTGCAACATTTCTGTTTAGTTTGTATGCTCCCTGCCCTTATTATTCATGTAGGGGTTCCTTATTACAGACAATCCTGGCTGCTTTATGGTTTTGATAATATTTAATTTCACTGGTAAGAAGTTTGTGGCATGTGCAGGACACAGTTTTATTTTGTTTTTTACTACACTGTAGAACTCTTTATAGCAAGTCAACCTCTCGTGACCACTCCTCCCAGTGTCTGCTACATCCCTTCCCTACAACTCAGTGTCTGTGCCTGCCTGCCTCCCAGCCTCCACTAGGGAGGCAAGCGAGTACTGACCACTGAACCTCCCTGGCAAAGGAGAGCAGTCCTAGGGATGCTCAATCCTCTGCCGAACACAGGTCGCCGGCATGGCGCAAGGTGTGGCATCCAGCTCAACCCTCAGCGCCACCAGGCCAGCTATGGCATTAGGCTTTCTAACCATAATGTCCCACCCTGTACAGACTGACAGGTTTCAGGGGTGTGCCTCTGGATTGCTGGCTGTAATGTTCACGCCATTCCATGCCCACCCCCACCCTGCAGCCATTCACAGGCATTATGGTCTGCCTTAGACTCCTCAGCCCCACAATTCACCCCATTCTCCTATGCTGTTCCCATTTCAACATGCATTGTTATACTGACTGTAAAGCCAAACAGCCCAACGCACACCTCAACACCTGTCAGTGTGTGGGGGATAGGATGAGATGCATAACACCCCAAAAGCACACCCTAATCCCTGCCCATCTCTGCAGGGTGGGCATGACTTGGCATTACTTGAGTACTTCACTGCCATTCCTATTCTGCATCTGTCCAACTCATGCCCTTCCAATGCTAATATCAGCAAGCATTCCGCATTGACAAATGCTTGTTTTATACTAGAAAAAATGTGTGGCTCAAAGTTGACAATGTCTCCTAAATATACTGTGCATTACCAATGTCCCATTATTTTTGCAAGTAGCTGTCTGCTTCCCAGACCATCACCACTGCCTGACCTTCAGACATAAATGGTGACCTCTTGGCCCCACCAGCTGTTCCTCCCATCTGACCGAGGAGTCACACGGTTTGAGTCTTGAGTGCTGGCAGCCATCTTGCCAGCAGCTGGAAGACATGGAGTTTTTTTCTGGTTTTACATTTCTGTTATATCCTTAAATCCCAACCACCTCCCAATGACACTGGGCAGTGTCGTCCATTCTCACATCCACACAGTGACAACTGCAGTGCAAGTAAGCTTCCCAGTCCACTACAAGGGTTGTTGCAACAGCAGAACCCAGTACTGTCCTCCACAGCTGGGAAGGCTGCAGTGAGGCAATGCGTCCATGGCCCCCAAACCTGACTCCGCTCCAGAGTTCACCCTCAAACCCAGGTCGTCCGAGCAGGACAGCAAAGCTGTACTCACTGGGACAAAGGCCTTCCGTAACATCCCTTTATTCAGACCTTCTGTACTGCCCATCATTAGCACTGCAGACCTGGCAAGGGTTAGGCTCAAGATAAAAAAAATATTGCCTCAGTCCTAACCTTTGCCAGGTCTACCATGCTGTTTCTAAGCAAAATGTGGTGACCTCCGGACAAAGTGGTAGAGCATCACAAAGTGCAGAGGCTAGTGTCATTCTTGAGGGAGTTGACATTTTTCAAGTGTATTCACGTGCACAATATATTTTTTGTAAGTACTGAAATGCTTTTCCAGTAAAGAAATACTCTCACTGAATTTGTGTGTCTGGTATGCAGATTTCTCAATACCATTGTTCAGAGTTTGCTTTACTGTGTACAGGGCAGTCATTACTTAGGAAAGGGTAGTCTCTCTCCATAAAGGTGTGGGTGTAGAGGTGGGACATATAATCAGGATTGTAAAATGACAGCTGTCCTAGTCCGTCATAGTCCAGGTACATGCCATTCCTCTAGGGTTTCTTATCCAGGCAAAGGACTTTGACCTTGGTGTCAAAGGCTTTATATTCCCCTTCATTTCGGAGTGGGATGATGTAAATGCTGCTCTGGGGTGATGCGCTGATTTCTCCCTTCCTCTCTCCAGATTCTGTCACCAGATCCAGGTCAAAATATTTTCCCCCTCCTATTCCTCCCAGAGGTAAATCCTTCTGATGCCATCAGTACCCCACGTGTGTCAAATCTCTCTGGATTATCAGGGAGCTGCTTCCTTCTGCCACCATCCCACATGCTGGTCAGGTCCCCCGATAGAATTAAATTAGGATGCATCGTGTCTGGGATCAGGATCAGCAGGGACAGAGCTGTAAAGACAGACAGATTATATGTAACATTTAAATAGGAGATACATAATAGCCTGTTTCAGAATGTGCAACTTAACTTTACCAGTGAGGGGGGTAGGACTTTATCTCACGAGCACCAAATCCACAAGAGAATTGTGAAGGTCCTACATCCCCACAAAAGATGATAAATAGCTTATTCTAAGTCAGTTCATTGCATGTCCAGTTTATACCACATATTTTCAAATGTAAACTTTTCAAATTAGTCTTTTTGGAGCTGAAATGGCTGCTGTCAGTAAATATTTTATGGGGTTTAAAAACACAAAAACTAAATCCAAGGAGGAATTCCTCCCACATACAGAAGGAAAAACAGTGCTTAAACTACATTCAAAACATTTAAGCGGTACAGTAGGCACAAATGGTCCCATGCGCAATTGTGGGGCTGGTCCTAATGTGCACTCATTCCTGAAGGATAGTACATTATATCAGATTAATTTTGCTTAGTTCTAAGCTGACAACTTCTGTTACTACAAATCCCAGAATCCCCTGCAGCTGACCAGAGCAGTACACAGCAGTGGGAGATTTGATAGACAGCAAAGCATGTTAGAGCTTTTATAATCTGTGATCAGATGTTTTCTGGGTCTTTTCTCTGGAGGCTAAATGCAATCTTCTGTGACTGTACTTAGCCCAGGGAGGACAGCAGGACCAGCAAACAAAAGATCAAAGCTTATAAAAACCCTAGCATGCACTGCAGGCTACTGACTCTCTCACTGCTGCCTACTGCTCAGATGTCAGCTTCAGGGGATTCTGGAATTTGTAGTAACAGATGTCTGCCTAGAACTAAGCAAAACTAGTCTGATATTTTTATTTATTGAAATGTTTATAGTAGTTGTAAGCGAGTGGCTTCAATAACAGACACCACTCAAAGTTTTAGTGCATAAAAACCTCAAGAGCTGCAGTTATTTTATTTTCAAAGTAAACATTCAGATATTTACAGAAAATAAATTTACTGGGGTGTTAAAACTTTCACACCAAAATAAATCTTTCAGGCAAGTCTTTCTTCAGACTCCCTGCTCTTCTTCTGTACATATAATATCTCCTTACTTGTGTGTAAGCTCTCACACCTCCTCACTTGGTCAGAAGACACTGACCAACCTCTCCCACTGTAGCCCCCTGGTGGGAAGGTCAGTGTACCATCATGACCTCAGACATGTGACCAACAATTTAGAATTGAACCATATCCTTTCGATATGAGAAAGTTCACTATGCTATAGGTTTCTTTAATAAGATACTACATTAATCCCACATGTCCCTGTAACAATGCAGATAATAAATGTGTCTTAATCTACCTAAAAAGGACCTTAATTAGGGGGTTTGGACATCATGAGGAGTGTGTAGCTCCTCCTCCCCCGCTAGGTGACATCACTATACTATTTCCATATAAGCAACTGTTTTCTGGGCTGCCAGCCCTATAGAAAGACTCCACCAAATAAGCAGCTCTACATTCAAGTTAGAGAAAAAAGGAAAAATGAAAGTCATAACTTCTTATATTCAGATTGTTTGCGATCTCCAGCCTTCCTGGAGGTAAACAGATTAGGGGTGCGCTCCCCATCTATTTGTTCCGCAAAGTCAGAGCATCTCCTGATATCTTTAAAAAAATCTTCCTTTATATCATGTTCTTAACCTTTGCATAGAAAACTTTATACATTTCTTATTTATTTCATTAAGCAGACCTCCACAGCCTAGTATACACATTTATACCCTTCAAGACTGTTTACTACAATAACTTGTATATTTCAATTCAACCCGACTGCTTAACATTTCAGCCATCGGAAAACTTTTCATTTCTAGCTCCCAACAAGGCATTTTCACTTGTAGTAATTCTGTGCACAAAGCCAGTAACCTTTCACCAGCCCTGCTGCAGGGCTTTACTTTATAGCCTGCACTAATGCTTTAGCCCACATTTTAGTTTATTATTGGCTCACTGAGAATGGATATTCTTTTTCAGCAGGTGGCTGCAGGGAGAGTTTATTGCTTCCATAGCAACAGCTGGCTCACTCCTCACTACAACTTTGCAGCCTCTCGCTTGCGTTTTACCCTGTTCTTGCAAGCAGTCCACTTTTTAAGAGCTCCACTGCTCAAACAAAAATATCCTGCACAAATGTGCGCATTTAGGCTTCATGAACATCCACAAACTACCTGCGTGAACGTGCGTATTATTCTTGCACAAAGCAAGAAACACTAAAGGTATTACTTCCATTCGATTTTTATTCCCTTGGTACTGTGTCAAGCCTTTACTATCAGAAACTTGAGAATTACAAGGGGATATTAAACCTTGGCATTTTAAAGTGGCAGCTATGAATAAGGAAATTACTAAACAGGGGTAGGACAGAGATTTAGAGATGTCAGGTTTGCCACCCTGACACGAATACATAGGATAGTCAGAAAAAAAAAACAACAAAAAACAGGTTACTCAACTGTAACAGTAGTTCTAGGAGTGGTATATGTTGTTCATCCACACTCTTTGGCATGTCCCCTTTCTCCTTTAAACCTTGCTGGAAGTCTTCAAGCTGGCTCCTTTCACCCACCCGGGTGGTATACAACTTGACTCCGCCCCATGACACCAGATCTTAGCCTGTTGAAAGCAAGGTGATGCGTGTGGATGACCATATACCACTCCTAGAACTACTGGCACAGGTGAGTAACCTGTTTCTAGGAGCGTGGATATGTTGTTCATCCACACTCTTTGGCAGACTCCTAGCAGTTCTCTGGGAGGAGGGAGGCAAGGTGCACACCCCCAATTTAGGAAATAGATTGGAGAACCGAGGCCCCAAAACCAGCATCCCGACGTGACTCCAGTTCATTGTGGTAATGGGTAATGAAGGTGTTTGCTGATTTCCAGATAGCAGCCCGACAGATTTCCTGGATAGGGGTGTCCCTGAAAGCAGCCACCGATGCAGCAGTATGGCGGGTAGAGGCCGGGAGGCTCCTTGCCAGCCAACTCATAGCACAGACCTATGCATGATGTGATCCATCTTGCAATAGTACATTTGGCTTCAGGTCTGCCAGAAGCGGCTTCAGTGTAGGTGACAAACAGCTGGCGAACCTCTCCCTGAATTTCTGCTGTCCTCTCCTTGTAGTAGAAGAGAGCACGTCTAAGGTCCAGGGTATGGAGCCTGCACTCTGCGTCCGAGGTGTAGTTAGGGTAATATACTGGCAGAGTCAACACCTGGTTAAGGTGAAACTGACACCACCTTCAGAAGGATTTCGGGTGGGGGCGCAGGACAACTTTGTCCCTGTGAAAGACCAGATGGGGGAGTCCACCGAGAGCGCCTTGAGCTCCCCTGTCCTTCTGGCTGACGTAATAGCCACCAGGAAGGCAGTCTTCCACAAGCGTGAGAGCTCACACTTGTGCATGGGTTCGACTGGCTTGCCCATGAGCTTTACCAAAACCAGCAGAAGATCCCACGGACGTGGAGGTTCATGCACCGGAGGGTATATGTGATCCTAGCCTTTGAAAAAGTGCCCGACCACAGCCTCCTGTGCCAATGTCGACTGACTGGCCCGCGCCTGGTAAGCAGAGATGGCTGCCAGGTGCACCCTAAGGGTTGATGACCGAAGACCCCCTTTGGAGAGGGACCAAAGGTAGTCTAAAAGAAAAAGATTACTCACCTTAGTAATGATGTTTCTTCTAATGGAGTCTTGCTATATTATGACCTCCCCCCCCCACCTGCCCCTCTCAGAACCTGCAAAAAGATCTATCTGCGGGGTGCCCCATCTGGCAAATATTACCTCCAGGACCAGGGGATCCAGTGACCATTCGTGATGGCCATGGGAAATCCTGCTGAGAGCATCTGCCAGGACATTGTCCTTGCCTGGGAGGTGAACTGCTGTAAGGAGGTGTTCAGGGAGTAAGCCAGAGACCACAACTTCATTGCTTCGGTGCACAAGGTCGTAGACCGAGTGCCTCCTTGCTTGTTGATGTACCACACTGTAGTGGTGTTGTCTGTTCTGACCTGTACAACTTTGTTCTGAACAGATTTGGAAAAAGCTTGAAGTGCTAGAAAAACTGCTCTGAGTTCCAACAGGTTGATGTGGAGCAGAGATTCCTGAGGGGACTACAGTCCCTGGGTAGTGAGGTCACCCATGTGAGCTCCCCACCCCAAGAGGGATGCATCTGTAGTAAGGATTAAAGAGTGAGACTGAGTGACAAAGGGGACCTCTTGTCTCAGGTTGCTCTGATCCTGCCACCACTGTAGGGCTTTGATCAGGGTTTGAGCTAATGGGATCAACTTGGTTAGAGGGTCCTTTCTTCGAGACCAAAAGACTCTCAAATGGAACTGGATGTCCCTCATCTGAAATCTTGCTCCTTGCACTACTGCTGTAGAAGCAGCCATGTGTCCCAGGAGCTGCAGAAAATGCCTTGCTGGTCAAGAGACCTGCAGAGTGAATGAGGAGGCCAGAGAGACCAGGGTCCTTACCCTGTCCAAAGGATGGAAGGCTCTGGCTTCCTCTGTATTCAGTTCTGCGCCTATGAAGGTGAGAAGCTGGACAGGCTCTAGAACTGACTTTGGAAGATTCAGAAGGAAACCTAGGGAGGTAAGCAGTTGCTGAGTTATCTGAAGATGTAACTTGACTTGGTCTGGAGACCGGCCTATGAGCCAGTCGTCCAGGTAAGGAAAGATGGCAATTTTTTGCTTTCTTAGGTAGGCAACTGCTACTGCCAGGCATTTTGTGAATACCCTCGGAGCCTAGGTGAGGCCAAAGGGCATTGCTCTGAATTGGTAATGGCCTGAGGGCAGCATGAACCTGAGGTACTTTCGATGGGAGCTTCGATGAGAATATGGAAGTAGGCATCCTTGAGGTCCAGGGACACTAGCCAGTCCCCTGGCCTTAGAGAGGTAGAATAATTCCCAGAGTCACCATTTTGAATTTTGGTTTTAAAGGTGCTTGTTTAAGTATCTGAGATCCAGGATGGGCCGCCATTCTCCTGTCTTTTTTGGGGTAAGGAAGTACCTGGAGTACAATCCTTTGCCCTGGTGTAGGGGTGGAACCCTTTCCATGGCTCTGAGAGCCAGGAGGGTAGAGACTTCTGCCTCTAGGGCAAGTGCCTCTGATGGATTTGCAAGTGGAAAGGATCTGGTTCTCATCTTTGGAAATGTTTTGAAGCTGAGAACCAGTCCCTGGCTTACTACTTTCAGGACCCACTTCTCTGATGTTAGAGACTTCCAGTCCTGGACAAAGTAAGCCAGCCTGCCCCCTACAGGTAGTTGGGAATCGGCCCTGGCCACCCCATCAGGGTGCCTGCTTGACAGGGGCTTTAGGCTGAGGGTGGAAGCAGGCCTGCTTGTACCCCGTCTGCCTCTCCCTCTAAAGAACCCCCTCTGGGCGTAAGCTGAAGAGGAGGTCTGGGCTTGGTAAAAAGGCCTATGAAAAGGCCTGCCCCTGCCCCTGGAAAGCTGCTTTTGAGGAGTGGCCTGCCTTTCCTTGGCCTGTGCACTCCTATAGGTGGTCCTATACTCATCTGTTTTCTTCATGTAATTCTCTGTCTGCTCCCCAGAGAATTACCCACAACAAGAAAATCCACGGCCTTATTCTGGGTATCCTGTGACAGGCTAGTACATCTGAGCCAAGCCATTCTGCAAAGTGTCACAGATGTAGCCATGACTCTTGATGACACATCATTAGAGTCCACTGCAGCATGGAACTGCACTTTAGATGCCTCAATACCATCGGCAGCCACCTGCTCCAGCTCCTTGGCAAGCTGGCCAGGGACCTGTTTTGCTAGAGCCATAACAGTATCCCATCTGGATTTCTGGTATCTAGCAACATAAGCCATATAATTTGCCTGTCTGAGTCCCAAGGATACTGCCATGTACCGTTTCTTTGCCATGGCATCAATCCTCCTGGAGTCCTTGTCGGGGGGGGGATGTGAAGCCAAGGGAATATTTGCCTCGTCACAGGCTGCAGCCTGCACTACCCCAACATGGCTACATTGTTGTATAAGGAACTCCATATCAGAGCCTGACAATGTGTACCTCTTGTCCATTCTCTTATCCACAGGAGCTATAGTGTGAGGAGTTTTTAGAATTTTTACTGTTTCCCAAAAGATTTATGCAAAGGAATAGACAGTCTCCTAGACTCTGGGATATCCATCATTTCCACATAGTCAGGCTCCTCTTGATCATCCACAGCCTCCTCCATAGGGAGCTGGAGGGTTTTCAGCCACTTTTTTATAAAACATAAAATGAGAAGGGGACTCAAAGCCTAGGAGACACTCCTGAAGGTCTGTCTGGGGAGATGTTCGGTTCAATGGGCACATCCAGACTTTCAAATCCACAGTCACTCTCCTCATACTCCTCTTCCCCCTCCTCCAGTTCATAAAAATCCTCTAAATCATACTCTTGAACCGGTGGAACCGGCCGAACCGTACGCTTACCTGATAGTGCCGATTCGGTTGGAACCGAGGAAAGCGACTGGACAATTTTAATCGCTTTGGCTATTTCTTCAGCAGTTGGAGGGGAAAGTTTTGGCTCCACACCAGCTGATTTCCTAGTCCTTTTTGCTGGAACCGACTCTGAGTCTGCTCTCCTTTTGCCCGAGGAAGTCTCGCCCAGGTCAGAGGGCACTCCCTCCGGTTCGGTTGAAACCGAATGGGGCTGGCCATCCGGTTCAGCGGACTTTTTGGCCTCCCTTTCCCTGAGCCTACCAACTCTCTTTTCCAGGGTAGCTGCAGGAAAATTTTTGCAAATCTGGCAGTCTGCATTGAGGTGGTCAAACCCCAGACAAACACAGGTGGTGTGGGGGTCAGCCTTAGCAAAGACTTCCCCACAGACACTGCAGTGTTGAAACCCAGTGGACATGGTTTTTCTTTTGGGTTTCCCATAGTGCCAGTCCTAACCAAACTTGCCCATTTATGGCAATCCGCCACGCAAGACCCTCTTATCGGTTCCCAACCGTGTCACAGCTCGTAGAAAAAAAATGTAATAAAATCCATTTTTTTAGAACCGATAAGAACCGGTAACCACACTCCAAAGGACAGATAAATATACTTTAAACAACCTGATCGGTACAAACCGAACCGATAACCGTTTACAAGTTCCACACAGAAGAATAAATGTAAAACCTATCTAGTACTTACAATACCATACACAGAGCTTGAACCGACCAGCTGCGGTTTAAATTCGGTCAAAAACCGAGAAAATAATACTTTAACTGACAAAATGAACCGAGCAGAAGGAGAAATCTCCAGAGCGACTGTTCAGTGAGGTGGAGTAAAGAATCTGACAGTTTGAGTTTGAACAACAGACAGTGTTTTCAACCGAGCTCGAGCTCAGCGTTCCATGCCTGGCATGGAAAGTTCACTCTTTCACCTCTGGAGCAGTTTGAAGGTTGGGACTCACTGCATATGTCAGAATATAGCAAGATTTCGTGTTTGAATGTGAGCCACAGAGGGGTCCAGACTCTTACCCTGACACCAAATGGGGAAACCTTTTCCATTTGAAAGCATAACATTTCCTGGTCGATTCCTTATGAGATGCCTCCACCACGGTGTATACATCCTCGGAAAGACCCACAGCCTGGAACTCTAGCCGCTCAGGTACCAGGCTGTGAGGTGCAGGGATTGAAGGTCCGAGTGGAATACCTTCACCTGGTTCAATGATGTCAGGTCTGGGCATGTACAAAGCTGCTCCGGGGCCCTGCGACTGAGGAGATCTGGATACCAGAACCGGAGGGGCCAATCTGGGGCTACCAGGATCACCTTCACCTTGTTACTCCTCACCTTGAGAAGCACCTTGTGGATCAAGGAAAATGGAGGGAAGGTGCCCCATGAGAGAGGCATTGGTCATAAGGACTGTCGGCTCAGAGCAGACAAACTGAATCCCTTCCTGCAGATGACTTGGGACGGTCCACCACTGGATAGCGTCCCACATCTTCTGGGTGACAGTGACCAGCTGGTCGAAAAAAAGGCCATGACACTGAGTCCACTGAGCAGCCAGCTCACACTGGAGGGGGCGCATGTGCAACCTGGCCCAATGGACCACTGAGGTGCACGCTGCCATGTAACCCAGAAGGCGCAGGAAGTCCTGGGCAGGGCGCAGGTGCCCAACCAGAAATGATTGGGCAAAGTAGGAAAGAACCTCCGTCCTGTCCGCTGGAAGCCGAGCTCTGGCTGGACAAGAGTCGAGCTCTGCCCCAATAAAGCCCATCACCTGAGAGGGCACAAGTTCCAACTTGGCCTCGTTGATCAGGAGGCCTAATCGGGAACAGGTTCCGAGGGCCAGGTCCCTGGAACTCTCCACCTCCTGCAGAGAGGAACCCTCCAGGAGCCAATCAAGGTAGGGGTATATGTGAACCCCTTGACGCCGTAGATGGGCTGCCACCACTGCAATGCATTTGGTGAAGACACAAGGGGCTGATGACAGGCCGAACGGCATGGCTCGGCACTCGTACAGGATCCCTTCAACCCTGAAGTGGAGGAACCACTGGTGGGACGGACGGATTGGGACGTGAAAGAACGTCTCCTGTAGATCCAGTGAACAGAACCACATGTTTTACTCCAGAGATGGTATGATCTGGTTCAGAGTTACCATCCGGAAGGTGCGAGGCCTGAGATACTGATTCAGGTCATGGAGATCTAGGATGGGGAGCCAAGCCCCCATCCGCTTGGGCACCAGGAAGTACCTGGACACGAAGCCTGGGTCCACAGGAGGATCCGGCACTGGAGCTACTGCCTCCTTGTGGAGGAGCTGAGCAATGTTATCCTGAAGGGCTGACCGAGCGTCAACTGAGATACCTTCCTCCCATGGGGCACGGGCTCGGCAGGAAGCGTACTGCTTGAACTCCAGAAGCAGTCCCCGACCGACCACTTCCAGAACCCACCGGTTCGAAGTGATATCGGACCAAGCGGAAAGAAAGTGGCAGAGCTGGGCCCCCCTAAGGGAGGACCTAGAACTGGCATGATGGGAGTAGGGTTGGTCTCCCCGACCCATCACTGCGCAGGCTTAGAGGAGGAAGAGGCTCCCAGACTGGCACCTCGGCCTCCTTTACGGGGCTGTTGGGGACCCTGCTTCGGCCTAGGGCACCAAGCTTGAGCCTGCTGTTGCTGCAGACCTCCCCGATAGGAGGGCAGCCTAACCGCAGAGGAAGAGTGCTGAAAGGGCTTCTTCCTGCACTTCTGCTGGCTCTTGCCAAGAACCTTTTGCAGAGGTAGCATCCAAGGTGGCATTGGACTGCTCTATGCGCTGGAGGTGATGTGCCACTCAGGGGCCGAAGAGATCGTTGCCAGGGAAGGGCATGTCAGCTAATTTATGCCGAGTATCTGCAGAAAAAGAGGATAACTTCAGCCATGCCCTGCGGTGAGTGGCCACTGCGGCTGCTAAATAGCGGGCACAGGAATCTCCAATGTCCAGGGCCATCTGGAGCCGCTGTTTTGCAACAGCACGGCCCTGGTCACGGACCTGCTTAATCGAGGTCTGCATGTCCGCTGGGAGATGAGGGAGGACTTCATCTGGTGACCCCAAGAGGGCATGAGAGAAGTGTGCCATGATTACAGCAGAGATGGCCTGACGAAGGCCCAAGGATGAGGCCGCATATACCTTCCGGGCAGAATAGTCCATATATTTTTGGACTCCTTGTCCGGAGGGCAGTCAGTATCCCAAGCTGCCCATATGCCGAAACACTGAAGCAGTCACAAGCCTCTCGTCCAAGGGATGCTCAGTGAAGCCCAAGGACCCCATGGTTACGGTGTACTTCCGAGTCATACAGGCAGACGGAGTCATGCAGGAGGCAGGGTGCTGCCATAGCTCAAGAGCCGGGCTAACAATGGCTTCGGCCACTGGGAAGGCCTCCATCGTGGTATCCCCCCCCTCTTAAGGATATCCGTGAGAGGATATTCCACCTCCTTTTGGATAGGCTGCAATGGCATACCCGTGGACTCAGATACGAGTCGAAGGATGCCTTGGAAGGAAGAAGGACCTTCCTCCAGGCCTGTCACTGACAACTCATCAGGGTGCGCGTGAAGAACAGTAGTATCAGAGTCCAAGGAGTCAGGATACAGGGGTATCCTACGGTGATCGGGGACAACAGTGATGGACAGACATTGGGGCTAGCCCATATCTGCCCAATCCTCCTTTAAAGGAGCTCCTTCCTGAGGCTGCTTAGGCGGTGGTTCCACCAGAATTGGTGGGGAGACCGGAACAGGCTGAGCAGGAATGCGTGCCGGTCCTGCCAGAGGGAGAACTGGACTCCTCGGTACCGGAGGAGTCAGTGTCTGCCTAAGAGGCTGGGGCCAAGTAATAGCAGTTGTAGCTGGCTCCTGACCGGTCAGAATGAGCTGCTGCCACAGGAGGTCCTCATAACATCAACGGATCTTCCTTCTAAGTCTTTCCTCATCCAAGGAGGATGAGGAACGTCAGCGGCACCTCTTCCAGAAGTGTTTATGACCCTTTTTCGGTTTCTCGACCGACAGGGTCCTACTCCTTGATCGAGACGGACTGTGTCTGCTGTGTCGATAGGGAAAGACTGGATTCGGTGAAAACTGAGGATCCGGCTCCTGTCCCTCGATCGGGATGCCCACAGGAAGGGTCTCCTCATCGGGGTAAGAAAGGACGAGTATCCTTTCCAAAGAGTCATGGAGCTGGGTCGGCGACAACGGCTCGATCGGGTAGAGAAATCTCGGCCGGTTCTGCCGTATCCTCTGCCTCGGTGCCTTGGCCTGACAGAAGGTCCAAGAAGCCAGCGGCTAAGGAAGAGATCTCGGCCGTGGCAGAGACCGCCTGGTCCTGTGAATCGGACCGCTCTCGGTCCCAGGAATGTCTTCGGCCAGAAGATGATTTGGGGTCCTTGTCCCTTTTCTTAAGGCGGGAGGAGTGCGAGCCCGAGGGCGCCTCACCCTTGGTAGGGAGAGACTGGCACAGCTTCTGAAAGGACCCAGTAAAGGTGGAGCCCAGGTTGAGCAGCACGAAAAACTTTGGCTGGCCAAAGTTTGGGCAGCTTCCTCTTCGAAAGCCACCATCTGTTCGAGCTGCTCGGCAGATCCCCGCGGTCATGGAAACCGCCCACCTGGCCTCAATCTCACCAGTGGATTATGAAGCTTCGGTCTCCCTAGCTGTAGGCCGCCTTGCGATCGTCCAGGACGTTATGATGGAAGGTCAGACAGCTCATGCAAGCAATGGTGTCATGCACGGCACCCAAGCAATAAACGCACAAGAGGTGGGGATCGGTGCAAGACATTTTTTGTCTGCAAGGACACCAGCGAAAATCGGGAGACAATTTGTCCTCTATGTCCGATGCACTCTGATCGGATTCGAAAACTCTTACAAGTTTTAAAGAAAGCAAATGCTGCGAAAACAGTCGATTAGACTCCAGGGCCTACGGTACTTGTGAAAGTAACAGGAGGGAACCTGAATCTTCCAGCGGAAAGCAAGATCTGACATCATGGGGCGGAGCCAAGGTATATACCACCCAGGCGGGTGGGAGGAGCCAGCTTGAAAACTTCTGACAAGATTTAAAGAGGAAAGGGGACATGCCAAAGAGTGTGGATTAACATATCCACGCTCCTAGAAAGGGAAAACAGGAAAGAGTGAAAATAAATAAATCTAATGTTTTATATTTTGCCTGTTTTCACATACTGCCACAGTAGTATAATCTACTTTGCTACAGTAAACAAACGTTTTTTTCACACAAGTGCACACTGGGACAACCCCAACATTTCACTGCAGGGCACTTTCTGCTGACTGTTCCTTTAATAGCACTATCTGTAGCTAAATATACAGTTCAAATATTGCTCATACGATTACTATATATGAAAGAGAGGATATGCAATGCCCCCATCCGAGTGCAGTTTAGCCTTTGACATCACGAGTGGTGAAGCCACGAGTGATGCCATAGGTCAAACTGCTCAAGGGGGAAATAGATATTTTCAATGGGAGCATTGTATGTTCCATTTATGCAATGGGCCAAGTTTTTTTTATCAGTGTAATTTTCATTTTTAAAACATAGGTATGCATTTCTTTTTGTTTCTGGATGACTAAGCATTGTGTTCTGTAAAACTGAACTTAAGCATCAGGACTCTGTGCTGTTGTGTTACTGGGGAGAGTGGTAAGAGTAAAAAAGAGTTTGTTGCTTTGTGTGCTGGAGTTTGAAGGAAGTGAATGTTTTGTGGGAGGCTAAATTTTTTTTTTTTTTTTTTTTAATATTTGAAGTGAAAGAAAATAGGGTGGGAGAGATGATGAAAATAATTCAGTGCGTTTTGTCTGGTATTTTGGACCTTTAAGAGAAATTGTAATTAATACTGTGTGCAGCTGAAAGTTATTTTTTATTTTTTTATTAGTTACAGTGAAAGAACAGGGGAGAAAACGAGACCGCTCTGTGTGCTGCTGGAGAGAAATGAAACTGCCAGTGGGAGCTGGAATGCAAGTGAGAAGTTGCATTCTGACTGTGCTGTTCACGCTGCCAGCTCCCACCAATCAAAACCTTTGTGAGCAGTTGTGCTGAAGTGCAGCTAGTGCCTGGTTATTACTTACAGTGAGGATAAATGCAATATTCTCACTGTAGGTTTGACCAGCCAAACACACTGCTGTTATTTGCCACTTTTTATCCTTACCCCCATTGTGTATATCTATATACCAGACCTTTTTGATTCGCACAACTTCCACTTGCATACTGTGTGACTGAGCCAGTCACTTAACTGCCCAGTGCTCCCAGGTCGCCCCTGAAAACAGGCACTTGTGCCTACTGGGCCTAACCCAGTTACCAAAGACTGAAATGAAAAAATATGTGTATATACACACATACATATAAAAAAACTTAATGAGAAAGCCATGCTGAAGATTAAAATAGGGCACGATACTGTAAAACGTACTCCACTTTGAATACAGGTATGGTACAGTTGTCACAGTGAGGACTACTTTACACAGCAGCATGGTTTACTGCTTTTCTGTGCAGTACTGGGCCAGTGTGACAAAACAAAGAATGTGGCAGCAGAAAAAAGTCCATTAGCCAAGCTAGTCTGTCCAACCTTGCCCATTACTTGCTTGATGGCCATGTTGACCATCTGCCCCTCATTATCTCTCCGTTACTTTACCATCCCCTTCCCTTATGCCCTGGTGCCTGCCCCACCTTGTCTGAATCCACTCACAGTTTGGGCACAGGCCACCTCCTTCAAAGAAAGGGATGTCCCCTGGTGTCCTGACCAACATTCCTCTTGCCAATGCAATTGTCCAAGATTGGGCGGATGTGCGAAATGGCTGCCACTCCATGCTCACACTCTTCAGTAGTAGCCTCTCGCTGCTGTATGGTACTTTGTTTACTTACTGAAATATGGTAACCAGGAAAGGCACACTAAGCCAAGGCTCATTTCCAGGTGCGACTTTGTGGTGGTGGTTGGGGGTGATGGGATGTGCAGCGTATGAAAGTAATACTATAGATTACAAAAAGTATGCAGTTAAAAAAAATTGCTATATTCATGATGTTCAAGCGAGTGCTAAATGAAACCAAATGCTATTTAATTATCACGTCATGTTTATTTACTCTCAACTTTAAAAAAATTAAAACACTCAGACACTGTGGTACTGCATAGTGCTAGTTCAGACTTCTGTGCTTGGGGGTGGGATGGCCTTCATTCACTATCACTCCCTGGTACCTGTAAAAGAAAGGCTGTGTAAGCACATTCTGACAATGAGCCCGGCGTAATGCCCTTGGTCACAGCAAGACTTAACTTTACTCCCTTTTTCAGGAGTCACTGAACAAGAGACATCTTTCAGGTAATCCTATTTGTGAGGTGCAGAAGGTCTGCTCCCTGAATTTGTGATGCTAGATAATACTGCTGTAATTATTACAGCAATCACTAACGGATTTCAATCACAGTTCAGTGCCAGTGAGCAGTATTAGCTGAGCAAGGTGTGAAGAACAGTGCTAATAATGCTGTTAAAACTAATCGACAGAAATGACTGATGTTGCATCATGTTGCAAGTCTGTATGAGGGTGTGTGAGGCAGCCTAAGCCCACTAAAGTTTTGTAATGCCAATCAGACAGCGGAATCTATGTAATGCAGTCATTATGTATTCAACAGTATTACATTTATGTATATATAGATATATATATTTATACAATAGGTGTGAGCAAATAACACTGAATAAAAACATTCATTGTCACTGCAGTGAAATAAACCACTGGTGAGAAATAAACCACTGTGGAGATAAATAAACCACTGTGATGATGTCACCACAGTGGATTATTTGGGGTCCCATTATATAAATAGAATACATGATGGGCAAGTGTGTAACATGGGGAATATTTGCACTTGTGCATAGTGACCTCAGTTATTATCACTTATGGCTCCGCTATGCTCCAGCACTCATGATATTACTGGAGGTCACTATGCAGTCATGCAAATATTTCCCAAAATCCACCCTCACCCATCATGTATCCCCTAGATAGACAGATATCCATCTTCTTCGGTGGTCTGTTCCCCTATCCACCACTCTTTCCATGATAAAGTACCTTCAGACATCCTTCTTGAACCTACCCCCACAACCAGTTGCACTTCTTGTATATACTAGAAAAGTGCCTTAACTCTGCTTCAAACACTCAGCTATTCTCAGTTCCACCTTGACTGCTTTTTCCCCCCACTAGAAACATAGAATTTGTCAGATAAGGATCACTTGGCACCCCTAGTCTGCCCATTGTTCCCTGCATATACTGACATCGTAGACCCTGCCTGATCTCTGGCTACCCTCCTGCTGCCCGCTCCACCAAGATTCCCTTGTGTTTATTCCATGTATGCTTGAAGCCTACCAGTTTTCACCCCCAGTACCTCCCCTGGAAAACAGTTCCAGGCATCTACTACTCTTTCAGTGAAAAGGTACTTCCTCACATCCCTCCTAAATGTATTTTACCAGGAGAGACACTTAGCTGAAAGCTTGTTTACATGTGCAACCTGGGAGCACAAGGAAGTTAAGTGACTTGCTTAGGGTCACAGTATGCAAGTGGGGGCTGTGGGATTTAAAACCTGGTCTCCAGGTTTGTAGATCAGAGTCTTAAACCGCTGCGCTATACTGCCTCCTCTTTCAGCTTCACTGCATGCCTTCTTGCTCTCGTGCACCATCCAGTCTCAAAAATACTCCATTCCTGTAACTTGCTCTCACCCGTGAGGTATTTATTAAGCAATAAGGCATGACCAAGGGTAATGTTAATGGTCTGTTAATCACCTTCTAGGGGTGTGCTGCCCCTACAGGGTGATTAACTATTAGCATAATCACTGGGAGTGCCTTATTGCGATTATAATTAAAACAAATTTAAACAGTGTTCAGCATATGGCTAAACTCTACATGTATGTCAATAAAAGATTGACATAAGGATGTCAGAATGTTTGCAGCCAATCAGAAGGCTCCATTTCTCGGACCCTTTTTATAATGGGTCTTATGTCTTCCCTCTTCCTCTTCTCTTTCAAGGTGCACATATTGCGATCCTAAGTCTCTCTCTTCATAGGGCTTATGATGCAGCCCCTGAACCTTTAGTTTCCCTCCTCTGTACAGCCTCTACCCTATCTATGTCCTTCCGGAGATGTAATCTCCAGAACAGCACACAGCACTCCATGCAGGGCCTCACCAACAGTTTATACAGTGGTAACACCACCTCCCTCTTTCTGCTGGTAATACCTCTCCCCATGCACTAGTCTACGAATTTACCCTCTCCTTAGTGGTGTTTCCTTGTTCTCATCCTTATGGCTTTTACTGTATCTCCTGAATCTGCCTTTCCTACCTCCGTAATGTCAAACATTGTTAGAGCTGTTCTCCCATTGGTTCAAGAGTGTCACTATGATGGGAGTATGCAAATATTATGATGCTGCAGGAGGTATGGCAATAGCTTATGATTCATGATCAGTCTTTCTATGGTGTTTTTGAAACCCAATAATCCATTACTTAGAATGTTCAGAGAAACAATTCATGGCTTACAATGTTAATTATTTCTCCAAACATCTGCCCTAATCAGAATAGCACTTATAGAAACACAGCATTCAGTTTGTTGTCAGAAAAGGATTGCTTGGCCCACTCATCCTGCTCAGATGGTCCCTGCCTAGTTTCTGTAGACCCTCACTGGTCTCTGGTGATCATCCCTCCTTCCTGCCTATTTAAGCAATAAGCCACGAGGGGGTGTGGGTTATTGGGGGATTTATCATGGCTGGTGTAGTTTGCCCATGAGGCACAGACGAGTGGGCAAATCCTCACCAGCACTGGTAAATCCCCCAATAACCCACATCCCTCAGAGGGGCTTATTGTGATTATAACATGGCTTTTTTTTTATAAATAGAGAAAAAACGTTTGTTTCATGACATTTTAAATTGTATTTGCATCTTTGCCATCAGTATATCATAGGATTTACAATGGTGGTAAGGTGCCAGCCTCCTCATCTGATTGGCTGTTGCTGGAGGTCCATGGTATAATTACTAATATTCCCCTTCATCTATTCCATGCATGCTTGAAGTCCCTACTGTCTTTGCCTCCACCACTTCCACTAGTAGTCTGTTCCAGGCATCCACCATTCTTGCAGTATAATAGTACTTCCTCACATCCCTCTTAAACGCACTCCCTCAAATGTTCCTTAAACTCTCCAACACGTATCCCCCCCCTCCATTAAGCAAGATGCAGTGCTGGGAGAGAGTTGATCAGCCAGTCCAAAAATACTTCAAGAGCACTCATTTCAAAAATGGCACAGCAAGTGACTTTTTTGCGCCTTCCCTTCCTCCTAGCTGCCCACTCCTTCGGGTCCCTACTGCCCCTCCCGACTGCCTGCCCCGACTCCTACACCAGCTGCCAACCTCGTATGGCAGTCCCCCCGGGGAACCCGGCGTATCCCCCTCCTCCGAGAGGGAAGGCACCGGTTGGGGCAGCCAGCACACTACTTCATTCAGCCTGGGGTACTGCTGAGGTGCGTCGGTCCTGGAATCGGCGGCAACGGAGGGCAGAGAGACAGTCATCCGGCCAGCCAGGAAGTATTTTCCTGGTTTTCTGTAGGGAGTAGCGATCCTGGCGCGTCAAGACATACGCCCGGCGTCTGTCCACTCCCCGCCATGAGCCGGACGTTTCAGCTGTGCTCCCAGCCTCCGCTAGGAGTCAGCATGCGCTGGTGCGCATCCCCACCCTCCTCCTGGAGTAGGAGAGCTGTCCCCGGATGCTCCATCCTTCTCCCCCCGGCCGGCCCTCCGGCGACCAGAGTCTGTTCCCGAACCTGAGTCGCCGGCGTCGCAGACGGAAATCCAACCGCTGCGCCGACGGGCCGGCTGAGTGACTAATTTTAATAGTTTTAAACCACTATGATCTTTTCCTTTTCTCAGTATAGCGCTGTGGTTTATAGCATTGAGCTGCAAACCTGGAGCCCTGGGTTTCAATCCCACAGCCCCCACTTGCATGCTGTGTGATCCTGAACAAGTCACTTGACTTCCTTGTCCTCCCAGGTCACATCAGGAACAATCTTCAACTCAGGCCCTGTCCACACTTCGCCTCTGTAACGTTACAGAGGGCCCAGTTACCGCAACGGTTTGCGTCTACACCTGTAATGTTACAGAAGGCGCTTTTGTAACAGTTGTTGAAACCACATATGAGGTGGTTTCAACGCCGATTATAAAAACCAGTTATGCCTCGCGTTACCAGCCGTAGTGTGGACACATGGTAGCGGTCCCCTAGCGCAGCTCTGCATTGTGGTATCGGGTGCCACCGTAATGGTCACCTGGCTTCTGCAGTGTGGACACTGTACCGCTCCCCAGCCGCAACGGTATGCATCTGTTACCGGGCCTGAGTGGTGTAGTGTGGACAGGGCCTTAGTGTGCCTTTCCTGCTCAAACAATTTTCCCTTTCTTCCCTCTACACAGAAACATACAGACGGCAGATAAGGACCGCTTGGCCCACCTAGCCTGCCCATTTCCCTACCTAATGGATGAGCTGCAGATCCTAGTTAACCAACAGCCTACTTCTTCCCACCCCCATCCCTCAGAATTGCCTTTTATCTGTCCCATGCATTCTTGAATTCCCCCACTGTTTTTGACCCCATGACCTCCTCAGGAAGGCCGCTCCATGGGTCCAACACCCTCTCTGTGAAATACTTCCTCACATTGCCCCCGAGCTGTCCCCCCTCCATCTTCAAATCATGTCCTTGTTCTTGCACATCTTTTTTTCTGAAAGATGCTAATTTCTTGGACTTTGATTCCCCTGAGGTACTTGAAGGTTTCTATCATGCCCCCCCCTTTCCTCAAGGGTATACATATTAAGGTCCTTTAGTCTCTTCGTATGGCTTCTGTTGCAGACACCACCATTTTAGTTGCTCTCCTCTGGACTGCCTCCATCCTGTCTATGGACTTGGGAGAATCTCCAAAACTGCATGCAGTACTCCAGATGGGGTCTCACCAACTGTCTGTGCTGAGGGATAACCTCCTGCTTTCTACTGGTGATGCCATTCCCTATACATCCCAGTATCTCCCCAGCCATCCTTACTGCCTTCTCACATTGCTTGCCTACCTTTAGGTCATCTGATATGACTACCCCAGGTCCTTTTCCATTTTTGTTTTAGTTAATACCCCCCCATTCTGTACTCTTCCCCTTGGTTGTTTCCTAGGTGCATTACTTAGCACTCCTATGCACTGAATCTAAGCTGCCATACTTTTGACCATTCCTCCAATCTTGCAGAGTCCCTTCTCATCCTTTCCACCCCCCGTGCATCAACCCTCTTGCATATCTTTGTGTCTGTAAAGAGGTATACTTTTCCTTCCAGTCCCTCTGTAGTGCCACTTATAAAGACATTAAAAAGGACCAGACCCAGTACTGAACCCTGCAGTACACCACTAGTAAAGTACAGTTACGTAAGAACTTACCGTAAAAGTAGATCTTCGAGAGAGACACCTGCAGTAGGTACTAACCAGCAGGACTAAGCTGGCAGGTGTCAGGACCCCACGGAAAAAATCTTCTAGCTAGCAGTTCCTGGTAGGACCGCCTCCAGAAGTCAGGTGACCGACATCAGTGGATGTCAGATAAGAGGCGGCGTCGTGCCCCCTCCTCCACTGATTTCCCACCACAGGCAACATGTGGCAGGAAATAAAGAAGACTGTAGAAAAAAAAAAAAAGACAGTGGGATGGAGGGAGGGAATGCAGTACCTAGTGCAAGAGCCTCTTGAAGATCTACTGTTATGGTAAGTTCTCACGTAACTGTATTATCTTACTTCGAGAGTGCTCCTGCAGTAGGTACTAACCAGTAGGACAGAGTCCCAAGCAGTATGCAACAAAAACAGGGAGGGGAACCATAGAGAAATTGTCCACAAGGGTCCCGGCAGAGAAACTATGACAGAATACCCTGCAAGACCACGAGGCCGAAACGCACACTACGCCGGGAGGCCATGTTCAAGCTGTAATGTTTGGTAAAGATATGGACAGAGATCCAAGTGGCAGCAGCAAAGATGTGTGCCGCAGAAACTCCTTTAAAGCATGTGGCAGAGGCCACCATGTCCCTGGTGGAGTGCCCTTTCACCTGGCCTGGAAGGACTTGCCGTACTTGCAGTAACAAAAGGTAATGCAGTTAGCCAACCATCTGGAGAGAGTTTAGAAACAGGTCGACCTTTCTTATGAAGGAAACAAACAGTTGGTTAGTTTGCCTATAATCTTTAGTGCGAAAGACATACCTAAGAATGCGGTGCACATCCAAGGTATGAAGGTACTCTACAGGGTTAGAATAACCTGGGGGAAAAAAAAAAGAGTAGAAAGCTCTACCAACTGGTTGAGGGTGGATTCAGCCACTACTTTAGGGAGAAACGTGGGGTTAGTCCTCAAGGCCACCCTATCCTTATGGAAAATAAGGTAAGGGAGACTGCACATAAAGGCCTGAAGCTCAGATATCCAAGCAGAAGTGAGCCACCAGAAACAAGGTTTTCCAAGAAAAGGTAGTGCAGATCCACCTCCACTGCGGGCTCAAAGGATGGCAGGGTGAGCTTGTCTAGGATAAAGATCAAATTTCAGGGAGGAACTGGATTACGGATGGGATGTCTGAGGTGAAGAACTCCCTTCAGGAAGTTACTGGAAATTTGTAATTGGGCTACCGACTTACCTCCCAACGGGAGGTGGTAGGCTAAGATGTCCGAAAGGTGAACCTTGAGAGAGGAATAACTGAGGCCTAAATCAAAAATGTGCTCGAGGTAGTCCAGAACCTTAGCCACAGGGCAAGAAAAAGGTTCCAGAGAGTGAGCTTCTGTCCATTATGAAGAAACGCCTCCACTTCACTGCTTACGTAGATCAGGTAGAAGGTTTCCAAACTTCCATGAGGATATTGGCCACTTCATGGGAAATGCCAAGGTGGGAGGCAGTTAAGTCTACAGGAGCCAGGCATGCAGACGGAGGGACTTGAGATGTGGATGAACCAGAGTCCCCTGGTCCTGGGTCAACAGATCCTGGGGGAGGGGTAGAGGAAAGGGTGGGAGGACCGTTAGCTGGTGCAGAATGCTGAACAAAAGCTTGATGCGGCCAAAAAGGAGCGATGAGGATAATCATTGCACCCTCTCTCCTCAGCTTGCAGAGAACCCTGGGAATTAAAAGGATTGGCAGAAAGGCATGAACAAATCTGCCTTTCCAGGATAGACAGTGCATCCAGACAAAAAAAGTCTGGCCTGCGAAGGAGCGAGAAAAAGTCCGGAAGCTTGGCGTTTACCAGGGATGCGAACAGATTGATCTGTGGTACCCCCACCAAACGAAGATGTCGAGAACGATGTCTTGGTTCCCGCTCATGAGCACTCATCACAAACCGATGGAGGGCATCCGCCAGACAATCCTGGCAACCCGGGACATTGAGCGCTGTCAAATTCAAGCCCAGGAGAACTGCCCGATCCAAGATCCTCATTGCTTCCCTGCAAAGAGGGTAGGACTGAGTTCTCCTTTATTTGTTTAGGTACCAAATGACTGACATGCTGTCTGGGTGTACCATGAGGGCCCAGAGGAAGAAGAGGTTGGAAGGTCTGAAGGGCGTTAAGGACAGCCCTCATCTTGAGCACACTGATGTGAAGATGAGCTTCCTCCGGGAACCAAGAGCCCTGGATCCGGTGGGGCCCAAAGTGGGCCCCCCATCCAATCCCCGACATGTCGGTGGTCAGATAACGAGAAGGGAGCTCGGGGCAGAAAGGCATTCCCTTGGAAAGGTTTCCCAAGGACATCCACCAAGGAAGACGCTACCACTAGTGACAAGATTAGAACCATGTACAGCCTGGCCAGGGGAACCGTGGGTATGGCAGCTGCCAGAAGCCCAAGCATCCGAAGAATGTGACGGGTGGGGATGTTCCTGAGCTGCCAAGGACTGAGCGGAAGCGTGAAGAGTCTCTGCTCACTCTGGGGGGAAGGAAGGCTAATCCGAGAGGTGTCCAGCACTGTCCCAATAAAGGTTAAACGCTGACTGGGGACAAATAGGACTTGGCTACACTGACTGTGATGCCTTTCTTGGAGAAAACCTCCAGGGTTTGGGACGAGAGGCTCAGTTCCTCCTGAGAGGGAGCTGCGATCAGCCAGTCGTCCAGGTATGGAAATACTTGGATGCCGAGGGTGTGCAGATGGGCTGTCACCACTGCAAGACATTTGGTAAACACCCGGGGAACAGAGGTCAGTCTGACGGGCAGGGCCCTGAACTGAAAGTGCTCCCCCTGAAAGTAGAACCGGAGGAACCTGCGGTGGGCAGGATGGACTAGAATGTGGAGGTGTGTCCTACATGTCCAGGGTGCAGATCCACAGACCCTCCTTTAGTAGGGGGAAGGAGACTGAAGGGAGAGCATCCTGAACCTCTTATAGGCCACAAACATACTGAGGGAGTGGAGATCTAAAATAGGTCTCAGATCCCCAATCTTCTTGAGGACCAAGGAGAAGGGGGAATAGTAACCTGCCCCTTGAAACTGGTGGGGGACAGGTTCCAGCACTTCCTTTTGCAGCAAGGACATGACCTCCTCCCGGACCAAAGGAAGGTGGTCTGTTGGGGGGGGGATGAAGGAACCCTATTGAGTGCCCCCAAGTGATTAGTTGAGAGCACCCAAGAGTCTGACATCAACCTCTCCCTCTGACAGGTGGCGGGAGAACCGCCCTCCCACTGGCTCCTCCGGGAAGACTGGATGCAGGGGAGAGGCAAGGAGTCAAGAGTTAGTGACTGGGAAGCCATGCAGCTCCTGTAGTTTGAGACTTTGGAGGGAACTCCGATGGCCATGGAGGCCCTCTTTGTACACGGGGCCGGATTTGCACTGGGTCCTGGCTTGACGTACGAAAAGGGACATCTTGCGACTGGGGCTTGTGATGCATGCCCCTCACCACCATCAGGCCCTGTCCCTTGTCCGGAAGCTCTGTGATTATGTCCTTGGTGTTGCCCCCAAATAAAAACCTCTGAAGGGAGCGTCCATGATCGCTGTCTGGACCTCTTGTGCCAGACCACAGATTCTAAGCCAGGAATGTCTGTGCAGACCAACAGCAGAGAAGCAGCCAGTTGAGTCCACTGCATCTTATGTGGCCCTAAGCATATGCAGACATGCAGAATTGGCCATTCTGATCAGCTCCCCTAACTATTGCTTCACGGGGGATTCCGGAATGGAATCCAATTTGGAGGCCAACTGGGCACGTACAGACTTTTGGAAGTCCCCCATGTGACCAACATAGTTGAGGGCACGTAACGCCAAAGTAGAGGAAGAGAAAAGCTTCCTTCCAAACTGGTCCATAACCTTAGAGTGTTTGTCGAGGGGGACAGAACTGAAGTGCTTCCGGTTAGCTATCCTGTCGAGGGACACACTGATGACTACAGATTCGGCCTTGGGCTGGGAACTCAAAAGCTCCCTACCCTCTGGGGGCTGATAAAGTCTGTCTGCCCTGCGGGCCACGGTGACCAAGGATGTGGGCTGCTTCCAAACAGTAGTGACCAAGTCCTCGTGGGGCTTCAACTTAGGTGGTATAAGCATGGGTGCGGCCTCCTCAGGGTCCAAGTGCTCTGCTAGTCATTGGCAACGAGCATCCTGATCCACTGACTTCCAGTTCTGAGCAGCCTAAATCTTCTGCAGAAGATCATGAAGCAAAGGGTCCTCAAGAGGCGATCTCAGGGAACCCTTCAGCTTAGGACCCTCAGGAATATGTGGATCCTCAATTCCGGAGAGATAGCCATCTTCAGAATCTGAGGAAGATAAACTGGAAGAATCCCCGCTGGGTAGGGGAATGTCCACCTGCCTAGAGGAGTAGACAGGCTGGACATACTCCCTGGGACCCCTGGTCTTCAGATCCCCAGAGGTAAGGAGACCCTGGGGAAGGTGACTGGGATCCAGTGTTGGGACTGGTGTCGGTGCTGGCATCGGGTGACGTCGGTCCAGCTCAGTCAGCTGTGACCTGGCTTCTGCCCACCAGGAGGCCAAGACCTGCTGTAGATTCTCCTGAGAAGGAGGTGGCGGGGCCAGAGGATGGTAACCCAGGAAAGGGTAGAATGGGTACAAAAAGCCCGGAGAGAAACTCAGACCTGTGTAGGCCAGTGTTGGCATCTGGTAAGAAGGTGCCTGGTCGTGAGGCATCTGGTAACCTGGTGGCGGCAACAGCCCTGCAGGAAGCCCTGACAGGAGAGCAAATGGACCAGGCATCGGCTACCAGAGCGGAAGGGTGGGAAACGTCTCTTGTAGGAGGAACCATGTCCTCAGTCACAGACTGCCCGAATGGAGGGCCCGTCACTGGGTGTCTGAATTCCAGACGGAGGCACCCCAGGATCGAGCATCGGCTCCAGCATCGGAGGCTCTGGCGATGGAAGATGAAATTCCACCAGGAGAGAAAGCTCCAAAATAGACACCCTCTTCCGCATGGGGAGAGGACGGAGGAGCCTCCGATGGCAGGGTCTCGATAGGGCCCTGCAGCGATCCCCGGACATCTGGCAAGGCATCAGGACCCGACAGGGGAACGCCAACCAGGCACACGCCGGAACCGATGTGCAACTTACCGGCCTTGTTCGGGCAGGAACTGGCAGGGATGGGACCAGACTTATCGGACGCGCCAGTGCTGCCAGGCCGAGATCTGACGGGGGCGCTAGCCTCCTTTGCCTCGGAGGCTCTGGTCAGATCCACATGCGTGTCTGGAGGGTCGGTGCAAGCCCGGACACCACCAAGGCAGCCATCTACGACGGATCCCCAGAAGGGGACGCAACCGATAGGACCACAACCCCGGCCAGGGCTGACAGTGTTGTGGATGTTGGGTCCCTGTGCTCCTCTGTCACGTTTCTTGCGATAGCACCCTTCGGGAGAATCAGACGTCTGCCTGAGCTTTTTCAACTCTTTCTCCAAGGGGGCCATCTTCAGCTTGAGAATGTGGGCTTCCAGGGCCTGTTGCCTTCTTTTCCTGGTGGCAGAGTTGAACTTCTGGCAGGAATCGCACTCCTCGATCTGGTGGTCTGAGCCTAAACAGAAGAGACACAGAGAATGCCCATCTTTATGCAGGAGCTGGGACCTGCACGAATTGCGCTTATTCTTATGCGACTCAGATGGAGTAGGGGATGACATACAATATCAGTGTCAGTTGCTCAGTAGGTAGCACACTCACCTCTGAGGCCGGGAGATCAAAGGGCTGTGGGTTCAGTTCCCACATCTGGCACTTGGGTTAATATCCCAGTACTGCAGCATGAGAAGGGTGCTGCACTTCTGAGGTGACGTCTTTTGGATGAGGAGTTAAACCGAGGTCCCATCTGCCTGGAATGGCGGTAGTTCAGGTAGATGTTAAAGATCCCATGGCACTTATCGAAAAGAGTAGGGGAATTTCCCCGGTGTCCTGGCCAAATTTCCCCTCATTCACTAAAAATACCACCAACAGCTTAATCTGGTTCATGGTAAGTTGGCATTCATCTGTATCCCCCCTTCCTGGGTCGTGCCTGAAAATAGGCAGGATTTGTCTAGTGCACTTACCCGGTCAACAAAAACTAAATAATAAATAGGTAAATTCCAAATAAATTCCTGAAAATAAAGAATAGAGCGCTTAGCAGAACCGCTAAAAACGAAGAACTTCCACGAGGTGACCGAACAGGAGCCTACCGCGGGAAAGAACTAGAAGGCGGACGCAGGACCGACCCTTTTATCTGATGTCTGCCGACGTCTGTCACCTGATTGGGGGCAGTCCTGCTAGGAATGGCTAGCTAGAAGATTTTTCCATGGGGTCCTGAAGCCTGCCGGCTTAGTACCTACTGCAAGAGCCCTCTAGAAGTAAGATCTCCCCCTTCCTTGGAGTGGACTCCATTTACTATTACCCTCTGAGGCATGTTGTCCAGCAATTGTTTTATTCCAGCTACCACCCTGGGACCCACTCCCAGGTTGACTAATTTGTTTATTAATCTTGTGTGGGACTGTGTCAAATGCCTTGCTAAAGTCTAGGTAGTCTGTGTCCACAGCCCCTCCCTGGTCTACTACTTTGGTCACCCAGTCAAATAAATCTATTAGCTTCATCTGACAAGACCTTCCCACTGTGAATCCATGCTGCCTTGGGTCCTGTGCACTGCTGGCCTCTAGGTACTCAATTCTTTCTTTTATAAGTGATTCCATCATTTCCCCTACTACTGAGGTCAAGCTAACAGGTCTGTAGTTCTGCCTCTGCTTTGCTCCCACTTTTGTGAAGGGGAAGCACATCCACCCTCCTTTAGTCCTTAGGTACCACACCATCCTCCCATTATTTGTTAAAAAAGGTAGTTAGTGATGTCACTAGTTCTCCCCTTAATTCATTTAGAATTCTAGCCACTGTCTTTATGGGCTTAGGTTTAAATAAGGATTTTTTATTGGAGCCATTGAGTATTTTTTTTTTTTAAATGTTTCCCATTAAAAATGTAATTTATAAGGACATTTTTGCTGTATTCAGCTCCCCCTTTAATGTTTTAGAGTGCTCCGTTTCCATCACATATGTGCCTGTATTAATCTAGTGCTGGTAACCAGAACAGTGGTACCTTAAACCTTTTAGAGGCACTTTTTACATGGTAGTTGGTGTATGATAATTTTATTCAGGGTATGCTGATGTTTTATTTAGTAACACATACAGTATATACCGCCCACCAAGCCAGCTGAAGCCCTGGAGGCTGCTGTGTCGCTTGGCACTGTAGACTCAGCGCTGCAACATCAAGATTTTATCTCCAGCAAGGCTCAAATTGTCACCAAAGAGCTGTACAAACTTGTGTGTCACAGTTTTATTGCTGGGTAAGGGTGCAGACAGGTGTACCTTCACAGAGTGCAAAGGGCTCGGGGGACTCGGCAACTCTGACGGCCTAGACAGTTTAAAAGCCTGCACCACCTGCTAGCATGAGTGGGAGTGGTGTGATCGCCATTCGGGAAAAATATTTTCTAAAGCCAAGTTGACTGTTGTGGGAAATAAGTGATTCAAAGCTTTGATGCATTTCTGAACCACTTATTTAATAGTGTTTTAAAGGTATCTCAGTTTAGAAACACTTAGAGTTGCCCATCAAATAACTATTTAGGAGGGCATTTAAATGTTAATTATAGTAAAACTGGCTAGTAAATTATATTAAGGAAATATATTTTTCTTACAATCTTGTTGCTTCAGGTTGCACATAGCTGGTAAGATTAATGGGTATTGCACAAAGTGTTGCCTTATTTAGCAAGGTAGAAACTAAATACAGAAACTGAATTCCATGGTTTAAAGTATTAAGAGTTAAAGAGAAGTAAACCAGAACAGCTGTGCTTGAGTTTGAAACGCAAGCACTTTCCCTTTTGTTATTGGATTGACTATGACTATCATTAACAAGACAGAGGGGTTTGACGGGTGAAAGTGTTCTTCCTTTTTAGGTTGTCTTGCTCTTGCACAAGCAACATCTTGCAGTAGTAGGAGAAATGCAGAGGTGTGTCAGTGCTGGTGTATGCAGGGCACGCTTTAGTAAGTGCGTCTCTCATTCGCCAATTAGCCAGCATGCTAGCGCTGACGCAAGAATTATGTGAAGTGAACACAACTTTTAAGAAATGTGTCACTGCAGAGACACGCAGTCATGCAGCGGCACAGATGACATCTCCTGTACATGCCTTTCCTGGTGAAACATTTCAATAAACATGGTGGTTACCTGCCTACACCACACAATCTGCAAAGAAGGCTGATACTGCGTGTGCAATCCCCATGTTGGCATGTCCGCAACCCCCCCCCCCATTTTGTGGCACACTGGGAGCCCACCCTAGTATGCCTTCACTCACAGAAAGCCGACTGCATCGGCAGGTTCCTCCCCCCTCCCCACCCACATTGTGTGGCACACACTGGAAGCCTACCCCAGAATGGCCAACATCACCCCCCGAAAGTAATGGGGCGCACTGGGATCCACCTGTGTGTGCAACATTTGTTTTATTTCACCTGTAAAAAAGAACCTTCCTGTGGCTCAGAGTCCTTTTGGGGTTTTTTTGTACCCGAAAGAAGCAGCAGCAGCAGCAGAAAAAAAAACAAACAAAACAAAACACAAAACACAGTCCGTTCGTGTTATCCCCTTCCCCCCAACCCGCACCCACTCTCTGCACATCCCACTTCACCCCATACTTGCCTCCGGAGGTCCAGCGCTGCGATACTGGTGGAGCAGGATCATGTGTTGACTCAAAGCCAAACTGCAAAATGAGGAAATTTATTTATCGAGATAATCAGATTGCAACCTTTGAGTCAAGGACTAATTTCCAAAGGCTCCACGTCAGGTACAATATACAACAGGTATTTATAACACAGAAGATAATACAGACATGGTACTGGCAATATATAAGGTTAGCAGTATAACAGTGAGGACGTAGCTAAGATAGCAACAAGAGTAAGAGCAGTGCTTCTAGTTCTATATAGTAGGGAAGCCATAAAAGTCCTAGGTGGGGCTTGCAAGAGTAAGTGAACAGAACAAACAGTAATAAGGGTGTAGACTGAACTGCTGGTAGGTCAGTGTAAGCAGCTGGGATATCAACTTTGTCATAAGCACATAAAGCAGCAGGGTGAGGCTTATATCTGCTAACCCAGCATCTCCTCGTCCATAGGCAGATTCCTTTACTTATTAGGGACAGTCACAGTGACGGGTTGAGATTATGTGGTATTTAAGGGCTGTTTTGAAGGGGCCTAATCTGGAAATAGAGGTGATGGCCCAGGGGAGCTCATTGTACCAGGATGGTGCTCTGTGGTTAAAAAAAAAAAAGACCATTGTGCACGGGTGGTTGTGACCCTAGGAACAGCCCATATTAGCTTATCTGCCATGTGGGTGTTTGCTGCGGTTTGGGCAGTGCAGAGGGAGGCGGAGACTCCAGTGGGTGTGAGGCCTAGTTGGATTTTATCTGTTAAGAGACACGTCTGGTAGCATACTCTTTCGTCTAAGGTGAGGATTTTGGTTAGCTCATACAGGGTACAGCTCTGGGTACGCTTATCCACACCAGCAAGGAGTCTATAGGTTTCATTATTGGCTAGATGGATTTTATTTAGTGCAGTGTGATCAGCGGCCGAGTAGATAGTTAGCCCATAGACTACAAGGGAGAGGATAGAGGAGGTGATGGCAAGGTGAGGCCTCTGGCAGTAGGCAGGTTTTGTGCCGATAATATAATAGACCCAAAGATATTTATGGCAGAGGCAAAATTGCTAATGTGGGTGTGGAATGATAGATTAGGATCGAAGGTAATGCCTAGATATTTATATGTGTGGACCTGTTCCAGGGGAGATGGGTTTTGAACACGACTGTTAGCTGGGCATTATAGTCCTTACTCTGGCGATGGGAAAAGAGCATTGTTTTTGTCTTTTTTATGTTGACCACGAGTCGGAAAGCTGTATAATGGCATCCATTGGGAGGGTTAACTTAGGTGGATATCGCAGCCATGTATTTAAAATTTTGGTTCCAAATTTTCAACATGGGGTTCTTGGAACCCCACCTCATGAACACATGCACAGTCATCTCACTATTAGGTCCCAAAAGGTGATTCTGTGGTCACTGCACAGAATCATCTTTCGGGATAGAGTAACAAAACAATAGTGCCACTGTCCATGAGGTGGGATCCCAAAAAAACCTATGCTGCAAATTTGGTGAAACAATTCCAAAAATGACTTACAAGCATACATTAGCAATTTTCACGATGCTTTTAACAGACAATATTTTCACTCCAGATTTTCAACGCCATTTTTTCACACCTTCTTATGAATAGTACAGCTGTCATTTTTCACATCCTGCCCAAAATGTGTTTTCACACCTGTGGCACCAAATGGTGCAGTCGCTGTGCAAAAAAATCACCTTTCGGCTATTGAACCGATAGTGCCACTGTTCATGAGATGGGGTCACAAAAAGCCCACGCTGAAAATTTCAAGAGAAAATATCAAACGCCCAGGGTGCTAGGGATTTCAACCTTAACGCCCTACCCCATACAGACAGAGGCATCAGGGGTGTGACTTGGGCTCGTCGGCTTTAATACTCATGTCATTCCACCCCTACCCTGCAGCAAGTGACAGGCATCTGAGGTGTGCCTTGGACTCTTCAGCCCCAAAGTTGACCTCATTCTCCTATATTGCACCCATCTCAGCATATTTCCTTATGGAATGGGGTGAGCATAAGGCCCGAAGACCACAAGGCACACTGCAACACTTGTCAGTGTCTGTAGGGTGAGGTGAAACCGTGAGTGTTATGGCAGATGACCCAAAGGCACACCAAAATGCCTGAGTCTCTGCAGGGTGGGGGTGGGCTTGGCATCAGTTCAATACTTCACTGCCATTCCTATGATGCATCTCTCCAACTCCTGCACTACCAATGCCAACAAGACAACATTTGGCATTGACAAACGCTCATTTCTTCCTTGGTATTCTATGACTTGATTACATACTAAGGAGGTGCACTAAACTGTATTAGATTGTTAAAATGAGGGGGTTTTGCTGCTTCACTTTCTGGGGATATTGGTTGGTCCGCTCTGTATTACACAACTGTGTGTGCCGGCCAAGCAGTATATGCATATTAAAGAAAATGGGTACAAAGGTTAATGGACAAGTTAACAGGAGAAATTCATTTGGGAGGATCAAACATCAATTAGTCATGAATTACATAAAAATGGTCCCACGTACAATTATTCAACAGCTCGTGCTCTGGATATCCTTGGCCCTAAGTGGAGACATTGAAGCCAATACTGGACCAATAAATAGAAAGAGCAAAATAATGCATGATAATGCCTGAAGCCCAGTGAAGAAGATGGATTTACTACGCTTATGAGCAGAAGTAGTATCCCCAGACGTTACACTGTCAAACTTGGTTAGGAAAAAAAAGGACCGATAACTGTGAAGTTGATTTACAAGATTGTTACTGCTACAGACTGGATAGAGGTACAAAGGGGGTTGGGTGTTACAGTACATCGTTCTCTAGGTCACTCAAAGGTTCTGTTTCCAGTAGAGGTGGAGGGTGTAGCATGTTTCTACACATACACTTGGCTGATCTTAAAGTTGGGGTAGTATACTCCTCCCAAGCCCAAAACAGTCTGTTTTGACTGTTCTTCAAACCTTAACAGAGCATGCTGTAAATAAAAATATGGTTTTAATTGGGGACTTCAATGTAGCTTGGGGTGGAAAAAAGAGGTACAAAACTGGAGGAACAAATAGAGTTTATACCTAGTACAACTTGACAAACCAACTAGAAAAGGAAAATTCCAAAACCAAGGGAATATTTTAGACCCAGTATTTGTGTCAGAGCTAAAAATACTAGCACAACAATTGAGGTAACCACAACGTTAGTGGTTGTACTATTCATACTGTATTATAAATTCAATCAAAGGGAGCCTACGGAGCCTGAAAGATTATTAAGAGGTTTTAAAAATACGAACATGTTTTTCAAAACCAGGTCTCAAGAATAAAATGGTATAGGATCACATTAATTTGCAACCTCGACCTAGCAGTAGAAGAGTTTACAAGCATGTTTTGGGATGTCTGCAATCAAATTGCTCGTAAGAAAGCAAACTCAGGAAAAGAATAATTTGCCCTGGATAAATGAAAAAAGACTAATTTGGTTAAAAAACTAGTTATGGAATAAAGCAAACAAAACCTTGAGCTACGAGGTCTAGAACAAATTAAACATAAGAAACAAACTATTCCAGGAAGTTAAAAAATCAAAAGGGTTTTATTATAACCCAAAATTAAATGCACCTACAGGCCCCAAGCAGAACTGGTCTTTAGTCAACACTGACAAACCCTAAAAGAAACACAGCTGAGATAGCTCTCAGAAAATGGTAAAACTCACATTAAAAAAAATGCAGTGGCTATATTAAACAGGTATTATGTTAAATCATTTAAGTCTGAACATTTAAGTATAAAAGGGACCATGATATAAACAAAACCATAACAAAGGAGGAAACTGGAGATTAAACACAAAAAACACTAGTTTAGGTTAAAAAAAAAGATACAAAAGTGGGACATGTGTAAAACAACAAACGAAACAAGTCTAGAGGTCCCGACAATATCGACAAGCAGTTTATTAAACACTGGATACTCAAAATTGCCCAGAAACTGACATTTTCAATTTGAGTTTAATTGAATATACTTTTCCTAGTATGTGGAAATTGGCAAACAATACCCCTATATTTAAAAGTGGAGACACCTCACAGCCAAACTATCAGTCAATCACTTTACTGTCAACAGTGTCCAAAATTATGTAAAGATTGGTTCACAGCCAACTAATTGAATATTTAGAGAAATATAGAACTAATCAACTAATAGGTGCGTTTCAGAAAATGGCTGTCCACAGGCACTGTGCTCATGGACTTGCTTGACCTGGTGGCTATTCCACTGGGTGGTTCAAAGTCTGTGGGTACAGTGTTCATAGCCTTGTCTAAATCTTATCTTGTGGATCATGAAATTCTAATAGCGAGCAAAAGATATAGGACTAGCAGAGGAACCCCGTAAATGGTAAAGATTTAGTTGGTAGGACATAGATGGTTGCTGTGAAGAGCGCTCACTGACATTTTACTGGTAAAAAGGGGTGTTCCACGGGGGGGGGGGCATTTTGGGATACCTACAGTTTGATATATATCAACAATCTGCCTTACAGTATGAGACAAACTAATATTCGGCTTTATGCCCATGATGCAGTGTTAGTGGCAGAGGGACAAAACTTTGGGGAAATGGAACACAAACTACAAGCTGACCGACTCATTAAAAAATGGTTTATAAACTCAAAACTGATAAATACTAAAAACACACAAAACAATGTGTTTTAGTACATCTACATAACAAAAAACCTGGACAAACTTGAAATAAAAGCATTTGGTGGATCAATTCTAACAGGTAAACACAAATACTTAGGGGTCAATGTAGACCATAATTTATTGTTTGATCACATAAATGGCATGGTTAAAGTAAATGTCAGGATAGGAGCCTTAAGAAGAGTATCAAACCATCTATGCAAATCAGACTATCGGTAGCAAGCCAACTGATTATTCCTGTTATTCCTAGTCTGCTGACAATTTCTAGGTTTCTATTGAATGTGGAAGTCACATTTGCATAAGATCGATACTTGCTATAAGAAATTGAGAAGATTTGTATTTAAATGTAATTACAAAACACATCACTGCTCAGCGTACATAAAATTAAACTGTGAATCCCTAGAACTGAAGAGACAGCAAACCTAGTCTTTAACAATGTATACAATATTTATATATACAGTATATATATAAAAAAAAAATCGTCTCAGACAAGATCGCCATACCTGCTCAATCCCATAGACACATAGAAACAGAATTTGACGGCAGACAAGGACCGCTTGGCCCACCTAGTCTGCCCATTTTCCTACCTAACAGATAAGCTGCAGATACTAATTAACCAACAGCTTACTTCCTCCTACCCCCCACTAGGACTGCCTTATGTCTGTCCCATGCATTCTTGAATTCCCCCACTGTTCTTGACTCCACAACCTCCTCAGGGAGGCTGTTCCATGCATCCATAACCCTCTCTGTGAAAAAATACTTCCTCACATTACCTCTGAGCCGTCCCCCCACTATCTTCAAATTGTGCCCCCTTGTTCTTGCACATCTCTTTCTGAAAGATGCCACCCTCTTGGACTTTGTTGATTCCCTTGAGGTACTTGAAAGTTTCTATCCTGTCCCCTCTTCTCCTCCTTTCCTCAAGGGTATACATATTAAGCTCCTTTAGTCTTTCTTTGTATGTCTTCTGGTGCAGACCCTGCACCATTTTGGTTGCCCTCCTCTGGACAGCCTCCACTCTGTCTATGTCTTTGCGGAGATGGGGTCTCCAGAACTGCACACAGTACTCCAGATGGGTCTCACCAACTGTCTGTACAGAGGGATAACAACTTCCTGTTTTCTACTATTGATGCCTCTCCCTATGCATCCCAGTATCCCCCCAGCCTTCCTTACTGCCTTCTCACATTGCTTGCCCACCTTTAGGTCATCTGATATAATTACCCCAGGTCCCTTTCCATTTTACTGTTGTCAGTATCTCACCCCCCACTGTGTACTCTTGCCCTGGGTTTTTGTTTCCCAGGTGCATTACCTTGCACTTCTTTGCATTGAATCTGAGCTGCCATAGATTTGACCATTCCTCCAACCTTGCCAAGTCCCTTCTCATCCTTTCCACTTCATCTGGTGTATCAACCCTGTTGCAGATCTTTGTGTCATCTGCAAAGAGACATACTTTTCCTTCCAGTTCCTCTGCAATGTCACTTAGACATTAAAAAGGACCGGTCCCAGTACTGAACCCTGCGGTACCCCGCTAGTAACCTTCCTTTCTTCACTGTGGACTCCATTTACTACTACCCTTTGCGTCCTGTTGTCTAGCCAATTTTTTATCCAGGCTACCACCTTGGGACCCACTCCAAGGCTGGCTAATGTGTGTATTAATCTTTGGTGTGGGACTGTATCAAATGCCTTGCTAAAATCTAGGTAAGACATGTCCACAGCCTCTCCCTGGTCTACTACTTTGGTCACCCAATCAAATAAATCTATTAGATTCGTCTGACATGACCTTCCCATCGTGAATCCATGTTGCCTTGGGTCCTGTGCCCCACTGGCCTCTAGGTACTCAATTCTTTCCTTCAGAAGTGATTCCATCATTTTACCTACCACTGAGGTCAAACTAACTGGTCTGTAGTTTCCTGCCTCTGTCGTGCTCCCACTTTTGTGAAGAGGAATCACATCTGCCCTCCTCCAGTCCTCAGGTACCACCCCACCCTCCCATGATTTGTTAAAGAGAGTAGTCAGCTGTGTCATTAGTTCTACCCTTAGTTCTTTTAGAATTCTTTGGTGAATCCCATCAGGCCCCATTGCTTTGTCCACCTTCAATTTTATTAGTTCTTTCAGAACCCATTCTTCTGTAAATGGACTGGTATCGACCCTCGTCTTCAGAGTGTTTCTCTGGTTTAGGTACCTCCCCCTCCTCTTCCTTTGTGAATACTGAGCAGAAATATTCATTCAGTATCCCTGCTTTTTCACCGTCACCCTCTACCCACATTCCCTTCCCTTTATTAAGCCTCAGTATCCCTCCTTTGGTCTTTCTTCGCTCCCTAATGTACCTATAAAAGGTCTTATCCCCCTTCTTAACAGAGTTGGCTATCCTTTCCTCTGTTTGGGCCTTTGCTGTTCTGGCTGCCTTGCCAGCCTCTTTCTGCTTTAACTGATAAAATTCTCTGTCCTTCTCCTTCTGTGTTTCCTTATATTTCCTGAATGCTATCCTTTTCTCCTTAACCTTCCTTGCCACCTCTTTTGAGGACCATAGTGGTTTTTTCCTTCGTTGTGTTTTGCTGATTTGCTTTACACAAAGGCTTGTTGCCTCTGTGATGGCTGTTTTGATTACTCTCCATTGTTCATCCACCCTCCTTGTCTGTTTGCTAGTGCTTTTCTGGCAGCACTCATTTTCCCAAAGTCAGCCTCCTAAAGTCCAATACCTTGCTTTGTATGGCTTGATTGTATGGCTGTGTTTATCGTGAACTACACTGTTTGGTGGTCGCTTGTCTCCAGATGGCTACCCACTTCTAAATCTGAGATTCCTTCTCCGTCCCCATTTGAGAGTACCAGGTCTAAGATTGTTCCCTCCCAAGTGGGTTCCAATACTAGCTGTCTGAGACATGCCCCCTGTAGGGCATCAAGAATGACTCTGCTCTTGGATGTGCCTGCAGCAAAGGTGCTCCAGTTAACATCTGGCATATTCAGGTCCCTCATCAACAATATCTCCCCTTTTTCTGCCATTCTAAGGAAGCCTTCTATCATTTCCTTGTCCATTCCACCCCCTTCCGAGATGGGGGTCTGTATACAACCTCCATGCGGACTGTGGTGCCATTTCTTGTCTCCGGGGTGACCCAGTGTCTCTCATCTGCTCCCAGTTTACTCTTTAGTTCTGTTGCTTTGATCCCTTCCTTTACATAAAGAGCTACTCCTCCTCCTCTTTTACCCTCCCTGTCCCTCTTGTAGATTGTGTATCCTGGTATGCTGACATCCCAGTCATGGTTCTCTGTGTACCTTGTTTCTGTGACTGCCACAATATCCAGGCAACCCTCTTCCATCAAGGCCACTAGTTCAGGGAGCTTGTTACACAGACTACAGGCATCAGTACTCATCACCCTCCACTTTTTGATGGCCTTACCCCTTTTAGCCCCATTCCTGTCCTTACTGCCTTTACTTTTTTTTTTTTTACATTTACTGCTGTCCTGCTCCCTAATGACTTCTCTACCTTGGTGTTTACCTCACTAATTACTGTTGTTTGTGGGGGAGGCTGGGATTTCCCTGCTCCTTTTCAGTTCCTCCCCCCTTGGCTAGTTTAAATGCTTGCCAATGAAGCATTTAAACCTCTCACCTAGGATCCTGGTTCCGTCCCTGGACAGATGCAGACCATCGCACCAGTATAGGTCTGCATCCCTCCAGGTGGCTCCCCAATCCCCAATAAAGCCAAAACCCTGAGCTCCACACCAGTTTTTCAACCATTCATTGAATTCCCTGGTGAGGAGTACCCTAGCATCACCCTTGCCATAGACAGGCAGCACCTCCGAGAAGGTTACTGTATGTGCTACTTGTCTAAGGCCCCTTCCCAACTCTACAAACTCCTCTTGCACTGTTCTGATCCCATTCCTAGCCAGGTCATTTGTCCCTAGGTGGACAATGACATCCAGCTCCCTCCCTCGTGCAGCTGCTCCCACGATCCTGAGGATTCTTCCTGTCCCTCCAAGCCGTGGCGCCAGGCAGGCACCTTACCTCCCTCTCCCCTTCCTCCCCCATTTCTACCCCCCTAATGATAGAGTCCCCCACCAGGAGTTATTTCCTTCCCCTGTGGGGTCTCATGCCACCCTCCTGTGGGCCTCCTTTGTGAAGGTTCCCAGCATCCTCCTTGGTCTCCACTGCAGGTGCCTCCGTTAAGGAACCACTATCCACCAGAAGAGTGAATGAATTGTGGAGAGGTACAGCTGGAGGGATGCAACTGATCCACCACCCTCTCCCTCCCCGAGCCCACCCTGGTCCAGCCTCTCCTCTTTCTTGGCAACCTCTGAGGTAGTGGAATTGGCCCTAGTGGTCCCTGGGTGGGGGAGGAGGTTTCACGAATCCTAGCCAGGTCAGCCTGGAGATGGGTAACCTCTTCCCTCAAACCAGAGAGGTGCCTGCAAATAGGGCAGCATCGCAGCCTCCAGAATGTCTCCCGGAACACTGCCGCCCCACAGCCATTGCACTGCACCACTCCTATCGTGTCTTATTTTCTGTCCCCTCTCCCGTTTCTCTGTATGCTTCCTCTCTCCTCTCCTTACAACTCTCACCCTTCCTTTTCTGGGACAGTAACTTCCTGTATTCTTCAGTAGCCTCCTTCTTCCTTGCTCAGTGTCAGACCACAGCTTGGGGGGTGGAGAGTGAGCTACTTTTTTCCTTTAGGGTTGACAAAACCAGTGTTTCTCTATGATCCTTCCCTTCCTACTGACAAACAGGAAGTTCCTGTTGACAGTCAAATCCAGTGGCTATAAAAGTAGAACTGGCTTAGGGTGGGTGGGATGGAGGGCAATTAGTAAGAAAAAAGGCTAGCAATAGGAAGTTGTAATTTGAGTCACCTGCTTTAATAGTGTCTAAGCCACACCCCCAATTAAGCTCTCTCTCTCCTCCTACTGGTTTAGCAAGTAAACTGATAAAGAACCCTTCCCAGCACACACACTATTTTCCTTTTTTTTTTTAAAAAAAAAAAAAAACCTAAATAAGACCCCTTCTACTTCTAACAAAGTATTTGTTTGCTTAATCTCAACAGACACTGACTCCTGCTAAGACATAAGTGTTAAATTAATAAGAAAATGTAGCTTCTTTTAGTTAGCGGCTTTCTGCTCTACAAGCAAGGCTAGCATCAGTTAAGAAAGGAAGCCAGGGAGCTGTTTGTGCCAAAGGCTCAAAATAATACGAGGAAATGTCATTTATATTTAAAGCTGCTGCTACATGGAATAAAATCTCCCCAGGCATGAGGTGGTTTAAAATGCCCATACTTTGGGGAGGGGGGGCTTAAGCCTGCAGTTCAATGTGGGGAATAGCTCCTCTTAAACCCACCACTCACACACACACACACTACTTGTTATGGGAGTGTTTTTTCCCTAAGCTCCCTGCATGGCTCATGTGGCTGCGCCATCTCCTGCTGCTTTCTTTTCTTTTCCCCATTATCTCCCCTTTCCCTCTCGCCGTTTGTTTTCTCCCATTTTTTAGCATTTTGTTACCTTTTGTTCCATGCCGTAGTTGTTCTCCCCTCTCTTGGTGGCTCCATTCTGCATTCCCACTCTTTTCCTCCACTCCCCCCCATTCCCACTAGTGCCTGGGTTCCCCCCTCTAATCAGAGTTTCCTTTTGGGCTTCTTGACTCATTCTGTCCCTGCTCCTTCATTTTCCCAGGACTTCCCTCCAGCCTCTTTCAGAGGCATCCCCGCTTCCTGTCTGTTCCCTGCAAGCTTCCCCTTCTCAATTCCTCCAGCACTACAGGGTCAGTCTACAACCACAAGATTGTGGGCAGGATTCATGAAGCTCTCGGGACCCAAGTTCCACTCCACAACTGCTGTTGCAGACTGAAATCACCCGCAGCTGCGGTGGTTGCGATTCACAGCCACAGCAGTTGCGGAGGGAGTTATAGCTGCTCCCACCAGCCGCAGCACATTCCCGCAACTGCAGCAATCTCCCTGGAGACACCACCCGCAAGCAGCCGTACATCATGGAGCTGGTCATAATCCGGCTCCACCTTTGTGAATACCCGTTGCTGTGGGTAACCTGAGGCTCCGAAAGTGGCAACCCACTTGCGCCATGGTTTACCCACAGCTGCAGGACTTTCACAAGCTTTGTGAATCCTGCCCTTAGTGTCAGTGGTAATATCCAGTTTATAGTTTTGCTAGTTCTCACCAGCATCCCTACTCTTCCATGCTATTATGGCAAGCGTTTGCTCCACCTACGCACTAAGTATCTCTCTTACATTCATTATTTACTGATCTTTCCCCACAGCTGATGACTTGGGTTCTGGATTTGTGATACGGCCACATACCTCCCATGTTTTGCTCACTCACACACTGAATCAAAATAATTGAGCCTTTGCCTTGACTTATGCAGTTACTGGACATACTACAAATACTCTTAAATGACAAACCACAGCTCACACCTGGAAACATTCTCTGGCTTAGTGTGCATTTCCTGGCTAAACAATTTCCTTTTCACCCTTCAAAGGCTGCTGCTGTACCCATTCTTCCAAATGTGTCCAGGAGGGCTCATTCTGTTCCTCACCTAATCCCCATCCTAGTCATGACATATGCGCTGCCCAACATGATATCACACAACATATAGGTGGGGGTTGGGGACATAAGCTTACATAGAAACATAGAAGTCGACTGCAGATAAAGACCGCAAAGCCCATCCAGTCTGCTGATTTCTTTTTCTACCTTATGAATGTGCCATCGGCCTTTGCTCTGTCAATGGCCTGTCTATTGATACTCATTTGCATCGCTCCCTTATGCCTAATTGAAGCCCTGCATTGTATTCATATCCACCACTTCCTGAGGTAGGCAGTTCCATGCAACCATCACCCTTTCTGTGAAAGAACTTCCTCACAGTTATCCCTCTGTACAGTTGGTGAGACCCAACCAGAGTACTGCATCCAGTTCTGGGAGACCCCATCTCCACAAGGATGTAGACAGGATAGAGGCAGTCCAGAGTACAGCAACTAAAATGGTACAGGGTCTGCAAGAGAAACCATACGAAGAGAGACTAAAGGACTTTAATATGTATACCTTTGAGGAAAGGGGGGGGGGAACGATGGAAAATTTCAAGTACCTGAAAGGAATACAAGTCCAAGAGGGTAGCATTTTTCAGAAAAAGATGTGCAAGAACAAAGGGACACAATTTGAAGATAGATGGGGGATGGCTCAGGGGCAATGTGAGGAAGTATTTTTTCCACAGAGAGTGGTGGATGCATGGAACAGCCTTCCTGAGGAGGTTTTGGAATCAAATTGTGGGAGAATTCAAGAATGCATGGGACATAAGGCAATTCTTGTGGGGGGGTAGGAAGAAATAGGCTGTTAGTCAACTAGGATCTGCAGCTTATCCAGTAGCTAGGGAAATGGGCAGACTAGATGGACCAAGAAGTCCTTATTTGCCATCAAAATCAATTTCTATGTTACCCCTTACTCAGTCTCCCTCTAATCTCACGCTGTGTCCCCTTGTCCTGCTATTTTTTATACTGAAACATATTAGACTCACCTTGTTAAGGTGTTTGAATGTTTCAATCATATCACCGCTCTCCCTCCTTTGCTCTAGGGTATACATACTGAGCTCCGTTAATCTGTCCTCAAAATTTCTGATGCAGTCCCCGCACCATTTTGGTTGCCCTTCTCTGGACTGCCTTCATTTTGTCTGTCAATTAACTTGCAAGATAACATTGTGTTACCTGCATTTTCTATTTTGACATTGTCATCATATCCACCACGGCAGTCAGGAGTTCAGCTTTCTGCTACTGCCACTCAGTTTGCTTGAGATGCTGGGGCAGGGTCTGAAGACAGGCTGACCCAAGTCAATTACATTGCACTTTTGGACTCGTTCTATTGCAGTGCTGTCATTGCATTGCTATGATTGCCTCCTACTTCCCCTATCCTAGTATTCCCGTTTCACTATCTCCTATCTCATGGCTGGATGCTCAGTGTATCCATACCTATCTGGACCATTTGTGCTGCACTGCCTCAAGAGATTTTGGGGGTGGGGTGGGGGGGGACTGCTCCTGCTCCACTGAACCTAGCAGGTCCCACGCAAGCCTCCCCTGCTGCCTGTATGACCTCAGTTACGTAGTTCTCTTCCCTGGTTCCTGCCTTCATTTACAGTGGGGTCTTCATTTCCTTCCCTTCCATTGTTATGCTCCAAAGTCGGCTCCTTCCTCTCCACATCATGCCTGTGTATGTGCCTACCATTCCTATCATGTTACATCTTACCATAACCGTGTAGTATTACTCATCTTCTCTCATTTCAGTTCCCTAATATACTCTTTGTACGGCAGCATTCTGCGCCTTCAGCCAGCCCATACCGGCAGTACTCTGGACTCTGTCCACAACTCACACATTCTGAGGTGCTGAGCAAAGGTAGGCTTCCCCCATCTACCGAGCATGGGATTCCATTATTACTAATACCTCCTACTTCCTACCAACCTAACATCCTCTGTTCCCAACTCTGCTTGCAGCACTGAGTGCAGGTTAGCTTGCCCCAACAACCAGGGATGGGAGCCATGTCTGAAATCTACTGAGCCACACTATGCCTTCTCTTTCTGCCACAAGTTGCCGATTCCCTTCGGAAACAGAACTTCACCCCATGAACCCTCATCATCCTACCTACGCCTCACTGCATCAAGTAGTGATCATATCGCCTCAACCATCATAGATGGGTGCCCGAGTATACGTTCCACTGCTTCAACCTACGCATCCTCTGCCCTATTCCTGAATACCACTTCCCTTTTGGAACAGGATCTTGCCCTACTTTCCTTCTCCATACCACCTTGCCTACGACCTTGCATCAAGTCATACTGCACTGGTTTCCTCGATTGGGAGCCTGTCTGCATTCAACTGTTTACACTTCCTGCATCCTCTACCCAATACTGGTTGCCTCTTCCCTTCAGGAACAGGACCTCCATATTCCATTTGCCTTCCACCTCTCAGCTCTGCCTCATGGCATCAACTGAAATTCATCTCACAATGACTGCCAGGCATGGTAGATTTCTGGGAATCCACTAGTACAATCCATTCTGTCTCATGCCCAGTCACCTCTCCCTTTCTGGACCAGGACCTACAACTCATTTGCCTCCCTACCACCTCTGCATGGTGCTACTGAATGTCGGGCATCTCTCCAGACTCCCTGGACTGGAAGCTTGCATCTGCAATCACCGGTTTCAGCCTTATGCACTCTACAAGATCAATTACTGCTCCCTCCAGGAATGGAACCTTTTATTCATTTTACCTTTACCATTCTACATTATCTATTGTGTCCTGGTCATCTCACCTAGACTACCTGGGTTAGGAGCATATGTCTGCACAAAATCCACACACATTTTCTGCCTACTACCTGCTTGATGCTCCTCTCCAGAAATGACACCCTTCTACGCCGATTACCTTGCGTTCTCCCTCACCAGCCTCTATTCTGCACTCAGACCATCATATTCATGCCCGCCTCGACCTTGTCCTCTCGATTTGGACCATACTAGTTTGTTCAGGCTCTACCTCATTCCAGTTCATCTGCTTCATGGGCTTCCTTGCTGCAAGTCACCCTTTCCAACTACTGTGTGAGTTTTTCTTCTTCAGAAGTGGAAACTTCATCCTTCACTGCAACATCGTCTGTCCTCCGCACTCGTCCTTGGACACCCTCATCTGCTGTGGGACTTCCCTCTCTCATCCCCATTACTCTGGATATCTGACTTCGCTCCTTGGCCTTCCATGATTCATCCTCTCACTGCTTGCTACAGCCTTCCCGCATTCAGATTCAGTTCACTCCGTGCCAAGCCGGTCGTGTTCCTTCCCACAATTGCTGTGTCATACAGCTTAGCCTTTGCAGTCTTTATGCCAGACACCTGCCTCCGATCCATTGTGATTCACTGCAGACTCCTTTATTCATTGGACAGCTGCCTTCTCATCTCCACCCTGCCAACTCAGGGCTTCATTCTGTTTGCTGTGGTTTTTTTGGGCATATTACTTTTTCTCCAGTCAGTATTCCCATCCGGTCATCACCTCCTATTTACCCAAGTCATACTTCTACTCTGGCCATTCTATAAGCTCCCATCCAGTACTCCATGGAACACTTGTTCATGTCACCTGAGCTAAAATTATGTCTAGCAAACATCACTTGAATATGCCTCATTACATAGACAGTGTCGGCAGATAAGGGCCTATGGCCCACCCAGTCTGCCCATTTGAGCTTGTAAGTTCAGTTTATGTTTTCCTAGAAGTCTGTTGCCCCTTACCCCTGACCTCCAGAATTCCTTTATGTCTATCCCATGCATTCTTAAATCCCGTGATTGTTTCAGCCCCCACTACTTCCTCTGGCAGGGTGTTCCACTTGTCCACCACCCATTCTGTGAAGAAGTTCTTCCTCACGTTTCCTCTGAATCATCCTCCCTCCAACTTCATCCCATGCCCTCTAGTCCTGAAATATCTTTTTCGCTTAACAGTATATTCCTGCACCTTGTCCCTCCCTGTAAGATACTTGTATGTCTCTATCATATCCCCTCTCTCCCTCCTCTCCTCCAGGGAGTACATATTCAGTTCCTTCAACCTGTCCTCATAGGACTTGTAATGCAATCCATGTACCATCTTTGTTGCCCTCCTCTGAACCTTCTCTACCCTATGTCCTTACGTAGGTAAGGTCTCCAGAACTGTACACTGTACTCCAGGTGGGGCCTCACTAGTGTCTTGTATAGTGGAATTATGACCTCCCTTTTCCTGCTGGTGATGCCCCTGCCTATGCATCCCATCATCCTATTTGCTTTACCTGCTGCCATGTCACACTGTTTCCCTACCTTGAGGTTATCAGAGATGATAACCCCAAGATCCCTTTCCTGCTTGGTGCATGCTATATCCTCACCCCAACAACTGATATATTGTGCCAGGGTTTTTGTGCCCCACATGCATTACCTTGCACTGCTTTGCACTGAATTTCAACTGCCAAACCCCTGACCATTCTTCAAGTTTCTGCAGGTCCCTTCTCATTCTGTCTACACCCTCTGGTGTGTCTACTCTGTTACAGAGCTTTGTGTCATCAGCGAACATTGCAATATCCTGCCTCTAGGTCCTGCGCAATGTCACTGATGAAGATGTTGAATAGGACCGTCCCAGCACTGATCCCTGTGGTACCCCACTGGTCACTCTTCCCTCTGTGGAGTGACAGCCATTTACCACCACCCTCTGTGTCCTGCCGCCCAGCCAGTTACCTACCCACCACACTACTGTCCTGCCCACACCCATATTCCCAGTTTGTGCAATAGTCTTCTATGTGGCACAGTGTCAAGGCCCTTGCTGAAGTCCAGATAGGCCACGCCCACTGCCCTCCCCTGATCCACCTCCCAGTCACCCAGTCAAAAATTCAACGAGGTTGGTCTGACATGACCTCCCCTGGTGAAACCATGCTGCCTTGGGTCCTGTAGTCCACTGACAACCAGATGTTCCACCAATCTCTCCTTCAGTAGTGCTTCCATGATCTTCCCCACTACCGAGGTGAGACTGACTGGTCTGTAGTTCCCCGCTTCCTCTTTGTTCCCACTTTTATATAAGGGGACTACATCTGCTGTCCTCCAGTCTTTGGTTATCTCCCCTGTTTCCAGTGATCGGCTAAACAGGATAGCCAGAGGTTCAGCCACCACCTCTCTTAGTTCTTTAAGGACCCTGGTGTGCACCCCATCTGGCCCCATTGCTTTATCAACTCATTACTTACAGTTCCTTCAGGACCCTTTCTCGTGTAAAGGGACTTGTGTCCATTTCTGCACCATTCTCACCCCTTGTACTCCCTTCAGACCCATTACCCTCCTCTTCCTCAGTAAAGACTGAGCAGAAATACCTGTTCAATGTCTCAGCTTTACTGTTATCCTCCACGCGGCCCCCATCCTCCCCCTTCAGTCTCACTATCCCTTCCTTTGCCTTTCTTTTTTCACTTATGTACCTGTAAAAGGTTTTGTCCCCTCTACCCACTGATTTTGCAATGTGTTCTTCTGTCTGAGCTTTGGCTTCCCTTACTGACCTCCCTGCCTTCCTTTGCTTCTCCTGGTACTTCTCCCTATCCCTTCTGCCTCTGTCTTTTGTATTGCCCAATGCAATCTTTTGGCTTTCACTTTCTTTGCTACCTTTTGGAAAACCATAATTGTCTCCTCTTCCTTTTCCTCTTGCTAACCTGCTTAATGCATAATTCTGTTGTTCTTGTAATCCCCATTTTAAATACTTCCCACTGTTCCTCAACCCCCCTTCCCGATTCCTGCCCCATTCCCCTTAATGCCTCTTTCAAGTATCTCCCCATTTTCCCAAAGTCTGCCCCCCTAAAATCTAGGATACGTGTTTTTGTGTGGTTTGGTTTTGCTCTTTCTGTGATTTCAAACCACAATGGCCGTTGGTCACTGTTCCCCAGGTGTTCCCCTACTGTTACCCCCATCACACTGTCCCTGTTTGTGAGCACAAGGTCCAGTATTGCCTTCTGCCGAGTTGGTTCCATGACCAGTTGCTTGAGGAAGGCACCCTGAAGGGAGCCCAGGATAAATCTGCTCCTAGTTGATGCTGCTGCTAGGATGCTCCAGTCCACGTCTGGAATACTGAAGTCTCCAACCAGTACTACCCTCACCCTTGTCTGCCATCCTTTGAATGGCTAGCATCAGCTCCCTATCCGTTTCTTCCTCCTGGGCTGGTGGTCTATAGACCACACCTGTGCGGATGGCTGGCCCCATTTTCCTTTCCAGCTTAACCCACAGTATCTCTCCCCCATTTTGTTCCTCCTGGATCTCTGTGGCCCTTATGTCATTTTTCACATACAGTGCCACTCCTCCTCCCTTCCTACCTGCCCTGTCTCTTCTGACTATGTTGTAGTCGGTATGCCATCTCCCAGTCGTGGTTATCATTACACCAGGTTTCAGTGATGGCCACAATGTTCAGGTCTGACTGCACCATGACAGCCTCCAGATCTTCCATCTTGTTGCTAAGGCTCCTGGCATTGGCACACATGGCTTTCCATGATTTGACCTCCCTAGACTGTTTAGGTGTTCTACTCCAGACCCTTCCTTGGTTGTCCTTTATCCCTGGTTCTCCTTGCTGTCTGCCCTTCAGCTGAATTTTGCCCCTTTTCTGCCTATCCACCTCTTGGATGCTAATCTCCATCTTTTGCACACTGCTTTGTAGAGATAGCCACTCCTCCGGTTCACTGGTTCCACTGCTAGCTGTGGGGGGTGAGCAAGTAGGTACTCATTGCTGGCCTGCCACCCCCCTTTGCTAGTTTAAATGCTTGTCAATGTAGCATTTAAAATTATCACTGACTGCTTGGATTCCCCTCCAGGATGGATGCAGGCCGTCATCCCTCCAGGTGGGTCCCCAGTCACCAATGAATCCAAACCCTTCCTCACAGCACCAGTTCTTCAACCATGAGTTAAAGTTCCTGGTGCATGGACCCCTATGCTCTCCCTTGCCTCTCGCAGGTAGTACTTCTGAGAAAGTGACAGAAGTAGCTACTTGCTTGAGACCCTCCCCATTTCCTAAACTCTTCCTGAACTTCCTTTGCTCCCATTTGCCAGGTCATTAGTACCTAGGTGGATAATGACATCCAGCTCACGCTTCCATCTCACCTTCCCAGTGATCCCTCGATTTTCCTTCCATTCCTCCATGCCGTGGCACCTGATAGGCACCTCACCTCCGTGTCCTCCCCCCCTTCTGTGTTCCTAGCTGGATCCCTCTTATAATGGAGTCCCCCACCAGGATTCACTTCCTCCTCCGGGGTCCACTGCTCTCCCCGTTGAGGTCACCTCCTTGGCTAACCTCCACATCCTTTCCTTCCATTTCTCTGGGTACCTTTATTTGGTTGTCCCCATTTGCCAGTGTGGCATATGAGTTCTTGAGTGGAATAGGATCTGGGTGTGCCTCTATGGGACCGCCTAACCTCCCTGAGCCTACTGTCATCCAAGTGCTCCTCGTTCTCAGCTTCCTTTGAGGCAGTTGCATTGGACTGGGTGGTCTCTGGATAGGGGTGATGGTACACCTGACCCAGTTTACTTCCGCTCTGAGTCTGGCTACCTCATCCCACAGTCCAGAGCGATGCATGCAGATAGGGCAGCACCTCAGTGTCCAGAAGGTCTGCCTGAATATGGCTGCCCCACAGCCACTGCACTGCACCACTCCCCACATTATACTGCAATTATACTGCTATTCCACTACTTGTCTGTTACTGAAGATCTCCTAGTTCTCTTAATTAATTTACTGTCCTAAAAATCCTGCCACTGATCCTCAGATACTTTTCTTTTTAATCTCTTGCATCACCATAGAGTTTTCATACTGCACAATTATCTGCTCAGGATGAGTTCTGGAATCCCATTCGACTAAACAGAATGATGATCCTCCCTACGCACTCTATCTAATCAAGTAATGGCTTGCCTATTTTCACAGCTCACAGGATATCCCTCATACATGGAAAGGATTTTATTCCACCACTATGGTTTGACTGTAACCATCATTGTCGCTACAGATACTGGGAAGCACAAGATACTTCATAGCTGTACTGACATTTTACCCTTATGCAGCCTTTCCTACCAGCACTGACTGTTGACCATGTTACTCGACTCCTACTTTCTTAAATAACCATCGCTTGTCCCAAGACCTTCAAATCTGTCTTCCCAGAACTGCTAACATTGGAGCTCCCATGCCTAGCTGCCTTACTAATGTCATTTACCTAAACCACCATTTTCTAGCTTCTGGATATCACCATATCTTATACAACCATTTACATTCGGTCATCCTCTTATTACCACCAGTGAAGTTAGCTGCCCATCCAGCAATCCTTCCAATTTACTCTTCATGATTCATCAGTTACTCCGTCCAGTGAAGACTCATCAACATCAGGCTTCCTTCAATTCTTAAATTCCGGAACAGATATGGTGGATTTCACTATCACAGTCTTGCCTGCCAAGATCTTTAATAGCCTATAGCACTAGGCTCCCGTGGCATTCTGCACTCTCGACTTCACTGCCACCCCAGCCTCTAGACTCTCCATAAACCCACTTCCAGGCTTCCCATAAGTAATCTGATTACCTGTAAAGCCAACCAGCCATGGCCTCCTCAGTGCATTTCACATATAACTACGCCACAGAAATACCCATATTTACTTCAGCCAGTGAATTAGCAAGAGCCTTTTCAAGTAGAATTACGACATCATTACCCAATCAGCTTTGGAATGTCCTGTACTGAATTTCCAAACATTCTCTAGATATTCAGTTACCATCTTGTCTGCATGCCTATTTTCCCCTACTGGTTTACAAATCACATGTAATTTCTCCCATCAGGCACTCAAAGTCTCTGCTAGACTTCATCTACTTCATGGATGCTTACTTAGCAACTTATAGATCACCACTGAATTCCTCACCTCCAGGCTCTCATAAATGTCAAACCTTCTACAAGCTGGATTGTTTACCTATGACTTCACAAACCACTGTATTTCTCATTGTTCACACTCTGGTAGCATGATAAATCTCCCCCTATTCATTCATCCTTGTACTCCCTATAGACAATCTTCTGTTATCACCTTGGAAACCAGGACCACCTTTGCCATTCTTCATCTGGATCTGCTTCACTCAGGATTCAAATACACATTCAGACAGAACCTACTTCAACCTCAGTATCGTCCTTCCAAAATACATCATCCATGGCTCAAAGATGAACCATCATCTCTCCAAGTAGCGCACCTTCAAATATTAGCCATTGGTTGCTAGAACCTAGATTTGTCTTTAGTATGCCCAGAGAATGGGCAGATCAATAGCCATGGGTCCTCAGAGGTTTCCTCCACCTGGGGTTTTTCCTCTCCAGTGCTAGCGGTCATATACCCTCCACGAGTTGGAGGTGGTATCTTTTAGGACCTTCTATTCCCTACACTTTCCTACTTACATACCTACTACTCAAGGGTGGGAACAGAGTAAAGCTACCAAAAGTACTACAAGTTATACAAACACAAATAACCGATTCACTCTTCCACAAACACTGAATGGGACAGCTTAAGCCAGAGGTTCAATGTGGGGAACAGCTCTTCCCACAAACTACTTAAACCCGCCACCCACATACTCTCCTTGCTTAGGGAGCATTTGTCCACCATCATCCCCTCGTCCTCCTCTGGCACTCTTACCCTTGTTCATGGGCCTTCTATTCCCTACAAATCCCTACTTACATATCTACTAAGCAAGGGTGGCAACAGAGTAAAACCACTACAAGTTGCACAAGCACTAATACCCCATTCACTATTCCCCAAATGTTGAAATGCTTTCAAAGAGACTATGAATCAAGAACTACAATTCAGATGTACTGGTCACAGATGAATACAGTGAAACAAACCTGTGTAACAACTTGAAAACTGTAGTGAACGTTGGAGATAAATAAAAGCTACGTTATACGTTTACCATTTTTATGCGGAAATTTTACATTTCTAATGTTTTAATAAGCTTTAGAAAATGGGTAAAACTATTCCAAGCCTCTGATTGGCTGAAAGACTTCTCTAGCTGGGCATCTATCAGACAACAGATGCCCAGCTATTAAAAGTACCAGCCCAGCCAACCCCATCACCAGAATCTTGGTGCCTAGCCTGCTGTCTAATTGGGTAAAACCGCTCTTTGCCATTTCAAATTTACACCATTTTTTTCTATTGCTGAGCTGGCGACTTAGCAACTTACCGAGTTGCTATTTGAACAACCCCTCCCAAGTCTGTCTCAATTTACATTAAAGAAATAAAATAGAAAAAAAAATTTGAAAACTGCCTACTCTTTCACTGCAGCTCTTTCAAAGGGAACTCAGTCTCTCCCCTGCTCCCCGTAGAGACATTGCCACTCCTAATTCATGAGCAAACACGGAAGTCCTGACCAAGGCACCGCACGTACATGAGAGCGAGCGCAAAGTCGCCGTTAAGCTGTACATCGCTTCGAACAAATAAACTCTATGGGCTGAATAGGTAACCTTTTTATCCACAGCATAGTGCTCCAGTGTCAGTTACTTGTGTGTCACGATTCCCCAAAGGCCGGTGTAATAACCTGCTGATTTAGTACATTAAGCAGGTGGGAAACGCGTCTTCATCTCCATGGAAGCAAACTTTATGGAACTGCCACCACCAGTCCTTGGCCCGATTCCCCGATCCCTTCATTTTTAAAATTGTTGTCCTGCTGAGTACCCCCTCTCCAAACTGAACAGCAACACCAGGGTAAAACAAAAATATCTACCTGTTTTACAGGTTTACTTTTCCTTTGCTGCCTTATCACCCAACCTTCTAGCCATCACTTCCCATCTGACGGGGATGAAAGCAACTCCAAGGTAGGTGTTCATTTTTACATAAACTTATACAAGGAAAGTCTCTACAAAAAAATAAATAAATAAAACACACACACACACACACACACACACACACACACACATACATATACACACACACACTATATATATATATACACACACATACATACATACACACACACACACACACACACATACACACATACACATACACACACACACACACACACATACACACACACACACACACACACACACACTATAATGAGTAGGAGGAACTATTTTATTAAAAATATAGTTTAAACTTCTTTTTTTATTTACACTTTTTATAAAACGTATTTTCTCTCACAGTGCCCATTTTCTAAGCGCAATAATACCCTCCAGGGTGGGGTATTGAGAATACGGACCTTCCATGAGTATAAAGCCCCTCCGCCTGCAGCGTCGGGCCTCATTACGCCCCGGGCGGTCCGGTATTCCCCAATACTGCCCACCCTGTCAGGAATTATTGCTTACACAGGGACTCCCTGTAAACAGGACACTAGATGACCTAATGGTGTATGTGAAATCTTTTTTGTACTCCTGTATAAACATTTTTCTTACTACTACTAATTTAGTATTGTGTGGTTTTCTTACACTATGTCACTCTAAAAACGAAACTGCAGAGCCCAAAATCTGCTATATAAGCTGTCTTTCCCCCAGAAAGTACCATCCTTGGATAAAGCCTTATTATAAGGTGAAAGATCGAGACTTTCCTGCTCCCAGCTGCTGGCATTTTGTAGACAATTTCACACTGGAGCAATCTGGAATAAAGGGAAGTTTAGAGCTACAACTGGTGCGGACTTCCCTTTATTTATGAAAAGGAGAGGCTAGTGTCATGACTTTTGCCCATTTGTTGTATGTTTTTGTAACTTGCACTTTGTCCTCTGAGTGGCTGTTTCAAATGCCTTGTTAAAAAAAAAAAAAAAATGACTCAGTTGATGAGGATATGCCAACTGCATGGACATGGTCATGGGCATGCCACACCACACCACGCACTCATTTTTTGGCATCAGTGACTGAACAAGGTAGAGCAAATCACTGTAAAACTGTACTGAAGTGTCTCCCCTATTGGGGCTAATGGATTTAATTCCCTTTCAAACACTGTACTATAGGGGGTCCTTGCAAGCTTGTATACCCCCCCGACTCAAGTCAAGGGTCACCAACTTAGCTTTAGATGCAGGACCCCTTTCTGAACTCTTTGCAACTAAAAGGTACAGAAATATCTCCTTTACTGGGGTTGATGTTGGCTTCATTTCAAAATGGTTAGGTGAGGGAACTCTCATCTAGACTTTGTAGTTGAACTGTCATTTCTAGGGGTTGGAACTCTCCTGTAGTAGTCAATGGAAATAGATGACAGGTAGCAATACTGTTTTTTTTTTTCCTTTTACATAAACAGGTGGAGGAACAGAGTTCCTCGGTGCTCCTACCCATTTTAACCCATCTAATAATTCCCTTCCAAACATACTGCTGTAGAGGGCCTTTGGAAGTTTCTTTAGCCCCAGAATCAACGCATGGGTTAGTAACAGTTTAAATTCAGGATCCCACTCTGGAATTCTTCGTTACTGAAAGGTAAGGAAAAGTTGCCCTTACTAGGGCTAATTATAGATTTTGTTTCCTTCCAAACACTGCACTGCAGAGGTTCTTTGTATACCACCAGACTTATGGGTCAACCACTTAGCTTTAGATTCAGGAACCCCCTCCTAAATTCTTGTAACTGATGGGTACAGAAATGTCTCCCTTACTAGGGATAATAGTGGATTTCATTCCCTTCCAAACACTGTTGTGTAGAGGGTCTTTGTACACCCCATGACTCATAGGGCGTAGGTAACCAACCCAACATTATATTCAGGAACCCCCTTCTAAATGGTTTTAACTAAAAGGTACAGAAATGTCTCCCTTACCAGGGCAGATAATGGAACTTATTTCCTTCCACACACTGTACTGCAGATGGCCTCTGTACACTCCCAAAGTCAGCTCACAGGTTAACACTGGACTGTGTAGCCCCTTTTGGAACTTCACAAAACCTAGTGATAAGGTCATAATGTTAATAGTTTACACTTACAGGACACTGCCCAAATATGGACTGGTGTGCTGGGCTTTTTTCCCCAAGGTTAATAACTGATATTATAAAATGTGTGCTCAGGGAGGGCGAGGATGGTAGAACAGAGGCACACCCAGTCAGTTCCACTCCACAATCCATACACCATTATGGGGGAGCATAGCTCCCCTATGGATGCACCCGCAGAGGAGACTAAAGAGGCTGAGAACAACTATCATAAGGGAGGCCCACAGGAAGGAGGCAGAGGACACCACAAGGAAAGGAAGCAGCTCCTGGTGGGGGACTCCGTTATTAGGGGGATAGAATTGGGGGGAGCAGGGAAAACTGAAGTAAGGTGCCTGCCTGATGCCATGGCTTGGAGGGAGAGGAAGCGCATCCTCAGGATCACGAGAACAGCTGTGCGGGAGTCTGAGCTGGACGTCATTGTCCACCTAGGGACAAATGACTTGGCTCAACATGAGATTAGAGCAGTGCAGAAGGACTTTGAAGAATTGGGGAGGGGTCCAAGACAAGTAGCACACACACTATCCTTCTCAGAGGTGCTGCCTGTCAATGGCATGAGTGAGGCGAGGTACTTTGCACCATGCAGTTTAATGAATGGTTGAAAAAATGGTGGAGAACAGGGGTTTGGCTTCATTGGGACTGGGTTCCACCTGAGGGACACCAGCCTATACTGGCAGGATGATCTGCATCTGTCCAGGAAGGAACAAGTCTTTTGAGCAATAGGTTTAAATGCTTCATTGGCAAGCTTTTAAACTAGTCAAGGGGGTAGGCACTGATAAGCAGCAGGAAAATCTCAGCCTCTCCCTACAAAACAGGGTACTAAATGAGAAAAAGACCGAAGTAGAAAGGTCAGTGGGGGATGCTGCAACAGAAGGTAAAGCCATCAAAAAAAATGGAGCGCAATGAGTACTAATGCCCGTAGTCTGAGTAACAAGCTTCCTGAATTAGTGGCCTTGATGGAGGAATAACATCTGGATATCATGGCAGTCACAGAAACATGGTACACACAAAACCATGACTGGGACGTAAACATACCAGGATACACTATCTACAGGAGGGACAGGGAGGGTAAAAGAGGAGGAGGAGGAGTAGCTCTTTACATAAGGGAAGGAATCAAAGCAACAGAACAAAAGGGAAAACAGGGAGAAGAAGCACCACTGTGGGTAAATTTGGAGACCGGCAATGGAACCACAATCCGACAGGGTTAGAGACAGACCCTCTTCTCAGGGGAGGAAATGGACAAGGAAATGATAGAAAGTATACTTAGAATGGCAGAAAGGGGATATTGCTGATGGGTGATCTGAATATGCCAGATGTTAACTGGAGTGCAGTTGCAGCAGCCACTTGAAGAGTGGGGTTATTCTAGATGCCCCACAGGGGGCATGCCTTAGACAACTAGTATTGGAGCCCACTCGAGAGGGAGCAATCTTAGACCTGGTTCTCTCAAATGGAGATGAAGAGAGGATCACAGATGCAGAAGTGGGTAGCCATCTGGGAACTAGCGACCATCGAACAGTAGGGTTCACAACAAACACAGCAATAGCGTCAAGTCATACAATGGCAAAGGTACTGGACTTTAGGAGGGCTGACTTTGCCAAAATGGGTGAGTGCCTAAGGAATGCACTAGCAAATGGGCAGGAAGGAGGGGTGGAAGAAGAATGGGGAATAATAAAAACTGCCATCACAGAGGTAACAAGCCTTTGTGTGAAGCAAATAAACAAAACGAAACGATTTAAGAAACCACTATGGTTCTCAAAGCAAGTGGCAGTGAAGGTTCAAGAGAAAAAGAAAGCATTCAGAAGTACAAGGAATCACAGAAGCAGCAGGACAGAGAACTGTATCAGTTAAAGCAAACGGAAGCTGGGAAGGCAGTCAGAACAGCAAAAGCCCAAACAAAGGAAAAGACAGCCAACTCGGTTAAGAAGGGGGATAAAACCTTTTATAGGTACATCAGGGAGCAAAGGAAGACCAAGGGAGGGATAGTGAGGCTTAATAAAGGGGAGGGAGGGAGGGTGGGCAGAGGGTGACTGTGAAAAGGCAGAGATACTAAACAAATATTTTGTTCAGTATTTACAAAGGAAGAGGGGAGGTACCTAAAACAAACAGTAGAAACACTCTGGATACAGAAGTTGATACCAGCCCATTTACAGAAGAAAGGGTTCTGAAAGAACTCTTAAAACTGAAGGTGGACAAAGCAATGGGCCTGATGGGATTCATCCCAGAATTCTAAAAGAACTAAGGGTAGAACTAGTGACACCGACTACCCTCTTTAACAAAATCATGGGAGGATGGGGTGGTACCCGAGGGCTGGAGGAGGGCAGATGTGATTCCCCTTCACAAAAGTGGGAGCAAGGCAGAAGCAGAAAACTACAGACCTGTTAGTTTAACCTCAGTGGTAGCGAAAATGATGGAATCACTTCTGAAGGAAAAAATTGTTGATTATCTAGAGGCCAGAGGGGCACAGGACCCAAGGCAGCATGGATTCACAGCGGGAAGGTCATGCCAGACGAATCTGACAGATATCTTTGACTGGGTGACCAAAGTAGTAGATCAGGGAGGGGCTGTGGACATGGCCTACCTAGACTTTAGCAAGGCATTTGACACAGTCCCACAAAAAGATTAATATACAAGTTAGCCAGCCTGGCAGTGGGTCCCAAGATGACAGCCTGGATAAAGAATTGGCTGGAGAATAGGACACAGAGAGTAATAGTAAATGGAGTCCACTCTGAAAAAAGGGGGGCTACTAGTGGGGTACTGCAAGGTCTGAAGATGACCAGTCCTCTTCAATGTCTTTATGTTTACACTGCAGAGGGACTGGAAGGAAAAGTATGTCTTTGCAGATGACACAAAGATCTGCAACAGAGTTGATGCACAAGGTGGGGTGGAAAGGATGAGAAGGACTTGGCAAGGTTAGAGGAATGGTCAAATGTATGGCAGCTTAGATTCAATGCTAAGAAGTGCAAGGTAATGCACCTGGGAAACAAAACCCAGGGAAGAGTACACAATGGGGGGTGAGATACTAACAACAACAAAAATGGAAAGGGACCTGGGGTAGTCATCAGATGACCTAAAGGTGGCAAGCAATATGAGAGGGCAGCAAGGAGGGTTGGGGATACTGGGATGCATAGAGAGGCATCACCAGTAGAAAACAGGAAGTTATTATCCTCTGTACAGACAGCTGGTCAGACCCCATCTGGAGTATTGCATGCAGTTCTGGAGACCCAATCTCCACAAAGACAGACATGATGGAAGCTGTCCAGAGGAGGGCAACTAAAATGGTGCAGGGTCTGCACCGGAAGACATATGAAGAGAGACTTAAGGAGCTTAATATGTATAGCCTCGAGGAAAGGAGGGAGAGGGGGGACACGATAGAAACTTTCAAGTACCTCAAGGGAATCAACAAAGTCCAAGAGGGTAGCATCTTTCAAAAAAAGAGGTGTGCAAGAACAAGGGGCACAATTTGAAGATAGAGGGGGGTCAGCTCAGAGGTAATTTAAGGAAGTATTTTTTCACAGAGAGGGTTGTGGATGCATGGAACGGCCTTCCGGAGGAGGTTGTGGAGTCAAAAACAGTGGTGGAATTCATGCATGCATGGGACAGTCATAAGGCAATTCTAGGGGGTGGGGGCATAAAGAAGTAGGCTGCTGGTTAACTAGGATCTGCAGCTTATCCATTAGGTAGGGAAATGGGCAGACTGGGTGGGCCAAGCAGTCCTTATCTGCCGTCAAATTCTATGTTTCTATAAATCAAGACAAGTGATTGGTGAACTGTGATCACACGACCATGCATTTTTGAAGTACAACACAGGACAGAACTACTTAGTATGGATGTAATTTACAATAAGACTTTTCAGGGTCCAAAAAGAAGATCTGTCCTTTACACATTCCATTCATCTTACTATCCTCAGAGTGGTCAGGAAGACCATGATCCTCAGACATTGTCAGTCTTGTAAATCACGTGCCCTTCTGGCTCCCTCGGCAGTGCAGTCCTCAGGCACAAGGAAGCATTAATCAGTGGAGAAGTTGACAATGCTAGTCTTGACCAAAGGCCATTTGACCAGGGTAATAGCAGCCACTTAGGCAGAAAGGGCAGATTTCTCAGTATTCGAGTGGTCCTATGCAGGAACCTGGGCTCTGTACAGTTTACAAAATGTTATAGATGGAACACTCAAAGCTCCACGGATAATGGCTTCAGTGTGAGGATGCTTCTAGCGGCAGTAAAGGGACAGGAAGCAACAACTGAAAGAATATTCCCTCCCTCCCCACCAGAGGGTTTTTCTTAGGTGCTTTTCATTAAATCCCAGCTGTAAATGACTATCCCAGTGACAATATGGAACAGCACAGAAAGAAGGAATTTACCAAACTTGCTATAATTTTTTTCTGTTAGTTTCAACATTCTCACTACAACCACCCTAGAATGTTTTCTTTTATAATATTCTGTACCAGGGATTTGATTGGATTTCACACATTTCTTACTAGGCAACATGGACTATTTGCCTTAGGCACATCTGTTAGCGTTTGTGTGCTGCTCTATTACTCAGCTTTCTCTGAAGAGAGTTTAGTGTTGAATCTGCCATTGCAGAGATTATATTGAAAAGGTTGGAGGTATTGCAAATTATTATATCACAGATATGAAGAGTTTCTTACCATCAACTCATTCACATGACAGAACTGTATTTTTCTTTGTATTTTGAAGAATATACTGTCTGTTAACCACTGAATAGTTACGTTGCTGTAGGGCTAGTAAAGATTTATGACTAAAGATTCTAAGCCGATTACCTCAAACCGGGCTAGAGCCTGGAGTTTTAATAATGACACCAAGGACTAGTCTACTGTCATGGGGATGGGTGATCATGGGGTGGGGGTGCCTCTAGATACCAGGGAATACAACATTAGTATGATAGGTGATCATAGGGCGAGGGTGCCACTGACACCAAAGCATACAGCTATTATGGGGATGGGTGATTGCCAGGCTGGGAGTGCCAGTGGACACCAATGGATGCACAATTACAGGGACAGGGGGTTAGACATTGGGGTGCCACTGGACAAAAGGAGGAACATCTTCATTAGGGTGCGGCCATTTAGGGGTGCACTCAAAACAATGCCTGACATGGTGGGTGGCAACAGGATAGGCACAAACCTGCTGCTGCATCCCATGCAAATAAGCCCATAAGGAGCAAGCATATTGCGCCTTGCATGCCGAATGAGCTCATTTGCATTTTACACTGAACATCATACCGTGCTCCTTGCGCCATCTGTTCTGGGGGTGCAGTTCCCTACATATAGTCGAGGTCCATGTCAGGGCAGCACCATCTGATGACTTGCTATGTTGACATAGCCCTGTGTTCAGACAGATGGCATCGGTGCGCTATCTGACTGAATAGCAGCCTCTGGGTTGGGTTTTGTGCTCCACTTTTGCCCATATTTGAATAGCGGGGCCCTGATCTTGAACTATCCACTGAGGCCAGATTCCACCATGTGCCTTTCACCACTAGAAGAAGCAGATGGTCCACCATTATCAAAAAGCACTTACTGCTCAGCTGAGTGGCACACAGATGACAAAGCACTGTTGGGAACAAGGCTTGGAGAACCAAATCACAGATAAGCTATTGGCCGAAACATTTCAGCTTGTTAAAATTTGCAAGCAAAGCTACAGGATCAAGACGGCTCTTATTTAACTTATTCCATAGAGTCCATTTCACCCTATTCTGTTAAGCACCTTTAACCCCAGCAGATCTAGCCTTTCCCCAGAAGAGGGTTCTTTCATCCATTTATCTCCTAACTGTTTAGAAAGTGCCCCCTTCTGCCAGGAAGTGCATGATATAAACACTTTGGCCCAGATATTCAAAAGGGTTGTGCATAGCGCAACAGTGCTGCATAATGCTCAACCCACTGATGCACCCTGGCGTGATATTCCAAAGGGGAAAGTGTGTGGCACAAATCCCGATGCGCCGGAGCGCATCAATAATGTATGCAGGTGCAGGCGGGGGGGGGCGTGCCCATGCATACTCTGCATAGCCAGATATTCAGCCCGGGATGTGCGGAGCCATGCATGCGCAACCCCTAACCCCTACCTGCGCCAGCACAAAGTTATGAGAAAAAAAAAAAAAAGGAGCAAGGGGGCTGGCCACCCACAGCTGAGCTGCCATATTGCAGGGCGCAACACGGCAGCTGCCACCTGTAGGTGGCCACCCGCGCCCGCTGCACCTCAGTGGTGGCGCCCACCCCATGCCCGATTGCGGGCATCAGTAGTAAAAGAACTCCAAAATCCTGGTGGTCCAGTGGACCCCCTCCCCACCCGCCACTGATCCCCACACCTCCCCCATCAGCGTGACGGCAGCACCCACCGCCAGTCGCCCGATGCCCGCACAGTCGGTGGGGCTGTATGCCCATTGGTCCATAGTGTGAGCCAATGGCGTGCAACCCATACCATACTACACATTCAGACTGGGCTGCACGCCCACTGGCTCCGCTGTGGACCAATGGGCATACAGCCCTACCGACTGTGTCAGATGGCAGGTGGTGGGTGCTGCCCACCGCTGACCGGGGGGGGAGTGGGGCGGTGGGGATCAGTGGGCGGGTTGGGTCCACTGGACCACCAGGGATGATAGGGATTTTATTTCATTCTACTTCAGCCCGCGATCAGGCAGCCAGGTCCACTGGACCACCAGGGACAGCAGTTTATGTTTGGATTCAGCCCACGATTGGGCCGTGGGGCGCAGTGCCGCGCTGCAGGGGGTGTCTGTCCCGATGGCTGCTGCCTGGCACTTTGCCAGGCGCAAGTCGTCTGGGATCTGCGCACCTGGATGCAAATGGAGCCATAATGACATGCAAATGGCACCATGTGCTTTGCATACATTGTGGCCCCATTTGCATGTCAACCTTTGAATATCGCGGTTGCTGCATCTTGCGCAACGGAACTTGCACTAGGGCATCCCCATGCTCCACCCTGGCCACTGTGCCATGCGAGTGGTCAGGGTGCGATATTCAATGCTGCTGAGCCATGGTGCAGCTCCGTTGAATATCGCCCAGTCCACGCCCCTGCTCAGCCAAGTTGCACTGCGCCCAGGCTTGCACCACAGCCTGGCACAGTTTGAATATCTGGGCCAGAAAGTATGAATACATCCCCAATTATTGAATCCTTGGACGGTCTACTGGGTTCAGGGGTGGGGGCCTCCCCATTGATCCTGGAGGATGCCCTAGCAGCTTAAGCAAGAATCACGCCAAAGAAAATAGCCCAAAACTTACCAAGCCTCTTCACACAATAATTGACCAATTATCTTCATTGTAGGTAATGGAGAGGGCATAATAAGGTAAATGGAGACTCCCAGAAGTTTGATGATATGCAGACCGTTGGTGGATGTGATTACGAAGTGTGTTAGACTATATCTGTAGTGCAAAACAGAAATTGTGCAGTAGACATAGAACACAACTCAGTTAAAATTACTGAAAAACACAAGGAATAACATATGGGCACCCATACACAACAAGCCTATGTTCTCATCAAGGGGCTGAAATACAAGTGTATGACCACGAGATCAAAACTTGAGATTTATGTTGGTATCTGAACCCCGAGATAGAAACAAGGCAAACTGTGTATGTGGCACCTATATTTTGTTAGTGTATGGTTTTTAAAATAAAGACAACAATGCTATTACAAAGTTGCTAAATTAGTTTACTGAAGTAGCAATAATTGCAACAAATTGACTAAGTTTTAACTAGAAATGGAAAAAATAGGAACTCTTCAGCTGTTAAATATTAAAGTCTGAAGCAAAGAAAAAAAAAGCTGACTTTTTTAAAAATCACTGTTACAATAATGTTGAGGTACACTAAGCCAGGGAAAGTGAAACCTTGCAGCGGGAGTCAGCACGAGGGAATCCCAGCTGCAGTTAATGACAGAACGTGCACAAGATTTTTAAGTTGCTAGACTTCCTTACACAATAAGCCCCAAACAGACATAACCACTTTCTTTTGTTCATGTATTTCTCTCCTTGTCCTGGCTGTGCCCCTATCAGGTCTGGACCCTCCCCCAGCCCCATCATGTGGATTTGTCCAGCTCTTCTTTCCCATGGTGGGAGTGGCACCGGTCACAGAATGGATCCTCAGTCAGGAGGCACGCCACATCAACTGGTGTGGCGTCTGCGAAGGGGCAGACCCTCACCTTTCCCTGCCAGACTTTTTCACCCCTTCTTCCCAGGAAGAGCGGCCAGATAAACAATGTCATCCAAGACAGCCCCTGTGCACACTCCCACATGCAGGGTGTTGATGGCTGCTGCTCCTCCTCTCCCTGATTTTGCAATCCTTGGCTGCTTTGCCTCACTGCTGCTACCAACGAGGCTTACACCTGTGTCCATCCCTTTTCTGGAAAAGGAGAGCAGTTCAGCAGATGCTTGATCTTCCTCCCCCCAGCCAGCCCTCTGATGCAGAGCTCATTTCAAGCTCAGATCGTTGGTGCCGCAAAAAAGAGCGACCACTGCATCGGCAGGCTGGCAAAAACACAACCGCTTTGGCAGTAAAGCCAGGTTTCCAAAATGCAGCACATATATCCCATAATACAAAGCACTGTGGAAAGTATATGCAAATTACCAGTGCCTTTTCCAGGTAACCCTTGCCTCCATTCTTTGACCTTTAGATTACATTGCTATTTTGAATTTCACCATAACCCAAACCACTAAGATCAAGCTGACTGGTTCATCATTCCGCTAGGCTGTTAATAGACAAGGCACACAAGTCCTGTGTAGGACAAAATGCATATTGATGTCGTCTTCTCACCCTCTGCAAATTGTATGAGAGGCCTTTTAACATTATACATTCTTGCTTAAATCAGAACCTGCCTGAGCTCTTTCTTGGCGATTTGCATATACATCCCACAATGTTTCACATACTGGATATATGTGAAATTTTACACCTCTAAGAAACCTGGCTTTATTGCGAATGCACTTTATGGGTAACCCTTGCCCAAGTGCTTTTGTGCCAAGGTTCTCTTGACTTTTATACCACTTGAGAATGTCTATACTGGAAATGTATCTAACATTTATGCATAAACACTAACTTTTGGAAACATATTTTACAAAAAAAAAAATCACCCTTCGAGTGGTGAGATTGTGAATACTGTAAACTAACTAGAACAAACTGCACATCCTAAGGTCTCCATGTGCACAGTGGGTTAACATTCCCTTATGCAACCCCATGGCAAAACGTGTCTTTGCTCCATCACCCTCAGGCTGTGTACAAATGCTGGGCTGTGTGAACAATACAAAGGTCAATTATATGAAGCTCTCCCAGAATTCCATAAAGGGACATGAGGTAGGGGGTTGGGTCTTTCATTTTTATAACATGCTGGGGGGTGCTACATTTGAAAAAAAAAAAAAAGCAACATATAGAGGGGTGCAGTTTGATAAGACAGATGTTCAAATGGTACTTTTCAGTGAAGTCTGATTCCCTGTGTAAACAGAGGAGGAAACTATTTTAATATGTCTATGTTATGATCCATGTTAATACAACGCAACATTTTTTTTTTTTTTATTTGTGACTTGACTAGTTTAAGAAAACCAAAATGTCCCAGGACCAGGTATCCTACAAGATAAAGGACAAAAGTGGGAAGATGTCTCCTAATCATGAGGAACTGTCAGACAAGATGGGGGGTGCAGTCAGTTTGCGTAAACCTCAATGCGATTTATTGTACACTTCAAGATACTGCGTATTTAGGCCTGAATAAGTAACATGTTTGAAACGTACAATAAATCACACAAGTTCATACATTACCTGTGAGTGCACAGCCTATCTTCTGACCAGTCAGGGCGAGTATAACAGATTCTATGACTAGCAATTTTTGACCAGCAAACCGCATACCGAGCTGTGACAACTCATTTCCAAGTGTGGGGTGTCACATACCCCAGTTACTGACAGACTGTTGGGGAAGGGTGAAAAGGAAGGTGACCAGAACCAACGCGGGGCACGGAAGATAAAGTATGTGGAAGGCAGTGCAACAGAAGGCTGACAAGCTGGCTGTGTGGCGTGGTGATGAGGGTGGTTGGCTACAGTGGAGGGTGAACGGCTCAGGTCTGTGGAGTGATTTTGCAGTCTGTTTCCCCCTTAACAAGTTTCACCCCCGAAAAAAAAAAAAAAAGAGAGTTGAGAATGTGTAGTTTGAGGGAGGGAGGTGAAGTCCCCTGCATACGTATGTACTTCTGCCATTGTCTTCATTGCAAAGTACATCACTATTTTATTTCTGGTGATGTACACTTCCTCCGACAGTGACCGCCATTTGGCAATTGCCTTCATCTCACAGAACAACCAGAAATTGGCAGAATGGACCTCATTTTAGCATCTCATAAGAATGGTACCCTCCTAGTGCTGTGCTCCTGTGCAAGTACTGGGTCTTAGCCCAGGGTCTTGATGTGGGATCAGAACACACAACCTTCTGATCTTCTGGCTCCAGAGGTGAGCGTGTGATCCATGGAGCAACTAGCACTTCTGCTAGAACAGTTAAATAAGGCATCACAGTGTGCATTACTGTAAGAATGGCACTCTTCAGGAAGTAAGACGAGGCAGTGCAGAGTGCTTTATACACCCGAGGATTGCTGTTATACCACAATTATGCACAATGGTGGGAGCAGTGGACTGGAGGAGTGGGAGCAGGGCAGAGGCAGGAAACTACAGACCAGTTTGACCTCAGTGTAAGGAAAATGATGGAATCACTTCTAAAGAAAAGGACTGTCCAGTACCTAGAGGCCAGTGGGGCACAGAACCTGCATCCTGCATGGATTCACAGCAGGAAGGTCGTGTCAGACGAATCTAATAGATTTCTTTGACTGGGTGACCAAAGTAGTAGACCAGGGAGGGGTTGTAGACATGGCCTACCTAGATTTTAGGTAGGCATTTGATACAATCCCACACAAAAGATTAACATTCCAGTTAGCCAGCCTTGGAGCGGGTCCCAAGGTGGTAGCCTGGATAAAAAAAAAAACTGGCTGGACAACAGGAAGCAAAGGGTAGTAGTAAATGGAGTCCAGTGAAGAAAGGATGGTTACCAGCGGGGTGCCGCAGAGTTCAGTACTGGGACCGGTCCTTTTCAATGTCTTTGTAAGTGACATTGCAGAGGAACTGGAAGGAAAAGTATGTCTCTGTGCAGACACAAAGATCTGCAACAGGGTTGATACACAAGATGGAGTGGAAAAGAGAAGGGACTTGGCAAGTTTGGAAGAATAGTCAAATGTATGGCAGCTTAGATTTGACACAAGTGCAAGGTAATGCACCTGGGAAACAAAATCCCAGGGGAAGACTACACAATGGGGGGTGAGATAGTGACAAAAATGGAAATGGACCTGGGGTAACTATCAGATGGCCTCAAGGTGGGCAAGCAATGTGAGAAGGCAGTAAGGAAGGCTAGGGGATACTAAGATGCATAGGGAGAGGCATCAACAGTAGAACAGGAAGTTGTTATCCCTCTGTAAAGACAGTTGGCGAGACCCCATCTGGAGTACTGTGTGCACTTCTGGACACCCCATCTCCGCAAAGACAGAGTGGAGGCTGTCCAGAGGAGGGCAACCAAAATGGTGCAGGGTCTGCACCGGAAGACATACGAAGAGAGACTAAAGGAGCTTAATATGTATACCCTTGAGGAAAGAAGGGAGAGGGGGGACATGACAAACTTTCAAGTACCTCAAGGGAATCAACAAAGTCCAAGAGGGTAGTATCTTTCAGAAAAAGATTTGCAACAACAAGGGGGCGCAATTTGAAGACGGAGGGGAGACGGCTCAGAGGTAATGTGAGGAAGTATTTGTTCACAGAGAAGGGTTGTGGATGCATGGAACAGCCTTTCTGAGGTCGTGGAGTCAGTGGGGGAATTCAAGAATGCATGGGACAGATATAAGGCAGTCCTAGCAGAGGTAGGAGAAAGTAGGCTGTTGGTTAACTAGGATCTGCAGCTTATCCGTTCGGTAGGAAAATGGGCAGAATAGGTGGGCCAAGCGGTCCTCATCTGCCATGAAATTCTATGTTTCTATGTAATTACGCACATCCTGAAGGATCATATTGTGATAATATAGTTCTAATTTTTAATTTAAAAACTGAGTAACAAGAATCAGACTCTAGTATTTCTGGCTTGTGCTGTTCTGCAGGAATAACAGTCATATAACTAGATCTGACCAATCACTGGTCTTGGTTGCATTTACCCATTTTATGACTGTCAGACCACTGTTGGGTGACATTAGTTATGTGTTGCCACTGGTAACTCTCTCCCGGGAGGCAGTTACATTTTTCACTCTGAGCTACCAGATAACATCATGCTTCTGTCTGGCAACAGATGGGTAATGTTAACTATTTATAGTCCTGATACCATCCATAATGCAACTCATGCTCTGCCACCAGTCACTGGCTCTCTGGGCAGACTAGATATACTGGGACTCCCTGGGCAACGGGTACAGTCTCGGCTGTTAGCGCTCTGCATTCATGTGACCAACTGGCCAGACTGTGGATTTCATACAGGACTTTTCTTTTACCTCCCCACTGCCGGTTATACAATCCTCATAGAACTCTCTTCATCCACACGGGACAAAAAGTACAGTTACATAAGAACTTACCATAAGAGTAGATAGAGGGGGGCTCTTGCAGTAGGTAATTATATATAGGACTAAAGTCGGCAGGCGTCAGGATCCCACAGAAAAATTTCTAGCTAGCAGTCTCTGGCGGGGGACTGCCCCCACCATCAGTTGACTGACGTCAGTATAAAGGGGCAGTCCCCCATGCCCGCCTTCCAGTTCTTTCCCGCCAAGGGCCAAAAAAGGAAAGACGAGAGAGAAGCGGATATCTCCCCCGCCCCCCCCAATGGAAAATGAGCTGAAAAACCGAAGGGGGATGGAGGATGGGAAGGCATTACCTACTGCAAGAGCTTCTCTAGAAGATCTAGTGTTACGGTAAGTTCTTACATAACTGTACTTGGAGAGGGCTCTTGCAGTAGGTAATTACATACAGGACAGAGTCACAAGCAGTCTGAAACAAGAAGCACACGGAAGGAGGAAAAACTACCCAACCATAGAACCTCCAGCTGTGAGGGTCTCAAGAAAGGAGACCCTGCAGAACAGCCAACCGAAGCCTTCTCTATGGCTAGAGTCAATGTCCAAACTGTAGTGTTTCGTAAAAGTATGGATAGAAGTCAAGTTGTGGCTGCGCAAATGCCACGCCGGACACACATTCTTAAAAAACAACAAGAGGCAGCCACATACCCCGAGGAATGGCTCTGACTTGACCCGCAGGGTCTTGTGGTACTTGTCGTAACAGAAAATGATATAAATGAGCCAACCATTTAGATAGGCATTGCTTTGTCACAGCATTTCCTTATCTTTGCGGGCAAGAGACAAAAAGTTGATCAGACTTTCTAAGATCCTTCGTCCCGGTGGTGTAGTATCTCAGAATTCTGTGCACATCCAAAGTATGCAAGAGGTACTCCCCATGATTGGAGTGCTGCGTAAAGAACACAAGTAGCTCAATGGATTGACTCAGCATAGATTCTGCTACCACCTTAGGGAGAAACTTAGAGTTGGTACGCAGAGCCACACGTTCCTTGTGAAAAATCAAATATGGGATTTTGCACATCAGGGCCTGAAGCTCGGAAATGCGTTGAGCAGAAGTAATGGCCACTACGAAGAGAGTCTTCCAGGACAGGAATTTTAGGTCTGCTGAGGCTGCTGGTTCAAAAGGAGGCAGGGTAAGCTTCTCAAGAATGAAGTTCAGATCCCAAGGCGGGGCAGGAATGAGAGTAGGGGGTCTCAAGTGGAGAACCCCTCTAAGAAAGGTCTTAGAGACTTCCAACTGCGCAAAAGTTCTGTCCCCAAAGGGGACATAAGCAGAAATAGTCGCCATGTGACCTTTGAGAGGAATGACAGACCCAAATCAAAGAGATGGCACATATAGTCCAGAACTCTCCCAATAGGACACGAGAATGGTTCAAAGTCTTTGGAAGAGGCCCAGATAGAGAACAGTTTCCATTTCATGGCATAGGCAGATCTAGTGGAGGGCTTTCTGGCCTCCACCAGAATCTCAGCCACAAGCGGGGAAAACCACGAATCGGGCTTGAGCTATGTCTGAAGGAGCCACGCATGCAACTGAAGGGATGCGAGACCTGGATGAACCTCTCTCCTGGGAGGCACTTACATTTTTCACTCTGAGCCACCAGATAACATCATGCTTCTGTCTGGCAACAGATTGGTAATGTTAACTATTTATAGTCCTGATACCATCCATAACGCAACTCATGCTCTGCCATCAGTCACTGGCTCTCTGGGCAGATTAGATATACTGGGACGACTAGCTGACGTGGTCTGCCAGCGTGTTCTTGATCTCTGGAACATGAACTGCCATAAGGTGAAGGTTGTGTTGCACCGCCCCAATCCCAACCAGGGTCCCCTGATCCTGGGTCAGCAAAAGCTGCGACAGAGGAAGAGGAGGTTCCTCTGAATACTGTTGCAGAAGAGAGAACCAAACTTGCCTGGGCCAGAAAGGAGCGATTAGGATCATGCGAGCCCCTTCTGAGCAGAGTTTGTGTAGGACCCTCGCAATTAAGGGAATCAGAGGGAAGGCATAGACTAATCTGTCCTTCCAGTCTAGAGACGGAGAGTCTCTCCAAAAAACGTACCGCCCTGGAGTGAGCAGAAAGCGGGAAGTTTTGCGTTGAGAGGAGACGCAAACAGGTACATAGATAGTGTCAGCAGATAAGGGCCTATGGCCCACCTAGTCTGCCCATTTGAGTCTGTAACTTCAGTTTATGTTTTCCTAGAACTCTGCTGCCCCTTACCCCTGACCTCCAGAATTCCTTTATGTCTATCCCATGCATTCTTAAATCCCATGACTGTTTCAGCCCCCACCACTTCCTCAGGCAGGGTGTTCCACTTGTCCACCACCCGTTCTGTGAAGAAATTCTTCCTCACATTTCCTCTGAATCGTCCTCCCTCCAACTTCATCCCATGCCCTCTAGTCCTGGAATATCTTTTTCGCTTAAAAATAGTGTATTCTTGCACCCTGTTCCTCCCTGTAAGATACTTGTATGTCTCATGTCCCCTCTCTCCCTCCTCTCCTCCAGGGAGTACATATTCAGTTCCTTCAACCTGTCCTCATAGCACTTGTGATGCAATCCATGTACCATCTTTGTTGCCCTCCTCTGAACCTTTTCTACCCTGTCTACGTCCTTACGTAGGTAAGGTCTCCAGAACTGTACACTGTACTCCAGGTGGGGCCTCACTAGTGTCTTGTATAGTGGAATTATGACCTCCCTTTTCCTGCTGGTGATGCCCCTGCCTAGGCATCCCATCATCCTATTTGCTTTACCTGCTGCCTTGTCACATTGTTACCCTACTTTGAGATCAGAGATAACCAAGATCCCTATCCTGCTTGGTGCATGCTATATCCTCACCCCAACTGATATATTGTGCAAGGGTTTTTGTGCCCCATATGCATTATCTTGCACTTCTTTGCATTGAATTTCAACTGCCAAACCCATGACCATTCTTCAAGTTTCTGCAGGTCCCTTCTCATTCTGTCTACACCCTCTGGTGTGTCTACTCTGTTACAGAGCTGTGTGTCATCAGCTAACAGTGAAATTCTGCCTTCTAGGTCCCTGCAATGTCACTGATGAAGATGTTGAATAGGACCAGTCCCAGCACTGATCCCTGTGGTACCCCACTGGTCACTCTTCCTCTGTGGAGTGACAGCCATTTACCACCACCCTCTGTGTCCTGCCACCCAGCCAGTTACCTACCCACCACACTACTGTCCTACCCACACCCATATTCCCCAGTTTATGTAATAGTCTTCTATGTGGCACAGTGTCAAAGACCTTACTGAAGTCCAGATAAGCCATGTCCACTGCCCTCCCCGATCCACCTCCCTAGTCAGCCAGTCAAAAAATTAAACGAGGTTGGTCCGACATGACCTCCCCCTGATGAAACCCTGCTGCCTTGGATCCTGCAGTCCATTGACAACCAGATGTTCCACCAATATCTCTCCTTCAGTAGTGCTTCCATGATCTTCCCCACTACCGAGGTGAGGGTGACTGGTCTGTAGTTCCCCGCTTCCTCTTTGTTCCCACTTTTGTATAAGGGGACTACATCTGCTGTCCTCCAGTCTTTGGGTACCTCTCCTGTTTCCAGTGATTGACTAAAACAGGATAGACAGAGGTTCAGCCACCACCTCTCAGAGTTCTTTAAGGACCCTGGGGTGCACCCCATCTGGCCCTACCTGAGGTGTCCCCAGCGCAAGATATAGTCTACCATCCCCTGATCCCGTTCCCACTCGTTAGCTTGTGCAGACGACCAGTTGACGTGGTCTGCCAGCGTGTTCTTGATCCCCGGAACATGAACTGCCATAAGGTGAAGGTTGTGTTGCACCGTCCAATCCCAAACACGCATCGCCTCCCTGCAAAGAGGGTAGGAACGAGTTCCTCCCAGTTTGTTGACGTACCAAACTACGCACATGTCCGTCTTGACAGCCAGATGGCTAGTTAGCACATACAGATGTAGAGCTTGTAGAGCATACAGCACGGCCCTGAGCTCGAGCACTTTTATCTGAAGAGTCTGATCCAGCATGGACCAGGAGCCCAGAGTCCTGTGAGACCCCAGGTGGGCTCCCCAACCCTCTCAAGGAGTCTGTTGTCAGTGTCTGGGAGGGAGGACAGACAGAAGGGAACACCCCGGCAAAGATTCACCTGAACCATCCACCAGTGTAAGTCCCGAACCATAGGTTCGGAGACCAGGACTTCTCAGTCTAGGTCATCCACCAACGATCCCACTGAGACCGAAGCGTCCACTGAGAGATCCTGATGTGGAGCAGAGCATGAGGGACTGTCTGAATAGCAGCCGCCATGAGCCTGAGGAGGCGAAGGACTGACCTGGTGCTGACCTGCCCTGCGACTGGACAGCAGGCTTGCATGAGCTTGGAGAGTGTCCACCCTGTCCGGTGGCAGGAAAGCCAGGCCAGAGGTAGTGTCCAAGATCGCCCTGATGAACTGGAGCCTCTGGGATGGGATCAGATAGGACTTGGCCTGGTTGATGGTAATACCCAAGCTGGTGAAGACCTGCAGGGTAAGGGAAAGTGAGCGCAGGAGCTCCTCCCTGGACGGGACCGCCAGGGGCCAGTCGTCCAGGTCCAGAAAAACCTGCACTCCCTGGGTATGCAGGTTAGTCGCTACCACAGAAAGGCATTTGAACACTCGAGGCGTAGAGGAAACACCAAATGGGAGGGCATTGAAGTGGTAGTGGTCCCCCTGAAAAGAAAATCGGGAGGTATTTGTGGTGGGAAGGGCGGATAGGGATATGCAGGTAGGCATCCTGCATGTCCAGTGCGCACAGCCACTGTCCCTACCAGAGCAAGGGCAGAAGGCTCCGCAGGGAAAGCATTCTGAACCGTTTGTACTCCACGAACAAGGTCAGGGAGCTGAGGTCTAGGATAGGCCTCACGTTTTCCCAATTTCTTCTAGACTATCTTGCATCTTCAGAAAAATTCTGCTTCATTTTAAAACCCAATTTTTAAATATACACACACATAAATGTAACCTGTGAAGAAAAAGTTAGGCCTGCTCTCAAACTCACCCCAAATATCGAAATTCATTAACAAATTCAACAATTCCCTCAACAATAATCCCCCCCAGTACTGTGAATTAACAAGGAGGGATTCTCCATCATAAAGGAAGTGCCAAACAACAGTACGTTTGTTTTAGTAACATTAAGTATCATATGATTACCAAACCAGGTATAAACTATTGAAATCAGATTGTAGATCAGCTTCAATAGAGGAAATTGCAATAGAATGAGAGAAAAGCAAATCTGCATATAACAGACACTTACTGACCTTACAAATAGAAGAAAAAGAATCCCATCTCACATATCCCATCAAACGAGGGGGACCTCCAGTGTGAGGTCGAACAATGACAGAAGCAATGGAGAATAGGATCTCTGTCATGACCCTATTATAGGTCGGCACCAACTCCCCTGCCCTTTGCATGCACTCAATCACACCAAATAGGTCCAGTACCGCCATCAAACCATCTGGGGTAACAAGCGGTGGCAGACCCATCTCCGTAGGGGGAGGGCTGAAATGAGAACCTCACAGTATGGTGGTCTGACCCTGCTCCATCATAAGGTTAAGGAATTCAATTCCCAATAGAGACTAGATACCGAACATATGGCCGTGAATATGGGTTGCAGGTCACATGTGTTAAGCCCAACTAACACATAAGTTAGAGAACTCTTGTACAGAGTTCTTCAGCGAACCAGGCACTGAAGTCCCCCAGAATAATCCATCTAGGAGACTCCAACACCAGACCAACGTCGAAGTTGTGACTTCCTGAAGGAATTTCTTCCCATCCCCTGGAAGCCGGTAGACAAGAATCCTGCAATCCTATATTGCATTATATGTAGTGTAACATCTGTCTTGATGCACAGTGTCAGACAAAAGCAGCAGGGAGTATGCAGTCTGGGAATGGTACTTTTTGGGGGTGGGGGGGGAAGAGACGAGAAATGGGAGTGTCCCTCAGTATTCCTCCCATTTCTTCGGAGGTGGCATGGTAGCCTGTGGCTATAAGACGTAGACGGTACACCCAAGACAGCAGAGAAACATTGTTTTCATTTTTGTCCCAGTTTTATCCAGGATATAAACAGTGGAGATATGTTTTAATTTTTTTTTTTTTTTATTGACAGCCCCAATAAAAGGACATTTTCATTTTAGCATGGTCCAGCTTTTACAATTTTTTCACAGCACAGTGAAGCATCAGTGCAGTTCACTGGGGCTCTGTTGTGCACAGCGCTCCTGCTTTACAGGTTATACATGCACCCCACACCTCACTTTTTGCAGAACAGATATGCTGTAAAATCTCGTTTTAGAGCCTCACTTTTACAAATTTTAATACTGTATTTAGTATGAGAGCATGTGTCCCAAGATGTAGTGCTACTGCTTGTGGCACCCACCACGTGTTCAGGAAAGAGACCGGAGCGTTCAAGAGTAGGGTGGAGGGTCAGAGGAGGATTAGCATCTGATGGACTGTTGTCCTACTCTGGGACAGATAGATGAATGTTTGCAAAAGTCTGACCCCTGATGGTGGCTGAAAGCCAGTGCGATTGACACCCATGCTTGCAGGTGTGGTGCTTGGACACTGGTGCAGCCACTCACTGGAGTAAGCCTGATGTACCTCATTTATTGCATGAGCGAGCTTTGAGAGGATGGTGGTGGTATGAGGGGGTCAAAAATAAAGCAGTGTAGCAGGCTCATATAGCAGCCATGTGTGTGTTAGATAGGGTGATGGACACTGGACCAACAGGGTATTATACCATGCAAAGCACTGTAAGATTGAAGCAGGTGGCTGCACCCCTCACCCACCTTCAGGGAAGGGGCTTAGTGCCCAATTAAGTGGCAGTTTTCAGCTTCTGTAAAACAATTTTGCTTGGTGAGCAGTTTTCTACCACCTAAAACATTTTAATATCCTGCCGTGCCAATATTCAAGACACTAGTGAGGATGACAATGTAGAATGTCTGCGAAAAGGAGGTCCAGGTGCAGGATTCGCCTACTGTACTGCCCTTCAGGGCTGGGAGGAGATTTCCTGCAGGAGGTCGTGAACTTAGTCATTTATGTGTTGAAGTCCCCAGATGTTGGATTCTGGGTCACTTCAATCTTGGGTGAATGATGATCCTCACTATTTGGTTCTGACCTCCTCCAGTTGATGTCACTGGGCCCGACACATGGTTACCTGTGACCCACCACAGCCACATGCTCAACCAGATGTTCTTACTGAGGCTTGAAACAGACAGACAGACAGATTGATTGGGTTGTCTGGTCTGATCATTGCATGGTATAGTTCTTGACTGGGGCCCCTGAAAGTCCCTGCCTGTGGAGGTGGTCAGCCATCACCCTTTGAAGGGATTGTCTCCAGAGAGACTACTGGTAATAGCAGACTTATCAAGAGTAAATGCTGCATGTGTGTGGTACAGGCTAGACAGTGGCTGCCTATAATAGTCATTTTTGAAGCTCTCCACCATCACCAGTTTATATATAACCCAGACTTTCTCACTCAAGATCCCCTTGGTTTGGTGGGGATCGCAAGGTGTTGAAGATCAAAGGTCAGATGTTGGAGCATTGCTGGAGGAGGTCCCAGTCAGAGGTGAACAGGTCTTGTGTGCTCATTATTAGGAGTACCAAGGGGCAACCAACCGTAAGAAGGCAGAAGTCCTGTCCAGCGAGACTGCTGCAAGGAAGAACAGACTCCGCTATTTTGGACCATGGACAGATTTTTACTTCCAGTTTGTCTACAGACGAAAAGCCTTTTCAACCACTTTGTGTAAGCAGTTTGCTCTGTTCTGACAGTGTGTCCTCCATCCAGTCAGTGATCCCCGTCTGAGGCAATCTTTACCTCACAGTGGCTGGCCTGAGGTGATCAGAAGCACTTCGGCTGTCTGGGAGGAGTTAAAGCAAGTGGAGGTGGCAGAGCTAGTTGAGGTGACGTCAAAGCTAAAGCACGCTTGCTGTGAACTGGTTCCTATCGCTGAAGTAATTCACGGCATACTTGTTGCCCTGGGAGAGCTCCTTCAGCACTACAGTGTGGGTTTTCACTGCTATGCAGATGATACAGAAAGTACAGTTATGCAAGAACTCACCGTACAGTAGATGTTCGAGAGAGGCTCTTGCAGTAGGTAATTACATATAGGACGGACGCCGGCAGGACCCCATGGAAAAATTTCTAGCTAGCAGTCCCTGGTGAGGGACTGCCCCCACGTCAGGTATCCGGCGTCAGGAGACGTCGGCATAAAGGGGCGGTCCCCAACGCCCTCCTTCCAGTTCTTTCCCACCACGGGCCAGAAAGGCCGCACGAGAGAGGAGCTGATATTTCCCTCACTGGTAAAGGAGCTGAAAAAGCCTAGGGGGATGGAGGGCGGGAAGGTATTACCTACTGCAAGAGCCTCTCTTGAAGATCTACTGTTACGGTAAGTTCTTACGCAAATGAACTATCTTACTTCAAGAGGGCTCTTGCAGTAGGTAATTACATATAGGACTGAATCCCAAACAGTCTGGAACAAAGAGGCACCAGGAGGAGGAAGCTATACCAAAAAGCAGTTCTAGCTGTGCACGCCTCAAGACAGGAGGCCTTGCAGAACAGCCAACCCGAAGCCTGCTCTACGGCGAGAGGCAACATCCAAACTGTAGTGTTTAGTAAAGGTATGGACAGAAGTCCAGGTGGCAGCAGCACAGATGTCCGCGCCGCAGACACATTCTTGAAACAAGCCGCTGAGGCAGCTACTCCTCTAGTGGAGTGGGCACTTACTTGACACGGGATGGTCTTGTTGTATTTGTCATAACAGAAAATGATGCAAATGAGCCAACCACTTAGATAGGCATTGCTTGGAAACAGCATTGCCTTCTCTTTCATGAGCAAAAGAGATGAACAATTGATCAGTCTTTCTGAGATCCTTTGTCCTGTTGGTGTAGTATCTCAGAATCCGGGTGAACATCCATAGTATGGAGTAAACACTCCCCTTGATTAGAGTACTGCGTAAAAAAGGCAGGCAACTCTATGGACTGATTTAGAGTAGACTCAGCTACTACTTCAGGGAGAAACTTTCATGTGAAAAGCAACACGTTCCTTGTGAAAAATCAAGTATGGGATTTTACACATTAGGGCCTGGAGCTCGGAAATTCTCTGAGCAGAAGTGATGGTCACCAGGAAGAGAGTAGTCAATGAAAAGAACTTCAAATCCACAGAAGCTGCAGGTTCGAAGGGAGGGAGTGTAAGTTTCGAGAACAAAATTCAAGTCCCAAGGGGGAGAAGGAGTGCGGATGGGGGGCCTCAGATGGAGGACCCCTCTGAGAAAGATCTTTGAGACCTCCAGTTGAGTGAAAGCTTTGTCTGCGAAGGGAACATGATAGGCAGAGATGGCCGCCATGGGTACCTTCAGAGAAGAATGACTGAGACCCAACTCAAACAGATAACGTAGATACTCCAACAGATGCCCGGCTGAACAGGAGAAGGGTTTCACGTTCTTGGTAGCAGCCCAGATAGTGAATCTTTTCCACTTCATGGCATAAGTGGATCTGGTGGAGGGGTTTTCTGGCCTCCACTAAAATCTCTGCCACTTTGGGAGACACACCAAAATGGGATTGGGCTAAGTCTGCAGGAGCCAAGCATGCAGTTGAAGGGATGTGAGGCCTGGATGGACCAGGGTCCCCCCCGATCCTGGGTCAGTAAACCTCGAGACAGAGGAAGCGGATCCTCGAGTATTGTTGTAGAAGAGAGAACCAAACTTGTCTGGGCCAGAAAGGAGCGATCAGAATCATTCACGCTCCTTCTAAAGCTAGTTTCTGCAAGACTCATGGGATAAGAGGACTTGGGGAGGCATAGACGAATCTGTCCTTCCAGTCTAGAGACAGAGTCGCTCCAAAAAGCGCCTCGCTATGGAACAATCGAGCAGAAGACAGGAAGTTTTGCGTTTAGAGGGGATGCAAACAGGTCGACCTGTGGTGTTCCCCAAAGTCGGAAGATATTGTCTAGGACCCCTTGGTCCAGTTCCCACTCGTGAGTCAGAGCAGAAGAGTGACTTAGCTTGTCTGCCAGGGTGTTGTCGACTCCCGGAACATGAATTGCCGTGAGGTGAAGGTTGTGTTGCCCAATCCCAAACCCTCATTGCCTCCCTGCAAAGAGGGTAGGGCCGAGTCCCTTCCCGTTTATTGATGTACCACACCACGCACATGTTGTCCATCTGGACGGCTAGGTAGCCGGGAAGAATGTATTGGTGAAGGGCTTGGAGAGCGCACAACACTGCCCGGAGCTCGAGCACACTGATGTGGAGAGCTTATTCTAGCTTGGACCAGGAGCCCTGGGTCCGATGAGGGCCTAGATGGGCTCCCCAACCTTCACCCGAGGCGTCTGTGGTTAGAGTCTGGGAGGGGGGAGGACGAAAGAAAGGAACTCCCCGAAACAGGTTCTCTCAAACCATCCACCATTGCAAGTCTTGAAGCATCAGCGAGGAGACCATAACTGGGTGATCTAGATCGTCCACTAGCTGATCCCATTGAGAGAGTAGAATCCACTGAGAAATTCTCATGTGGAGGCGAGCGCGAGGAATCGTAGGGATAGCAGCCGCCATGAGTCCGAGAAGGCGAAGGACCGACCTCGCAGAGACGGTCCTGTGGTTGGACAGCAGACTTATTTGGGTCTGGAGGGTGGATGCCCTGTCCGGAGGCAGGAAGGCCTTGCCCGTGGTCGTATAGAGAATCGCCCCAATAAACTGTGGTCTCTGGGAAGGGACCAGATGAGACTTGGAATGGTTGATGGTAATACCCAGGCAGACAAAAACCTGCTGGGTAAGGGACAGTCAACGCAGGAGTTCCTCCCTGGACGAGGCCGCCAGGAGCCAATCATCCAGGTATGGGAAAACCTGCACTCACCTGGTACGCAGGTGGGCTGCCACCACTGCCAGGCATTTGGTAAACACTCAGGGGGCTGAGGATAGATTAAACTGGAGTGCCTTGAACTGGTAGTGGTCCCCCTGGAATGCAAAACGAAGGTATTTGTGATGAGAAGGGCGAATGGGAATGTGCAGATAAGCATCCTGCATACCCAGTGCACAAAGCCATTGACCCGGCCGGAGGAGGAGGAGCAGAAGGCTCTGCAGAGAGAGCATCCTGAACATTTTGTATTCTACGAAAAGATTCAGGGAACTGAGATCCAAAATTGGTCCGAGATCTCCAGTCTGCTTTGGGACCAGGAAGAAATGGGAATAGTAACCCGACCCTCGCAGATGAAGGGGGACGGGCTCTATAGCTTGCTTCGGCAGAAGAGCCGAAATTTCCTCCTGGACCAAAAGAAGATGTTCCCGTGAATACGATGACTTCAGAGGGGGGTGGCAGGATGGTTTCTGAAGAAACTATCGAGTGTCCCTCTGCTAAGAGCTAGAGCACCCAAGAATCTATGGTTATCCTCTCCCATCCCAGAAGGTGGAGGGAAACCTCCCTCCTACTGGTTCCTCAGGGGAGTCCGGAGGCAGTGGAAGAGGAAAGGAGTCAGGTGGTGTGGGCTGAAGCATCCGCTGCTTTTGTGGGCGGGGGTGGGAGCCCGCCGTTTTGTGGCCGCCTTCCTGTAATTTACGCCTTTGGCAGAATTCCGTATCTGAGGGGCGATTGCTGCTGCTGATGGGGACGGTACATGGAATCAACTGACTTCAGTGCTGTCCCCTTCTCTTGCAAATCAGTGATGATGTCCTTGACATCACCCCCACAAAGCACCGACCCCCAGAAGGGTGCTTCCTGGATAGCAGATTGCACCTCCGGGACCAACCCTGACACGCGGAGCCAAGCATGACGCCGTAGGCCTACGGTGAAAGCCGAGCTCTGTCCAGCAGTGTCCACTGCATCGTATGTCGCACGAAGCATGTGGCGACTGGCCGAACGAGCAGAGCAGACAAGATCAGCCAACTCCTGCTCGACTTGGGAGTCAGGCAAGGATTCCAGTTTGGCTTCCACCTGAGGTCAGAAGGGCCTTCTGGTAGGTCCCCCATATGGCCGACATAGTTCAGGGCCCTGATCCCCAGCGTGGAGGAAGCATAAATCTTTCTCCTATACTGGTCCAGAAGGCATGATTCCTTATCAGGTGGTGACGAGCTAAGACGTTTGGGGTTTGCCGACCGGCCGTGAGTGGCACTAATCATGACAGAGTCGGCACGAGGGTGAGAATCCAGACAATCAATACCCTCTGGAGCCTGATATAGCCTGTTTGACTTCCTAGGAAGTAGGGCTAGAGCTGACAGCTGTTTCCATATTGTGGTAACAAGGTTGGCGTGAGGCTTTATCCAGGGTGGCACCAAGGTAGGAGCTGTCATGGACAGATCCAGATGTTCAGCGAGTTTCAGACGCTGAGGATCTGGTTCCAGGGAGTGCCACTGATGAACCTCCTGGATTTTCCTAAGCAACTCCATAAAGGAAGGATCCACCAGAGGAGACTTCGGAGGAGTCCTTGGCCTGGGCTTTGACCAAGAGCGTGGCTCGTCGTCTCTCTCGGAGCAACTGTCAGAAGAATCAGAGGAGTCCAAGTGTGAAGAGGAGGAGGATGAAGAGGAAAAAGACTCCCTTTCCTGACCCGGGGGAGGAACGGACCCCTTGCGAAGTCCCCGGGGAAGCGTGTCCTCCCCTTCTCTGGATCCAGATGGAAGAACCCTGGAATCCAGAGGTGGTGAGGGAGTGTGCCCCCTTGGATGTATGGGAATCTGGGATGGCACTGTCGCTGGAAGGCGGCTCTCTACCTCTTTGGTGAGCTGAGCCTTGGCCTCAGTCCACCAGGAGGCCAGAGTCTCTTGCAGGTCCACCGGCGGCCGCGAGGGCGGTGGAGGAGGAGGCGGGGGATAAGGATACGAGTTGTAACCGTATGGTGCATATCCAAACCCGGCTGCGGGTAGCCCAGCGTCGGGCAGCCCATCGGGTACTGCGGTCCCGGGTACGCCAGCATCCGATAGGACGGAGGGTACCCGGGAGCCGGGGGGGGGCTGCCGGAGCAGACGGCCCGGCCGGTGGCCTCATGGGCGGGTCCATAGTGGAGGGCCTGGAGGGAGCGGGATGTCTCCCGGGGTTGGTAAGGCCATCAGGGCCGATGGAGGTACCAACGTCGGAGCCGGCGTCAGGTCCGGCGCACCAGGTGGCGGAAGGACTGACGGAGGAAGAAGATCCCCAGCTTCGCCCGGGGATGGAGGGGAAAAATCCCCAGGGTTGAGTTGGGGAGACTCTGGTTCCCCAGACGCCAGCAAACGCTGTGGGGAACCGGGTACGATGGATGTGGGAGGGTCCGTCACTGGTTCCTTCGCCAGCCGGACATCGGACGAGCCGACGTGTGGCTTAAGGGCGAGCTCCCGGCGGGCACCGGAGGAGCCGGCGTCCGACTTATGAGAGCCATCACCGGAGGCAGGTCGAGTAGAGGGATCGGCCTGGTCCGGTGGAGTGGAGGCCACGCGCCGCCCCAAAGGGTCGGGCGTCTTACCGGCCCTCTCTGGGTGGACGTCGGAGGAGCAGACGCCCAGCTTACCGGAGTCGCCCACAGTGGTAGGCCGCAAGCCTGCGGCCGAACCAGAGGCAGAGGCCTCCAATTGCCCGGAAGCGCCCACAAGGCCCGAGCATGAGCCAGCCAGACAGGCCGACGCCCCCTCGGAAACCTCCAAGGCAGCCGTCGAGGAGTGGTCCCCCAGAGGGGACGTTATCTGTGTCCCAGCGACTCCCAAGGGAGACGCAGTAGAGGAGCCCTTGTCCCGGTGCCTCTCCTCCTTCTTCCGATGGCCTTCGGGGGAAGTGGACGCCTGCCTCAGTTTTTTGAGCTCCTTCTCCATTGAACTCATTTTCTTCAAAATATGGGCTTCCAGGGATTACTGCCGCCTTTTCCGGGTAGCCGCGTTGAAACTGAGGCAGTGCTGGCACTTCTCAAATGGGTGATCGGGGCCTAAGCAGAACAGGCGCAGGGAATGGCAGTCCTTGTGCGGTAGTAAGGCACCGCACGAATCGCACTTATTTTTGTGCTCGGAGGGTGTAGGGGACGACATACACCGACGATTATACTGACGTTAGTCGAAAAAGCAATTATTTCGGAAAAAAAAAAAAAAAAGACGAAATAAGGCTGATGAAGCACGAACTTTTCTGCAGCGCTGACAAGCCAACAGCGGAAAGAACTGAAGGCGGGCGTTAGACCGCCTTTATACCGACCGCCTCCTGACGCGGTCACCTGATCGGGGTCGGGTCCTCGCCGGGACCGCTAGCTAGAATTTTTTCCGTGGGATCCTGCTGCCTGCCGGCGTCAGTCCTATATGTAATTACCTACTGCAAGAGCCCTCTCGAAGTAAGATCTGCATTTGTCCTTTACCACTGGAATATCAGACGCCATGGATGTGATAAAACTGCCTGGCTGAGATCACTGGATGTCCTCCAGCAGGTTCTGACCAACCCAGGACAAGAGATGGATGGGTGATTGAGCCATGTCGCAGACTTGATGGGAGTGCCTCCAGAGTGGGTTCTGGATTGTTTCTGGGATTCACTCAGTTGATTGTTTCTTTAGGTTACAGTATCTTGGCCTTTTTTTTTTTTTTTTTTTTTTTTAAATAAACTTTATCCTCGTCACCAGTCCCTTAGACCTCTCCCCACTGAGGCATCCGGACTGAACTCCCCCCCAATTCAGCCTGAAATCCTCCTGACCGGCTCTCCACTCGAGGACTTTTCCCTAAGCTTTGACTGACCCCTGGTTCTGAGCCCTCTGGGGTGGGACCAGTGGTGGAGCCAGGTTTGGGAGCATTTGGGAGCCAGGGGTGGCCATTCAATCACAGGCTCCACAATGGGCACTAAACAGTGAATAAAGATAGTGGTAGGGCACCACTGCTCACACTGGGGCAGCCAGGAGGGGTGACAGCCCCCCCAGTCCCCCCATAGCTCCACCACTGGGTGGGAACACCTTTCATCTCCTCCAGTGCTCTATCTAGAAAGGCTGTCAGGGAGTGGAGGAGAGTGGGACTAGTCAGGTCAGACCAGTCACAGGGTGTCGTCAGCCACTGACCGACTTCACCTGTCCGGGTGCTAGAATTTTTCCTCTGGTTCTGGTTCCCAGGGACACAGATGTGCACGGACATTCAGTGTGTGATGGGCATGCTCCCGTACCCATGAGCAGGACATCCGCTGACACCCCCTTCCCTTCTTAAGTGCTGCCACTAGTTGTGATACTCAGTCTCCACCTGGAGTCGCTATAGCTGCGGTGCACCCCACCCACGAGAAAACAGCCATCCTCCGGATGCTGGATCCTGCTCCTCTCCTGCTGCCCCCCTTCCTCAAATCCATTCCTGAACCCAGGTCGCTGGCATGGCACGAGGCGTGGCGTCCAGCACCTCAACCCTTAACACCACTAGGCCAGCTCTTGGTGTGGTCCTTGATAAATTAACACCTGAAGCTCAGGTGTCATCTGTTGTCAAAAGTGGTTTCTACCACTGAGGAATATCACAAGGATAGAGCCCCTAGTTCTGTCCCAAGACCTGAAGTCACCGGTGCATGCCTTTGTGACATCAAGGTTCTACTACTGTAATATTAAATAGTTTGGGGTAAATGGAGGGACCCTTCACTGGCGCAGCTGGTACAGAACGCAGCAGCTTGGTCGCAGACAGGCCTGGTTCGGTCCAGTCATGTAATCCCAGTCCTACGGGCTCTACAATGGCTGCCTGTCAGGTGGAGATCTTCAAGGTGGGCTTACTCACCTATAAGGCCCTATAGGGAGTGTAGCCTGGCTATCTGGCAGATCTCTACACCTGCCTCCAGTCATCTCCCTCCATTCCTTGGCTAGGGGCCTCGAAACCGTTCCTAGCATTAGACTGAAATCGGGCGACCATGCCTTTAGTATCACTGGGCCTACCCTATGGAACACCTTTCAGCTGCAGTTAGGAAGGCCCCATCTGTCAAGTCTTTCTAGGCGGGTCTGAAGGCTCAACTCTTTGGTCTGACTTTCCCCAACAGAGGTGAATAACCAGTCTTGCTGAATCTGCATTTTAAAATTATTCTGAAGATTTATAGTTTTATATATTGATGTACAAAGTATTTACTTAGCTTCACTGTGCTGTATTGTCAACCTTATCCATTGAATGTGAAGCCCAGAGCCACAGGGACTGGGTACCGCAGAAATAAAACTGTCTTGCCACAAATGAATTTTAACACTTCCTTCTGATGAGCACTTATTCCTCTGTCTTTCTCAGGGTCCTATGCCTGCCCTCACCCCCCACCCCCCAATATCTCATGCAGCAGACTCCCAATATATAAAATAAGTATAATAAAGAAAATACCTCCCCAGCCATTGTGGCACTCAGCTCTGGCCACACTTTTACCAGCAGCTGTCATCCCCTCCCCAGACCACCCTGCCTAGCCATGGTCCCTGTACCTCTCAACTTAGTAAAAATTAATGAGACACTAACATTCCACACGTGGAAAAAAATGTGAGTGCTATATTCAGACAGAAATACAAGCTTTTAACACTACGGAAACTTGCGCCTTGTGCAGTTAAATGTTGCTTTAATATCATACCATATATTTTAACCCTGTGCTTAGTAAATTCACTGTAAGCACTTATTCTCATATTTTTGTATATGATCTCGCGTAGTTTTAGTTTTACATCTGTTTGTCCTATGAATATCCATGCTGTATAGGTTTCTGATTCATGTCTTGCCTGTTAAAACAAATGACCAATGTATGTTGTGGGACTGTACTCCTCTGTACCCACCCACCCCACCCCCCACCCCACCCGATGCTCGATGACACTAGCAACTAATCGTTCAGTGGGCTTTTCCTGGTGATACTTTCAAGAAATAAAATAAAAACCATCCAAGCTGACCTCCCTCCCCCAAGGTGAGCACCATCCTTCACCAAGCTGAGCACTGGGCACTGGACCACTATTAAAGGAGTAATCAGTTCATCTAGGTGGAAACAGGGACAAAGCAATAAATGAATTGTGTGGTTTAGAGTCTTTAGTTCACAGCACCTTCTGTGCTGGTAGTCTCTTACCTTTCCTCACACACAGATGGAACATCTGACCCCAGCTGACTCCTTTCCTGGAACCATTTGCAGTTGGCGAGAAGGCTGGGGTACAATGAAGGGCATCCCTTTTATCAAAACAGTTGGTGTATGGGACCAGCTCCCCACCCTTGCAGCAAGACTCCCATCCTGCAGCTCATTCAACCCCCCACAGCTCAGCACCCTCACTAGCGGTCTAATTAATGCTCCAGGCTCATTCTGAAGTTAGGAAGAGGACCGTCTGGGGACTGAAACAGATGCGGATTGTAACCATGCTAAGCCAATGATGCGGTACTGTAAGTGCTCTCGGATCTCGATTGGTCCTGGAGAGAAGGAATATGATCTGCATGTAGTTTGTTTTAGGGCAAGACCGCTATAAGCACAGCTGTAAATATTGCATGCAGCCCAGTAGCAACCCCTTGCAGCAGCATGTTTTTGCCATCCAAAAGATGGAGTTCCGCATCATGTGCTTCTGAAGGGGCACTGCCACCACAGAACTTGACTGGCATGGCAATGCCCCTTCGCAGTGCCCAGCACAAGTACACTGAGTGGAAGGCATAAGATGCCATGAGTGCTGCGCTCAATACTATGACGCCTATGCTCTGCAAGTAGTTAGCGATAAATAAAATGATAGTTTTATTGTAAAAAAATGCATTACTGTGGATTACTGATGCAAGCAAAACTTGGCAACAGAGTGGACACCCTGCGGGACGGGGTGGAAGCAATGAAGGATCTAAATCTACTGGTAGAGTGGCAGAAACATGCCAGCTAAAGTTCAATGCCAAGAAATGCACAGTGATGCACTTGGAGGAGAACTCTAAATACTTCATACACATGGGGGAGGACAGGTAATGGCTGCAACCAGGCAGGAGAAGGAGCAAGGAGATATCACAGATTACCTTATGATGGGGGTCCAGCGCAGAAAGGCAGTGAGTAAAGCAAACAAGATGCTGGCATGCATAGGGAGGGGGATAACTAGCAGAAAGTGGTGCTGATGTCACTCTACAGCTCCATGGTTAGGCCACGCCTTGACTACGAGGTACAGTTCTGGAGGCCCCATCTACGAAAACACAGATGCATGGAAAGGGTACAGAGAAGGGCCACTAAAATGGTGCATGGGCTAAGGGGGAAGACATGAGGAGAGGAAGGAGATCGATGTGTATCCTCTGGAGACAAAAAGGAACATGATCGAAACTTTAAAGTATGTGAAGGGATTAATAAAGCAGGGGAGAACTTATTTGCAGGGAAGGTAAAGAACTAGGGGACACTGAGATTGGAGGTGGGAAGGTTTAGGGGAAATGTTAGGGAAGTATTACTTCATGGAGAGAGTCACTGAACCCTGGAATGGTCTGCTCCGGCAGTGCAGGCCAAACAGTGGAGGGCTTCAAGAAGGCCTGGGACAAACAAGGGAGTATCCAGGGGGTTGGGGGGGATGGGTAGACTAAGGGCCAGGCGGGTCCTTTTCTCAGGGGTTGAAATTGGCACCAGTCCAATTACCAAATGATGGTAGACTTTCTATCAGGCTACTAAAAAAGTTTCCTTCAACTAGCCCTGTGGGCTTGTACTGCAGAAGGCAACATTTCAATAAGTACACCAGCTGGGCCAGTGGAAAGGTTTGTGGGGCTAGTGGATTTTCCCAGTCACTAGCCCCGCTGGCTGGTGGCTGCAAAACTTAATTTTGACCCCTGTTTTCTGCCAATACAGGTTTACGAATCTGTGAATAAGCGATTGTAACGACCATTGCTAGGACAAGTTTGCACTTCATTATTAAAGATTTAGCAAACAATACAAACATTTATAGTTTATGCTATGATTAAAGCACGTGAGCTGCTGCCACTGTGAGTTAGCAGCTATCAAGGCCAAGTGGGATGAGAGATGAATGATAAATCCTTTACTGATATTTTAGTACAAGTCTACTCCAAATCATTGAGATTGGGCCAAATAATGGGGGTGGCTATCCCTCACTGCCTCCCATTTCTTTGGAGGATGCATGGTAGCCGGTGGCTATGACAGGGGGAGGGTGCATCACAAATCTGCAGGTGGGGGAAACAGGATGCCTGAATGCCATGTCTAATGTGGATCAGTATCCTGCTTGTGGGTGTTTTGTTGACCGACTGACCTCATAACAAGTACTGCACACAGACACCCAGCACCAACCTACACATTCACTCTGTCACACCCACTGACACCATAGCCCTGTGCACTCTAACACCCACTGAGCTTTCCTGTACACCCCCCCGAAGACAGCCCCTTTCCTGCGCAACAGGGGCACAGTCAACAGTCATATGCAAGGAGGCATTGGGATAGGCAGTGCAAAGGGTGCAAGGACAGGCAAGGCACAGATATGACTGCACCATTAAGGCTTCGATCTCTTACCTGGGTAACTGGGGAGCCTGGGAATAGGATATCGAGATGTCTAGTAATAATGTACCTGTAAAAGGAAATTAACCATGGGGTCACAAAGGATCTCGAGTTCTAGGAACAAGACTAGACCGACCGGGAAGGTTAAACATGCAATACTTATCTAATATGCAGGGGGTCTGCGTCCAGTCAGACTGCGGTCAGCTTCCTGTCAAGACCTGCAGAAATAAATGAAAAACTGAAAGAATAGAGACCTAGTTCTAGAGCAGTATAGATAGGTACAGAACAAGCAGACAGTATGTTCAGTAACCTGGTGATCCCAGGTTCAAATCCCACCAGTTCTTCACTTGGGAAGAAACCTTGGGACCACAACTTGACCATCCAACTCTAAAACTGGGAGGATGGTTGCAACAGTGATCAGCACCGGGAAAAGCCCTCAAGGCACTCTTCCCACCCCTAAGCTCCTAATGAGGATTGTCATCTCCCTACCAGACATAGAACTGCAAGCTTAGCCAAGCTGTGCAAAAAAAAAAAAAAAAAAAACCTGTGGCAGATCCTGAAAACTGCTACAATAAGGAATAAACTGTATATATTTCGGTAAGATGGAACAGTGCACGGCTCATCCTGGAGAATGCAGTGTGTCAGCACTTTTAAATTAAAAGTATGCAGTGTGGTGCTTGCAAAAAAACAGCACCACAATGGTGGAAGAATATCACAAAACAAACTGCAGAGGACAACTGTAATGTTGATAAAAAGGAGAACTGGCAGCTCTGAGAAATTGCGTAGTGACAGCAATACAGAGGGCACAGTGCATGGACAATAGTATTCAGGACACAATGCTGTAAGAGCTGCCGAACGTACTTGCCAGTGTGGCTCAGTTGACAGCACATCTGTCTCATAAGTCAGAAGGGAATGGGCTGGCTATCAATGTACTGTGTGTCTGGGGTCATTCATTTCACTTTTCAGTGGCAGTGTGTATGGCACAGAGATAGCCAGAGTGCACACGGCACTGTGTAGTGTTAACTGCACAGTGTCGGCAATGCAAGAGGCACAGCACAGAGCCAGCTGTGCACTGTGAACCACATATGGCAGCACATGTAGCACTGTTGGCAGGGCATGTGGTATAGGGAAGAGTTGGCAGTACACACAGCACCATAATGTGACAGGGAGCTCCTGCCACTCTTGAGGACCAACCTGTTCTTAAATCTGTTGCAGCAGTTGGCGTTTCCTAGCCTAATCTATCCTTTACAATTCCTAGTCCATAAGGTCAGCCACCTATGGGCATCCCCTTCCCTTTCTTGACTATGCTATAGTGTCCTCCAATTTCGGGTTTCCCTCTCAGGTCCTTGCACAGGGAAGTTATTGTGTAACCTCCAAATGCAAGTAAAAACAGGTTGTGTATTGCGGTTGCAGTTAGTATGTAACAGCACTATGTCATGATATACCTTATGTTTATGAAAACTGTAAATGCTAAATACTATGGCACCAGGGGTTTTTGATATTTGTAAAAAAAGTACTAGGCGATCATAGAAATTAAGTTAATTGTGCTATTTAAAATGTAAATTGCTGTCAACTGAACAAGTCTGAAAGATCATGGTGATTTTCATATACAGTATTCCATGATGCGCTGTATTATGGAAGTATGTATGATTTGTTGCTAATGCTCTCTGGGGTAATCCTTCCAGTGATTCTGCATTGAGGTAGTCTATAGCTCATTGTTTTGTTTTGGATCCCCTCTACCCAAGCAAATGGGGGGCTGCATAGGGGTGGAGGCTGCATCTCAACTGGTAAGTTAGATCAGAGATCAGTGTCAGTAAATGCTGGCTAAATGCAGAGCAAGGACACTGTTGCTGCAACCTGATGTACTAAAAGAGCTTATTTCCTGTATTTTGAATAAACAAACAGATTGTGTGTTGAACCTGAAGTTCGGTGTCTAGTCCATCTGTTATCCCACAACCCCTCCACACACAGTAACAGTAGTTAGACATAACGCAGTGGTAGCAGTGCATGTGGCATAGTTTAGAGTCTGGTGGGGTTGGCAGTGTAATTGTCAAGGTGTGTTTAGTCCAAAGGCATTTGACAACATTGGGGCAGCAGTACAGGTAACAATTAGTCTCCACTCAACTCTGCAGCTGGCCAACATCCCACACAAGTACTGTCACTTGTGTTTTAAATGAGTTAACACTTTAAACATATACATTTGCTGATACTGTAAGTGCTTACTTGCCCGAGACAGACTGCAGCAGAGGGCAAGTGCTTGCTGATGTCTGGTGAAGGGGAGGGGCTGCATTTGTCGATCATAGTCGTGTTTTGAGCTTTGCCAAGTTATGCCCCATGGGTCGTCTACTGATGAGACTTGGTCTGTAGTCAATTACTAAACACCTGCATGAGGAAGTTTAAATTTAGTAAACGTTAGACTTCAGCTTCCAGACCTAGTTCAACAATAAAAATAAAATGTACTGGTAGTGTCTCCTTTCTGGTAATAGTATCCTGAAGATCCACCCTTCCCTGCAGCTAGACTCCCCACCAGTGTACCAGCATCTGCCCTCCCTACTTCTGGACAACCCCCAACAACCTCCCAGCCAACCTGCATCTGGGCTACTAACCAGGACCAGCCTATCTATCCAGTCAACCACTCTTCCCCTGGACCACTGCTCAAGAGCCTATGGTCTCTGGCTGGGGGTGGGGCTCAGAAGCCTGCCACCAGAATATGGAATGCTCACGTGTGCGGGATGCTGCTTTCAGTACTGCTTGGTGCAGCACAAATGCCACCCCTCAGGAAGCCGGAACCCCTCCCTCCTCCTCCTCCCCCCAAATTTGCAGTTACGGATATGGCAGAGGTAAAAACAAGAACATCCAATGTACAGAGATATTGGATATGTGGGACCAGACCCCATCCTTGCTTGCAACCAGACCCCTCATGCACCTGAGCCCACTACCACCCCCATTCTTGCAAGTCCCTCACCCTGCTTTCAACTCAGCAGCTAGACACCTTTCAACAGCCAGATACTGTTAATTTGTGCCCCAGTCCGTGCTGCAGCTAGGAAGGAGGGCCTAGAGTGGAAAATACCTATGGGCTTCAATGGGCCAAAGCAATCCTGCTGTGCTAGGAATGCTCTTTGGTCACAATGGGGCCAGTCGAACAGCAACAAACTGCATGACATTTGTGGGCAAGACAACTGCAGGCAATGCTGGATTACAGGTGGAACTGCCACAGGTTGGTCCCCCAGCTCTGATGAGAGCCCGCACACTGCCACCGATTTACACTGGGGAGGGGAGCCCTTATGTCCCATTACGCTCATCTCCCCCCCACCCCCCGACAAGTGCAATTCCAACACTACAAGGTAAACTAGCCAAACCGTATGCCGCATGTCAGCCCCCCGGAGGCGGTGTATTTTTGCAATCCAAAAGATGAGGGCCCGCTTTACATGCCTCAGGAGGGGCTGTTGCCAGCCTCATTTGAGGTGTGGCTTCGCTGTGGTGACCGCATTAGCACTTGAAATTGGAGCTCACTTGTGCAGCTCCAATTCTGGCTGTACACCCTGGAGAAGAGGGACATGAAAGAGGTCTTTAAGTACAGGAAGAGGATCAATAAAAGAGGCCCAGTGAGGGTGCGCCAAAAGGAAGGAGGGTGGGGCAACGAGAGGTCATGGGTGTAAGCTGGAAGGGGCATGGTCAGAGGGAAGGAGATGTTATTTCACTGAAAAGGTGGTGGAGCTATGGAATGCACTGCCCAGGGAGCTGGTAGAGGTGGAGACTGGACGGGTTTAAATGGGGATGGGACAGGTACAGGGGGAGAGCAAGTCTGAAGAGGCCCAGTACAGGTGGAACTTCTGGGACTGGGGACAGTATAACCTAATGGGAGACATCATAATCGAGCAGACTAGAGGGACCATAAAGCCTATTCTGCTGACATTTTAATATGTTAGTAATTTTTTCACGAAATTTGCAACATAGCCTTTCTAGGAGCCTACCTCGTGAAGACTGTCATTTCGTGAATCTGTCACAAAATGTGATTCCGCGCAGTGACCACAAAATCACTTTTCAGGACAGATTAAATGAAATGACAGTGATAGTTCATGAAGTGAGGTCCCAAAAACCTCATTTGGAAATCTGGTGCCAAAATTTGCAAAAATGGCAGAGATATCCATATAAGTTAGGGGAAAAAAAAAACAAAAAAACATTCATGCCATTATACAGCTTACCGGCATTTCTTCAGTTCAAGGTTGGCTTTGCAAAGTGCAGACATGTTCCTCGTCCACCAAAGATAGCTGTGCCAGGCTCCAGAGGCAAGCATGGGGTGAGGGGGTGCGGGGAAGTGGGGTACACAGAGGGTGGGCATGGGCACTGGAGACATCGAGGAACAGTTTCCAGTTTTACAGGTTTAAAAAAAACAAACAAACAAAAAAAAAAACACTGAGGGAAGGCCACCCACCCCAACAGGTGTATTTGCATACTGGGGTGGGCCCCCAGTGTGCCACCTGCATTTCTTTGCAAGAGGGACTGAAGCAGACGAGATAGAGTCCCCCATTGGGACACAAAATGTGTCCGTGTTTTGGAGCACATAATGCTGAGGGGGACTGGGCACTCCCATGGCAGTCAAATTCAAAGAGGGACACATTATGCCAAAGGGGATTGAGCTCCGCATCAGCAAATCGGGGAGGGCACACCACCCCAATGTCTGCTTTCAGGCAGCAATGTAACACCACTATTGTTATTGAAAGGTTACACCATGCAAGGTACGCTCTGCAGTGACTGGTTGCTCCCTCATTGCAGTGGCAGAATTGTTTTAAGTTGGTGGCACGCTTTTCAACTGCTGTCAGACAGCAAGGCATTTAATTTGTGCCACAGAGCCCAGCCCAAAAAAGAAAAATGCAGTGGCGCTGCTGGCCACAACACGACCGCACCTCCAAAACCTGCTATTCCAAGTAACCCCAATATGTTGCTTGCGTGTGCACAAAACAGAAAAATGATATACTGTTAGAATGGCAACTGAATTTCATTGCTGCAATTAGGATGCCGTAACAAGGGTGGTGACAGGGTGACCCCGATTTATACATTGCCCCTCAGTTATGCAACCCTTTGTTTCCACACAATTTCTGCCTCCTCCATGGCATGACCACCCTGGAGGAGATTATATTTAGTTGTGTGGGGTACTGGGGGGGGGGAAGACAAAGCAACCCTCAAAAGCTGACCGCTTCCTGGGAGGGTGCTTTGGCATTGCATCTCCTGGCAGACAATGCCTGGTGCTATCTTGGGTGGCAGCTTTCCTGTGCTGCAATCAGCATTAGCAACATGTTTTTCACAGACATGGAAGAACTGAAAAATGACTTGTAACTTAAGCAGTTCTCCTTTAAAAAAAGATTGTTATGGTATCCGATTGGGTTTTCAAGGAAAGCTGTCCTGAATGTGCCCTCACGGCCTAGTCAAGCTTACCCTTCAGTTAATCTTTTAATGTATGTTGTGGAGTTTCTCGCACCGCAACATACACAATTTTAACTCAAATAATCAGAACCCTGAAGTATAGCACGCGTAGGAGAGAGGCTCCATTATCTGTAAAGATGCGGCAAAAGCACACACACACACACACACACACACACACACACACACACACACACACACAGTATTTAAGCGAGCAGTGCGTCGACACACCTTTACAGATAATGGAGCCTCTCCCCTACACACACTGACCTGTGTAGTTGGGTGGAATTTCAAATGATTACGAGCCAGTATTCTTGCTCCATATGCATGAAAGCCATTTTGTCAGGAGTGCATCATTAGTAACATTTGTTTGAACTGAGGTCCTGCCGAGACTGAGTGAGGGGCGGGCATTACCTGACAGTTCCACTTTTACTTTTCAGTCCGATTAGTTTCCAAGCTTTATATTGCTCAGGCACAGTACAGCACTCCCAAGAGTACAGAGCCAGGAAACAGTACAACTGAGAAGTGGGACAAATTATCACTCTACGAGAAAATACATAGACAAAGCTTAAAACTTTCCACACAAAACTAGTCAAGTCCCCACCCTCCACGAACACAGAATACAGCACACTTAAAAATCAGTTCCATCAGGTTTCAAGATGGAATTTTGGTTTACTCATTTCAGTAAATTATCTGGTCATGAAATGTGTTACATCACTTCATAATTCAGTGATTTGACTTCTTGGCAAGAAAAACAAGGCCTTGAAATTCATAATCTTCATCTATGAACAATCATGTGGGAAAAGATCTTTACAAATGAAAAGGCATTTCAAAAGAAATAATGCTCTTTGTTTAAATAGCATCAGAATTTAACTTACTAAAGTCTCACATATTCTAATGATAACTGTCAAAGTAGCACTTTTACTTGAGATTGGATCTTGACAGCTCTCTGCAACTTTCAGATGCCGTCCACATCGCACTGCGATGCCCACAACTGCAGCGGTCGGCAGTACACACCCACCTTGAGCGAGATAACGGAACTACAAAACTAAAAATATTGCAGCCCAACATAAAAAACAGAATAACGAGGGTGAGGAAAAGCCCCCAAAAACATAAATATCACAAATATATAAATACAAAAACCCATTATAATAATGTTTAAGGACACAAATACTTCAGTGCAATTTAAAGCTTCATCATTGCACCTGGGGCATAGCATCATCCCCACATAAAGTGCTATGTCATCCTTCTGACAACTTAGCAAACCTAAGCACTGTTATTGCTGGCCAGCAATTGTTTGCAGTAAGATGTTTTGACGTCTATCAGACCATGGAAACAAGAAAAGTTTAGGGACTTAATTTATTACCGGCTGCAGCTTCTGCCCGTACTGTGGGATAAACATTTTACAAAAGACTACTACAATGCTAAATGTCTTTTAGACTTTGCTGAGTTTGTGCAATCGAGCTGTGTGCAATTATGATTTTCATAAGTTGTGTGACTTGACCATATGCAATAAATAGCCTGTCATTATTGGGTGTCTCTTTACATGCCATTTAAGTGCGTGGAGGCATGTGCATTATGTGGCTAGCCCTGTAAGTACCACATAGTATAATTTTGTTATACTTAAGTGGGATCCTTAATCATCTGCCATCGCCTTACATGAGCCCTTATCCATTCTTCTGGGACCTCTCCTGTGCTCAGACTCACTAAGCAGTTCTGCTAGTGGCTCTGCTAGTTCTACCCTTAGCACCCCAGTGATGTATGCCATCTGGTCCCATTGTCTTGTCCACCCTGAGCCTAGCAAGCTCCTGTAGGGCCCTTTTTTGTGTAGGACTTAGGCGCACCCCAACATGACCATGCTGCTGAGCGGGCCCTGACCTACCTTCTCAAGTTATGTACGATTGATATGCTGGTTAAGTGTGTGTGGTGGTGGTGGGGGGGGGTCATTCACGATCAGTATAGCAAACTGGCATGTTTTAATGAAAGTTAAGGGCATGCCGTTTACATTTTCATATTGCAGAACACGTTTGGAGTTCCTTATGGATAATGATCAAGGCCACTGGTTTTTGCTTTTAACCCAAACTGCAAAATTACTGAATTTGGACTGCCTGCACACCAGTAGTATATTTCATTGTATTTAGCATCTTATACCAGGTAAGTAAATCTGGTGAATTTGCATTATCCTGTATTTGTGTTATATACCATTTTCAATTCGCTTAATTTAACGTTCCCTATATTAAATAAACCTTTGATTCCGATTACTTATACCCGACACTAAAAAAATGTTAGTAAAACCCTGGCAAAATCCAGCCAGACACTGATGCAGTTCCCAGAATTCGTCTAGAAAGTGGAATTTCATTATTTTAATGGCGTAAATTGGCAGAATTAGAACCCACACCCTATCAATACTGCAAATGCACAAGTCTAGATGTTTGGTTTACTCTAGTTATTCACAGAAAGCTCCGTGATACTATAAAAAATTGCTCCTGTGTTGCAGAATGCAGGTAGCTTACCCCGAATCATATTCTGCATTCCACAGAGTGGAGTCCCTCATGCTGGGGGGGGGGGGAAGAAAAAATTACTCACCTTAGTAATTGCTTTTCTTCTCATGGAGTCTTGCTATATTAGGACCTTTGCAGTATGCCCCTGGCTTTTGACTGCCCCGGAGATGAAATAGTTAACTCCAGAGAAATCTGGAGTTCCACAGCGCGAGGGCGCTTATTGAAAGCTCTATCTGGGTTGTTTGAACCCAAACTGTCAGGTTCTTTACGTAGGCTAAACTAACATAGCAAGTCTGTGTGGAAAAGCCTACACTAGCCATTGGCTACCTACTAACAGTAGAACCACAAAACACAACACCAATAAAGAAAAACAGTATCACGATTATTGTTAGGATAACCCTGGCAATCACTACTAAGGCCCCTCTGCCCAAAGACTCAAGTCCAGAGGGGCCCAGCCACCAATTAACAAAAAACAGAAACTATCTAGTTCCTAACCCAAGAAAGAAAAGAAGGGGACTAGAAGCTAAACAGGCATGACACAGTGATTGCACCAATTTGCCAACCCCATACCCAAGTAGGGATTCTGAGAGGGGTAGGAGGGAGGTTGTCTAATATAGCAAGACTCCATGAGAAGAAAAGCAATTACTAAGGTGAGTAATTTTTCTTCAAACACCATGAAGTCTTGCTTATATTAGACCTTTGCAAGTACACAGCAGTACCCCATGGAGGAGGGTCAGAACCTACTTAGGAACTAGGCTCTGCAGGACAGCTGTGCCAAAGCGAGCATCTCTCCTGGACTGGACGTCCAGGGAATAATGCTTAGTGAAAGTGTGGACTGTCTTCCAGGTAGCAGCTTGACAGATTTCCAAAATGGGAATATCTCTAGCAGCCGCTAGAGATGCAGCTGTACCCTGAGGAATGAGCCTCAGGCCTGAGGGCTGCTCCTGCCCAGTTTTGATAACAGAACTGGATACAAGAGACAATCCACCTAGCAATCGACCTCCTAGTAGCAGGCCTCCCTTACCCACATCTCCATAGGTAAGGAAGAGCTGGAGGATTCGAACCTGTGACCCTTGGTACGATCCAAATAATAGCTAAGGGCTCTTTTACGTCCAAACTGTGCAAGCTTCTCTCACCACAGAAGAGGAGTGCTCAGTAAAAATACTGAAGAGAGATGGATTGGTTAAGATGAAAATCTGAAACCACCTTAGGTAAAAACTTTCTGTTAGTCCTGAGGATCACTTTATCTCTGTGGAAAGAAATGAAATCTCTTCCACTGACAAGACTTGCAATTCACTTATACGCCTAGCAGAAGTGATAGCCACTAGAAAACAGTTTTCAAGTTAAGAACTTGAGATCTGCCGAATCCAGAGGCTCAAAGGGAGGTTGCATTAGCTGGGCAATGCAAATATTCAAGTCCCATGCAGGGGTTGGTTCCCGAAAGGGAGGATTAGTATGAAGTAACCCTTGAAAAATTTGGCAAACACAGGGTGAGAAGAAAGAGAAACTGGTTTTCCTGCAGAAATAAAACTCGAAACAGCTGCCAAATGAACCTTTAAGGTAGCTGGTTTGAGGCCTAAGGAATTTAAATGGACCAGGTAGTCCAACAAAAAGGCAGGTCAGCTGATTCTGGGGTGATTTGCCTCTCAGAACACCAAATGAGAATCTCTTCCATTTAGAATTATAAGTGGCTCTAGTGGAAGGCTTTCTGGAGGCCTTCAAAATATCCAAGACACCTTGAGAAAGGTGTAAATGAGCAACTCTAACTCCTCAAGAACCAAGCCTTGAGGTGGAGGGAGTTGAGATCCGGATACACACTCTCCCCTGTGCACAGGTCAGCAGGTCGTGAGCCCTGGGCAAGGTCAGGGAGGTGGAATGATAGGGACAGAAGAAGAGGGTACCAAGGCTGCCTGGCCCAGTCTGGAGAAATCAGAATCACCCTGCAAGGCTGAGTTCTGATTTTTACTAAAACCCTGAAGAGTAGAGAAACGGAGGAAAGCATAGAAGAACTTTCCTCCCAATCCAGCTGAAAGGCATCCAGGGGACTGACCCCAGAACTGGGGGCCTGCAGCAAAACAGGGAAGTTTGTGGTTGTCTGGGGCTGCTAAAAGATCTATCTGAGGAGTGCCCCAGCTGGCAAAGATTGACCCCAGCACTTGAGGGTTCAGAGCCCATTCGTGATGGCCCTGAGAAATCCCTGAGGGCATCCGCTGGGGACGCTGTCCTTCCCTGGGAGGGAACCGCTATCAGAGAGGTGTTCAGGGAATAGGCCAGAGACCACAACTTCATTGCTTCGTGCATAGGGCTGAAGAGCGAGTGCCCTTGCTTGTTGATGTACCACATTGTTGTGGTATTGTCTGTCCTGACTTGAGCAACTTGTTCTGGACAGTTTCTGAAAAACCTGGAGAGCTAGGAAGACAGCTCTGAGCTCCAGCAGATTGATGTGAAGCAGAGATTCCTGAGGGGACCAAACTCCTGAGTTGAAAGGTCGCCCAGGTGAGCCCCCAACCCAACAGGGACGCATCCGTGGTGAGGATGAGGGAGTGAGGACAGGAAGGAATGGGACCCCTGAGGACAGGTTGCTCCGATCCAGCCACCACTGGAGAGCTAGGATCAGAGTCTTGGTCACTGGGACCAATTTGGTAAGGGGTCCCTCCTTTGAGACCAATAGGACCCTCAAGTGGAACTGAATGTCCCTCATCTGAAATCTTGCCCTGGCACAACAGCTGTAGAGGCAGCCATGTGCCCCAGGAGTTGCAGAAAGTGCCTTGCTGGTCGAGAGACCTGCATGGAGAAAGAAGATGCCAGGGCAATGAGTTTGTCCACTCTTTCGAGGGAGGAATGCCCTGGCTAACTTTGTGTTCAGCTCTGCACCTATAAAAGTTAGTACCTGAACTGGTTCGAGAACTGACTTTGGAACATTCAGCAGGAACCCCAGAAAGATGAGGAGTTCCTGGGTGATTTGCAAGTGGGATTTTACCTGCTCTGATGACTGACCCACAATAAGCCAGTCGTCCAAGTAGGGAAACACAGCTATCCCTTGTCTTCTTAAGTGGGCCACTACTACAGCTAGACATTTTGTGAAAACTCTTGGAGCAGAAGTGAGTCCAAGGGCATTGCCCTGAACTGGTAGTGGCCCGGGGGCAGTTCAACCTGAGGTACTTTCGGTGAGAGGCCCTGATTAGAATATGGAAGAAGGCCCTTGAGGTCCAGGAAGCTAGCCAGTCCCTGGCCTCAAGGATGGCAAAATCATTGCTAAAGTCAGCATTTTGAACTTTGGTTTTGCAAGATGCTTGTTCAGAAATCTTAAATCCAAGATGGGCCGCCAGTCTCCTGTCTTTTTTGGGGTCAGGAGGTACCTTGAGTAAAGACCGTTGCTCTGGTGGCAAGGGGGGACCCTTTCCACTGCTTTGCAGTCCAAAAGAGAGGAAACCTCCGCTTCTAGTGTGAGGGTTTCTAAAAGACTTGAGGGGGGAAGTGCCTGGCTCTCATCTTGGGAAACTGTTTGAAACTGAGAACCAAGCCTTGGCTTACCACCTCCAGAACCCATTTGTCCGAGGTTAGGGACAACCAGTTCTGGCAGAAATAAGCCAGTCTGCCCCCACCGTACAGGAAAGTCGGCCCCAGACACCCCTGTCCAGGGTGCCTGCTTGGCAGGAGCAGCTTTAGGTTGGGGAGAGGCCTGCCTGTGCCCGTCTGCTTCTGAAAATCTCTCTGTGCAAAAAGCAGAAGAAGCCTGGAATTGGTAAAAGGCCTATTGTAAGGCCTGCCCCTACCCCTGGGGGCATGCCTATGTTGAGTGGCATGCCTTTCCTTAGCTTGGGCACTTTTGTAAGTAGTTCTGTATTCATCCATCTTTTCATGTAATTTTCTGTTTGTTCTCCAAACAGAGAATTTCTATAACAGGAAAATCTATAGCCTTTGACTGGGTATCTTGGGACAGATTAGTGCATCTGAGCCATGCCAACCTACTAAGAGCTACAGAAGTGGCCATGACCCTAGAGGAAACATCATTAACATCAACAGCAGCATAAAATTGAACTTTAGAGGCTTCAATGCCATCAGCAGCCACTTGTTCCAACTCACTAGCCAGCTGGGCCATGGGCCTGCTTGGCCAACTGCAATATAGTGTCCCATCTAGATTTCTGATATCTAGCCACATAATATAATTAACCTGTCTGAGTCCCAAAGAAGCTGCCACATACTGTTTTTCGCCATGGCATCAATCTTCCTGGAATCCTTATCAGGAGGATGTGAAGCCAGGGAATATTAGCTTGTCACAGGCTGCAGCTTGCACCACACCTACATAACTACACTGTTCAGTAAGGAAGTCTGTATTAGGGCCTGACAACGATACCTTCTGTCCATTTTTTATCTACAGGAGGGACAGAAAAGGATTTTTAAAATCTTAGTGGTTTGTCTCCTAAATGACTTATGTAAAGGAATAGACAACCTTCTAGCCTCTGGAATATCCATCATTTCCACATAGTCAGGCTCCTCTTGCTCATCCACAGCCCTTCTAAGGGAGCTGGAGAGTTTCTGCTACTTTCTTATAAAATCTGAAATGAGATGGGGACTCAGACAATAAAGGGAGACTCAAAGGGTCTGTCTGGAGAAATGTCCAGTTCATTGGCACTTCCAGACCTTCCCAATCACAATTACAATCATCAAAATCTTCCTCCCCTCCTGTGGTTCATAAAATCCCCAACATCATAATCCTGAACCACTGGACCTGAACGAGACCCCCTTTTTCCAACCAGAGAGGGTTCAACAAGTCCCTGAGACAAAGACTGGACAATCTGTATGGCTTTAGCTATTTCTACAGCAGAAGGAGAGACAAAACTGGACTCCACACTAGCTGATTTCTTTGTCCTTTTTGCTTTGACTGGTTCCTCAGGACCAGCCTTTCTTTTGCCCGAGGAAGTATGGCCCTGGTCAGAGGGCACTCCCTCTGGTCCAGCCATAGCTGGGCCGGGCTGGCCATCCAGGTCAGCGGACTTTTTGGCCTCTCGTTCCCTGAACCTGCCCAATCTCTTTTCCAGGGTGGCTGCAGGGAAATTCTTACATATCTGGCAGTCTGACAGGAGGTGGTCAGCCCCGACAATAGACACATGGTGTGTGTCAGCCTGGCAAAGGCTTCCCACAGACATCACAGTGTTGAAACCCAGTGGGCCCGGTTTTTTTTGGGTTTTCAGACATAATGCTAGCCTAACCAAACTTGTCCTTTGTTTCAGGCCTCAATAGGATAAGACACCCTTATCGGTCCCTAACCGTGTCACGGTATTTGAAAAAACACTTTAATTGCAGGTTTTTTAGACCGATAAGAACCGGTACTCACTCTAAATGCAAAGAAAACAATTTTTAAAGAAACTGATCGGTTCAGAGCGAACCGATAATGAGTTTCCACACAGACTAAAATTATTTTACTTACGGTTACCAGATAGAGCTTTAAACGGAAAACCGCGGTAATTTTAAAATACTTTCGGTTAAATGAACCGATAAAAATACTTTAAACCGCAAAACGAACCGAAATGAAGGAGCTGGTCTCCGAGCGCCTGTTCAGTGAAAGCGGAGAAGAATCTGACAGTTTGGGTTCAAACAACCCAGATAGAGCTTTCAATAAGCGCCCTCGCGCTGTGGAACTCCAGATTTCTCTGGAGTTAACTATTTCATCTCCGGGGCAGTCAAAAGCCAGGGGCATACTGCAAAGGTCCTAATATAAGCAAGACTTCATGGTGTTTGAAGAGAGAGACACAGAACATTATCTAAAATGGTACAACCGTAAGTTTAATAAGTTTTCTTTCAATCGGTCTTTCTAGGTGTTGAGAAAACAAGACCTGTAGTTAAAAATAATTACAATCTATTTGGCTGTAACCAAATATTACATTTTAACACGAGAGGGGACACTACCAGAAGTCAGTAAACCCAACTTGTGTAAATGGACAGCCTGTTTGGTCCTACATCCCGGCAGTGGAAAGCTGAAAGACCGAAAAACTTGACACTCACGCCACAGAGGAAAGAAGCGCCCAGTGCAATATCGGTGCAGCCCGAAACCGACTGAGACAGGGCTATGTCCTGCTCCGCGTTCCTCCCGATATAATCAGTAACGTCCAAAATCGGAGCCAGGCCGGGACCAGCTGACTGGACTGCGCCCACCCGGTACTCACTACCTGAAGTCGGACCGATCCCATTGTTCCCTTCCGAGCCCCTGCAGCGGAGTCTAGTCCCTGAAGTCGGGCTGCGGGCCAGCGGCCATACTGTACTTCCCATCCCGAGTAAGGGAAGAAATCCCTCTCTGGCTAGCTCCCGATCCCCAGAAGCCGGCTAGTACCTGAAGAGCAGCGTAATGCCTCGTTCCCCTCCATATCCCCAGCACTGTGAGGGTAACATCTGCCCAACAAACCACCGCCAAATTCCTTTAGCTTCAGATCCTCCGTAACCCAGTTGAGAAATCGGAGGGCACCGAAGGCCCTGCTCCGTGGCACTCGTTAATCCGCCTAGTCCATCCCCGGGCCGTATAGTGCCCCCCCTCCAGAAAATCAGCTCCGTAGCCCCAGATGTGATCATGCGCCCCACCCCCCGCCCCCAAAAATAAAGACAGTGTCCTAAATATTGGAAAATAGACGGTGACCAGGTCCTATCCCCACAAAACAAACCTAGAAAAAAAGTCAGGCAGGTGACTGCGACGCATCCAGTTTTGCCACAACTACCTCATAGGGTCGGCTTTGGGTTTGGGGGCCCCAGCAGAATTAGTGAAGTCATGGGGCCCTCACTTGGCCCACCTTAGCCCATGTGTTTTACAGTAGCCCATAAGTGCAAGATTTTATTTGTGGTGATACTATAGGAAGAGAAAAATGGTCAGACTAGGTGGGCCAAGCAGTAGTTATCTGCCAGCAAATTTTATAGTTCTTTGTTTCTATGTATAGCTTTAGTATAACCAGTAGTATTTTTAAAAATTTATAGGAGGACACAGCAGTGTCAGTTCTTGGGGCTGTTCTTCCCATCCCATCCACTGCTGCCTATCAACCTCCTATTGACTGGATCATAGCTTGTTGAGGTATTTCATGACAGAACCAGAAGGATCTGCACAGTCCCTTACCGATGTTTTAAAAATATATTAAGATAAAAAAATGTTTAAAAATGAATAAGGTAAACTTCTCTGGTTGGGGGCCCCCAGGAGGAGGGGCTCCCAGCAACACATAGTCGCTGGTGCCTAAAACCGGCTATGCTTTACCTCATTGATGCAGGGGGCACATAAGCGTTATTTCACGGTAAAGGTGTGACAATTTATCAAGCCAATGAACTTGTTTGCAGTAAGATGTTTACAGGACTACGCAAACAAGAAAAGTTTGCAGAGACAATTCATTAGCTGCTGCAACTTCCGCACGCACTTTGGGATAAAAGCACCAAAACAAACTGGCAAAAGAGGCTAAGCAAGCACCTACCGTGAGAAAGGTACGGCGGTTTTCCATTTTGCCGACTGCGTGTTGCTGGTGCCACCAGACCTGGGCCCCATAATATGAGGAGCCTGGCAAGTCCCGGCCAAGTTTCTTCAGAGGCCACAACACCGACTCTGGAAAGCGGCTCTGGCTAAACTGTTTGGAGTAATCGTAGTGCAGGAAAGTCGGACCCGTCAGACAGCCGCCGTCAGTCAGATATAATTTTTGCCGCCATCCACGCCACGCCATCTCTCTGAACCTGAGCTCTTAAATCATGCACCTTTCACGCCAGCGGCTGCTGCTAAACTAAAGAGTTTCAAAGAGAACGCCAAGCAGCAGCAGACAGCTTGAGAAAACCCACCAATCAGAGCCCCAGTAGTGTAATCGGGCCAATCGAAGTAGGGGAGGCAGATTAGACTTCTGATTGGTTCAGTTATGACAACCAATCATAAGTCAGTATTAACGAAACTTAGGACACAATTGGCTACTTTGCTGGAAAAATATTCTAATGGCAACGCCCCCTTCGGAGGTAGGTAAAGGCTGCCATATTGTGGATGTCAAGCCCTGAAACTGTTGATTGACATTCCACTGTTCTGGCTGCGCCATTACAACAAGTTTAACTTTAAATGCAATAAAAGAAAACATGCTTACTTTGGAATTTTTTTCTGTGGACCGCATTCCGCTTGCTTTCCAAACAACAATGATTTTACCGTATTGATGTACATGCTGGAGGTAGTAACAGCTCAAATTTGAAACCAGCCCAGGCATGGACTGTGCAGGAGAAGTGGTTGGAGAGGAGGGACTGTGTCCTGCACTATCCCTAAGTCCCTCTCGCCTGATGCGACTTGCAGTGTGGTTTCCCAGGTGTATGCATGTCCCGGGTTTCTTTTTTTTTCTTTATTTATCCTCCTGGGCCACCTCTCTGCCCCCACGGTACTTCTGGCATCCCGTCCTGGAATCCAGCCGCCGTCCGTCTCGTCTCGCTGGCACCCTGAAACGCCTGCGGCTTTCCCTCCACAACGGGGCGGCAGGGAGCCCCCTTACTCCCCACCCTCACGGATCCAGTACGGGGGTGCCAGCTCGACAAACACCGCTGGATGGCCATGAAGCCGCACAAGAGGTGCCACTTGTTTCCTGTTCCTCCACCCCTGCTGGAGCTATGGGCGTGCAATGATGCCAGTGGGGGCAGAGGCACGTGTCCACACATCTCTCCCCCAGGCCTCTTGCCCAGACTCCTCCCCGATGCTGTCACCCCATGCCCTGACCCCCTGCCTCCACCAGGGGCAATCGGGCAGCAGAAAGTGAATCCCCCCCCCCAGAGAAGGAGAGCAGTCCAACGGATGCTCCATCCTTCTCCTCCCCGCCAACCCCGATGACTCATGCTCGTTCCCGAACACGGGTCGCCGGCACAGCACGAGGTAAGGCGTCCAGCGCCACCGGACCAGCATATGTCCTGGGTTTCTGATCCCCAGATGCAGCAACCTACATTTCCCGCTTTGAATTTCAACCCCACTTCTTGCCCAACCCCCAGGGTATCCAGATCCCCTGCAGGCCTCTCTCCCTTCTGCCCGCCAGCCAGTGCTCCCAGTTTTGAGTCATCCCAAAGAGACTCATACTACTCCTAACACCCCACTGTATGTCCGAGACATAGGAATTGAACAGGAGTGGCCCCAGGACCGAACCCTGGGGACCCCGCTGATGACCCTCCTGGGAGGAGACTGTCCATCCAACCACCACTCACTGTATTCGCCCATAATCCAGTTTTCCACCCACCTGAGCAACTGCCCTCCCACCCCACCCCAGCTTTGTTAGTAGGCCGTTGTGAGGTACCGAATTGAACGCCTTACTGAAATCCAAACAGGACGTCCACTGACCTATGTCGGTCCAGGGCACCCGTCACCCAGTCATAAAACTCCACCAGGTTAGTCTGGCATGACCTCCCTGGAACAAAACCTTACTACCTGTCATCCAGGTGCCCCAACCTTTCCACCTGCCCCCCCAGCCTCTTCTTGATAATGTCCTCTTTAACCTATTACAGAATCATAATTATGTTCTGGTGGGTAAGCACATTTATTCAGACAGATAGGTGTTCACTGCAGTGTCTGACATCACAGTAAGTCTTGCTTGCTTCATTTCTAGTTCTGTGTGCTGGACTGGTTAAGTTACCCTACCTGTCCCCAGCCCAGCCTCCTATAGGAGATTTAGAGGACCATTGGGCTGCTGTCTGAGCTAATATATATTAGGCTTAAACATGAACAGGATTTAACTTCCACTGTGCTCACCACCCACATGTCATACCTGGAAGCCATTTTCCTAATTTCCCCTTTTAGCGTCTCATCTCTGATTTCTTCTCTTTGGGCGGCTTTCTGATTCTGGCTGCCTCCCAATCCTGGGCCAACAAAAAAGCCAGCTGCTGAGCTCCACCACTCATCTCTAGCACTACTGCCCTGCTGTCCATGGAGTGTCACCGAACATTCCACACCATCGTCACCATGTGGGGAGCAACTCATGCAGCGGCACAAGCGAGGGATCCTGCGACAAAAAGGAACTTGGTCCGCACTTTTCTGCTAAGGGCGGTTTTCATCTGACTGAGCAAGAAACTTTCAAGGAAACCAACTGCCATCACAGTGGCGCTAAATTCCAATCCCGCTGAAATGGCAGCATCTGATTGGCCGGGTCCTTGCTCAATCGCTTATCCTGCAATCGTGCAGCTGCACACAGCTTGGCAGAGCAGACAGGCAGGAGGGGGGCGGGCAGTTAAAATTAAAGTGCTGGTGTTGACTGGTGGACGAAAAGATGGAATGGCATTCCATTTCCGGTGGTCCGCTCTTCTGCAATATAACCCCAACCTCTGCCGCAACTCTGTAAATTCCCTTCCCATGGGAACTTCAGCCCCTCAGGGTCAGCTCCTATGCTGTACTTGGGCAGTGCACAGAAATGGGGGTTGGGGGCAGCACACAGCACAGGAAAGATTCGGGGCCCCAAACAAAATGTTCGGGGCTCTAGCCCCGGAAGCCTAGCCCTAACAACACTCCTGCTGCAGGGCATTTGTCGTGAGGTTACTGGCCGGAGTGAAGCTAAATGGAGCAACTCTTGGCGGGGGTCTGTGCTGCATGCAGGTGTATTTACTGGGCCCATGGGCTAGTGGTGGTGGTGGAGGCTGAGGCATACTGCTCAAGCACCCAATCATGCATGCCTGGGGTCTCTTGTAAGCCTTTTTTTCTGGAGGCTTGTACGTTGCTATTTGGGGGCACTATATACTGTATTCATCCCACCCACATCACCCCCTCCCTATATACAAGACATCCCCTGCAGATGCCACTCCCCCCCCCCAAGTCAAGTTGGAAGAGGGACAAAAAGTGGAAGATCCAAAGCAAAGAAGTGTTGCCCAGGATCTCACAGTATTACTTCTGGCAGACAAGAAAAGTGCACCTGCCCTTCCCTCCCAACTTCAACTCACTAGCTGTAGTTGGCATACATGAACATGATAGTTTTATTAATAATTTAAAATTCTGCAGAGACTTAATGTGCTGCACAACACGTCAGTGATAGTGGGCCGCCTCTGGGTCTTTACATTCAACAGTTTCCTGGCACTTTTAAATTAAATAAAAAACTGTGCCTGTTCGCCAGAGCAGCAGTAACACTGCCGCTATGACGCCAGCTTGCTGCTGGAGTACCAGACAGGGTGGAGAAGGATTAGAAACATAGAATTTGACGGCAGATAAGGACCGCTTGGCCCACCCAGTCTGCCCATTTCCCTACCTAATGGATAAGTTGCAGATCCTAGTTAACCAGCAGCCTACTTCTTTCTACCTCCACCCCCTAGAATTGCCTTATGACTGTCCCATGCATGCTTGAATTCAACCACTGTTTTTGACTCCTCAACCTCCTCCGGAAGGTCGTTCCATGCATCCACAACCCTCTCTGTGAAAAAATACTTCCTTACATTACCTCTGAGTCGCCCACCCCATCTTCAAATTGTGCCCCTTGTTCTGCACACCTGTTTTTTAAAGATGCAACCTCTTGGACTTTGTTGATTCCCTTGAGGTACTTGAAAGTTTCTATCATGTCCCCCTCACTCCTTTCCTCGAGGCTATACACATTAAGCTCTTTAGCTCTCTTCATATGTCTTCCGGTGCAGACCCTGCACCATTTTAGTTGCCCTCCTCTGGACAACTTCCATCCTATATCCTTGGGAGATTGGGTCTCCAGAACTGCACACAGTACTCCAGATGGGGTCTCACCAGCTGTCTGTACAGAGGATAACAACTTCCTGTTTTCTACTGGTGATGCCTCTCCCTATGCATCCTAGTATCCCCCCAGCCCTCCTTACTGCCCTCTCACATTGCTTGCCCACCTTGCTGCTCTCCTCCTCTGGGAGGGGTAGACTGTAAACCCTGTTGTTATACCATCACCACGGTGCAAGTCAGGGGAACGTCAGCCTAGGTCTGGAGCGGAGGTGTGTCTCAGCGTGTCCCCAGTTCCTTGGATCTCCTAGCACGCTGATGTCTAGGGGAGGGACCATGCAAAGTGGAAAATGGCCCTGTGTCCGCTCCAGGAGATGGGCTCCAGTGTTACAGTGGGGGCGAATGAGCTGCCCAATTAGTTAGATGTTGGCTAGAGGGGTTGGGTGTCCCCCTCCTACCCCGAAGGGGGGTGTTATCCAAGGCTTGGGTAAGCCGCCGTTACCACCGGGATCACCACTGGAGCCCTGAGGAGGGAAGTGGACACAGAGATAAGGGGGCTTAAACTGCAAGTAAAAAAAAAAAAAAATCTGCCATGTCAGTGGCTGCCAAGGGAGCATGAGTCTGAGCTATGGAAAGAGAGGTGGAGTGAGAAGAGGTGTGCTGACATTATACTGTGTGACCCTCGGCAGCAGCATAGCAGCAATTCTCTGTATTGACTCTTCCGCTTCCCAGCGCTGTCCTGAAAGGTGTGTGTGTGAGGCAGCTGCAGGGGTGTTTTATTTATGGAGATGGTTTCTGCTATGGGATGTGGATGGGATACAGACAGACTATTCTTTGGGAGTATCCAGCTACAAAGGGAGTAGTTGGCTAGGGGGATGCCAGAGTAGGGGTCTGGTCCAGTTGCAGGGATTGTTTTGGGGGTGGAGGCTGATCTAGGGTGGTGGTTCAGCAACAGAGAGGGTGGTAAGGAGGCTGGTGCAGCTTCAGGTAAGGTAATCAGAGTCACAGCATGGGCAACGGGACAGGTCTGGGAGCCTCTGGCGTGGAAGGGGCAAGCCACATGCTAGGGTTTATACATCAATAAATATATAAAACTATAAATACCGTTCAGAATAATTTAAATACCAGTTCGGTAAAACTGGTCATTCACCTTCATTGGGGAAAGCCATATCAAAGAGGTAAGCCTTCAGACCCACCTAGAATGACTTGACAGATGGGCCTCCCTAACTACAGCTGAAACGTGTTCCATAGGGTAGGCCCAATGACACTAAAAGCACGGTTGCCTGATTTCAGTCTAATGCTAGGAATGGTTAGAAGACCCCTAGCCAAAGAACAGAGGGAGTCAACTGGGTAGACAGGTTTAAAGAGATCCGCCAGATAGCCAGACCCCAGTCCATATAGGGCCTTATAGGTGAGCAAGCCTACCTTGAAGATGATCTCCACCTGACAGGCAGCCATTGTAGAGCCCTTAGGACTGGGATTACATAACTGTACCTAACCAGGCCTGTCAGCAACCAAGCTGCTGTGTTCTGTACCAGCTGCAGCTGGTGGAGAGTCCCTCCATTGACCCCAAACTATAGAATATTACAGTAGTCAAACCTTGATGTCACAAAGGCATGCACCAGTGACGGCAGGTCTTCAGACAGAACTAGGGCCTTGATCCTTGCGATATTCCTCAAGTGGTAGAAGCCACTTTTGACAACAGATGACACCTGAGCTTCGAGTGTCAATCTGCTATCAAGGACCACAACAAGAGCCGTCCTAGTGGTGCCAAGGGTTGAGGCGCTGGATGCCACACCTCATGCCATGCCAGCGACCTGGGTTCACGAACGATTTGGGGGTGCAGCAGGGGAGGAGCAGGATCCAGCATCCAGAGGATGGCTGTTCTTTCCTGGGTAGGGTGGGCGATGCATGCCACAGTTCTAGCAGCTCCAGGTAGAGACCTAGAGCATCACAACTAGTGGCAGCACTTACAAGGGGAAAGGGGGTGTCGGCGGATGTCCTGTTCATGGGTACGGGAGCATGCCTATAACGCACTAAATGTCATTGCACATCTGCACCCCTGGGAATCAGAAACAGAGGAAAAATTCCAGCAGCTGGGCAGGCAAAGTTGGGGTCAGTGGAGGACCACCACACCCTCTGATGGGGATCTGACCTGGCTGGGCTCCGATTCTCCTCCACTCCCTGAAAGCCTTTCTAGATTCTACACAGAGCGCTGGAGGAGATAAAAGGTGGTCCCACCCTGGAGAGCTCAGAACTGTGGGGCAGTTGGAGTCGGGGGAAGAGTCCTTCAGTGGAGAGCCAGTCAGGAGGACTTCAGGCTGGATGGGGAAAAAAGGTCAGTCTGGGTGCCCCAATGTGGAGAGGTCTAAGGGACCAGTGAACAGAGCATAAAGAAAGTTGAAAAAATAAATGCCAAGATCCTGCATCCTAGGGAAGCCACCAACAGAGTGAATCCCAGAAACAACACAGAACCCACTCTGGAGGCACTCCCATCATGTCTGCAACCTGGCTCAATCACCCATACCTCCATCTTGTCTGTGGTTGGTCAGAACCCGCTGGAGGACATCCAGCCATTGATCATGGCCAAGCAGTTGTATCATATCCATGGCATCAGATTTTCCGGGGGCATAGATCAAATACAGTTGGGTGTCATCTGCATAGCAGTGAAAACCCACACTGTAGTGCTGAAGGAGCTCTCCCAAGGGCAGCAAGTATGCCGCAAATAACTTCGGTGACAGGATCCAGTTCACAGTAAGTGTGTTTTAGCTTTGAGGTCACCTCAACTACCTCGGCCACCTCCACTGGTTTTAACTCCTCCCAGATAGCCAGAGTGCTTCTGATCACCTCAGGCCAGCCACTGTGAGGCAAACAACTTGCACAAAGTGACTGAAGAGGCGTTTTTCATCTGTAGACAAACCGGATGTAAAAATCTGTCCATAGTCTAGAATAGCTGAGACAGTCTGTTTTTCCCTGCAGCAATCTTGCTGGACAGGATTTCTGCCTTCTTATGGTTGATTGCCCCTTGGTACTCATAATAATGAGCACGCAAGGCCTCTTTGTCCACCTCTGACTGGGACCTCTGCCAGCAATGCTTCAACTTCTGACCCTTGATCGTCAGTGCCTTGAGATCCTCATCAAACCAAGGGGATATCGATTGAGAAGATCTGCATCATATACAAACTGGTGCGATGGCAAGGAGAGCTTCAGAAACCACCATATTATAGGCAGCCACTGCCTAGCCTGCACCACACACACATGCAGCATTTACACTCGATAAATTGGCTACCAGCAGTAGTCCCTCTGGGGACAATCCCCTCAAAGGGTGATAGCTGAACATCTCCACAGGAAGAGACTTTCAGGGGGGCCCCAATCAAGAACTTTACCATGCAATGATCAGACCAAACAACCTGATCAGTCTCGGGGTATGTTGCCTTGAGCCCCAGTGAGAACATCTGGTTGAGCATGTGGATGTGGTTGTGGGTCACAGAAGTAACCACTTGTGTCAGGCCCAGTGATGACATCAGCTGGAGGAGGTCAGAATCAAATTGTGAGGATTTGTCATCAACCCAAGCATTGAAGTGGCCCAGAATCAAACATCTGCGGGACTTCAGCACCTCATTGATGATGCAGTCCATGACCTCCTGCAGGAAATCTCCTCCCAGTCCTGAAGGGCAGTATATTAGGAGAATCCTGGAAATCTCTTCCCAGCCCTGAAGGGCAGTACATTAGGAGAATCCTGCAACCTGCACATGGACCTCCTTTTCACAGACATTCTACAATGTCATCCTCGCTGATATTAAAATATTTTTGGTGGTGGAAAACAGCTCCCCAAGCAGAATTGTCTTACTGGAGCTGAAAACCGTCACTTAATTGGGCACATAGCCCCTCCCTTGAAGATGCGCGGTGGGGCTGCAGCCACCTGCTTCAATATTATCGTACTTGTCATGGAACAATACCCTGTTGATCTAGTGTCCATCCCCCCAACACATACACACACGCATGGAAGGCTGCCATATGAGCCTGCTACAGTGTTTTATTTTTGATGTTCCCCCACAACCAACACCACTACCAACCTCCCAAGGCTTGCTCATGCAATAACAATTGAGGTACATCAGACTTACTCCAGTGAGTGGCTACACCAGTGACCACCAAGCATCCCACCTGCAAACATAGGTGTCAATCGCACTGGCTCTCGGCCACCATCAGGGGTCAGACTTTTGCAAACATTCATTTCTACCTATCCCAGAGTAGGACAGCAGTCCATCAGATGCTCAGTCTTCTTTGGCCCTCTACCCAACCCTCGAACGCTGCTGTCTCTTTCTTGAACCCATTTGGTAGGTGCCACAAGAAGTAGCGTTACATCTTGTGACATCATGCTGTCGTACTAAATACAGTATTGAAATTTGTAAAAGCAGGGCTCTACTAAAAAGAAGATGTTGCAACACATCTGTTCTAGCCTGCAAAAATATATAGAGAGTGTGTGTTTGTGTGTGTGTATATATATATATATATATATATATGTATGTATATGCACTCATATACATATACAGTATTTTTTTTTTAATTTATTAATTTTGTTAACCGGGTAAGCCCTCTGAGTCCCGAAGGTCCCTTTTTCAGGTGCGACCTGGGATTAGTTACATTAGAGAAAACATTTAAATCGCACAACACTTTGGGACACAGATAATAGAGCATAACAAGGTTAGATACAATTAGATTAAGCAGCTGGTTACAGAGGTATCATTTCAGTTACGACAGGCTTCACGTTGTAATTAAAGTTTGACAGAAAGGGGTTTGGTTGGTGTAGTCATTGGAAAACCTTAGGCAAGCCTAGGTTTAAGGTACTGTAATTGCAGGAGAGGTGGCAGAGAAGAGAGGGGATTATGCTCCAGGGAATTTATCCGCCAGCGCAGCAGCAGTGACTGAGGTCCAGCTGGTATTCACGCAGGCCCTTTCAGAAAATCCCAAGGGAGTTTGCTTCCTGTAGGTGACCGGGGAGCTTATTCCATGGCATTGGGGCAGTACGGGCAAAGGATTGGTCACCTGCTGTGGTTCAAACCCTGGGTTCCTCTAGGAGCCATTGTCCAGTGGTACGGAGCTGCCTGCTGGTACGCTTTAGGGTTAGAAGTCCAGCTAGACTGGCTGGGGGGATGTCCGTGAGGAGCTTATAAGTGTTGCAAAGTAGTGGGTACTGGAGTCTTTGGCCGAAGGAGGGCCAGTTAAGCAAGGCAAGTGCATTGCAATGATGGCTCCGTGGTTTGGCTTTCATGGCAAATCATGCAATTTTATGGTAGAGGGTTTGTAAACTGCTGTAGCTCTGCTTTGCCACTCCATCCAGAATAGGGACAGCATAGGTAAGGGTAGGGAGGAGGATACTCTTAGCAGTTGCTACCCTAGACTCAGGAATCATTTGGGCACTGAGGCAGTAGAGCAGGCCAAGCTTTTGGTGGATATTTTTAGTAACATGATCCACGTGGGGTTTTAGGGTAAGGCCTTGGTCCAGCACTAGGCCAAGATATTCGAAGGATTGTGCCACTTCTATGGTAGTGCTTGACTCAGTGGTAAGTTGAATTAAGGGTCTGCGATCTAGTCCTAGTGATCTTGGTCCGAACATGATAGCCTTTTTTTTGACATTTAAAACCAGGCGTTTTTTTAATAGCCAGGTTTCGACCAAGGCAAAATCTGTCTGAAGGTGCAATCCCAGTTCATCTGTCTTATTCATAGATCTATACAGGACTGCAGCATCTGCATAATGGACCACAGAGCAGCTCCCGCAATGGTTGCTGAGGTCATTGACAAACAGTGAGAACAAAAAGGGGTCTAATATTGAGCCTTGCGGGATCCTCGTAGTTATCGGGAGCCATCCGGAGAAGGAACCCCTCCACTGGACCTGCTGGAGGCGGTCAGTCAGGTAGCTGCTGAGCCAATTCAGTGAGTGTTGATCAAGACTGATCTTACTTAATTTTGCCATCAGTAGGGTGTGGTCGACTAAATCGAAGGCCTTGGTTAGGTCAGTGAAGACATCCCCAGTTGGGAAGCCTTCGGACAGTGCCGAGAGGACATCGGTGGTGAATCTGATGAGTGCCGTGTCTGTGCCATGGTTTTTCTGGAAGCTATGCTGGTTAAGAACCAACAGCTGGTTTGCTTCCAGGTAGTCTTGAAGTTGGCAGTAGACTAACCTCTCTTGAATTTTTGCCAGAATGCAGAGAAGGGAGATAGGCCAATAGTTTTCTAACGGCTCCCTGGGGCCACCATTGTGGACTGGCATCACAGTAGCCTGCTTCCAGACATTGTGGACAGCTCCCTGCAGTAGCAACTGATTAATGAGCCAAGTAATGAGTAGGACAATGGCAGGGGCTGCGGCCTTCAGCAGCCTTGGGTCTAGGCTGTCAGACCCCACCGTCTTGTTTGGTTTTATGGTGTGTAAGAGGAGAAGCACTTCTGAGGAGCGTACCGTCCTTAGGTGGAAGTGTGGGAAAGGAGGATCCTGGGCTTTAGTGACCACCCTATCCTGCTTTTAGGGGGGGTGGAAGACTTGCTTGATAGGCGCTCAGGTCTGTGAAAAACCTGTTGAAGGCAGTAGCCGCCTCATCGCCTTCAGTTAGAGTTTGACCATTGCAGATTATTTGGCCCTGGGGAGTTTTCTTTTTGCCTTTTATTAGGTCATTTATGCAGGACCAGAAGGACCTGGGGTCTGATAGGTTGGACTGCTGAAGGTTTTTAATGTACTCCCACTTTGCATTTTTCGAGAGTTCCTTACATTGATTCCTCAGGGATCTATAGGTGGCTGGGTCACCAGAGAGAGAGTCGAGTACCTGTGCTTTTTCCAGGCCTTGTCTTGGCTTATCATTAAGGATTTTAGCTCCCTAGTGATCTACTTGTAACAGTGATCTTTTGTGCGTATTTTCCTTAGTGGGGCATGGAGGTTAGCAGCCGAGGAGAATGTGAGCTGAATAAAACTCAGCAGCAGCATCCAAGCTGGGCAGGAGTTTAATTGGTGCCCGGTCTAACTGGCTCAGGCTTTGGGTGAGAATTTCGAGAAGTCTCTTGCTGCAAAGAGTCTGGGGGAATCTTGTCAGGCTTGTTTTTCCAAAAGCAGAAAGTTGGAGAATGGTCACTCAAGGCATCAGACATCACACCTGCTGCTTGGATATTGGCAGGATTGGTAGCAAGGATCCAGTCTAAGGTGGAATGGTTCCCAGTTCTGGGAGTATGCCTTGTGATCTCAGTGATGACCTGTATCAGGTTGGCATCAAGGCAAGTATAAACCTGTAAAAGCAGGAGCACGGTACAACAAGAGCCGACAGCGAACTGTGCACCTATACTTCTCACTGTTCTGTGAAAAACACACTGTAAAAGCTGGATCATGCTAAAATGAGAACTTGCCTTTCATTGGGGCGATCAATAAAAATATTATTAAAAAACAAGGTACTACATCTCCATTGTTCCATCCTGGATAAAAATCGGACAAAAATGCAAGCAAGATTTAAGCACTGCCTTAGAAAGATTCTGCCGCAGGCTTGGTAGAGAACACCAGGAGGAAGGAGTGCTGTGTGATTGGACTTCTCTACTGGGACTATATTGCCCTCCTTCCCTCCCCTCCAAAGCTAGTTCTACTTTTATAGGCACAGATTTTGACTGACAACAGGAACTTCCTGTTTGGGAGCAGGAAGTGAGTGATCACAGAGCCACCAAAGATTCACCATCCTAAAAGTTCAAGAGTAGCTCTCTGGCCCCCTCTAGCTGCTGGAGGTCTGCCTCTGAGCAAGTAAGGGGTCTACTGAGAAATATAGGCTCTTCTTGTCTCAGAATAGGACGATCAGGAACTTAAAGGGCACAGAGGCAGTAAGTAAGTAGAGAGAGAAGAAAAAAAAACAGAGGAAAGAGTAAGGATTCCAAACAACAGTGAAGGGGCCCAAAATAAGACATGATGGGAGTGGTGCAGTGCAGTGGCTGTGGAGCAGCAGTCTTCCGGAAGACATTCTGGAGGATGCGGTGTTGTCCCATCTGCAGGCACCTCTCTGGGCTGAGGGAGGAGGTTGCTCATCTCCAGCCTGAGTTGGCCAGGATTTAGGGACCTCCTCTCCATCCAGAGACCACCAGGGCCACTGCCGCTGCCTCAGAGGTTGCCAAGAAAGAGGAGCGGTTGGACCACAGTGGGCTCCAGGGAGGGTGAGGGTGGTGAATAGAGGCACATCCTCCAGTTGTACCGCCACAATTCCTATGCCATTCTGGCAAAGTGTGGTTCCTCTATGGAGGCACCCGCAGTGGAGACCAAGGAGGATGCTGGGAACCTCCACAAAGGAGACCCACAGGAGGGTGGCATGGGACCCCACAGGGGAAGGAAACAACTCCTGGTGGGGGACTCCACTGTTAGGAAGGTAGAACTTGGGGAGGAAGGGGAGAGCGAGATAACATGCCTGCCTGGCACCGTGGCTTGGAGGGACAGGAAGCGAATCCTCAGGATTGCCGGAGCAGCTGCACAGGGGAGGGAGCTGGATATTATTGTCCACCTAGGGACAAATGACCTGGCTAAGAAAGGGATCAGAGCAGTGCAGGAAGAGTTTGTGGAATTGGGGAAGGGCCTTAGACAAGTAGCATGCATGGCAACCTTCTCGGAGATGCTGCCTGTCTATGGTGTAGGAGAGGCTAGAGTGCTCCACACCATGGGATTCAATCAGTGGTTGAAAAATTGGTGCAGAGCTCAGGGATTTGGCTTCACTGGGGACTGGGGGTCCACCTGGAGTGATGCAAGCCTATACTGGCATGATGGGCTGCATCTGTCTAGGAGGGGAACCAGGATCCTAGGTGATTGGTTTAAATGCTTCATTGGCAAGCATTTAAACTAGCCAAAGGAGGAGGCACTGGAAAGGAGCAGGGAAATCCTAGCTCCCCAAAAAAAGTCATGTTAGTAAGTCAGATAAACACCAAGATAGAGATGTCGATAGGGAGAAGGGCAGGGGTAAATGGGGAAAGTGACAAAGGCAAGAAGGACAAGGATGGGGCAAAAAGGAGTAAGGCCATCAGGAAATGGAGGGTAATGAGTACCAATGCCCGTAGTCTGGGCAACAAGTTCCCTGAACTGGTGGCCTTGATGGAAGAGGGATGCCTGGATATCGTAGCAGTCACAGAAACATGGTACACAGAGAACCATGACTGGGAAGTTAATGTTAACATGCCAGGGTACATAACCCACAGGAGAGACAGGGAAGGGAGAAGAGGGGGAGGAGTAACTCTCTATGTAAAGGAAGGGATAAAAGCAACTGAACAAAAGAGTAAACAGGGAGGAGAGGAGGCACTGTAGGTCACCTTAGAGACTGGAAATGGTACCACATTCGCACAGGGGTTGTGTACAGACCCCCATGTCAGGGGGTGGGAATGGACAAGGATATGATAGAAGGCATTCTTAGGATGGCAGAGAAAGGGGAGATACTGTTGATGGGAGACCTGAATATGCCAGATGTTAACTGGAGCAGATTTGCTGCAGCCACATCCAAGAGCAGGGCCATTCTCAATGCCCTACAGGTGGCATGCCTCAGACAGTTAGTTTCGGAACCCACTCATGAGGGAGCAATCTTAGACCTTGTACTCTCAAATGGGGACAGTGAGAGGATTTCAGATCTAGAAGTGGGTTGCCATCTGGGAACAAGTGACCATCAAACAGTGTGGTTCACGTTAAACTCAGCTACAGAGTCAAGCCATACAAAAGGAGGGCTGACTTTGGCAAGATGGGAGAGTGCCTTAGAAAAGCACTAGCAAACAGGCTAGAAGGAGAGGTGGAGCAACAATGGGAAAACATCAAAACTGCCATCACAGAGGCAACAAGCCTTTGTGTGAAGCAAATAAACAAATCAAAATGAAAGAGAAAGCCACTATGGTTCTCAAAAGAGGTGGCGGGGAAAGTCACAGAGAAAAAGACAGCATTCAGGAAGTATACGGAAACACAGAAGGAGCAGGACAGACAGCTGTACCAGCTAAGGCAGAAGGAAGCAGGGAAGGAAGTCAGAATAGCAAAGGCCCAAACTGAGGAAAAGATAGCTAACTCGGTTAAGAAGGGGGATAAAACCTTTTATAGGTACATCAGGGAGCATAGAAAGACAAAGGGGGGGATAGTGAGGCTGAATAGAAGGGATGGTGGGTGGGCAGAGGGGGAAAGTGAAAAGGCAGGGATACTGAGCGAATATTTCTGCTCAGTATTCACAAAAGAGGAGGGGGAGATGCCTAATCCAATTAACAGAAGCACTCTGGATAGGGGGTCGATCCCAGTCCTTTCACAGAAGTAAGTGTTCTGAAAGAACTCCTAAAACTGAAGGTGGACAAAGCAATGGGGCCTGATGGAATTCACCCCAGAATTCTAAAAGAATTAAGGGGAGAACTAGTGAAACCACTGACTACCCTTTTTAACAAATCATTGGAGGATGGTGTGGTACCCGAGGACTGGAGGAAGGTGGATGTGATTCCCCTTCACAAAAGTGGGACCAAGACAGAGGCAAGAAACTACAGACTTGTCAGTTTGACCTCTGTGGTAGGAAAAATGATGGAATCACTTCTGCAAGAAAGAATAGTTGAGTACCTAGAGGCCAGTGGGGCACAGGACCCAAGGCAGCATGGGTTCACAGTGGAAGGTCACGCCAGACGAATCTAATTGATTTCTTTAACTGGGTGACCAAAGTAGTAGACCAGGGAGGAGCCGTGACATGGCCTACCTAGACTTTTAAAGGCATTTGACACAGTCCCACACAAAAGATTCATAGTCAGAATTAACTAGCCTGGGAGTGGGTCCCAGGGTGGTAGCCTGGGTAAAACATTGGCTGGACAACAGGACACAGAAGGTAATTGTAATGGAGTCCACCGTGAAGAAAGAGGGGTTACTAGTGGGGTACCACAGGGTTCAGTACCGGGTCCAGTCCTTTTTAATGTCTTTATAAGTGACATTGCAGAGGGACTGGAAGGAAAAGTATGTCTCTTTGCAGATGACACAAAGAGCTGCAACAGGGTTGATACACAAGGAGGTGCAACAACAAACAAGTGTACTGCGATCAGCAGGAAGAATAAAGGGAGGCACTGTATTTAGGGCTGCCAACCCACAAACAATCAAGATCCAGAAAATAAGCACTCCAGCCTGATATCAGAAAAAATGCAGGTCAAACCAAATATTAAATGCAATCAAAATGTAGATTTAATATTAAAGCAAATACATAGTGAGACCAACAGGCTACAAAACACGAAAGATCACTACACCCAGCACTTAGACTCAAACAGGACTCTAAAATGGTTCAGGGTCTGCAAGAGAAGCCATACGAGGAGAGACTAAAGGACTTTAATATGTATGCCCTTGAGGAAAGGAGGGAGAGGGGGGACATGATAGAAACCTTTAAGTACCTCAGTGGAATCAACAAAGTCCAAGAGGGTAGCATCTTTCAGAAAAAGAGACGTGCAAGAACAAGGGGACACAATTTAAAGATGGGGGGGGCAGTTCAGGGGAAATGTGAGGAAGTACTTTTTCACAGAGAGGGTGGTGGATGCATGGAACAGCCTTCCTGAGGAGGCTGTGGGGTTTAAAAGTGTGGGAGAATTCAAGAATACATGGGACAGACATAAGGCAATTCTTGTGGGTGTTAGGAAGAAATAGGCTGTTGGTTAACTAGGATCTGTGGCTTATCCTGTAGGTAGGGAAATGGGCAGACTAGGTGGACCAAGCGGTCCTTATCTGCCGTCAAAGTCTATGTTTCTATGTTTCTCTGCTGTCCTGGTTACCCTTCACCTCTTATAGCCACAGGCCACCATGCCACCTCCAAAGAAGTGGGAGGAATACTGAGGGACCCTCCCCATCCCCCCCCAAATGTCCCATTCCCAGACAGCATACCCCCTGCTGCTATTGCTGGGCACCGTGCGTCAAGACAGATAGATGTTAAACTACATATAATGCAGGATTCTTGTCTACTGGACTCCAGGGGATGGGAAGGAATTCCTGCAGGAAGTCACAGACTTCAACCGTGGTCTGGTGTTGGACTCTTCCAGATGGATTATTCTGGGGGACTTCAATGCCTGGATTGCTGATGAACTCTCCCAGTTTGGACAGGACTTCTCTAACTTATGTGTTTGTTGGGCTTAACACAGGTTGTTATCTCTGCAACCCATATTCATGGCCATACATTGGATCTAGTCTTCTTCTTGGGAATTGAGGTCTTTGACCTTATGGTGGAGCCGATTGCATGGCCGGACCACCATACCGTGAGGTTCTCATTTGAGCCCCCCCAAGGGACCTCCCCCTATGGAGATAGTCCGGTACCACCTGTTAAGGGATGTTACCCTAGATGGTTTGATGGCGGTACTGGACCTATCAGGTGTGATGAGTACATGCAAAGGGCAGGGGGAATTGGTGCCGACCTATAATAGAGTCATGACCGAGGTACTATACTCCATTGCAGTTGTCAATTTTTGACCCCTCACCCCGCACCAGAGGTCCCCCTGATTTGATGGGACACTCGTGGAGATGAGGAGGAGTGGTCAAAGATTGGAGCGGCATTGGTGGAGGACCACTCTGGAGGTGGACAAGTTTATATTGATGGTCCATTATGGAGACTATCAATCAGCAATCTTTTGTAAGAAGACAGAATTCCTGTCCAAAGAGATTGATGCGACAACTAACAGACCAGCTCCGCTCTTCCAGACCATTTATGGGCTGTGCAATCTAACCTGTCTCCAGTCCGGGAGAGCCTTTTCACAAATAAGGTGCAATTAGTTTTCTCTGATATTGCTTTGAGAAGGTTCCTGCAGTAGGTCTTCACATATTGGACTGTGCCCCCTGGCGTCCGGTCCGCACGGCAAAGTTGTGGCTAGCAATCATCAGTGAGGACTGACCCCATTGTCAGGTGACGTGCCCACCCTCCAGTTCTTTCTTGCCAGTGCTCAGTCCATTCAACATACATGGTAGAAAAGCAATCAGTCGCCCACCATAGTTTTTCAAATCTCTTTTGTCGATTAAGATTTTTTCTGATGTTTCTATTAAAAGTATCCCGTGACGGTGTATGTCATCTTGGCCCAAAAATAAGTGCTCCAAGTCCGGCGCAGATCCCACACGGGGACGACCACTCACTGCGTTCTCTGCCTGGGGCTAAGCACAACTTTGGCTGAGTGTGCCATCTGCCAGGGGTCAACCAGGCCACATGCATCTGTCGCAAGAGGACCCTCGAGGCCCACCTTCTTTCCCAGAGACTAGCCTCCATGGAAAAGGAGCTTCAGGAGCTGAGAAAGGTCATCATCGCTGGCCCCTGAAAAGAAGAAAACTAAGGATAAAGACAGACACCAGCAGTGGAGCCGTTCTTCTCAGGGGAAGACCAGCCAGAACTCTGTCTTTCCGGACCGGAATAAGGATCATGATTTCCTGACCTACCATGAATGAGCGAGCTCTGGCTCTGTAGTCATACCACACTTTTTGTTTCTGTTGGGCAGCTGCTAGGTTGCTCTGGGCTGTCCCCATAAGCTCCTTCAGCCTTTCCTTAAACCTAAGGATGTAATCCACAATGGGAGTTCCCTGGGTGGCATGCTTGCCTTACCAGTCCTCCCAGATCAAGTCTTAGGGCCCAGCCCATGTACCCAGCGTTCATATAAGAGTTCGAAGGGGGGAAATCCTGTTGACTCTTGGGGCACCTCCCGCATGCAAACAACAGGTGGGGAAGATATTTCTCCCAGTCCCTCTCATGCTGTTCAGCAAACATCTGGAGCATTGACTTCAGGGTACCATTGAATCTTTCCACAAGCCCTTTGGCTTGTGGGTGATACGATGTCGTGCATCTCTGCACCACCCCACACTTCTCCCACAAACATTTCATCAGGTTTGACATAAAGGAACCCCCTTGATCAGTGATAACTTCCTGCAGAAACTCAACACAGGAGAAAATCCCAAGTAAGGCATCTGCCACTTTGTCCTCAGTGAGGATAGGGTGACTGCCTCTGGGTATCGGGTGGCATAATCCACCACAGTCAGAATGAATCTTTTCCCTGAGGAGCTGGGGGTATTTAAAGGCCCCACAACATCCATTCCCACCCTCTGTAATGGCTCCTCCACTATGGGCAAGGGGATCAGGGTGGCTTGGTTTTCTTGCCTGCCTTCCCTATTTCTTGGCACTGGTGACAAGACCTGCAATACTCCTTCACCTGCTGGGTGAAGTTGGGCCAGTAGAAATTCTGGGCCAACTGCTGCATAGTGCACATGATTCCTAGATGACCAGACAGGGGAATATCATGTGCAATCTTGAGCAACTGCTCATGATACCCCTTGGGAATGACAAGCTGCCTGCCTAGCACCCCTTCCTGTTTGCGCAGCCTGAGAATACATAAGTCCATTTTCCCAATAAACCTTATGTCTGCCGTCACCTTTCTGTGTCCTGTCAGAGTCTGCTCAAGCCCTCAGCTTCTCTAGACTAGTGTCACTTCTCTGAGCAGCTGCAAACTCTTCACACATTCCCAAGGCATGGGACAGGTCCCCTTCTGTCTGTAATCTAGGGTACCTTGTACTAGCATCAGGGCACTCAGGATCACTGTCAATCCTAATCCTCGGATAATGGGTCACCCCCTCCCTCTTTGGAGTAACCCTCTGCAGCTGTGTGGTTAACTGCTACTGGGGAAATTTCTACCCCCTTTTCATTAATCTCCATATCAGGAGACACAGGCTGGGGAACCAGCCTCCCAGTGGTTTCCACAATGGCTTCTGTGGGGTTCGGGGAACTATAATTTTCCCTTCCTGCTTGGCTACAGATAACTGCACACACCATCTCCTGTTTGAGATTGTTGCCCAGGATCACATCCACTGCAAAGGTTTGGGCTACAGCCACCTGTTGCACAGTTCCCCCTGTTTCACCCCAGTCTAGGAGAACACTAGCAAGGGGAAATGTTTTCTCCCCACCAGTAAAGTCTTGTACAGTGACATATTTATTGGGTATAAGCTGACCAGGCTGTACCAGATCCCCTTTTACCAATGTCAGGGATGCCCCTGTGTCCCTTAACCCTTGCATCTGTACACCATTCACCATGACTGGATACATGTGTTCCCTCATGTTCACAGGCATGCTTCCAGGGACACACAAACAACCCACTTCCTTCCTAGCCCCCGGTTGTGTATTGCTTGCCTTTTTGGGACACTGTCTGGCAATATGTCCAGTTTCTTTACACAACCAACATTCATTTCTTTTCTTAGAGAAATCTTTTCTCTGAAACCTGGGGCTAACTGGTTTTGGTGGTGGCAGTGAGGGTTTTAGCTGCCTGAAGGTGTACTTTTCCTTTTCTGCACTGCCACACCCAACCCATTCGCTCTCAGAGCAGGTCTGCTCTTGGCTTAGTAGTCCGAGAACTCTGCAGCCTCTTGCACTGTTTTGGGATCTCAGTTCTCTAGCCAAGTTTTCAGCTCTGCTGGGCATGCCCAGAAAAACTGTTCTAACAAAATCACATTTTCAATTTTGTCAACAGTGTTTGCTTCAATTCCTTCCCACCAACATTTTAAAAACTGACGTTGTTTCATGGCTAGCTCCTCGTAGTTCATGTCAGGGCTTCTCCTGAGCTTACGGAATTTAGCTCTGTATGATTCAGCGGTTAATTCAAATTTTTTTAACAGTGCAGCTTTAAGTTTGCTGTAATCATTACTGTCCTCATTGTCCATTGGACCCAATGCATCCCGAGATTTCCTGGTAAGTAGCAGGGATATCTGGAAGCTCCAGGACTCTCTAGGAATTTTAGCCTGAATACAAACTTTTTCAAAAGAATTTAAAAAAGCATCCATATCCTCCCCCTCTTTAAATTTGGCTATCAATTTGGAATTCAATTTGTAACCCAGTCCTGTAGTCCCAGTTAAACCCAAGCCACTTACCTGCTCTGGTGTCGCTGGTTGGAGTTGTAGCTTCTCCATATCATGTTGCCTCTGGCGCTCACGTTCTTTACGGTCTGCCTCTCATTGTTCACACTCTGCCTCTCGGTGTTCTCGCTCCCTCTTCTTCTTTGCAGCTCACTGTTCTCACTCCCTCTTCTCCTCTGCAGCTCACTGTTCTCACTTCTCTTCTCTCTGGAACTTCAGCTCCATTTTGCGCAACTCAGTTTGCAGCCTGAGTACTTCTGGATCCAGGATACTGCTGACCTTTCCCTGCTGCTGTGGCCCTTCACTGGCACTGGCCCTGTTGCCCACCTCATCAGTTCTGGACACTGCACTGTCCGCTAGCCCTGCCACACTCAAGGTTCAGTCCTTTTCAGTCACTGTCTGTGACTCGATGCTCTGGGTATCTGCTACCATCAGGGGATCTACGAGGTTCAGTTTGGTGGCTTTCACCTTGAATGGGATTCCTCTGTCCCAGTACAACTGCTTTAAGTAGTCTGCAGTGTGCCTGCTGTAGTTGGAAGCCATCTTCTTCCCCAACTATGGCTACTCTGTCTTGCACTTTAGAGAAAAAAAAATTAAATGGGTAGGAACTTGACTGTACACCAAGTGATATAGTTCCCTCTCCTTTTTAAAAATAAAGCACTGCCTTTTTTTTTCTTTGCAAGTGAGCTGATGGCCTCAAGCTGACACACTGTACAATAAAAGCTTGTAATACCAAAATTATCACACCGCTGCCAACCAATCTGTCACAACCCCACTCAGCAGGTCAGGCCCTCTGCTCCCACAGTGCCAATCTCTGAGTGCAGTATTGTGAACAGTTAACAGAACAGGGTAACCCTCCTGTCTGTTTTGTGGGTTTGAATCAACCTTTGGTCTCAAGTTTCTGGAGGGATTCCAACTGTGAACCTCTTGCTAGCGTACCCAATGTACAGGGTCAGATAATTCTGCTCTTTGGGAGGGGCAGATATCTTTCGCCTATGGGCACCTAACCAGGCATACAAAATGAACCCTTAAAGACTCTATTAAAGACCTCAGAATAAGCTCTTACCTTTTCTAGTTTGGTAAGTTTCAGTAAGCTATACCCAGTATCCGCTTTAACCATATATGCTTCACTTGTCAAAGAAAGAATTTCAAAGGCACACCAAGTAGTCTCTAAAATGAGAAGTTTACTTACAAATAGATAAAAATGTAAAATGTAAATACAGAACTATATATCACAAAACATACAAATCACTTAAAAAAAAACAGGTTTAAAGTGCAAACAAAATCTCCTACCACAGTACACTTAGAATTGCCTTTCTCATGTATACCTTCTAACAGTGACTGATGTTGCTTTTTTGGGGTCCAAACGTGTGTGTCTGGGTCGGTCCCAGCACAGTTAAAAAACTGTCTCTGACCTTTCCTCCTCCATGATGTCACCCAGCTCCTCCTCTGTTTATTAAAAATTATACACCTAGGATGTCTCACCATTCAGAAGGTAAATTTAATAGGTGGCATCAGCAAAACTTTGTTTCCTCATGTGACTTCCCAATCAAGTCTGTAATTTTCCAATTTCTTTCTTTCATCCATGAGCAGCATCCTGCTCTTCACAGACATGAAAGAACTTTTTATGACTCTCTCTCTGCCAGTTCTCACTGAAGTGTGATATTCTTTTGACACCAGCTGCAATTAACTGACCTTGCTGAGGATGCCATAAAATGGATATTTCAGGGCATAGCCACAAACAATCCATATTCTAAATAAGGCTATAAAATGCAAGTTCTTAGGAGTTAATCTCATCACAGAGATCTGCTGTTTAACATTAATTCTGTCCTGTTAGAACTGAAACCTGGGGTTGAGGGTGTTGGTTATCCAGGCACAGCATTTTTCATGACAGACAATCACACTACAGTTTTCTATATTCCAAAAAAGCCTAGATTAATCAGAACCAGCTGTCCAAGTGTCACAACTTCCACCCTGGGACCCGCTCCAAGGCTGGCTAACTTGTTTATTAATCTTTTGTGTGGGACTGTGTCAAATGCCTTGCTAAAGTCTAGGTAGGCTATGTCCACAGCCCCTCTTTGGTCTACTACTTTGGTCACCCAGTCAAAGAAATCTATTAGATTCATCTGACATGAGCTTCCCACTGTGAATCCATGCTGTCTTGGGTCCTGTGCCCCTCTGGCCTCTACATACTCAACAACTCTTTCTTTCAGAAGTTTTTCCATCATTTTCCCTACTACTGAGGTCAAGTGAACAGGTCTGCAGTTCCCTGCCTCTGTTTTGCTCCCACTTTTGTGAAGGGGAATCACATCCACCCTCCTCCAGTCCTTAGGTAAAACACCATCCTCCCATGATTTGTTGAAAAGGGTAGCCAGTGGTGTCACTAGTTGTCCCCTTAGTTCTTTTAGAATTCTGGGGTGAATCCCATCAGGCCCCATTGCTTTGTCCACCTTCAGTTTTAGGAGTTCTTTCAGAAGCTTTTCTTCTGTGAAAGGACTGGGATTGACCTCCCTATCCAGAGTGCTTCTATTGATTGGATTAGGTACCTCCCTCCTTCTTTGCGAATACTGAGCAGAAGTATTCATTGGTATCCCTACTTTTCACTGTCCCTCTCTGCCCACCCACCTCCCTCTCCCTTATGAGCCTCAGTATCCCTCCCTTGGTTTTTCTTAGCTCCCTAATGTACTTATAAAAGTTTTATCTCCCTTCTAACCAAGTTGGCTACCTTTTCTCAGTTTGGGCCTTTGCTATTCCCACTTCCTTCTGCTTTAACTGGAACAGTTCTCTGTCCTGCTCCATCTGTGTTTCCTTATACTTCCTGAATGCTATCTTTTTCTCCCTAACCTTCCCGTCACCTCTTTTGAGAACCATAGTTGTTTTTTCTTTCATTTTGATTTGTTTATTTGCTTCACATAAAGGCTTGTTGCTTCTGTGATGGCAGTTTTGATGCTTCCCCATTGTTCCTCCACCCCTCCTTCTTGCCTGTTTGCTAGTGCTTTTCTGAGGCACTCTCCCATTTTGACAAAGTCAGCCTTCCTATACTTCAGAACTCTCACTTTTGTATGGCTTGACTTTGCGGCTGTGTTTGTCATGAACCATACTGTCTGGCAGTCACTTCATCCCAGATGGCTACTCACTTCTAGATCTGAGATCCTCTCTCGATCCCCATTTGAGAGTACCAGGTCTAAGACTGCTCCCTCCTGAGTGGGTTCTAACACTAGCTGTCTGAGGCATGCCCCCTGTAGGGCATTGAGAATAACCCTGCTCTTGGATGTGGCTGCAGCAAAGGTGCTCCAGTTAACATCTGGCATATTCAGGTCCCCCATCAACAATATCTCCCCTTTTTATGCCATCTAAGGGTGCCTTCTGTCATTTCTTTGTCCATTTCCTCCCCCTGAGATGGAGGTCTGTATACAACCCCATGCAGATTGTGGAGCCATTTCTGGTTTCCAGGTTGACCCACAGTGCCTCCTCTCCTCCCTGTTTACCTTTTAATTCTGCTGCTTTGATCCCTTCCCTTACATAGCGAGCTACCTCTCCTCCTCTTCCACCCTCCCTGACCATCCTGTATATTGTGTACCCTGGTATGTTGACATCTTAGTCATGGTTCTCTGTGTACCATGTTTCTATGACTGCCACAATATCCAGGCATCCCTCTTCCATCAAGGCCACCAGTTCAGGGAGCTTGTTACCTAGACTATGGGCATCTGTATTCTTTGCTCTCCATTTTTTTATGGCCTTACCACTTTTAGCCCCATCCCTGTCCTTTCTGTCTTTGCCTTTTTCTCCATTTACCCCTGCCCTTCTTCCCGTCAACTTCTCTATCTTGGTGTTTATTTATTTATTTATTGGAATCTCAGATAACACCTTTGAGCTAAAAGCTTGTTTACAAAGGTTCCACATTGTAAGGCAATAGACAAGGTACATAGACATTACAAAACAGATAGGGGTATATACAGCAGGCAAGCACATTATGGTACATAAAGATACAGATTCAAGCAAGTACAGCTAAAATACATCAGGTAGGAGAGGTCAACTTTATTGCAACAGTACTAAGAGCATACCTAAGGTGGGCAAGCAATTTATAGTGGTAGCTGAGCTTTACAGTGTGCAGGTAGAGTTATGGAGGGTCAGAAGTGGTGGTGACCAAAGGAGGGGGAGGACAGAATAGATGAGAGCAGGGGAGGGTTGGGGCAGAGACAAGGGGTAACAGAATAAGAGGACTGAGTAGTCAGAGGGGTGGGATTGGATAAGAATCTACCCAGGGTTATGTGAGTAGGTGATAGGGCAGGGCTGGGTGATGTGGGGAGAGAGAGGGAGGGATAAGGAAAGGGTTTAAAGTGGGGGTGAGATGAGGGGAATGGGAGGGTGAAAATAAGGGAGGATTAATATTTGTGAAGAGAAAGCAGGAAGGCGGGGATAAAGAGGGATGTGGGGGTAAGTGCTCAGTGGGGTCACACTAGGCAGGGGAGGAAGTGGGGGGTATGGGTGCTATGCAGGACAGATAAGCTATCAATAACAGTAGGATTATGCACAGGTGACACAGTTGCAGTTACTAAGGGTGGCCAGGTACTGCAGCATTCTTGGCTTAAATGGGCGTAGTTTCATTTCCTCAATCAGCTCAGAGTTAAGGGAATTTAGCCAGCACGGAGCCCTGTATTTGAAGGACCGTTGCCATAGTGAGGTCCAGCAGAATGGAATAATGAAGTCAGCTTTACTTGACCCCCTAGTTAGTCTGGAGGAAGTCAAGTTTCTGCTTGGTTGCCTCACTCCAGGAGGAGCAAGACCTAGGGAGAATATTTTCACTAATAGACAGACTTGGTACTGAATTCTGCTATTCAGGTTTAACCAACCAGTGCTTGAGTATAGTTCACAAGTGTGAGTTAAATGGTCCACACCCAGGACTAGTCTGCAGGCTTTGTTTATGACAATCTTGATTCACCTAAGTGCTGTATCGGTACTGGCGCTCTAGACTACCAGTCCATAATCTATGATAGAGAGCATGGAGCTGTTAACTGCAAGCTTGATGGCATTTCCTTGGTTTGGGCCTTTGACTGCTTTACTGCCTTCCCTGCTTCCCTTAGGGAAGTTTGGTATGCCTCCCTATCTTCATCACGCTGCGTTCCCTTATATTTCCTGAATGCCAGCCTTTTGGCTCTGACCTTTTCTGCTACTGTTTTTGAGAACCAAAGTGATTTCCTTCTTCTTTTGCACTTCCTTTTCTCTCTGACACAATGGGATGTTGCTTCAGGTATTGCATCCTTAATGCTTGCCCACTTTGTCTGTATCCCCTCACTAGTATTTCTTTTTCCCAGGGCTAGCTTAACTCTGTTGGCCATCTTATCAAAGTCAGCTCATCCGAAGTCCAATATTTTTGCCTTGGAATGGGATGATTTAGTTGTAGTGGCCAAACTGAATCATACCATGTGATGGTCACTGGCCCCCAGGTGACCTTCTACCTGGAGATCTGTGATCCTTTCCCTATTAGTCAGTACTAGATCTAGGATAGCCCTGTCTCTTGTCGGTTGTTGTATCAGTTGTTTGAGGCCCTCCCTCTGCAAGGAATCCACCATGTGTCTAGTTCTGGCAAATGTTCCTGCTGGTATTGCCCAATCTGTATCTGGCATGTTGAAGTCTCCCATTATCAGAACCTCCCCTTTAGCTGTCATGTTTTGGTTCAACTGACAACTTCAGCTGCCATTTGGAGAAGGTGTGCTCCCTCTGTGAGAAGCTTTCTCTCCAACCCAGGTACCAGCTTCAAGTCTTGAGACAAACGATTGAACCAACCCTCTGGGCCAAACTCCCAGAAGCTCTCTGCAACTGCGAGATGCTTGCCTACAATGATATCACTTAGGCACTCCTTGCTGCCAATGCCCCAGGTATTTTTGGAGCCTTCTTGGTCTATAAGGTTAAGCAAAATGTTGAGGGAAGCCCTGCGGCTTACCATCAATGGTTGTGGCTTGCCTACGAGGCCAGCAAAGGCTTTGCTGGCAAGATCGCACACAAAGACCAAATTAAGTGCAAGGATTTGTACATTTGAAACATGACTCCAGGCCTTTGGGAAAAGGTTGAACTCAGCTTTTACCCAGAGACTGACATCTTTGCAGAAATCCTTACCAAGACAGAGCATGCCTTTCAGGTATATCTCTCCTTATCCTCACTTACGGTAAAAACAACAAAGCTGCTGCTGCCATTTAAACCTTGGCAGCCCAGGTGCCTGCTGCCCAAGTCATTGCAGTGCACCCTATCTATGACCCACCTACCCACTATACTGTGGAAGGTGACAGCCTGAAGTCAGACACCCCTTCTGATGACCAGCAGTCGCACAAGGGGGGAGGATCGAAACTATAAGAATAATAGAAACAGGGATTGGAGCAATTGGAAAAAACCCAATGCCCAGTCTGATAGCAGGTACCGTAATGGTACCAGCTATTGGAGCCTCAAAGATGAGATCAAGACCCTCTACAAACACTGGAGGAGGTCCGTGCCAAGAGAGAGGCCAAGCCTACACATACTGTAGCAGCCCTCGCCCCGACCGCCGAACATGAAAGTCTGTTCCTGCTTTCGGCTACCAAGCAACTGAACAGCTGAGGAAAGAATCCTTTTGTGGCATCAACTACTGGCCAGGCCAAGGCAATGACCAAGGAGGAAGCAACTGAACAGGCCATTGTCGCACCTGTAACATCACAGGTACAGCACCTGTATCCTGTGCAAGACATCAAGGAGGCCTAGAGAAATCCTACAGGCCTCAGATTTCAAGAACAGGATGATGATGATTCTGAAAGTGTAGATTGACAATTACTAGCCCCAGTCTGGAGAGTGAGTGACCTGCTTGTTGATACAAATGGACAGCCTTGTGTAAAGGCCATGGTTGGAGGCTGCCAACTGAACATGCTTCTGGATACTAGAGTAGCCATGTCTGTTCTCCATGTTGAGAACCCAGCCATGTCTGACTGGTCTACTGGCTGGAAGACCAGTACACAGGGTGTAGATGGTACTCTGCTACACACCTACTGATCTGTATCTTTGCCTATGGAGGTAGGTCACCTCAGGACTGATTTTGCCTTTGACCTCATGATGTTACGTCATCACCCCAGCATACTGGGAATTGATTTCCTTGCACTGCATGGCTGTGTAGTGGACCTAGCCAACCAGCTACTCCTACAGATCAAAGGACAGTGTCATGCTGTCACCATCCCAGACTCACACATAGTGGCTGCCATCTCCCAGAACAACAAGGAGTATGAATACATGGCTTTGTTCAAAAGTCATGACCTGTTTTCTGAACTTACACCTTCACTGCAAAAACACTATAATGTGTTTGCTACCAACAGTCATGACTGTGGTAAGATGCACACCACCATTGAGATTGTAGAACCTAACCCCATGAGGCAGAAACAGTATCCATTTTCTGCTGAAGCCTTGCCATCACTGAGGAAGACCATCCAATCACTGCTGCAACAAGGAGTGATTAGGACCAGTATCTCTACTGTCAATTGGCCTATTTGGCTGGTGAAAAGCCAGATGGAGCTTGGAGACTCACAATTGATTACAGGAAACTTAATCTAGTTACCTCCAGCTGTGCCCCAACAGTAGCATCAGCACCTGATATACTCAAGCTGCTGACACCTGACAAAAAGTGGTTCTCAGCTCTTGACATCTGTAATGGGTTTTGGTCACTCCCATTAGCACAGGTAAGTCAATACAAATTTGCCTTCACCTTTAATGGGTGCCAGTACACTTGGACCTGTCTTCCCCAGGGCTTCCATAATGGCCCTTCTCTTTTCTATCTCCACATAATGTATGCCCTGCAGAGGTTCTCCACACTTCAGTGTCTCCTGCAGTATGTGGATGACTTGCTCCTGGCAGCCACCACAAAAGAAGAACATTTGGCACTTCTAGATGAATTACTGTCTCTCCTCAAGAGTGCAGACCTCAAGTGCAACCCCTCTAAAGCACAATTGTGTGAAAAAGAGTTCATTTTCCTTAGCCTGAGTATCACAGACCAAGACAGAAGCCCAGCTGTCAAGAAGATCCAGGGCTTGCAAGATCTGCCACTTCCTACTAGTGTGGCAACACTCAGACGCTTTTTAGGAATGGGAAATTATTCCAGGGACTTTATCCCTAACTTTGCCTTGAAGGCTGCTCCCTTGTAAGAACTTCTGAATAAGAATGTCACATGGACATGGGACCCCACTCACACTGAATCTGTTACACAGCTCAAGCAGGCCTTAGCCTCAGCTCCAGCACTGATCAATCCTAACTCAAACCTTCCCTTCTATTTGGAAACTGACACCTCTGATGTGACCATGTCTGCAGTGCTGGCACAGAAGTACAGTGGGTACCACAGACCCATTGCCTATGCATCTGAGATACTATCCCCAGTAGAGAGAAAATACAGTCTCTGTGAAAGGAAACTCTTGGCAACCTACTGGGTTGTCATGCCTTTCCTATACATCATTGGGTATGCTTCTATTGTCTTCCATAGCTGCCACACCCAAACTAATTTTTTTGCTTTCAGGCAAGGTAAAAGATGGTTCAGTCTCTGACACCAGGCTTACCTACTGGTCTTTGCTTTTGTAGGACAGGACATCAAAGTACTGCCTGCCAAAATACCCTCAATCTTGGCCCATGGCCTACTCTACACAGGAAAGCCCCACTGACTTACCTGAACCAGGACCATTCTTACTGGCTACACCTGAGGTTTTGGAAGATATCAGCATGTATTGTATGTTTACAGATGGCTTCACCTTCTATGTGGACGGAGAGCAGGTGGCAGGATTTGGAGTGCTCATACAAGCTCAAGATGGTGATTTCAGGTGCATTTCCAGGAAATACATTGTTATCTCCTCATAGTATGCTGAATTGGCAACTGTGGCCTGTATGCTAGACGTGATGTCCCATGGTGACAAGAATGCCATCATTTTTGCAGATTCCAACTAGGTCTAGTCATCCCTTACTGAATTCCTGCCATTCTGGCAGAGGAATAACTTTACATCCTCTGGCACACCTGTCAAATACAGGGATCTGTTTGTGTATATATACACATCCTGACACAGCAGTTTACCCACAAACTGTACATCCACAAGGTAAAAGCTCACTGCAAATTTGACCCTTACCATGAATTCAATGATCGAGCAGACTCACTTGCCAAAGCAGGCACTCGAGGAAGGGAGATATGGACAATGACTCACCCAGTAGCTATAGCAGCTATAGTGGCTGCTAACACCAGCCAGAAACCAGTACCAGAATCTACACTGGACCTTTCTGCTACACAGAAATCAGACCCAGAACTAAAAGATGTGTTCAGATTCTTGGACAAGGGAATTGAATACCCCCTACCTGTTAGTAGTCCATACAAGAGAAACTCTAACAACATACACTTGTCCAGTGATCAGAAGCTCATCTGGTATCAAAAAGAGGATATAGGTGACAAATTGTGGGTTGCAACATAATTCCTATGATCTGAGTTCATCCATATTGATCATGATACCCCCACTGGTGGACACAAGGGGACAGAAAATACCCTTCAGAGACTTAAAACCATCAATGATGTAGAGCATTATGTGGACAACTGCATAATGTGCCCAGAACAATCAGATTTTGGTGAATAGAAATGCCAAATTGTTGCCACAAAGGCAAACTGGACCATGGAATGTGATGCAAATTGATTTCATTGGCCCCTTACCAACTCCAGTAAAAACAAGTATGCACTTGTTGTCACTGATTTGTTCTCTAAGTGGGTAGAAGCATTTCCTACTAAGAGCAACATGGCAAAGACAACTGCTAAGATCCTGGTGGATGAACTGATCTCCAAGTGGGGCCTATCTTTAAAGGTAGACTCATACCAGGGAACCAGTTTTACAGCTGAGCTGATGAAGCAGACACTCCAAGTGCTTGCAGTGGATCAGAGATTCCACATCCCTTACCACCCTCAATCCTCAGGCCAGGTAGAAAAAGCCAATAGAAGAATCAAACAGATGTTATGCAAGTTCATTAATGATAATCCCAAGTATTGGGATTCTCTCTTGCCACTACTCTTGATGGCAATTAGGGGCACCCCTGCAGCCACTACTCAGTGCACACCTTATTAGGTTATGACTGGTAGAGCCATGAGGTTACCTGAGCACCAGTTGATTGACCTCCACACCCCCACTGCAGATTGAGTCTCTGTAGACAAGTATGTAGAAAAGCTTCATGATGACATCATGAAGACACACCTGTTTGCTGCCAAATGGGCAAAGCTCAACAACAAGCTAAAGCTCATTTTGATAAGCATGTCAAAGAAGTCAACTGGCAAGTTGGAGACCAAGTTATGCTCCTCCAATACAGACAACCCACTCATTCCTTTCCACTAAATGGGAAGGCCCATACCCCATTGTTAACAAACTCAGCCCTGCTGTGTATCAGGTCCAAGTTCAACAGCAAAAGAAGACCACAGAGAAGTGGTTCAATGCTAATCAGCTCAAATTGTGCAAATGTGACTAAACTTACTTTTCCTAACCCACTTAGGGTGGAATAGAACCCCACACTTAACAAACCTTTTCTGTTTTCTTACAGGTACACTGGCAAGATGGCTATCTTATACCTCCTCCTGCTGGTGGGACTACTGACACTGACTGCAACTGCACCTCCACTTAAACCCCCACAGACTCATAGACAACATGTAGACCACTTGCTTAGCAATCTTGATCACCCAACCCCAATGGGAGTTCACATTAATGTACCCAATAAAATGATCACTGTTAAAGAAGGATCAGATGCCAATCTTGATGCAATGGTAGTTGCCCCAGACAAATCTACACTTTCCATTGAATGGGAAACTGATGCGATGGGCTACAGACTCCCTGTAACTCACTTATCCAAAGGTACATTCCATGGTTGGCTAAACATTGACATTTCCAAGAATGGTCTCTTTCTATTAGACAGACTTCTTCTAGACATACTGGTCAATATAATCTTACCGCTCTCATTGACCCAGCTTGGTGTGACCACCTTTCTTCTGAGGCGTCACAGTCTTTCTGTTTTCACAACTATGTAGCAACTGAAGCTCTTTTCCTTTCTTTAGTCCCACCAAGTGAAGAACTGACTGACTGCCCTCCCCATGAGGAAGGTCCTCCTAGTGGTTTGACAGCCAGTTACCTACCAGGAACCCTGATTAATAATGTCCAGTTTATGCACATTCCAGTTATTTTCAATCTCACACATTGGAACGTGGCTGAGATTGGTCTCTGTCACACAACCAATACTTCTAGATTTTATAGTATGATGCTTACAGATATTGTATCTGCTTATCAAACATGTACTAATGATTCCATCAGTGACCCACATACCACTGATCATGTAGGAGTCTTTAGACCCTGCACCTAATGTTAGTGCTAGACCATGCACTATGTGTGATAGTGCAGATGTAACTGGTGAACTGTTGCAGCAGGCACTGTTTCTGGCCTTTTTGGGTCAGGTATCTTTGTCTGGAATTGAGCAGACATAGCTGCTATTAAAGCACAAACACAAGTTTCAGCAAGCTGTTAAGAATGATATTTTAACCCTCCCCCCCCCATGGTGTAAATGGTTTAAGCAAATAAGCGCGCTTTACTGTTTACAACATGCAAGAAATTGCCAAACAGTTCAATGATACTAAAAATAAGATTAATGAGCCACTTTTTCAAAACAATAAGGAGGCAGACTAGCAATGTATTGGTCATGAACTTTTATGCTCTGCCTATGGTTCTTATGTAATTTCCTCTGTTAACAGTCTCTTCACGGATTTGGAAACAGGCAGCATTCCAGATATCATCCATGACAGAATAATGGGTCAATGATATCGCCCTCATTGCAGATCTAATGGTTGTATTACTGTTTGTTTAGCAAATAGTGCTAAAATGTCCATGTCCACAGCTAGAAATATTGGCTAGGTCTCCAAATATCCCAACCGAGCACTTTGCTACTTTACTAAAACATGTTCCATTATGGACAACATGTTCATTACCTTTACTGTTTCTTTACCACGCTTTGATCCCAAAACAGATATTTTTGATAAACTTGCAACTATTAATTCCACTGGACACTTGGATGATAACATCTATCGAGAAAGAACTGATTTACCTTCCATGCTTGTATATCACTCTGTTCTCCAAGCCTGGATGGCACCCCATGTGAACTGTTGTGCCAAGAAGGGATTCTGCTTCCTCTGCCATTGTGATGTTTTTGATATCATGAAGCCAGTGTGCAGATACATATCAGAACACCCTGACTAGGCATTAACCTTGAGTGAAGAATTGCCAACAATCCTTACTGATGTTGAGAAGGATGATGAATCCAAGTCTCAAGCTGCAACTTCAGCACCAGACACTGAAACAGCTGCCTACCGAAGCTACCTGGAAGAGGTACATCGGTTCACTTCTTGGTTCACCAACCAATCTTTTACTTGCCCAATACATCTACAGCAATGGGGAGTGCCAGGTGTCCATGTCACTTATAATTCTGACAGTCAATATTGTGTGGTAACAAATAATAAAAGCTTTTCCTATGGTCTAAAATCTTGTGATGTTTCTCAACCTAATTTTTGTTTTACTCCACAGCAGAAAACTGTTATTGGTCACACTGTGCTCACGCCTGTTCCTCTCCCTGAACCAGATGCTATTGATACTAATCCCCAATGCTTGCTTGCCTTGTCTCAGTATTTGCCAGTGTTCAACATGCACATTGACCCTTTGACTGTTTCCTTGAAATCACTTTTAGCCAGAAAGGATTCACATTTCATCTGTATTAGCAATAATATCTCTAAAGCTGGTGATGCTCTTAATGATCTTATTCATGATGGTGATTTAAGCACTGCTGTAGGCAATACATGGTTAGAACTCACTTTTAAAGTTTTTGTTGTTATTCAAGCATTTTGATTGTTCTTCTAATCTTTGCCCTCTGCTGTCTGTGATGAACTCGAAGACAGCACCGAAAACAACTTGAATTCCTTTACAAGGCTCGTGCATCTGGCTTGTAAATGACTTTTTAGCTCCATCCCACTACTCACCTGGGATTGTTGCCCATTTTGAGGCAACAAGGGGGGCATTTTGTCCATGGTCCTGTACCCCTGATGTACCCCCACCTTGCAGACAGCAGCACATGTATAAGTACCAACCTTAGAGCACAGGCCCTTATCACATGAGCATAAATGTCAGGATTGGAGTTATGCTGTACTTTTGCAATGCATATTATGCTTCACTATAGTCTCATAATATATTGTTACACTGGGAGATGTTTTCCATTATATATCATTGTATAATCATAAGTTAGGCAACAGTGCCATCTTTAGTGCTTGTGCAAACTGTAACTGCAAGTGACCTTGTAAGCCTCACAGACCTCATTGTTCACCTTATCTTTCTGCCAAGTTAAGCAGCTTTCTCATGCTAGTTAGGACAGTTAGTCTGGCCACCTGATTTTGGCCAATTATATGTATTTTATCTATTTTCTTTAGCTGTAACCATAGTAATTATCAGAGTATAAGACACTTTGCAGCACATATTTTCTCTGAGTCGAGACTAGACTGCTGTCTGCGTAGGTAAGAAAACTGGATATTCTTCTCTTGGTGATAACACTGTTGGTTGTAAGCCTGCATTATTATTTGCTGATAATAAATTACATTTATTATCTGGACATCACTTGTTCATTGTCTCTTCCTTTGTGCAGTTCCAACAAGAACCTGAGAAAGGTAATTTTATTACCATTACAATCAGGGCCCCTACTTTTCTGTGGCACAGTGGGACCAAGTTCTGGCAAGACTACCATTTGCCGCAGTTCTGTGGCACAAACAAACTACCACATCACAGTGTCAGCTTGTCATCCTGATTTCACTTTCATGGCAGTGGTTATAGCAATCAGGATGGTGGAAAGCACAGTAACACTAGTTCAAAAAATAACAGACTTATAAAAATAATTTTATGCCTAAAAAAGCAAAACAAATGTCTCTCCCTTAAGGTCCTAGCCTGCTACATAAATGACATATGCAGAGGGGATCTTATGTGATAAATAAGATATTTCTATATGCATGCTATCTATCCCACTAATGAGGTTTCCACTATCATTTATATATTTGTATGTGCTTTCTACACCACTCATGAGGTTCCCACTGTGTATCATTTACATGTATGCAATCTGTAACATACATACATGTGTGTGTGTGGTGAGAGAGACAGAGATACTGTATATGTGTGTGTGTGTGTGTGTGTGTATGTATATATATATATATATTTTTTTTTAATTTCCATGAACTTGCATCCTCATTCATACAGGTCCCATTGGAAATGGAATAGAGGAGTTATTGCAAAACTCATTTTTCATGTCAACCTGCTTACCCTGACACACTACGTAACACCATCAGGCCATGACATGCACGTGAACCGACTGTGAGATAGAGTTCTCCAGCCCATCACAATGTGACCACCATGTGACAGAACACTGCACCATACCTTCCTAGGCTCTGAGCAGTGATGTGTTTCACCAATCCTTGTGCTGCCCAGCCAGCTTCAAGAGCAAATCTCTGAACCTGATTTGCAGGCATGGAAACACAGCATGCTACTCTCTGGCCCAACAGCTGTCCCTGCACACAACATTTCTCCATAACTTTTAGGTGATCCTATCAACCAATGACAATATGTAATCAATAACTCTGACAAAAATGCTTACAGTGCAATTATTTATTTAACAGGTCTATTCTTTCAATAGGTCTACACATTATTATATTCCACTTTTCTGGGCATAATTACTTTATTTTTCTTAAAAATGACAGTTAAATTCATTTTACCAGTTATTCATTCAGATGGCATCTCTATACCTTAAAGGCATAAATAGGTTTGTACAAAGTGAGGTATGGACTTAACAGGTCTGTGCTATTGACAAGGTTTTGTTTAAGTTAGCCCTAGTGCAATAATGTAAGACTGAAGATTGTATTAGGCTGTTGTGCAGGTTGAGCAAATACCGCCATGCATGATGTGCTGTGCCACCATCTCTGACAGTAGGAGTTGTGGTAGATAAGTGACTGTTCATTTCTGTTGCAGAATGCAGCCATTTCATTAGCTAATGTATGATGTTATAGCAATGATATCATCACATTCTGAGCATATAGGAGGTTTTGGATATAAAAAGAGGGGAAGGGAACCAGATTCTATGGATAAACAGAAATATTAATAAAAAATCACCAAAAAGAGTGAATTCTGCAGCCTGCAGAAGTTCTACCAGTAGATGCAAGTTCTGCACAAAATTCTGCGGCCGCAGAATTCTAGGGGCCTTGATTACAATGTATATGGTATGCTAATAGCCACTGGCATATTTTTTAATTTTCTTGTCCCCTTCATCTTGGCTGCACACACCATTGGAAATGCATGTGGTTCCTCCCACCCCAATATACACACACACACTGACCAGCATAACTACTTAATCATTTCTGTCTGGCCTGTATTACTATTTTCTTTTCACAGTTTTGAATGCTGCCATGCAAACAGACTTTAAGGTGCAAACACAGACGTAGCAATAACTTGGCTCCCCACTCACCCACCTACACAGCCACCCCCCCATACATATGCACACTGTAGAGTGCACAGCCACACCATAACAGACAACCCACCTTTTACCTGAATACTAGGGCGCCAGAGGTAGGAGCCTTTAAGAGCTGTTGTTCATGGGACAAAGTGTGGCGGGCATGCCCATTTGAAATGACTGGTTATTTTTATTACTATTTTATACATTACAGTGGTGAGTTGGAGACTAATTAAGGCCACTGTTCTACTAGCAAGGTCCTTGTTAGTTGAGCGGTGGCCTTCATTAATCTCCAACTTGCCACCATAATGTATGAAATGGTAATAAAAAAATACCCCCATTCATTTCAATGGGGCACACGCCTGCACTCCTCATTGCAATAAGTCATAACATGCCTGAACATGGGTGTGTGGATATCAGCTTCACTTGGGGGGTCATATATCTGACTATAGTGGAACCCCTATAGTCTGTAAATACCATACCTCTGAATTGTCACTGATTACAAGGAACATCTCTCATTTTACCCCTGAAAACTGCTCTGTCCCTCATCCATCCCTCATGGATAACATGCTGCTCACACAGAGGATGTCCTGTAAATTTTGACTTTATGGCAGGGGTGCCATTTTGGATTTCATCAGGAGGGTAACCAACAACCAGTGGAGGCCAGGTGCCAGTTGGCCGCCAGAACGCACTCTCCCTAGAACATCTCTAAAAGGTAAAACTTATTGGTTGTTATTGAAAAGTGGTACTGCATGCAAAACAGAAAAAATTAAAATGTGTAAGATTCACCTGTCTACTGAGGAACAAAATCTGAGACTGTAACTGTAACTGTCCATCAAGAACCTCAGCGCATTCACACAGACACTCTGTGTGTCCATGTTCGAGCAAGCAGCAGCAATCTTCCTCCTCACACACGCAAGCTGATTCCAGCTTGAATGTTCAGCTCTGCAGACTGGGAGGGCCTGTCGGCCTGTTCCACTACAAACAGCAACAACCTTATAGTTATTAGGTCAACGCACACCACATGCTTGCAGGCAGCCTTCATTTCAGCTGTAACTATCACAACATTTTAACAAATTTTGATTTGGTGACCTTCAGGCTTCATCTGCCACATTGACTCTCGAGTCTGTCTTGCTGCTCGCTCAGCTGTCTCTTTTTACTTCGCTCAGTTGGTCTGTCTCTCTCACCACTCAGGATTTTTTTATTTAGGCATTTAGCACATTCTCTTACACAGACTCCACACCTGTGCCCCAAAACAGTGTATCAGATTTGGGCTTAAATCCACCCAGTTTACTCCTGTCACTGGGGTTCGGCCTGGGGGGGAGGATTGAGCACCCAACTGCTTGCTTTCCTCCGGGGAGGGTTGTGGGTGAGCTCTGCCATGTTACTGCCATCTCCTGGGTGAATCTAGGTACTGACAGTGCAGACGGGGAAGCAAAGAATGCAGAGAGGGGATGATGTTGGCTGAGGGCCCTGAACAGAGACATGCCTCTGTGTGCCTCTGCTTCATTAGCCCTCCATGAGCATCAGCGTCAGCAGAGGGTGGGCACAAAATAAAAATAAACACCCCACAGCTGGTTCAGGTAATGAGCTGCCACACCACACTTCCATGGAGGAACTGAGGCAGACTCTGCTGTGCACACTGTAACAAGGATTGGAGGAGGTAAGGGGGGAATACTCCTTCACCCCACCTGGGGGAATAACTGGGTCTCTAGAAATATAGTGGAGTGGTGCACTCCAGGAACAAAGGCAGATGCCTTGGCCCCCACAGTGCAGTGGGAGTGCTTGGAGGCTCTGAGAGAGTGGACCAGTTGGAAGAGATAGGGGCAAAAAAAAAAGTAAAAAAAAAAAACCAAAAAAAAAACAGTTACTAACTGTTCCCCCTGCCCTCCCGGCTGTTCTGTTCCAAAACCAATACTTCTTAACCCCCCAAAACAACATGCCATGATCTCTCTCTCTCTCCAACTCCATGCCATTCAATACCCATCCCATACGGGTCATGAAGCTACACAAAGTCACAGAAACATGAAAAGCATGTCAATATGTCAGTCCTTCCTCCTTCCCCAATCCCCTTATAAAACAACAATTACTTACTTTTACTTACCCAGCAGTCCACCTGGAAGCTGTGGATTGGCCCAGTGTGATACCAGTCCAATTTTCAGCCAGCTCTTCCTCAGTCTTTCTGCCAGAAGCTGGATTCTGGAATCTACCATCCCAGGTCCCCACCATGGTGTGCAACAGTCATCTCACCGACCAAACCAACCAAACGTGTGTTGCTTGCTTTTTGCTTGGCTGCCACTTTGGCTACTGCCACACCACACTGATCAAGGCCTGTGAAGGGCACCCACACTACCATTGCCATTGTTGCTAGGCCTAGCTTGTTGCCACAGGGAGACCTGTGCTTTTTTGATTGCAAAGTGGGTCTACTAGTGTAGGTAGACATCCTAGTCATCAAGCTTGCTTCTCGCTCCTTTGCCCCTTTAACCACTGAGGGAGATGGAGACTCATTAAGAGAAGACCAACAAAAATATGCTGTCACAAAATGCTGCTATCGAGAGGTCAGTGCTCACTGACTCCTCTGAGCTGTATTGTATAGCCTGTCTACTCCATGGTGGGAAAGACAGTGTCATGCTCACTTGACTCATGTGCTCTTGTTTCCTTGGAGCTCCTCCACATCACGAGTGATAGTGCCACGGCTTATAGGTGGAGAGAGTGGAAAACGCAATGCAGACACAGTCAAGTCGGGTGCAGTGTTCATCTGCCTAACCAGAGCATTTGATATGGTAAGCCACGAGTTGCTGGTACTGTGATCGAAGTCCTGTGGCATATTTGAGTCTAGCCTGAGATGGTTCAGTAGTTAACTAGACTCCCGTACCCAAAAGGTTAGGATTGGGGGCATTACATCAGAATCTAAGCAGGTAAAGGCTGGAGTACCCCAGGGTTCAGTACTAGGGCTACTGTTTTCTATTTATGTAAATGGTGTACCTAAAATGATAAATAGTACTGAATGCATATTACATGCAAATGACACAGTCTTCTTTACTTCTAGCACCTCTGTTGCTGAAATTCAAACGTTACAAGAACACTATTTAAAACTAGCAAAATTGGCTTTGCATAAATAAACTAAAATTAAATGAAACCGAAACTAATGGGGTGGGATATTCAAAAGGGTTGCACCATGTGCAATAGGGTTGTGCCTGCACAAGTCCGAAATTGTGCCATTCTGTGATATTCAGCAGGAGGCAGTTGCACCACTGAAAACATTCTGAGCAACAGCGCAATGCTAATGAATGCATGCTGAACTGGAGGGGGAGGAACCATGCATAAACTGCACAGCCCGATATTCAGCCGGGCTGTGCAGAGTTGTGCAGGCACAACCTCCAACCTGTGCCTGCACAACTTTAAGCCAAAATAAAAAAGGAGTAAGTCGAGGGCCACCCACGGGTGAGCTACCGCATTGCAGGGCGCAATACAGCAGCTGCCACCTGTGGCTGGCCCTCAACCTACTCCCTGTGCCCCTCCTGCAGCCCGATCACAGGCAAAAGTGTAAAAATCCCCCACCCTCCCGACTGGCCCGGTCGCGGGCAAAAGCAAAAAATCCCCCCTCCCCGACTGGCCCGATCGCGGGCAAGCGGCAAATAACCCCCACCAGCCCGATCGTGGGCTGAAGATGTGTAACCCCAGAACATATCCCTGGTGGTCCAGTGGACCGCTAAGCCCGATCGCGGGCTGAAGATGTGTAAACTCCCCAGACGTATCCCTGGTGGTCCAGTGGACCGCTAAGCCTGATCGCAGGCTGTAGATGTTTAAACCCACCCGAACATATCCCTGGTGATCTAGTGTCCCCCATCCCACCCACCCACGAAGCCCCACCACCCCGCACCGCCCGGCGAGTCGGTGGCGGCAGCAATCCACCTGCCTGCCACCCGCCTTTACCGACTGACTGCCGGTGAGACTGCATGCCATTGGTGCAGGCAGAGCCAATGGGCGTGCAGTCCTCACGATACAAGGCAGTCCAGATACGTGAATGAATTCATTCATTCACATATCTGAACTGCGCAGCCTGGCTATGGCTGCATGCCCATTGGCTCTTGCTTCCTGTCGAAGCTGATGCTCCGGCAGTCGGTGGCGTGGCGGGGTGGCAGGCGGTGGATGCTGCCACCCGCCAGCTGCGGGAGGACGGGTGGTGGGGCTTCATGGGTGGGTGAGGTGGGGACACTGGATCACCAGGATATGTTGGGTGGTTTAAACATCTCAGCCCATAATCGGGCTTAGCGGTCCACTGGACCATCAGGGATGTGTTGGAGGTCCTTTGCTGCCGCAGTCAGGCTGGTGGGGGTGATATAGGCTTTGCCCGCGATCGGGCCAGTTGGGGGTGGAGGATTTCACACATTTGCCTGCGATCTGGCTGCAGGGTGTTGGTCCCCGATTGCTGCTGCCTGGCAGGGTGCCAGGCGCAAGTCCTCGGGATCGGTGCACCTGCATGCTAATGGCATGCAAATGGGGCTATAAACAGATGCAAATGGCCCCCTGATCCTTGCATGGTGCTTGGCCCCATTTGCATGTCACCTTTTGAATATCGAAAATTTGCGCGTAGGCGCCAATGGTACTTAATGCCACTGCAGCAGATGCTCCACTCTGACCACTTGCGGTGGCACAAGTTCCACTGCGCCATGCACAGTGGCTGTGTGCGGGGTGATATTCAAAGGAGTTGCTCAATAGTGCAACTCCTTTGAATATCGCCCTGGCCACACCCCTTCACAACTATTTTGTGCAGTGCAAGGGCTTGCGCCACAAAATAGCGCAGTTTGAATATCCGGCCCATGGTGTTTGGGACGCCATAGAGATTGGCTAGAACTGGAATAGACCTGCGCATCAAAGGTATAAAACAGCTTACTGATATCTGGAGTAGAGTCATTTAAATATTTGTGTGCCCAGTTTCACACGACACTAATTCTTATAGGACACCTGGATACTGTAGGTAAAATAATCAACCAAAAACTTGTTTTTTTGTACAAGAACATCAGTGGTCTGACAGAGGAGGCTAGGTAGCTTATTGCAAGGCAAATATTGTTACCAGTACTGGATTATGGAGCCCCTCTATGTTATGGCCAGAGCAGCTCTTTTCTGATGAAATATTAACTCATATTAAACAACATATGCAGGTTTGGCCTAAGGGCCCTGCATCATTGCCTACTGTATAAAAAAAAATCTGTGTCTGTTCCCGGAGCATAGAACTGAGCATAATATTGCAGCCTTTGCTTTTACTATTTACCATAGAGGGTGTCCTTGCACTCTTTATGGAAAACTCCTCAAACACAAAGGGACCCACTCAACAAGATATACTGAGGTTTCTTTATTTTACACAAACACACAGACTGTCTCAGACAGGACATTCATTTACAAGCTATGGCCCAGAACTACTAAATAAGCTATCATTAATTAAGAAAAAGCACTTTAAAAACTGTTCATATCTTATTACAGCCAAATAACTCAGTGTTACTGTTAATACCTGAACTGTGCATTTTTTATTGTATCTTTTATTAGTATTAACTTAACTTGTATGGCCTAGATAGTCAAAGCAGATGTGCAGTGCAAAGTGAAGATGCACCGCGCATCTTAGAAGATGGGCAGAACTGCGATATTTAAAAGGGAGAGATGCATCACGCATCTCCAGATGTGCCACCGCACATCTATAATGTATGCACGCATGTAGAGGGATGTTCCCACGAATGTGCGGCACATCCCTATAGTCAGCCGAAATGTGCAGCAAATCTGCAGTGCATCTCAGAGATGAGCTGCCCAAAGTTAGACATGGAAAAAGCATGCCTAAATGGCCAGCCACCCTCAGGCAGGCCAAAATTGCAGGTTGGCTGTCTGAATACAGCCCTTGGAGGTGCAGCAGGATATGCTCCAGACACCCACACATAGTAGTCATGCCAGGATGGATGAACCCTGAGCCACTGGCACCTTCCAGGGAACAACTCCCTTACACCGCACCCTGGACATAAACACCCAGTAGCTGCATGCCAGTGCTGTCAGGTGCCCCCTGGAAACATCAGAGGTGTGGACAGCCAAAATGCAGTAAATATACCAGGGACCATGGCTTGCACCCATACTGCCTACAGGGTGCAACCTGGCAGTGGCATGCACCCAGGGTGTCATCAGGAGCAATGTTGCCCAGGTAGTCTGATGGATGGGTGACATCCTGGCACAGGCCAGGAACTGACCTGTGGCACACACCCATGGTGGTACTCCATAGGTGCACACAAGTGGCACCCACTCGCTAGTGTACGTGGTCACCCTCTGCACACTGCCATTCCTTGAAGACATCAACTTATATGGGGGGCACTGCAAATGATTGCATGCTGCATATACAGTGGATGTATCACATGCATGTGGTATGCTGATCAGACTGTGTCATCCTGTGCCCTCCCCTGTACCATGTCTAGGTGGGCTTCTGTGGCCACTGTCTGGATGGGGCCCCTATGCTCCTGTCCAACCCTGTACATGGCTATGAGGCGTAGCACTGTACCCAGACCAATGCAGTCCCCCCTTACACACACAAACATTCCATCACACCGGCCTGCTAGGCTGCAGTTCCTCCTGTTCACCTCTGTGGAGTGGTGGGACAGCCCTGCAAAGCTGGAACTGAGCATGCCTGGGGTATGTAAATGGCCTGTCCATCTCCATCCCTGGTTATTCCCTCATCTGCTAAGATCATAAGTCTAGGGGAGGGGAAGTCACCATGTACATATCCAGGTCCATCAATTTCTCTGTCTGTCTCCTATGACATCTCCCTCTACCTACAAACTGTTACTCGTAAAAATATCTCTCTGTTTCTCCCTCCCCAGCTTTGTAGGTGATGTCTACTGCTACCCTAACCTCCTTGCATCCTCCCTCAATTCCATCACTGATCTTCTCTCCACCATCTCCTCCCTTGCTACCCCTGACAAACTCTTGGGTACTTCAACATAAATTGGTTGTCCAACACGCATTTGAAAATCTGCAACCATGTCCCCTCACTCAACTGAAAACAACTTATTTCTGACTCAATGCATCTAAATCACAAATCAATGAAACATACCCTAATCAATTGAGTGCTGACTGCTCACCCCCACCACGTCATAAACTCTGGCATTCTCCCCGACGCACTCAGCGATCATCATATGGGCCTACTGTGTGTGCAAAATTCACTGTTCCAAGTCCTCTCCTGTCATTCTCAACTTCTGTTCCTTTCACTTCCTAGATCTAGCTTCACTTCAATATGACCTGTCCAACATCAACTGGACCCCAATTACCTTTGTCTCCTTCATCAAGTCAGCCTCGTCCTTTCTTAGCTCACAGTTTCTGAAGGTATGGGACCAGTATGCTCCTTTTAGAAACATGGTATGCTGGAATCACCTCCCCTGGGTCACTGCAGAGCTCATACCATGCCAAAGTGCAAGAGACCAAGCTTGGACTGTGTATAAAACTTCTGGTACCCTCCTTGATCTTCAGTGCTATCACTCACTCCACAGCGCTTGTACCAAGGCCATTCACTTCACCAAGGCAGAGTACTTCCAATCCTCCTTCCAGGCAAACATCAATAATCAGTCTAAATTCTGGATGGGTATCCATGCTCTGTTCTCCCTCCCAACCCATTCCTCAACTCCTGTCCTAAAAATCGACACCTGGACAATTCACAACCCACCTTTCGTGGCCGCAGAATTCAACAATTAGTTCACTACTCTTACCTTCTCCCTTCTTGCGTTTCTCCTCCTCCCTGCCTCAGGGGACCCTACTGTTCCCTCCTTTGCTTCCTCCTCTATCCCCAAGTCCCCTTCTGCACCATGATTTTCTTTCAAGCCTGTTCACCTGGATGACACCCTGTGCTTATTACTTGCCCTGAATCCAGATAAGGGCAAAAGACCTGACAGTCTTGACCCCCAAGCTACTTCACCTTTCTGCTTATTCTGTAGTCTATCCACTAACTAATCTTCTGAACCTCTCCTTTCTACATGCTACAGTTCCTGATACTTAGACGTCTGCCACCATGATCCCTCTCCCTAAACGTGGGGACACTTCCACCCTCTGCAACTTTTGCCCCATCTCTCTTCTCCCCACTCTGGCTAAACTTCAGGAGCATATGGCCCTGGAACAACTCTCCTCCTTCCTCAACTCCTCCTCCTTTTTCACTCCTTTCCAGTCCAGATTCCACAAAGACCACTCCACCACCACCTTCCTCATATGGCTCACTGACTCCATTCTCTCAGGCATGGATCAGGGACGCATCACTTCTACCATCTTTGTTGACTTGGCCAAAACCTTTCACATTGTCTCCCACTTACTTCTCCTCAGCAAGCTGACTGCAGCTGCCCTGTCTGATTCAGCCACCAGTTGGTTCTGGTCCTACTCTGTAGGCTGGTCTCAGTCCATCAGAGTAGGCAACTCCCACTTGCCTCCACTCCCAATCAACACAGGTGTCCTCCAAGGCTCAGTAATTGGTTATATATCATTTTCAGTTTTCCTAAATGACCTCCCTAACACCTGCACATCTTCATGTTTCCACATGTTCGCAGATGACACTGTGTTGTTCTCTTCTGGGAACTCCCCCTCAGAGGTGGCCACCAGCTTTCAGCTGCACATTAATAATGTCCAACACTGGTCTAATGTAAACCAATTCAGTAGCATCAACATCAAAAAATAATTTCTATGGTCTTTGGCTCCAGACAAAAACTGGCCATGCTCAATTCCACTCCCACCTACCACATCCTCTCTGGCTCAACGCTGGACAATGAAGCCACATTCAATTACCCTGGCCTATGGCTAGACAAACATGTAGACTTTGAAGTACGCATTGACACCATCAAGAAAAATTATTCCCTAGACTCGGTGCTCTGTACAGACACCGCCGCTGCCTGCCACAGCAAGACAGGAGAGAACTCATCCAAAACATGATTCTTCCAGTCCTTGAATTTGGGGACATTGTCTACAGCACTGCCCCAAAACCACCCTATCCAGACTGGAAACTCTTTTCAGTTCCTTCTGCCACTTCATACTTGGCTGCCCCCACATACTTATCACTGTAGAGGCACTGAAAATGAGCAGGGAAACCCCAGCCTCTCCCCCAAAACACGGTAGTTAGTGAGATAAACACCAAGGTAGAGAAGTCAATAGGGAGTAGGACCGGGGTGAATGGAGAAAAAGACAAAGGCAGTAAGGACAAGGATGGGGCTAAAAGGGATAAGGCCATCAAAAACATGGAGGGTGATGAATACCAATGCCCATAGTCTGGGTAACAAGCTTCCTGAACTAGTGGCCTTGATGGAAGAGGGACACCTAGATATCATGGCAGTCACAGAAACATGGTACACAGAGAACCAAGAATGAGATGTCAAAATACCAGGGTACACTATCTACAGGAGGAACAGGGAGGGTAAAAAGAGAAGGAGAAGTAGCTCTCTATGTAAAGCAAGAGATCAAAGCAATGGAACTAAAGGGTAAATAAGGAGTAGAGGAGACACTGTGGGTCACCCTGGAGACAGGAAATGGCACCAAAATCTGCATGGGGTTGTATACTGACCCCCATCTCAGAGGGAGACAATGGACAAGAAAAATGATACAAGGCATCCTTAGAATGGCAGAAAATGGGAGATATTGTTGATGGGGGACCTGAATATGCTAGATGTTAACTGGAGTACCTTTGCTGCAACTACATCCAAGAGCAGGGTCATTCTCAATGCCCTACAGGGGGCATGCCTCTGGTACTCTCAAACTGGGATGGAGAGAGAATCTCTGATTTAGAAGTGGGTAACCATCTGGGAACAAGTGACCACCAAAAAAAAATGGTTAAAGATTTAGAAGATAATAACTTTATATTACTAAACGGATGCTCGAAAGGAGATTGTCAAGGGGAATTCACATATTTGGGGACCAGAGGAGCTTCCATAATAAATCATTGTTGGATATCTTTAAGCATAGTTAAGTTGTTTGTGGACCTTCCTTTAAGTAGAAGTTCCAAAAGTGAACATAATCCATTAGAGATTAAACTTCAAATAGATCATGGAAAAAGAGAAAAAACAAAAAATATCCCAGGTGTTATAAGGGTAAAGAAAGGGATCCAATGGGATTTATTACAAAATTATAAATCAATCTAAAACTCCTAAATTATTATGGAATTAGGGAAGAGATCCAGGACATGGTGCATTGTAAATCACAAGAGCAATTCTTGGAATCTCATATAAGATTGTTGAAAGAAATATCCAAGATTAGTATCAAAGTATCAATAGTCAAAGAGAGGAGAGGAAGTAAGTGGTATGACAGGGAGTGTAAAGAACATAAAAAAGAAATTAACAAATTTTCTAGATATGTTAAAAAATACCAGAGCAAAATAAATAATTTTTTTTGAATAAACAAAGGAAAGATTATAAGAAACTAATGGAAAAGAAAAAACATAATTATAAAAAGACACTTTGAGAAGAATTTGAGAAAGTAGCCTGGCCAAAAAATAATAACAAATATTGCCAAATTGGTGGGATAACATCCCTTATACAGTAGAAAGTCACATTGGTCCTAATACATGGCAGATCTACTATGGAAATCTTTTCTGTAATCCAGAATTAGAAAAGAATCAATCAAATATCATTTGGAAACTATTTGAAGAAAAAATTATGGAAGAAGAAATTAATCTAGCCATTTTTATGGTAAAAAGACATAAAGCACCAGGGCAGGATGGAATTCCCATAGATATTCCCAGGCTTATGGATTCCACTCCTTCTGAGATTATTCAATATTATAATAAAAACTGGGAACATTCCCTCATTTTGGCAAGAAAACATCATAGTCCCCTTACATAAAAAGGTGATAAGTCAAATCCAGATAATTACAGACCAGTAAGCTTATTAAACACAACACAACAACTATTCACAAAAATAATACACAGCAGAATAATGGAATGGACAGTGAAGAAAAAATCTTGAATGAAGAACAAGCAGGATTTCTGCTGGGCCACTCTACAATATCAGTGTACAGTATTGGCCCATTTAGTACACAAGTACAGACATACCTGTATAAAAAAACTAAAATATGATTGCATATTCATAGATCTTAAATCTGCTTTCGATAGGGTTAATGTGGAAAACTATGGGTAACCCTGTAAAAGTATGAGATGGATAATACATTAATTAGTATGTTAAAAGCATTATACAAAAATAACTATACTACCATAAGATAGAATAAAGAAGGAGATTGCACTGCAAAATTTCCATCTAACATCGGCTTAAGACAAGGTTGTGTTTTATCACCCATACTGTTTAACATCTTTTTAAATAATGTATTGGAGGAGTTGGGCGATCCTGGGTTGCACATGCCGGAATTGGGCTTCAGGTAGTGTCCCTACCTGGAATATGCCGATGATGATGTCTTAATGGCAACTAGTTTTCTGGGAATCAAAAGAAGTCTGTTGAGATTTTATGAAAAATGTAAGGGTTAACTTAGAAATAAATTTTGAAAAAAACTAAATTTATGATATTTAACAATACACATTTAAGAAAAAGTAATATACCTTCATTAATTTGCAAGAATCATAAGATTGAATATGTGTAGAAATTTTATTTGGGAATATTGTTTAATTATAATTTAAGGCGGCAAGAGCATATCCAAAGCATGTCTTAAAGAATTAAACGTCTAATACCATCAATAGAGCTATTTGCCTATAAATATGGTGGTCAGTCAGTCAAAGGCTCTCTGAGGGTACTTAATGTCAAGATAAGATCTCAAGTGTTATGTGATTCAGAAATCTGGGGACAGGATAAAACAGAAACACTTGAAACTAGTATAAATAAATTCTATAAAAAAGTACTGGGATTACCAAATGGTGCAGCTTCAGTCTTGACAAGACTCGACATTGGACAACTTACAATAAGGTGTGATATTGAACAGACATTATGTAACTATTGGATAAAGATATACAACATGTACAATAATAGGCTTCCAAGAATTTGCTTGGAGACTTTACAGTACACCCAAATGGGTTTTGAGTGCCATATTTTATATGCACTGAGAGAGGTCATACAACCATATTACCTCCTTCAGTACATTGTTGAGAGTTGTACAGACCCTCTAAATGATATTAAGGCAAAAACCAAAACTAGAATTAGGGATATATATATATATATATATATATATATATATATATATATATATATATATATATATATATATATATATATCACAGTAGTGCTACCATGAATTAATTGAGAGCCATTTCTATGTTAAACCCCAAACTTTGCGCCTTAATAACTTTGCAACTGTTTGATGGATTTGGCTGAAATTTGGAATACACAATCAAGAACCATAGGCCTTGGAATCTGCCAAGTTTTGTAGTGGTCGGATACACAGCTGCGGGTATTAAGCATGATCTGCACGTGCATTACGCTTTTCTGGAATTCTGTGGTCACGTGGGTCACGGTTTGTGACAGGCCCAATCTTCAGGGAACATCGTCCAGGGTCCCTGATGTGCCTTTAGATTTAGTGAAAAAATATTAAATGGTTCAAAGATTATTCAAAAACAATTTCCCATTATAAGTCAATGGGAAAAGTTAACAAAAAGTTCAACAGTGTCGCAAATGCATTTTACTTTGCAAATGGCCTGTTACTTTGCAAAATCTGCCATTTTGTTTTCAGTTGGTGATCAGAAAAATGGTTGGCATTTAAATTTGGGACCCTCTAGCAACCTAATTCTTCTTGTATTCACCTAGTCGGACCCTGAGGATGCTAGCCATGTCTTTATTTTGTGGTAAAACACCCCAGAAATATGTTTTTCAAATTTCTGGAAAAAGTACTTTCACAAATTACTTTCGTGCTCATGAAAGTGTCGAACTTTTTTGCGAAAGCTTTCGCAAATTGCGACAGTAGTTTTCTAGTCTGTGGGAAAGTGACAGCAATTCTTTGGCACTGCCCTGCAAAAGAACGGTTGGGAGTTTTGGGCTGCAATTTGGAGGGAAGCAGCTGATATCTCACAGATGTGCCTTTCAGTGTTTTGGTGAAAAAATATTACACGGCGGCAAAGTTACGGCACTCCAAAGTTGACAGTTTTTCCCATAGGATAACATTACGGCGCCGACGCATTACAGAATCGTTTGGCACCCTGCTGCAAAATAACGGTTTGGTCTTTTTTCCTGAAATTTGGAGGGACGACAGCCAATAGCCCACAGATGTGCCTTTCAGTGGTTTGGTGAACAAATATTACAGGGAGGCAAAGTTATGGCACTCCAAACTTCTCTTTTTTTCCCATAGGATAACATTACGGCGTTCGCCACGCCTTTCAGGGCCTGTATCTCGGAAATGGTGCGAGATACGGACTTTTCATTGGAAAAAATGCTTAGTCCCCTAGGGTTCAAAACCCTAACTCCGAATTCACTCCCCCCCAAGCACCACACACACACAGACACACACACACATGCAAGTATAGGGGAGGACCAAGTCAACACAACCAATGACAGACATCCAGCAGCAGGTGACAGAAATAACAAACAATTGTCTAAATGTACTATGAGGCATCCCCACCCACCTGACCAGGTACTGCATGCTCAGTGGAGATCAACAGCAAAACTGAGGCCATGTACACCAAACGTACACATCCCTGATTGCAGCTGCACACAATGTACCACACTTAGTAGTTGCATGGCCTTACCTACCAATGCCCCACACCACACCACAACAGGTACTGTGCCGTTAGTCAATATAAATGCTAAAGGTGCATGATCACAGTTGTAGAAAGGTTTTATCACTAGTGAATATACATTAATTAAGAGAAGTACATAAATTAACTACAAGACACTAGCATGCTCAAGATAAAAGTAGTGTTACATTTAGTATGTGATTTTCATAGTAGTACATTTACTGCAACTGTTTACTGAAGATAGAGAGGCTGATGTAAATGTATGGAAAAGCATTGCCTGTTCAATGCTGTAAAATTCGTACTGCCAGTATCAGATGCATGCTTACTGATGAAGCTGTACTGCTAATGTACATATATAGACCTTCAGTGTGTTTCAATACTAAAGATGCAGTAAGTATTCTTTGTAAGAAACAGTGTAATTGCATGGATCAGGCCAAGCAATTTCTAAATATCATAGGACTACTGAGGCAACAATGACGTACCTGTATCGCAGGTGTCTATAGGATAGATTTTCCTGTAGGCACTTACTCAGTATGTTGTACCTGATAAAGACAATCTCATTGCATCTGTGATGACTAACTTATTCAAATAGTGATACATTTACTATTGTTGCAATGAGTGATCTATGCTACTTATGGACACAGCGTAATTTTTTTAACAGTTGTTTCATACTCAGGCTGTATACGTAGTGTTTGGGTTTGCCATACTTCTGTCACTAATGCTATCAAAGTGATAACTATGTCAATTGTGGTACAACAGCAATCAAGTAGGTATAGTATAGATATAAACAGAATGTCTTTTAGTATTGATTTAACTCACAATGGGATAAGTGTACTAGGACAGCAAGGGTTATTCTCTATCACTGACTCTGTCAGTTATAATCACACTAAGGTTTGATGACTGCAATGATCAAGTTACACTGTTCATCTTCATGAGTTCATATTCACAGCCATTCTCCAGTAAGTAGACAGGTATGGTGTAACTGGGTGTGACACCGTGTTGCAAAACTCCTGCAGTGCCTAGCAGAGGAGAGTATCTAGTCATAAAGACAATTAAGCAATAAGGCATGACCAGCGGTTATGTTAAATGGTCTGTTAATCACCATGTGGGGTTTAATGTTGAATGAGGCGTAGCCGAGTGCCACATGTCGCTAGACAGTGATAAACTGACCATTAACATAATACCTGGGAGTGGCTTATTGCTATCATAATAAAACTGTTTTTTTAAAGAACATTAAAGCGTGTTTATCATATGGTTAGGCTCTACATGTATGTTAATAAAAACTAAACATAAGGCTGTTACAATGTTTACAGTCGATTAGAAAGCTGCATTTCTCAAACCCTTGTTATAATCAGAGATATTATACCTGTACAATTTCTTGGTTTTGCTCAACTCTATTGCTCAGGTGGCCCATCACATGTGGTGTTGTCTGGTGTGGGGCATCGGTAGGTAAGGCCATGCAACTACTAAGTGTGGTACATTGTGTGCAGCTGCAATCAGGGATGTGTACGTTTGGTGTACATGGCCTCAGTTTTGCTGTTGATCTCCACTGAGTATGCAGTACCTGGTCAGGTGGGTGGGGATGTCTTGTAGTACATTTAGACAATTGTTTGTTATTTCTGTCACCTGCTGCTGGATGTCTGTCATTGGTTGGACATCAGGACTCAGAGGGTAATAATACATGGATTCCACTCTGAAAAAAGGGGGTTACTAATAGGGTACCACAGGATTCAGTACTGGGACCTGTCTTCTTTAATGTCTTTATAGGTAACATTGCAGAGGAGCTGGAAGGGAAAGTATGCCTCTTTTTTTTTTCCAATTGTTTTACCAGGAGTAACACACTAAGCTGAAGGCTTGTTTACAGGTGCGACCTGGGAGCACAGGGGAGTTAAGTGACTTGCTCAAGGTCACACAGTATGCAAGTGGCTGTGGGATTCAAACCCAGCTCTCCAGATTTGCAGCTCAGAGCCTTAAAGCACTGCACTATACTGTCTCCCTAAATTGCAGAGGACACAAAGATCTGCAACAGGGTTGATACACAAGAGGGGTGGAAAAGATGAGAAGGGACTTGGTAATGTTGGAGGAATGGTCAGAAGTATGGCAGCTTAGATTCAATGCAAAGAAGTGCAAAGTAATGCACCTGGGAAACAAAAACCCAGGGGAAGAGTACACAATGTGGGGGGAGGTACTAACAACAACAAAAATGGAAAGGGACCTGGGGTAGTCATATCAGATGACTTAATGGTAGGCAAGCAATGTGAGAAGACAATAAGGAGGGCAGTGATGCCCCCACTCAGCCCAGGAACAATCTACGAACAGAGCCGGTGATCGGCTCAGCCCTCCTCTCACCACCATGGCAGGCCGCCGACTGAGGTGCGAATGAAGCTGATTCATACCTCAGTCGGTAGCCAGATGTGGTGGTGAGAGAGGGCTGAGCCGGTCACCGGCCTGTCTGTGAGATTGTTCCTGGGCTGAGGGGGGCATCACTGCCGGTGGGGGGCCACTAGACTACCAGGGAACAGTCTGTTTGTATGGTGCTTGGGGTCAGGATTCATGCAGGGGGTGGGGACCACTAGACTACCAGGGAACAGTCTGTTTGTATGGTGCTTGGGGTCAGGATTCATGCAGGGGTGGGGACCACTAGACTACCAGGAAACAGTCTGTTTGTATGGTGCTTGGGGTGGAATTCATGCAGGGGGTGGGGGCCACTAGACTACCAGGGAACAGTCTGTTTGTATGGTGCTTGGGGTCAGGATTCATGCAGGGGTGGGGACCACTAGACTACCAGGGAACAGTCTGTTTGTATGGTGCTTGGGGTCAGGATTCATGCAGGGGTGGGGACCACTAGACTACCAGGAACAGTCTGTTTGTATGGTGCTTGGGGTCAGGATTCATGCAGGGGGTGGGGGACCACTAGACTACCAGGAAATTACTTTTAATTCTATTGCAAATGGGTTGGGATTCCCGCAGAGGGTGGGGACCACTAGACTACAAAGGAAATTACTTTAAATTCTATTGCAAATGGGTTGGATTTGTGCAGGGGTGGGGGACCAGTAGACTGCCAGGAAATTGATTTTACTGTCATTGTTGAATGGGTCGGGATTCATGCAGGGAGTGGGGAACACTAGACTACCAGGAAATTACTTTTAATTCTATTGCAAACGGGTCGGGATTCATGCAGGGGGTGGGGGAACACTAGCCTACCAGGGAAATTACTTTTAATTCTATTGCAAATGGGTCGGGATTTGTGGGGGGGGTGAGGGGACCACTAAACTACCAGGGAAATGAATTTTAATTCTATTGTGAATGGGTCAGGAGTATACCTCTCAACTGTCCCTGATTTTAAGGGATGTCCCTGAATTTGCCTCAAAATATTACTTTGTCCCTCCTCGTAGTTGTGTTTCTGTGGCTACACAGTGGAAATTGTAAGCACAAAATAATGTCAAGCATTAAAGTTACAGACTTGTTTTTCTTTAGAAAATGCATTTTGCACTAAGCCCCATATTCTACCAGCTTTCTGGGTGGATATCTCTAATTTTGAAGATGTGTCCCTGATTTTGGTCCTTTGTCCCTGATTTGTTTAAGCCTTGTCCCTGATTCAGGAGGCAAGGGGTTGTCAGGTATGTATGCACTGACTGTGCCTGGTAGCACACAGTCCCTACTGCTTCCGGTCTGTACTTCTATTCCGACCAACAGGGGTTGCTGTGGGTATGCCTTGGCCTGCAGCGTCCAGTCTGTACTTCCATTCTGACCAAAAGGGGGAGCTTTGTGCTCCATGCAATAGCACCGGGCAAACTGCATGGTAATGTATGCTAAGTAGCACTTAATGAGATGCAAATGTACCTGTTTGCCCACAGATTACCTAAGTAGGATCATTTGCATAGGAGCTTTGAATATAGCTCCTATTTGACCCGGGCTAACCAGTTTGCACCGGGCTAATGTGTTAGCACTGCGCAATCAGGTTAGCAACAGGCAAACCTCACTTCAACATAGCACACTTCTGCAGTGTGTGGCTTATATTGTTGTTTGCAGTAGATGTCAGACATCTCTGTGCAATCACACAAAATGTTCGCCACCTGCAACACTGGCTTTCTTCAGGGTCTAATGAGCTGCAGTGGCAGTGAGCACTTCCCTGTTGCTATTTTCAGTGCTGTCTTATTCCCAGGCTACTTTATTTAGGAGGCATTATAGCACAGTGGTTTAAGGCTCTGAGCTACAAACCTGGAGATCTGGGTTTGAATTCTGCAGCCCCCACTTGCATACTGTGTGACCCTAAGCAAGTCACTTAACTTCCTTGTGCTCCCAGGTCACACCTGTAAACAAGCTTTTAGCTTAGTGTGTCTCTCCTGGTTAAAAAAAAAAAATGTTTGCCCTGCACTCCTGGCCCTGTTTGCCCTGCTTCCTTTGCTTGCTATATTCAGCTTGTTTTGCACCGGGCTATTCCTTTTGAATATAGCTTGCTTTTTGCTCTGGGCTAAGTTTGCCCACCAGGTAGTGCTAATTTAGCCCCGGGGCAAAGTTTTGAATATCTGGCCCTAAGAATTTATTTTTATTTACTTGGTTAACAGTTCCCCAGAAGAAGCCACCAGTCTGGTGAAACGTTGAGACACTTTAAAAGAAGGACTAAACTTCTGAAAATATTTGCAAGAAAAAGTGTTTGGCTTTATTGCTGGAGTGGTTGCTATACCATTTTCTGCTTTGGAACTTTTCATACTAACAAGCAACCATTCTCCATGACTAACTTTTAAAGAATGTGAGCATTTTCCTTGGATACTACAGTTTTTTGAATAGTCTTGTAGTTCAGCCTGGTGGGTTCAGTGACCAGCTGTGTCAGGTAGTTGCTAGCCATGTTATCCCTCTGAGGGGTCGTGTCACTGCATTCCCAGTTGATGTTAAAGTCACCAGTTATTTTGAGCTCATAGTCATTTGGGAGGGAGGCTACAGCATCCAGCACCTTTAGTAGTCCCTCTCTGACATTTTTAGGGGGTAGATAGACCGATGCTATGACCAGTGATTTGCCTAGCTGTCCTACATGGGCTTTTATTGCTAGTAGTTTGTGGTCATTGGCCATAACTGAAATTGGGAGGACTGAACAGAGGAGGGAGTCCCTGGTGTAGTTAAGACAGCTGCCTCCTTTCTTGCCCCTCTTGTCACTTCTAAAGGCTTGGTATTCTGGTATAGCTATTTCATAATTTTTTATCCTATTTGTAAGCCAGGTTTCCATGAGGAAGATTACATCTGGCGTATGGAGTGCCAACCAAGCCTGGAATTGGACAAACATGGTGGGGAGGCTGCCGATGTTCATGACTGCGAATTGTAAGCCCTTGGTCTTACTCCCTCCCATTCTGTTGGAGGCTGGGGGGCCAGGATTAGCATGCACATTCCCTGATAGGATGAGGAGCATTGGGATGAGTTTCCTGGGAGGACTAATGAAGGTTACTGTGAGGCAGGACTTGCACCATCTAAATTTACCCTGGAAATGCTGTTTTATCTTTAGTGTGGTTGTAGGCAGGGCAGGTACCAATAAGGTGCCAAGACAGGTGGTGGAGGCACAGGTGCCCTGATAATTAGGAGATGCAAGGTACTCCAGGCTATCCCTCGGCAAGGATGTCATCCCAGTTTCTTTTCCCTAGCTGTTTTGCCCAAGGCACCAGTCATGTTGCGGTGGACAGTGGGGAGCTACAGGAATGTCATCTTTCACTGTTGCTCTGATTGTACAGAGTATAAGTAGGAGGATTGTGCAGCATATATTCCTCTCCAGTGTTGCTGTGTGATGGATGAGCAAGAGGGAGGGGATGCACTTTGGTGATAGCTATTGGGGGTGAGCGGTGCCAAAGGTTGTGTAGCTTTAAGGACTTAGTTGGTAGGAACCAATGAGATAGCGACAGGGCAGGTGAGGTGGGGCCAAAGTGTATTTAATAGAGGTCAGGGCCGGGGGGGAGATGCATGGGACAAATTATTTAGGTAGCTGTGAGCCAGCCAGAGGAGTGGTGCCAAGAATTAAAACTTGTTTCAGATATGTTCCTCTCCTACTAGCTAGTGGCAGCCTCTGGTTGTCCATACCTTTCAGTTAGTTCGAACCACATTGGTGGTTCTATCGGAGCAGGATTCTGCTGGGCTAGTCCAAACCACAATTGTAGTTCCATTGGAATAAGGATTTTGCTTGCTTGATTTGTGGGGGTGAGAGCAGTCTGTGAGTTGCTGCACCACCAGAGACCACCTCCACAGTCAGCTTCCAGCAGGGCAGGAGGGTGGGTCCAGGTCAAGACCACAGGAGCATGGCTTGAGGTGGAAGGGATCTGCCCTTAGTCGAGCGGGGCACCTTTCAGTTAGTTTGAACCATGCTGGTGGTTCTATTGGAGCAGGATTCTGCTAGGTTAGTCTGAACCATGTTGGTGGTCCCATTGGAAGAAGGATTCTGCTTGCTTGACTTGTGGGGGTGAGAGCGGTCTGCGAGTTGTGGCACCACCAGAGATCACCTCTACAGTCAGCTTCCAGCAAGGCAGGCAAGCGAGTCCAGGCCAAGACCACTAGAGCATGGCTTGAGGTGGGAGGGTTCCAGCTCTTAGTCAGGCAGGGTGCCTTGCAGTTAGTTCAAACCACGTTGATGGTTCTGTCGGAGTCGGATTCTGCTAGGCTAATCCGAACCACATTGGTGGTTCTGCTGGAAGAATGATTCTTCTTGCTTGACTTTTGGGGGTGAGAGCAGTCTGTGAGTTGTGGCACTGCCAGAGATCACCTCCACAGTCGGCTTCCAGCAGGGCAGGCGGGAGTGTCCGGGTGAAGACCACCGGAGCACGGCTTGAGGCGGGAGGGATCTGGCACTTAGAGGAGTGAACTCTTCAAGTTTTGCATAACTGGCCTTGAGACCTATTTAACCTGTCCTAAGGAGCCATGTACTATTGATGGTTGTGGGTCCTGACCTTTTTCCCTTTTCTTTTACCATTATTAATGGCTCCATTAAACTCCCTGGTGGCCTGCTTGAATTACTACTCTTAAGACTTTGCGCACCTGCTTTAACTTGGACCCTTGAAGGTAATTGTGGGTGTTAGGTTCTTCAAAGTTTTTGATGCAAGGTACTTCTTACTCTAGTGAAGACCTAGTTCAGTGGGCCGTTTTTTCAACTCGGCTTTTAGTATATTCCTCTGAGCTGTGGGAGATGCTCTAAATGGAAATAGAGCTGCCAGTTTCAGGAACATTGAACTACAGGAGTGAACTGATGTTTCATTTTTTTTATTTTTATTTTATTTTAATGGACTGATTCAGATTCCTACTCTCCACATGCTTTGTTTTGGGGACTTTGGGGGCTTGCTTGGGAGATGCTATTTTATTGGTGCTTCTTTAAATATTAATGTTTTTGATTATTCTTTTAGTGTTTTTCAGAGGTGCATGTTAATCCTGTAGTTTATACATAGCATTTTTAAGGTTTCCTTACAGTACTTCATTATTCAGTAGATGTCCGCGGTCCTGGTTGCCTAATTCCAGGGCTGGGGAGGGGGGGGAGTAGGGGAGCATGTTCTCATCCATCATGGGTGGACATACTACTGGAGGTCAGTCAGATGGACTGGAGGTTCAGGGGATTTTATTTTTTGGGTTTTGTGCTTGGACTGGGGTATGGGTTGGAAGGTGGGGGCTCTGTACTGATAGCTTGAATTTTCACTGCTATGCATTGGGGGGTTACATCTTTAACTGTTACAGGGTCTGAATACTGGTGCACCATTTTTCTGGGCATCCATGTTACTGCTTTTTATTCCCTCCATTGTCCTTTGCCTGGGTGGGGGAGTATATGGGACTTGTTCAATTTGGAGGGAGTGGTTAATTAGTTTGGGACCTGCCAGGGTATATTTTCGGCAGATATATCCTTTTTTTATTTGGTTTAACCTACCTTATCTGATGGGAACATGTTGATGTGGCATCAGGAGTGCTCCAAATTAGTAACATGAACTACATCACTTGGAATATTTTTTTTTTTTTCCTGCTACAGTACCATTTGTCCACCCAGTCATGGCCCCCACCAACCCCATTTTCATATGAGCCGACCTCCCTGCCCCCTGGCTTACCCCCAGGGTGGGGCCATGCCACCGGCCAAAGTGTCACGGACACAGTTCAGGTACAAGAGTCAGCCTGAGAGCTATGAGGGATGGTGAGGCAGCTTCATGAAGGTGCCGCAGCAGGATTTTTCTTGCTTTACTCCCTCAGGAGCCGGGTGCGTGCAATGACGTCAGCTGAGGTGGCCCGTGTACGCTCCCATGCGCGCTCCCCTTGAGACGTCTGCACCCGAGCCCCCCATGTGCACGCCCGTATACCTTGCCCCCCAGCCTCTGCTAGAGGGCACTCAGGTATCGGTGCTGTGATACCCCCCTCCCCAGGGAAGGAGAGCAGTCCTCCGAACGCTTCATCCTTCCCTGCCCCTGCTGACCCCTGGCGGCCCGTGTCCGTTTCCAAACATGGGTCACCGGCATGGCGCGAGGTGTGGCACCCAGCGCCTCAGCCCTCAGCTCCACCAGGCCAGGCCACTTGGAATATTAAAGGTGCCTCCTCCAAGATGAAATGGTACCAAATTTTTAAAAAGATCTTAAACCGTTGCATTGTCAAATAGTGTTTCTTCTGGAGACACATCTGCCCGCTTCGGAAGGGCTTCTCTTCTGAAGACAAGCTATAGGCCAGGTTTATGCAGCTGGGAATTCCACCACCCAGAGAGAGGCAGCTATTTTAATTGCTAGAGGGGTTCAGTTCCAAATGATGGAATGTATTATAGATTTGCAAGGATGTTATCTTTTGGTAAAAGGGGTTTTGGATCATTCAGTGGTATTATTGGGATATATTTATGGCACTAACAAGGAAACCTCAGAATTTTTCTCCAACTTGATTACTTTGCTAGACCCTTTTGTTCATATTCCCATCATTCTGGCAGGGAATTGGAATTCAGCACTTACTTCTGACTTGGATAGGTCTAGTTGGAGAGGCCTTGAATTATCCCCCGCTCAGCGATCCCTTCATGACCTGATGGATATGGTTGAACTGTGTGACCCATGGTGTATATTACATCCTTCTACACAGGAATATTTTATTTATTTATTTATTTTATTGAACTCTAGGATTACATTACCTTGTAGCAAGAACAGCTCATTTACAAAGGTTCCACGTCACAATATGCATTTTATTTGCCGGTGCATAGATCCTTTTCCCATTTAGATTATTTTTTCATTAGCCAGAGTGTCTTGTGTGGGGTTATGGGTGGTGGGACAGCTTCAAGAGCACTCTCCAAGCATTCCCTTACCTGGTTAGTGTGTATGTTGTTACCTAATTTCCAAAGAGATACTATGTGGAGACTGAGCACTTGGTTATTTAAAGATAATGGGATTGCTGTTAAAATTAAAGATGTAATAGTCCAATTTATGGCCCATAATGCTGGTTTTGTCCTAGAGGTAGATAAGGTGTGGTGTGCCCTGAAGTGTGTTTTGTGGGGGTGAATTTATTAGTCTGGCCTCTGTGAAGAAGCATAAACATGAGGTCACCCTTCATTTCCTTTTAAGCCATATCAAGGAGTTAGAGGAGTCCCTCTCCCCTGAAGCTTCTGAAGGTGAACGTTCAGCTTTAATGGTTCCGCAACATAAATATGCAGAGTGCCTGAGGTAAAGGGCTGAATATGCTCTTTTAAAAACCCAGTCCTGTTATGTCAATCAAGGCGAAATAGCAAGCTATTTTCTTTGCTTTGCACCTGCAGAAGTAAGAAGCATCTTGGATTGTGTTGGCTATCTCTTCTTTGACAAACCACTCCCTCAAAACTTCTCCCAGGGAAATTGTACAGGAATTTGAGGGTTATTGTCTTCAGTTATACAGCTACTCAGTTAATGCACCCTCCCTTGAGGAAACTACAGACTATCTGATATCCTCATTCCTCAGCTAACCCTAGAGCACCAACGCTTCCTCAATAGGCCCATTTTGCAGTTGGAAATTATAGAAGCCATCAACTCCCTCCCGTTAGACAAAGCTCCAGGACCTGATGGTTTCTCCTTGAATTTTTATAAACTTTTTGTTAAGGAACTGGCACCACTTCTCCAACAGCTGTTTTGCTATTTCTCTGAATCCAGAATCTTGGATCATTCCTTATTGGAAGCAGTGATCGTAGTTTTACCGAAACCGGGCAAATCTCCATAGAGTGTATCTAACTATCGCCCTATTTCCCTTAAGAATTATGATATAAAAATGTTAGCAAAGATTTTGGCCACCAGAATTGCACAAGTTTGGGAAGGCCTGATGATCCTGGAACAGGTGGGTTTCATGAGGGGTCAGTCCTTGGCAGACCACCTGTGCAAACTGTCAAATATCTTCTCCGTATCCAGGGGTGCTGACCATCCTATGGCTTTGGTCTCCCTTGATGCAGAGAAAACTTTTGATAGGGTAAACTGGGCCTTTATGTTTCTTGTTTTAAATGGATTTGGTTTTCCCTGTTTTTTTTTTAAGTAGATTCAGGCTCTGCATTCGAAGAGCAGTGCAAAAATATATTGTAATGGGGTGCTATCTTCTTCATTCCCATTAAGTTCTGGAATTTGACAGGGCTGCCCGTTGCCCCTGTTGCTATTAAATTTATATTTGGAACCCCTGTTGCTCCATCTTAAAATGTCACCTCTGATAAAGCGTATCCTGGTAGGTTCCTTTGACTGCATGCTGTCCACATTAGCAGACGACATTCTGCTCCACATTTCTGACCCCACCATTTCCATTCCTGCTGCACTGAATATTATAAAAGACTTCAGTAAATACTCCAATTATGATCTTAATCTGGACAAGATAGTGGTGGTGCCCTTAAATTCCAGGGTATTTAAGTTGTACATTGTTGAATTGCACCTCACGTGGGCTACCCGGCTTAAATATTTAGGAATAGTTCTTGCCCAATCTGTTATCCTAATGAAAAAATTGAACTTTGATGACTTGCTTATCACAGTTCAGCAGGATCTCTACCTCATGAAGGAGAATGGTAGGCTTTATTCAGGTCTCAGAGATGGCAACTACATCAAGGTCATACAGATCAACCCGGCCTTCTAGCTTTTGCAGCATGGTCCTAAGACTGCTTATATTCATGTGTACTAACTTTAGATCCCATGTTTTAGACCAGCATAAATCAGAAGGGGAGCAAACTCTGATTTGGAGAGCTGTGACCCGGATTCAACTCTATGGACAGGTGCAGGCAGAGGGAAAACAAGATACTGGGAAGGTGAGCAGGATATGTCAGATTAAGATTAACCTTAACATCTAGCATAAAAGATAACAATTTTTTAGCAACTGCCCGTGCTGTATAGACTATGGAGTATAAGCAAGAATGGGTCACACTCATGGGAGTCAGGTAGAAGAGGCAGGGATGGGGTTTGCCTGCTGAAGTGCACATGCTGGGGAATATGAGAGGCTGGTCTAACCTGCTCCATACAGTACCAAGGACAGTCAGCATGTACAAAGCCACAGCAACCAGCTCCTAAATTAGGACCACTATTATGTATGGGGAGACTGGCTGCCTGGAGGGAGGCCAGACGTAGTTGGCACAATGTATATACCAACCAGCTAAAGAATGTGCTAGTTATAATCATAGTAGGATTAGAGATCGCAGGAGCACTTTCACCCCAGACAGGAGTTCTTGGGTTCAGAAGCCAGCAGGTATGGCAAATGCAAAAATGTGTTTCCCTCAGATAATGTGCATGTTACAATCACCTATGACAGAGGTTGTATTGTGACACCATCCACTCAGATAGGTTGTTGATAAGTTCAAATAAAGAGCAGGTCTCTGAGGTAACAAGGAAAATAGATGATACCCAGCTAGCCCAATTAATGACAGGTACAAATCCAGAGGGAACACCTAACCAGAGCAGTAGGAAGTATAACACACAGTGAGACTTATTTGTAAACAGGATAACTTAACTTCAGAGTAGTGTGATCAATGTATTTCAATAACTAAGATACATAGGATGTAGAACAAACAGTCATTGCAGTACATCAAACAGTAGGTGTCCAGTACCTGGAGTTAAGTTTGGTTGCAATGCTCTTACAAGAGTCTAACAGCTTAGCACTTCTAGCTCTCATACTCCCTTGGCTGATTCCCAGGCAGACTCCCTTGTTATCCTTTGTACTGTGGACAGATTCCCTTGTTATCATTTGTACTATGGACACACTCCCTTGGTGCCCTTTATACTGCAGGCAGACTTCCTTGTTACCCTTTGTACTGCAGGCAGACTCCCTTGTTGCTTTTTGCACTATGGACAGACTCCCTTGTTACCCTTTGTACTGCAGACAGACTCCCTTGTTGCCTTTTGTACTGCAGCCATAGACTCCCTTGTTATCCTTTGAACTGCAGGCATAGACTCTCTTGTTACCCTTTGTACTGCAGGCAGACTCCCTTGTTGCCCTTTGTACTGCTGGCAGATTCCTTTGTTACCCCTTGTACTGCGGGCAGACTCCCTTGTTGCCCTTTGTACTGTGGGCAGACTCCTTAGTTACCCTTTGTACTGTGAGCAGACTCTCTTGCTACCCATTGCATTGCAGACAAACTCCCTTGTTACCGTTTGTACTGCAGACAGATTCTATTATTGCCCTTTTTATTGCGGACAGACTCACTTGTGCTTTGCACTACAAGCATATTCCCTTGTTTCCCTTTGCATTGAAGCCCTTCACATGGGGGACTGCAGCATGGAGGACCACTTGATTTGTAGGCCCTTAAGTGGAGAGTCAGAGAATTCAAAGGGTTAGGAGTAGCGGCACTGAATTGGATACAAGGTGAGGAGGAGTCGTGGCCTGGGAGTTGGCCTAATGGAGCTGTGAGCTCCATGAAGGCAGTTAAGCTCCATGTTCAGGGAGCTCTTTTGTGGCTGAAACCATCATGAAAGTTGCAGCTCTAGGTGGATCTCGGTGGCTCAGTGCAGGGGGAGGGCTTCTCAGGAACAGAAGCTTGCCTTTGCAACACTACTGGTGTCCTTGGCAGCAAAAATATTCAAAAATAATGTTGCAGAATTTTTTTTAGTAAAGTTACATGGAAATTTGGAGTATAGGGCACATAATATTTAAAAATATTGCACAGAAGCATGTTTTGGTCCATAAGTAAAAATAATCAATCTGATTAAACATTGCACAGCAATGGCCCATTGGCGCAGCAGTTGCATTTCTGCCTGTGATGCCAGTGACCCAGGTTCGGGAATGGACTCAAGTTGCTGGAGTGCTGGCCGGGGAGAAGGAAAGGAGCATCCCAGGACAGCTTGCCTTCTCCGGGGGGGGGGGGGATGCACCTTAGCGCCTGCTGGCCCCTAGTGGAGGCCAGGAGCACAGCATGGACTCCAGAGCTGGAATTGCTAGGGAAGTGGTGGACATCAGTGTGCGCCATGATGTCAGTGGCACACCACTCCCTGGGGAGGAAACTGCCCTGGTCGACTGGGTGACGGTCCCAATGGTCCCCCACTGCCACCAGGCCTCGATAGCCGGCCCTACCTCAGTGGCACCAGGGCCAAATAGGAAGTGTGCTGGCCGCCCCACCAGTGCCTTTCCTCGTGGAGGAGGGGGACCCATCTGGTGAAGGGATACACCGGGTTACTGAGGGGGCCATGATATGAGGTAAGTGGCCCTATGAGAGGGAGAGCGAGCAGATAGGGAGACATTGAGGGATCTGAAGGAGTGGCTGACCAGGGAGGGAGGAGGATGTAAAAAAAAAAGGAAAAAAACCCAAACATTGCATAGCAATGGAAATAGCCGAACGTACCCTGGTTGTTTATATTATTATATTAAAACTATATAAAATTATTAACTTTTGTAGTAAACCATTACTTGTCATTTTTAGACTGAAAATGTATGTATAAACATGTATATGTTGAATAAATCACTGAATCCATACTTTTTTAAAACATCAGTGCTTAGTGGCAAGACTCTATTCAATCTACAGATAAAGAAACCTACTCTGCATAATGCATTACATATGATGATGATGATAAATGTAACCCCCTACAAATTGGGGTTTCCAAAAAGTCTTCATTGAGCTTGCCTAAATGCTCACTGCCAGGCTGGTGTCTGTATTTTAACAGTTTAAATGTGATTACTAGAGTTTGTATAGCCTCTGTGTACTGTCTCTGTAAGAGCTGCCTAATTTCAGTTTAAGTAATCTGAGAGGGAGCTCTGTTGAAGATGTGACTATTTACTGAAAATCATTTAGAGTGATAATGATAATGTAGTTTGTCTAACCTGCTTTCTTTGTAGCAAGGACTGTTTTGTTTGTCTCCACTATCTTGGTCCTGGACTTCAAATTGGACCCAACAGTACTGGTGGGACCTAAAATGTAGCCGGACTACAGGAGCTGTCTGAATTCAAAATCTGTAGGAACTTTAGTTTGGAGGTTTTTTAACGCCTTTTTTGCAACTGAAGGGGGAGCTCTTGCTTTGACTGACAGCCAAATCAGCCAACCAAATCTTTTGGATCTTGGGGAAGTCCCGGGCTGCTTGCAGTTTTCAGTTAGAACTAAGCTGGAAGCTGAGCAAGAAGGAGCTGAAGTGTTTCTGAGCAGCAATTCTGAGTGGATTTGCATGGGAGAACTCTGAAAAGGCTAAGTTTTTGGCCTGCATGCGGTGTGCTGCTCCTGAGAGGGAGAGAAGAGAATTATTTTGGACTAAATCCAAGTTTGTGTGACTAAAGTAAGCTACTGAAGTGGGCCAGGCTCAACCTGAAGAAGACCAAATATTTTTGCTGAATGCGATCAGCCTGTCAGGAGTTCCAGCTACCCCTAAGCTCCCGGTGTGTGCAGAGACTTTGCGATTGTGCCCGGGGAGCACTTTGCCTGGTACAGTAGAATTCCCGTGCTTGTAAATGTGCTATGAGCTGCTAGTGGGTTGTGAGTTAGTTCCCCACTGTGTGAACTGTGTTCTGCTTGCTGGAAGCTGTATCCAGCCCAAAACGGACTGCTTCCAAACTTGTCTCCATGCGGTCTGGGCTTTGCCAGACTGGCCCAGCCAGACTACCCACTGCACAGAGAAGCCATCGACGAGAGACCTGCCTGGGGATCAGCCCCCTGCTCCACGCTTGAACAGGAACGATGCCTCTGCAACTTGTGTAGGCCCTGCTTCTCCTGGCATTCCAGATCAACCACCTGCAGTCTCGATTTTCATCCAGCCTGTGTCCAGTCTTGGGTATCGTGAGTAAATACCAGGGTAGCTCCCTACAACAACAACTTAATCTGAGTGTGTCATCTGATTGTCTTGTTGTTTCATTTCCTTTACGATCTGAGCCCTCTGGCTCCAGATTACAAATATTGTGTACTGTGCATGTTGTGTTTTCCATCACATGGCCCCTACCAGCTGCAACCCCTGGCAACTGTCCTGGCTAGCCCATCTCTTCTCTACCTGGGTACCCAGAGGTGGACTGTGTGGGGGACTCAAAGTGCATGCATAACTGCTTGACTGATACAACCTTTAAGCTAATTAACCTGATTTTGCCCCTCCCTTGTTCAAGTCCCCCGAAGAAATCAGATCTAATTTTTTCTGCATGCAATCTGACTGTGGTTCCAGTCTGTGCTCAAAGTACTGTACTGTTGCTATTTACTGTGCTTAACCTTGTTTTACAGTGGGTCCCCAGGGTCGAGCCAGAGGAACCAGCCCTGGTGGTAAGTGCAAACAGTGTGGGTACTTGTGTGGTGTACCGGGGTATTGTGAAAGTGATTATTGTACATTGTTCAGGCCACTAGAGGGGAAAGAGGGGGGTTACAGCATCCCAGAGGGCTGTGCCCAGGTTAGCTTGACCACTACCAACCCTGACCTCCAGGTAGAGGCACCCGTTTCAGAACTCAGGCCCCTTAACCTGCTACTAGCCAAGCAGGCAGGGGTAGTAGCCCTTGGGATAGCGCCACCTAGGGGTTACATAAAACTTTATTTTTATACAGGAAACAGATAGATTAGGCCCTGTTTTCAACTAAAGTCCTGTGTTCTTAAGATACAAAAAAAAGAAAATACAAACATCAACTATTCAAGGTCTGTTTTAAATACAAACATTAAACATACAAAATCTGACTTCATATATGCATATATAGCTAATAGCTGCTACCTGCTATGTGTTTATTGGTGCACACTTAAACACAATTGCTCTAATAAAATATTGCACAACAGTAGCATGAAATGTATAAACTGATTACCACAACAAAACTGTGTATCTTCATAATATATTGTGAATAAAACTAAAGAAGTAATGTGTCTAATACAATTGCATGCAACTGTTGTTTCCCAGTACTTTTTGGTGGATACAGTACAAGAGGGAGTAAAATGATCTTACCTGCAGTATGACAGGGATGAACTCAATGAGTGACTGCCTGCCTGCTGCCTTTGAAGTTAGTGCTCTTTTGCAAGCTGTGTAAAAGCTTTTTGTGGGTAGATTGCAGTCAGAACAGTTTACAACAGCAGCAACAAGAACGTATTTGTCAACCACACATTCTCCTGTTACTAAAGTTACAAAAAATTATATTATTGCAGCCAGAAAGGGTGCGGCACTGTTCTACTACCGTATGCCAGATGACCTAGCTGGAAGGAAGCTGAATCAGCTCAGCAAGAATGTGTAATCCCACAATCTATATCTTGAAATGTTTAGCAGTGAAGTGTTTCTCTAGCAACTAGGTGGGACAAATGCTCTGATAAACTGAATGCTCCGCTTCAGTGGAATCACAAATTCTTGCTGAGCTGGTCCAACTTCCTTTGAGCTACATCTGGCATAACAGAACAGTGTTGCACACTGTTTGGCTGCAATTATAGCTTTTTTCCAAAGAATTACTTGTCTACGTGAGACATGCTCAGAATTGTGGTCAAGGAGAGCGAAGGGGAGGAGAATTCCTATAGCAACAAATGAATGAACATTTATTTAAAGAGCAGCTGACAGTTATGGGAGAACTTGAACAAAGCATGCTAAAATGTAGGCAGAGAAGATATTAGTTCTGCATTTCTCCTCCCCACTATTGCTGAGGTTATTTGCACAGAAAGGGTCCTTTGCTCCCCAGGAGATTATCTATTCATGTTACCATCTCCCTACCTGAGGTCATAATGCACTGCTTGTGACATCACAGTTACTGCCACGGAAACAGACTGTGAGGTCAGAGCAGAGGACTATGACTTCAAGTAAGGAGTAAGCTGTAGAGAAACATGAATTCTAAGGAATAAAGATCAGGTATTTATGTAAATATCCTCAGTAATAAATGAGGGGGAGGGGGGCCTATATACTGTATATGGAATGCAAGCTGAATTGTACCTAAATATGTTTTTGAAAGTTTTCTTTGAGGCATCAGCAGCTCTTTACATGGCATGTAACAACCCCTCCCCTACAGTAGGGGGCAGGGTTGTTACCAAATACCCACTCGTGGGATATAGTGTTGTGGTATAACCCTCTGGTGCTTTAGTTTGTGGGTATGAGCTTTGGTAGTAGAATTTATAAGGTACCATTAGTCAGAAAATGTGGGGTCAAGCCGACAGTTGTAGCCTGGGAGGCTGGGCCCCTGCAGAAAGAGAGAGTATGGTCCTGCAGTAAGCATAAAAAGGTGCAGCTCCCCTTAGGGATATAGGGGCATCCTGTCTCCCAGATCCTTCCCACTGTATATCCATGGGCCCAGCAGGGAGTCTGCCCAGTGTCTTTGACTTGTATGGGTTGGGTGTGGTCCTGCATGCACTGTCAGTATGATCACAGTATGCCAGGGCACCAGATAGCACTGTATGAGTGGGTGCACGTGGTTGTGATCCTTAGACCCTTGGTTCTGGTAATGAAATCAGAGATTACCATATGTTCCTGTCTAGAAAATGAATTATGTTGGGTCCATGGACTACGGCGTGAAATGCTATGACCTTTAGTTTGATCCATCTCTTCTGAGTGAGGAGAGTCAGTTTTCTTGTCTGAGAGTCAAGTGTCTGGACCCTGTACAGTAGCCTGAGTCATTTTTGTTCATCATAGTGAGGTGCCCTTTCCCCTTTCCCTGTACCCCAGTTGAGAAGTATGGTGACCCATTTTTGCTGTTTTTTTTACAGGGGGCTGATGAGTTTGCCATCTTGTACCACTAGATACTGGAGTTCCCAGGGCCATGCCCATCTCGATCAAATAGCACATTGTAGGTCAATTCAACTCTACAGAGAGTAGAGGTGGGTTGTAGAGCTCGAAGCACCTCATACACAGAAACTAACATTGTAAGGGCCAGCCAACTCTTTGAGTTCAGGGGCATATGATGGTACTTCCCATCCAGGAAGAAGGAGTTACACTCATGGGAGTCAGGCAGAAGAGGCTGGATGGGGATCTGTGTGCTGAGGTTCACATGCTGGGGAATATCAGGGGCTAGTCTAACCTGCTCCGTAGCAAGGACAGCCAGCATGTACAAAGCCACAGCAATAAACTCCTTTAGGGCCGCCATTGCTGTAGGGGGAGGGTGGCTACCTGGAGGAGGGCCAGGAGTACTAACTACTCCTATGCACAATGTATATACCAACCAGCTAAAGAGCTTGCTAGTTACAATCAAGGTAGGATTCTGGGATCGCAGGAGCACATTCACCCCAGACAGGAGTTCTTGGGTTCAGAAGCCAACAGGTATGGCGATTGCAAAAATGTATTTCCTCCAGTTAATGTGTATGCTACAATCACCTATGAGTGACAGAAGTTATACTGTGATATAGTCCGCCCAGATAGGTTGTTGGTAAATTCAAATAAACAGCAGATCTCAGAGGTATCAAGGAAAATAGACTACACCCAGCTAGCCCAATTAATGACAGGTACAAATCCCAAGGGGGCACCAAAACAGAATAGCAGGATACACAAAGTATAGCACACAGTGGGGCTTATTTGTAAACCAGATAACTTAACATCAGAGCAGTGTGATCAGTGTATATCAGTAACTGAGGTACTGTACATAGGACCTAGAAGCAAAGAGTCATAGCAGTACATCTGACAGTAGGTGTCCAGTACCTGGAGTTCACTTTTGGTTGCAAGGTTCTTTCAAGAGCCTAACAGCTTAGCACTTCCAATCCCCAGATTCTGATGGCTGGCTCCCAGGCAGATTCCCTTGTTATCCTTTCTACTGGGGACAGACTCCCTTGTTGTCCTTTGTACTGTGGGCAGACTCCCTTGTTGCCCTTTGCACTGCGGCCCTTCATGTTGAGGACTATAGCATGGAGGACTGCTTGATTTGTAGGCTCTTAAAGAGGGATTAAGGAGAGATTTCTTCAGAAAATGTAACTTACTTTAATCTTCCTAGTGTTGTCCCAATGTGAATTGTAAAGTTTTCTGCCAATTTCAGCGATTGTACACTTTCATAAATGTACTTTGTCCCATGCTGTTGTCCCGTGCCATCTGAGAAGTCCTCGGGTGCTTGCTGGAGTGGAAGTGACCTCAGCTCCAGAACCCACCAATCAGTGTGTGTTCTGAAGTGAGTGGGAATCAGAGACTAGTTTCATTGCAGTACATGCCGAGCTGCCCGATAGCCTTTGTAGTGCTGGACATTGTTTTTCCTAAATGTAGAGAATGCTAATGCTTTGTAATCACTGCACCCCAATACTGAATTGCTTCTGATTGTATTACTTGTTCTGTGTTTTTGGTCAGTAAGGCATTTCACTGTGTGTGTGAAGTCGTGTTTTCGTTTCGTCGGTGGTGTCAAACCTTATCTATCTTATGCCAGTCTGAATGCGCACACTGGAGGATTGTAATTCTTAATGTAATATTTTTTCTGCTCATTTTTGGTAACTGTGCATCACTGTAGTAAGATCAGTTCTGTTTTCAGATTGCTTTATTTCTGTGCATGTACTGATACTGCTTTCATTAGCAATGTACTAATTCTTAGTGCTGTAGGTTGCTCCTGGATTGTGGTTTGTGTGCCATCTTGTTTACAATACGGAGCATCGTTTTTTGTTGCATGTACTGCTCTGACCTCTTGTTCCTCATATATAGTGCTCCTTACATAGTGTGTGCTGTGTTTATTTGTTTTTTTTCTGTCTCTGAAGTGATAATTTTCCACCTGTTGCCAAACTGCATAGAAATACTTCACTGTGCAGTCCAGCTGTTTCTGCATGTTGTGCATTATTGCATCTCATGTAGACCCCCCTGTATTCTTTAAATACTGTCTATTTTTGATTAGCCCCGCACTGGTATTGGAATGTTATTGCACCCCTTTGGTCTCCACAATAGTTCATACATTACAGGTTATATTTTCCTATATTGTGCTTTCTAAACATAGTAGTCATTATTGGCTGTCATTTTGTACATGTTTGCAGTACCTGTGTATTCCCATTCAGTAGTACAGAGATGCCTGCTCGTTGTGTTGCTGGACATTGTGGTAATACTACAAAGATGGGCTTTTCTTTATTCACCTTTCCCAAAGATTCACATTATAGATTGCTATGGGATTGTTTTGTGAAAACGAAACGTGCAGACTGGTTGGGTGCCACCAATACCAGTGGTTTGTGTTCTGCTCACTTTTTAGAGTCTTGTTTTGAGCCAACTATTTTTGCAATGTATAAAATGAATCTAGCCCATGAATTACGTCTGTTGCCTGATGCGGTGCCCACAATACATGGCCCTAAGTGCTGTGAAAGTGACACATCAAGCAAATCTACAGCTGATGAATATGTCTATGACGTCCCAGCGAAGAAGAGGAAATCTGGTGGTGCTTTTCAAAAGGGGGAAGTAGCTGAGGTAGGCCTCTTTGCATGTCTTTCTTCATGCTGGACTGGTGACATGGTGATTTTTCTTGTGTTGGACACCAGAGCTTGTGCCACGTTACTGAGTGTGGTCCTGCAATGAGCCTGTGTCATTGCGTGATGGGGAGCCGGGCATGGATGGAGCAGCCCTAAAGCAGCTCTCCTCTCCTGGTTACTGACCCTGTTGTGCCTCCGTCATGGCTGCAGTCATATGTTGGCCCAATGGTAGTGCCGATTGCATCATCAGCAGTAGTAGGTGAAGTCGGTTGCTGCATGCATGCACACGCAGTTGAGCAAGCACGCTAAGGGGAGGGTAGAAAACATTGATAATGTTGGTGGCAGGCTCCATGATTCCCCCACAGTGATCACAGCTCTCCAGCACAATTTCGATGTTGGCCTCTGGTGTACAGTCAATGCACCCAAGTGTTGCATGTATGACACAGTGGTTCCGAAAAATGATCCCCTATGAGGTAGGGGCAAGACATTATTGCAAGCAGTGCTGGAATTGTGTGAAGAAAAATCTGTATGAAAAGCCAAATTATGTCATTCCACTGAGTTTTTTTTAGGTGGATGATCAACCTAGTGATATTTCCAAACCTCCCCTTTACCATTGTCCCTCTTGATTGTTACTGACATTATTTACATGTATTAATGTCACGTCTGTAGTGAGTTCCCTGTGCTGTCATACTGGCGCAGAGGTCTGAGGTACTGGACGCCTTACCTCACACCATCCACTGCAATATATGTGAGACATCTTTTATTCCTGTGTTTCCCTCATCCTAATGTCTGTCATTCATTTTCATTGCCTATAAGATGCCTCAGATCCCATCATCTTCTACATTGTGCCCTGTTGTTGTAGTACTCTCTTCAGTTTGTCAGTGGTCTCCACCCTGCATGTTCTTTATTCTCTTCAGGTACTTGAATTTTTCTGTCATGCACTCCCATTCCATACTGTACTCCACTTACTGCATTTTCTGGTATTTGAGGTTGCAGTGAAGCCTCTGTGTATGCACCCCAGTATGCCACTGTCCCTCTCTGCAGCTGTTGCCCTCTGTCTTGACAGATTTATTTAATCAGAATTGGCAACCCGTAGGTCTCTTTCTTGTATTACAGCTTCCCCATGGTGCAATGATTCTCTCTATCACATTTTCAGTATCCACCCAGTTGCAGATCTTGGTGTCATCGGTGAACAGTCTTTAATTTCCCTCCAGCCACCCCTCAATGTCCCAGGTGAAGATATTGAATAGGACTTGCCCTATGACCCAGCCCTGTTGAACACTGCTTGTCACCTCCCTCTCCCTCACTTATACCACATTTACCACCACCTTCTGCCTTCAATATGTTACCCATTTCCTGACCCAGTTAACCAGCAAGTGCACCGTGCCTAGTGTACCCATTTCGTTAAGCAGACTCTTATGTCGAATGGCATTTAACGCCTTGATAAAAGCAAGGTAGGTGACATGCACATCCCTCACCCTCCAAGTCCCTTTGTTCATTACCTATTCAAAATAATGTATCCGATTTGTCCTGCATCACATCCAATACATGTTGTCTTGGTTCATGAGAACTGTCTTTTTATGTGTGTGAGACAAATCAGTATTTCATCATTGGCTACATGGTCTTCCACACGACCAATGTGCCAATGACCTACCTACAAGTCCCCACTTCTTCACGACTAATGCTTTAGTGTTATGTCAGTACAAGTGATATTCTACTGTCCTCATGAACCACTACCGTGTTTTTGAATATGGATGCCAGAGGCCGAGCTACTTCTCTTCTGATCTCCATTAATCTGGTCCTGCGTATGCACCATTTACCCATTGCTTTTTCCAACTTTAGTTTTGTGACATTCTGTAAGACTCACCACTGTTAATGGACAAGTGACAGCTGCCTCAACCCCATTACATATGTTTCCCAACTGTTGACCCTGACCGTCCCCATCCTCATTCCAGTATTTGTTCCATATTTCTGCCCTGTCTGTGTCTCCATCCTTGCACTTTCCTTGGTCCCCTTTGAGTGTTATCCTCCTCTCTCTCCCTCACTTATTTTCCTCCTTTCACTTATGTACCTATGGAATGTCATTATGGGGGTGTTATAGCACCGTTTTGGAATAACAATACTGCATCAGTGATTTTTGCATCATATGTCATCCATGCCCTCCATCCTCCCATCATACTGTCCCTCTTCTGGGTAGTTGTAAAGTTTACTGCTGGTAACAACCTCTGACTTGTGTTACTCGTTACTTTGTACTGTTGCGTGCTACATAATCAGCGGTTCCAGCTATGTAAAACCCTGTATTGTCTGTCAACATATGATCTATGTAATTGTTTATAGTTATATTTATATATGTTGTGTATGTTTTTCTGATGTACTGTTCTGTTCAACTATCCATGTTTTTGTTGCTAGATGTGTACGTGGTTTGATGTGATTTCACTGTGGGCCACCGCATGCTGTCACGTTTACACCACGCTAATGAGCTCCAACAAGAGCGAAACATGTTTGTTTACACATTATCAAAATGGCATTTAGAAAAAAAAACATGAAGGTAAGCTTTTCATTTTGTAAAGTCCACCTCATGACTGTGAGTAGTGACCTATACAAGGCATGCTTTTATCTTATGTCCATCAGACGGATTCATCTTTTGCATGTTGGTGTCTTTAGGGGAAGATCACATATATGCATGCCATCACTGCATTGTTGTTTTTGATTACGTGTTATGTGACAGTTTCTACACTTTAACATTATCCTAATGTCTTGATGGTTCTGTTTTTCTACAGGTGGTACAGCAGTACTCGATGGAAGCTGATGGTGTTTCAAACACAGACATGGAGTCTGTACAGAATCAGTCCTCATTACTGGAAGATAACCTGAATGACTGTGGGGCAGATCTTCAGCGGATTCTGTGTGTGATGTTCAGGAAATGATAATCACGGTACAGGCACAGTTCCTTGACAAGAGCACACAATACACTGCGCAAAGACCTCATCATCGCTCCATAGGTAAGAGGTGTCACATTGTGCGATTCACTCAGTAGCATTGGAAGTTCAATCACTGCATAATGTTTACTATCAGACCATGCAGTACAGATCAGGGCATATGGAATGCTGCATGGTGTACATTACTAGCACAATATCAGTGTAACTTGATATGGTATGCTGATGCATGAATGGGCGTGAATTACAAGTCACAGTAGCATATGTAGACCATGTACACAAGACTCTGCTGATGTCACCTATGTGCATTCCTGCACCACATGCACACAGGTATGTTCAGGGTGGCCATGGGTGAAGTACCACTAATAGTCAGGCATACAATCAGCTGCCCACCCATGTTTCCAAGTCAAAATGTTGTGCAGCATGACACATGTATGGGTATGCGAATAGCACCTGCATACACTCACGCCCACATAGCTATGACCTGTCTTGCATCCCAAGTCTGGCAATGGGCCAGGACTACAGCATCCACCTGATGTACATGCCACACAGACAGCAGCACACACACACACCTGTGAAGCAAGCACGCATAACGTGGTACCTCATCCATGCATGGTAGCCACAGCATCACCCTGCCCAACCACACATGACTGCCAATGTCCCATGGTTCCTGAAATTTAAAAGCCTCAATGGACAGGTGCTCTCTACTCCGACGAGGCACAGAATTCCACAGGGTCGGGGCTGTAAAAGCAAATGACCTAGCTCCAGATGTTGTCAAGCAGACCCTGGGAATCTCTAGCAATCCCTTGTCGATGGACCCCATCTTCAATATGCACAGCAGTCCTGATTCCCCTGCCTGAGGAAACATATGGACAGGATTCAGAAATTATAGAGAAAAGTGTGCAAGGAGGTTGAATGTTTGGAAAACTTGGGCTCTGAGAACTAGCTGGCAGAACTGGGGCTAGTATCCATGTAAATAACATCTTATTTTGATGTTATGTGTGTTGTCAGCAAAAATAAAAATATGACTTGCCCCCCTTCAACACAATGTTTCGAGTCCAATCTCAAACTGCGGCAGCTGTGTGACCCATAACCTGTCCCGTCGCAGTTCCTTGTATCCATTCATGAACCATCACAGCTGTCTCATCCATGACCTCCCCCCCACCATGGTGCAGTTCCCTGTGTACATTCCTGAACCATGACAGCTGTCTCAGCCATGACCTGCCCCCCATGGTGCCGCTCCGTGTCATTCCTGAACCATGACAGCTGTCTCAGCCATGACATCCCCCCCCCAATGGTGCAGCTCCCTGTGTCCATTCCTGAACCATGACAGCTGTCTCAGCCATGACCTGTCCCCCATGGTGCAGCTCCGTGTCCATTTCTGAACCATGACAGCTGTCTCAGCCATGACCTGCCCCCCCATGGTGCAGCTCCATGTCCATTCCTGAACCATGACACCTGCCTCAGCCATGATCTGCCCCCAGTGCAGTCCTCTATGTCTGTTTCTGAACCAAGACAGTTGTCTCAGCCATAACCTGCTCCTCAGTGCAGCCCCCTGTGTCCATTTCTGAACCATGACAGCTGTCCCAGTCATGGTATGACCCAGAGCACAGCCCCCTCATCCACTCCAGATCTGCAGCAGCTGTCTCAATCATGGCCTGCCTCCCCCCACGACCCTGCTCCTCCAATCCACTCAAGAACCACAGCAGCTGTCTTTACCATAACCTGCCCCTCCCCCCAATACAGCTCCTTGAGTTCACTCCTGCAGCAGCTGTCTCAGCCATGGCATGCCCCTGACATAGTTCTCAAGGTCCACTCATGAACTATGGCAGCTGTCTCAGCCATGGGCAACCCCCTGATGCAGCTCTCTGAGTCAACTCCTGAACTGCAGCAGCTGTCTCTGCCTTGGTCTGTGCCCGATACAGCTCCTCCAGTCTGTTCACAAATTGTGGCCGCTGTCTCTGCCATGTCCTGTTACCCCAGATAGAGCTCCCTGAGTCCATTCCCACAGCAGCTGTCTCAGCCATGGCCTATCCTAACACAACTCCCTGAGATCACTCCTGAACCACAACAGCTGTCTCATCCAAAGTCTGCCCTCCCACACCCTGACACAGCTCTCTAAGTCCACTCTCTGACCACAACAGCTGTCTCAGCCATGGCCTTCCATCAGACACAGCTCATTGACTTTACTTGCAAATCGTAGCAGCTGTGTCTGCCATGGCACCCCGATACAACTCACTGAGTTCCTTCCCACAGAACTTGTCTCAGTCATGGCCTGCCCCAAACACTGCTCCTAGAGTCTACTCCCAGATTTCAGGAGCTATCTCTACCAATGGCCTGCCCCCGCCCACACAGCCCCCTGAGCCCACCTGGGAAGCCTGATTGTTTGCATAGCAGCACAGCTAGCAGGTTCAAAATGATTATTTTTCAGAATATGCTTTACAGTCCATCCAGGGGTTCTGAGTGTAATGCACTGTGCTATACTGAGTGAGATTTGGTGCATAATGTTATCCAGAATGTCTCCTCCTGAGCAGAGGGAAGCTATGGCACAGGCAGAGGTAGTGCATTCCGGCTCTTGTGGTGGGAGAAGATATCTGTTCCACTTATTGGCATCCTGCAGTCAGCCGGAGACCATGAAATGTCAGCATCTCCCCCTCCCACAAACACACAGGGCAGTGTCAATGGACCTGCCCCCCACACAAACACACATAACACACAGACCAGCATCAGCCGTGCCCCCCCCACAAACACACACACATAGTGCACAGAGCAATGTCATTGAGTGCCTCCCCCTCCTACACACACACACACACAAAAAACACACACACACACACACACGCATGTAACACACAGGACAGTGTCATAGGACCCCTACACACACACACACACACACACACACACACACACACACACACAGACGTAACACAGGCCAGTGTCAGCAGCCCCCCCCCCACACACACACACATAACACACAGGCCAGCATCAGCAGTGCCCCCTCCAAACACACACACAGTGCACAGACCAATGTCATTGGGTGCCTCCCCTCCCCCCCACACACACACACACATAACACACTGGATGGTGTCATAGGATCCCTACACACACACACACGTAACACAGGCCAGTATCAGCAGCCCCACCCCCTCATACACACACACACATAACACACAGGCCAGTGACAGCAGCCCCACACACACACACACACACACGCACACAACACACAGGACGGTGTCATAGAACCCCTACACACACACACACGTAACACAGGCCAGTATCCAGCAGCCCCCCACACACATGTAACACTTAGGCCATTGTCAGTGCCCCCACACACACATATAGTACACAGACCAATGTCATTGGGTGCCTACCCCCACAATCTGAATACCAAAACTCTGTCATTTGATAATGCTTTCTGTAGTTCTTTTATTAGGGACAGGTATTGTAACTGTACCAGGTCATGCCTGAAAATAGGCATATTTACACAAAGTGTATGTTACCTGGATATCAAAAACAAATAAATAAACATAATAATGAACAGCAAATACATACCTAGTCACTGGATGCTGACTGCGCAAGACCTGGGACTTTGGGGAGGGAGGTAGGTAGGGGAGGGGTCACTGTTCTTAGTGATGCAATCAATAGTTTCCTACCCCCAACCTCCTTTTCCAGCACCCCACATAGCAGTCTGCTAGTTACCTGTCACGGGCATTAGCTGTGGGGAAAGTTGGAGGGGTCCAACGCTTTCTTCTAGTAGGTAACAACAAACGACGGTAGGTTACCAACAGCAAAGAAAATACTGCTTAAGAAATTTTTTTTTATTATTTGACCATACATTTCCCCAGACTAGCCCAGCTGAGATCCCACATCTCATTTCAACTGAGTTATACAGCTCTGAGGGACTGAATGATCCACAACGGAGGTTAATTGGCTTGAGGTTGATAAGCCAAAGACAGAAGAGCACCCAAAGGTTACCAAGGGACTTGCACACCAATTTGTTTTTTATTTAAATAAAGACATAGACTGTACTTTTTAAGGTATCACTCCAAAAGGTTAACTTTCATGGAACTTTAATGTGCAGAAACATTCCTGGAGGACAGCAGGTATGAAAACCAGACTGGGAGTATCTGTAAATCAACGTAATCACTTTTGCACCTGGCTTCATGTATTTTTAGAACAGTTTTTGCACAATAATGTTTCCTGTACCATATTGGATTAGTGAGATCTTTAAAAATAGTAAGGCTTTATTTTTAAAAATGGATGTGCAACTCCCTATCTAACCTTCAGGCCCCCTCTGTCTTGCAGTTTTTGAATTTGGTTTCTGGTTAGTGGGAAGAATAGCACCCTTATAAGTACTGGAGAGCTTGTGTTTTGGAAGGTCAATTGGCTTGCTCAGGGTCACACAGCGAGTCAGTGTCTGTGGTAGGATTGTAACCTGGGATCACCCTGGTTCGTAGTTACTTAGTTGGTCAGGATCACATAGTGAGTCATTGGCTGTGGTGGGATTATAACCTTGGGTCTCCTGGTTCATAGTGACTGACTAGTCCAGAGTCGCACAGTGAGTCAGTGGCTGTGGTGGGATTATAACCTGTGATCCTCTGGTTCACAGTTAGTGACTTGCTCTGGGTCAAACAGTCAAACAGTGACTGTGGTGGGATTATAACCTGGGATCCCCTGGTTCATAGTTAGTGACTTGCTCAGTGTCACACAGTCAAACAATGACTGTGGTGGGATTATAACATGGGATCCCCTGGTTCACAGTTAGTGACTTGGTCAGGATCACACAGTCAAACAGTGACTGTGGTGGGATTAGAACATGGGATCTCATGGTTCACAGTTATTGACTTGCTCAGGGTCACCTAGTCAGTCAGTGGCTGTGGTGGGATTATAAACTGAAGACCTCTATCATGTCCCACCGGTCCGTTCTGCATTCCAATGTGTACATATTTAGCTGATTGAGCCTCTCCCCATATGACCTGTCCCACAAACACCACATCATTTTGGTTGCCCTCCTCTGGACCCTCTCCAGGAGTTCAATGTCCCTCTTTAAGTGTGGCCTCCAAAACTGCACGCAGTACTCGAGGTGCGGCCTCACCAAGCAGTTATACAGATGGAGTATCACTTTCCTCCTTCTGGTGGCAATCCCCCTAGCGATGCATCACAGTATCCTGTTGGCCTTGCACACTGCCCTCCTACAAGTATCACAGTTGTTCATCCCTCTTAGCCATCCAGACTTGTAGCATTCCCCCCCCCCCCGGTGTACACTTGGACCTGGTTTCTGGCTCCCAGGTGCAGTACCTTGCATTTCCCTGCATTGAACCTCAGTTTCCACTTTCTAGACCACCTTTCCAGAACCTCCAGGTCCTCCTGTAGGTCCACCCTCCCCTCCTCCCCATCCACCACCACCTCCAGCTTTGAGTCATCCACAAATAGACTCATCTCACTCCTGATACCCCACCAACCACTACCCTCTGTGTCCGGTCCTTCAGCAAATTCACTATCCATCTGCTCATCTGGGTCCCCACCCCGGTTTCCCCCAGCTTGTCCAAAAGGCCCCCGTGAGGAACACAGTTGGACGCCTTGCTGAATGAAGATCATTAAAATGGTATGAAGGTGCATGTGGTGCACCATAGCCCAATTTTATATTGGCTTTAACTGGTCCTGTAAAGGCAGAATACGTGATGCAACTGAGTGATGTTCATAGGTCATACACATGTACCCCATGTACGCAGTGGCAAGACACAAATATGATATGTTCGGTGGCTCAGCATCCACCGTGTAACGGAACCTTTGAGTACATACTTCTTTTCCCTGCAGGAGTTAATGCCGCTGTGAAAATGGTTAATGCTTCCACTCAGACTGAAGCAGTGGTAACAGATGGCTGCTCCAAATGCATGATGGCTTCTACGCCAATTCAATCCTCAGAGTCCGAGTGGGACTCAGGTGATGAAATCTATGATGCTAATGATACGTCATATCAGCCATCAGTGAGCGATGATGATGAGGATCACATCATCAATGACTCCATGTAATGTTTTCCGCCTTCTACATCAACACTATTTGTTATACAGTGATGTGTTGTTGCAGAATGTTATCTTTTTCTGATGTCACCTCAAATAACACAGCACTGTGTCTTCCACTTAGCATTGTCTTTTGATCTTGAATCATACATTGCATCAATGCGCTTATCACACTGTATTCATTATTATCACATGTGACCATGAGGTGCTGCATTTAGACACATACCATTTCATTCTGCCATCGTGTAAGAGGTGCCATATCAGAACAGTGGCACCTGTTAGTTTAACCTCAGTGGTAGGGAAAATGATGGAATCACTTCTGAAGGAAAGAATTGTTGAGTATCTAGAGGCCAGAGGGGCACAGGACCCAAGGCAGCATGGATTCACAGCGGGAAGGTCATGCCAGACAAATCTGATAGATTTCTTTGACTGGGTGACCAAAGTAGTTGATCAGGGAGGGGCTGTGGACATGGCCTACCTAGACTTTAGCAAGGCATTTGACACAGTCCCACACAAAAGATTAATATACAAGTTAGCCAGCCTAGGAGTGGGTCCCAAGATGACAGCCTGGGTAAAGAATTGGCTGGAGAATAGGACACAGAGAGTAATAGTAAATGGAGTCCACTCTGAAGAAAGGGGGGTTAGTAGTGGGGTACCGCAGGATTCAGTATTAGGACCGGTCCTCTTCAATGTCTTTATAAGCGACATTGCAGAGGGACTGGAAGGAAAAGTATGTCTCTTTGCAGATGACACAAAGATCTGCAACAGAGTCGATGCACAAGGTGGGGTGGAAAGGATGAGAAGGGACTTGGCAAGGTTAGAGGAATGGTCAAATGTATGGCAGCTTAGATTCAATGCTAAGAAGTGCAAGGTAATGCACCTGGGAAACAAAAACCCAGGGGAAAAGTACACAATGGGGGGTGAGATACTAACAACAACAAAAATGGAAAGGGACCTGGGGGTAGTCATATCAGATGACCTAAAGGTGGGCAAGCAATGTGAGAGGGCAGCAAGGAGGGCTGGGGGGATACTGGGATGCATAGGGAGAGGCATCACCAGTAGAAAACAGGAAGTTATTATCCCTCTGTACAGACAGCTGGTGAGACCACATCTGGAGTATGCGTGCAGTTCTGGAGACCCAATCTCATAAAGACATAGACAGGATGGAAGCTGTCCAGAGAAGGGCAACTAAAATGGTGCAGGGTCTGCACGGAGAAGACATATGAAGAGAGACTTAAGGAGCTTAATATGTATAGCCTCGAGGAAAGGAGGGAGAGGGGGACATGATAGAAACTTTCAAGTACCTCAAGGGAATCAACAAAGTCCAAGAGGGTAGCATCTTTCAAAAAAAGAGGTGTACAAGAACAAGGGGGCACAATTTGAAGATAGAAGGGGGGCAGCTCAGAGGTAATTTAGGAAGTATTTTTTCACAGAGAGGCTTGTGGATGTCTGGAACAGCCTTCCAGAGGAGGTTGTGGAGTCAAAAACCGTGGTGGAATTCAAGCATGCATGGGACAGTCATAAGGCAATTCTAGGGGGGGGGTAGGGGTAGGAAGAAGTAGGCTGCTGGTTAACTAGGATCTGCAACTTATCCATCAGGTAGGGGAAATGGGCAGACTGGGTGGGCCAAGCGGTCCTTATCTGCCGTCAAATTCTATATGTTTCTATATGTTTCACAATGTACTGCACTGTAGCTACTACAACAACATCACACTTGTCCATCACGCATTATTTCAACAGGCAGTGAGTATCACTTGATAGATGTCTGAAAGATGTGAAAGGGTAACTTTCTTTAATGTACATTGTGACATTCTTTTCCTTCAGGGAGGATCAGCCACACGATTCAACACAGAGGAATGCTCGAAATGAGCGTAAATTCATAATGTTTGAAAGTTGCCTTCTGTCTTTATTTGATACCTGTACACAGTGTGTAAAGAATGCTGCAAGTGCAGTATAACGACAGTGAAAGGCTCATTTGTCATTGTGCAACAGAGCTGCTCAAAGTGTGATGTCGACAAAATTTGGCGTTCACAACCATACATTTCTGGTTACCCCGCTGGCAATGTCATGCTGTCAGGTGCTATCGCTTGTGGTGGAGTATCACCCCAAAAAATCATTCGACTTTTAAACTACATCAATATTGCAAGCATTTCTGTAACAACTTTTTATTAGCACTACCGAAAATTTGTTCAGCCCTCAATATTCACTGTATGGAATGCTCAGAAAGCTGAGGCCTCTGACAAAATACGGGCAGAAGGCAACAAGGTGCACCTTGGTGGAGATGGACGCTCTGACACACCAGGCCACTGTGCAAAATACGGGACCTATACCCTGATGGACCTGCAGAAACATAAAATTCTCACAGTCAACCTGGTTTGGGTACTGTACTCATTACACTAATACTATGTCTATGTGGGAAATTATAAAAACGTGGTTCGGGTACTGTACTCATTACACTAATACTATGTGTGGGAAATTATAAAAACGTGGTTCGGGTACTGTACTCATTACACTAATACTATGTCTGTGTGGGAAATTATAAAAACGTGGTTCAGGTACTGTACTCATTACACTAGTACTATGTCTGTGTGGGAAATTACAAAAACGTGGTTCATAGAAACATAGAATTTGACAGCAGATAAGGACCACTTGGCCCACCCAGTCTGCCCATTTCCCTACCCAATGGATAAGCTGCAGATCCTAGTTAACCAGCAGCCTACTTCTTCCTACCCCCAACCCCTAGAATTGCCTTTTGACTGTCCCATGCATGCTTGAATTCCACCACTGTTTTTGACTCCACAACCTCCTTTGAAGGTCTGTTCCATGCATCCACAACCTCTCTGAGAAAAAATACTTCCTTAAATTACCTCTGAGCCACCTTCCATCTTCAAATTGTGCCCCTTGTTCTAAGCACTTTTTTGAAAGATACTACCCTCTTGGACTTTGGTGATTCCCTTGAGGTACAGGTACTATACTCATTACACTAATAATATATCTGTGTGGGAAATTATAAAAACGTGGTTCCTGGAGGCTAATAAGTCCTGCATAAGGGAAAGAAATAAGGGGTGGCAAAGGTAGGAGGAGGTACAGGATGCGTTGAGGGACAAAAAGGCTGCTTATAGAAGATATCTACGGTCTTGGGGGATATATACAAGAAGGAGTATGATATGGCAGTCGGGAGGGTCACCAGGGTGCTGACATCAGATAAGGCATGTGTGGAGCTGAGATTGACACTTGGAATTCTAAGGGGACAAAAGGGTTCTTTAAGGAATATCAGGGAAAGAAGAAAGGGGAATGGCCACATCATTCGGCTCAGGATAGGGTGTGGGTGTGTGTGTGTGTGTGTGTGTGGAATATGCAGTATAATATAGTATGATGCGATGTGTAAATGATTGACGGTTGTCTTAGATGTAGTTATCGGAATTATACTTTTAATAACTGGTCATCCATTTTTCTATATACTGATATGTACCAGTATTGATAACAGAATATGTATGACAGTGACAATTTCAATGCCATTCTCTCAATTCACTCATTACTTTGATGCAGTCCAATGAGGTACATTCGGCATACCACATGGAACTTGAGGGACTGAAGTGAGGACTTGAAGATGTCAGGAAGGCAGGCTTGCAAATTGAGTGTCTGGTGACTGATCATCAACCGCAGATACAAAAGTACCTGCATGAAAATCATCCAGAGTTCCGCCACTTGTATGACATGTGGCACTTCATCAAAGGTAAGAGTTGCATGTGGTATTACCAAACGGTGGTAGGGAAATGGACATATGGGTGTGTGAAAACATTGGTGCAATTGAGCACGTCACTGTATGGAGCACGAGTCGCACATCGTACCTAATAAGCAGTACCAAACTGAAGGTGGTTGATAAGTGAACACCATTCATGAGTTTTTTTATATACTGCATGAATACAGATCAATTTTAACAGGCGTACACTGTAGCTCACTGTCATTTTTGTTCTGTTTCCAATGGCAATTATTGCACATACAGTTCTTGTGCAGCTGTGAGAATGTTTGACACCTGAATGATTACTGTTTTTTTTTTTTGTTGTTTTTGTCTTTCAAGCACATCCTTCATCTAAAACAGACAAAAAGCATAACTAGTGTTGTGTTGTATGTCACTTGGCACCTGTCAGAACTGTTGATCTTAAATGAATCAATCCAGTGAAGCCATGACGCATGCAGTTTTGCACAGGGTGATGTATCAGTAGAAAACAGAAGGCACATAACATATAATGAAAGGTTAACTCTATAGGGCGGAAACAGGGCAGACAAGGCTGAGTACAGTAAGTGGACTGTATGTCAGGTGAAACTGTATGTTTGTATATTACCATGACTGTATGATATTATAGTGTATAGTGGAGTGTTGTTCTGTACAGAATTCCATCCCTTTCAAAATGTTGTTCTACCACAGTTCCAAGGTCATGGAATGCTGTTCTACCCTACTGTGGTAGAACAGCATTCTAGTACCTCTAGAGACTGCATTAATCAGTTTCATTTTGAAAGCAAAATAATTCACAAAACACATTTTTCACACACTACTATACACTATAAAAAATACAGGATGAGCAACTTTATGCAGAACCAGTGTGTTTTGCCACCTCGGGGTTCTGATTCCCATGGACCTCTTGAGCTTCGCTCTCGAGGTCAGAGGGAATCAGAATCCCTCTGTGGCAGAACACACTGGTTCTGTATAGTTGTCAGTCCAGTGTTCTGTATGTTTTCAGGCTTGATTTTGGTATATCGCACAATGTTCTGAAAGCTGTGTACATAATTATCCTCTGTTACATAAAAGCCATAACTAAGAAGCCGGAAGCTGCATCATGTCAAACTGGATGTCAAGACATTAAACCATTGATACCAAGCATTAAAAATATGATCTATTGGATCCCACGTCCTACCTCAGATGCCAATGGAGATGTTACGCAGACGAAGATGAAATCAATCACAAATCACATCCAGAATATCTGCAGCCATGACGTGGTATTTCAGGAATGTGCACATGGTCCTCTACAGCACGAAGACAGGACCCGGAAGTGGATGAACCCATGTAAATACATGCTTCCCATCTAATGCATCTTAATATTCATATGGGTAGCACTGTTCCATTTATGGTGTTGTGGTTATCAAACAGGTTTACTTGAAAATCACTGAAATGGGTAACTGATATGAAATTACAACAACTGTGCTGTGTGGTACATGAGAGGCTCAATGTCTCTTGTGGTCAGTTGCATTCTATGCCAATAGTGACAAACTGCAGATGTTTGCTTATGCCTTTTAATTTTTCCTCAAACCAAATGCTCCCATCTTGTGTAGTTACACAGGGTGCGATCTTGTCACTGATGATGTTCACAGTGTAAATGCTACACCTGGACGATATCATTAGACAGTTCAGCATTGAGTTTCAATGTTCTTCAAATGATACCCAAGTGTGCTTGTAATTTGGCACAGGAACATCCTGAGCGGTTGATGTGATTAACAACTGTCCATGTAAAAGAAACTAATGGACGGCTTACAGCTGACAGACAGTTAAGCACACCAATACCGATGTACCGGTGGTGTAGCCTGGTCGAAGACATGATGGGTTTCAACCTGGGGCTGACTCAGTGCTTTTCCTGGGTTCTGCTGCATTGGTGGCTGCCTTCACGGTGCAAAATTGGTGCATGATCATTGCTAACAGATTGACTTTGGAAGACCTTGTGTCATCTGCTGTCAGTAGTGGTTTCTATGAGTTGCAAAACATTGCCCAGATTCAGCACCTCATTCCATCAAAGGAGATGCCGATGCTAGTGCATGCCTTTGGTGCCTACAGGCTGGAGTACCGCAAATCTCTATAGTTTGAGGTCATTATAGATGCACTAGCAAAGTTGAGATAATGCAAAGCAGTGCTGCCCCATTACTGACGGGCATTTCAAGTTCCAGTCTGGTGACCCTGGTACCGTGGGCTCAGCACTGGCTGCAGGTAAGGTCATAACTCTTGACACCGTTTATGTCTGGTCACTCCTTACGCTCCTCTGTGAGTGGCCTCCTGGACATTCCCAGAGTTTGGCTCAAGGCCTTGGGAGGTCATGCATTCAATGTCTGTGGTCCGACCATGTGAAATTCATTAACATCTTCTGTCCTGGACTCCCCTTTGGTTGATGGTGTTGAAGCGCAGGCTAAAGGCCCACCTCTTTGTCCTGTCTTTTCCATACCTGTGAGTCCATCCCATCCTTGCTCATTCTGTTTCTGTCTGATAGCCTTTTTAGTCATCTGAAACTGTTATAATTATATTTAATTATTTTTTTTTATCTATGGTTCTCTTATTATGCCTTGTTATAACTGTCCTTACCTTTCATTGCACTTCCAGATGACAAGTCATATTTTAAAACTGAGAGAATTCTAATGGCTAACAGTGCTACGTGACTCAAGGATGTTGTCACCACTGTACCCGACCTCTTCACTGGAGTCCTTAGACTCCTTAGTTATTCAGTATGCACCCAAAAGTTCAGCATTCGGATTCAAGGGAATGTTAGGCAGGTAACTCCAACATTGATAACACTGGTCACAGTTTTGAAGCATAGTCACCACATAGTTCCAGTAACATGATGTAAAGTTCAGCAAGGCATGAATTCACATCATGTACGTATTTATGAACACATGACCAGGTACCATGTCTGTTCACCTCATCCCTCATTTACCTACAGACATTGGCACCAAACAAGCACTCGGTCAGTGTTCCCATGGTGCTGTGGGTAGGATGGACAAGCATATGCAGCATAAGCAGCTGCACGTTGAGACTGTTAATGTAGGTTTTGTGCTCAGAAACAGTGGTGTAAGTGAAGACTGTATGGGGCAGACATAAGGCAACTATGGTGGAGGGTATGACGATGAAAGGCTGTTGGTTCAGCAGGATATGTAGCTTGTGAAATAGGTATGGAAATGGTCAGACTAGGTTGCCCAAGGGGTCCTTATCTTGTGTCAAACTCTAGGGATGTAAGTTTCAATGTCCAGGGTGATTATTTGCTAGTTTGTGATTGTAACACTTTGGCAGGACTTGTCATCATATGCACATGATAGTGATATGCCTCTGACCCAGTGTTACATGCAACAACTATTAAAATGGTGATGCAAGGTGGTTTCAGGAGTATGCATTTACATTCTGTAATATGTTACACTAAATTCAATCATTTTTCACAGAGGACACTTCTTGCTGCATTACATTTCAATGGAAATGCTGACAGATGTCAAGCCACTGATGCCACTGGAGAACAACGCTTTCAGTTGGACATGCCAAAATACAAGAAGGGGAAAGAGGTGGTCAGACCTGTGAAGACCAACCTAACATACAGTAAGTGTACTGTACACACTTCACGAACCGATTACCCATATGTGGTACCCTCACCACAAGTTTGTTAGGTAATACATAACCATGTATTCCTTGTTTGGCACACTGTTGAAATGACATAGCAGGCAATAATAAGAATGACATGGGTGAAAGGAAATGACTACAGGCTACAATCAAGTCCATAGGGGGTTACTCGAATCCCATAGGTGTCACCACTAAGAAGGTAGTGTATTGATGGTCAGAGATCATTAGGTGCTTCTACAAGAAGCTGTTGAGTGGTGTCTGATAAAACAGGGACTCAGTCTCCACCCCCATAGTGAGCAGGAGGAATATTGTGTCTATCAAGAAAGGACGATAAACAGATGAGGCAGGTAACTATAGGTCCATCACCTGGACATTGGTGGTGGGCAAGGTGATGGAGGGTATTATCATGGAAGGGGTCCAGAGTGGGGGAGTGGAGAGGTCTGGGTACCTGAACAGTATACAGCATGGCTTTGTCCCATGGAAATCATGTCAGACAAACCTTCTGTAGTTGTACGATTGGGTGACGAGTGTCATTCATCTTGAATTCAGCAAGGCATTTCCTCAGTTCATCACAGGGTCCTGTTGGATAAGCTTGGAGAAATGTTACTGCACCTCATTTGTTTCACTTCATTGAGTCTGAAACAAAATTCATTCATCCAACTGCATTCCACTCCCACCCATTAGCAGGTGTCACTACATCGTATCAAACAGTTGGTGACTGTTCATTATCGGTCATTGTAACAGTAACGTACAAACATACAAATATACAAAATTGACAGCAGAAAAAAGCCCGCAGGTCTATCAAGTGTGCCCGACTGTGCACCTCTTGATTTTAAATAACTAACGCTGCACCACCCACGCCCAAGACATTTTCTTCCTCCCCTATTATGTTCCTTCACCCCTTTGCTTTGTCTGAACTAACCCTGCCTTGACTCTATCACAACCCTGCTTATAGCTATTAACTGTCCTTTCAGTGATTAATTCCTCCGGCACTGCGTTCCAACCTAACACCACTCATTTGGTGAAGTACTGTCTCCTCATCTCCTACCTAAACCTTCCACCTTCAAACTTCAGACTGTGCCCCCTAATGACCCTTCCCACCTTTAAGCGTAACAATCCTTTCTCTCCTTGATTTTGTTTATGCCTCTCAAATACATCAAGGTCTGTGTCATGACCACCGTACCCTTGTGTTTTCCAGCGAGTACATTTTGAGTTCTTTTAACCTTTCCTTTTATGGCAACTCCCCTAGTCCCATGATCATTTCTGAATCATAACAAAGAACACCAGTTATTGTGAAATAAGTTTAAAATGTTTATTACAGATGCACTGAAACCACATGTTTAGATTATTACTTTAAAAATCTTTTAATGTCACTTTGGAATTGTTAACAATGTACAGGAAGGTTGAAAATTTGATCATGTACCAAAAAGGAGAACAGTGTACATATAGCAATTATGGATGCCTAACGTACAACAGTGATCACTAACTGTGCCCGGAGTAAATATTCAAGAACCGCCTGTCCCTGACAACTGTGTAACCCATTAGCATAGTAATGTACAGACTGTACAACAGAAATATGAGACTTGGTTTTACATTGAAAGATATATTGATGCAGTACCATTTCACCATGTTATTTTACATGGTAAGCAACAACAAGCATTGACAGTACTGACATCATTGCTGAAGATGTGTTTTCTTGATGAAAGTCCTCAAACACAACAGTATTGTTAGCGCTATATAATCCCAATCAAAATATCTGGAAATCTGAAAGACAAACGTAAAAAGAACACTGTAATGATTGTCCCCAACCCTTTAACAAAATGTTTCCCTTCCATGCACAGACTTTGTGTATGCAGTACTTGATGCAGTTGAACAAAAGGTGACAGAAGATGAGAACAGCTCAGTATGGAAGATCGTGGCAGCACCCCCACCGCTGACATCATAGTTTCCAAAACTCGACAAACAACAGGCAGTACAATGTTGGAAGCAACATCACCGTTTCCATACTCATTGACATTATCAATATAGAGACAATGGAAACCTATGTTGGCATTGGAGTACAGTACACAAACTGTTTAGTGATAAGGAAAATTATTTTCAATGTCTACATCGCATTGCTAGAGAACTGTGAGACGCTGCTTACTGTTAAGTTGCAGACCATGTGTCTTGTTATGAATTCCATGTTGATTTAACCACAATTTAGAAATGCCAATGTGATGTTACTTGCAATGCATTAACAGTAATATACATTCAAACGTGCACAAAACATTACATCACTTGTTGATCATCTGTGTCACTATGACGTAACACTGGACAAATGTCAGTGTAGCACTGTAAGTAGTACTGGGCAGCTGAAAGTTACATCCCAATGCTTCATTGGTGTGGTGCAAGGTTCAAGGCTAAATATTAAAATGTTAATGGTTTCAGTTCATTGTGTCTTGCCCTGTCAGTCTGCATGCACTGTCAACCGTATGCAGCAAAAGAGAGGATGACATGTGGCTGCCCATGCAAAGCATGCTTGCATTACCATTAGTTCATGTGTTTATAAGACAGTATGCTTCCTTCGTTCTGTTGCAGACAGACATGGAAATAACAATGGGCAGGGTATTGGAAGGTGTCACAACCCCACTCAGCAGGTCAGCCCTCTACTCCCAAAGTGCCAACCTCTGAGTGTAGAATTGTGAACAGTTAACACAACAAGGTAACCCTCTTGTCTGTTTTGTGGGTTCAAGTCACCTTTGTCCCAAATTCTGAAGGGATCCAAACTGATAACCTCTTGTTAGCGTACCCCATTGTCAGGCTCAGATAATTCTGTCTTTGGGGGGCCAGATATCTTTGCCTATGGGCACCTAACCAGGTATTACAAAATGAACCCTTAGAACTCTATGCAAGACCTACAGGACTCTTACCTGTTTCCCAGTTTGGTACCACAATAAGCTCACGCACAGTATCAACTGTAACCATCTAAGCTTCACTTATAAAAAAAGAAGTTTCAAGGCACACCAGGCAGTTTCTGTTTTTAAAATATATATCTTTACTTTAAAATAGGTAAAAATAGGAAAAACAGTAAATACAGAACAAGATATCCCAACACATACAATCTTAAAACAAAACAGGTTTAAAAGTGCAAATTCCTACAACCCATACACTCAGACTGGTCTTATCTAATGTATCCTTACTTTCTTAATCTTTCAGTGCTTTGATGTTCCTCTTTCTCAGTCAGAAAATGAATATAATGTGTGACTCTAGGGTCTGCTCAATATACTTAAAAGCAGTCTTGAGCCGGCCTTCTCTCTGAGGTCACCTAACTCTGCCTTGGTGTATTAAAATATATATTTTATAACACAGGATGTCTTAATAAGATATTTTAGAAAATAGGCAACATCCGTGAATCTCCTCTCTTCATGTGACTTCCCACCAGTCTGTGATCTGCTTCACACAGACATCAAAGTCTCTTTGATGCAATTAACTGGCTTCCTTGGATGACACCCCAAACACGTGCATATTGGACTTCTCAAAGCAGTCTGTGATCTGCTTCACACAGACATCAAAGTCTCTTTGATGTAATTAACTGGTTTCCTTGGAAGACACTCCAAACCAATGCATATGCTCCTTTTTCTTCATGACACATAGTGTAAATCAAAGGATTTCCCTGAGGACATCATAAATGGATATTTTAGTTCCTGGGCTTCAGAGCAAACTAACAAGTTAATTGCATCCCAGATATCTGTAGTTTAACCTAAGTCCTGTCCTTTGAACTTATACCTGGGGGGGGGGGTTGATGTGTCATTTCAGTAAGACAGTAGTTTCTCCTGACAGACACTCCCCTACATATTTTATATTGCAGAAAAAATATCAGTGTAATCAGAATCAGCTGTCCATGTGGCACAGAGGGCACTGAGCATGGACAAGGCAATGGGTCCTGATGGCATAAAACAGAGAGTGGTAGTGAAGCTTGCATATGTACTGGAACAACCACTGGCAGACCTGTTCATTGCTTCTGTCTAGTCATTGTGTGTACTACTGTACTGCAAAATGGCACACGTGGTGGCACTTTCACAAGAGTACATGCAAACAAACCATTGTACAAATGTCGTGGCACGTGGTCTATGACAGAAGGCTGAATGACCTGAACATGTACTCTATGGAGGAGATTGGGAGGGGTGGGGACATGACTGATACCTTTAAATCCATGAAGGAGATCCATAGTATTGGCATGGGAGAGCTTTTGAGTGAAAGACTAGGTTTGCTGGCCAAGGCACCTAGCTTCACCTGAGCTCTTTTCTTCTAGGTTGCTTGAAAAGACAGAGCAAAAAACCTTACCAGAGCAACAATAAGGATTAAGGGTTCTTTTGGCTAGGCAGGTTTACTGTGAGATCTTATTTTTATTTTGTACTCACCAGGATTGTTACTGTTTGTTGCTAACGTTTTATTGCTTTATTTTTCTCTGATTCAAATTATTGTTGCTGGGTATAACTTCTGCTGCATTATTACGGTGTGTGCTTACAGATTACTGCTGTAATCTTCTGATTCAAATTGTCTTTTGCAAGGTATATCTTCTGTTACTGCTTTATTTTTCTCTGTAGCAAAGTGTTTCTTACAGGGTATATCTTCTGTGAAATTATTACAGGTGGTGCTTTACAGGTTTCACAGTTTTATCTGTCATTAGGATAAGCTTTCAGGGCCATTGCATTTGTTGCTGGATGATTGTTTCTGCTCTTACTTCCTTGTTTCTTTCATCCATGGTTCTTCTTTTTCAGCAGGAGAAGGGCCCAGCCACCCACCCCCATCCCCAACAACCCCACACTATACCCCTTTTATAGCACAGTTGTGACATTTCCTGTAGCAAAGCAGGAAGGGGAGGATCAGAGGGGTATCTACCTAGTGACCTCATTTACAGGGGCACTAGTAATTTAACTTGTTATAAGAAGTTATACAAAAACAAACAAACAAAACACAAAATCAAACTTTTGCTTTCATTTTCTTCCTTCTAATTACTCTGACCAGGTTATAAACCCAGTAACTTACCTGAGATGGATATCATTAACTGCAGGTACTGTGGAACACTTTTCAGAAGGGCTGTTTTACAGGATTTAGGACACTGTCGTACATGCTGGGCCATTGCAGATCTAAGGGCTCAGCTCCAGGCAGCATGGGCAGAGATTGCATGCCTCAAATTGCATATTCAAGAGGAAATATAAGAACCACCTGCCATTTCCCCATCATCCAACAGAAGCACCTCAACCGCAGAGGGTAGTTGGCCCAGGAGGTTGGCAGCTGGTTAGGAGGGGCAAATCGGATGCCCCATCACTTGGTGCTCTCCAAAATATCACCTCCGCAAACTATATAAAAACTGCAAACAGGTATCTGCCTCTATCTCTGAACTCAAACAAAGGGGCAGAGGACACTGTAGAGCAGGACACTGCAGCACAGGATCTAACACAACAAAACTCACCCAAAACAGGAACCAAAACAAAAAAAGCAAAAAGGAAATCCAAAAAACTTCTGATCATAGGAGACTCCATGATTTGGGGAGTTAATACGTATCTCCAGCCAGGGGTAATGGTCAGATGTCTCCCAGGTACATCAGCATGGAGAGACACTGACCGCATTGCTAAATTGTTCAGTAAGCAGGAGAAAACACTGATGTCCTGGTACACATAGGGACTAACGATCTCGCCAGCTGGTCTGTTGTGGAGACCAAGGAACACCTAACCAGGCTGGGTGACAAACTATCATCCATTTCATCTGGCATCTCCTTTTCTGAGATCCTGCCAGTCTGGGAGAGGGGGGCAGATGGACAGAAGGTCAGAGAAGGGGAGATAGGGGAGCTAAACATGTGACTCAAGGGCTGGTGCCAGGAAAAAGGACACAAATTTGTAGGGAACTGGCAACAGTTTTGGGAGCCAATGTTCTTTAAATTTGATGGACTGCATTTGACTAAGGAGGGAGTCAGTGCATTGGGGCAGAAGTTTGACATTTTTGCAGAATATTTAAACTAGCAAATAGGGAGAGGGGTGCAGCACCCGAAATGTTGAATGAGAAGAACATCCCTCCCCACTCAGCTAGTGGTCAAACAGGATTCAGCATGTTTGTAGTTCATTTGCATCACCAGGTAAAGAAAAAGGTCCGGCTCCACAGTGGAAATGCTGGACCGCACCCAAAAACTAACACACCAAAGTCTGACCAATGGAAAATCATGTACACAAATGCTCACAGTCTGGGAAACAAGATCCCAGACCTGCAGGCAATAATGACAGAGGTTAAACTGGACATAGTAGCTATTAGTGAGACATGGTTTACCAGTAACCACACTTGGGAGACTTCAGTGCTTGGCTATGTACTGTTCAGAAAAGACTGAGGTGCAAAAAGGTGGGGGGGTGGAGTGTCCCTTTATGTCAATGAAAATATCAAAGCTACAGAAACTCAAAATACACATACAGTAAGGAGCCAGAAGAACTGTGGGTCACCCTGGAAACAGGAAATGGGACAGCCATACGAACTGGGGTTGTGTACAGGCCTCTGAACCAGTGGGAGGACATGGACATGTTTCTGTTAGAAGATAACAAAACATGACAGCTAAAGGGGAGGTTCTGATAATGGGAGACTTCAACATGCCAGATACAGATTGGTCAATACCAGCAGAGACATCTGCCAGAACTAGACACATGGTGGATTGCCTGCAGGGGGAGGGCCTCAAACAACTGGTACAACAACTCACAAGAGACAGGGCTATCCTAAATCTAGTACTGACTAACATGGAAAGGATCACAGATCTCCAGGTAGAAGGTCACCTGGGTTCCAGCCCATTCCAAGGCAAAAATATGGGACTTCAGAGGCGCCGACTTTGATAAGATGACCAACAGAGTTAAGCTAGCCCTGGCAAAAAGAAATACAGGTGACGTGGTACAGGCAAAATGGGTAAGCATTAAAGATGCAATACTTGAAGCAACATCCTATTGTGTTAATGAGAAAAGGAAGTGCAAAAGAAGAAGGAAATCACTTTGGTTCTCAAACACAGTAGCAGAAAAGGTCAGAGCCAAAAGGCTGGCCTTCAGGAAATATAAGGGAAAGCAGCAGGATGAAGATAGGGAGGCATACCAAACTTCCTTAAGGGAAGCAGGGAAGGCAGTAAGGCAGGCAAAGGCCCAAACCGAGGAAACACTAGCACAAACAGTAAAAGAAGGTGACAAGACTTTCTATAGATACATTAGTGAAAGGAGAAAGTTCAGAGAGGGTATGGCTAAGATCAAAGGGAATGAGGGGGCATGTGAGGAGGAGGAGGACCATGTAAAAGCATCTATCCTAAATAGATACTTCTGCTCAGTATTTACTGAAGAGAAGGTAGGGCAGGCCCACAGCTCTGCACCATGACACGGGGGAGGAGGTGTGCACTAGTCCTTTCACAAAAGAAAGGGTCCTACAAGAGCTCAATAAGCTCAGGGTGGACAAGGCAATGGGACCTGATGGCATACAACCCAGGATACTAAAGGAGCTAAGGGTAGAACTAGCAGAGCCATTATCAGAGCTGTTTAGTGAGTCTCTGAGCACAGGAGAGGTCCCAGAAGACTGGAGAAGGGCTCATGTGATCCTGCTCCACAAGAGTGGTAGCAGGGAGGAGGCAGAGAACTACAGACCAGTCAGTCTTACCTCAGTAGTGGGCAAGATTATGGAGACACTCCTTAAGAAAAGGATAGTGCAACACCTGGAATCCATAGGAGCACAGGATCCAAGACAGCATGGGTTTACAAAAGGAAGGTCCTGTCAAACTAATCTCATAGATTTCTTTGACTGGGTAACCAGAGTGGTGGACCAAGGGGGAGCAGTTGATGTTGCCTACCTTGACTTCAGCAAAGCTTTCAATACTGTTCCACATAGAAGATTGATTAATAAGCTGGGTAGGCTCGGGGTGGGTCAGACATTGGTCAACTGGGTGGCAAACTGGTTGATGGGCAGAAAACAGAGAGTGGTGGTAAATGGTATACAGTCAGAAGAGATGCAAGTCACATGTGGGGTACCTCAGGGATCAGTCCTGAAGCTAGTCCTCTTCAATATCTTCATCAGTGACATTGCAGATGGACTGGAGGGTAAGGTTTGTCTGTTTGCAGATGACACCAAGATCTGCAACAGAGTAGATGATCCAGATGGGGTGGGCAGAATGAGAAGAGATCTGGATAAACTAGCAAAATGGTTGGAAGATTGGCAACTGGGGTTTAATGCAAGATGTGCAAGATCATGCACATAGGGAAGAAAAACCCTGAAGCCACCTATAGGCTGGGAGGGGAGTTGCTGGCAGTCACAAGGGAAGAAACAGACTTTGCATCATCATCATCACCAATGACCTGAAATCATTCAAGCAGACCTCTAAAGCAGTAGGTAAGGCTAGAGGGACATTGGAGGCGATTAGTAGGGTATCTCAAGTCGGAAGAGGGAGGTAATAATCCCTCTTTACAAGACACTGGTTAGGTTCTCATCTGAGTAGTCACTGAGCAGTACTGGAGGCTACACCTTCACAAGGACATTAACCAAATTGAGGCAGTCCAGAGAAGGGCAACCAAAATGGTGCAGGGACTGCATCAGAAAACATATTAGGACAGATTAACTGAACTCAATATGTATACCCTACAACAAAGGAGGAAGAGAGGTGATATGATTGAATCAATCAAACACCTTAAGGGCATTACCAAGGTGAAAGAGTCTAACATGTTTCAATATAATAAAAATAGCAGGACGAGAGGACACAGCATGAGATTAGAGGGAGGCTGATTAAGGGGTAATGTGAGGAAGTTCTTTTTCATAGAAGGGGTGGTGGATGCATGGAACGGTCTACCTCAGGAAGTGGTGGATATGAATACAGTGCAGGGCTTCAAACAGGCATTGGATAGGCGTAAGGGAGCAATACAGATGAGTATGAATAGATAGGCCATTGACAGAGCAAAGGCCTATGGCACATTCATAAGGTAGAAAAAGAAATGGGCAGACTGGATGGGCCTTGCGGTCCTTATCTGCCGTCAGCTTCTATGTTACTATGGTTATAGTTTGGGAGATGGAGGGATACCAGACGGCACAATCTGACATTGTAGTGGGTGAGGTTCAGGTGGAAAATAAGAAGATAGGTTTTCATGGAGAGGGTGGTGGCAAGTTGGAACACATTACCAGTGGAAGTGGTATGCCCAAATATGGTGGGCTGATTTAAAAGGTGCTTATACAGGGTAATCCTGAGTGTCAATGGAGAGGAGAAGGAGATAGGGGCAGATGCAGTAAAGGGACTACTACATGCACAATGTACTTGGATCGATGGACCATGACTCAATCTGCTGTCATGTTTGCATGTAAATCTATTTACATTGTGTGTTTTGTGGACTATAACATTTGCTGATTTTGGGATGTGTTCCCAGTGAGGTAGTGGGGACGGGGGGACTCAAGAGGGCTTGGCATCAACATAGGTTGTTGTGGTGTCAAAGGGTCAAGAGTACAGTGATGTCCTACTGGAAAGCTAAGCAACCTGGGCAGACTGGTTGCATAACTATTGTACTATATTCATATATAACACAATCACAATATTTCCTTCTACCACCGGCCAGCCCTCCGCCTACCCATGCTCATTCACAAACACGGGTCGACGGCATCAGGAGTGCTTGTGCTATCATTGCAGTGCCATTCTGGCCCTGAGACAGACTTTCAAAATCAGATCAGGTGCCAGTTACAACCTACAAACCATGAACTCACCTGATGTGATTAACTAATGAGGTCAAAGCAACAGTTACCATTATCAAATTTTAATAACGCTTACCATCAGTTTGCATCACAAAACCTTGTGTAATGCTGAGAGGGCCACCTTTGCCTAATGGCAAGGACGACGTAAGCTGTAAGAATTATTCGCATGTGTCTCCCTAGCCAGCCACAGCACCATCTTGTGAAGCATCTGTAGGCAAGGAAACGATTCCATCTGTGAAGTAAAGGGACAGAGCAATAGGCTTTAATTGCACATATACATAACATGAAATACAAAGCAACATTGCATGATTATGATACTGTGGACAGTCAGCAACTCATGAGTTAATGATCTCTGTGTGGAACACTGCAGGGGAATTGAGTACCTGGGAGATTACAAAATGAGATGTGGTTACAAACCACATACAAAAATGTTTTTGGGAACACGTTTCAGGTTCTGGCAAGCAATTACAAGCCATTTTCCATGTTACCTGTAAAGAGACTTGGTGGTACATGCTCTGGTATATCAGCAGAGGTGTTACTACTGGAATGCATGATGCTGGGATGACATTGTATAAAACGATTGTGAGGCATCACCTAAAGTACTGTGTGCAATTATGGATGCACCACCGGAAGGACGCGGATATGGTGGCGACCTTTGATAAATTGACAGGTAAGACGGTACCAGGCTTGCACCACAATTACATATCAGAATAGATGAAGGTATATAAATATGTTATGACTTCAGGACTGGAGGGATCAGGGGGGACATTATTTTCCGGCATACAAAGTGTGAAGTGGAGTACACAATGTAAAATGTAGGTTTACTACAATAAAGCAGGAGCATGATATAAAATAATAAGGGGACACAGTAACTGTAGATGTAAGCTTTTCGGTGTGTGCTGTGTGGTCGACATATTGAATGGTGTGGCACAGCTGGTGGGGGAAGAGCACAGTGGTGGAATTTAAACATGCAAGGAAGAGGTATAAGGGAAACTTAGAAGTGAATTGCAACCAAGTAATAGGCCAATATGATGTTAGGGTGCATTGGAGGCATGACCATGACCACCCACTATACCTGTCACTTTCTGCAGCAATGACTGAACAGCCACAGCCATATCCCTGTGCACACCTCCTTGGCAAACAGCCATACAGATGCTGATGTGACCAAGCAGCTCTAAATAGTGAGTGCGCTCACGGCATCTGTTGTACATCTGGCAGCAAAGGGGCGCACTACCACTGCAGGCGATCAATGATTCTGCTGCAACTGACACCAAGTCAGGTAGTGTTGGTGGAGTGTATGCATTGTGATAAAGGGGAAGGGGCAGTCATGTGGCATGGGGGGTGGGACACATTGTGACAATGTTGAAAGAGAACAAACATGCGAGTACAGGTGACGGCAGTCAGTACTCACACAGTCGTACCTGCACCTTCACATGTAAGAAATGCAGTATGACCCCCACAACAGACATCAAGGTTACATGGGCTCCTGTGTCCATTACTACACCCCATGCATTCCTCATTATTCTTGCAAACTGGTGAAGTGGCACAGCCACACACAGGTGTCGTACAGGACCATGCGGTACTGAGTGCCACACACAATGCACATGCCCAATGCTGTGTAGCTTTGCCGGAATGGTACTACACTTTGTTACACACTTTATGACACTTACTGCACAACCCAACACAAGGTAACCTAGGATGGCATACAGCATATCAAAAACATTACTCACAACCATCCCAGTGGCGCTGAGGGTTGATGTGATGGACGCCACACCTCACGACACACCAGCGACACGGGTTTGGAAATGGACTCGTTGGGTGGGGGTCTGAAGGGGCCTGGAGAGGATCAAGCATCCAGAGGACTGCTGTCCTCTCCTGGGGGAGGGCGGTTGCTGCTCCATCCATCCATAGAGCCACTTGGCAGAGGCAGGCAGTCGCAGCATGAGTGGAGCACGTACAAGGGGCTTGGAGCACTGGCACACATCCTGCAAGAGGGTGCATCAGCGTGCCTGCATTGCACTGGATGTCATTGCATTTCCGCACTCAAGAAAGGGGTCACCAGGAAAAATATCCTTTCCTGGACATAGATGAAGGCACCTCGGCCTCCAGACCACACTCCCAATAGCAGGCCCTCTCCTCTCCTCTCCGGCCCTGCCTCGCTAAGACCAACACTCTACACTATAACATACAGCGCCATGGGTGGATAGGGTGGCCCTTCCTCTGGCGGTTTCCAATCCAGAGTTTGTGTTGATTGATGCAAGGGAGAGGAGTGACAGTCTCAGGTGGGAAGAGGTACAGCCAGTAAAAGCAGAGGATGATGGAGAGAGTTTAACAGGGCAGGTGCAAAAACAGAGTTAAAAAAAAAACATTCCTTACTCATTGATAGGGAAATTCTGACATCCATGATACTACCTGTACTCCGCCAGTGCTGGTTCAAGCACCCACTGGTTATAGCATATGTCAGGAAAGCCTGGATGTGTGGTGATGCACTGCGGGATCGACCCAAGACCAAGTTCATTCTCCACATCATTTATCTTATCTATCACTCGTGGAAACTCACGGCAGCAAAGGCACTCTCTCGCAGTTTTCATCGGTTCACAATTGCCACAGAGACACCTGTGAAACAGCAAACAAAAATATTATCACAGTAACCATTCATAGTAGACACTATAAGTAAGTCAATGATAGCAACAGAAAAATGACATGACATGATGGACAATATATAGTGTCTTCAACTAAGTAAAGGGGGTCAATAAGGGCAGAGACAAGGAGGTGTTCAGGCTATAGAAGGTGGGAACAACCAGGGGGCATAAGTGGAAGCTGGAGGGGGGAAATTACAGGGGGCAGCATAGGATACAATATTTCACTGAAAAGGTGGTGCAGCCATAGAACGCACTGCCCAGGAGTCGGCTGGAAGAGGACAGTTGAGGGATTCAAGAAGGGGTGGGACAGGTACAGGGGTAAACTGAAGCTAGGCAAGACCCTCTCTGTGGGTGGATGGTGGAGAGAAGCAAGCACCCAGTAGGGGGGCAGGCTTCTGAGCAGAGACGATTCACCATGGGGCATTTTCTGCTGGCTTTCACTATGCTACTATGTTAGTGTGCAGTTGGACATGATGGCATTCAATAGGAATATGATGGATACAACTAGTTCATGTACATAGGTGTCAAGGTTTCACAGTTGGTAGCACATCCGCCTCTGAACCAGAAGGTCGTGGGATCTCGTTCCACACTGGGATTGGGCTTGCACCTAAAAATCACTGGCATCCGAGTGCAGTGTCAGGGTGGTGCTGTACTGCTGGAGTGTGTCGTCGTTCCGATGAGATGTTAAACCGAGGTCACTTCTACCCATCCTGGTGTTGTCCTGGTGGGTGTCCAGGTGGAAGTAAAAGAACCCAGGGCACTCTTCTCAAAGAGTAGGGGACATTCCTGGTGTTCTGGCCAACATTCCCTTCCCATAAACTGGTTCATGCAATTATCCAGGCTGTGTGTGGGTGATGATGTATGATATGGCTGCCACTACACATTCAGTCATTACACTACCAGTCTAGCATTGCTTGTAAAGCGCTTTGGGATACTGTGTATGAAAAGCGCTATATAAATGCTGATTCTTCTTCTTCTTCTTGTGATTACATCAAGCTGACTACAACAAAAGACACAGAACATACAGCAGCATAAACTGGATAGTGTGATCATGCATAAAACAAGTCACAAGACTTATTCAGCAAGGACACAGTGAATGATTCAGAACTGCAATGCAGGGCTAGCTTTGTGGGGGGCAGACTACTCAATATATCTGTTGTTCACATGACAAGAGAGGGGGATGTATCATCAGCAACATTTACAATCAGAAGTGCATAGATAACATAGCTTTGCTACGTGTGCAATAGAAATGTGATTGTCAATAGTGAAACTCCCTGAGGTTATATTTGCAGTTAGTGGCCAACACAAAGTAGATATTAATTAGCTGACAAACGTTTTAGGGTAAGGGGCCAGGATTAAAAAAAACATTGTATTATGCACACCATAATGCGTATCTGGAATCATAGTATTCCACTTCTGGTATGCATTCCTTTTCTATGTCTGTGGAAGGTTAGAAAAATCAATAAATATAAACATATTGTTGCATGGATAATTTAGTTGAAGAATATTCAGCGATTGCACAGGGAGAACATGAACTCACCTGTCTGAGTTAGTAGTACGTGCTGCCTCTACATCTGTTTCATCAGAGGCACTTTCTGCATCACTCGATCCCTCGCTTGCAATGGGCTCTAAACAATCACATCACTGTCCCAGATGCTGTTCTCAGACAGGTCCTCCACATCCATATTGTCACTGCCACTGACAGTCGAAAGGGACGATCTAGACCTGCTGAAATCAGTGTAGGCAGTCCCTGAATGGGAGCTCATCGTTTCTTCAATGCCAGCCATGGTCATTAAATATTGCCGCGGTTCTGGAGATGACATGCTTGACTTGCGCATGTGCACTCGCATTTTTCGGTGGTAAACACAGAACGGGACGAAAACCAGAAAAAATAAATCAGGCAAGTTAAAAAAACATTTATTTTTATGACAAAGGAATAACGTGGGGGATTTAGGACTGCATTACCCACCATACCACAGTTTGTGGAGTGTATGGCCAGATTCCCTCTTTAAGTGGAGAGTCAACGATTTCAAAGGACTAGGAGAAGCAGCACAGCACTGGATGTCCAGCAATGAGGAGGCATGGCCAGGGAGTTGACTAGTGGGAGCTGTGAGCTCCAGGAAGGGCAGCTAAGCTTCAAGTCCAAGGAGCTCTATTGCAGATGAAATAGTCACTGAAGCTGCAGCTCTAGGTGGATCTCAGTGGCTCAGTGCAGGGGGAGGGCTCCTCAGGAACAGAAGCCTGCCATGGCAACCCTATTGGTGTCTTAGGCAGGAAAAACATTCAAAAATAATGTTGCAGAATTTGCCAATAACATTACATGGAAATTTGGAGTATAGTGCACATAATATTTAAATAATATAGCACAGAAGCATGGCATGTGTGACATACGTTTTGCTCCATAGTTAAAATAATCAATCTGATTAAACATTGCACAGCAATGGAAATGTACGTGTAACCCTCTTGTTCCCAGGGGTTACTAGAATCCCAGTTAGAACCAGTGGCAGGCAGGGAAGGCAGCTTGTGAAATGCCAGGTAAATGGGTTTCACACTGTCGCACTCTGTTTTCAGTCTCAGCTGAGCTGGAGTGATGATGTAATCTTAGAACTCTCGCATTGGCATAAGCCATATTCTGGCAAGCAGTTGTCAGCTAGAGTAGAATGCTGAGAGAGTCTTAGAGCAGAGTTCTAGGAGGAGGCTGCAGCTGCTGTGCAGCTCCTCAGTTTAGCTCTGACAAAGAGCTACCTCTTGTTTTGGGTAGTTTGTTCTCACCCTAGAAGAACATAGAAAACCGTGTCTGAAGTGGTGGAGGCCTTGCTAAGTGGGTTTTCCTTTGCCTCATCCCAGGAGGGATGGGGGCGAACTCCAGGATTCAGGGGCAATTCCCTCAGTTCAGTCTGTCTAATGAAGCTGCCTAGTACATCTTCATTTGTTGTGAGTACAATTTCTCTGTGTAAGCCCAGGTTCATCTGCAATTTCTGTGAAGGGCAAATTTCTCTGACAAAGGGACTCTGTCATTTGAGACTTTCTGTTTTAAAAGTGTCTGCCTATCTTGGAGTCCAGTATATGACTGTCCAAGTACAGAACTTTTAATTTTCTGACACCTCTAAGGTGTGTGTGTGTGTGTGTGTGTGTAGTATGTTAAATGTGATATACATCACTGCCACTAGGGGCGCTAAATAGGATGGCAGCTTAAAGATCAGCTCCACACAACCCAGAGGGACATATCCTTCAAAACTGTTTTTTTTCCCGGCTGGTATTATAACCTCACTCTACTGTAACAAGCGGGGCAATACACAAAGTCTACTAATTTAGCAACGTTGATACAAAAAGCCTTCATTTGCTGCGTGGAAATCGTTATCTTTCAGAATGGTCTTCTGGACTAGGTAGGCTTGCAGTATGACTGATGGCCATTTGCCGCAAACATGGGAGCAGCCGTCAGTTGAGGTGATGTTTGGTCAACTTATGGCCCAGATGGCACAAGTTACTGTGGCGACTAATCGAAACACCCAAGTGGTTCAAAATTTACAAGCCAGGATGCTGCACACCAAACAGTGGGTTTCAGCGACGGAGAGGCATGGTCAGGACTTAAGAGCAGAATTAAGAGACCAACAACGAACCATACAGATGCTGCGTAGTAAGATGGATGACCTAGATAATCAAGGTCACCATAATAAATCTTCGTTTCCTGGGCTTTCCGGAATGAGTGGAAGGCAAAGACACCAAGGAATTTCTGCAATTAGCCATCGCTGAAATGCTGCAGTTGGACCCTTCGACACTGCTCCAGGTGGATCGCGTACACCGCACGCTGGCCCCCATGTCCCAGGCTCAGGATAGACCACGACCTGTCATAGTTTATTAATTATAGAGACAAAGAGAAGGTCCTAACTAGAGCTCGAGAGTTACAGCACATATTTTGGAGCTTGAACAGAATCCACATGTTTCAGAACTTCTCCAAGGATTTGTCAGACAGACACCGGGCATACCCTGAGGCAAGGCATAAAATGCATAGTATTGGGCTGTCCTTTTCCCTACTTTACCCAGCCACGATGCGGGTTATTCATAACAGGGTCCCAAATAGTTTTGATTCTTCTGACACATTTATGGATTTACTTCAGTGCAACTGGCCAGAAGAATTCGCAACCACCACCCCGGGAGCCCCTTCAGCAAAAACTGCCACTGGCTGGTTGGATTGCCGCTCCTCTCCATCAGTGAGTAGGCCTGCAGTTTGGCAAGACCTCAGGGAGCAATAGTGGGAACTCCCCCCAAGAGCACACCGAAAGATGCAATCCTCAAAAAAGCACGGCCGCCGTGAGCATCCTTCGGAGCTAGGGCAAGATGACACAGAGAACGCCACACGCATGGACAATGCAGCTTCAGATCCATTACAGGCCTACCACACCGCTAACAGATACGAAGCTCTATGCCCCAGCTCTCCTCGGATCAGCGCCCCAGGCTTCTGTGAATTGTCCGGAGAAGGTGCAGGCCTACTTATGTTGCAGCCAGCTACTTGTCCCTGTCAGCAACTCCCCACCAGCCGCAGAACGGAACTACAGACAGCAGAGAACAGCGCCCATGGAAGGCCACGAGGGAGACCTCCCCTACCAGCGGAGATCTCATCTTCAGTGTGGACTGACCTGAACAATCCACATCTCCAGGGCAGACGATTAGAGAAAACCCACCAGCGTGGTAAGATAACTAGCTGTCCTTCTATTTCTTTCTTTTCCTGTTCTTTTAAAAAACTTTGGGAGTTGTAGGTCTGGGGTGAGTTTGGGGTGTCTTTATCGGTGTCTGTAGATAATCTCCTTGGCTGATCCATCTGCTACTTTTTCTGAACTACCCATGTAAGGGGACTTTCGAGCCCCTTTTCACTCCAACCTTGAACCCCAACTTGCACTGCCATAGGGCAGAGAAGATGCCTCACTCCTATACCAGGAGGGATTCAATGGGGCCTACCAACAAGCTCTCAGCGGACAACCTGATCAAATGTTCAGGCACGTCTAGATGGCAAAGAAGGCCATTTTCTGCCACCAGATTCTCCAGCAGAATATCTGTGGGGTTTACCTTATTTGTGTGTGTTGGGGGGTGGATAGGCCTGATGGGAAGCTGTGTTATTAGTTTTGAATGCATCTGTCGGTATGTTTAAGTTGCTGACATTACTAGGCAGCCAGGATGTGATTTACTTGAGGACTTAAGTGGTGAAATATGCAGGCCTGTGCCCCTCTGATATGCTTTCTCTACCAAGGCGGGGTCTCTCAGCCTCCGCACTGGGGAGCTTACAGTACACTTTTCATAGGTGTGACAAGCCTGTCCTCACCAACAGCTTTGTTGTGAGATCATTTTGGCACCCATCAGAAATAACCCTAGGTTCACCGAAATAGTGGGCAGAGCTCCCCCAATTTCTTTTCTGCAAACCCCCAACTCAATATTGGCAATGCATAGTCCCACCTTAAGTACCCCAGTGTCCGATCCACGCTGCTTGAGCAGTTCTTTCAACCCTCTGGGGTTGTAATGAGCCACGTGGATCAACCTCCCTATTGGGTTGCTCAAGTCTCTCCATGGGGACCCCCCCCCCGTATTCCCCTTAGTGCTAAGGAAGGGTTGATACCACTTGATAACACCCTGGGAATAGGGGCCGGCCTACAGCAGGGCTCTGCGGCCAAAGAGAAGCCTCTATCTCTCCAAAATGCATGGTACACTGTGCACAATGTATATAGTTTGCTAATCTGTTTATGTATGTTTGAATTGCAAAAGACACACACAGTTATTTTGTTAATTGTTAGTAGAAGGTTATTTGGTAGGGGCAGGGCCTACCGGCTTTACCTCCTCTCTCCATACTTGGTTGCGCTTTATAGAAATTTGCCTGTCCTGGTTGGGCTGACCTTGCTCCCAATCTGCTGGTTTCTCTTGATATATCTCTTAATTAAATACTTGCTCCCTCTTACTAACAGATGATATTACTTATCTGACATGGAACATCAGAGGGCTTAACACCCCAAACAAGGGGAAGCAAGTTTTGGGCCATCTTAAGAGACTGGGAGTGAGGGTCGCTTTCCTACAGGAGACCAAACTCACTGGGGGGATCCCAACAGACTGAAGAGGGAGCGGGTAGGTCAGGTCATACATGCCTCAGCCTCCTCTAGAAAAAGAGGGGTTGCGATTCTGCTTCACAAGCAACTACAATAGAAACTACAAAGACAGGTGAGAAACCCTGAGGGCAGATGGGTGGTGGTACTCATGGACACTGGGGAGGGCCCTCTGATCCTGAGTAATGTATACGCCCCGAATGAGGACTCGCTCTCTTTCATATGTTGGCCCAGGTGTTGGGATACCTAACTCCGGATGACGCCCCCACTTTGATAGGGGGTGATTTTAATCTCACTCTGGACCTGTTCCTGGACAGATCCCCTTCCAATATTGAGCCCCAATCTAGGGCTGCAATGGCAGTGGCTCAACTACAACAAGATCTGGCCCTTATAGACATCTGGAGGATATTTCACCCTTCCCAGCGGGACTACACCTTTCATTCCCCAGTACACAGCTCCCTTAGTAGGATAGACGTCTGGCTCACCTCTTCTGCTATTACTAGAAACACTGTTAATACCCTTATTCATCCCTTAGTTATTTCGGATCATGCCCCTGTGCACCTTGCCTTCACTTGAGGCCCCCCTTCTCCCTACATCTCTGGCATGGAGGCTGGATCCACTGCTACTTCATGACCCAGACTTTTCCCCTTGGCTTCAAAAGGAAGCCACAGAATTTTTCCAGCATAACCTTATAGCAGATACCTCTGAGGGTACCACATGGGAGGTATTTAAAGATACTCTAAGAGGGGCAATAATAGGGTATGCAAGCCAGTGCCGAAAGAAGAGGGAATAGCACCTGAGGGGGCTTGAATGACAGCTCCGAGAAGTGGAGCTTGCTTTTAAGGCCCTTCGCGTTCCTTCCTTCATTTCAGAGGCAGGTCACAAGGTCGCCTCTCTGAAGATGCAAGTGAATGAGCTGATCTCTAGACAGGCAGAAATCTTGATTATTAGACTCAAGCATAAATATTGGGAAGGGGGAGAAAAGGATGGTAAGCTGCTGGCATACTGTCTCAAAAAGCAGCAAGCTGAAAGGCACATAGCTGCTTTAGAGGATGCAGGGGGTAAGGCCCATACCTCGACGGAAGGCATTAATCAAATAATGATGGACTTTTACTCTTCGTTATATAAATCTTCCAGAGCCCCCGACCCCCAAGGGGTCCGCCCATTTCTAGAGTCCCTACATCTCCCTAAAATTTCAGAAGTTCAGGCCACTGCCCTGAATGCCCCAATCTCGACCCAGGAGGTGGCAGACACTATACTCTCCCTTAAAAAGGGGAAGACCCCAAGAGCGGACAGTTTCCCTATTGAAATAAGGCAGCTGTTGCATCCCATAATCTCTCCGGTATTGCAACAGGTATTTACTGAGACACTGTAGACAGGGACTCTCCCTCTATCCCTTAAGGAGGCGACTATTATTATCCTGCCAAAAACAGGTAAAGACCCTCTTAAAACATTCGGCTACTGCCCTATTTCACTTTTGAATGCTGATAGCAAGGTGCTAGCCAAAGTACTAGCTAATAGACTTAATCTTCACCTTCCCAGTTTGATCCATTGTTCCCAAATAGGCTTTGTTAAGGGCCACTTTATTTATTTATCTATTTTATTTAGTTTTTGTTGACCAGGTAAGTGCACTAGACAAATCCTGCCTATTTTCAGGCACGACCCAGAGGAAAGAGAGAGAGATACAGATGAATGCCAACTGACCTTGAACCAGATTAAGCTGTTGGTGGTATTTTTAGTGAATGAGGGAAATTTGGCCAGGACACCGGGGAAATTCCCCCTACTCTTTTCAATAAGTGCCATAGGATCTTTAACATCCACCTGAACTACCACCAATCCAGGCAGATGGGACCTCGGTTTAACGTCTCATCCGAAAGACGGTTTTAGCGTGGACCATATTAGATCGTTGGTAAATTTAATTCATAAGGCCCAAACATTATCTTCCCCCACTGCTGCCATTGCAATAGATTTCAAAAAGGCCTTTGACTCCCTGGAGTAGGACTATGTCCAACAAGTGCTTTGCACTATGGGCTTGGGGGCGGGGTTTCAGGCCTGGATTGGGGCAAAAAAAAGTTGCAGTGTCAGTGGCTCAGTAGGTAGCACACTCACCTCTGAGGCCGGGAGATCAAAGGGCTGTGGGTTCAGTTCTCACATCTGGCACTTGGGTTAATATCCCAGTACTGATACTGTAGTGCAGCATGAGAGGGGTGCTGCACTTCTGAGGTGCCATCTTTTGGATGAGACGTTAAACCGAAGTCCCATCTGCCTGGATTGGTGGTAGTTCAGGTGGATGTTAAAGATCCTATGGCACTTATCGAAAAGAGTAGGGGAATTTCCCCGGTGTCCTGGCCAAATTCCCTCATTCACTAAAAATACCACCAACAGCTTAATCTGGTTCAAAGTCAGTTGGCATTCATCTGTATCCCCCTCCCCCGAGTCGTGGCTGAAAATAGGCAGGATTTGTCTAGTGCACTTACCCGGTCAACAAAAACTAAAAAAAAAATATATATATATTCCTCTCCTGCAGCATGGATACTCACCAATAAGATGCTGTTCCCCCCATTTATACAGGACAGGGGCATCCGTCAGGGCTTCCCACTTTCCCCACTACTTTTTGTATTGGCAGTGGAACCCTGGTGGCAGCTATTAGGCAAAATCCTTTAATTTCAGGGGTCCCGGTGGTAACAAGGACATACCCTACTCTTATGTATGCAGACGACTTGTTGCTCCCTGTAGCCAATATTGTCACCTCCCTCCCTCCCCTACTGTCCACCTTGTCAGATTTCTCTACATTCTCTGGGCTCAAGATTAACCAGGCCAAGATGGAGGTCCTACCTTTAAATCCTAAGTATACCTCTCAAATGATTACTCGGCATGGGCTCCGGTGAGTCCCGGAGGGGATTACCTACTTGAGCATTACCATCTCTCCTAATCTGCATAAAATCTGGGACCTGAATATGAAACCACTTTTGGCTTCTATTTGTACAGATTTGGACAGAGAAATCTCTTCGACTGTCGCTTCTGGGTAAAATATCCACAATTAAAATGGTCACAGCACCAAAAATTATGTATCTTCTCTCCCACATTCCTCTGAAAATACCTTGTTATTGGTTCACTAAGTTAGACTCCTGTCTGGAATCTTTCTTGTGGGAGGGTAAGAAACCCAGGTCAAGTAGAAATAAGCTCAGAGCACACAGGTCGGAAGGGGGTTGGGGTTTTCCATGGTTAGAGGGGTATAAATGGGCCTTTCAGCTGGCACGGACGTTAAAATGGTTCTTATTCCCTGAACACAATGCTCTTCAGTGGCTAGATATGGAGAGAGAGGTATGTCAGCGTACTCACTTGGTACTATTGTTATTTAACCATCCCCCTAAGGGCATCCGCTCTCACCGTACTATAGGCCCTTCTCTGGAATACTGGGCCAAGGTGCATAAGAAGCTGGGCGCCTCCCCATCTCCTCTAAGACTTACCCCACTGTGGGGCAATAATGAGATTACCATCAATAAACAACCAATTGCATGGCCCTTATGGGAATGGGGTGGTGTATCATTGCTTCGAGACATGTTCATTCCTGGTACAAATACCCTCATTTGCTTTGAAGGCCTGTGGAGCACATATGGGATTCCTCCCAAAGTCTTCTAGCGATTCCTTCAAATAAGAAGTGCCATCCATGCCTACAGGCATAAGCAGCACCATAGGCAACAAATCTGCCAGGTAGAGTCATGGCTGGCCCTAGAAAGAGGTCAGTCAAGCCGGGTGTATGCAGCCATTCGGAGCACCATCCCATCCCAAGCAGAGGAATCCAAGCATAAATGGGAGAATGCATTGCACGCCCCTATTACAAACCCGGATTGGAAGTCTTGTCTAAAGCTAGCTAATGGGGTATATCCTGACACCAGTAGTCAATTAATACAGAATAAGATAATTCACTCCTGGTACAGGACTCCCATAGACCTCGCCAAGGCCAAACTGGTTCAGTCTGACCTATGTTGGAGATGTCAGGAACTCCCGGGTGACCTGTTCCATATACTTTGGTCCTGCAGTCTGATCTAGCCCCTATGGCAGGTTACCTGTGAGATGGGGTCCAAAATACTTAGGAAGCCTGTGCCTCAGTCCCCTGAGCCGCTGTTATTGGGACTCCATTTAGCCCTCTGCCGATCTCTCTGAGTTGAAACTACTTCTGACACTCAGTATGCAGGTTAAAAGATCCCTAACCCTACTGTGTAAATGGTGGACCCAGACAATCCCCTCCCTGGGGGAGATACTCACTGCCATGGCTCAAGTTGCCAACTGGGCCAGAATATCGTATACTGTGGCCAACACCCTCTCTAAATATACCACCCTCTGGAAACCCTTCTTTCTATTTTTGAAACCAAGGGAGGGATTCAACTGAATAGGCACAACACTAGCATAATGGTCTCCTCTCATGGTTCATTTAGGGGAAAAGGTAGGAGAGATTGTTACTGAGTTTCAGGGGCCCCTGCCCTACGGATGACCTGGTATAATATCAGTAAGTGATAGTATCTCTGCTGACAATGAAGACATGCTTGCTTTGTGCGTGTGTTCTATTGTATTTTGCAGGCTCAAAGTAGAGGACAGCAGCCCTGGACCTTCCATAATTCTGATGTTCTGTCAATACTGCAGGTACTAGCAGGATGGGTCCAGGTAAGCTACTTTTGTAAGGGTTAGTCATAAAGCAACGCACTATCTGGTAATACTTTCAAAGTTAATCTCCAGCTGGATAGGTGTTGTACATCCAGACACAGAGTAATATCCTATTGTTCACCAGACTATTGTATTCAGTTTGTTAGTATATGGCCAGGATGTTCTGCTTTCTACTTTTACAGACATATGTAACAGTCTGTAAGAACTTTGCAATGTATCCGACTGTTTTAATTTTTGTATTGTTTTAATAAGTTAAAATCAATAAAACTTATTAACCACAAAAAAAATGTGATATACATTTCAAGACAGTTATCTACAATGTTTCTACAATTGTGTGGTGTTATTAACCAGATGAATGACTGAGTGTAAGTTTGGAAACAAAAGGTGGGAGATCCCCCACCTGGAGTAACCAGTTTACCTCTACGGGTTCTGAAGGGCACCTATTACTTTTTATTCAGTGCAATTGGCCAATGCCTGAGAAAAGTGTTTACCGCTGTATGTGGGTTGTTTTGTCTCAGTTTATCCCAATATAGTGGGTTTTGAAATTATAGGCCTAGATGTGCTCCTTTGTGGTTGTGTGTACCCCCATCATTCCTCGTGAAATATGGGAAAGTGTCCTAGTACTGACTGTGTGTGCCTAGTCGATGGGAAATGTACCAGTTCTGGCCATGTGTGCCACTCTCCATTTCAGAACCTGAGTGTTCACTGTTTTGTGTTTCTTTTGCCTATGCTAAATGGGAATGTCTGGAATTTCTGTACCATGGAGAATCTGCAATACCAGTATACATAGCCCTATGGGAGTCCATCATCACTTTGTGATTATTCCTACTTTGTTACATGAATAAAAGTCACACTCTAGAATCCCAACCTGGTTTGAATAGTATTGTTATTGCTTCCGTGTGTCTGGAGTTACTTGGGTGCCCCGTCCAGAAGTGCAAACCTAGCATTATTGTAAGCAACGTTTTCTCCCAGGGACCTGGGTTGCTGGCCATTGCAATTGGTAACACCAGGTGTGTGCCAGGTAGTTGCCACACTAGGTTGACTGTTTTTGTATAACAGTCTCTTCCACTGAGTCTAATGGTGGCCTTTCTTCCTTTTTTCTCAAAGTGTAATTCAGCACCAAAGTATAAACTCACACCCCTCTCTTTTACCCCTAGACATTTGTGATGAGAGAAGACGCCCTGCTAGTTAAACAAAGGGGGCCAGTTGGGAGGTTACAAACACAAATAGTTAAACATACCATGGGCCTTTATATTAAAACAGTCTAATATGATTTACCTTTGTAGTAAACCATTACTTTTCATTTTAGACTTACATTGTGGCCCAGATATTCAAAGCAGTTGCACATGGCACAACTGAGTTGCACGGTGCAAGTGCAGACTTGTGCCAAGGAGTGATATTCAGTGGGAGCCATTGTGCAGTGCAAATTCCATTGAGCAAATACGCAACTATAATGAATGCAGGCTCAAGTGCAGAGGGCGTTCCCATTAATATCCAGCGCAGTGGTATATTTAACCATGGTGCAAGTGCGGAGCAAATTGAAGTTGCTCCAAGCAGACTTGTTCCTATAAATACAGGGTGCAAGCACACAGACAGCACTTGTGCCAGGTGAGAGGGAGTGAGGGGGGGGGAGAGAGAAAGAAAGAAAGAAAGAAAGACACAGAGGGACAGGAACGGAGGTGGCATTGGGAGAGAGAGAGGGGCAAAGAGAGTGAGACAAACACACTGCCAGGCAGTGTACCAGGGTGGCACACAGCTGGCAGCAGCCAACCACCCAGGGAGATCTTGGACAGCAAGGGCCATGGATAGTGCACCCTTAATGATGGAGACCGTAATGAGGGTTGTGAGGGGACAGGAGGAACAGCGACGTGACCGAGGAAGGGCCCATTGGTGGTACACCCGACACAGGTGGTACCATGCCTGCATCACCTTCAAGAATTACAGTGACACGGAGATTGTGGTCCAGTACCACCTGAACAGAGCCCATTCTGAGGCAGCTCTGCGAGCTTTGCAGTAAGGAGATGCAGGCACCCACCAGACGGAGCCACACCATGTCCGTGGAGATGAAGGTGACAGCAGTCATGTACCTGCTTGCCACGGGCACCTTCCAGAGACCAACGGGGACACCATAGACATAACCCAGTTGGCCACATCCCACCTTTTCAACCGTTCCTCAATGCTCTGCTGCCACAAGCTTCGGAATTCATCCATTTCCCCAGAACACAGGGTGAGCGTACAGCAACCATGCAGGACTTCCACAGGGTAGCACGTATGCCTGGCATGTTTGGGGCCATTGACTGCACCCACGTACCCATCCACATGCCACCTGGCCCCGAGGGTGTAGCATACATAAACAGGAATGGGAGCCCAAGTGTCAACTGCCAGGTGGTGTGCGATGTTACGGGGCACATTACCAATGTCTGTGCCACACACCCTGGGAGCGCACATGATGCATTCATCTGGCACAGCTCTGCCCTGTACCACAGGTTTGAATGTGGGAACATCTCTATGGGCCACCTAGTGGATGAGTATGGCACAGGCAGGGGGCAATGGGCAGAACAGACCTTGGGATGGGGGAGGGCAGGATGTGCATGATGGCGTGGGTGCCAGGGACAGGCAAGGGGCACAGCATAGAATAGCAGAGGGCTAACCATGTCATTATCCACACAGAAGACAGCACCTATCCACTGAGGCCCTGGCTGCTCACCCCCTACTGGTGCCTGTCATTCCCAGCAGAGGAATGCTACAACGAGGCACATGCCAGCATGTGCAACATCATTGAACGAGTATTTGGCATGCTGAAGGCACATTTCCGTTGCCTAGACAGGTCAGGCGGTACCCTATAGTACAGCCCCTTGAAAGCCTGTAGCCTATTTCTGTCCTACTGCATGCTGCACAACATGGCCATTGACCGTGGGATATCTGTTAAGGCTGATGAGGGTGACAGTAGTGGGGACGATGGAGGCAATGGGCCAGAGGGTGGTGGACGGCCTCCCCGGGTGGAGAGATTCCCGGCTGCAACAGCAGGGGCGATGACACCGGGACACCATTGCACAGGAGCACTATGGTGCACACTGGTAGGTGGTGCGATACACATGCATGGGCCACATAAACAGGTACAGCACACATGCAGGGGCTTGCATGGTAATGGGCATGCACGCACAGAGGCATGATGCAGGGGTAGGGGAGTCAGTTGCACACAACCACAAAGAACCACACACAGCAACACACACACACACACACACACACTCACCCAGGCGGTGGTATGTGGCATGAATCAGAGACATTGCACCGGTGCACAGGCACAGCTGGTGCTAGACTGCCATCATCACGTCAACACCACATGCACCAGTGGCTGGGCAAGTATGCACACAGGCAGCATGTGGCGTGACACACAGGCGCCACACCAGTAGTGGGCACATACACACACACCACCCATGTGTGTACAGGGCAGCAGCTGCAGACTCCAGGTTGGGTGGCCCGTCACTAGGTCCGCTGCACAGAACCATGGCCATGGGGGCAGCCATGCCTGGGCCGAACAGCAGTCACAGGCTGTGCATCAGCCATCGGGGGTGTGCAACAGCCCCTAGGGGTTGAAACCAGGACCAAGACCATGTCCACGCGGGGGTGTGAAGGTGCCCAAACAGGCCAGCCCTGGGCATGCCTGGGATGCCCACATCAGAGCCTGGCATTGACTGTGTTGGGGTCACCCGACGCCGGATTCGCAGCATGGACAGTGCACTGTGGGGGGTCATCTGTGCTTGGCCATGCCCGGTGGCAGCCAGCAGCACAAAGCCATTTGTGATTGCAGCGGCAATGTGATCCAAGGATGCAGTCATGGCATCCTGCATGCACTGCATCTCCACCAGGATCTGTGCAGTGCCCCTCTCCTGCTGCTCAGCTAACTGGCACACCACTGCATGCAGTGCATGCACCCCAGTGGCAAGCAGCACCTGTTGCTGAATGGACACCCACAGCAAACGGATGTGCTCAGCCAGCGACTCGGCGTCCTGGGTCTCCCGGGTGGGATGCTGATACTCATGTGGTGACCAGCCATGCTGCACAGCCCAGTCTCTGGTGAACACTGCACAGTGGGGTCTGCAGGGGGAATGGGCACAGCAGGAGCACCCACGGCAGATCCTGTGTCCAGCTGCCTAGTGGCACCTGCAGCCTGCTGCTGTCACCCGTCTGGCTGCTGTACACCACCCAGTGTCTGTGCAGCCACACCACAGGGCACAGCTGGGGCAGCGCACACCGCTACACCCGCAGTGGTGACAGGCAACTGTTTTGCTGCTGACAGAGCACTGTGCATGCTGGCTGTGTCAGTGGCCAGCAGGGGTGTCTCACCCACAACGTTGCCCATGATGTCCAGGATAATCATGATGTCATCATCGGTGTCGGACCCTGCCCTGATCTGTGTCTCTGCGTAGAGGACACCAAGGCTAGCATCCTACAGGAACACATCCAAGGCCTCATCAGACCCCAGGTCCAGGACATCCGCCTACACTGTGGTGGTGGGCTGCAGCCTGTCGGGCTCCTGGATGCCAGTGGATGTGGACGTCTGGTCCTCTGGGGCCATTCCAGCGTCCACGGCTGCCACCGCTGCTGGGGCACCATCATCTGCACAGAGGTGTGCTGGTGCTGCAAGAGAAAGAAAGGTGTGTCAGTGCTGCAATGCCCACATGTGCCCCTCTGCACTGCCACTGTATGTGTTCTGCAGCATGGCATGCACGTGGACACGCACATGCACGGAACATACATGCCAGCTGCATGCCCACCAGCATGCCCATGTACGTACCCTCTGTGCCACCAGCTGTGTGTGGCTGACATACTTACCATGCAGTGATGGGTTGCCATCCATCTGGAATCCACCTCCAGGCACACCCTCCACCATGCTATGGTGCATGGTTACTGCCACCAACTCCTCCTGCGTCATCAGCATTGGCACATCCCCAGACCCCCCTCCAGTGGCATTCTGGGATGCATGGATGGCTGCCACCTCCTCCTTCATGCACCTTTTGTCTATGCCCACCTTCTTTTGGCACTCCTGTGCAGACCGCTGGTGGCTGCCATGCTGGTTGATGTATGCCGCCACTTCCTCCCAGGCCCCTGCCCTGGCCTGTGGTGTGCCTGTGGCACCACTCAACAGGATTTCCTTGTTGAGGTATGCATCGAACAAGGCCTCTGTCTCTGCTTTCGTGAAACTGGGCCTGCGCTTGAGAGCAGACCCACGCTCCTCACCCTCCTCACACTCTGGGATTTCACTTCTTGTAGACATGGACAGCACAGTGTGTCAGTGGCAGCATCTCCCTGTTCTGTCCCACCCTACTGTGCTGTCTGCTCCCAGTAAGCTGCAGCGGAATGTGCAACTTACCTCAAAAGGATGCAATATCGGTCCATAGCATGTGCTGTTCCGTGGAGCTTATAAGGTGCAAAGCATGCAAATGAGGTTTGGTGCTAAGGTAATCACATGCTAATGCACACAGTGTGCCACGCATTGGCTGATGAGCTCATTTGCATGTGGTTTCTGAATATCACGATCTTGCACCGTGCGCAATGTGATTGCACCAGAGCAAGTTGTGGTGCAATGCACAAGCATGTATGGTGCGCAGACCTGCTGAGCGCATGTGCCTAATGGTATCATGGTGTCAGTTGCATACTGTGCACCGACAGCACAATGCAGGGGCATAGGGCATGATGCACTAGGCCTGCTATCGCACACGTGCACACTGAGCAGAGGTCAGAGACCTCTGGCCCCTGGGGCAATCCCCTGACCCAGTGACCCTGCCTAGCCAAACCCATGCCACCCATCTCCGGCACTAGGAGATGGGCTGACACAGTACTTGTTCTCTCACATCACTCATCTGGTGCATGTTGTGGACATGTATGCCTACTGCCTCCATTTTGGTCAGTGAAATCGCTGTGCAGCATGGCACAGGGATGTGTCTGTAGAGCCCAGAACTGGACACAGGTTGAACTCATCAGCCTGGTGGCTTGTGTCCGGCCCCATGCCCCCCAACTATTTCGCCAGGTGCTCCTGCAGCAGCCAAGGGTCGCAGTGTGGCAGGGGATTGCTGCCAGGCTGCAGAAAAAGACTGGGGTGGCCAGGATGGGGGAGCAGTGCCATTACCACTACGGTGACCTGGTGAGGTGGGACCTAGAGCGCCTGAGGAGACTTGAGGCGCATGTCAGGTGAGGGGCTGTGCCACAGCCAGGTAAGTCAGCCCATATTGCATGTGTGCCCTGGTGCTGTCCTGTGGTGTTGGCTAGGCTGCCTGGCATGCCCTGCAGAGTGGTGCACTGTCATCATGTGCATTGTAGAGTGGCATTTCCAGCCACTGCTTGCATTGCGATGCGGCTGTGCAGGACATGTCAGGCAGGGGCTCACCTTGTGCACAGGTGTGGGGGTGGTGGGTAGCTGCTGTGGATGATTCCTGATTTGTACCTGTCTTTGTTCCATTCTCAGGGCCTGAAAATCCCACCGGGCACAGGCAGCAGCAGCAGCACAGCAGGTTGCAGTGGGCCACGGAGGAGGAGCAGGACCAGCACCAGCATGGCCACGGAGGGCAGGTAGGCACTGTCATGGTCCTTTGCATGTTACATGGATGGGTGGCAGGGGAGTGGGTGTGGGCATGGCCACCTGTGCTATGTGCCGTGGCAGCTCTGTGTGTCGCACTGTGCGTGGTGCATGTCACTGTGGCTCATCCATTGGACACGTGTGCCAGCTGTTGGTGGGGTGGGTGTGTGCCCAGCTGCCACTGTTGTTGCAGTGGTGCTGCCAGTGCACTGTGCCATGTGACTGTCATTGTGCAGTCAGGTGGCCATTGTGTGGAGGGGACCACCCCGTGTACTGTCATGGTGCATTGAGTTGCTGGCAGGCATTGGCCCACCACCCTGCGGGTGGCCAGTACTGGCCCTCCAGGGGTGTGCATTCTCACTGCCCATTGAGCACTGTGGGTGGGCATGGTTCCTTGGGACATTAAACTGATCACCTGTCCTGTCTCTTGTCATAGGTGTCCAGTGGAGGCCCACGTACTGCAGGCTGCTCCGGCAGCTCATTCTGATTACGTCCACCACCATGGAGGCTGTCCTTCAGGTTTGGCGCCTGCTGCTGGAAGACCAGAGTTCACAAGGACACCAAGGGGTGGCAGTTCATGGCCACCGTTAGTTTGACCCCAGCATTCCCCTGTTTCCCCTGTTGTACCTCCCCCTACAGTCTCACTTCCCACTGTACAGTCCCTGTCCCCTGTCCCCGTCCCTCACTTTCCTAACCTTCCCCTCCTTGTTCTTGTAAATAGTTGTATTTCTGAATACATATTTTTGACTTACCTGCCTGTGTCAGTGTCTGCTTTGCAGGTGGCATAAGGAACCAAACTGCAGTGACATAGTGTCTGTCCATGTCATGTGCATGTGTTGACATGTGTGTTGTGCTTCTGTGGTTCACTGCTGTGTGCTGTGGTGGTCTCCTTCTACTCGGTTGGTGGCTGTGCTTTGGGGTACCCATTGGGCAGCTGTCAGGGGTGTGTACGTGGTGGTGGTGGTACACAGCAATGGTCTTTAGTTGGGTACTGGCTGCACATTGTGTTGGGGCCCCTGCTTGGCACTGTGAGGCCTGTCCCATGTGGTCTGCCATGCCACATGCCTCCCGGCACATTCACTACCTACTGTGTGGGCATCCTGTGTGCCTGTGTGTGTGTGTGTGTGTGTGTGTGTGCTTGGCTACATGGTCTTGGGTGTGGCCTGCTATGGTCGGGGGGCACGGCCAGCAGCCTGTAAGGGGGGGCTCCCTTAGTCCCCCTCCATTGGCCATTGGTGCCTCCTGTTGCCTGCTATCTGTGCCACTGTTGTGTTCTGGTGAGGGGTATCTGGGTGCCTGTGTGTGCCCTGCTGTGCCCTACTGGTGGTGGCCTCCTGTGGCCTGTCACTGTGCTTCCCTGGCTCTGTCCCTGGGTCTCTTCTGTGTGCCATGTGCCCCTCTGTTGCTCTGCTCCCACAGTTACACTGCGGCATCTCTTTCTGCTCCATGGCACAACTGGGTTTGCGCCATGGTGCAACTCTAGTTGTGCCATGGTGCAAGTCTAGTTGCACCATGGCGTAACTGTGCCATATTCAGCAGTGTTGCACTGGCACAGTACAGCTGGCGCAACCTCCGAATATGGCTCTTGTTGTGCCATGGCGCATCGGATTTGTGCTGCACCAGACTTGTGCCAGCTTTTGGTGCATTTCTGAATATCTGGGCCAGTATGTATAAACATGTGTATGTTAAATAGAGCACTGAATCCATACTTTCTAAAACATCAGTTAATAGTGGCAATAATCTATAAACTATACCGCCTACAGATAAAGAAACCTACTCTACATAATGCATTACATATAGTTAATAGCTTCTGCCTGCTATGTGTTTATTGGTGCACACTTAAATACAAGTAATCTAATAAAATATTGCACAACAGTAGCAGGAAATGTATAAACTGATTAACACAAGATAACTGTGTATCTTCATAATATGTAGTGAATAAAACTAAAGAAGTAATGTGTCTAATACAGTTCCATGCAACTGTTGTTTCCCAGTGCTTTTTGGTGCATACAGCATAAGAGTTAGCAAAAAGATCTTACCTGCTGTATGACAGGGCTGAAATCGGTGAGTGAATATCTGTTGCCTCTGAAGTCAGTGTTCTTTTGCAAGCTGTATAAAAACTCTTTCTGGGTGTATTACAGTCAGAATAGTTTACAACAGCAGCAACAAGAATACATTTGCAAACCACACGTTCTGCTTCTACTGAACGAAACATTTTAAAACAAGCAATTGTCAATGCTGAATGTTGATTGTGTTGGTCTGTTGAGCTCACTCAGTGGCCCTCTGTCACTGGCTCAGTCTGTTTGTCCTGCTGCTGCTGGCTGCTCTTTTGTACTGGGATGCTGCCTGCATTAGCACCTTGTTTTGCTGAGGAAGAAATCTGCAGCTGTCTCGACAGAGCTCCATTGAGGTGGCTCACTCCCCCTCTCTCACTTGCTCATTCTGTTTCTCCTGGCACTGCAGGCTGCCCTTTTGTACTGGGCTCCTGCCTGTTTTGGTGGCTTTTTCTACCCACAAAGAAATCCACAGCTGTCCCAACAGAGCTCCTTGAGGGCGCTCACTCCCCCTGTCTCACTCACTCATTCTGGTTCTCCTGGCGCTGCAGGCTGCCCTTTTGTACTGGGCTCCTGCCTCTGCTGGCACCTGTTCCTGCCCACAAAGAAATCTGAAGCAGTCCCGACAAAGCTCCGTTGAGCTTGCTCACTCCTCTTCTCTCACTCACTCATTCTGTTCTACTGGCGCTGCAGGCTGCCCTTTTCTACTGGGCTTCTGCCTGCGTTGCTGCCTTATTATGCCCACAAAGAAATTTGCAGGAGTTACATACAATACAGCTCTGTTGAGCTCACTCACTCACTCATTCTGGGTTTCCTGCCACTGCAGGCTGCCCTTTTGTACTGGGCCCCTGCATGCATTGCTGCCTTTTTCTGACCACAAACAAATCTGCAGCAGTCCCAACAAAGCCCCGTTGAGCTCACTGACTTCCTCCTCCCTCACTCGCTTGTTCTGTGTGTCCTGGCACTGCAGGCTGCCCTTTTGTACTGGGCTCCTGCCTGCATTGGCAGCTTTTTCTGGCCAGAAAGAAATCTGAAGCAGTCCTGACACAGCTTCACTGAGCTCGCTCACTCCCCCTCTGTCACTCTCACATTCCGTTTCTGCTGGCACTGCAAGCTGGCCTTTTGTACTGGTCTCCTGCCTGCGCTGACGCATTTTCTGCCCACAAAGAAATCTGCAGCAGTCACACTAGAGCTCCATTGAGCTCACTCACTACTGATCTGTCACTCAGTCATTCTGTTTCTCTTGGCGCCGCAGACTGCACTTTTGTATGGGGCTCCTGGCTCTGTTGGCACCTTTGTCTGTCCACAAAGAAATCCGCAGCTGTCCCAACAGAACTCCGTTGAGGTTGCTCAGTCTCCCTCTCTCATCGCTCATTCTATTTCTCCCGATGCTGCAGGCTGCCCTTTTGTACTGGGCCCCTGCCTGCATTGACACCTTTTTCTGCCCACAAAGAAATCTGCAGCAGTCCTGACAGCGCTCTGGTGAGTTCGCTCACTCCCCCTCTCTCACTCACTCTCTTGTTCTGTTTCTCTCAGTGCTGCAGGCTGTCCTTTTGTACTGGGCTCTTGTGTTGGGGCCTTTTTCTGCCCACAAACAAATCCGCGGCAGTCCTGACAGAGCTCAGTTGAGCTTGGTCACTCCCCCCTCTCACTTGGTCGATCTTAATGTGTCCCAAACACTGATTTCCCAGAGTGACCGTGCTATTGTCTGGCAGGAATGCAAAAACATATTTTAGCCAGCATGTGAAAAATGACAGCTGTAGTGTTCATAAGGAGTTGTGAAAAAATGCCACTGTTGAAAATGTGGCGTGACAGTATTACAAATTTGCGAAGTTACAAGGGTGCATGGAAACAGTTCAATGCACGCTTGTAACACAGTCATGTTATGGAGTTTCGTCACCAAATTTTCAACATAGGGATTCTAGGACCTCTGCTCACGAACAGTGCCACTGTAATTTTCTTAATCTGTCCCGAACACTGATTTCCCACAGTGACCAGGTTATTCTGCGCTGGACCTGTGTAAACACATTTCAGTCAGGATGTGAAAAATGACAGCTGTACTGCTTATAAGGAGGTGTGAAAAAATGGCACTGTTGAAAATCTGGTGTTACAATATTACAAATCTGCAAAGTTACAAAACGCACACTTGTAACACAGTCAATTGATGGGCTATCATCACCAAATTTTCAACATAGGCATTTTAGGACCTCTGCTCATGAACAGTATCATTGTCATTTTCTTAATCTGTCCCGAACAGTGATTTCCCACAGCGACCGCTCTATTCTGCGCTGGAAGTGCGAAAACATATTTTGGCCAGGATGGGGAAAATGACAGCTGTACAGTTCATAAGTAGGTCTGGGAAAATGGCAATGCTGAAAATCTGGAGTGAAAATGTTATAAATTCACGAAGTTATGAGCTCCATTGAGGTCGCTCACTCTCCTTCTCTCACTCGCTCATTCTGTTCTGCCGGTGCTGCAGGCTGCCCTTTTCTACTGGGCTCCTGCCTGCATTGCTGCCTTCTTATGCCCACAAAGAAATTTGCAGCAGTTACAATACAGCTCTGTTGAGCTCACTCACTCGCTCATTCTGGGTTTCCTGCCACTGCAGGCTGCCCTTTTGTACTGGGCCCCTGCATGCATTGCTGCCTTTTTCTGACCACAAACAAATTTGCAGCAGTCCCAACAAAGCCCCGTTGAGCTCACTGACTCTCTCTCCCTCACTCACTCGTTCTGTGTCTCCTGGTGCTGCAGACTGCCCTTTTGTACTGGGCTCCTGCCTGCATTGGCGGCTTTTTCTGGCCAGAAAGAAATCTGAAGCAGTCCTGACACAGCTCCACTGAGCTCGCTCACTCCCCCTCTGTCACTCTCGCATTCCGTTTCTGCTGGCGCTGCAAGCTGGCCTTTTGTACTGGGCTCCTGCCTGCATTGCTGCATTTTTCTGCCCACAAGGAAATCTGCAGCAGTCACACTAGAGCTCCGTTGAGCTCACTCACTACCGCTCTGTCACTCATTCATTCTGTTTCTCTTGGTGCCGCAGACGGCGCTTTTGTAGGGGGCTCCTGGCTGCATTGGCACCTTTGTCTGTCCACAAGGAAATCTGTAGCTGTCCCGACAGCTCCATTGAGGTCGCTCAGTCTCCCTATCTCATCGCTCATTCTGTTTGTCCTGGCATTGCAAGCTGCCCTCTTGTACGGGGCTCCTGCCTGCATTGGCACCTTTTTCTGCCCACAAAGAAATCCCAGCAGTCCTGATAGAGCTCCATTGAGCTCACTAAGTCCCCTTGTCTCACTCACTCGTACTGTTTCTCCCACCGCTGAAGGCTGGACTTTTGTACTGGGCCCCTGCCTGTATTGACGCCTTTTTCTGCCCAAAAAGAAATCCGCAGCAGTCCTAACAGCGCTTCGGTGAGTTCGCTCACTCCCCCTCCTTCACTCGCTCTCTCATTCTGTTTCTCCCAGTGCTGCAGGCTGCCCTTTTGTACTGAGCTCTTGTGTTGGGGCCTTTGTCTGTCCACAAACAAATCCACAGCAGTCCTGACAGAGCTCAGTTGAGCTCGGTCACTCCCCCCCTCTCACTTGGCCGATCTTAATGTGTCCCAAACACTGATTTCCCAGAGTGACCATGCTATTGTCCAGCAGGAGTGCAAAAACATATTTTGACCAGGATGTGAAAAATGACAGCTGTAGTGTTCGTAAGGAGTTGTGAAAAAATGCCACCGTTGAAAATGTGGCGTGACAGTATTACAAATTTGCAAAATTACAAGGGTGCGTGGAAACAGTTCAATGCACACTTGTAACACAAGCATGTCATGGAGTTTCGTCACCAAATATTCAACATAGGGATTTTAGGACCTCTGCTCATGAACAGTGCCACTGTCATTTTCTTAATCTGTCCTGAACACTGATTTCCCACAGTAACCAGGTTATACTGCGCTGGACCTGTGAAAACACATTTCGGTCAGGATGTGAAAAATGACAGCTGTACTGCTTATAAGGAGGTGTGAAAAAATGGCACTGTTGAAAATCTGGTGTGACAATATTACAAATCTGCGAAGTTACAAGGGTGCGTGGAAAGTGCGCAATGCACACTTGTAACTCAGTCAATTGATGGGCTATCATCACCAAATTTTCAACATAGGCATTTTAGGACCTCTACCCTTGAACAGTATCATTATCATTTTCTTAATCTGTCCCAAACAGTGATTTCCCACAGCGAACGCTCTATTCTGCGCCGGAAGTGCGAAAACACATATCGGTCAGGATGGGAAAAATGACAGCTGTACTGTTTATCAGTAGGTCTGGGAAAATGGCAATGTTGAAAATCTGGAGTGAAAATATTATAAATTCGCAAAGTTATGAGTGTGCATGGCAACTGCGCAACGCACGCTCGTAACAGTCATTTTATGGAGTATCGTTACCAAATTTTCAACATAGGCATTTTAGGACCTCTACTCATGAACAGTGTCACTGTCATTTTCTTAATCTGTCCTGAACATTGATTTCCCACAGCAACCGCGCTATTCAGCGCTGGAAGTGCGAAGACACATCTCAGCCAGGTTGTGAACAATGACAGCTATACTGCTCACAAGGAGGTGTGACAAAATGCCAATGTTGAAAATCTGGCATGAAAATATTGCAGATTCGTGGAGTTACGAACGTGCATTGCAACTGAGCAATGCACGCTCGTAAAACAGTCATTTTTTGGATTTTCCCACCAAATTTGCAACATAGGCTTTTTTGAGATCCCACCTCACGAACACTGGCACTGTCATTTCGCTAACTGGCCCCGAAGGGTGATTCTGTGCAGAGACCGAGAAATCACCTTTCGGGACCGATTAATGCCATGACAGTTCAAGAATTCATGAGGAGTAGTCCCAAAAACCCCATGTTGAAAATTTGGTGAAAAAATTCCCAAAAAAGCCCAAGATATGCACTAAAGTTTAAAAAAACCCTATTCATTACATTATACAGCTTACCGGCATTTCCTCAGTTCATGGTCGGCTTTGAAGAGTGCAGACATGCTCCTGGTCCACAGAAGATCATCGCGCCGGACTCCGGAGGCAAGTATGGGGTGAGGTGGGGGTCTGGGGAGGCAGGGTTCACAGTGGGTGGGTGTGGGTTGTGGGATGGGGGCAGGGAGACTATGAGGGATTGTTTCCTTTTTTCAGGTAGAAAAAAAACAAGAAAACCTTGCGGGACTGTTTTCAACTTCACAGGGGCATGTGGCATGCTGGGGTGGGCTCCCAGCATGCCACTAAAGTCTGGCTTTGGGGGGCCAGCTGTAGCCGACGGTGGATTGGGCACCCCCATCAGCAAACAAGAAAAGGGACATATGGCACTCTGGGGTGGGCTCCCAGCATGCCACCGGTGTCTTGTTATTTTAGGGGGGGCAGCTGTAACTGATGGGAGATTGGGCACCCCCGTCGGCAAACAACAGGGCGGGGAATTCTTTTCTGCCAATGGGGATTGGGCATCCCCATTGGCAAACAACAGAAGGGGGGGTAATTCCTTTCTGCCGACGGGGATTGGGCACCCCAACGGCAGACAATAAAACCGGGGGGGGGTGACAGTATACCAATGGGTAGTGGGCTCCCCCATCAGCAAATAAACATTGGGGGGGTAGATATTGTTTGTGAACATGGTGGCAAGCCGCCGCCATGTTCACAAACAATATCAGACATCTTACATCCTGCCCTGCAATGACGGGTCGCTCCCTCATTGCAGCGGATGGCTGATGCTGCAATAACGAGGTGGCCCTTGATTGCAGAGGCTGATTTTTTAGAAGGTTGTGGCATGCTGGCTGAACTAGTGTCAGCAGCAGCATGCCACAGCATTGGGGGATGGGAGACAAGCCTTTGCAGTCTGTGGGGGCATTGGGCACAACAGTGTCATGCCTCCACAACCTGCGTGTGGAGAAAACTGACGCAACATGTTTCTTGCACATGCGCACAATCAACATACAAAAACATTTGTCAATGCCGAATGTTGCTTGCTTGTATGTGCTTTTTAGGTATTTGGAAGTCATTGGAGTGCAAATATTGAAAATTCGCAAACTTACGAGCGTGCGTAGGAACTGCGCAATGCACGCTCGTAAAACAGTCATTTTTAGGAATTTTTTCACCAAATTTTCAACATGGCCATTTTAAGACCTCTGCTCATGAACCGTGTCACTGTGACTTTCCTAATGTGTCCCATACATTGATTTCGCACACCAACTGCGCCATTGTGTGCTACATTGGTGGAAACACATTTTGGGCAGGATGTGAAAAATGACAGCTGTACTGGACGTGTAGTAAAATGGCAATGTTGAAAATCTGGAGTGAAGATATTGAAAAATTGCGAACTTACGAGCGTGCGTAGGAACTGCACAATGCGCGCTTGTAAAACAGTAATTTTTAGGAATTTTTTCACCAAATTTTCAACATAGGCTTTTCGAGAGACACCTTATGAACACTGGCAGTGTCGTTTCATTAATCGGCCCCGAAAGGTGATTTCGCGCAGTGGCCACAAAATCACCCTTTGGGCCTGATTAACGCCATGACAGTGCAAGAATTCATGAGGAGGGGTCACAAAAACCCCATGTTGAAAATTTGGACCCAAAATTCCCAAAAATGCCTGAGATATGCAATAAAGTTGAAAAAACCCTATCTATTACATTATACAGCTTACTGGCATTTCCTCAGTTCGCGGTCGGCTTTGAAGAGCGCAGACGTGTTCTCGGTCCGCCGATGATCGTCATGCCAAGCTCCGGAGGTAAGTATGGGGTGAGGGGGGTGTGGGGAGGCAGGGTGCGCAGTGGGTGGGTGCGGGTGGGGCAGGAGACTGCGAGGGAGCGTTTTTACAGGTTTTTTTTAATTAAGATGAAACGGGACGTTTGCCATGCTGGGGTGGGCTCCCAGCATGGCAGTTGGAAAGGCTGTTTGGGGAGGCTGGAGCTGACAGGGGATTGGACACCCCCGTTGGCTATAACAAGATTTGCCATGCTGGGGTGGGCTCCCAGCATGGCACCTGGACGGAGGTTTTGTGGGAGTGCAGCTGTGGAGCCAATGGGGGATTGGGCACCCCATTGGCTATAACATTTTTGCCATCCTGGGGTGGCTCCCAGTGTGGCACCTGGACAACTTTTGGGGGGTGGAGCCGGCGGGGATTGGGCACCCCCGTTGGCCATACAGTGTGTGTGTGGGGGGAGGGAGCGCATCAGCATGCAATATGCGTGCTTGCATGCGTGCGTGTGTGTGGGGAGAGCTCTGCTCACTGAAGTGGAGCTCTCCCTTTCAACTGTATGCCACTGCATTTTGACTGCTGTCATAGACAGCTGCAGCAGTCATTGGAGAACTGCGGCCTGCAAACTCACTGACTGAATTGGAAGAGGGGTGCCACACCTCCGAAAACTCGGATGATGGCACTATGTTTCTTGCACATGCGTGCAAGCAACATAAAAAGCGCTATTAGTGCAGCCAAAAAGGATGCAGCACTGTTCTACTATGCCAGATAATCTAACTGGAAGGAAGCTGAATCAGCTCAGCAAGAATTTGTAATTCTCTGATCTATGTCTTGAAATGTTTAGCAGTGAAGTTTTTCTGTATGACAGCTAGATGGGCCAAATGGTCTGATAAACTGAATGTTCAGTCTTGGTGTTAATTTTGCTTCAAGCACTTGTTTTTTTTTCCACAATTAATTGCCTGCTTGACATACTCTCAGAATTCCAGTTAAGGGGAGTGAAGGGGGAGGGGAATTCCTCTAGCAGTAAATGAATGGGCATTTATTATGGCTGTGGACAGAGCCCACAGCCATCTTGCTGCCTGTAGCTTGAAAATGAAGTATCGCAAAACACATTTTTAATGTATCCTTCCACATCTTTAAATCACTATGCCAACTAAAAACAAATACTCCCTCCTTTCTGTTTAGAATGTTGGAGACATAACTCTAAGCTGCTTATCAGACAGCCATTAGGAAACTGAAACAGCTTGTTAAATATTGGTCGTCTATTAAACTGGAAATGTGTTTACACCCTTCGGAATGCAACAACTTGCACAATTAAATACCCAGCATTTAAACATTTTTTGCAACTAACTTCAGTTGGTATTGTCACAGAGTGACTCTGTGATGGATTAGGGGCCCTGGAACTTTTGGGCTTGGTGCTTTACTTAAAGCCTTTTGATACTATAACTATGTAAAATCAGAAATTAAATGTAAGCTAAGCTTTAAAAGTTGAGGCTAAGTTAAAAGATAGTGTAGTGGAGACTAGCAAGGTAGAAAAAAAAATAAAGCAAAGGGAGAGGACGAAGTAAGAGTGAGTCATTTAGTAAATCCCCAGGTAATTCAGTTAAAGAGAGAGGGAGAACTGAATCCCTTGTGTAAAGGTAGTTGGGATTCTTTACATGGTAATTGAGTTAATTCGGAGCTTAAATGAGCAGCACCAGCAGTCTGTTTCTACGTGGGTTGAAAGAACACTTAGTCCTTCTTTTTAGAGGTGTTTGGTAGCACACCAGAATACAGGCGCTGCTTGACTAAGAGGAAGAATGGGTTGCAAGTGAGAAGAAATAAAATAAAGTCATTTAAGTCACTGTTCTGTTTAAGTTTCAGTCTTTAACGGACTGTATTATTTGGAAGTCGTTCCTTCTCCAGTGGTTGTAAATATTAACAGTAGCAAAAGTATTGAAATGCAACATGTGCTTGTTGCACATTTAACTTCCCCCAGGCAGAAGGTCAGTGTAATGTTAATTCATACACATGTCCTCACCTATCTTTTGATAAAATAAAGACTACGGACAAGGCACTTGTAGTGGGCTGTAAAACCATGTGTAAAAGGCTGGTTAGTTAGAATTACTTCCTGCTTAAAGCTCCCTGTTTGGAACAACCAGTTAAGGCACATGTTGGTAACAGCCTGGCAGTTGTGTTTAAGGAAGCAGGTTATGAAACTACATGGGGGATTGTACACCTCAGAGAAACACTATATAAATTGTGTGGTACAGTTCTCACTTACAGAAAGGGCACCTGTTCGTGTGTCTTTGGATTTTCAGCATCAGCTTCTGACTCTCCTTGCACCACTCCCTTCCAGGACAGCTATAGTGCTGACCAGCCCTTTGTTCTTTTGTTTTATGCTGTCTCTTGTTGGGGGTGGTGCCTGATGGTCAGAACTGTTTGTAAAAGAGCCAGGAATTGAAATAAAATAGACTGCATATGTGTATATATGTATGTGAATTATAAACTGTTTAGTTAGATAGTTAAAACAAAATAATTATGTTTAAATAAGAAGTTTTACTTTAGGATTAATGATGTGGGTGGAGTTGGGGAGAACACATGATCATGCCCCTGTATAAAAGGACTGTCATTTGAGCTTGTTAGTTTAGATTGTGCTCCTGGGTCTGGAGGTAAACTCCATGGAGCTCTGTGAATTGCTCCAGCAGGTGTTAGGAGAAGAACACCTTTCAAGCCATGTAAAAGTCATGGCATGAAGTTTATTTGCCATTCTGATTATTTTATTTTGTTGTCGTACCAGTCCGCTGATGTTATATTTGTCCTGCTATGAAGAAATTTTGGGCTAGAAGTGAATAAATGTCATTCATTTACAACTGAAACTGTGTCACGCTACCAATTAATCCACAAAGAGACCTGCGCCCGCTCACATATGGTGTCAGAAGTGGGATCCTGATATCCCAGGTGGGATCTCAATTGGTCTGTATAAGGCCTGGTGGACGGTCAGTATTGCAGGACAGTACAGCAGAATCCTTGGGGTTGCTACGTAATCCCTTGGATGCTGAAGTACGTGTATAACGACTAGTGGAGATGATTCCAGCAGAGCCAAGGATGTGGATGACTGGAGGTGGTGACCTGGGCGAGGTACCACAGAAGCAGGAAGGGTCCGAGGACCAGGTGACTGAGCTGATAAAGCTGGTAAATTGGCTCAGTGGAAAATAGTTGGAAGCAGACCAGCGCCGGAGGGAGGCTGAGCACCGTTGCCAGGTGCTGCTGGAAATGTCCCATTCAAAGGAACTGGTGGAGGCAGCAGAGGGCCTGGAGCAATCGGATCTAGTAGAAAAGGAACCCTGGATGGAAACCCTGTTGCCTTTATTACCAATTTTTCCAGGCTGTTACCTGGAGGAGGAGGATCCACAAGACACAAAGTCCCCAGGTAAGACTGAGACTGTCCGTGAATATTCTGGGGTGAAGACTCCAAGCAACAAGGACGAGGCCATTAAGGCTGAAGGGACTTTGTTATGTTGTAAAACACCTATCATAAATTCTGAATGTTTTTGTGAACTTGATTGGGAACAGTTACAGGGGAGGGACCCTGAAGTTACCCATTTAAAGAAATCTATTAAGGTTCAGGATGGGAGACCAGTTAATGGTGGGGTTGGAAATAGGTTGTGATGGTATGAAAAGAGATGAGGCGTGCTCTACCACATGAGGCCTAACCCCAGGACAAAGAAAGTGGATGCCCGGGTTGTGGTGCCTGTAATCCTTAGGGAAAGGATACTGGACATGGTAAGTGGCAGTCCAAAAAAGTCTTTAAGCCAGGAAGAGGTTTTATCTCAACTAATCCCCTATTATTATTGGCCTGGGTTGTATAGACAGGTGGCGGACTACCTGAGGGATAGTACTAGGTACAGTAAGGGGGAAGAACCAAAAAGGTGTAGGGTAGGTGGTGCTTGATGGATAGAAGGTCGACGTAAGTGGCACTTTAGAAAGCAGGGGAAGTTTCCACGTAGAGAAATGGGTTGCAAATGGTAGGTTATAGAAGGGTTAGCTATTAAACCTTTTTATCCAAAATGTTGTTTGAGACATGGTTATAGGACAGATGTATACCTTTAACATGTAATTTTTTTTGGTAAATAGAAGAACCCCAATGTGTTTCCATATCTGAATGAATTAGGGTCGCACGGGTTATGCTGCCTAAGAGATCCCTGTATTTGGCTTCAGCTATGAGAAAAGTTCTCAGCTCAAAAACACCCTTTCCAGGAGGAAAAGAAAAGGGAGTGAGATGACAAGATATACAGTAGATTATTTGTGGGTGTTAGCATTGTCCAGTGTAACTAATACTGACAGTACAATGATATATAAAGTGAGCATATATTGCATTTTGAAAGTATATGCCTTATTTAGTGATCTCAGATCTATTAATGTTTCATTGAAATACGAAGAAACATTGTTATATTTTTCTTTTTCTGTCTTCTCTCTTACTGAGTTAGATTATTTTGTGCTATTCTGAATTTAAAATTCTCCTTCGACTGAAGAGTTGGCCGCCTTCAGCCGATTCCTCTAATCTATGCTAGCTTGGTTTTGTTTATATATTATTACTATTATTAACAATGTTAGCAGTCTATGATGATGGTGATGTCAGATATTACTACCTACTTTAATTGTAATTGTTATCATGAAAGATGCTAATCAGAATAGTGTATATGCCATGGGTGATTAATGAGATAGCATGTCTTTAAAGGAATGCTTAGCTGTATTTCTATTTCAGAAGGGACCCTGGGGTGGAATTCTGTGGGTGGGCCAGAGTTCTGACAATCCCCCTTTTTATCTGTATAGGGCTTGGACAACCAAGAATTGGTTGCCCTCTTAGGTGGGGAGGAATGTCAGAGTGACTCTGTGATGGATTAGGGGCCCTGGAACTTTTGGGCTTGGTGCTTTACTTAAAGCCTTTTGATACTATAACTATGTAAAATCAGAAATTAAATTTAAGCTAAGCTTTAAAAGTTGAGGCTAAGTTAAAAGATAGTGTAGTGGAGACTAGCAAGGTAGAAAAAAATAAAGCAAAGGGGAGGACAGAAGTAAGAGTGAGTCATTTAGTAAATCCCGTTCCCCCCCCCCCCCAGGTAATTCAGTTAAGAGAGAGGAGAACTGAATCCCTTGTGTAAGAGTAGTTAGGATTCTTTACATGGTAGTGAGTTAATTGACTTAAGTGAGCAGCACCAGCAGTCTGTTTCTACCTGGGTTGAAAGAACACTTAGTCCTTCTTTTTAGAGGTGTTTGGTAGCACACCAGAATACAGGCGCTGCTTGACTAAGAGGAAGAATGGGTTGCAAGTGAGGGGAAATAAATTAAAGTAATTTAAGTCACTGTTCTGTTTAAGTTTCAGTCTTTAAAGGAAAACTACACCCAAAACCTGAAAAAATATATGTTGTGCAGAGTGTTTTAATTTGTATGTGAAGTTCTAGTATTTTCTTCCCTCTGACTGGTATTAGGAGTTTTTCCCAAATTAGCCTGCTAGCTTTATGCTAGTTTTACGACCCCTGGGGATCTCCATACCTGATAGTGTAATTGTATTTCTGGTTCCCACAGTGCATTTTGTCTCATGTGACTGTAATGTAAGAGAGACCCAACATTCAGCACACGCATGCCAAACAAACTAAATATCTTGGAAGCTTTACAAGCTGCACAAAAATTACCAGCAGCAAAGTTTTTCAGGACAGTAAAACCTTTAGAATGAGGGTGGTCACCAAGCTGAATTCTACAGATTTTAAAATATAGCCATCTCTGTTGTTGTGAACTGATTGTAATGAAATGCTTTCTGCTGGATTTATGGGCTTTGCTACATCACCATTACATGAAACAAGGTGCACTGTAGGACAAAGAAATGCAATAAAACGATTTGATATGGTGATCTCCAGGGGTCATAAAACTACCCTCAAGCTAGCAGGCTAATTTAGGAAAAACTCCTAATACCAGTCAGAGGGAAGGAAACACTAGAACTTCACGTACAAATTAAAACACTCTGCATAACATATATATTTTTTCAAGTTTTGGGTGTAGTTTTCCTTTAAGAGACTGTATTATTTGGAAGTCGTTCCTTCTCCAGTGGTTGTAAATATTAACAGTAGCAAAAGTATTGAAATGCAACATGTGCTTGTTGCACATTTAACTTCCCCCAGGCAGAAGGTCAGTGTAATGTTAATTCATACACATGTCCTCACCTATCTTTTGATAAAATAAAGACTACGGACAAGGCACTTGTAGTGGGCTGTAAAACCATGTGTAAAAGGCTGGTTAGTTAGAATTACTTCCTGCTTAAAGCTCCCTGTTTGGAACAACCAGTTAAGGCACATGTTGGTAACAGCCTGGCAGTTGTGTTTAAGTAAGCAGGTTATGAAACTACATGGGGGATCGTACACCTCAGAGAAAAACTATATAAATTGTGTGGTACAGTTCTCACTTACAGAAAGGGCACCTGTTCGTGTGTCTTTGGATTTTCAGCATCAGCTTCTGACTCTCCTTGCACCACTCCCTTCCAGGACAGCTATAGTGCTGACCAGCCCTTTGTTCTTTTGTTTTATGCTGTCTCTTGTTGGGGGTGGTGCCTGATGGTCAGAGCTGTTTGTAAAAGAGCCAGGAATTGAAACAAAATAGACTGCATATGTGTACATATGTATATGAATTATAAACTGTTTAGTTAGATAGTTAAAACAAAATAATTATGTTTAAATAAGAAGTTTTACTTTAGGATTAATGATGTGGGTGGAGTTGGGGAGAACACATGATCATGTCCCTGTATAAAAGGACTGTCATTTGAGCTTGTGCTCCTGGGTCTGGAGGTAAACTCCATGGAGCTCTGTGAATTGCTCCAGCAGGTGTTAGGAGAAGAACACCTTTCAAGCCATGTAAAAGTCATGGCATGAAGTTTATTTGCCATTCTGATTATTTTATTTTGTTGTCGTACCAGTCTGCTGATGTTATATTTGTCCTGCTATGAAGAACTTTTGGGCTAGAAGTGAATAAATGTCATTCATTTACAACTGAAACTGTGTCACGCTACCAATTAGTCCACAAAGAGACCTGCGCCCGCTCACAGGTATGTATTGTCTTTCAAGAAAGATTCATTCCTCACAAATGTCAAACCTTTCCCAGCAAATGTATAATAATTTACACTGTTTTTCAACCTTTTAAAACAGTGCTGTCTCAGACATATACCAGGTCTTCAGTAAACTACACAGACTAAATATACAGGTTTCCTGACAGCAAGGGCTACCCCTGCCTTCCTGACATAACAGATAAGAGCCTGACAAGTACTGAGTGTGTGTGTGTGTGTGTGTGTGTGTGTGTGTGTGTGTGTGTGTGTGTGTGTGTGTGTGTGATGGAGAAACAGTCAATCTTCTGGCAAGGGAGACCTCATCTAATGAATTAACTGCTGACAAACCAGAAGAGTGAGAAATGCATCTGTACAATTGTCTGATTCCTTACATTCCCATATAGAGTTATAAAACAAAGTTAGTAAAAACAACTGAGAAAGAAATTTATAGGGGGCAACAGTTGAGTTTTTCTTGCATTTTGGTCCTCCAACTCTAGGCTTTGGAACATAAATGTATTGTTTGTAGTTAGAATGAGAAATCTAAACATTCCAAAGGTCTAAACAGTAATATTTTAATTTACAGTATTAGTAATGTAATTGTGCATAATTTCTATAAATAAATTTGAGGTCTAATAATGTAGCCAGGGTATGTGTTAACTTGCTTTGTTCTCTCACATGTACTAGTAGTAGTAAACATATTATTATGAAAATTCAGAAAAGGATAGCTCAATTGAGCCGAGGCTCATTTTCAATGGGGTCTCAATATATAAAATAAATAGTTACACAGAATATGTACATAAATACAAGCATAGCAAATACAATATACAACCTGTATCAAAAGACACAATACTGCATGTGACAGACATGTAGATGTTTTTCAATTAATTACAACAAACTTTAGGCATTTCAGCACTTTTTACAAGCCAAGATTTTATTTGGTGCCAAGATGGAGATAGTATTGACTTGCTATATAATGTGTAATTTTTGAGAATGAAAGAGAGCATGCTATTTATTAGGAGGAAACTGATTGTTTAGATACATAGATACACATACATTGTCAGCAGATAAGGGCCTATGGACCACCCAGTCTGCCCATTTGAGCTTGTAAATTCCCTTTATGTGTTTCTATATTACTTTTTGGAAGTTTTGTGTAGGCTTGATATTATTCCGGAAATGTCAGATCTTCCTGGGGAACTTGCAAGACACTGGTATATAACTACCATTTGTAAAATTCCTGATCAAACAACTGGAAACATTCAATTGTTTTTGCCATATTATAATATGATGTACTGAATGTGTATTTACTGAGTTGCTGGATCAGGGCCTTGAAGAAAATAATAACATTTACTTAACTCATTCAAGATTCTATCAGGTTGTCAGGAAAAAAGGCTATAGGAATTTGTCTGAAAACTAACAAACATAAGATGCAAAAAAATAGCATCTGTGTACGTCGTGGACAAAAATATTGGCACCCTTGCACTTTTTCAAATAACTCACAATTTCCTCTAAACGTAAGTTGAAATTAACAGTACAGTATTTGGTCTCCACAATTCTTTATTTCTCTGTTAATATTACAGAACTTTTGTTTTTGATTCAGAATTTAATATATCCTTTTAAATCAGAAAATGAAAAGAAATGGCATTGACAAAATTGACACCCTAGATTTAATATTTGGTAGCACAGTCTTTGGTCAAAATAACTGCAATCAACTGCTTCCTATAGCCATGGATGAGCTTCCTGCACCTCTCTACTGGCAGTTTGGCCCACTCTTCTTGTGCAAACTGCTCCAGTTCTCCCAGATTTGAAAGGTGCCTTCTCCCAACTGCTGTTTTCAGATCTCTCCACAGGTTTTCAATGGGATTTAGATCTGGACTCATTGCTGGCCACTTCAGAACAGTCCAGCGTCTTGTCTTGAACCATTCCTGGGTGCTTTTTGAAGTGTGTTTAGGGTCATTGTCCTGCTAGAAGACCCATGACCTTCGACAGAGACCCAGCTTTCTGACACTGGGTTCAACATTGCGCTCCAAAATGGCCTGGTAATCTCCAGATTTCATGATGCCATGCAATGTTCAAGGCACCCAGTGCCAGAGGCAGCACAGCAACCCCAAAACATCACTGAACCTCCTCCATGTTTGACTGTAGGGAAGGTGTTCTTTTCTTTGAAGACTTAATTTTGTTTTCTGTAAACATAGAGATGATGTGCTTTACCAAAAAGCTCTAATTTGGTCTCATCTGTCCACAGGACATTCTCCCAGAAGGATTTTGGCTTGTTCAGGTGTGTTTTGACAAACCCCAGTCGGGCTTTTTCTTATGTCTCTCTCTCTCTCTCTCTCTCTCTCTCTCTCTCTCTCAGCAGTGCGGTCCTACTGGGCATCTTACCGTATAACCCCCTTTCATTGAGTTGGTGACGGATGGTGCAAGTTGAAACTATTGTACCTTGTGTCTGAAGGTCAGCTTGAATCTGTTTGGCAGTTGATTGAGGTGCTTTCTCCACCATTTGAACAATCCTGTGCTGCAATCTTCGATCAAGTTTTCTCTTGCGGCCACATCCAGGGAGGTTGGCTACAGTGCCATGGGCCTTAAACATCCTGATAACATTATGTACGGTGGAAACAGGAACATCAAGGCCTCTGGAGATTGATTTGTAGCCTTGAGATTGTCCATGCTTGGCTACAATCTTCTGTCTGACCTCCTCAGACAATTCTCTGGCTGTCTTCTTTTCTCCATGCTCATTGTGTACACACAGTGACACAAAACAGGAGAATGAGTCCTTTTCTATTCAAACTGGTTGAATGAGTGATTTTATATTGTAGGCACCTTCAACTCACCACAGGTGAGTTCAATTCAAAGTGAAGGAGAATCACGTGCTTGAAATCTAATTATTTCTAACTACTTCTAAAAGGTGCCAATAATTTTGTCCGGGCCATTTAAGGATGTCTGTGTGGAATAAGCTAATACTTAGTAAATTTTTCTGCTTTTTGTGTTTTATTCCACTGCAAACCAAAGAAATACATATGTGGATACCAAAATATTTTTTAATTTCAACAATTTTCTTGAAGGAATGATGCATTATCAGAAAAAACTGCAAGGGTGCCAATATTTTTGGCCACGACTGTATATGGGGAAGTATCTCATTTATTTGCAATAAAGTTGTTTACAAGTTTACAGGCATCACTAATATCTTTTGAAAGACTGGCTGACTAGTTGTGATAACTCATTTTGGCTATGGTTCATGAAATAATGAGCATGATATTGTTGTTTCATATAGTTCCCCATTATGCCTTATGAATACCATGTAAATCCAAATCATTCCAAGGCCATCTTGACATACAATATTGATACAAAACAGCAAGTCAGAGCTCTTTTCCTGATAAAAGGCTGCTGATATCATAAATATGGAACACAGTCATAAATAAGGAACTGATGGAAACATCTACAGGGATTTAATTCTGCCTCTGTGGCGAAAATGCAGGAAAGATGAAGGCTTGTTACAGGGAAATGGAATATCACCCATAGGAGCTGTAGCGTATTCCCCCTAGGAGTTATTCAGTCAGGGGTTCCCTGGATGCACCTGTCTTAGTGGCCGTCTGCACTGCAACTCCCGTCCAGGGTCACATTTTCAACAGGCACAGTGACGCCTCCCAGGATGAAGCACAGTATCTCAGGTTTACTTCATGACATAAAGGATTAACTCCCACTGAAATTGCATTGTTTGCTACAGTAACTAATGCAGAATTCTGCAGTGTGTAGTGCTTCATCCTGGTGGGCTTCACTGTATGTGCACCCTGTCCTGGTGGCACATTCTCTTTGAATATTGTATCAGTGCTGACCCACACACCCTCTTTGCACAATGCATCTTTTACTCATGCATCGGTCCAGCACTTAATATGTCCCCCCAGATGTAAAATATTGTGTTCAGTGCATTCTGATGTTAGCAATGCAGCATAATATTGTGCAGATGTAGAGCCCCACTGAAAATAAGATACCATTTCTTCTGTGAACTACCCAGGCTAAATATATAGCAATCAGCAGGCATATTCTAGGAAAACACATTGTAAAAATGTGTAAAAGGAAGACAACATTGAAACTGCCTCTCCACAGATCTGCATTGTGCAAATTCATTAGAAATAATGGGCAAAAACTTCCCAAAAGCTCTCCACAGCCATATTGGCTCTGACAAGAGTTTGTTTAAAGAGCAGCTAACATCTTTAGGAGAACTTTAATAAACCATGATAAAATGTAGATGCAGTTTATATTGTATTTGACATTAGTTCTATATTTCTCCTCCCCACTATTTATTACTGAGGTCATTTGCATGAAAAAGGGTTCTTTGCTTCCCAAGAGTCCATCTTGTTGCCATCTCCCTCCCTACCTGAGGTCATAATGCACTGCTTGTGATATCACAGGTACTGCCATGGAAACAGACTATGATATCAGAGTAGAGGACTTCAAGTAGGGCGTAAGCTATACAGAAGCATGAATTCTAATGAATAAGATCATGCATTTATGCAAATTTTCTCAGTAATAAATAATGAAGAGGGACACCTATACAATATAGATGGAATGCAAGTTGAATTATACCTCAATACAGTTTTCAAAGTTTTCTTTGAGGCATCAGCAGCTCTTTAGATGGCATGTGACAACCTCTCCCTTACAGTAGGGGGCAAGGTTGTTACCATATGCCAATGGTGAGATATGGTGTCTTGGCATCACCCTCTGGTGCTTTAGTTTGTGGGGATGAGCTTTGGTAATAGAATTTATAAGGTACCACTAGGCAGAAAATAAGGTGTTAAGCCACCAGCTGGGGCTTGGGAGGCTGGACCTAGTGTTGCAAACAAGAACAGTATTGCAGATGTCACAGTGGACAGTCCCCTAGGTACCAGCGATAACCATTTGTGTGATTTACAATTAAAGTGACATTGTCAACTATTTTGCATTGTTGTTTCTAGTTGAATACCCGCATTGAATGATTACTTAACTTCTCTAAAATTCATGGATGTTGCTAGCTGTTTTATCTGCTTCCTTTCTAAGTAAAACTGAAATACATGCTAACAGTGTAATTATAGCCAGACCTGTTTAGTTTCAGATCTTTGATTTACTCTTCTTGCATGCTTCCTGAACTTTAGAAATGCACAAAACCAGTGAAGCTACTCATGGTGCAACATAGCGATGTGCGGAATACAGAATCTTGCCGATGGAATTAGCGCAAAATGACCATTCCACCGATGGAATTTCTGCTGGAATTTCACTGGTTCTTCTGCAGAATTCTACCTTTTGTGATTTCTGGAATAATATTCTGCAGAACAGTATTTTATTCTGCAGAAAATTATTCCGCAACAATTTTTGCTGAAATTATTGAGATCTGCGGAATAATAATCTGTGGAATAACATTTTTTTCTGTGGAAAATCATCCCACAACTATTTTCTGCTGCAGAATAGCACAGTTCCATTTCTGGCAGAATTTCAGTGGAATTTTATAAAGTCCATGGAATTTCATTTTGCTAGAATTTGAAAATTCCAGACTGCACTAGTGTAACACTCTTCTCCTCCCACTGCATCATAAGTCGCTAGACTCTGTTGGGGTATTCCCAAGTCTAGGAAAGATGCAGTACGTGTTGATCACAAAATGTAAACAAATATGCTTACACTGGTGTTACCACATGAAAGACCCCCTCCACCTTGCATATATTTACTTGGTGTTAAAAGATGTGAGGGGGGCACTGTACAGTGACAAGAAACCATCGCAGGAGAAGGAATCTCGATACCTAGATGGGAGCAACTTGGTTTAAAACACTACATTGCAGTAAAAAAAAATCCAGTGTCCACAGGAGTTAAAAGAACCAAACCTAATTCAATGGATAATTAATAAAATCAAGTCCACGGAGCAGTGAAGTACAAGCTTTTTACTTCATGGCATGGAGCCAAGCTTCCATCAGTGAGACTCAGATCCAACATGGCACATTACTTCAATGGGAAGCCAAATCAGGCACCAGTTTGCTGGCTGCACCACAGATGAAATATAGATACTGAACTCCATCTCCTTATCTTCCTCCTGCTCAAAATATTCTGCCTGCATGGACGTGTGAGAGGTACCACACTGAACGTAAGCATCCCCAGATCCAGGTGCATTACTGCTCTGGGTGACCCCACATCCAGTGGCATGGCCAAACAGTACTGCTCAGATAAACTGCAGAGCAGGAAAAACCTGGGCTCCACAGAGCTGCAAACTCCTATTTTTTCTTAATTTCTTTTCTCAGCCAGCCTAGACCTGGAAGTGGCACAAAATGGAGAAATGGGCACAGTCTGCCACTACTGTGCCCCTACATGTGGGCTCTCACCAGAGCAGTGTGTCCCTGGACCTCCATGGTAGACAGACCAGTCAAAAAATGGACTTCTCACCCCATGCAGACCTGCCCCCGTGCCGAGGATCACGAGGTAGGCTACACCAATAACACCACAGGCCCCAGCTGTCATCACATATGTGTGGGAGAGGGGGAATCCGGAACATGGCAGCTATCCCAAAACTCTAGGTAGCCCAGACAGAGACTCCCAAACAATGTCCAGACATGAGCAGGGTGATGTGGGCCTGGATGGCAATCAGCCCATCCTGGCCCCAGATCTGCAGTCCTGCAGATGAATTCCTCTCCACTAGACCCAGAGACACTCCTCTCCCACTAACTGCTCCCAGCCCAGCCCTCACCATAATGGAGCCCAAATCCCTCCTTTTATGTTGTTAGCCCCCAGGCTCCACCTGCCAGCAAGTGGTACCCTGAGCCCAAACAGCAGAACTTAAAGGGCCCTAAATAGTAAATAGCCAGAGGGGCTTACACTCTCCTCCATTTATTTATTTTTTATTTTATTTTATTTAACATCAGTTTAAAAACCTTTGAGCCAGAGGCTCATTTACAAAGGTACCTTGTCGAAAGGAAGACAGAACATACATACATGAAGCAATCCAAAAATACTGCACAGTAATAAGACACCGGCAAATTGCAGGCAAGGCGAGACGGTCAGCAACACAAATTAACAATAGGCTAAGTCACATTGCAGGTGATGAGTGTCATAACACCATTGTCAGTTAAACGAGATGGGAAATGCAAAACCCCAAATTATCTATCTTTTTTAATTTTGTTTTCCATTAGCTTATCATCGAGGATGGTGGGAACAGGTGGGTGGTCGGGCAGTGGCAGGAGGTGAGGTGAGCAAGTGATTTTAGGCAGTATTTGAACCATGGTGAGGGGGCATCAGTGACACTCATGGGAGGGAGTTGTACCAGGAGGGGGCCTCTATAGGAGAAAGCCCTTTGGCCCTGGGTGGTCCGTACTTTGGGATGACCTGGGCAGTTTTGCTGGAGGCGCTGGTGTGAACTGTGGGGTTGGATCGTGATAGAGTTGGCAAGGCATGGTGGGAAAGACCATGGAGGGCTTTGTGAGTAACTTGGCAAGTTAGGAACAGGAGGCGCCATCGAGGTTGAGTAGGGAGGCCATGGAGTAAAGTTGACAAGTATGGGTGAGTCTATAGGCACTGGTAATAAGTCTACATGCTTTGTTAAGCGTTAGGCGTAACCTTTGAAGGGCTGTCTGGTCAGCTGCGCCATATACAGGAAGGCCGTAGTCAACCTGCGAGAGCACCAAGAGGTGACAGCTAGCGTAAGAGAGTTTATGGGAGGCATTTTTGTGCCGGTAGAGGATACCCAGCCGAGCATTGGAGGCAGAGGTCAAAGCAGAGATGTGGTTATGAAAGGAGAGAGCAGGATCAAGATTATGCCAAGGTATTTATAAGAGTGCACAAGTTCCAAGGGTGATTCTGCAAGGAGGAAAAGAGAGAGAAAGTTGCTGGACTTATTTTGGGGTGAGTAAAAAGCATAGATTTAGTTTTCTTAAGGTTGATGACAAGACGGTGGTCAGAGAGCCAGTTTTCAGCTGAGGTGTAGGCACGCTGGAGGGAGTTTTGGAGTGAGATGGGGTTACTGTCAGAGGCAAAGAGAACTGCATCGTCCGCATAGAGAAGATCTTTCCAGCGCATGCATTGGGCAGGGAATTGAGAAAGAGAAAGAGAAGAGTAAGGGCCCAAGAATGGAGCCCTGGGGAACACCTGAGCAAATTTGGCAGGTAGAGGATAGAGTGCCACCAACCCGCACACATTGGGAGTGGTTGGTCAAGTAGCTAGCGGACCAGGAGACAGGACCAGAGGCAAAGCCCATACTGGCAAGGGTGGCTAATAGTAGAGGGTGAGAGATGGTATCAAAGGCTTTCGATAGGTCTATATATACCACACCAGCGAGGGAGCCAGCATCAAGTGAGTTATGAAGGAAGTTGGCAAACCCCAGGAGAGCAGTATTGGTGCTATGACCAACTCTGAAACCATGCTGTTCAGGACAGAGGACCTCATATTTTGTGAGGTAAAGTGAGATTTGGCTGGCAACTATTTTCTCCCAAGGCTTTAGAGAAGGGAGAGAGGATGGAGATTGGCCGGTAGTTGCTTGCGTGTGTTCTATCACCACCTTTGTAAATAGGGGTAACAGTGGCGACCCTCCAGATGGTGGGGAATTGCCCCAAGCAGAGGGACTTATTAAAGAGGCAAGTAATGGGTGAGATGACCTGATCCAGGACCTGACGTAGGAGACAGGGATCAAGGGAGTCATTGCCGATGGAGTTGCACTTTAGGGCTTTTTGTAAGTAGGGCCTAACCTCATGGGTGGTCACAGTGCGAAGGAGGAAAGGGGGGCGGGAGATGGGAGGGGCAGACATGGGGGGAGGGGGATCGAAGAAGTTGCACGGGAGCACTGCACTAAGGTCAGTGAAGGAGTTGTTGAGGTGTGTTGCAATGAGAGCAGGGTCGGTGGAGGTAGTCCCATCAATGTTAAGATGCGATGGGGGGGGAGTGAGCGTGCGCCACCATTTAGCTGATTGATATTGTCCCAGAAGGACCTAGGGTTGCCCCAGGAGGAGGTAAGAGTAGCATTGTAATCTGCCTTAGCTTTGCGGACAGCCCACGTACACTTATTCCGGGCAGCTACGTAGGCCAGTCTGTCAGCTGGGCGGCCAGTTTCAATGGCCAAGTGCCACAGGTTGTCACGCTGCTTGAGAAGTGTGCGTAGGGTAGGGGTAATCCAGGGGGTGTGCCTTACTTTAGATCTAAGTGGGGTAAATGGTGCGAAGTGTCACAGGCAAGGTTAAAGGTGTGGACAAAGAAGGCTAGCGCCTTGTCAATATCAGGGGTGTTTAGTAGTGGGGACCAATCAGTGCCAGCTAGGTGGTGTTTTAAGTCTTTTTAGCCCACCAGGTCTAAACCGATGACGGCGGGTGGTGAGAACAGGGGGCTTGGGCAGGGAGGTTGACCAGAAGAAAAGAACTGGGGAGTGGTCACTAAGGCAATCTGGGAGGATTTGAACGTTTGAACCCCTAGTGAATGCCTGGGCAGTTGCACAACCGACCACGCATGAGCAGGTATGCACACTCTCTATCCACGGGGACTGCCTGTGAAAGCTGCCACACACTGCCACAATGGTGATTACCCAAACAATCTGATGAAGGGCAGGACCCAACCTAATCTTTATCCCACTAACTAATTGGGGAAACATGGCAACCCATCAGTTGGTCCTAGGGCAAATGGCCTGGTACTAGCAAGCAGCATCCCATGCTCCCCCCCCACACACACTCACAGAAACTACCAGGGGTGTCACACAACCAAAATTTTGGGAGGCCATAACATCCACTCCTCTCTAGAGTGGGGTCCGGGGGCATGCCCACCTGGAAACATTTTAAAAAAATGAACCAAATGGTGCATTTTGTTGACTTTTAGCAGACCAGGAAGCTGTTTCCCAACAAGCTAAATACCCTAATAATGATAGAGAAATTATCATCTTTTTTTCTTTCTTGTTCAGTCTGTGAACATTTGTATTGGACACAATACTCCAGGTGTGGTCTCACCAGTGACCTGTATAATAACAAAATAACCTACTACTTCCTAGAGGTGATGCCCCTGGCTATGCAACCTAGCATTCCGATTGCTTTAGCAGCTGCTTTATGGCACTGTGCCGTGTGTTTCAGGTCACCCCATACCACGACACCCAGGTTTTTCTCTTTTTCTAATACCTTCACCTGGACTCTCCATAGCCAGTAGCTCATGTTTGGATTTTTGGCCCCCATGTGAATCACTTTAGATTTTTTAGCATTTAAACCCAATTGCCAGATGCCAGACCACCTCTCCAGCTTTGTGAGGTCCTCCCTTAAATCCTGCCTCCCTTCCTCTATGTCCACCCTCACACATAGCTTAGTATTGTCCACAAAGAGACAGATTTTGCTCTTGCCCTCCCTACTATATCGCCAGTGAATACACTGAACAAAACAGGTCCCAGCACTGAGCTGTGTGGGGCATCACTGGTCACTGGCCTTGGTTCGGACAGCTCATACCCTACCATTACTCTCTGATTCCTGTCTGTCAGCCAGCCAGCTTTTTACCCTCCTCAGAATTTTGTTCCCAACCCCCAGGTTCCCTGCTTGCTGACCAGTCTGCAGTGGGGCACTGAGTTGAATGCCTTGCTGAAGTCCAGATAAAGTACATCCACCACCTGTCCATTGTCCAGGGTCCTAGTAACCCAGTCAAAGAAGTCCACCATGTTGGTTTGACATGACCGCCCCTGACAAACCCATATTGCCTGTCATCCTGGAGACCATTGTCTTCAAGGAAGGACACAAGTCTTGCCTTCTGAGTGGTCTTCATTAACTTACCCAATATGGAGGTTAAGCTGACTGGCCTGTAGTTTCCTGGCATATCTCTAGGGCCACTCTTGTAGATAGGCACCACATGAGCTGTCATTCAGTCCTAAGGGACACACCCCTCCTTGAGTGAGGTGTTAAAATGGTCTGTCAGTGGTGCTGCTAATATCTCTGCCAGTTCCCTCATAGCCCTTTGGTGCACCCCTTCTGGGCCAGTAGCCTTGTCCACTCACAGTTCTTTAAGTCCTCTCAAGACCATGTCCTCCTCAATCTCACCATCATACTCCTTTTTGGCCCCTTAATGGACTTCCCACTCTTCACCTTTGGCATGTGCCTACTATCCCCCCCGGGTTAAGACAAAGCAGAAGTACTCGTTTAGTGTCTCCATTTGCTTGCATGTTAAAGGAGCATCTGTGCCTGGTAGCCCAATTGGTCAGCCCCCGAGTCTAACTATCCCGACCATTTTGATCTGCACTTCTCTCAAATACAAAGGAATAACACCTAATCCACCTTCATCATAACTAATTCAGGATCCCTTTATTACTCCCTAAAAAGGAGATCAATAGCTAAAATTAAGACAAATGATTTATCTTCTTTTTTTGTTTGTTATTGTTTGGTAACCAGATAAGGCCCACTGGGCACAAGTGCCTTTTTCAGGGGGTGACCTGGGTGCACTGGGTGGTTAAGTGACTTGATCAAGTCACACAGTATGGGCGTGGAGGTTGTGGGACTCAGACCCAGGGCTGCTGGATGTCCCAAGCTCATTCACAGCTCATTACTCTAACCTCTAGGCTATATTTCCAGCCTAATTTAGCATGTTTCAGTGGGCTAAAATAAATATCCATCAAAATCTGGCTTTCACCTACAATGTATAACTGTGCTAATAATCAACTGTGGTTTCTCATTTATTTTTAAATCATGATGAATAGCTGCCTTATAACAGTTGGCATTTCTTGGCGGTGGGCAAGGTGCAGATGGTAAATCAGAGCTATCTGTGGCTTTATACTGTAACAAACACACTAAAGCAAGACAGCAGTAAAACACTTTTGTTAATTTCAGCCTTGCACTGGCCCTAAAACACTTCTTTGGAACAAAGTGAATTGCACAAATGGATATAAACTGTATGTGACCTCCACCACGCCACAGCCTTAAACCTTTGCGTCGTCCGTAAAATCACATGCTCAGACCTTACTCTCTATTTTGTCCTGACCACCCTTTTGTGGAGTCTATATCGACTACCACCTCTACTGAAATAGTAATGGAATGTGTATGATTATAGGACAGCCTTGCTGAAACTCTAAGGTTGAGGATGAGGGGTTTTATATGCTTACTTCACTGCTGAACCAAAATAATATCCTGGCTTATAAGCAGAAGGTAAAGAAGACAATTAACTCTGGGTGCCATTTTGAATGCCAGCTAAGAAACACAACAAAAACAAACAGCTGCACTGCTCAAGGGTGCACTCCCAGTCATGACCAACTTAAGCTATTAACCAACAACAACCATATATCTTTTCTTACTTGTTCTCTCGCTGCTCTACATTTTCTTCTTACCCATCATGCAGCTCTACCAACTGTGGCAACTAGCAGCTCCACTCTAGTGAGCCCACTCTCACACCTGCAGTGGGCTGGGGAGGTGGTGAAAGGAAAGGGAGTTGATCAGTATAAAGCTTATGGCAAGTCACTCCAGGACAACATTCTGACTTCAAGCCAGGCTGGATTTTGCTTTGTATCTGTCCCCACCCAGAGCCACGATGATGTCCTACAGCAGTCAGTAACAGAAGGATTTCCATACCCCCGAAAGGTGCAATCACTTTGATACTACCCCCATACCAGTTGGTATCAAACGGGTTCCTCACCCCTCTGCTGGACTTTTCTCTCCCAACCCAATTGCACTGTTGTCACATGTCTTAATTCTTCCCACACCTCAGCAGGCAGGTGGCACTGAATGAAGCAGGCAGCACCCATCACCCAGGAGTAAACTCCTCCTGTCAGGAACTGCTGATTTCCATAATTTGGACATTTTTGTGCATTACTTTATGCTGGTATATTGTTTGTCTGTATTAATTGTATGCTGTCTGTATGTACTCTCCCCTGGTGCTGTTTAAGATTTTATTTATGGGAGAGGGGTGGCTGGTGGTGTGTGTGTGGTGTGAGAGATGTGTATGGTTGAGGACTTTATTAGTATTAGTGGAGAAGTGGTTGTGTGTGGTTTATTGTTTAATCGGTTGATCGATATGTGTTTGGGAGTGTCTGGTGACCAAGGTGAGCTAGGACTGTGTACAGGGTGTCCCAGCTCCTTGGCTTGTGGTCCTTCACTGCCTTCCCAGTATCTAACACCACAGCATGTCACTGTTGAGAGGTCAGAATTGGGAGGTGCTGTATTGGTCAGAGCTGGCGGGGCACCCCTTGCATGTCTGAGGGGGGCCAGACAGAGGTAGTTGGGTGCAGAAGACACCCTGGGATTTGACAGGTCCAAAAGAGATGCCAGACATGTTTGGTTCCCATCCCTAGGGTTCCCATGAGACTGAGTGGGCAGGCAGCCAAAAGGGCTGCACTGTCCACCAGTCCCTTAAGGACAGTGATTTGCAATGCCAGGTCAATCAGGAATAAGACCACAGTTATTGCAGATCTGGTTTCTTCATGTGATCTGGCATGCATTATGGAGATCTGGTTGAGGGATGATGCTGGCCCAGTTTTAGAGGCCACTGTCCCTAACAGATACTCTATTGTGCACTGCCCAGAGTGGCATGCAGGGGTTGGGGTGTGGCCATCTGTTTTAGAGCTGAGCTAGGCTTCAACATGCACCCAGTGAGAACACTGAGTTCCTTTGCATGTGTGGCCATCTGGGGCAGTCCAGATGCAGGTTGCAGGATTCTCCTGAATTACTGCCTACTTGGGATGGCAGGAGAGTTCCCGTAGGAAGTAGCTGATTTCATCATTCGTGAAACATTGGAGGTCCCCAGGTGTTTGGTCCTGGGGGACTTCAATGTTTGGGTTGACAATGAGTCATCTAGGTTGGGTTATCACTTCGTCCAGACGATGACATCTCTGGGCCTGTCGCAAGTGGTTACTGTGTTGCTTGGCCAGCTGGTTATGATTATTGTATGCTATTTGTAATATAAAAATATAATATGTGAGTCTGTACTTCCATGGATGCCCCCCCAACCAGGTTTCACTGAAGCTATAGGATATATTAAATTGACCAGGAGACTTCTGTAATGTAATTAACTTCCTTGAGAAGTTGCATTTTATGGCCTTTTTATGACCTGTTGCTGCTCAGAAGCTGGGAAACTAAAATATACATTTGATGTTTTCAGAAACAGGGCATCATTTAGCTGATTCCTGTCAGACTATCTTGCACCTAGGTGACAGATTACAGGACTGTAAATCTTAACACGAACTGGTGGATCAAAGGCTCATAATTTGGGAAACAGGTTTTTGCTGATGCCACCTTATTTACTATATCTCCTGACAGGAAATCATTTTTTTTGTAATTTTATATTCTAAAAGGAGGAGCTAGATGACTCACAGAAGGGGTGTGGAGAGACACAGTTTAAACTAACACTTGTGTCTCATCTGTTTTTATATATTCCATCTTGGGACTCTAGAAAGACACACAGCTCTGATAAGCACTTAGAGGTAATACATTAGATAGAAAATATCTAAACTGTATGTTGGTAGGAGTTTGTCTGTAGTTTTCTTTTCTTTTCTTTTAAGTGATTGTATGCTGTTTGATATATTGTTCTGTGTTTACATTCTTCATATTTTTATCATCTTTCAGTAAAATACCTTTTATTTGAAAGACTGCCTGGGTGTCTGCCAGTTCTTTTTTTGCATGTGACATATAGATGGTTAAGTCTGACAATTGTTCAAAGAGCTTGATGGTGTTACCAAACTAGGAAAAGGTAAGAATATACCTAAGATCTCTTATATAGTTTTCAGCATTCATTTTGAAAGCCTGGCTGGGTGCACCTGCTGTAAGATTGTACCACAATCCCTGAAGAGGGTACATATCTGAGCCTGTACATTGGGTATGCTAGTATAAGGTTCACAGTTTGAATCCCCACAGAACTTGAGACTAAAGGTGATTCGGACCCAAAAGCAGACAGGAGGGTTACCCTGTCTGTTACCTGTTCATGTTACTGCGCTCAGAGGTTGACACTGTGGAAGCAGAGGGCCTGACCTGCTGAGTACATTTGTGACAGTTACTACCATGACTCACCAGGGTGGTCACATGCTGGACTTGGTCTTCTCGCTGGGGCTTGATATTGATAACCCCAAGACTGATCGGGTCATTTGGTCCGATCACTGCACGATGGAGTTCTTGCTTAAGACCCCCCTCGAGATCCCTCTTCCTGCAGAGATGGTAAGCTAATACCCTTTGAGGAATTTGACCCTGGAAGTTTTTTTTTTGGGATAGTGGACCTATCTAATGTGGACAGTGCATGCAGAGGGGTTTGTGTGGGTGAAGCAGTCACTGCCTATAATAGGTCGATGGCTGGAGCACTTGAGTCCATTGCACTGGTCTGTGTATGATCCAGATCCTCTCACTTGATGTCCCCGTGGTTTGATGGGGAGCTCGAGGCGTTGAAGATCAAGGGTCGGAGGTAGGAGCGCTGCTGGCGGGGGACTGGATTGGAGGCAGACAGATTGGCCCTGCATGCACACTAGGGTGTGTACCAGGGGGCAATCAACTGTAAGAAGGCAGTGTTCCTGTTCAGGGAGATTGCTGCCAGGAAGTACCAACCAGCTATGCTTTTTCCGACTGTGGACAGGCTCTTACATCCAGCTTGTCTACAGTCGAAAAAGGCATTTTCTGAGGTGCTGTTTAATGAGTTAGCTCGGTTCTGCTTGGACAGGGTGTCTGCCATCAGGAAGGGAATTCTACCAGTAAGCCATAATATGGCTGACAGTGGTCATCTGGTTTGTCGACATGGCACTCTGCCTGGTTGGGGGAAGTTTAAACCAGTAGAGGTGGCTGATGTCATTGAGGTGGCTTTGAGGCTAAAGCACACATTTTGTGAACTGGACCCAATGCCAACTGATTTCTTAATGGGTTATGTGGACACTGTTGGCCAGTGCTCTTTGTTGGAGGGCATCTTCCCAGGTGCCTTGAAGGAGGCACTGGTGAGACCCCTTCTGAAGAAACCATTGTTAGATCCTGACATCAAGGCAAACTACCGACCTGTCTCCAACCTGCCTTTTTTGGGAAAGGTTATCGAGAAGACTGTGGTGCAGCAGTTGGGAGAACACCTTGTGTCATTTGATATCTACATGCTGCTCCAGTCTGGATTTCATGCCGGACACTGTACGGAAACTACATTCGTTCAAGTGCATAATGGTCTTCTGAGGGCAAGCGATCGAGGAGAGGGAACAATTCTTGTTCTCCTTTATCTCTCTTCAGCCTTTGACATGGTGGACCATTGTGTGTTGCTCAACTGCCTGAGGGAAGTTTGTGGACTCACTGGCATTATCATCTGCTGGTTTGAGTCCTATCTGACAAACAGGAGGCAAAGGGTGGTGATGGGGAATTTCTCCTCCTCCCCTAGCCCTCTGTCTTGCAGAGTACCTCAGGGTTTGGTCTTGTCACCAGTGTTGTTTGCCATGTGTATGCTACCCCTGGCTGAGATCATTAGGAAGTACATCTTGGAGTTTCATTGTTATGCTGATGCTACTCAGCTATACTTACCCTTTGCCCATGGGACATCCAGTGCAGTAGAAGTAATAAACAACTGTCTGGCCGAGATTAATGACCGGATGGCTTCTACCTGGTTGAGACTGAACCCCGATAAGACAGAGGTACTGGTGACAGAGTCAAACAGGAGGCGTGATAGGATGGCATTTGGGGCAGATACTGGATTAGTGCTGAGGTCTGTCCCATTGAAGGCCTCTTCTAGGGTGCGTGATTTTGGCATCATTCTAGACAGTGGATTGACATTTGAACATCAGGTGTAATCCATTGTCAGGGCTAGATTCTTCCATCTTAGGAACATTGCTAGGATCAAACACCCGGTTCCACCACTGGACCGCGCCACCTTGGTACATGCTTTTGTGACATCTAGGCTTGATTACCGTAATGCGCTCTGCTTCCAGGTTACTGGAGGTACCCACCATCGACTACAGCGAGTGAAGAATGCAGCTGTCAGGTTGTTGACAGGACAATCTAAATACTGTCATGTCACCCCAATGCTGCCTGAACTGCACTGGCTGTCTGTTCGCTGGAGGGTACTCTTCAAGGTGGACTTGGTCACCTTTAAGGCCCTGCATATACTGGGTCCTGGCTAAATGCTGGACCTTCTAACACCCACTGCCATGGTCCACTCCCTTTGATCCTCCTCAAGGGGCCTCCTTGCAATTCCCAGGACAAGGTTGAAAACTGATGGTGACAGAGCTTTTAGTGTCACCGGCCCCATCCTGTGGAATTCGCTTCCTCCATCAGTAAGGGAGGCCCCTTCAGTGGAGGCATTTAAAGCCCACCTAAAAGCCTATTTATTTAGCCGGGCATTCCCAGACACAGAATGGTAGTCTGGAAGTACTAGCCATTTTTAGATTTATTGGGGGTCTTCTGTTTCAGTGTTGATATTGAACCCTCTTTTTATTTTGTTTAAGTATTTAGCGTTGTTATTTTATAATGTTTAATTATTTTATATGTGATTGTATGGTACCCAGAGCCTGTGGGATTGGAGCCAGAAAAATAAAATGTGCATTGCCTTGCCTGGCCTGGGGTTACCCACCAGTTTAGAAATGTGCTGCATGGTTCACCCCTTACCTCACTCTGCCCAGGAAACTCTAAGATGACAGTCCTCACTGGCAATACTTTCCAGAACTTCAAAAAAGGTCACAGGAGAACCTAGGCTGCTGCTGCCACTGCCATAGTTTAGCCGCTTCTATCTTGCTGCCCATTTCATAGTACATGCTCAGTCTTCATAGCTCCCTCTTTCTTCTTGCTCCCACAGTTTTGCCATCACATTCAGCTCACCAGCAAATGCTAAATATTAGCTGGAACCAGTGACCCTTTGCAAGTCTCAGGACTGGCTGCAGAATTAAACTAGACAAAACTGAAGAACACCCCTGCTGCCTGACATTGTTGTATATTCAACACCAAAAAAAAACTTTAAATTACCTAACGTAAATAAAAAAACAGCCGATTGCCTCACTGAGACATGGAAGCAGACCTCTGTGTACTGAGAATAAGAAGGAATCCTCTGGAGGACTGGAGAACCACTAAAACACGAAGAGGAAGAATAATGCTGATTTCGTCCACTTCGACTGTTCCCCCTTACTTGCACTGAATGTCCTCAGAGATCAGATCCAGAAGCAAATGATTTGATACCTTTTAATGGACCAACATAGATGTAACAACAAGAACAAAGTGCTTTAGCTTTCAGACCAACCAGTCCTCCGTCAGAAGCCTAATGGCAGTTGTTTCCCCCAACATCCAACAGAAGCACCTTGACCACAGAGGGTAGTTGGTCTGGGAGGTTGGCAGTGGTTAGGAGGGGCAAATTGGGTGCCCCGTTACTCGGTGCTCTGCAACATATCACCTCCACAAACCATATAAAAACTACAAACAGGTATCTGCCCCTATTTCCAAAATCAAACAAAGGGGCAGAGGACACTGCAGAGCAGGACACTGCAGCACAGGAGCTAGCACAACAAAACTCACCCAAAACAGGAAACAAAACCAAAAAAGCATAAAGGAAATCCAGAAAAAAACTTCTGATCATAGGAGACTCTGTGATTCTGGGAGTTGATACCCATCTCCAGCAGGGGGCAATGGTCAGATGTATCCCAGGTATATCAACATGGAGATACACTTACCGCATTGCTAAAATTGTTCAGGAAGCAGGAGAAAACATTGATGTCCTGGTACACATAGGGACTAATGATCTAGCCAGCCAGTCAGTTGTGGAGAACAAGGAACACCTGACCAGGCTGAGTGACAAACTAGCATCCATTTCATCCGGCATCTACTTCTCTGAGATCCTGCCAGTCTGGGGGGGGCAAATGGACGGAAGGTCAGAGAAGGGGAAATAGGGGAGCTAAACATGTGGCTCAAGGGCTGGTGCCAGGAAAAAGGAAAAAAATGTGTATGTAACTGGCAACAGTTTTGGGAGTGAACGTTCTTTTAATTTGATGAACTGCATCTGACTAAGGAAAAGTCAGTACATTGGGGCAGAAATTTGCCATCTTTGCAGAATATTTAAACTAGCAAATGGGGAGTGGGGTGCAGCATCTGATACGTTGAATGGGAAGAACACCCCTTCCCCCTCAGCTAGTGGTCAAACAGGAGTTCAGCATGTTTGTAGTTCATTTGCATCACCAGGTAAGGAAAACGGTCCAGCTCCCCATACAATGCACAGGGGAAACGCCAGACCTTGCCCAACAACTAACACACTGAAATCTGGCCAATGGAAAATCACGTACACAAATGCTCGCAGTCTGGGAAACATGATCCCAGACCTGCAGACAGTAATGATAGAGGCTAAACTGGACATAGTAGCCATTAAGGAGACAAGGTTTACCAGTAACCACACTTGGGAGACTTCACTACCTGGCTATGTACTGTTCAGAAGAGTCCAAGGTTCAAAAAGGAGGGGTGGAGTGGCCCATTATGTCAATGAAAATATCAAAGCTACAGAAATTCAGAATGCACATAAGGAGCCAGAAGAACTGTGGGTCACCCTGGAAAAAGGAAATGGGACAGCCATATGAACTGGGGTTGTCCACAGGCCTCCATACCAGGGGAGAACATAGACACATTACTGTTAGAAGATATATAAAACATGACAGCTAAAGGGCAGGTTCTGATAATGGGAGACTACAACTTGCCAGATACAGATTGGTCAATACCAGCAGGAACATCTTTCAGAGCTAGACACATGGTGGATTCCCTGTGGGGGAGGGCCTCAAACAACTGGTACAACAACCCACAAGAGACAGGGCTATCCTAGATCTAGTACTGACTAATGGAAAGGATCACAGATCTCCATGTAAAAGGTCACCTGGGGGCCAATGACCATCACATGGTATGGTTCAAGCTGGCCACTAGAACTAAATCATCCCATTCCAAGGCAAAAATATGGGACTTCAGGGGAGCTGACTTTGATAAGATGGCCAGCAGAGTTAAGCTAGCTCTGGCAAAAAGAAATACAGGTGAGGGGGTACAGGCAACGTGGTAAGCATTAAGGATGCAATACTTAAAGCAACATCCCATTGTGTTAGACAAAAAAGGAAGCATAAAACATGATGGAAACCTCTCTGGTTCTCAAAAACAGTAGCAGAAAAGGCCAGAGCCAAAAGGCTGGCCTTCAGGAAATATAAGGGAACGCAGCAGGATGAAGATAGGGAGGCATACCAAACTTTCTCTAAGAGAAGCAGGGAAGGCAGTAAGGCAGGCAAAGGCCCAAACTGAGGAAACACTAGCATGAACAGTAAAAGAAGGTAACAAGACTTTCTATAGATACAGTAGTGAAAGGAAAAAGTAGAGGAGGTATTGCTAAGATCAAAGGGGATAAGAGGGCATGTGAGGAGAAGGGCCATGTAAAAGCATCTATCCTAAATAGATACTTCTGCTCAGTATTTACTGAAGAGAAGGTAGGGCAGGGCCCACAGCTCAGCACCATAGACACGGGGGGGGGAGGTGTGCAATAGTCATTTCACAAATGAAAGGGTCCTACCAGAGCTCGATAATCTCAGGGTGGACAAGGCAATGGGACCTGATGGCATACATCCCAGGGTTCTAAAGGATCTAAAGGATGGAACTAGAAGAGCCATTATCAGAACTGTTTAGTGAGTCTCAGAGCACAGGAGAGGTCACAGAAGACTGAAGAAGGGCTCATGTGATCCCGCTCCACAAGAGTGGTTGCAGGGAGGAGGCAGGGATCTATAGAACAGTCAGTCTTACCTCAGTAGCGGGCAAGATTATGGAGACACTCCTTAAGGAAAGGATAGTGCAACACCTGGAATCCATAGGAGCACAGGATCCAAGACAGCATGGGTTTACAAAAAGGAAGGTTCTGTCAAACTAATCTCATAGATTTCTTTGACTGGGTAATCAGTGTGGTGGGCCAAGGGGGAGCAGTTGATGTCACCTACCTTGACTTCAGCAAAACTTTCGATACTGTTCCACATAGAAGATTGATTACTACATTGGGGTAGGCTTGGGGTGGGTCAGAAGTTGGTCAAATGGGTGGCAAACTGGTTGACAGGCAGAAACCAGAGAGTGGTGGTAAATGGTATACAGTCAGAAGAGATGCAAGTCACAAGTGGGGTTCCTCAGAGATCAGTGCTGGGGCCAGTCCTCTTCAATATCTTCATCAGTGACGTTGCAGATGGACTGGAGGGTAAGGTTTCTCTGTTTGCAGGTGACACCAAGATCTGCAACAGAGTAGATGATCCAGATGGGGTGGGGAGAATGAAAAGAGATCTGGACAAACTGGCAAAATGGTCGGAAGAGTGGCAACTGGGGTTTAATGAAAAGAAGTGCAAGATCATGCACATAGGGAAGAGAAACCCAGAAGCCACCTATAGGCTGGGAGGGGAGTTGCTGGCAGTCACAAGGGAAGAAAGAGACAAGGGCATCATCATCACAGACGACCTGAAATCATCCAAGCAGACCACTAAAGCAGTAGGTAAGGCTAGGGGGATGTTGGGGTATATTAGTAGGGGTATCACAAGTTGTAAGAGGGAGGTAATAATCCCTCTTTACAAGACACTGGTTAGGCCCCATCTGGAGTACTGTGTGCAGTACTGGAGGCCACACCTGCACAAGGACATTAACCAAATTGAGGCAGTCTAGAGAAAGGCAACCAAAATGGTGCAGGAACTGCTTCAGAAAACAAATGAGGACGGATTAATGGAGCTCAACATGTATACCCTAGAGCAAAGGAAGGAGAGAGGTGATATGATCAAAACATTCAAACACCTTAAGAGCATTAACAAGATGAAAGAGTCTAACATGCTTCAATATAAGAAAAATAGCAGGACAAGAGAACACAGCATGAGATTAGAGGGAGGCAGATTAAGGGGTAATGTGAGGAAGTTCTTTTTCACAGAAAGGGTGGTGGAAGCATGAAACGACCTACCTCAGGAAGTTATGGATATGAATGCAGTGCAGGACTTCAAACAGGAATGGGATAGGCATAAGGGGGAAATACAGATGAGTATGAATAGATAAGCCATTGACAGAGCAAAGGCCGATGGCACATTCATAAGATAGAAAAAGAAATGGGCAGACTGTATGGGCCTTGCGGTCCTTATCTGCTGTCAAAGTCTATGTTTCTATGTTTCTATCATGATTCAAACACCAGCCAGATAGCAGTAAACAGAACTCCACCCCCATCACCAGTGAGTTCATAGAAACCATACATTGTTTGAACGTTCTGATTTTCTAGAAAATAAAAATAAAATATAATGTTTTAACTAGTTTGGGCAAATAATTTGGGGTGGCACATTCCCCCTCAGGCCTTATTGGCATTACACCACTGCTAGCTACCAATTCTACCCAGATGGTGCTGCCAGTAAAGACGGGTTAAGCATAGGCTTTATAACTCCACAGATTTCAAAACATGCTTTAACTGTGGTACCCTAACAGGGGGTGCCGGGCTCAATCACAAAATATTTTCTGGCGGCAAACAATTTCAAATAAGCAGGCTGCCTACTCATGCTCACCTCACGCACGCCCCCCCCCCCTTACACACACACATATGCAACCATTAAAACTCACTCTCTCACTCAGGTACCACACAGCTATGCTCACTCACGATTTAGCTGGAATGAACCCTGCACTGAGGGACTAACTTAATGACCTGGAAAACAGTTTTGAAAGTTTCTGATTCAGTCGCAGAGCAAATATTTCATAATGGGAGGATATCTACCACTGAACTACACTTCAAATCAACATCAACAGTGGATCAATGGCAAAAGCAAACTGTTAACATAATAACGTACAATTTTTTTCTTTCCAAACCTATAACAGGAATAAGCTCCTCGTGCCATGGCTAGGAAACCGTTCTCTACAGGCTGTTATTAGAAATACTTGGCAGTCCTGCAGAACAGAAAGCTGACTCGGGATTGGAAACCTGTTTTCATCCTGGCTGGTCCTTGGAAAAGTATAGTTTTGGATCAGGCTTACTAATCTGCTCCCCAAAGGAATCTGCACTGTAGATATAGTATTTGGTGTGAAATCAGTCCATGTCCTGCATCATGGCAGTGTTTTTTAAACAGCAGTCAGTCCACATCAAGGATGTGCACTTTATCTTCGCTTGGCTGATGACTTTTGCATGATTGCTGGATTTGTCATGGAGGCTTAGTCTGTAGTACTGCCTCACTTTGTCCTACGTTCCCTGGAATACCCAGGCCACATGGTGCTCTTCTAGCCTGGATAAAAAATTGACTGGACAACAGGACACAGAGGGGAATAGTAAATGGAGTCCACAGTGAAGAAAGGAGGGTAACTAGCGGGTACCACAGGGTTCTGTCCTGGGACCGGTCCTCTTTAATGTCTTTACAAGTGACATTGGAGAGCACCTGGAAGGAAAAGTATGTCTCTTTGCAGGTAACACAAAGATCTGCAACATGGTTGATACACAAAGTGGGGTGGAAAGGATGAAAAGGGACTTGGCAAGATTGGAGGAATGGTCTGTATGGCAGCTCAGATTCAATGCAAAGAAGTACAAGGTAATGCACCTGGGAAACAAAAACCCAGGGGAAGAGCACACAATGTGGGGTGAGATACTAACAACAACAACAATCGAAAGGGACCTGAGAGTAATTATATCAGATGACCTAAAGGTGGGCAAGCAATGTGAGAAGGCAGTAAGGAGGGCTGGGGGGATACTGGAATGCATAGGGAGAGGCATCAACAGTAGAAAACAGGAAGTTGTTATCCCTCTGTACAGACAGTTGGTGAGACCCCACCTAGAGTACTGTATGCAGTTCTGGAGACCCCATCTCCGCAAAGACGTAGATAGAGTGGAGGCTGTTCAGAGGAGGGCAACCAAAATGGTGCAGGGTCTGCATCAGAAGTCATATGAAGAGAGACTAAAGCAGCTTAATATGTATAGCCTCGAGGAAAGGAGGGAGGGGGGACATGATAAAAACATTCGAGTAGCTCAAGGGAATTAACCAAGTCCAAGAGGGTAGCATCTTTCAGAAAAAGAGATGTGCAAGAACAAGGGGGCACAACTTGAAAATAGAGAGGGGACAGCTCAGAGGTAATGTTAGAAAGTATTTTTTCACAGAGAGGGTTGTGGATGCATGGAACAGCCTTCCTGAGGAGGTTGTGGAGTCAAGAACTGTGGGAAAATTCAAGAATGCATGGGACAGACATAACGCAATTCTAGTGGGGAGTAGGAGGAAGTAAGTTGTTGGTTAACTAGAATCTGCAGCTTATCCATCAGGTAGGGAAATGGGCAGACGAGGTGGACCAAGTGGTCCTTATCTGCCATCAGATTCTATGTTTCTATGACATCCCAGAGGCACTCACATAAATAGGGATACACTTCTCCTGGGTTTTTCTTTCGAATTCTGCACTGTACCCACCGCTCAGCCTGTGATCTTTCCAGTATGCTCCATATGCTGGTCCTAGGTGAAGTGCCATCCTGCAGCCAACTCCCCGAGGGATATTTGAGAACTTGGGGGTCACAGGGCCTCAAGCTGTCCATGTCCTTCTGCTGTTTTTTTTAAATACTGAACAAGTCATGGGATGGTACTGGGATAGTGCAGACTGGGGAACCGGTAGGGGTGGGTGGGTGATGTCACACTCCCACACTGGATTTTTGAAAGTGAGGGATGTGGGGGGTAACACTAGGTGCAGCAGTTACAGCGCCTGCAGATGGTCTCTGCTTGGATGCTGGAACTATCTTCAGAGACACTGCTTCCACTTCCTTGCCAGGCCTCTGCATGGTGCTTGACACAGGGGTTTTCGCCAGTGTTGTCTTCTGGATACCTGCTACCACATGGGATGCTGTTGAAAGAAATGAGGCCCTCCTTGTCAGGCACAAAAGCACACCCGTGGCTTCTCCCTCTGCCCTGGGGAGGTGCAGGATGGACTGGGCTGACATCTAGTGCTCTTCTCCATAGGTGTCACTTCTGGGAGTGCCTTATCCACATCCTCCCAAATCTCCATTCTTGAAGTGCCTATGCTGAAGGGGGCAGGAGAAGCAGACCACCCCCGAAGAAGACATATAAGGTAATAAGGTACCAGAGATGGCAGAATTGGAGGGGCCGCTCTATGGGAACAATTCAAACAGATTGGAAGATGCCTTTCATCAAATCTAAGCAGTTCCATATCACACATTTGTCCTTGGTTCTGCTGTTTTCCACCATGCCCCACAACCAGGACAGTAAGGACATGAGGACAGGCGCCTCCTTTCTGGATTTCCCACTTGCTTTAGACATGGCTGCAAACTTAGTCCAAAATGCAAATGCAGTCCCAAAGTGGCTGAAAAGATATAGTCTGACACAGAATCAAAATCTCCACTCTTCTCTTAGGCTATCTCCAAAATGGCACTCCTGCCAGCTGGACAAGGGCCTCCCGCCACCTCCAAGCCAGTTCAACCAATCAGAGAGCTTTCCTGAGCCCTGCAACACAGTCCACTACATAGGAGGGCTGTAAGCAGATCTCGAGGCAGCACCTTCCAAAGGCTTGAAAACAGCACAAAATGGCAACCACTCTGAAACATTTGCAGTCCAGCTTCAACAGCTCTCATCCATAGCCCCGATGCCATCCCAAAAGTCCAAGTAACATGACTTCACCCCCAAAACTCCATCCTGGATGAGCCTCCATGTTGTATGCCCCCCTCCTCATGTCTAGGGGTAGCTGATGTTTAAAGTGGGGAGTTGAGCAATGTACAGTGACAAGAAACACAGTCACAGGAAAAGAAATCTTATTACCGTGGCTCACTGAGTGTCCTCCAATCTCCAGGGATGGGCTGCGGCAGATCTCCTACGCGGGGCAGACAGCTATAGCAACAACATTGGTTAAAAACAGAGCACAGCAGTAAATAAATCCAATGTCTACAGGAGTTAAAAGAACCAAAGCTAATTTAATGGAGAATTAATAAAATTAACTCCATGGAGCAGTGGAAGACGATCATTTTTTCAGAGGATGATCTCTTTACTTCATGGTACAGAGCCAAGCTTCCATTAGTTTGAGACTGACAGATCCAACATAGCACACTACTTCACTGGAGAGTTGAATCAGGCTCCGATTTGCTGGCAGAAGCACCACAGCTGCACTATAGGTACCAAACTCCATCTCCTTATCTTCCTCCTACACGAAATCTTCCACCTGCATGAATGTGTGGGAGCCCCCACCACCACTGATCACTCCAGGCCCAGCCTCCTCCAAAATGGCACCCAACCCCCTCCTTTTATGCTGCCTACCCCCAGACTTCACCTTCCAGTAGGCAGCACCCTGAGCCTAAACAGCAGAACATAAAGGGACCCAAATAGTAAGCACCCAGAGGGAGCTTACACCCGAATAGTGGGTAATCTGTTTTTCACTTTTGAAAAGAAAAAGGAATCAAAATTAAACTACCAGCTACTTCAACAGTCTTTACTGAATGTGACCAACCACTGAATGTGTTTTTTTAAACTCAAGACACTTTGAGGCTGAAGGGGGTTGACAGTGTCCCTTTAAGACAGGAGCAGAGGCAAACCACACATGGATGAGTGTCCTGCACTTGGGGAGGGGGCAGATTTTAAAAGAAATGGAAACTGCCTCAGAAACTGCCCAGTGGGCTAGTGGGGGTTGGGTCATGAGGGAGGAGTACAGAAACAGTGGGGGAAAATAAGGGAGGGCATAATTAAGGCAACCAGCCTCTGTGTGAAGAAAGTACATAAAAGCAAAAGGAAAAAGACTGTTATGGTACTCTAAGGAAGTGACCATGGTGGTGAAGGAAACAAGCATTTGTCAATGCCGAATGTTTGCTGGCATTGGCATTGGTAGTGTAGGAGTTAGAGAGATGCATAATAGGAATGGCAGTGAAGTATTGAACTGAAGCCAACCCAACCACCACCCTGCAGAGACTGACAGGCATTGGGGTGTGCCTTTGGGTTGTCCGGCATAACAGCCACGCCATTTCACCACACCCTACCGGCAGACACCGACAAGTGTCACTGTGTGCCTTGGGGTCTTTGGGCCTTATGCTCACCCCATTCCATCAGGAAATATGGTAAGATGGGTGCTGTATGGGAGAATGGGGTGAACTTTGGGGGCAGAGTCCAAGGCACACCTCGATGTCACTGGCTGCAGGGTGGGGGTGGAATGGTATGAGCATTACAGGCGACAATCCCAAGTCACACCCCTGATGCTGTCAGTCTCTACAGGGTGGGGCATTATGGCTGGAAACCCTATCACCCCAGGCGTTCATTGGTATTTTCACTCCAATTTTTTAACATGTTTTGTGACCCCCACCTCATGAACAGTGGCAATAACAGTGTGTTAGCCGTAAGCTGATTTTGCACAATGACTACGCCATTTGGCACCACAGGTGAGAAAACACATTTCGAACAGGACGTGACAAATGACAGCTGTACTGTTCATGAGGAGGTGTAAAAATTGCAATGTTGAAAATCTGAAGTGAAAATATAAAAAAATTGGTAAAGTCACGAGCGTGCATAGAAACTGCGCACTGCACACCCATAAAGTAATTAGTCTGGGAATTGTTTACAGCAGATTATCAACACAGGCATTTTGGGACCTCCGTTCATGAACAGTGTTACTGTGATTTTCGTAATCTGTCCCAAACAATGATTTCCCACCGTGACCACACATTTCTATGTCAGAAGTGCGAAAACACATTTCAGCCAGGGTGTGAAAAATTGCAGCTGTACTGTTCATAAGGAGGTTTGGAAAATGCCACTGTAGAAAATCTGGACTGAAAATATTACAAATTCGTGAACTTACAAGGGTGCATATAAACTACGCAATGCATGCTCTTAACGCAGTCATTTTACGGACTTTTGTCACCAGATTTTCAACACAGCCATTTTAAGACCTCTGCTCATGAACAGTGTCACTGTGATTTTCTTAATCTGTCCCAAACATTGATTTTGCACACCGACCGCACCATTGTGCGCTACATGAGCGAAAATACATTTTGAGCGAGATGTGAGAAATGACAGCTGTACTGCTCATACGGAGGTGTGGTAAAATGGCAATGTTGAAAATCTGGAGTGAAAATATTAAAAATTCACGATATTACAAGCGTGTGAAGGAACTGTGCAATGCATGCTTGTAAAACAGTCATTTTGGGGAATTTTTCACCAAATTTTCAACGTGGGGTTTTAGAGGGGGGCCTGCCTCATGAACTCTGACACTGTCATTTCGTTACTCAGTTCCAAAAGGTGGTTTCACGCAGCGACTGCAAAATCACCTTTCGGGACTGAATAACAAATGACAGTGACTAAGTTGATGAGGAGGGGCCCCAAGAACCCCATGTTGAAAATTTGGTGAAAAAATTCCACAAAATGGCCAAGATATGCACAGCAGTTGAAAAAAAAACATTTATGCCATTATACAGCTTACCAGCATTTCTTCAGCTTGCGGTCGGCTGTAAAGAGTGATGACGCGTTCCTGGTCCACTGAAGATTGTCACGCTGGGCTCCGGAGTTAAGTATGGGGTGGGGGTGTGTGGAGAGGTGGGTGCACAGAGGGTGGGCACAGGTTGGAGAGGGAGCAAGACAGTCAACAAGGGACCATTTTTTTTTTTTTTTTTACAGGTGTCTTTTTTTTATTTTTTTATTTTAGAAGACGACGTGGGACTTTTGTCATGCTGGGGTGGGCTCCCAGCATGGCAGCTGAAAGTTTATTTATTTTGGGGGGGTAGTGGAGCCGATGGGGATTGGGCACCCCCATTGGCCATACTGACATTTACCACACTGGGGTGGACCCCCAGCGTGGCAACTGGAAGTCTTTTTTTTTGCTGGGGGGGTTCAGTGGAGCAGATGGGGGATTGGGCACCCCCTTGCCATACAGACTTTTGCCACACTGGGGTGTGCTCCCTTCGTGGCACCTGGAAATCTGTTTTTGGGGTGGCAGTGGAGCCAAGTGGGGATTGAGTACCCCCATCGGCCATATGGTGTGCGGGTGCGTGGAGTGCATGAGCACACTGGGGTGGGCTCCCAGCATGCTACGTAGGTGTCTGGGGGTGATGGGGAGAACTGTCTATGACAGTTCAGATGCAGTGTGATGTGTAGGCAATTTGCATAGTGATGATACCAGTTACCACCCCTGATTGCAGCGGTTTTTCACTTTCAACTGTACGCCACTGCATCTGAACTGCTGTCATAGACAACTCCAACATTTATTGGTTCGGTGAGACAGCGCCTGCAAGAGGGAGCAGGGCATTGGAAGCTGAGTGGCACACCTACCAAAATTTGTATGGTGACACTATGTTTCTTGCACATGCGTACAAGCAAACAGAAAAAGGGTGGCATTCAGAAGGCATAAGGAAATGCAGAAAGAGGAAGACAGAACAGTGTACCAGGCAAAAAAAAGGGAAGCAGGTAAGGCAGTGAGTGGAGCAAAGGCACAGACAGACAGACCAAAGGATAGCCAAAGAGGTAGCAAAGGGGGATTAGACATTCTTCAACTACATAAGTGAGACAAGGAAAACAGCAGAGTGATAGTAAGAATGAGGAGGACAGCAGAGGAAGACTGCACAGAAGAGGACCAAGAAAAAGCAGACATCCTGAATGGGTAATTCTGCTCAGACATCACCGGGGAGGAAGGGAGGGAGGGACAGACTATAAAGGAGCAGCAGGAACAAGGGGGATGGACTCAAATCCATTTTCAGAGGAAAGAATCCTGAAGGGACTTGCAGCTCTGAAAGTAGACAAGGCTATGTAACTTGACGTTACAAGATACCCAAGGATACTAAAATCTTTCAGGAAGGTGCTAGCTACCTCACTGATGAAGAACACAGTTCTAGGAGTGGATGACAACGTCTGGTCATGTCTAGTAGACAGTGGTGTTTGCTGTTGTAGATACAACTCTGCCATTTCTGCTTCTATAATCCTGAAAGCCGATGTGCAGTGTTTCTCTTGCTGTAGAATAAATCACTATTCCGTCAACTGAGTTTGTATCCAGCTCATACATGAAAAGAACTTTGTAACCCCCAAGGGACACTATCCCAAGGGCTACTACCCCTGCCTGATTTGTCACTAACAGGTTAAAGGGCTTGGATCTGATGGCGGGTGCCTCCACCCAGAGGTTGGGGTTAAGACAGTCTGATATGACTAGGTCACAGCCCTCTGGGTCACTGCAACCCCCCTTTCTTCCCACAAGTGGCCCACACAATCAGTCACAGTACCCTTGCAATATACACTTACCCCCAGGATTGGTTCAATCAGCTTGACTCTGTGGACCCCCTGTAAAGTAAGATGCAGTTATACAATAACCACTGTACAGTAATTCAACCTAGACACACAGTTCAGTCAGTATACCTTTGCAAAACAACCAGTCTGATTTATTTAGGGTGAGATAACAAGGACTAGGGGAGATCAGGTTAATTAGCTTGCCACTCTAATATATATATATATATATATATAAAATCTACCTATATATATATCTAGGCCACTGTGCACAGGCCAACCCTATAAGTCACTGTCTCTGGGTACCCAGGCCATAAAAGGCTAGCCTCTTGATGCAGCTGGTTGGGGTCCTGACGCAGAAAACAAGCACTTGATTCCTAAGAGGATTAAGTAGAGCCAGCAGGCTCAGTTCGTGTAGCCAATAAAGCAGCCAAGCAAATTTTGCCCTCACTATGAACATCTAACAGGGAGCTACCCTGATTTAGTACTCACAAATCCAGCCAAAAGAGTGCTCTCACACCACTTGCAGGACCGAGCCTGGAATTTGGACACTTCTCCAAACATTTATATGAAGAGCAGAAGGGTATCATACCAGGCAGCTGCTGTATACTCCTGATCGCTTTCATGGCACAACACCGGGCCCAACGATGCAGCTTCACTTGTCCTGACAGACCGAGCGTGATTGAAGCAGATTCTCCAGTCCTCTACAGGGTGAGCCTGGTAGGTACCTGTGCACTTGCACAGCCTCCTCTGACTGTGGCCTAATGGATTTAGTCCGAGCTGTACGGCGATACAACTGCCGACTCTGGCCTTCCACACACGCTTCCCGCATGAAAACTCAATGCCGCAAGAGCCCAGAGCTCCTTCCTCACTCTCAACCACGACGACTCTGATCCTGGGCAGTTTTGGGCGTGGAACTCAGTTCAGGCACCAACCGATCCCATTAGTGGGATGTAGATGCCAGTTACTCACTACTGCCCTCACTGGTGCAAACCAGGCGTCATAGTCCAGAACTTCACTTCCCAGAATTACTAGCTGTATCCCCATTAGTCAACCAGCTCATTTAGAGTCCTGATTCTGGTTGGTCGCTTCTTACTCCATTTTAGATACCCCCTTGCTCCTATTGGACCCCTCAAACTGTCCTGGTCCAAAATGGAGGGGCACAGCACACAGAGTCCCAGCTGCAACAAAGGCAGGTTAAACAAACTGCATTTTCACTATTACTCTAAATAACAGCAGGCAAATAATTACATCTTTCGAGGGGGCTACCCTTATGCTTTCAGCGATGGCAAAGAGGGGCCATTACCTTACAGCTCGAGCGGGACTTGAGCAAGGAAACACACAGTCCTCCTCATGAGCAATGGTTATGTCTGCAAGCAGACAGCTCCTAAAGAGACAGTACGTGAAGGCTCTACAAGCACTCACAGATCCATTCAAACAGCTTAAGCGCCGAATGCCCACCACCAGGAGGGACAATTAGGCATCTCCTAGAAGGTTCCTAGGAACCCCCATCTGTAGGGGGATTACACCCTTCCTGGTCTGGAAAGAACTTGGCATCCACGTCAAGTAGTTACCCTTAAATCACTTTAAGGCAAAATAGTTTTAGACTGACAAACATCAGACCTTTGATTACATACATTGGCACTGTATTGCACAGTTTACTATTGTTTATGCAATATTACACATACAGACAACCTTTTCTTTTTAAATCAGGTCATTATTTCCAGCCCGTGATACTTGGAAAGAGGGAGCCCTTCCCTATCAGCTATGTGTAGGCCAAATGAGGCAGGGGCACCATACTCAGAGGGTGATACTAACAGTTGAGAACCATTTCCCAGGGTCAATTTAGGCAAGGAGCTCGGGGACACGTACACCCCTTTATGGACCACATTCAAAGACAGATCCACAGGCTGGCCCAGGGACTCATAACTCAATCTCACTACAGGCTGTACTTCCCAGCCAGTCCGTCTAGGGGTTTCAGTTAACATTTCTGAAGGTTCTGACTCCCTCTCAGCCCCACTTGGATGGGTCAGGGAAACCACTATAGAAAGAGGGGATCCAGAGTCCGTAGTACCTTCAGGGCCTTGTTCTACCATTTCTGAGCTTGCCGTGTTTGGGTCAGCGGGGGAAATTTCTGGTATGGGCAAGGAACCATCAGGGCACTCAAAATATTCTTCAGGTTCTGGCATATCACTGGCTTGCCCCCCCCCCCCCAACATCACTTCCTTCTGCTGAAAAGTCAGACAGCTCAGCCAGGCCAGACAGTTAAGCCAGGCTCAAGGATCCCACCTGTTCAGCTTTGATGCCACTCACTTCATCCTCTGGGAGCATTGGCTCCAGAGACAAAGCTAGGGGCTCAGACACTCCAGGAAGCCCAACTTCGAATCAAAATTTGTCTGATTGGCAGCAGATAATTTCTATGTATAGTTTTCACATCTTTTTAATTGTTTTCAGGCCGCACTTTATATACAGGTAAATCTTCCAGTTTTCCCACAACAATATGAGGGAGGTGATGCCATCTGTCAGCAATCTTGTGTTTGCCATGCAGTCCCAAATTCCTCAATAGCACTCTATCCCCTTCTCTTAGTTCCATTGCTTTCACTTTCTTATCATACCGTTCCTTATTCGCCAGGTTTCACTTAGCAGCCATGGTCTGGGCTAGTTGGTAGGCATGGTTGAGTTGGGCCTTCAACATTTGTACATACTGTAGATGATTAGCTGCTTTAACCCCATCAGGAGAAACCTCAAAACATACATCCACTGGCAGTCTAGCTTCTCTTCCAAACATCAGTCTTTATGGGGAAATCCAGTGGCATCACGTTTGGTGCAGTTATAAGCATGTACCAAGGTGCTAATCTGCTGGCTCCATCTAGGCTTGTTTTTAGTTTGCAGTGTGCCCAACATAACAAGCAATGTGCGGTTAAACCTTTCAGGTTGGGGATCTCCCTTGGGGATGATACGGGGTGGTTCTTGACTTTCGTACCCCCCACAAGGATAGCATTTCTTTAATCAGGCGGCTTTCAAAATCTCTCCCCTGATCAGAATGGATTCTTTGGGGGGCCCCATAGTGGACAAAGAAATTCTCAACAAGGACTTTAGCCACCGTGGTTGCTTTCTGATCTTTAGTAGGGAAAAGCTGTGCATACTGGGGGAAATGATTGGTAACTACCAATATATTGCTGATGTTTTTCAGATCTGGTTCTAGACTCAGGAAATCAATGCAGACCAGTTCCATAGGGGCACTAGTAGTGATGTTAACCAGGGGGCCAGCCCTCTGAGGCAGGGTCTTTCTTTGTAAACATCAGCTACAATTCCTGATATACTGCTCCACATCAGCACCCATTTTAGGCCAATAAAATCAGACCCATGCTAAATCAAGGGTTCAGTCTATGCCGAGGTGTCCCATGTGATTGTGCAGGGACCTAAACACCAGTTCTCTAAAAGCTGTGGGCAACACCAGTTGTTGTTTGTCTACTCACCCCTCTTTGCCCATGGTCTCCTGGTACAATGGTTTATTAATCAGTGTCAGCTTTGATCCTTCTTTGTACAACAGGGCAGTTCTCAGGTCAGTGGAACACAATTTTGACGCATCTCTCCCTTCCTGCAGAGCTTCCAAAACAGTTTTTATCATGGGATCTCGGGATTGAGCCCGTTGGAGGTTATTATTGTTGAATTGGGGCAGCACACTAGTGTCTAATGCAGAAAAATGACAGTAGGCAGCAGGTATGCAGTTCTCAGATGGCTCCAAGCAGTCCACCATGCAGTCCACAGCATCAGGAGACACCTGTTCCTCCTTGTCAAATTTTTGGCAAAGGGCTCTTATGTCAGGTTCTGACAATCGGACCCAGTCAGCTTGGGACACAGGCCTCCAGGAGAGGGCATCGGCATCTATGTGCTTTAGGTCTGCTCTGTATTCAACAGCGTAATCGTAGGTAGACAACGCAGAGAGCCACCTATGGCCAGTGGCATCCAGCTTAGCTGAGGTCTGCAGATATGTCAGAGGATTGTTATCCGTCTTTACCAATATTTTAGCACCATACAAGTAGTCGTGAAATTGATCAACAATGGCCCACTTCAGAGCCAGGAACTCTAGCTTGTGTACTGGATAGTTCTTTTCTGAATGGGTCAAGCTTCTGCTGGCAAAAGCTATAGGTCATAGACCATTTGGGTGCTCTTGATATAGCACAGCTCCCAATCCTTGCAGACTGGCATCAGTATGAAGAACATACGGCTTGGCAGGGTCAGCATAGGCCATCACTGGGGCATGGGTAAGTTGATATATAATGTCATGGAAAGCTTCCTCACAATCAGCAGTTCAGTGGATGCCAAACACATCATTTGGGAGGAAATATTTTTTCTCAGTCTCAGAGGGCACAGTTTTCTTATACTTTTTGTGGGTTGGGGGATGTCCCTGCATAAGGTTAAGCAGAGGGTGGATCACTCGAGAATAGTCTTTGATAAATCGCCTATAATATTCACAGAACCCCAGAAACCGTTGCTGCTCCTTCATATTCTTTGGTTGAGGCCAAGTAGTCAAAGCTTCCACTTTGCTGGGGTCAGTCTCTATGCCTTCAGTGGATACTATGTGCCCCACATATTTTACGGAGGTTTGAAAGAATTGGCACTTGTCTATAGATAATTTGAGACCAAAATCTTCCAGTTGATCCAGGACTTTGAACAATCTGCTTTCATGTTCTTCCAAGGAGCTGCCAAACACTATGACATCTAGGTAGACTAAACATTCGAGCAAATTCATGTCCCCCCACAGCACGCTCCATCAAACGCTGGAAAGTAGCTGGGGTGCCTGAAATTCCTTGGGCCATCCGCATAAACTCGTAGAAGCCTAGTGGGCAAATGAAAGCAGTCTTTTCTCAATCCTTCAGAGCCATCGGGATCTGGTAGTACCCACTGCGGAGGTCTAACACTGAGAACCATTTACTACCATTCAGACAGTCCAAGGCATTCTGAATGCGTGGCATGGAATACTGGTCTGGTATGGTTTGCCTGTTTAGAGTACAGTAATCCACACACATCCAAACAGTCCCATTCTTTTTTCTCACTACTACAATAGGTGAGGCGTAGGGGTTTCTGGATTCCTGTATCACCCCAGCTGCGAGCACCTCCTGCAGGTGTCGCCTCACACCATCTATATCAGCCGGAGCTAGGCATCGAGATCGCTCACGGAAAGGTCGCTCATCCTGTAGCCGAATGTGATGCTCAGCTCCTCGCATACATCCTACATCCCACTCCTTCAAGGAAAACACCTGTTCCCTCTGGGCAAGCCTTTCACTGATCCTTTTCTTCCACTCTGCTGGCAGTGGGAAATCACCAAAATAAAATAGATCAGGGGTCACTCGATCACTTCTTCCGGGAGTCTTGTTGTGGGGCAGGACAGCAGTATCTGCACAGTGCACAGTGGCCAGAGTGCAACCCGTTTCACTCGAATCTCTCGATCGGATACATTATGCACTTGAACCATCACTCTTCTGGCAAAGGCATGGGCTCTAGCAGGTAAGATACTGGGTTTAACCAACAACACCTCTGGCAACTTTCCCTTCTCTTGTGTATCCAGCATCAATATTTTATCCTTAACATCCTTTTTAATCTGGACTTCACCCTGTAGAACACACTAGGAATTTGGGGCTAGTAGTAAGGGTTCTGGATCCTTCTTCTAGATGACACCCACCGGGCCTTCGGGTTCTGCCTGGCTGGCCTTTCTCTGAGTCTTATAGGCCTTCTGAATCAAGGCGGGTATTCTGAGAGCTCGCCCAGTCCTGGACATCTGTTTTTCAGAGCACAGCTATGCTAAGCGACCAAACATGTGAGCATTGGTTCCAATTAACAAGGGCACCCCATCATACAGTCCACTGGGGGACACCAGGGCCAAGGTTTCCACTTGTTCAGCCACCCCAGCTACAGAAGTAGGAAAAGACAACCAGATCCAGATATACCCAGAATAGGGGTAGGCCTTATCACTAAGTCCCCACACATGTAGGCCATCCAAAGGCTGCAGAGACACCTCAGGCAAGTGCTTCCGATACCAGTCCTGAAACATATTGGTCACTTGGGAACCACTGTCCAACACAGCCTGGGTGGGTACTCCATTCACTATCATGGTAGTTTCCATTGAGGGACCCATCATGTCAGACCATTCGGGGGCATGGTTTTGGCAGTTGCTTGGACATTGGCCCGGGTAACATAACTCTTCTGAGGAGACCCTCCCTGAGGTCTGGCATAGGCCTTTTGATGCCAGGCTACTAGCCTGCTGTTGACCCTCCTTAAGTTCTCGGGTAACCGGCACTCTGTCTGAAAGTGTACATCCTCCCCACAATGGTAACAGAACTTGATATCTCGAGAATCTTTGTTGGAAGAAAAATATCTCACCTGCCGGGAGGCATCTGGGGCTCTGGAGGGCTCCTCTTGGCGAGGTCATTTATTTCTGGATAAATCAGGTTCCCCAAATTTGGGGGAGTTGGTAGTATTATCTCATTTCTCTCACCATGTCCTGCAGGTCTCTAATCTCAGCCTTCAGATCACTCTCCACCTGGGATCAGAGGAGACAGCATGCATCCCCACTCCACCCTGGGTCTCTGGGGGCACAGGAAAAGTGTCAGGCCCCTGGTTCAATCCCCTTGAGGGGTGGGTCTCATCAGGTTCACTGGGCTCAGGGGTCTGGCATAGATTCACGGCCCCCACATAGGGTTCCCACCCTTCTTCATCGGTCTCAACCTCCCGAATCTCTCTCATCAATTGGCAGTATTCAGGGTGGGGCCGCCCATCAGTCATGTAACTTGAGTTTTAACAATATCACACTGAAAAACCTAGCGGACTTCAAGATATGCTCCAGCCGGACCTGATTCAGTGCTGAGGCAGTTACAGCCCCCCTCAATAAGCTTTTTGCAATGCCCTTTCCATTCTGGTGACAAAGACTGACAGTTTCTCATTCCTCCACTGTTTAGCTGACTTGAACTTCCACAGCAAGTCTTCCCCAGTTTCTGTACTCCCAAACACCCCCTCTAGGGCAGAAGGATACTCTGTTGCAGTGGCTTCAGGGCTAGTATCCCACAAGAAAAGAATGGCTTCCAAAGCTGGGCCCCTCAGGCTCTCCATCAGTCTCTTTCGTTTCTCCCCCTCGGAGCACTGCCACTCTTGGACTAAACGGGTAGCATAGTCCATCCAAGTCTCCAAATCACCTTTTCCCAAGGGCACAGGCACAGTACCAGAAAAAAGTTTCAATCTTCGATAGGAGTCTAACTGTATGGGGGGAACAACTATAGGTAGGAAAGCCAGGATAGAACTCTTGGAGAACCCAGGAGATGTACCCGGGAATGATTGAGGGGTGGGATTACCGTAAAGGTCTAACACCTGTAGTAATTCCTGAGTGGTCCTCCCTTCTGCCGCTAACAGTTTGAGCAACTTATCATTAAAGCTATTAGTTTTTGGGGACCACCCTAGGGTGACTGAACCACTCTGGACATGAATGGCCCTCCACCCCTTTGGAGCACCTTCCAGCTAAATCACTGGGGGCACCCTCTCTGGGTCTATAATTACACTGCATAACAGCAGCACCTGTAAGGTCTGGTCGAGTAGGTCGGCCATTCGGCCCTTCACCTCTACCTTGCCCAAACATTTAACACGCTCAACTGCAGAAACAAGGTCAGCATTCTTTATCCCCAGAGGTACATCCAGTAGTAAGACAATTTTCTGGGAATCCAACTCTTCAGCTTCACCCCACCCCAGCAGTTTATGCACCAGCATCTTAACAGGGTCTAGCTTAATTTTAGTCATGATATCCCCTTCCAGTTTTTCCATAGGTTTAGCCATGGTAGGGTAGTTCATATATTTGGCCACTATGGGACACTAATCCCAGCGGTGCCTCTAAAATGTAACCCCCAGTGGGCACTATCCCAAGGGCTACTACCCTGCCCGATTCACTACTAACAGGTTAAGGGGCCTGGATCTGATGGCAAGTGCCTCCACACAGAGGCTGGGGTTAAGACAGTCTGATAAGACTTGGTCACAGCCCTCTGGGTCACTGCAACCCCCCTTTCTTCCCACTAGTGGCCCACACAAATCAATCACAGTACCCTTGCAATATACACTTACCCCTAGGATTGGTTCAATCAGCTTGACTCTGGGGACCCCCTGTAAAGTAAGATGCAGTTATACAATTACCACTGTACAGTAATTCAACCTAGACACACAGTTCAGTCAGTATACCTTTGCAAAACAACCAATCTGATTTATTTAGGGGGAGATAACAAGTACTGAGGGAGATCAGGTTAATTAGCTTACCACTATAATCCTTATAAAGGGGTAGAAATAAGGTTTTGGCAATGGGGAGCCATGAATAGCTCCTGGTAATTGGCAATTTTTGGTGATCCAGGAGCTACTCAGGCCGACCAGGAGCTATTGCCTAAAAATGTAGAAAAAGAGGTCCATATGAAAAAATGCCAATTTGAAATGTTTTTTTGGTTTTGTTTTGCCTTGGCAGGGACAAACACATAACTATAGTACTAGGCAGAGCAACAATATAGTACCAAGAGGAAAAGAGAACAGAGAAAGGCAGCAGAAGACAAGATCTGGGACAGAATAATGACAGACAGAGACAGAATATGTAGAAGAAGGCAAGCGAGTAAAGGAACAGGGTGGAAAATCTAACCAGCTTTGAAGATTAAAACTTCACAAGGAGACACTAGACTCTCATTAAATAAAGATATATTATTTTGTGTGTCTTTTTTTTTTGCGTGTTGTACACATTATTTTTGTTAAAGATCATTGTGCAATGCAATTCAAGGTTTGGGGGGGCAAATAGTTTCAAATCATGCGAGTATCACAAGCAGCTAAGAATTCCCCACAAATTATAATCACTCAGTCTTCATCTGAATTTTGTTCAAAACAATGATGGAGGTCCTTGTAATTCTCACTTTCACTAGAAGATGTGATGTGAACGTCCTCCACTTCTGAGACTTTGCTTTGGCCTGTTGACGAGGACTTGTGAGGTTTTGCTCCCAACCTACATTTTGTTTTTACGAACCACTCTTTTACTGATGGTGTGCTACAAAAATCTTGTGGTTCTGGGCCCTCCATGGAGATTAAAAGTAAGTCCGCTATGGTGCTGGTCTTCAGATTAGCTCTCCAGTCAGACAAAATTCTTTTCATAGCTGAAAATGCCCTTTCTAGTGTTGCATTGGATATTGGATACACTAGTATTATAGCTATGACATGAAGAATGTTTCTGAAGTATAGAGATTTTTTCTGGAAGATTACACGCCATACCTCAAGGAATGAGAGCTGCTTGTGACACTTGCTAATATTCTGTTTCAGCAGTTTCCATGCTGTCATTGCAGTATGCGCATTGCATCCTTTCTGCAGCAAGACAGGAGAGAAGTGGTCAATAAGAAACTGGATCTCCTCATTTCCAAATGCAGAAAGCTCATTAGAATTGTCAGGCGAATTTGCAGGGTCAATGACAGTGCCATTCGTTAACAGTGGGTCTTCTGCAAAGCCCAAGAAGCGCTGGTTGAGACAGTCCATTACACTGTTTACAATCACTTCATGTTCCTTGGCAAGGGCTAAAAGAGCATCTCCTATTGCCCCTTGGAGCACAATTTCTTTAAACACTGCTGTCCCTTCCTCATTGATAACTACTTCTCTCCTGAACTTGGCTAACGTGGTTCCATCCTCTGCCATTAGATTTTCTGTTTCCGAGAGTACTGTACTTACAGTGTCCATTACAATGGGAAAGGATATATGGGCATTCTGAAATGCATGGGAGACTGTTGACAGACCTGTGAGTATGTCAAAATAGAAGTGAAAGTAGCAGAAATTTTACATTGCATATCTGTTTTCTAAACCCCTTAACTTTCGCCTTGTCTGCTGGTGGAATATCCCGTCTGGTGTCAGACACGATCTCGTCCTAATGAGCCAATATGCTGCTGAAATTATGAAGCACAGCATGGAGAGAATCCTTTTTATGTGAGAGCCATCGTGTTCCTTGTGACTTTTTAAAAGTGATGCAGGTAGTTTGATTGGCTTCAGCCACTCTTTTTAACTCTCTGTAACGTTTTGGTGAGTTCTCATAAAAATAGAATATTGAGATCAACATGTTGTCAATGGTCTGGGAAAAATAGGTGTTTTTAAAGGCATCTTTAGCTGCTAATTCAAGCCTGTGCGAAACGCAATGAATGGCAAGAAGCCATGAGCACTCTTCTTTCAATACTGCCATCAAACCCTTATTACGTCCAAAATTGACAGACGCACCATCTGCTCCTGCACCAATGCAGCATAACTGTTTTAGGTCAACCGTGTCCTGACCCAGCAATTGAAAGTATGCTGTAGTCATTGCAGACCTCAAACCACTTGCATCAGCTGACTCAACATCAATTAATCCAATGAACTTCATAGTAGATTGCCCATTCTCGAGAATTTTAGCATAAACTATCTCCTTCTCCATGGTGGTCCTGTCAGTTGTCCCATCCATAAAGACTGAATGATATCTGTATGGAGTTGCTTCTCCTGTGAAATGACTCACAATTGGTTTTCTTAAGTGATCGGCAATGGCTGTGACAAATGTAGCGCACACTTTCTCATTGGCATAAGCATCACCAATGTCAACACCATATCTCTTTTCTAGTGATATTAGTCCCTTGAATTTCAGGAAGGGGTCCTCTTCTTTGGCCAGGTAGTAGGCAATATCAAAAAGTTTCTCTAACTTGTATAGAGATTTTTTATTCATTTTTAATATACATTTCTCTATTTCAACACCTGAGGGCATATTAGCAGCTAAAGCAGCAGCCATTGCTTGTTTATGGCCTTCTGATACAGCATGCCTCTCACAGTTTGTTTTTTTAACATTGTTAGTTCCATTGATGTACGAGTCCACATTGCTCATTTTACCAGCACTAGTTGCCCACTTTTTGAATAAATCTGGTTTCTCTCTACAAAACTTGCACCAAATCTTGGTTGCAATACCATTTTTTGCTTCAAACTGTAGCCATGTCAAATCTGGATTTTCCTTTTGGCACTGCCATGAGCGCACTGTGGATACATGACAGGAATGGGCCTGTTTTTTTTTTTTCCTTAGTTACTGTGATAGCAGCCTCACTGACAGTACTACTATCTGGTGTTATGGTCAATGGCATCAAAGAGGAGGATGGTTGTCCTGTTTCATCCGGTCGAGGCTGCTTGCATTTACATGAAGCACTGAATCCGAAACTTAGAAGTGACATTATTACCACCACCCAGGAAGGAGACAGGTTGGGTCCTGATGTAATTAATTCAGAATGTTAAGTACAACCGCTGAACGTGATGAATTGAGATGTTGCGTTTTACTTGAAGTATAATAAAATGAAGAAAATTATTTCACTGGCTCCGTCTCTTTTTTTTTTGTTAAACTACAATGCAGGGATATTTTTAATCTGGTATATAACATTACCAAGCTCACCACAAGGCTAAAAAAACCATGTAATAAGTCGTGCTGATGCTCACAGGGTCCTGGGACCAGTTAGCAAAGCTAAAGTTAGTTTTTTTTAATCAACGTCATAACAGTTAACAAGCAGACACAAGGCATAAACTGCCTTGCAATGTAGTCGTGCTAATGTTCAGGGGGTCCCGGGACCACTAGTCAAACTTGATAATTTTTTTAATCATGGTCACAACAGTTAACAAGCAGACACAAGGCATAAACTGCCTTGTAATGTAGTCGTGTTAATGTTCAGGGGGGTCCCGGGACCACTAGTCAAGTTTGATAATTTTTTTAATCAAGGTCACAACAGTTAACAAGCAGACACAAAGCTAAACTGCCTTGCAATGTAGTCGTGCTAACGTTCAGGTGGTCCCGTGACCAATAGTCAGGCTTGATAATTTTTTGAATCAAGGTCACAAATATCCCCAGGTTTAAAAAGGAACAAAAATGCTGTGCTCACAAGGTTCAGGGAGTTGTGAGGAGCTTTAAAGTTTAGTCTGACTGGTTACACCTGAAACTTAGCTCATAAACACACTAATAAGTGTAATCACAGTATTTATTTTAGCTAAGCAACAGTGTTCGGTTATCAAGAACAGAATTTAGCAGAACAAAAGTGGCTTAGTCAGAGTGTAAAACAGAAATAAGATTGATTTACTGAAGGTTGAGAAATAAATTATAACTTGAAAGGCTTCTGGAATCAAAGGTTAGGTGCAAAACTTGAAAGTCATGACTCCAGAGTCAAAAACGCTGTTTCTGATCTCTCTCCCTCCCACCTGAATAATAGTATAGCTTTACAGAAAAAAAAATCAGCCAAAACGTGCCAGTTCTGTGCTCTTTCTAAACTGAAATGATCTCCCCCTTCCCCTAGTAATTATTTCACGATTGTTTCCCCAAAAGGAAAAAAGGGCAGATTACATTTAACACTAATCTGAGTGTCTTAATGTAGCATTTCCACCAAATATGAAAGTCAATCCATTTTTAAAGTGAGTATTTGAGCTATGTATTATGTGACTCATTTCTTCGACAGTTTTCTCTCAAATAACGAGGCAAGCTGCTGCTTCTTAACAGACACCCTCACACTGTCCAACCCTCCGAGCACAATTGGCGAAAACATATTGTGTGACAGGCTAGTTAGCCAATGAACAACCCCACAGTGTCTGAACTGCCACCTGATTGGCCTGCACCACAGACTATCATGTGATGCAAGGATTGTTGAGTCATGACCTGTCAGTCAAGTATAAATAGGCAAGTCCCAAATGGATGAATGTACATGCCCCCCTGTCAGACTGAGCTGCAACCACATGACACACAGACAGGAGAATCAGGTGACAACACACTGACTTCACCGATATATTGAGAATAAAACAGTGTTTCATTGCCTTGAACATGCTCAAGAAACATGAGCACTTATTGTAACCCCAACCCAATTCAAAAAGTAAATAAGCTCAGTTTTGCCAGTCCGTCTTAACCTGTTTGAATCAAGGAAATGGAAGGGGGGGGACACTCAGCAACCTCTCCATCCCTTAAGGTAGCCCAGTGCAACAGACACAAACCTAGTTTAACACAGCACCTATAATGTAAACGTAAAAAAAGAATGGTTAAAGAGAGGCTGATATAACACCAACTACAAGTAACCCAAGCTGTACTTAGCCACAAGAATTCAATGCCAACTCATTTATTTAAAAAGAAGTCCACATTCCATAGCAAGTATGTCCATCGCTAGTCATACACACTCGGCAGCAATTCCGGGGCTCGACTGTGCATCCCACGCTGACAGCAACAGCCAAACCTTGGAGAAACAAGCTAGCAGCAGCCTGACAACTGTCTGCCCACCCGCAGTCTGTCGCTTGATGTCCGGCATCCACAAAGTGACTCGCTCACCACTGTGCTGCTTCCAGCCCTTCTCAAGTGAGTTTTCTCTTAACACTCCGAGAACGGCAATTTAAAAGCCAACTTAGCCGCGGCTCTTCAAATAAAATGATATCACAATTGTTATAATTGGTTTAAGTGCCCCCAAAAATTGAGTATTATCCTTGGTCTGCATTCTTCAAGTCTAATTGTTTGCTGGTACTGTCCAGATCTCATTATTTGCCCACCCCTCCTTTCAGGTAATTGGTTGAATTATTTACACTGCCCCCTGAAGAATCTTTTTCCTTGGCTTGCTTTCTTTTGCAAGTTTTCTTGTTCCTTTATGCTAGCCAAGACCCTCCTTAGTTGTCCCAACCCTCTGTTCAGTTGTCTGCCCCTGCCTAAAATAGTGGCAGTGAATCTGCTTTTTTTTGGTTTTGTTATTATTCCTTGCTCGCTCCTAAGGATTTTAACTTAACTGCATTGAGACTGCCAGGTAATGTACTGCAGGTAAAAGTCTAGACTGCATTGTGAGCTGCGCTGTCTGCCACTGTAAGAAGGGAATTTATCTTTCTTTTTTTTTTTATGTATTAAACATTTTCATTTTTTCGCTTGTTGGTCTAGCCTGTTGAACTGGTTCACTTCTGAACACTGTGTCACACTGCATCTCTGACAGCGACAGGTGCTCAAGACATGATCGCATAATTTCTGTAATTGGTAAATGACAGACGGACAACACCCCGGAATGATGACCCCCTCACCTTTCACCACTGTGCTGCTTCCAGCCCTTCTCACTCAGTCAGTCTCACTCGGTCAGTTCTTAACACTATGAGAATGGCAATTCTAAATGCTGACTAATTAGCCACGGCTCTTCAAATACGCTATCTCGCTCTTCAGCGCCGGGTGCAGTGCCCCTGCTTCAGATCACAGAAAGAAGCAGGCACTGAATTACACATTTGTAGCACTGTTTAGCGCCGCCCCTTATTTCAACCCTGCATATATATATATATATATATATATATATATATATATATATATATATATATATATATATATATATATATATATATATATATATATATCTCAGGCACTATGCACAGGCCAACCTTATAAGCCACACTGTCTCTGGGTACCCAGGCCATAAAAGGCTAGCCTCTCAATGCAGCTGGTTGGGGCCCCGACGCAGAAAACAAGCACTTGATTCCTAAGAGGATTAAGTAGAGCCAGCAGGCTCAGTTCGTGGAGCCAATAAAGCAGCCAATAAAATCTTGCCCTCACTATGACCATCTAACAGGGATTTACCCTGATTTAGTACTCACAACTCCAGCCAAAAGAGCACTCTCACACCACTTGCAGGACCAATCCTGGAATTCGGACACTTCTCCAAACATTTATATGAAGAGCAGAGGGGTATCATACCAGGCAGCTGCTGTATACTCCTGATCGCTTACACGGCACAACACTGGGCCCAACGATGCAGCTTCACTTGTCCTGACAGACTGAGCGCGATTGAAGCAGATTCTCCAGTCCTCTACAGGGTGAGCCTGGTAGGTAGCTGTGCACTTGCACAGCCTCCTCTGACTGTGGCCTAGTGGATTTAGTCTGAGCTGTATGGCGATACAACTGCCCGACTTTGGCCTTCCACACATGCTTCCCGCATGAAAACTCAACGCCGCAAGAGCCCAGAGCTCCTTCCTCACTCTCAACCACGATGACTCTGACCCTGGGTAGTTTTGGACATGGAACTCAGTTCAGGCACCAACCGATTCCATTAGTGGGATGTAGATGCCAGTTACTCACTACTGCCCTCACTGGTGCAAACCAGGCGTTATAGTCCAGAACTTCACTTCCCAGAATTACTAGCTGTATCCCCATTAGTCAACCAGCTCATTTAGAGTCCTGATTCTGGTTGGTCGCTTCTTACTCCATTTTAGATACCCCCTTGCTCCTATTGGACCCCTCAAACTGTCCTGGTCCAAAATGGAGGGGCACAGCACACAGAGTCCCAGCTGCAACAAGGGCAGGTTAAACAAACTGCATTTTCACTATTACTCTAAATAACAGCAGGCAAATAATTACATCTATCGAGGGGGCTACCCTTACGCTTTCAGCGATGGCAAAGAGGGGCAATTACCTTACAGCTCAAGCGGGACTTGAGCAAGGAAACACACAGTCCTCCTCATGAGCAATGATTATGTCTGCAAGCAGACAGCTCTTAAAGAGACAGTACGTGGAGGCTCTACAAGCACTCACAGATCCATTCAAACAGCTTAAGCGCCGAACGCCCACCACCAGGGGGACATTTAGGCAGCTCCTAGAAGGCTCCTAGGAACCCCCATCTGTAGGGGGGGGTTATACCCTTCCTGGCCTGGAAAGAACTTGGTGTCCGCGTCAAGTAGTTACCCTTAAATCACTTTAAGGCAAAATAGTTTTAGACTGACAAACATCAGACCTTTGATTACATACATTGGCAAAGTATTACACAGTTTACTATTGTTTATGCAATATTACACATACAGACAACCTTTTTCTTTTAAAATCAGGTCATTACTTCCAGCCCATGACACTTGGAAACAGGGAGCCCTTCCCTATCTGCTATGTGTAGGCCAATGGGGCAGGGGCACCATACTCAGAGGGTGATACTAACAGTTGAGAATCATTTCCCAGGGTCAATTTAGGCAAGGAGCTTGGGGACATGTACAGCCCCTTATGGACCACATTCAAAGGCAGATCCACAGACTGGTGAGGGACTCATAACTCAATCTCAACACAGGCCGTACTTCCCGGCCAGTCCATCTAGGGGTTTCAGTTAACATTTCTGAAGGTTCTGACTCCCTCTCAGCCCCACTTGGATGGGTCAGGGAAACCATTATAGAAAGAGGGGATCCAGAGTCCATAGTACCTTCAGGGCCTTGTTCTACTATTTCTGAGCTTGCCGTGTTTGGGTCAGCGGGGGAATTTTCTGGTACAGGCAAGGAACCAACAGGGCACTAAAAATATTCTTCCGGTTCTGGCATATAACTGACTTGCCCCCCCCCAACATCACTTCCTTCTTCTGAAAAGTCAGACAGCTCAGCCAGGCCAGACAGTTAAGCCAGGCTCAAGGATCTCACCTGTTCAGCTTTGATGCCACTCACTTCATCCTCTGGGAGCATTGGCTCCAGAGACAAAGCTGGGGGCTCAGACAGTCCAGGAAGCCCAACTTCGTCCCCAGAGTTACTTAGGGGATTGCCCCTAAACAGTTGGCTCAGTTCATAAGTGGGGTAATACTCAATGTTATTCTCACTGTCCTCAGACACAGACTTGATCAACTTCATCAGAGGAGGGGTGGAGAAGGCTTCTTTAGTTTGATTTCTGAGGAGCCAACCAATCTCGTTTTTTTTCCTGGCAGCAGCTCTAGTTATAGGACCCGGGGGGGTGGGGCATTGGGAGGTTCAGCTTCTATCAAAATTTGTCTGATTGGCAGCAGATGATTTCTATGTATAGTTTTCGCATCTTTTGAATTGTTTTCCGGGCGCACTTTATATACAGGTACATCTCCCAGTTTTCCCATAACAATATGAGGGAGATGATGCCATCTGTCAGCAATCTTGTGTTTACCATGCAGTCCCAAATTCCTCAATAGCACTCTATCCCCTTCTCTTACTTCTACTGCTTTCACTTTCTTATCATACCGTTCCTTATTCACCAGGTTTCACTTAGCAGACATGGTCTGGGCTAGTTGGTAGGCATGGTTGAGTTGGGCCTTCAACTTTTGTACATACTGTAGATGATTAGCTGCTTGAACCCCATCAGGAGAAACCCCAAAACATACATCCACCGGCAGTCTAGTTTCTCTTCCAATCGTCACTCTGTACTGGGAAAATCCAGTGGCATCACTTTTGGTGCAGTTATAAGCATGTACCAAGGTGCTAAACTGCTGGCGCCATCTAGGCTTGTCTTTAGGTTGCAGTGTGCCCAACATATCAAGCAATGTACGGTTAAACCTTTCAGGTTGGGGATCTCCCTGGGGATGATATGAGGTGGTTCTTGATTTTCGTACCCCCCATGAGGATAGCATTTCTTTAGTCAGGCGTCTTTCAAAATCTCTCCCCTGATCGGAATGGATTCTTTGGGGGGCCCCATAGTGGACAAAGAAATTCTCAACAAGGACTTTAGCCACCGTGGTTGCTTTCTGATCTTTAGTAGGGAAAGGCTGTGCATACTGGGTGAAATGATCGGTAACTACCAATATATTGCTGATGTTTTTCAGATCTGGTTCTAGACTCAGGAAATCAATGCAGACCAGTTCCATAGGGGCACTAGTAGTGATGTTAACCAGGGGGGCAGCCCTCTGAGGCAGGGTCTTTCTTTGTAAACATCGGCTACAAGTCCTGATATACCACTCCACATCAGCATCCATTTTAGGCCAATAAAATCGGGCCCGTACTAAGTCAAGGGTTCGGTCTATGCCGAGGTGTCCCATATGACTGTGCAGGGACCTCAACACCAGTTCTCTAAAAGCAGTGGGCAACACCAGTTGTTGTTAGTCTACTCACCCCTCTTTGCCCACAGTCTCCTGGTACAATAGTTTATTAATCAGTTTCAACTTTGATCCTTCTTTGCACAACAGGGCAGTTCTCAGGTCAGTGGAACGCAGTTTTGACACATCTCTCCCTCCCTGCAGAGCTTCCAAAACAATTTTTATCATGGAATCTCGGGATTGAGCCCATTGGAGATTATCATTGTTGAACTGGGGCAGCACACTAGTGTCTAATGAAGAAAAATGACAGTAGGCAGCAGATATGCAGTTCTCAGATGGCCCCAAGCAGTCCACAGCATCAGGAGACACCTGTTCCTCCTTGTCAAATTTTTGGCAAAGGGCTCTTATGTCAGGTTCTGACAATCGGACCCAGTCAGCTCGGGACACAGGCCTCCAAGAGAGGGCATCAGCATCTATATGCTTTAGGCCTGCTCTGTATTCAACTGCGTAATCGTAGATAGACAACATGGAGAGTCACCTATGGCCAGTGGCATCCAGCTTAGCTGAGGTCTGCAGATATGTCAGAGCATTGTTATCAGTCTTCACCAATATTTTAGCACCATACAAGTAGTCATGAAATTGATCAACAATGGCCCACTTCAGAGCCAGGAACTCTAGCTTGTGCACTGGATAGTTCTTTTCTGAATGGGTCAAGCTTCTGCTGGCAAAAGCTACAGGTCTTAGACCATTTGGGTGCTCTTGATATAGCACAGACCCCAATCCTTGCAGACTGGTGTGAGTATGAAGAACATACGGCTTGGCAGGGTCAGCATAGGCCAGCACTGCGGCATGGGTAAGTTGATATATAATGTCATGGAAAGCTTCCTCACAATCAGCAGTCCAGCAGATGCCAAACACATCATTTGGGTAGAAATATTTTTTCTCAGTCTCAGAGGGCACAGTTTTCTTATACTTTTTGTGGGTTGGGGGATATCCCTGTGTAAGGTTAAGCAGAGGGTGGATCACTCGAGAATAGTCTTTGATAAATTGCCTATAATATCCACAGAACCCCAGGAACTGTTGCAGCTCCATCAAATTCTTTGGTTGAGGCCAAGTAGTCAAAGCTTCCACTTTGCTGGGGTCAGTCTCTATGCCTTCAGTGGATACTACATGCCCCACATATTTTAAGGAGGTTTGAAAGAATTGGCACTTGTCTACAGTTAATTTGAGACCAAAATCTTCCAGTCAATCCAGGACTTTGAACAACCTGCTTCCATGTTATTCCAAAGAGCTGCCAAACACTATAACATCATCTAGGTAGTAGACTAAACAATTCGTGCAAATTCATGTCCCACACAGCAAGCTCCATCAAATGCTGGAAAGTAGCTGGGGCACCTGAAATTCCTTTGGGCATCCGCATAAACTCATAGAAGCCTAGTGGGCAAATGAAAGCAGTCTTTTCTCGATCCTCCGGAGCCATCGGGATCTGGTAGTACCCATGGCAGAGGTCTAACACTGAGAACCATTTACTACCAATCAGACAGTCCAAGGCATCCTGAATGCGTGGCATGGAATACTGGTCTGGTATGGTTCGCCTGTTTAGAGTACGGTAATCCACACACATCTGAACAGTCCCATTCTTTTTTCTTACTACTACAATAGGTGAGGCATAGGGGTTTCTGAATTCCTGTATCTCCCCAGCTGCAAGCATCATCGCAGGTGTCACCTCGCATCATCTATATCAGCCGAGGCTAGGCATCGAGGTCGCTCATGAAAAGGTCGCTCATCCTGTAGCCGAATGTGATGCTCAGCCCCTTGCATACATCCTACATCCCACTCCTTCAAGGAGAACACCTGTTCCCTCTGGGCGTGCCTTTCACTGATCCTTTTCTTCCACTCTGCTGGCAGTGGGGAATCACCAAAATCAAATAGATCAGGGGTCACTCGATCACTTCTCCCAGGAGTCTTGTTGTGTTGCAGGACAGCAGTATCTGCACAGTGCACTGTAGCCAGAGTGCAACCCCGTTTCACTCGAGTCTCTCGATCAAATACGTGATGCACTTGAACCATCAATCTTCTGGTAAAGGCATGGGCTCTAGCAGGTAAGATACTGGGTTTAACCAACAACACCTCTGGCAACTTTCCCTCACCTGGTGCATCTAACATCGATATTTAATTTTTAACATCCTTTTTAATCCAGACTTCTCCCTGTAGAACACAACGGGCATTTGGGGCTGGTAGTAAGGGTTTTGGATCATTCCTCCAGATGACACCCACCTGGCCTTCAGGTTCTGCCTGGCTGGCCTTTCTCTGAGTCTCATAGGCCTTCTGAATCGGCCTTCTGAATCAAGGCGGGTATTCTGAGAGCTCGCCCAGTCCTGGACATCTGTTTTTCAGAGCACAGCTGCGCTAAGCGACCAAACATGTGAGCACTGGTTCCAATTAACAAGGGCACCCCATCATACAGTCCACTGGGGGGACACACCAGGGCCAAGGTTTCCACTTGTTCAGCCACCCCAGCTACAGAAGTAGGAAAAGACAACCAGATCCGGATATACCCAGAATAGGGGTAGGCCTTATCACTCAGCCCCCACACATGTAGTCCATCCAAAGGCTGCAGAGGCACCTCAGACAAGTGCTTCTGATACCAGTCCTGAAACACAATGGTCATTCGGGAACCACTGTCCAACACAGCCCGGGTGGGTACTCCATTCACTCTCATGGTAGTTTCCGTTGAGGGACCCACCATGTCAGACCATTCAGGGGGCATGGTTTTGGCAGTTGCTTGGGCATTGGCCTGGGTAACAAAACTCTTCCAAGGAGGCCCTCCCTGAGGTCTGGCATAGGCCTTTCGATGCCAGGCTACTAGCCTACTGTTGACCATCTTTAAGTTCTCGAGTAACCGGCACTCTGTCTGAAAGTGTCCATCCTCCCCACAATGGCAACAGAACTTAAAATCTTGAGAGTTTTTGTTGGAAGGAAAATATCTTACCTGCCAGGAGGCATGTGAGGCTCTGGAGGGTTCCTCTTGGCTAGGTAGTTTATTTCTGGATAACTCAGGTTCCCCAAATTTAGGGGGGTTGGTAGTATTGTGTCTCAATTCTCTCACCATGTCCCGCAGGTCTCTAATCTCAGCCTTCAGATCACTCTCCACCCAGGTATCAGAGGAGACAGCATGCACTCCCACACCAGCCTGGGTCTCTGGGGGCACAGGAAAAGTGTCAGACCCCTGGTTCAATCCCCTCGAGGGGTGGGTCTCATCAGGTTCACTGGGCTCAGGGGTCTGGCATAGATTCACGGCTCCAACATAGGGTTCCCACCCCTCTTCATCGGTCTCAACCTCCCGAATTTCTCTCATCATTTGGCAGTATTCGGGGGGGGGGGTTGCCCGTCGGTCATGTAACTTGAGTTTTAACAATATCACACTGGAAAACCTAGCAGACTTCAAGATATGCTCCAGCCGGACCTGATTCAGTGCTGGGGCAGTTACCCCGATAATCTTTTTGCAATGCCCTTTCCATTCTTTTTTTATTTTTTTAAGTTGTTTAACCAGGTATAGCACACTAAGCTGAAAGCTTTTTTACAGGAGCGACCTGGGAGCACAAGGAGGTTAAGTGACTTGCTCAGGGTCACACAGTATGCAAGTGGAAGCTGTGGGATTCAAACCCAGGTCTGGTCTGCTTTATGTCACCAGATTTGCAGCTCAGAGTCTTAGACCACTGCGCTATACTGCCTTCTGGTGACAAAGACTGACAGTTTCTCATTCCTCCACTGTTTAGCTGACTTGAACTTCCACAGCACAGCAAGTCTTCCCCAGTTTCCGTACTGCCAAACACCCCCTCTAGGGCAGAAGGATACTCTGTTGCAGTGGCTTCAGGGCTAGTAGCCTGCAAGAAATGAATAGCTTCCAAAGCTGGGCCCCTCAGGCTCTCCATCAGTCTCTTTCGTTTCTCCCCCTCGGAGCACTGCCACTCTTGAACTAAATGGGTAGCATAGTCCATCCAAGTCTCCAAATCATCTTCTCCCAAGGGCACAGGCACAGTACCAGAAAAAAAGTTTCAATCTTCGATAGGAGTCTAACTGTATGGGGGGAACAACTGTAGGTGGGGAAGCCATGATAGAACTCCTGGAGGACCCAGGAGATGTACCAGGGGACGATTGAGGGGTGGGATTACCGGAAAGGTCTAACACCTGAAGTAATTCCTGAGTGGTCCTCCCTTCTGTCGCTAACAGTTTGAGCAACTTATCTTTAAAGCTATTAGTCTTGGGGGACACCCCTAGGGTGACTGAACCACTCTGGACATGAAAGACCCTCCACCCCTTTGGAGCACCTTCCAGGTAAATCACTGGGGCACCCTCTCTGGGTCTATAATTACACTGCATAACAGCAGCACCTGTAAGGTCTGGTCGAGTAGGTCGGCCATTCGCCCCTTCACCTCTACCTTGCCCAAACATTTAACACACTCATCTGCAGAAACAAGGTCAGCATTCTTTATCCCCAGAGGTACATCCAGTAGTTACACAATTTTCTGGGAATCCAACTCTTCAGCTTCACCCCACCCCAGCAGTTTATGCACCAGCATTTTAACAGGGTCTAACTTAATTTTAGCGTGATATCCCCCTCCAGTTTTTCCTTTGATTTACCCATGGTGGAGTAGTTCATATATTCGGCCACTAGGGGCACTAACCCCAGCGGTGCCTCTAAAATGTAACCCCCAGGGGGTGCTATCCTAAGGGCTAGTACCCCTGCCTGATTCGCCACTAACAGGTTAGGGGCCTGGATCTGATAACGGGTGCCTCCACCCAGAGGTCGGGGTTAAGACAGTCTATGACTTAGTCACAGCCCTCTGGGTCACTGCAACCCCCCCCCCTTTCTTCCCACTAGTGGCCCACACAAATCAATCACAGTACCCTTGCAATATACACTTACCCCCAGGATTGGTTCAATCAGCTTGACTCTGGGAAGCCCCTGTAAAGTAAGTTGCAGTTATACAGTAACCACTGTACAGTAATTCAACCTAGACACACAGTTCAGTCAGTACACCTTTGCAAAATAACCAATCTGATTTATTTAGGGGGAGATAACAAGGACTGGGGGAGATCAGGTTAATTAGCTTACCACTCTAATCCATATGTGTGTGTGTGTGTGTGTGTGTGTGTGTGTGTGTGTGAATATATATATATATTTCTATCTAGGGCACTGTGCACAGGCCAACCCTATAAGTCACTGTTTCTGGGTTCCAAGGCCATAAAAGGCTAGCCTCTCGATGCAGCTGGTTGGTGCCCTGACGCAGAAAACAAACACTTGATTCCTAAAAGGATTAAGTAGAGCCAGCAGGCTCAGTTCGTGTAGCCAATAAAGCAACCAAGCAAATCTTGCCCTCACTATGAACCTCTAACAGGGAGCTACCCTTATTTAGTACTCACAACTACAGCCAAAAGAGCGCTCTCACACCACTTGCAGGACCGAGCCTGGAATTCGGACATTTCTCCACACTTTTATATTGAGAGCAGAGGGGTACCATACCAGGCAGCTGCTGTATACTCCCGATCACTTTCACGGCCCAACACCAGGCCCAACGATGCAGCTTCACTTGTCCTGACAGACCGAACGTGATTGAAGCAGATTCTCCAGTCCTCTACAGGGTGAGCTTGGTAGGTAGCTGTGCACTTGCACAGCCTCCTCTGACTGTGGCCTAGTGGATTAAGTCCAAGGTGTCTGGTGATACAACCACCCAACTCTGGCCTTCCACGCGCACTTCCCATGCAAAAACTCAATGCCGCAAGAGCCCAGAGCTCCTTCCTCACTCTCAACCACAACGACTCTGACCCTGGGCAGTTTTGGACAGGGAAGTCAGTTCGGGTGCCAACCAATCCTATTGGTGGGATGTAGATGCCAATTACTCACTACTGCCCTCACTGGTGCAAACAAGGCGCCATGGTCCAGAACTTCACTTCCCAGAATTACTAGCTGTATGCCCATTAGTCAACCTGCTCCATTTAGAGTCCTGATTCTGGTTGGTCACTTCTTACTCCATTTTAGATACCCCCGGCTCCTATTGGTCACCTCAAACTGTCCTGATCCAGAATGGAGGGGCACAGCACACAGAGTCCCAGCTGCAACAAAGGCAGGTTAAACAAACTGCGTTTTCACTATTACTCTAAATAACAGCAGGCAAATAATTAACTCTTTCAAGGGGGCTCCCCTTGCGTTTTCAGCGATGGCAAAGAGGGGCAATTACCTTACAGCTCGAGCGGGACTTGAGCAAAGAAACACACAGTCCCCCTCATGAGCAATGGTTATGTCTGCAAGCAGACGGCTCTTAAAGAGACAGTACGTGGAGGCTTTACAAGCACTCACAGAGCCATTCAAACGGCTTGAGCGCCAAATGCCCACCACCACCAGCAGGGACATTTAGGCAGCTCCTAGAAGGCTCCTCGGAACCCCCATCTGTGGGGGGGGTTACACCTTGATAACTAGAGAGATATAACTAAATATGTGTCCTTAAATGGCATCAGGAAGCTTTTCAAAGTGCCATTCTCTTAGTGGTTCAGAAGAAGGGGATGTGTGAAAGGAGGATTGAAAGCTCTGAGATGGCTCGGTATCTTGAAGGCTGCAGACCAGAGGCTCTTGGTTTGTCCCTGCTACAGAGTTTATCAAACAAAAAAGTTAAACTGTTTCAATTTATTCTTGTAGTGCCTGGCAGATGGATACTTTTTGCCTCAAGTGAGTTGTGTGTTTGGGATTTGCAAATCAAATTGAAGACTGGAAAGTCTGTGCAGTTTACAGATCTTAAGGCTGTATTTAAAATATGGTTTGGCTGGCTTGGTGGTGCTAAGGGTTGAGGTGCTGGATGCCACACCTTGCTCCACGCCGGGCGACCTGGGTTCGTGAGTGGACCCATATCGCTGGTGAATCAGCCGGGGAGAGATAGGCTTGAGCGTCTGACAGCTCGCCTTCTTTGGGGAGGGTTGCAGCCACAGTCCATGCATGTGTCTGACTCTGAGCGGAGGCTCGGAGTACTGCAAGCCCCAATTACAGGGGAACAGGTGGCCGCCTCACAGTGTGGACGTTGGTGCATAAGCGCCATGACGTTAGGGGGTTACACACTGAAAGGGAGGGATGAATAACAGAAAAACACCTGCTGGATCCGGGAAGATGGGTTTCCCAGAGCATGCCTCCGATGTACCCCGCTCACCAGGACCACCACCTCGACCTGATGAGATGAAGGATTATGGGGTGAATGCCCCCCCTTGTCACCGCTCAGGGGGAAAACCGAAGCTCCATGGAGGAACGAGGGGTGAGTCCGGGTGGGTGTGTGGTAGGAGGATGACTCCTTGGATGCCCCGAAGGGTCAGAGCCAGCAGGCAGTAAGGAGAGATAAACAGAAGGGGGTAAAAATATATGGTTTAAATGAAAGGAGAATACTAGCAAGCATTTGTCAATGCTGAATGTTTGCTTGCTGGCATTGGTGGTGTAGGAGTCAGAAAGATGCATAATAGGAATGGCAGTGAAGTATTGAACTGAAGCCAACCTCACCACCACCCTGCAGAGACTGACAGGCATTGGGGTGTGCCTTTTTGTCTTCGGCCATAATGCTCATGCTATTCCACCTCACTCCACCCTGCAGACACTGACAGGTGTCATGGTGTGCCTTGGGGTCTTTAGCCCTTACACTCACCCCACTCCATAAGGAAATAAGCTGAGATGGGTGCAGTACAGAAGAATGGGGTGAACATTAGGGCTGAAGACCCAAAGGCACACCTCGATGCCTGTCACTGGCTGCAAGATATGGGTGGAAATGTGTAAGCATTATGGCCAACAACCCCAAGTCACATCCTTGACGCCTGTCTCTACAGGGTTGGGCATTATGGTTGGAAACCCTAATGCCCTGGGCATTTTTTGTTATGTTCACTCTAGATTTCAGCATGGGCTTTTTGGGACCCAACCTCATGAACAATGTCATTACTCAATCACGAAAGGCTATTTCATAAAGCAACTACGCCATTCTGTACCACAGGTGGGGAAACACTTTTCAGACTGGATGTGAAAAATGACAGCTGTACTGTTCATGAGGAGGTGTGACAATGGCAATGTTGAAAATCAGGAGTGAAAATATGAAATACTGGTGAAGTTACAAGCGTGCGTAGAAACTGTGTGACGCACGCCCATAACGCAATCATTTTTGGGGATTTTTTCACCAAATTTTCAACATGAGCATTTTGGGACCTTCCCTGAAGAACAGTGGCCCTGTGATTTTGTTACTCTGTCCCAAAGTTTATTTCCCGTAGCGACCGTGCCTTTCTGCACCACAGGTGCAACAACACATTTTGGCAGGGTGTGAAAAACAACAGCTGTACTGTTCATAAGGAGGTGTGAAAAATGGCAATGTTGAAAATCTGGTGTGAATATATGAAAAATTGGCGAGGTTACCAGTGTGCGTAGAAACTGTGCAATGCACGCTTGTACTGCAGTCATTTCTTGGAATTTTTCCACCAGATTTGCAACATGGGTTTTTGGAGACCTCGGCTCATGAACAGGGGCACGGTTGCTTCAGTAATCAGTCCTGAAAGGTGATTCTGTGCAGTGACAGCAAAATTACCTTTTTGAACCAAGTAGCTAAGTGACAGTGGCATGTTCAAGGTGAGGTCCCAAGAACCCCATGTTGATAATTTGGGGCCAGAATTCTAAAAATGGCTGAGATATCAACCATCAACCTAAGTTGATTCCCCATTGACTCCCATTGTACAGCTCTTACCTGATTCCTTAGTTCACAGTTTGGCTTTGAAGAGTGCAGATGTGTCCCAATCCAGAGAAGATTGCTGCTCCCGACCTCCAGAGGGTAAATATGGGTGAGGGGCAGGGGTGCGAGGAGGTGGGTACTCAGTGGTAGGAAGTACTAGGGAGACGATGGTGGACCATTTTCTTCTTTAAAAAAAAAAAATGACAGGGAGATGGTTTTCTTTCTTTCACAGGTTTTTTTTGAAAAACAGACTATTCTGCACATTGAAGTGGGCTTCTAGTGTGCTACAATGGTGGTGGGAGGGGCATATCAACACAGATAGTGGGCATCCCAGTGTCAGAAACATTTTGGCACACTGGGGTGGACTTCCAGTGTTCCACATTAATTGAGAGAGTGAGGATACATGTTGACATGGGGATTAGGTACACTGATGTCAGCTTTCCTTGGAGTGTGTGGCAGGTGGCAGGAGCCGTGGCTCATTACTTGTTTCACCAGGAAATGCACACAGAACAAACAAGTTGTTGGTGGAACAAGGGCCAGGGACAGAGTGCTGGGTGGCAGGAGCCGACAAGGTTGTGAGAGAGAGGGGGGGAGGTGCTGCTGCAGTGATGAAACTGTTCGTGACTGCTGCGGCAGATTTTTTAAACTCCTTGGCTCTCTTTGAAGCTGCTGCCATTGGCAGCTTCCCCCTTGATTGGTGGCTGAGGGATGCACCCAGTAAAGCATCTGCTGCATTGGCCACAACAGTGACACACCTCTCAAATGTGGTAATGTCGCAAGATGTTTCTTGCACATGCACTATGCTCATGAGTGCAAGCAAACAAAAAAACTGTGAAACGGTGCTGCAACGTTTGTTATAAGCCAGCCAGTAATTCATTGAACATCAAATAACAAAATTTATATATATTAACAGGGGCATTTCAATGCAATTTCAGTTATGCTACTTTTCTCACATGTAGCCTGAGTTTTTTCACAGTGAGAAAAATAAAGGAGCAACACTGTTTTGGGCTGTTTAATTTATACAAGGCTCTCCTGAGCAATTTGAACAGGATTCTCAATACTAAGTAAATTTAGGAAACTAAGGAGAATTGAAAGTCTCTCAGCAGAGCAGGAAAATAGTCTGAATTTCAGTCACGTTTACAACCCTCCCCCCAATATCTTGTAAACAGATAGTATTGCCCCTGTGTAATCAGCTGCTAACCTCATAAGATTTCTCATTCCAGTTTTACTACAAAAGGGAGTTTGTCTAGCTGGTGGGGCCACTGACTACGTATTCCTTTTCTGTAATAACATTTTTATTGATTTGCACAAGCAGGGCAAGATATGAAACATACAAAGTGAGATACAGAGAAACAATACATGATCTGGCAGTAAGATACTGTACTATGAACTCAAGACGGATATTGAGTTATTTCAGTATAGCATATAATTCATTGAGCTGTAGAAAGGCAACTTATCTAGTAATATTTAATAGTTGATCTGGCGGTGTATGGGGGATGAAGAACAAGAGTGGAGACCCTGGCCTCAATTTTCAGATGGTGAAATGTTGCGCAAGAAGCCTGCACCAAAAGGAATTGACATACATGGTACCTTGCACCAAATGTTCCAGCAATCCTGACTTTCGAATGCAGTCTGCATCAAAATTGGGAAGACATGTGCTGAACCTGCCTTGTGCCACTCTTGTGCCAGAAGTGCTGGTGTGCTAGATCAAACGGGGGCTTGCTCAACAGTGGGGCTGCAGCATCCCCTTAATTGGGATTTTGGAAGCAATGTCATGGCCACAAGTCAGGGCTAAGGTTAGACTAAATATGAACTGGACTAACGGCCCTTGAGCCACAGGTCAGGAGAGTGCCATGTTGGGTGGAAGGCTGCATGGTACACAGCAGTCAGACCAGTGGGTGTGCCAGTAGTGGTTGGCAATGGCACAGCAGGGTGTGGGAGAGTGCACTGGTAGCACTGGGGCAGGCATTCCCTGTTCTGTGCCATGGAGCCATGGGCTAGGTAATGAGAAGTATGCTGACATGAACTATGCCCCAGGCCCTGATGCTGCCAGCCCTGACACCTGTCCTGCAGTATGCAAACTCTCTGACATACCATCCACCACACCTCACTCAGTGTGGCACCTGCCGATTGAGGTGCCTGTCCCACCTGTCATAATTATTACGGCATCCATAGCAGCAGTATGGCAGCACACAGAGAGCAGTGCATGAGGGTAAGTGGTGCTGGCTGGGGTACCTCACCAACAACAGCACATCAGCCCATGCCACCATAGCCTGTCATCCTGTTGGGGAGGTTGCATAATGCAAGACAGCTGGCAGAGCTGGTGGCATCAGGAGTCCAAGACACGGTCTATGGTAGCATACTTCTTCTTCCCAGTCTGTGGCTATGTTACACAGTTCAGGGCAAGCCTGCCCCAGTGCCACCAGTTATCCTCCCACACCCTGCTGTGCTCATGCTTCCCACTTACTGGTACCCCCACCAGTCCGACTTCTGTGTACTACATGGCCTCCCCCCAACATTGTGGGTTTGGACTGGGGTTGCTCTGGGGAAGGGGGCTTGATGGAACCCTCTGTCAAACACCTCCAGTGTGCCAAAGTTTTGCTGCAACATTCTGACTGCAACAACTCTTGGGACTTTGGTGCGCAGACACCCTTTGTACTGCAATTGGATGCAGGGTCCCTGCTGCACCTGGAGTTAAGTCCATATAGTGCAGGACCCATTTGTGCCAGATAGTATTGAAGGCCTCCTGTGTATTGGAGAATACTGCTGTTCAGGTCTCCAGTTGATATATGTCCTGTCTCAAGTCATTCCACTTTTCTTTAGTGGGACAAGCTGTACTTAACCGTAACCTTGTGACAGTCTTCTTTGCAATGGTAATCAATAAAATCAATCGTTTCAGGGTGTTGCCTCTATTTTATGTGTAACCCCTAGATGGCGCTATCCCAGGGGCTACTACCCCTGCCTGATTTGCCACTAACAGGTTGAGGGGCCTGGATCCGATGGTGGGTGCCTCCACCCAGAGGTCAGGGTTTGCAATAGTTAAACTAACTTGGTCACAGCCCTCTGGGACACTGCAATCCCCCTTTCTTCCCACTAGTGGCCCACACAATACATCAGAATTACCTTCACAGTATACACTTACCCCCAGGACTGGTTCAGGCACTAGGACCCCTGTAAAATAAGATACAGTGCAACAATCACAGTACAATACTTTAACATAGACAAATACCTCAGGCAGTATAACTTTGCTGAAACAAGCAGCTCTGATTTATTTAGGGGGATATAACAAGGACAGGGGGAAATCAGGTTAATTAGCTTATCACTTTACTCATCTACCTATGGCTCTGTGCACAGGCCTATCCCTACCAGTTACTGTCCCTGGGTACCCAAGCCCTAGTGGCTAGTCCAAACCGTGGCAGCTGGTAGGGGCCCTTTCACACAGAGAAAAGAAAAATTAAACAGTCAGTAGTACAGTAATTCCATTTGGATTCAATGTGGCAATTCAACAGGGAGCGTCCCTGAATTAGTACTCACGACCTCCAAACAAGATAGGGTCCTTCAATGTCAGCAGGGCTACTCTTGAGCTCCACGAGACTCCTCACACATTTATATGGCAAACTGCAACATGCAAAAGTCCTTTAATGGCAGCAGGATTCACTTGAGCTTCACAAGCCTCCTCACACATTTATATGGTAAACAGTAACAGGCAAAAGTCCTTTAATGGCAGCAGGATTCACTTGAGCTACACAATCCTCCTCACACATTTATATGGTAAAAAGAAAGTACTATACCAGGCAGGCTGCTTCTCTATCCCGATCGCAATTACTGCACAATACCCGGGAGAACACACAGCAGATTCAGTTTCTGACAGACCGAGTGCAATTCAGCAATTTCTCCAGTCTTCTACAGGGTGAGCCTGGTTTCTACTCTTCAGATATCCTTTGATTCTCTTCACAGGATGGATTCAGTCCTAACAAGCAGTTACACAAGCTGCAGACCGGAACTTGGGGCCTTACACACGTTTCACGACTAAAACTGCGCACTGAAAAAGCACAGGGCTCCTTCCCGCTTCACTGCCAGAGCTCAACTGAAACTCCAGCAGACAAAACCGGGCACTTCCTTTGAGTTCCTCCCAGTTCTTGGCTGGATTGGCTGTCACTCACAATAGACTGCCCCTGTTGGTCCAAAAAGGCGCCGAAGTCCAAACTACATCTCCCAGAGTCACTGCCCATACAATTCTCTTGTGGCTGGCTCAGATTACGAGTCCAAGTTATGATTCGTCCAAGGCACCATTTTAGAGCTACCTTAACCCACACTGATTGGTCCAGTTCAGCAGTTCAAAACTAGAATGGGGAACTAGGCAAACACAGTTCTGACTGCAAAGAAAGCAGGTTAGACAAACTGTATTTTCATTATTACTCTAAATGATTTCTGGCAAACAGTTACATCTTTCAAATAGGTTCCCTTGCACTCCTAGTGACTGCAAAAATGGAGTGAATTGGCAGCAGCTCAGGTGGTACTCAAGCAGAGAAGCACACAGTCCCCCCATACAAACTAATTATGTCTGCAAGCAGACAGCTCTTAAAGAGACAGTACCAGAGGCTCTAAAAACACTCACTGATAAATGGCTTAAACGCCAAACACCATTCAGGCTTGGAGCATTCAAGCAAGCTCCCGGAAGTCTTTTGGGAACCCCCATTTGCAGGGGGGTTACATATGTTCTCAGGATGGAATGGGCATAAGGACCACAGAAGGTGTAACCAAATCTAGTTCATCTGTGAAGACTTCAGTTAGCTTGCTAGATGCTTCACTTAGGATGGCCACCGCATTATCATGGATAGTCACGATTTAATTCAGGCTACTCTTCCATTATTGTGTCCCATGGATGTTACTTCCCACAAAATAGTTGGATGGTGGCACTCTCCCCAGACAGGACGAGACACTACCCTGGTGGCTACATATGACTGTGCATAGTGTTTGTGCCAGCTGCTGCTCTTAAGGTAAATTCTGGAACTGACTTACGGTTCACTGAAGTTTCATACCAGTCTGTCCATTATGTGCAACTTCCTGCATTATGCTTACTAGGTCCTAGTGACCTTATTTTTCTAACAGGTTCCGTATCTGGCCCAAACTAAGTGGGGTTTTAAGCTGACCTTGTGTCTTGCTAGGCACCTCTGCCCTAATGTACCAATACAAGAGAAATATTAATTTTAAGAGGTCTTCTACTTACTCTGGTCCAGGTTACTACTTAGGCTTCTTACTGAGGTGTACTGTCATCATGCTTTCTACTCTTGCATACTGGAGAGTGGATCCATAGGGACCCCCAGCAAACTTCTTTGAGAGGAGGCCCACCCCCACACCCAAGTGCCTCTTGAGTCGGGCTGGCTGGAATACCCCCCTCAATCAGGGCAAAGCTACAAGGGTGTCCCTTGTGGTGCTGTTGCCTAGAGGGGTGAGGAGAAGCAGGGCTCCTTAAGGGGTTTCTCCCTCTCATCCTCTCTCTTTCTGATGATACTACAATGTTTCTGCTCCAGCACGCTGAACAGCTGGGCCCAGTTGATCTTCTCCCCTTTAAAGGAGAAAGGAGGATGGTGGGGGAGGGAGGGAGGGAGAAAGGAGGGAAGGAAGGAAGGAAGGTAGGTATAAAGGCAAAGCAGGTGAACAACATGGGAGGGGTGCAGCATAAGGGGTGTGGGGCTGCAGTTTTTCAGAACACTTTCTGGAGACTTCGGTACTACCCCATTTGCACACTCCCCTCTAGGTTCAGGGTAGAGGTCAGAAAAAAAGCAAAAATAAACTTGCATACCAAGATTGGTGATGAGAGATTTATTTATCCACAGGTAAAAAAAAAAACCTACCCCATGTGAATTTGCCTTCTTAAAGGCTTCATCAGGGGCTCTCTTAATGAAGCCTTTCAGATGGTGAATGCACATGGAGCAGTCTTTTTTACCTGTGGGTAAATAAATCTCTTAGTGCCAGCCTCGTGTGTGCATCTATTTGTGCTTTTTCTGATTATTCAAATCAGGGACTGAACCTTTGAAGGACACAGTCTCTACTGCTCCACATTTCTTTCTTTGGTTGAGGGTAGAGGTTACTGAATTCTGAACTGAGTTAGCAAGGATACAGAGAACCTTTTTTTGCCATAGAGATTTCTGTGGCCCTGGGCTACCTTCAGCCCTGCCCCACCAACCCTCACCATCCCATACCACCCAGGATTAACCTGGCAACCAGATACCTGCATGGATTTCCTCCCATGGTGGGGTCAAGAGGATAAGGGCCCCCCACCCCAAAGCACAGACATCCAGTTTGGCCCCTATGGTCCTGTCAGTGAGGCTGGTGAGGAATCAGCAGGCAATGCATCATGTAATCATACCTGCCACCATGTTTCCACCTCTTTTGCCCTTCCCCATGCTGGGGTGTGCTATCAACATGCATGTCTGGAGACAAGCGCATGTTGCGAGTCCTGCAGCTTAATCCACTGTCTGTTGCTTCTCAACTCACACTGCCACCAGGCCTCCACCTGGTGGCAGTCATTCAGTGGAACTGGCAGACTTAGCTCCTCAGGAGAGGAGCGGAATCCCATAGACACTCAGTCACCTCCCTTCCAGCTCACTCCCAGCAACCTGTGCTAATTCCTGAACACAGGCCACAACTTGTTCTTGCACATCTCTTTTTCTGAAAGATGCTACCCTCTTGGACTTTGTTGATTCCCTTGAGGTACTTAAAAGTTTCTATCATGTCCCCTCTCTCCCTTCTTTCTTCAAGGGTATACATATTAAACTCCTTTAGTCTTTCTTCATATGTCTTCTGGTGCAGACCCTGCACCATTTTGGTTGCCCTCCTCTGGACAGCCTCCAGTCTGTCTATGTCTTTGCAGAGATAGGATCTCCAGAACTGCACACAGTACTCCAGATGCGGTCTCACCAACTGTCTGTACAGAGGGATAACAACTTCCTGTTTTCTACTATTGATGCCTCTCCCTATGCATTCCAGTATCCACCCAGCCTTCCTTACTGCCTTCTCACATTGCTTGCCCACCTTTAGGTCATCTGATATAATTACCCCCAGGTCCCTTTCCAGTTTTACTGTTATCAGTATCTCACCCCCAACTGTGTACTCTTCCCCTGGGTTTTTGTTTCCCAGGTGTATTACCTTGCACTTCTTTGCATTGAATCTGAGCTCCATACATTTGATCATTCCTCCAACCTTGCCAAGTCCCTTCACATCCTTTCCACTCCATCTTGTGTAACAACCCTGCTGCAGATCTCTGTGTCTTTTGCAAAGAGACATACTTTTCCTTCCAGTTCCTCTGCAATGTCACTTATAAAGACATTAAAAAGGACCAGTCTCAGTACTGAACCCTGCGGTACCCTGCTAGTAACCCTCTTTTCTTCACTGTGGACTCCGTTTACTACCACCCCTTGTGTCCTGTTGTCTAGCCAATTTTTTTATCCAGGCTACCACCTTGAGACCCACTCCAAGGCTGGCTAACTTGTGTATTAATCTTTTGTGTGGTACTGTATCAAATGCTATGCTAAAATCTAGGTAGACCATGCCCACAGCCCCTCCCTGGTCTACTACTTTGGTCACCCAGTCAAAGAAATGTATTAGATTCATCTGACACGACCTTCCCATTGTGAATCCATGTTACCTTGGGTCCTGTGCCCCACTGGCCTCTAGGTACTCAGCAATTCTTTCCTTCAGAAGTGATTCCATCATTTTCCCTACCACTGAGGTCAAACTAACTGGTCTGTAGTTTCCTGCCTTTGTCCTGCTCCTACTTTTGTGAAGAGGAATCACATCTGCCCTCCTCCAGTCCTCAGGTACCACCCCATCCTCCCATGATTTGTTAAAGAGAGTAGTCAGCGGTGTCACTAGTTCTACCCTTAGTTCTTTTAGAATTCTTGGGCGAATCCCATCAAGCCCCATTGCTTTGTCCACCTTCAATTTTATTAGATCTTTCAGAACCCTTTCTTCTGTAAATGGACTGGTATCGACCCCATCTTCAGAGTGTTTCTCTTGTTTGGTTTAGGTACCTCCCCCTCCTCTTCCTTTGTGAATACTGAGCAGAAATATTCATTCAGTATCCCTGCTTTTTCACTGTCACCCTCTGCCCACATTCCCTCCCCTTTATTAAACCTCATCTCCTTTGGTCTTTCTTCGCTCCCTAATGTACCTATAAAAGGTCTTATCCCCCTTCTTAACAGAGTTGGCTATGCTTCCCTTAGTTTGGGCCTTTGCTATTCTGACTGCCTTCCCTGCCTCTTTCTGCTTTAACTGACAAAGTTCTCTGTCCTGGTCCTTCTGTGTTTCCTTATATTTACTGAATGCTACCCTTTTCTCCATAACCTGCCCTTCCACCTCTTTGGGGAAACCATAGCTTTTTTTTTCCTTTGTAGTGTTTTGTTGATTTGATTTACACAAAGGCTTGTTTCCACTGTGATGGCTGTTTTGATTACTACCCATTGTTCCTCCACTCCTCCTTCTTGCCTGTTTGCTAGTGCTTTTCTGAGGCACTCTCTCATTTTCCCAAAGTCAGCCCTCCTAAAGTCCAGAACTCTTGCTTTGTATCGCTTGTTTGCATGGCAGTGTTTATCGTGAACCACACTGTTTGGTTGTCGCTTGTTCCAAGATGGCTACCCACTTCTAAATCTGAGATTCTTTCTCCATCCCCATTTCAGAGTACCAGGTCTAAGACTGCTGCCTCCTGAGTGGGTTCCAATACTAGCTGTCTGAGGCATGCCCCTTGTAGGGCATAAAGAATGACCCTGCTCTTAGATGTGCCTGCAGCAAAGGTGCTCCAGTTAACATCTGGCATATTCAGGTCCCCCATCAACAATATCTCCTCTTTTTCTGCCATTCTAAGGATGCCTTCTGTCATTTCCTTGTCCATTCCCTCCCCCTGAGATGGGTGTCTGTATACAACCCTCATGTGGATTGTGGAGCCATTTCCTGTCTCCAGGGTGACCCAGAGTGCCTCATCTGCTCCCTGTTTACTCTTTAGTTCTGTTGCTTTGATCCCTTCCTTTACATAGAGAGCTACTCCTCCTCCTCCTCCTCCTCCTCTTTTACCCTTCCTGTCCCTCCTATAGATTGTGTATCCTGGTATGTTGACATCCCAGTCATGGTTCTCTGTGTACCATGTTTCTGTGGCTGCCACAATATCCAGGCAACCGTCTTCCATCAAGGCCACTAGTTCAGGGAGTTTGTTTCACAGACTATGGGCATTGGTACTGATCACCCTCCACTTTTTGATGGTCTTAACCCTTTTAATGCCATCCCTGTCCTTACTGCCTTTTCCTCTTTTTATATTTACCTCTGTCCTGCTCCCTAATGACTTCTCTACCTTGGTGTTTACCTCACTAATTACCATGTTTTGTGGGGGGAGACTGGGATTTCCATGCTTTTTTTCAGTGCCTCCCCTCTTGGCTAGTTTAAATGCTTGCCAATGAAGCATTTAAACCTCTCACCTAGGATCCTGGTTCCCCCCGGACAGATGCAGACCATCGTGCCAGTATAGGTCTGCATCTCTCCAAGTGGCTCCCCAGTCCCCAATGAAGCCAAAACCCTGAGCTCCTCACCAGTTTTTCAACCATTCATTGAATTCCCTGGTGAGGAGTGCCCTAGCATCACCCTTGCCATAGACAGGCAGCATCTCCGAGAAGGTTACCGTATGCGCTACTTGTCTAAGGCCCCTCCCCAACTTGACAAACTCCTCTTGCACTGCTCTGATCCCATTCCCAGCCAGGTCATATGTCCCAAGGTGGACAATGACATCCAGCTCACTCCCTCATGCAGCTGCTCCCACGATCCTGAGGATTTGCTTCCTGTACCTCCAAGCCGTGGCACCAGGCAGGCACCTTACCTCCTTCACCCCTTCCTCGCCTACTTCTACCCCCTAATGACTGAGTCCCCCACCAGGAGTTGCTTCCTTCCCCTGTGGTGTCCCATGCCACCCTACTGTGGGTCTCCTTTGTGAAGGTTCCCAGCATCCTCCTTGATCTCCACTGCAGGTGCCTCCATAGAGGAATCACTATCCACCAGAAGAGTGTATGAATTGTGGAGCGGTACAGCTGGAGGGATGCAACTGTGTTCCACCACCCTCTCCCTCCCTCCCTCCCTGAGCCCACCCTGGTCCAGCCTCTTCTCTTTCTTGTCAACCTCTGAGGTAGTGGCATTGGCCCTGGTGGTCCCTCGGTGGGGGGAGGAGGTTTCACGAATCCTAGCCAGGTCAGCCTGGAGACAGGCAACCTCCTCCCTCAGACCAGAGAGGTGCCTGCAAATAGAGCAGTATCACAGCCTCCAGAATGTCTCCCGGAACACTGCCATCCCACATCCATTGCACTGCACCACTCCTATCATGTCTTATTTTGTGTCCCCTCTCCTGTTTCTCTGTATGCTTACTCTCTCCTCTCCTTACAACTCTCACCCTTCCTGTTCTTGGAAGCAACTTGCTATATTCTTCAGTAGCCTCCTTCTTCCTTGCTCAGTGTCAGACCACCAGCAGCTGGGGGGGAGAGCGAGCTACTTTTTTCCTTTAGGGTTGACAAAACTAATGTTTCTCTATGATTCTTCCCTTTCTACTGCCAAACAGGAAGTTCCTGTTGTCAGTCAAATCCAGTGGCTATAAAAGTAGAACTAGCTTAGGTGGGTGGGTGAAGGGGTGGGATGGAGGGCAATTAGTAAGAAAAAAGGCTAGCAACAGGAAGTTGTAATTGGAGTCACCTGCTTTTATATTGTCTAAGCCACACCCCCAATTAAGCTCTCTCTCTCCTCTACTGATTTAGCAAAGTAAGTTGATACAGTACCCTTCCCAGCACAGAACACACACTGACTTCCTTTCTTTTCTTTTTTAACCCTAAATAAGACCCCTTCTACTTCTAATAAAGTATCTGTCTGCTATATATCAACAGACACTGATTCCTGCTGAGATAGAAGTGTTAAACAATGCCACTACAACATTCCTTTGCCACAGTAATTGAATGGAACAGCAAGGAGGAGGCATCCAATGTGGTGACAAGGGAGGACGAGGGGTACTTGGAAGGGTTCCTACAAGGTGGGATGAATAGGCTCCCAGCTGAGCAGGAAGCAGCTGCTGGTGGGGGATTCTGTCATCAGAGGCATAGACTTGGGAACTAAAAGAAGACGGGAGAGGGAAGTAAAGTGCCTACCTGGCCCTTTTGGCTACTAATGACCTGGTGAGGGATGGAGCAGGGCTAATGCAGGGTAAGTTCAGGGAACTAGGGAGGGGCCTAAAGCAGGTATGATGCACAGTGGCATCACCAAGGTACTATCTGTGTACAGCTGTGGAGAGGATAGGGCACTCCATATGAAGAACGTCAACAGTTGGTTGAAGGTATGGTGCAGTGAGGAGGGTTTCAACTTTGTTGTGGAGTGGGGTCAACCTGGAAGGACATGGGCTTCTACAGAGATGACAGCCTAGATCCTTCAGGGAATGGGGCCACAGACCTCAGTGCAAGGTTTAAATGTTACTTGGATGAGCATTTAAACTAGTCAGCAGGGAAGGCTGTATGACCAAGAGTAGCATAATCTGTGCCCACCCCCCGACATGTTGAAGCAACAAGGAGGGATCACCCGAGGGGAAGGGCCTTGGGGCATTGGCTCAAGATAAATGGGGTGGAGTCAAGATGGAGAACAAGGAGGGGTGAGAATCAAGGAGACAGAAAGAGACATGTGGAGGAGACAAGAAACAGAGGGAGTATCAAGGAAGAGGGGAGTCAGGAGGAGGAGGAGTTAAAAAGGGTGAGGAAAGGGTTGTTACAGGCAAGGAGAGAGAAAGGTTTGGAGAGCCTTCAGCACCAATGCAAAGAATCTTGAAAACAAAATTCCGGACCTGGAGGCCATCAGAGTGGAGGCAGACCTGGATCTGATGGCCGTAACAGAGTCATGGTGCACTGAAAACAATGATTGGGACAAAACCATACCATACCATACTACCCATGTGACTGCAGAACAACAAATCACTCTCACAGTTTCAAGCAGACAATAAAGCTGGCTTCTCGACAATAGTTAACATTTATAATTCTATGCAGTTATTGGAAAAGTGCATATTACTAAAAAAAATAATTACACAGGCATAAATACAGTAGTTGAGAGATTCATTCCTACTGCAATTTGACACCCTGTAACTTTTTTCTGAATTGTTTTAATGTTCACATAAAATCTCTCATTTGTAGTGCCCTATTAGGAGAGATATTAGACATAAACTCATTGAGTTTGGTTCTACTGTATTCATGCCGTATTATCACAAATGCCTATTTACACTGGTAAGTAGGGCTGCATTTTGTGACATTACTACCAGTCCCACTTTAAATCATTTATGTACTGTTCATTACTGTGTCCCAGAAAAACAACTGTTATTAATTTGCTGCCTAATTATTTCATTTTAGTTTTCTCCCATGAATCCCTTTACAAAATAAATGTTGTATGCTCCTTTTTTACTAATTTGTACTGCCGTCACGTTCCTGACAAGCAGTGTCCATTTTGAGCCCATCACTAACCAGATTGTTCTTTTAAGTTGTAAGTCCTGTGGTCTAATTGAATTTGTGTGGTAGTCTGCCATATCTGTACAACAATCAGCTGCCAAAACATTGCAATTCTTCTGCTCCCCCGTGTTTTTACATATTTTCACTTTTTGCCGGCTTGGTACTCTCGCGTCCGTTTGTGACACAGGTTGCGTTGGTTCGTGAGCTGGCCCAGATTGTGGAGAACCGGAAATACAAGTGGGCACCATTTTTTATCACGCCCTTGCTCCTTAAATGTGTGGGTCTGGGGGTTCAGCGTTCTTCTTGAGACCGCCTGCATTGCTGTGAAGGCCCGTTGTCCTCCGTGAGTTCTGCATCTCGCACGTTACGGCTGCATTGAATCCTCTTCAAGTCTGCCTTGCTACATTGACTGCCAAGGTACAGTATGTGGGGACAGCAGTGAAAAGCATATTTTTAGTTCAGCTGGATCTTGTCTCATGGTCCCGAGATGCGGGGGGAGGGGGGTCATTAAAAATATGTAGCACCACACTGCAGAACTTTATTTTGTGGGAGAGTTAAGTAAAAAAAAAAAAGTTCTCGTTTACCTGTTCTACCTGGCCACTGTAGAAGCTTGTATTGTGTGTATGTGGGGTGGGTGGCAGGGAGAGTTGATTTAAAACCAATACTGGAGGGTTGCTGCATTAAATCGAGTACTGTTGAAATTAATTGGACTAGGTCTGATTGGGGCTCGTTTTGTCTCCCTTTTTGTGGGAAGCATTAGTCCCCCATAGCTGCTGTTTGTTCTGTAATGGGGGGGGAGAAGAAATTCTGCATTGAGGGGGATAAACCCCATTATAATCCCATATCTGGATAAAAAAGGAAAAATAAATGCAGCTTGGGTGATTCAAGTATTTTGATAATTTTGTATAGACCTGGTCTCTGTAGGGGCTTTTTGTGTGTGAGTGGCAGAGCACCATAAATGTTTGTTTTTTTTTTTTGTGTGGGGGGGGAACTGCAGTTCAGGGGTAATACATGTACTTTTAATTGTACCTGAACTCTGCAGGGGCAACACAACATTTGTTTTTTTCTCAGCAGTTTTTGGGGGATTAATTTAATCCAATTAAATGATTTTGACCTGTTCTCTGCAGGGGCTTGTTTTGTGTGGACCTGGACTCTGTAGGGGCTCCTGTTGTGTGAAGCTGGCCTCTGCAAGGGTAGTAGTTTATTATCTGGATCCTGGTGGGGGGGAACAAATCATTATTCTTTTCTATTTGTTTGTGTACTCCTTTGTGGTCCTTGGTGGTGGGAGGGTCCTCCTGTAACACAATACATTTTTTTTGGGGGGGGGGTTCTGTCCTTTGTGCAATGTGGGAGTAAACATGACGTAAAATGTGTCCCTACTGGGGGAGATGCTGATGGTGGCTGCCACTGAGTCCCCCTCAATTCATGTAACATTTAATCATTATTTGGTGGTGGTGTGCATTTTTTAGGCTAATTTGGCTGTTGTAGCGCATCTCGGTAAAAGTTTGGGCCATGTGCTACATGGGTAGGCCCAAAATGGCTTCTAAGTTAGGCCTAACATGCAGCACATGGCACACCAAACAATTACTGAGATTCACTGCAATAGCCAAATAATCCTAAAAGTGCCCCCCCCAACAAATGAGGCAGCATTCATAATCTTTTTTTTTTTCCCTCTGCCATGAGAGAGAACTGCAGTCTTGTGGGATTAAATGATTTTGAACTGGTCACTGCAGGGGCTTGTTTTGTGTGGAACTGGTCTCTGCAGGGGCTCCTTTTGTGTGAACCTGGTCTCAGCAGGGGTAGCAGTTTATTAATTGTCTGTTTGCTTGTAGGATCATGTGTTAATATTAAATCCTGGTAGGAAAAAAAATCATTATTTTCTGTGCGTGTGTATGGCTATAAAACAGTACATTGGGGGGAGGTTCTGTCCTTTGTGCTGTGTGCTGCATGTTAGGCCTAGGGTCTAGCATGTCCTCCGTGGGAGTAAACATGATGTAAAATGTGTTCCTACTAGGGAGATGCTGATGGTGGCTGCCACTGAGTCCCCCTCAATTCATGTAACATGTAATCATTATTTGGTGGTGGTGTGCATTTTTAGGTTTGTTTGGCTGTTGTAGTGCATCTCAGTAAAAGTTTGGGCCATATGCTGCAATGCTAGGCCCAGCATGGTTTCTGTGGGAGTAAATGTGATGTGAAATGGCTACTAGAGGTGATGCTGGTGGGGACTGCCAACCAATCACCCTTGGTTCCATTAATATTGTATCGCTTTGGGTAATTTGGTCCACTTTTAGGCTTGTCTAGCTGTTGTAGTATATCTCAGTAATTGTTTGGCCGAATTACTGCATGTGAGGCCTAGCATGGCTTCCATGGTAGTACAAGTAAAATTATTTCATGATGTTTACTCCCACAAAAGCTATGCTAGCTGCCCCCCCCAAACAAATGAGGCAGCGTTACTGGAACCAAGGGTGACTGGGTGGCAGCATCCACCACTTTTTTTTTTTTTTCTGCCATGAGAGAGAAAAAACAGCAGTCTTGGGGGATTAAATGTTTTTGACCTGGTCCCTGCATGAGCTTGTTTTGTGTGAAGCTAGTCTCTACAGGGGTTGCAGTTTAACTGCCAGATTACTTGTAGCATAAGCTGTTAAAATTGGATCCTGGTGGGGAAAAAGTATTATTTTTTATTTGTTTGTGTACTCCTTTGTGGTCCTTGATGGCGGGAGGGTCCTGTAACACAATATATTTTGGGGGCTCTGTCCTGTTGGTTTGTAGAATCATGTGTAAAACTTAACATTGAATCCTGGTTGGGAAAAAATCACTAGTGTGTGTGTGTGTGTGTGTGTGTGTGTATCTATAAAACAGTACATTGGAGGGGGGGGTCTGTCCTTTGTGCCGCATGCTGCATGTTAGGCATAGGGTCTAGCATGTCCTCCGTGGGAGTAAACATGACGTAAAATGTGTTCCTACTAGGGAGATGCTGATGGTGGCTGCCACTGAGTCCCACTCAATTCATGTAACATGTAATCATTATTTGGTGGTGGTGTGCACTTTTAGGTCGTTTGGCTGTTGTAGTGCATCTTGGTAAAAATTTGGGCCATGTGCTGCATGGCTAAGCCCAAAATGGCTTCTACGCTAGGCCTACCATGCAGAACATGGCACACCAAACAATTACTGAGATTCACTGCAACAGCCAAATAATCCTAAAAGTGCCCCCTCCCACAACAAATGAGGCAACATTACTGGAACTAAGAGTGACTGGGTGGCAGCATCCACCATCTTTTTTTTTTTTTTATTCTGCCATGAGAGAGAAAATACAGCAGTCTTGGGATTAAATGGTTTTGACCTGGTCTCTGCAGGGGCTTGTTTTGTGTGGAACTGGTCTCTGCAGGGGCTCCTGTTGTGTGAACCTGGTCTCTACAGGGGTCGCAGTATATTAACTGCCTGATTGCTTGTAGCATCAGCTGTTAAAATTGGATCCTGGTGGGGAAAAAAATTATTCTTTATTTGTTTGTGTACTCCTTTGTGGTCCTTGATGGCGGGAGGGTCCTGTAACACAATATATTTGGGGATTCTGTCCTGTTTGTTTGTAGAATCATGTGTAAAAACTTAACATTGAATCGTGGTAGGAAAAAAATCATTAGTGTGTGTGTGCGTGTGTGTGGCTATAATACAGTACATTGGGGGGAAGTTCTGTCCTTTGTGCCGTGTGCTGCATGTTAGGCCTAGGGTCTAGCATGTCCTCTGTGGGAGTAAACATGACGTAAAATGTGTTCCTATTGGGGGAGATGCTGATGGTGGCTGCCACTGAGTCCCCCTCAATTCATGTAAAATTTAATCATTATTTGGTATTTTTGTGCATTTTTAGGCTCGTTTGGCTGTTGTAGTGCATCTCGATAAAAGTTTGGGCCATATGCTGCAATGCTAGGCCCAAAATGGTTTCTGTGGGGGTAAACGTGATGTGAAATGGCTACTAGAGGTGATGCTGGTGGGGACTGCCAACCAATCACCCTTGGTTCTGTAACCCCTTGTTACCCGGGGTTACTAGAATCCCAGTAAGACCTAGTGGTAGGCAGGGACGGCAGCTTGTGAAACTCCAGTTAAATGGGTTTCACACTGTCTCCCTCTGTTCTCAGTCTCAGCTGAGACTGAGAGATGACATCATCAATAGAACTGTCGCAGCTGCATAAGCCACATTGGAATCTGCAGCAGAGGGAGTGAGATAGAACGTTGGGAGTTTTCAAAGTCAGTCTCCTGTTTGTTTTGAAGCAAGAAGGTCAGTGTCCAGTTTCAAGTGGTGGAGACCGCTGTCCAGGTCTCAGTGCCCCCCTCCCTCCGGGGGAGGGGAGAAAGTAAAGTATCCCCACGTAGATTCCAGGGGCAATCCCCTAATTTCTGCTAAAGAGAGAAAGCTGCCTTTTACAGTTTCAGTTTGTGCTTGAAAAGTGGAAAGAGTTGTACTTTGCCTGTGGGGCACCTGCAACGAAAGGGTGAGTGTTTGCTCTAATATGAGAGGGCAAAAATGTGTTTCTTCAGCCTGGGAAATGTGAAGAAATCTGGGATTTGAACTACTATTTGGGAGGCCTATAGTACTAGGACAAACAAATGGAGTAGTGTCAAAAGCTAAAGTACTGTGTGGATTCAAGTAATGTTGTAGAGGGGGTGCGACAGTTCATCCACCGTTTAATCTACATTTCGAAGTTTCAGTTTGTCCAGAGAAATGGCCGGGTATGGGCTGTGGGAGCTGGAGGTGGGAACACCCCCCATCTTTAGTAACCAGGTCCACCTCTACGGATTTCTGCTGTGATTGCTACTTACCTCATGCGCTTGGCCAGTGATGAGGGAAGTACCCAGACGTGGGTCGCAAATGGGAAAATCTCTCTAGGAGTCGCAGACTCTAAGTGGTGTGGGGAGCCACAACATGGGTAAAGAATTCTCTTTGTGAGATGAGAGTCAGAAGAAGTAAGAAGGAAATCTCTCTAGGGGTCGCAGACTCTAAGTGGTGTGGGGAGCCACAACAAGTAAAATGGGTTCATTCTTCCAATGAACCACCAGTTAAGTGGCCGGCAGGGGAGCCAGGCCAGTCGGGCTGTGTATCCAAAGCGCATGCAAGTCTGGGCTGTGTGCCTGGTGGGTCCAGAGCCTGAAAACAGTAGAATTGGTCCATTCTTCAATTGGACCACCTTGTAGTCTCTAATCTGCATTATCAGTAAACGTAGCCCCATGGGGGTCCATCTATGCTTTGTTGTGTTCAGCTAGTTGTGAACAAAAGCCACACTGAAAAATCCCATTCCTGGTTCTGGACATTACAGTTATTGCTTCCTGTGTTCGGATTTACTTGGGTGCCCCTGTGCAGAGTAGACAAACCTAGGTCCCCTTGTGCCAGGTAACCTCATCCTCCCCAAACCCAGGTCCCCATCAGGTATTGCTGCCAGCGCCAAGAGCATGCCACCTGTCGTTTTAGTAAAAAGGCAGGGGTGGGGGTTACAGTTCCATTAATATTGTATCGCTTTGGGTAATTTGGTCCATTTTTAGGCTTGTCTGGCTGTTGTAGTATATCTCAGTAATTGTTTGGCCCAATTACTGCATGTGAGGCCTAGCATGGCTTCCATGGTAGTACAAGTAAAATTCTTTCATGATGTTTACTCCCACAAAAGCTATGCTAGCTGCCCCCCCCCCAACAAATGAGGCAGCGTTGCTGGAACCAAGGGTGACTGGGTGGCAGCATCCACCACTTTTTTTTTTTTCTGCTATGACAGAGAAAAAACAGCAGTCTTGGGGGATTAAATGTTTTTGACCTGGTCCCTGCATGGGCTTGTTTTGTGTGAAGCTGGTTTCTACAGGGGTCGCAGTTTATTAACTAACGGATTACTTATAGCATAAGCTGTTAAACTTGGATCCTGGTGGGGAAAAAAATTATTATTTTTTATTTGTTTGTGCACTCCTTTGTGGTCCTTGATGGCAGGAGGGTCCTGTAACACAATACATTTGGGGGGGGAGGGCTCCTGTCCTGTTGGTTTGTAGAATCATGTGTAAAAACTTAACATTGAATCCTGGTAGGGAAAAAATCATTAGTGTGTGTGTGTGTGTGTGTGTGTGTGTGTGTGTGTGTGTGTGTGTGTCTGTGTGTGTGTCTATAAAACAATACATTGGAGGGGGGGGTCTGTCCTTTGTGCCACATGCTGCATGTTAGGCCTAGGGTCTAGCTTGTCCTCCGTGGGAGTAAACATGACGTAAAATGTGTTCCTACTAGGGAGATGCTGATGGTGACTGCCACTGAGTCCCACTCAATTCATGCAACATGTAATCATTATTTGGTGGTGGTGTGCATTTTTAGGCTCGTTTGGCTGTTGTAGTGCATCTCGGTAAAAGTTTGGGCCATGTGCTGCGGCTAGGCCCAAAATGGCTTCTACGCTAGGCCTAACATGCAGAACATGGCACACCAAACAATTACTGAGATTCACTGCAACAGCCAAATAATCCTAAAAGTGCCCCCTCCCACAACAAATGAGGCAACGTTACTGGAACTAAGGGTGACTGGGTGGCAGCATCCACCATCTTTTTTAATTTTATTCTGCCATGAGAGAGAAAATATAGCAGTCTTGGGATTAAATGGTTTTGACCTGGTCTCTGCAGGGGCTTGTTTTGTGTGGAACTGGTCTCTGCAGGGGCTCCTGTTGTGTGAACCTGGTCTCTACAGGGGTCGTAGTTTATTAGCTGCCTGATTGCTTGTAGCATCAGCTGTTAAAATTGGATCCTGGTGGGGAAAAAAAATGATTCTTTATTTGTTTGTGTACTCCTTTGTGGTCCTTGATGGCGGGAGGGTCCTGTAACACAATACATTTGGGAGGGGGGTTCTGTCCTGTTTGTTTATAGAATCCTGTGTAAAAACTTAACATTGAATCGTGGTAGGGAAAAAGGTTATTAGTGCGTGTGTGTGTGTGTGTGTGTGTGTGTGTGTGTGTGTGTGTGTGCGTGTGTGTGGCTATTATACAGTACATTGGGGGGGTTCTGTCCTTTGTGCCACATGTTGCATGTTAGGCCTAGGGTCTTGCATGTCCTCCGTGGGAGTAAACATGACGTAAAATGTGTTCCTACTGGGGGAGATGCTGATGGTGGCTGCCACTAAGTCCCCCTCAATTAATGTAACATTTAATTATTTGGTATTTTTGTGCATTTTTGGGCTCATTTGGCTGTTGTAGTGTATCTCCATAAAAGTTTGGGCCATGTGCTGCAATACTAGGCCCAGCATGGTTTCTGTGGGAGTAAACGTGATGTGAACTGGCTACTGGAGGTGATGCTGGTGGGGACTGACAACCAATCACCCTTGGTTCCATTAATATTGCATCGCTTGGTGATTTTGTTCATGTTTAGACTAGTTTAGCTGTTGTAGTATATCTCAGTAATTGTTTGGCCCAAGGTACTGCATGTTAGGCCTAGCATGACGTCCATGGTAGCACAAGTAAAATTATTTCATGATGTTTACTCCCACAGAAGCCATGCTAGGTCTCACATGCAGCACATGGTACACAATTACTAAGATTCACTGCAGTAGCCAAATAATATTAAAAGTGCACCCCCGCAATAAATGAGGCAATATTACTGGAACCAAAGATGACTGGGTGGCAGCATCCACCATCTTTAATTTTTTTTTCTGCCATAAGAGAAAAACAGCAGTCTTGGGAAATTAAATGGTTTTGACCTGGTCTCTGTAGGGGCTTGTTTTGGGTGTGGCTCAGTGAAGCGCATTGCATTTGAGCGCCGTCCTGTTCAGCGCTTTTCATTACATCGCTGTTAATTCTAGAGCTGCAACAATTGATAGGTGCTTCAGTTTGGCGCTACTTATTTCAGCACTTTCAATTGTAAGGAATCATGAATCAATCAAGTGAAGCGCTGAAGTGGGCTACACCCCTTGTTTTGTGTGGATATAGACTCTGCATGGGGCTCCTGTTGTGTGAACATGGTCTCTGCAGCGGTTACTTGTAGGATCATCTGCTAAAACTTAAAATTGAACCTCTGCGGGGGAAAAATCATTATTCTTTTCTACTTGTCTGCAGACTCCTTGGTGGTGGGAGGGTCGTGTAACACAATACATTGGGGGGGGTTCTGTCTTTTGTGCCATGTGCTGCATGTTAGGCCTAGGGTCTACCATGTCCACGGGAGTAAACATGATGTAAAATGTTTTCCTACTGGGGGAGATACTTATGGCGGCTGCCACAGAGTACCCCAACTCATGTAACATTTAATCATTTGGCATTTTTGTGCATTTTTAGGCTCCTGTAGCTGTTGACTTCAATCTCAGTGATTGTTTAGTGTGCCATGTGCTGCTTATTGCACTGAGGGCCTAGCATGGCACACCAGTTATTAAGATCATTACAGCTAGTCTAAAAGTGCACAACTCTCCCCCCCCCACAATGAGGCAAAGTTACTGGAACAGAGGGTGACATGGTGGCAGTCTTCACTAGTATCACCCCTAGAAAAAAACATTATTTTACATCACATTTACTCCCACAGAGTTTGTATCATAAATTCTCCAAAGAGTCTACTCTGGTCTGCAGTGGTGTCAATGGAGCATACATGGTTGATACTGGAAAGGGGAGCAGCTATGGTGAGGCTGGAATCAAACCCCCCCACATCCCAGGCAGACCCTGTATACTCCTTAGCATTTTGTCACTGACATGTTGGATACAGACATTCAAAATTCAAGGAAACAAGGGACACAAAAGGCACTGCTCTCAACGTGTGACATATTGCCAGACATATTTCAGAAAACTGGAGGCTAGTGATTAAGCAGCACTCTACATTTGACCACACCCTGGCCACTAGCTGAAAGTCCTAGCAGTGTAGTGATAATGACTCATTGCATTTTCTGTGTGATCCCCCTTTTGAACTGCCAGATAATTGCAGCTCTTAAAAAGATGTTAATCATACCAGACCATCTGGTAGACTGAGGGAGATTAGTGAGGGGTCTAGAAAGAAGGACTTTGTCAACTTCATTAACAGCCATGGAAAACCTGCACTAGTCAAGATGACAAGTAGAAGGTTGCCTGCACTAGCCCTGGCCAACCTGCACAAGGTTCTGGGACAGTCAAACTATGTTAACTACTGCTGCAAGGTCCAAACAATTCTTGAGATTCAATGCAACAGTCAAACTAACCTAAAAGTGCACCCCCAATGAGTCAAAGTTACTGTGACTGAGGATAACTCGGTGGCAGTCACCACCTGTCAAGATTACCAACTCCACCTCTCCTGCCAGAGTCCAGGTCATCAACACCACCACCAAGGTCAAGATCACTAACTCCACCTCCCCTGCCAGAGTCCAGGTGGTCAACACCACCACTATCATCAAGATCGCCAACTCCACCTCCCCTGCCAGAGTCCAGGTCACCAACACCACTACCATCAAGATCGCCAACTCCACCACCACATTCAATGCCTCAAACACCAACACAGAAGTCCAGGTTATCACCACAAAGACATTTGCTGCCTCAAACACCCCCACACAAGACAAGATGTGAAACACCACAAAGACATGTAGTGGTCTAGGTCAACAACAGATCCAACTCTGCAGCCTCTGTCACAGTGCCACAAAAACAAAGCAACTTCAGTGACTCAAATGCAGCCACTACTGTCAGCATCTCAAACTCAAATACCACCGCCATCACTACTACCATAACCATCAGCAGCACAACTGAAATCTACCGCTGGACATGATGGACATTCAACCTCTCCAACCTCAGCAGCCACTTTCTTAAAATCACTAACACCTGTATCCTCAAACACTTCAGCCTCCATGTAAGTATTGGTGATATAATTTGCTATCTGTTTTTTAACTTCAATTAAGTCGTTTATAACTTTTTTTCATAATTGTTGCAGTGCATTCCAGAAAGGGGACTTTGTCGCTGTCCAGTTCAGATCTGGGAAAAAGAATACAGTCTACATCTATGTGGCCAAAGTAATTGCTTTAACAGATACTGACATTAAAATAAAACACCTACAGAGGAACCGGACATGAACATACCAGTTTCCAGATGATGACATGGCAGCATATTCAACAGAGCCACTCAAAGATATTGCACATAAATTTGGTGAACCACTGTATTCAAAAGCGGATCACCAGTTGCGCTTTCAAGAGGAGGACTTCAATTAAGTCAAAAAGACATTGACTGGACTTGCTGTGAATTTCAAATAAGCAATGCATTTCATAATAAAAGGATCAATCAACTAGTGACTGCACTTGGTATAGGTGCTGGGACAAAACTATACAAATACTAAGAGAAATCCCAAACTATCCATATACTGTAAAGGAAACTGCTCACACCATCTGCATGCTTTTTGATAAAGGACCTATATCGGACACGTGTTAAAGTGTGGAAAGGTGCCGGGATGAGTTTTCCCAAATTCAGTTCACTGCTCTAATGTGACAGCCCATCTGCAATTGAGCTTGCTGTCCGGCACTCCCTGTGAGTGAGTCCTGCAAGGCAAGGCTCCATCTTTAAAGCCTACCATTTGTTTTAACCATTTATGCCAGCCAAACCAAGGGTTTGTGAGCTGTTTGTACCTTGAAATGTTGCCCTATAGATATGGTTCCACTACTGTAGAGCCCACATCATTGTAAGGCATTCTTTCTCCACTGTAGAATAAGCCTGCTCCCTGGGAAGTAATTTCTTACTGAGGTACACTATTCAGTGATCTTTCCCTTGGTTAGAAGTCTGGCTAAGTACTGCCCCAATACCCACATCTGAGGCATCTGTCTGGACTACAAATGGTTTACTATAGTCTGCACTGGCTAATACAGGAGCACCGCACAGTGCCTCCTTAAGCCATGAAAATGCTTGTTCACAGGCTGGTTCCCAGTTTACCTTTTAGGCATTCTTTTTATCTGGCCAGATAGTGGAGCTGCCAGGGCACTGTAGTTTGATGCACATTATCTATAGTACCCTGCAGTTCCTAGAAAAATCTGAACCTACTTCAGTGTTTCAGATCTGGGCCATGCCTGGATTGCCACAATTTTTGCTTCATTAGGGCGGAGCTGTCCCTGGCCTACTACATGCCAGAGATATGCCACCTCAGCCATGGCCACCTGACACTTTTCTGCCTTTACAGTGAGCCCAACCCTCTGTATCCTGCCCAGTACTTCCCTAAGGTGGGATAGGTGTGCCTCCCAGCTGGCACCGAAGATGGCAGTATCGTCAAGTTATGACACGGCGTACTCTTCAGTACCATTTAACACCTGGCTCGTCAACCTTTAGAAGGTGGCAGGACTTTCTTCATTCCAAAAGGCATTACTTTAAACTAAAATAACCCTATTGGAGTGATGAAGGCTGACCTCTCCCTAGCTCTGGCAGTTAACTCCACCTACCAATACCGGTTCATCATGCCAATAGTGATGAGGTATGTCACCCCTCCCAGCTTGTCCAGTCCCACACTCACCACCTATTGTAAAGAGAACTGCACACACCATCTGCCCATATCTTGAAAGTGCCAGTGCCAATGGCAGGGCCAGAGGAAACAGCGTGGAGTGGGTAAGCTACCACCTCTTCACAGATGAGACACTTCTTTATTCTAGTAGGTCTGTGATGGAGATGCAGTCTAGTTTCCAGACTGACTTTCAGTCATCACAGAACTACTTTAGAGATTTAAAATTAAAATTAAATACATCAAAGACAAAAACAATGCTTTCTGGTCCAGTAGCTAAATTGAAAACGGATACAAAGTTAGAGATACTAGACCTGTCAGAGCTCTGTTAGAAGCCGTGAAAACATACAAATATCAGAGTTATTTGCTGGACCAGTCGGGAACAGGGAATAATCATGTTGATAATTTAATTGGCCAGGTGGGGAAGAGGGTAGGGTGTCTCCTTAGAAATCAAAAATATTTAGATTCTGATACTTTTAAATATATTATTGAAGTTCAAATACTATCCTTATTGGACTATTGTGATATCTTAAACGGTGGTGCTTCGCAAGACAGATTAAATAGTCTTGATGTACTGTATAATAAACTAGCGAGGTTATTTTGAGATGTCCAATCACATAGGCTGGGTTTCCCTAGCCACAAGAAGGGAGGTGCACACTACCCTTTTTGACTATAAATCGGGTTTGGAGCTTATACCAAAGTACCGGAGTGATAGGTTAGTATTTAGGCCTCCTGTGCCATCATTGAGGAATTCCCAGTTAACACAATACCTCCTAGGTGTTATACTAAATGATCCTTGCAATGCTTCAATAATTTGGTTCTGAGGTTTTGGAATAAATTACCGTCCTGTTTTAGGGACACTTTTTTAAAATACTCATCTGTTTTAAAAATCAAGAAATGTTTGCTCCTAAACAAAAAGGATTGTGAATGTTTTAGCTAAATAGGTAAATAATTCAGTAATGTGTAAACGAATGAATGTGAATTTGTATGGTAATGTATGATTGGTTATCGAATTTGTTTATATGTTTATGTATTTATTTTATTTAGTTTTTGTTTACCGGGTAAGTACACTAGACAAGTTTTATGCCTATTTTCAGGAACGACCCAGGAGAGTACAAAAGGGTACAACAGGTACATTGATACAGTAATTGGTTCAGACGAATACATTCAGGTACAAAAACAGGAGAAAAGACAATTTTTACAGTTTTTACATTTACGTGGAAGGTACACCCAGATACAGTGCTGGGGCAAGGTATAAGTTAGAGATAAATTCAATGACCAACAGGGCTGGTGAGGATTATAAGCATAGTAACATCATAGTGTCGGTCAAGCAAGGGAGGGGGAATTTGGACGAGGACATAGCGCAAGAGTGGTGACGCCAGAGCAGGAGAGAAGAAGCCGGCACCAGTGGACACCAGGAGGCTAAGGAGGCTTAGGACATTCACAGTGAGAAGCCACCTTAAGATGATCCCACAGGGAGGTCCAGAAACTCTTGTGAGAGGAGGCAGTACGGACTCTTTCAGGTAAGGAGTTCCAGAGCCTGGGGCCATGGACAGCAAAACTCCGGTCCCCCATGTTGGTGCGGGAAGTAGGTACACTTAGTAGACTGGGGCCTTGGGATCTAAGCAGGTAGGGGGAGAGGTCAGCAGGAGCAAGAAACCAGGCCAGTTCCGGAGGGGTGCCGGAGCTAAGTACTTTACTCACGAGGCACCCAGTGCTAAAGTTAAGGTGATTGAGCGGGGATAGCCAGCCAAGCTTCTCGTAGACCTCACAGTGATGGGTGAGGCGGGGGGCGGCCAGGGCAAAACGACAGATGTTGTTGTACGTTGTGCTCCACTTGCTTAGGAGGGTCTTAGAAGTATGAGCAAATATGAGGGAGCCGTAGCTGAGCGAGGGAAGTAGTACTCCCCTGGCAAGAGCTAAGCGAGCCGCTGGAGTAAGGTATACATTGAGTACGATAGGTTAGTATATTGTTGTACATGTTAAGTGTGTTATGTATACACCAGGTTACCATTGAAAATAAGCATTTCGCTCATTGGTTATTCCTGAAATAACAACATATTATTGCAGTGTTAAAACTTCCTACCTGTGTCTGTTGTGGCAGATGTACAGCATGTGGGAATACATCTAGAAAAACAAGTTACAAACATCCACATAGTGGAAAAGAATACAAAATTAGGTCCCACATTACATGTACGACAATGGGGGTAATATATATAGTTCAATGCTCCTGTGACCAACTTTATGTTGGTAAAACAACAAGAGAATTAAAGACAAGGATTTCAGAACATAAAAGTCGTATTCACAATAAAGATGAAAACTCTCCCTTAGCCAGACACTTTAATTCGAGAGGTCATTCCCCTATACAAATCAAATTTTGGGGATTGGAACAGGTTCCATTACCTGACAGAGGTGGTAACTATAATGATTTACTTTTAAAACATGAAATGTATTGAATGGATGAAATGGGCTTGATTTATGAAAAATGGAGTCTAAATGAAGATGTTAACTGGCAAGTCTGCTGGTAGAAAATATAGTGAAACATATAGGACAATGCTTTAAATACATTTAGTGGACTAGGAATGATTTAAAAGTAAAGTGTAAGATAATGATTTCCTATCATTTCACTTGTGGGCATATTTGTTTGCTCATTTCCTCCCCCCATTTGATTTTCTGCTATAGTTTTTATTTAGAATTATAAAAAGGCTCTCAGAAATGCTGCAATCTGATTGGCTGTTAGGATTCCAACAGCCTTGCATTAATCCATGTTATACTGTCATGTACAGCCTGATCACCATGGCATGTGGATTCTTCCTGTCAGCATTCCATCCTCTAGCACAGCTGAATGTGTGGAATGATGCATTCTGATTTCGAACCAGCATTCTTAAACTGCTGGTGGAAGAACTATTTTATTAAAAATCTCCCTCTAAATGAGGAAAACATTCATAAAGGATACTTTTAACACTTTTCTTTCGGAAAACATTTTTATAATAGCAATGAGGCATCTCCAGGAGTTAGATTAACAGTCAGTTAATCACCCCTAGGGCAATATGGCGCTGTTTCGCCTTGTGCCCATCTAGGGGTGATTAACAGACTGTTAATCTAACCCCTGGTCATACCTTATTGCTTAATTATAAAAAGGTTCTGAGAAATGGAGCTTTCTGATTGGTTGCCAACATTCTAACAGCCTTATGTTAATCTTTTATTAACATACATGTAGAGCTTAGCCATATGCTGAACAAGACTTAACACTGTTTAAAACCATTTTTTATTATAATAGCAATAAGGCACTCCCAGGGGTTATGTTAATGGTCAGTTAATCACCCTCTAGGGGCATGTGGCACTTGGCTACACCTCGTGCCACAGTACACCCCTAGAAGGTGATTAACAGACCATTAACATAACCCTTGGTCATGCCTTATTGCTTAATAAATGTCAACAACAAGATATTCATTAAAATACTTTACTTATCTCTATAGCTTAGGTGAGATAGAGATTGATTATAAGAAGAAACTGTATGTTACAGGTTTAACATTATAAATGCAAAGCCAGGAACAGTGAAGCTTTAAGGACCGAATTATGTCGAGGAACAGAGTCATTGGTTGCCAAGATAACTACTTGGCTTCGGTTAAGTTTGATGACACGCACATGTTGTCACATGACTCCTCTCCTCAACATAAAGAGGTAGCCAAATGGGGAACCAGATGATGCCAGTCAGACCTTGGGAGAGTATGGAACGTTTCATGTGTAGTGAAGCCTCTACCTGTAGTAAGTTAAAAAGTCTTTAATGCAATGCTATGTATGTTCTGAACAGCCTTATTTCTATAGAGAGCACGTACAGAAGGTCAAGCACAGAAAAGGAAACCCAAGTAAAACTTTTTAATGGATAGCAAGCATAGTATTAAATGTTAAAGGTTTTAAGATCGTGTAGTAATACACTGCGGTAATGAATGGAGCATGGTGCACCTAATGCTAGAATCACTCGAGTATTTGAAATGAGTTGCAAGTTGAATGAAATATGGAGCGTTAAATGCCAGTATCACGCGAGTGTTTGAAATGAGTTTAAGCTGTTTAAGGCATTTAGAAGTTCATAGAAAGAATATACTTTAAGCCGTAAGTAAAATGAAAGATAATGAGCATCGTGGCAGATTTCAACACGTTGAAATGTGTTATAGCAACGAGTGAAGTATGAGATGTTGGATACCAGAAGTGCACTGTTACAACATGAATTAATCATACAGAGAGAAGTACAGTAAAGAGAGTACCCTTACTAATGATTAAAGTGTAAATTAAGTTGAATAGTAGTATAGCAATGAGCATACATGTGATACCTCCCTCTTTATGCAGGAGACTCCTGTTTTTTGTTTTTTTTTGAATGAACTCCCTCCCTCTCTCCTGGGAAAGAAAATCTACTGCTTGAGTAAAATTCTGTCCAAAATAGTCATGGTTTTTGGGCAGATAAAGACACATAAAAATTAAATCAGTGATGAACAATGTATCTGATAACTTTATATAACTAGTTGGTTATTCTTTTTAGTGCTCATTCTTGACAAAATGAAATACATTCAATTTTTGTAATTTTTTTTTTTCTTATTTTTTTGACGCCATTTAAGGACAAACTCATGCCGTTACGGCATCTCCCTACTTGCAGGCCAATCTCCCTCCTAACTTGACCCAAATCTCCCTCTTAAGCAAGTTGGCAGGCCAATCTCCCTCCTAATTTGACTCAAATATCTTTCTTAAGCAAGTTGGACAGATCACATGTATGAATGAGTGAAAGGGGTAAGTTAAACGCTTGGTGTGTTTTGTCATGTTTTTAAATGACATTACATGGGGAGTACCTTTAGCAACAAATATATTTATCATAATGAGTAAAATATGGAGTAAAAATTCAGCAGTACTTCATAAACAAAAATTAATTGAACCACATGGTGTGTTAAACATAGAGTAATGATAAGTTCTTGATAATTAGCTGACCTTTCATATTCTCTGCCTGTTGCAAACAAAAACTAATTGATTTATATGGTGTGTGAAATGTAGAATAATGATTAGTCTTTGATAATTCGTTCGACTTTCATATTCTCAGCTTGTTCTTTTTTCTGTGTGCCCTGTAGATTGACAATAATTGAAGGTACTTATTCACAAGATCAAAAAAGAATATAATCAATAAAAAGAGGTAAATCATAAAAATATAAAAACATAAAAACATTTTAACCTGAAATTAAGTGATTCAATTATACAAATCATGATATTATGAATAATTTTTATGGTTATTTTGCTTATTTTTATCTTTATTTTTCATTTTTGTTTAAAGTGAATACTTGAGATAGACTTATCCCAAGAATACACAGCAATCATTTTTTGGCCCCTGATTGGCAATGTTATAAAGTAAGGAAAACTTTGTTAATTAAATTTGGTGGTCCTCATAATAGGAGAAGCAGTAAAAAGTTATAAAAAGTTATTATTTAAAACTTTATGCATGCACATAATTCAGAATTGTAAATTAATGTTTATCAATAGATATACAAATACTACAATGTATAACAGTATTAAAATGCAAGTGTTCAAATGAATGTGAATGGTTCTGTACAAAAATTAATAAGAAATATAATTATGTATATTTTATGTTTCTACAGTTCCCCTGAAGAAGCTTAATTGTTAGGTGAAACGTTGGGACTATTCAAATCTAATAAATTATTCATTTCAAGTATCAATGGTGTGAGAGTCTTTGCTGCTTACGAGGATGTCATCCAATTTTGTTGTTGTAGCCACAAGCCATTTTGGAAAATGTGTATAGTGCCACAAAGTTCCTGGTGCACTCGAAAAATGGGCATCCAGGTGCTCTGGAGGCTGGCTCAGTAGGGAAGGTGCCCCAGCATTGGGTGGGCCCCAGGTTATAGGGAGGTGCCCCTAAGTTAGGTACCCCACCAACACAAGTCCCAATGAGCTGCATTTGAAGTTTATTTTTGCTGCTAGTTTCCCCTGCTGTACACTTTGTACAGAACCACATCAGTTTCCTCGTGTCGGACACCTGCTCTCATGGGCTTGGTCACACAGGCAGGGATAGGCTCCCAAGGATTCAGACAGAATCCTCTGCCCTTTTGAATGGCTACAGCCATTCATTCTGTTGAGGACAGAAGTGAACAGCAAGGGTGAGGGGGAGTGTTAGGATGTTTGAGGCTGAGCAAAAGGGAGGGACTTTACTGTGGTCTTGCATCCATCCCAATGTCCCGGTTAATTGTTCCCTCTCCTCTGGTGGTGGCAGCAGTCTCAGTTTTCTGGTGCTCATGGCAGTGGAGAGATCCCATCTGGAGGGGTGGCAGATTCATGCCAGCCCCTCCAGCAGTAGCCTTACAGATCCAGAGAGGTCAGAGGAAGGAGGAGAGTCCAGGCTTGTCCCATGTAGCCAAGCAGCTGGAGGTCCATCAGGAGTGCAGTGGCAGTAGAAGGAGGTAGTCCCCTCTACCAGCAGCACCAGCATCAGTTTCCAAAGAGGCCAGTGGTTGGAGATGGGTCTAGGCCTCCTCACACTCCTTGCCAGCAGTCCCACCACAGGAACAGATGGAAGGGGCAGGGTGAGTGGCGGCAGCACCAGATACAGGTGCTGGCCACTGTTGGATAAACACAGACTTTGTTTTACAAAATAAAATGAATCTTTGGTGCTTGTGTGTTCCCACAGTGACTCTGGGGCAGGCAAATGCCCCCGAATTGGACCGCCCACACGGCTGTGCAAAAGAGGCTCTGTGGAGCCACAGAACTGTTGGGGCAGGTCAGGCCCCACCTTATGGCTGTCCATAGGGCAGAACAAAATGAGAAAGCAACATAGACAGAAATGGAGAGGCAGAAGCTGTTTGAAGCAGCAATGAATATCTATGACTGTTTGACTAGAGGTCTTAAAGGGGCAATGACAGGCCCACCAGATTTAAAAGTGGCCCAGAACAGTAACTTGAACAGTAACAATAATCAATGCCTAAAAATGGTATGCAAACTGTTGTAACGTGCCACCTGAGTAATGTTTGCTATAAATACAGACACAAGATTTAATAAATGTGTTATTGTGCTGCCACCCTTCTATCAGCATGTGTTCCCAGGTGCAGCACTCCCCCAGACCAGTTGTCCTGTGCCTCAGTTTGTCCTGAGCTCCCAGCAGCCCACATTGCTGGGTAATGGTGGCAGACTAGTTCCTGGATGAGTGATCTGTTCTGGTGGTCCAGGGTAACCTCAGGTGAAGATTCACCAGTCTCAGAATAGTCCTGGCCTGTATTCTGTTCTTTGTTTCCTCTGCCCTGGACAGCTGGTTCCCCATTCTGTTTCCTTCCCCATTTAGACATGCTAGGGTTACTGGCTTAGAATACAGTAGCAGAAAGGTGACCATGATTTTTTTTTTTTGTTTAATCAAATTACTTAAACCATTTGTAACATGGCAACTGAATGTTTTCTATAAACACAGATGCAAACTTTAATTAATGATTTATTGTGCTGCCAGCATGTGGTGCCAGGTTCCCGACTCCCCCATACCAGCTATCCTGTCTGCCTGTTTGTCCAGAGGCAGACTAGTCCCTGGAGGAGTGATCATTTCCAGTGGCCATTCATTTTTTTTATCAAATGACTAACAGTTGTAACATGCCAACTGAGTAATATTTGCTATAAACAGATACAAGGTTTAATAAATGTTTTATTGTACTGCCATCCTTCTGCCAGCGTGTGGTCCCAGGTGTCCTGCTTTCCCCCCCAACCAGGTATCCTGTCTGTCTGAGGTCCCAGCAGCCCACATGGGGGCTGTGGCTGGGTGATGGAGGCAGACTAGTTCTTGGAGGAGTGATTGTTTTTGGTGGTCCAGGGGACATCAACTGAAGATTCAGAAGCCTCTGAACAGTCCTGGACTGTATTCTGTTCTCTGTTTCTCCCTACCCTGGACAGCTGGTTCCCATTTTCCTTCCCCATTTAGACACTAGGGTGGCTGGCTTAGAATGCAGTTCCACAGTCTGTGGTGCAATTGGTTTTACGGTACAGTAGTTTAGTGATACAAATCTTTTAGAGTTTAGACATGTCTTGTAATATTAGTGGTTTTAAAAAACATCACCTTGTTTTTGTATTTGAGTAGTATGTATTGTATAGTAGCTCATTAATATTATTGAGCACCTTTTTTTAATGCATTTTAACAATGAAACAACCAGCTCAAGGGCATAGTTCTTTTAGTCACTAATACTCTTCCTGTGTTTTTATGAGGACACTAGACTTTCAGCCTTGAATATTACAAGCAGTAAGGGCATGCATTACTCCCAAAAACTCCCATTCACCTCACTTGTACAGATAGGTTGGATTCCCTCTCTTTTAATCTGGGCTTAGGACCAGCTGGTACATGTACTCGACAGACCAGGCTGGACTCAATCCATACTACACTGTACTACACTGGGTAGCATACAATATTTGTGAATAGTATAAGTCAATATAATGTTGTGAATACAGTACACTGTTCAAAAAACGTTGTACCAAATAACCATAGTATGAATTATTTTTGGTTGTACATTAGCAGTAAACTTTGATATGACTTGGTGAGACATTTGGTATACTAATACTGATGTTGTGGTGTCTGTTATTCATGTGACTTCTTGTGTCGTGTCTGTGTTACTTGTGTAACATTCGGTATCGTGTTTGTGTTACTGGCGTGACATCCTGTGGATTCTGTGTTACTCATGTGACGTCCTGTGGATAAACCGCTTGTAAAGAGAATATAATTCACTTTCTGAAAATGCTTTGATTTCTGTCTTACCATATGAAGGTAACATAACATCTCTTTGAGAAAGGATGTGATTTACATCCGAAACGCGTCACGTTATTGGCAATTGTTAATAAAACTTATAAAAAAAATTTTATATAGACTTGTGCCCTTGTTATTGGAGGTGTGTGTGCTCTACTTTTTGTGTTTTTATGATTTGAATTTAGTATGGAAGCATCACGTCCTTGTGCTAACTGCACTGTGTTTTTGTAACATAGCTGTCCAATAAAAATGGGCTAGAAAATTGATGAAATTAATGTGGCAGCTAAACTTGTTCATGTTCAGATGTGGCCATTCTGTTATCCACTATATATTGTGGTATAATTACCAACAAGTAATGTCTGTGCTAAAAAAATTAAAAGCTAAATAGTATGCTACCTACATAGATACCATAGACATAATAATATTAAAAAAATGTATGTTTGATAATAAATGTGAAGTGCAGGACACCATGTTACTCACATTACATTGGTCTTGCAGGATCTTTTAATCCATTTTTTGGACCTCTGAACTATGAACTATCTTTATATCGGGGATTACAATACTACCACATATACACAATGTTAAGATGATATGGTTATGACAATTGGCCCAAAAAAATGTTGGGACTTGAATGTCACACTTTATCTCTTGAGTAGCAAATTGATACCTATATGCTTTATTTTTTCATCTGCCTTCTAGGCAATAAACAGAAATATATTATGGAATATTATGATAAACATGGGGATCGATTATTCATCTATGATTCCTGTATCACAATTTCATTCGGATACTAAAACTGTTATGACATATGAGAATGCAAGAATCCTATTAGAAACCTTTACTGCAGACAGAAGGTCAGAAAAGGATGCCTTCTTGTGCCGGTTTCATTTAACATATATGTTAACTTTTTGTTGCAATTTGATACAAAACATCAATTTGACACCCCAAAAATAAAAAATCAGTGTTGTCATCTTTTAGCATATGCTAATGACGTGGTAATTATCTTGCTTTGTCCTACTGTTTTAAAAAAAAATAAAGCATTTGTCAATGCCAAATGTTGCTTGCTCGTATGTGCTGTTTAGGTATTTGGAAGTGATAGTTCCATGCCTTCCTCCCAAGACATGCACTGTGTCTTTCCGTTTAGTATACACAGAAGAGTGGGAGGGACAAGGGCCACAGCAGTATAGCAGTTGCCAAGGGGGTGAAGAGGTGGATAATAGTCCATTCAAAGGCAAAAGAGTCCTGCAGGAGCTCAGTAAATTGAAGGTGGACAAAGCGATGGAATCAGATGGCATACACCCAAAGATATTAAGAGAACTGCGAAGGGAGATAGTAGTACCTCTGGCAGTCATGTTCACTGAGTCTTTCAACATGAGCGAATTGGAGGAGGGAACATGTGGTCCCTCTATACAAGTCCAGCAGCAGGGAGGAGGAGGAGGAGGGGAAAAATAGGCCGTTCAGCCTCACCAGACTACCTCTGCCACACATCTTCAGTTGCCTGATCGCTCATGTTTGGGATATTCAGTCAGAAATGCACAATCACATGCTGTGGCATATCTTCTGAATATACCGTTATTTTGTGCTGGCACATATCAGTTGCACGGCACAGGCATTTGCATGATGCAGTGTCAGACTTTTGAATGTGGGCCCCCTTAGTGTAGTATACAATCTACTGACCCCTGACTGAAGCAGGGAGAGGCATCATGGAGCCAGGCACACCCCCATCCCTCATTACTGAGGGTGGGGAGGAAGGAGCTGTTTAGGAGATCAAAATTATTTTGTGGGAGAAGTACAGAGAGGCATGGGGTGGGAGCACATTTAAGTTAGCTATTCAGTGGCTCCCAAATAGGGGAGTGTTATAATAGGCCCTGGGGTTGTCCTGCTTCATTAGACAGTAGGTTTAAGGGGCAAACTCAATGGCGGAGCTGGGGGGACAGGGGGGCCAGCACCCACCCTGGACTATTTTGCCTCCAATTTTGCGCCCCCTTGCCTCCAGCCATTTTGCTTCCCTGGGCTGGCTTCCACCCACGGCAGGTGGCAGTCCTGCCTGGCGCTGCTAGACTAGATCCCAAGCCCCAACAAGTAATCAGCCACTGCCGCTGGAGTGGGACACGACATGGGTCACCTGAGACTCGGAAATTCCCTCCCCCTCCTCTGCTCCACTCTGTAGTGCGATCAGACTGCTGCAGGCACAAAAAAACAAACAAAACAAAAAAACTAACCAATCTGCTGACTGAAGACAAGTGCACCAAAAAACATCCCATTCCTGCGCCAATTGCCAGGCCACTCACTGCCACCGCACAACACAACGGCACAACAGAAGTTACAGAACAAGTTCAACACAGTGCTCAGTCGATCACAGCAAGCATTTCAGCTACTTATACCACCAGTTGTAGACAGTTCACTCCAAGCAGGCTGCACTGCACCAGGAACCAGCCTCCGTGGGTGCTCCATGGCTCTGCCGGTGCTGAATCTATCTGAGCCAGCTAACACTTACTTCTCCCAGGCAGTGCCATAAAGATAAACTGACTGCTAATGCAGTGCGTCACTGCAGGTCATTTCACAAAATGCCACCAGTCATTGCTTTTAATGAGTGTTTTCCCGGTATAGGTAGTGAGTCACTCGGCATGAAAACTGAGCACAGGAAGACCGTCATAAAGGAGCTTAGCCTGACATAACCCCATGCCCTAGTCTGTACTTAACATCAGCCCAAAACTCAAAATTCTGCAGCTGCAGCATACTGAACTTCTTAGCCTGGTCGGTGCATATGGGAAACATTTATGCATGAAAGGAATTACATCTGAATAGTTCTCAAAACTTTAATCTAAAACTGTGTTTATACATTATCTAAAACTAGAAAATCACTAAAGATATACACTGCAAATAGGATGAACCAAAAGGCAAATGCCATGGACTGTGTGATCAAACAGCAATTGGTGATATTTAAACTGCTGAAATTATCAAAAGGAACGTTGTTAGAAGATTCAGAAACTGGTATAAGACCTGAAGAGACATCTTGTGGCTTTTTTATGCCATGACAACTAATTTCTTTTAGAATAACTGAGAATTGATAACGTAGTTAAGTTCTGCCTCTCATTCCCGGTCAGCAGCATAAAACTCCTCATGATTTTACCAAAGCAAAAAAAAAATTGTTAGAAAAATATTTAATCAGATTGGTTTAATATTATATATGCTGGAAAGAGAGACAGTTTAGCCAAAGCATTGAAACAGAATGAACATAGTCTTTTCCTACTTCTTATGCTGCTGAAGTGTAGATTGTAAAGAACAGCTCAGTAAAAAGAAACCAGATTCTGATGGTGCTAAGCCAAGCCATCGGGTAGGATGTCCCAAACAAGTTTCCATTTCTAACCATGATAGTGCAGTTTTTTAAGGTATTATGAGTACTCCCTGATTATAATCCTCGTTGCTAATTGCAGTCCTTCCCAGGAGTTGGTGAAACCCCATTCTGTTACATGTACAGATTGGATCTGAAAAACAAGACCTCGATCAATGGAAAGATGTCAGTTACAGCATAATGCCCAAAAGAAAAAAACAAGTCAAAACATTCAAAAATGGTAGGACTCAAATCTAAAATAATAAGTAGTTTATCGTAAAACTGGGTGCAGGATTATCATCTGACCAAGACCTGTTAGAAACCGCAGCATGTAAAATTTCTCAGCTGAACCACTGCACAGAAACATCATTTATGCATGCAAGAAATTAAAGTAGCAGTACTACCTAAACAGGAAGTGATTATCAAATTTTTTTTTTTGGGGCTTTAAGCATGCGGCCATAGATGAGGTTTCCATGTGTGTGTGTGTGTACGCGGACATGTTGGAACTGTTTCAGTTTCCATATTTTTTATAAGAATGTTAAGAGTGTTTTACTAAGGTCGTTTTCTCAAACTGAACGGAAAATATAATCTGAGCAAGCAAAACGCATATAAGATTACACCTCACAAAATACCGACCTCTTTAAAAGAGATCCTGAAAAACAATGCAGTGGGTTTTACATGAGTTTTTGTCCTCTGATTTTGCCTATGTTTTCAGATTTCAATCAAAAAGCTTATTCTCACTGGGTGTTGCCCCCCCCCCCCGCCAATCAAGGAGCTAATGAATCCCTTTATCTTTACCAACAAAAGTCATTGCAGGAGTCTCTGGTCCCTGGAGTCAAATGGAATCTGTATTAAGGCTCAGTTCAGTGCCCCATTCTGCTGTTGGAGGTGCCTTGATACGGCACTGAACTTAAACGGGGAAAGTAAATATGCAGAGTCCCTCAAATTCTTAACAACGACAGAAAAAATGTAAATGCGAAATGCGATATTGATCTTACCTGTCAGTAACAGGAGTCAAGAAACAATCAAACTCAAAATATGCAATTTGTCTTCCAGTGAAAAAGGGCAGGATCATACCTCTGGAGTGACAGAGTCCTGTGTTATAAGGTCCTGCCTTCTCACAAATTATGATAAATTGCATAATCCGAGTTGACCTATTACATGTAAGCATTAATAACCAATGAAGGAGGCATCTAATGGGGAGTTAATGCATGGTTGAGACCCTAGTGGCACGAGGCCCGAGGCCGAGTGCGTATAACAGTCCAACCATGCATTATCTCCCCATTAGATGCCACCTTCCGAGGGGATTAATGCACTTATAACATGGTCTACATATGGATCTATATCTCCTATATATGTTTCTGGTGACATAATACAATACACAAACACACTAATAAAGTTTCTCATTTATTTTTACTGTTACTTTGAAAATTCTGAATGAACCTCTCTTTCATATGTGTGTTTTTTCCTCTTTTTTTTTGTAGTGGCACAATTATATATTTCTTAACGATTGGGATACTTTTTATTGATTTCTTAGCGACTGCTCATTTAATATTCTTGCTAGGCTGACCGCGATATTGCTCGTTTTCTAGTTCGCCATCTATCTGTCTCTCTCATTTGCATACAGAAACCGTGTTTTACTTCACTCTCTGTTCTATTCTTTGGGTACTCACACTTTCTTTCTACAGCTCGGTTCCTTTCTGTAGTCAGATTTCTCCAGCCTCAATGCTATGTTCTGAGTTTGTGTTTACTCCTGCATAATTACAATTACCAGTTCCATAGACCTAAAACTGTTAAACCGAAATGCATTTCCGGATGTTCCCTGTCCTGCTCACTGTTCCAGTCTTTTGGATCTTCTCTCCCTCTATTTCTGGTCCAGCTTGCTGCATTCTGTCTGTCTCGCCTGCTCTGTGGTTGCCACTTTGCAATATTTTAATTTCTCGCTCTGTACTGCCTCTTTCTCCATCTGACATCAGTATCTCTTGGTCCTCAACCTAAACATTGTTCGCATTTTCTCCATATCTAACTTTCCCACTTCTCTCGTTCTACCTTTCACCTAGTCCCTCTCTGATATTTGTCCCACTGGTCCTCTACTGTGTCTACTTGCCATTTACAAACTTGATGACTTCAGTGGTGGAGCTGGGGGGGGGAGCTGGGGGGTGGTTGCTCCTCCTGGCTGCCCAAGTGTTAGTAGTGGTACCCTGCCACCATCTTTATTCACTGTTTAGTGCCCATTGTGGAGCCCGTGATTGACTGAATGCCCCCCCGGGCTCCCAAACCTAGCTCCACCACTGGACAAACTCCCTGTTCTTACCCATCATGTGTAGGGTCCACCCAGTCAACCGTGAAGCGTAACACTCCAATCTGTTGTTGAGATAATAAGTTTTGTAAGGCTTTTCGTTTGTTATGGCCAGAGGCGCTTCCCCTCCTTCTCTCCCTGTTTCTCCTGCCTCTTGTGCTGCATCCTGACTTTCTGCGGCACTTCTGGCTGCCTGTTCCATTTCCTTGTGTTTTGCCCCCTCTGTCCCCCATTCATTCTGTTGCCATTTGTGCCTCCTTACCCCTGTGCTGCTTGCCCCACTGCTACATTTGCTCTCTCATGCCCCCCCGCTCCTTCCCATTTCTGCCACTTTTTCGTCCCCTTCTGCTTCCTCTTTTTCTAGTCTCAGCTAACACTCCCCAAGGTCGCCTCGTCCCATCCCATCCCATCTCTGTACCTTGGCAGTGCTCTATTGTTCTCTGCCCAGGTGGGCTTTCCCAACTCATTCCTGTGTCTTTCCTCCATCCTTGTTTCTTGTTCTCTTGGCTGTTGGTGTCCGCAGTGTGGCTTGGGTGTGCGCTTCTGGTCTGTTCTTCCTGCTCGTGGGTGTTGCTGTTGGTGTTCTGTTGCGTGCCTGTGTGGAAGCTTTGCTGTGCTCTCATTTCTGCACTGCTTCAGTCCTGTGCTCCTTTGGAGTTTCCCCTCTATCATGGGTATTCACTATGTACATTATTACCTGCTCTGTATTGTACAGTACTCCACCACTCAGCTTGTCTGTCTGTATTTATAGGGCCACCTAGTTACTCCATATCTCACAACCTAGCCGGCATGTTACCCTGGTAAAGCTGTCAGCCCAGCCCCAATTGCTGGTTATTAATTAACTAAATTTATTTTACTGGTTTAGTTAGCTGTTTGGTGTTGCAGTGCCTCACTTGTGGCTTCTTTGTTTTGCTAACAGTGGGGGGACTGCAATGTCGCAGCAGGAGCAGCTTTATGATTATCATATATTCAATCAGTCATTGGTTGGCATGGCCTTCTTGTGCTACTCCATATAGCCTTCAGCCTGTTTCAGTCAATCTTCCCTACCCATCAGCCACTGGCACCTAACCCTCACTATACCAGCCTTCATGGCATTCATGCAATCAGCATATCAAGTCAATTCATTTCAAACTTTTCCTTTCATCATACCAGCCTTGCAGCCTTCTCCTACCTAATCTCCTCCTACCTCACTGTTGGCTCCAGGCTTTGCCCAGCCTTACCATTCTCTCACTCATAACATTCAATTTAACTTACTCCTAATTTAGCTTCCTTATGGACATGGTTGGCGTGCATTCCTGTGGTTGACAAATGCTCTCTACCTTAACTAGACACACAAATGAGGGTCCACATTACTCAGTCTGACCTATGCACAGGTTTCTCCACATCATCGATCAGCCAAGTTTGACCCACGTACAGGTCCCATGTATCATTATGACTACATTCTTTCCCCATTTCAGAGACATGCTGAATGAATCCATTACTTACAGGACTCAGGGCTAGCCCTGTGTCTGACAGTCTCTCTCTGCATCTCAAAGTCTGCATCTCAAGCATGCAAAGCTTGGGGTGGGGTCCTTCTCACCCGACCCATATCTGGGGAACGTCCCCTCTCCAGGTCAACCATCAGTCATCAACCGTACCAACGGCACCTCTTGATGTAGCATTTAAGACTCCAGCGGGGAAGGGTAGGGCTCTCAAGGGAAGGGCCACTTGAGTTGCCTAAGTGGGTTTGGTGGTACCCTTTAAGCTATTCTCCCCATAACCACCTCTGGTTCACCCAGTTTGTTCTTAGATCGGTAGGCCAGATGAGCACCTCGGTGGTCAATTCTCTCCTCCACCCACCTTGGAGGTTGGCATTGAGTGCTCTAGTGTTGCAGAGTTCACTCGCAACCCTACATAGCATTCCCATAAGAGGGGCTGAGCGACAGTATTTCCCAAATTAGAATCTCCCCAGGATTTGTCTACTAAATTGCAGTAGCAGAGCCATCACTAAACAAAATTGTCCAGCAGCCTGGAGGGAAGGTGACCTAGGCCTTGGATCCTCAGAGGTTTCCTCCTCAAAGGTTTGTTTTCCTGTCCTCCGTGCCAATGGTCATAATACCTAAATAGGTGTAGTAATCTTCTCTAGGTCACTAAGTTAGGTTTCTGCTGTTGGAAGGAGTTGGGTGGCATGCCCATAATTATCCCCTCTCTCCCTCATAGCTGTTTTCTCTCTCCTTAGGAAGCTATGCCTCCATGCCTTACATTTAAACCTATGAGCAGGTCACTATTCCTGCTTGTCTCCTGCCTACTCTACTCAAGCCCCTGATCATACCTCCAGCTGACTTACATGTAGTTCTTCAATTCCAACAAACATTCAGCACCCCATAAGCGCTGCTCGATACTCTTTTTGCCCTGTTTCCTGAGGTACCTTTGGCAAGGAAATCACTCCTGCGACACCTCTAGGGATGGAACCCTCCTCTAGGGTTCCTTGCCTTAGTACTCCTACAGAGTGGTATATCCCACAGCTAGAGAGGCGAACAGCCTAAGATTATCTATGTTATACAAGCATAACACTATACCACGTTGTGTAGGCACACTGACTTGGAAGGCTATACCTGTAGTTCAATGGGGTGACACAACTAACCAAGCCCTTGTGCAGCCATATAAGGGCTGCTCCTCCTCACTCATGCCTCAATCATTTCTTTTGTTGCCCCTCTGTCCACCCCTCCTCCTCCAGTGGTACGTCTCTGTCTTCCATGGGCTCCTTCCTAAAGTACTTTTAGCCAAGGTAATCACTCCCATGGCACCTGTAGGGGTAGAACCTGCCTGTAGGGTTACATAGATACATACACAGTGTTGGCAGATAAGGGCCTATGGCCCACCCAGTCTGCCCATTTGAGCTTGTAAGTTCAGTTTGTTTTCCAGGAAGTCTGTTGCTCCTTACCCCTGACCTCTAGAATTCCTTTATGTCTATCCCATGCATTCTTAAATCCCGTGATTGTTTCAGCCCCCACCACTTCCTCTGGCAGGGTGTTCCACTTGTCCACCACCTGTTCTGTGAAGAAATTCTTTCTCATGTTTCCTCTGAATCGCCTTCCTCCAACTTCATCCCATGCCTCTAGTCCTGGAACATCTTTTTGCTTACAAATAGTGTTTTCCTGCACTCTGTTCCTCCCTGTAAGATACTTATATGTTTCTATCATATCCCCTCTCTCCCTCCTCTCCTCCAGGGAGTACATGTTCAGTTCCTTCAACCTGTCTTCATAGGACTTGTGATGCAATCCATGCACCATCTTTGTTGCCCTCCTCTGAACCTTCTCTACCCTATGTCCTTACGTAGGTATGGTCTCCAGAACTGTACACTGTACTCCAGGTGGGGCCTCACTAGTGTCTTGTATAGCAGAATTATGACTTCCCTTTTCCTGCTGGTGATGCCCCTGCCTATGCATCCCAGCATCCTATTTGCTTTACCTGCTGCCTTGTCACACTGTTTCCCTATCTTGAGGTCATCAGAGAGATGACAACCCCAAGATCCCTTTCCTGTTTGGTACATGCTATATCCTCACCCCCCAACTGATATATTGTGCCAGGGTTTTTGTGTCCCATATGCATTATCTTGCACTTCTTTGCATTGAATTTCAACTGCCAAACCCTTGACCATTCTTCAAGTTTCTGCAGGTCACTTCTCATTCTGTCTACACCCTCTGATGTGTCTACTCTGTTACAGAGCTTTGTGTCATCAGTGAACAGTGAAATTCTGCCTTCTAGATCCTGCGCAATGTCACTGATGAAGATGTTGAATAGGACCGGTCCCAGCACTGATCCCTGTGGTACCCCACTGGTCACTCTTCCCTCTGTGGAGTGACAGCCATTTACCACCACCCTCTGTGTCCTGCTACCCAGCCAGTTACCTACCCACCACACTACTGTCCTGCCCACACCCATATTCCCCAGTTTGTGTAATAGTCTTCTATGTGGCACAGTGTCAAAGGCCTTGCTGAAGTCCAGATAGGCCATGTCCACTGCCCTCCCCTGATCCACCTCCCAGTCACCCAGTCAAAAATTCAACGAGGTTGGTCTGACATGACCTCCCCTGGTGAAACCATGCTGCCTTGGGTCCTGTAGTCCATTGACAACCAGATGTTCCACCAGCTCTCCTTCAGTAGTGCTTCCATGATCTTCCCACTACCGAGGTGAGGCTGACTGGTCTGTAGTTCCCTGCTTCTCTTTGTTCCCACTTTTGTATAAGGGGACTATATCTGCTGTCCTCCAGTCTTTGGTACCTCCCTGTTTCCAGTGATTGGCCAAACAGGATAGCCAGAGGTTCAGCCACCACCTCTCTTAGTTCTTTAAGGACCCTGGGGTGCACCCTGCCTGGCCCCATTGCTTTATCAACTCTTATTACTTCCAGTTCCTTCAGGACCCTTTCGTGTAAAGGACTTGTGTCCATTTCTGCACCATTCTCACCCCTGCATCTCTTTAGACCCATTACTCCCTCTTCCTCAGTAAAGACTGAGCAGAAATACCTGTTCAATATGTCAGCTTTACTGTTGTCATCCTCCACGCGGCTCCCATCCTCCTCCTTCAGTCTCACTATCCCTCCCTTTGTCTTTCTTTTTTCACTTATGTACCTGTAAAAGGTTTTGTCCCCTCTACCCACTGATTTTGCAATGTGTTCTTCTGTCTGAGCTTTGGCTTCCCTTACTGACCTCCCTGCCTCCCTTTGCTTCTCCTGGTACTTCTCCCTATCCCCTTCTGCCTGTGTCTTTTTGTATTGCCTGAATGCAATCTTTTGGCTTTCACTTTCTTTGCTACCTCTTTGAAAACCATAATGGTCTCCTCTTCCTTTTCCTCTTGCTAACCTGCTTAATGCATAATTCTGTTGTTCTTGTAATCCCCATTTTAAATACTGCCCACTGTTCCTCAACCCCTGATTCCTGTCCCATTCCCTTAATGCCTCTTTCAAGTATTTCCCATTTTCCCAAAGTCTGCCCCCTAAAATCCAGGATACGTGTTTTTGTGTGGTTTGGTTCTGCTCTTTCTGTGATTTCAAACCACAATGACTGGTGGTCACTGTTACCCAGGTGCTCCCCACTGTTACCCCATCACACTGTCCCTGTTTGTGAGCACAAGGTCCAGTATTGCCTTCTGCCGAGTTGGTTCCATGACCAGTTGCTTGAGGAAGGCACCCTGAAGGAGTCCAGGATAAATCTGCTCCTAGTTGATGCTGCTGCTGGGATGCTCCAGTCCACATCTGGAATATTGAAGTCTCCAACCAGTAGTACTCACCTTTGTCTGCCATCCTTTGGATGGCTAGCATCAGCTCCTATCTGTTTCTTCCTCCTGGGCTGGTGGTCTATAGACCACACCTGTGCGGATGGCTGTCCCATTTTCCTTTCCAGCTTAACCCACAGTATCTCTCCCAATTTTGTTCCTCCTGGATCTCTGTGCCCTTATGTCATTTTTCACATACAGTGCCACTCCTCCTCCCTTCCTGCCTGCTCTGTCTCTTCTGAATATGTTGTAGCCAGGTATGGCCATCTCCCAGTCATGGTTATCATTACACCAGGTTTCAGTGATGGCCACAATGTCCAGGTCTGACTGTACCATGACAGCCTCCAGATCTTCCATCTTGTTGCTAAGGCTCCTGGCATTTGCACACATGGCTTTCCATGATTTGACCTCCTAGACTGCTTCACTGTTCTACTCCAGCCCCTTCCTTGGTTGTCATTTATCCCTGGTTCTCCTTGCTGTCTGCCCTTCTGCTGAATTTTGCCCCTTTCTGCTTATCCACCTCTTGGGCACTAATCTCCATCTTTTGCACACTGCTTTGCAGAGATAGCCACCTCTGGTTCACTGGTTCCACTGCTAGCTGTGGGGGTGAGCAAGTAGGTACCCTCCTTGCTGGCCTGCCACCCCTTTGCTAGTTTAAATGCTTGTCAATGTAGCATTTAAACTTATCATTGAGTGCTTGATTCCCTCCAGGATGGATGCAGGCCGTCCAGGCTTGAACAAACCTCCATCCCTCCAGGTGGGTCCCCAGTCACCAATGAATCCAAACTCTTCCTCACAGCACCAGTTCTTCAACCATGAGTTAAAGTTCCTGGTGCATGCACTCCATGTTTCCTCATGCGCCTCACAGGTAGTACTCTGAGAAAGTGACAGAAGTAGCTACTTGCTTGAGACCCTCCCCAGTTTCCTAAACTCTTCCTGAACTTCCTTTGGCCCCATTTGCCAGGTCATTAGTACCTAGGTGGATAATGACATTAGCTCACCCTCCCATCTTGCCTTCCCAGTGATCCCCAGGATCTTCCTTCCATCCTCCATGCCGTAGCACCTGGTAGGCACCTCACCTCCCTGTCCTCCCTCCTGTGTTCCTAGCTGGATCCCTCTACGATGGAGTCCCCACCAGGATTCACTCTCCTCCTCTGGGGTCCACTGCTTTCCCACTGAGGTCACCTCCTTGGCTAACCTCCATATCCTTTCCTTCCACTTCTCTGGGTACCTCTATTTGGTTGTCCTCGTTTGCCAGTGTGGCATATGAGTTCTTGAGTGGAATAGGATCTGGGATGTGCCTCTGCCTGACTGCTTCTAACCTCCCTGAGCCCACTGTCATCCAAGTGCTCCTCGTCTCGGCATCCTTTGAGGCAGCTGCATTGGACTGGGTGGTCCCTGGATAGGGGTGATGGTACTCCTGACCCAGTTTACTTCCGCCTGAGTCTGGCTACCTCATCCCGCAGTCCAGAGAGATGCATGCAGATAGGGCAGCACCTCAGTGTCCAGAAGGTCTGCCTGAATATGGCTGCCCCACAGCCACTGCATTGCACCACTCCCCACATTATACTGCAATTCTACTACTTGTCTGCTACTGAAGCTCTCCTAGTTCTCTTTTTATTAATTTACTGTACTAAAAATCCTGTCACTAATCCTCAGATATTTTTTTTTAAAGGAAAAAGAAACCAATAAATAAATAAATGAGTCAAAACACTTGTTGTGCTGAGGGTGGGCTTCTTCCCCCTTATGCCCCTCCTACTTCACACCCCTTACTATACCCTGTGTTTAGCTCCTGTCAATCAGATTTATCAGGGCATATAATTAAGAGTTGGGGGAAGGGGAGAATTTGCAGCAATTAAAGACAGCACAGAATTACACCACCACTATGTTTTAAATTTTCAACAGCCCAAAAACAATTATAAGTAAAGACAACAAAGAAAGTATAGTGTCGCTAAACGCCCACAATCTAAGTTTAAAAGAAAAATAGCAATTACCAGTTACTCTAAAGCACTGAATTGAATATGTTTCCTTCCTTCCCCTTCTGGCTTCTTCTGAGAAAATAAACCTCTGCTTGCTACTTTAACTCTGACTAAGCCCCACCTCCAGTTATCACGTAGCTGAGGTCAGAGGCCAGACAATTAACACCCTTCACCCAACTACAGGGCAGTCAGACAAGCCAAGATAAAATTTGCAGCAATTAAAGACAGCACAGAATTACACCACCACTATGTTTTAAATTTTCAACAGCCCAAAAACAATTATAAGCAAAGACAACAAAGAAAGTATAGTGTCACTAAACGCCCACAATCTAAGTTTAAAAGAAAAATAGCAATTACCAGTTTCTGGTAATTCAGGGTTTCTTGCCTTTATACCCTTACAGTTCATATATCCCACAGATAGAGGTGAACAGCTAAAGATTATCTACTTTAAACAAGCATAACACTATTCCAAGTTGAGTAGGCACACTGAAATCATATTAGCCTTGCATCAGGCAATCAGGGTAGAGGTTTGTGGAGTGAATCATACTTTTTTGGCAGCCATTAGTAGGATGCCTAATAAATATCTAGCATTTGAGTCTCAGAATTGCCTGAGGTACTGTAGTAATAAGAGCCCTCCTTCCATTAGGGTGGATGGTCTCCTGCACAGTTCACCTAGTCCCTCCTGTAAAGCCTAGAAGAAGGGGCAAAGGACCAGACAGCCCCACATGACATGGCTATAATTGGCCCTCCTCTCCCCACATCCCTTCCATCAAGACGTGTCCTTTGTAGGTAGATATTTACGAGTGATTACCGGGGTCGGAAAGTATTGGATTGTTTCCACGCATATTCTCTCCACTGACAGTAGCTTGTCACTGTGGATGCCTACTGACAGGCTTTTTGCCAACACTCCTCCGATATCTGCATGCCTAACTCACCTGTCAATGCATCCACATGTCTTGGATTGAGTCTATTCTGGAGTTTAGCAGAGCTCTGTATAAGTAGGAAATCATACGCTCCGAGTACCCCATATAAATGAAGGTAATGAATGAAGTGAGTTGAGGGTTGGTATCCAAGGCATGTGCCCTGATTTGGAGGGACTTATAGAAATGTAGTAGTTGGAGAAATCTGAAAAAGTCACTGTTGAAGGCCATGGTTGACCAGGATCTCTGGCAGGCTTTAAAGGTATTTCCTCACGTAAATTAGGAACAAACAGTGAGTACCCAGGACCTGGTTACTGGAAAAGAATAAGCGGAATGTGTGTTGTTTTCTTGAACCAAGTCTTTGTAATATGTCAGGGCCCTGACTGCTGGCCAACTTGTGGGCTCGCAGCATCAATCAGGCCTGCACCTAGTGGGTGCACATAAGGACTGTTTGGAGCACTGGTACCAGTGGGGGTGGGTTTGGCCTGCAAGCCCAAAATGTTTATGGTTGCTACCTATTTCACTAACATTCCTTGCATTCATAGCCATCCTTTGTCCCAGTATCCCTTCCCTGATCCTTGCCCCCAAATAAAGCTGCAAGTTTTTTTGTTGAAACTGCTGTGTCAGAGATGTTCATTGCAGTTGCCTATTGCTGAGATTTATGGTTTATGGTGGATCAAGGTTATTGGGGATATTGTCTGTGGAGTGGTTGATTCAGGAGATGGGGAGGTATAATATCCCAGAGGGCTGTACCAGACAGATACCTGGCTCACTAATACCTTATTCTAGGTGGAGATATCACACTATTAATATTTCTGGGAATGAACCCCAAGTTGTCACTGTAGCAAGACCAAGGACCCTTACCCTGTAGCAGGAACAGCAGGCAAAGGGGGGATAGCCCACTGGCATACGGCACCTGGGCTACAGTAGATGGAACTCCCCAGCTTAATCTAGAAGAAGGGTCATCCTGGATTCCCTTCAGGGGGTATTCCTCAGGCAACTAGTCAGTGAACTCACTTGTGATGGAGCAGTAATGGACCTGGTAGTCCGTAACAGAGACCATGTTGCAGATATCAAGGTAGGAGGCCACTTGGGGAACAGCAATCACCAAACAGTGTGGTTCAATATAAGGATGGCTGTGGAACTGACCCATACAAGGGTGAGGTTCCCGAACTTCAGGAGGGCAGATTTTAAAAAGATGGATTAATGCCTCAGAGATTACCTGGTGGGGAGGATGACCAGGGTGGGGTGAGGTGGAGAAACAGTGGACACAGCTAAAAAAGGGAAACAAGGAAAGCAAAAAACCTTTGCATTGAGGACGTGAGCAAGAGGAAAAAGAGACCACAATCATTCTGGAAAGAGGTAGTCAAAAAGATAAAAACTAAAAGGGTTGCATTCAGAAGGTATAAGAAGAAGCAGAGGGAGGATGATAGGTAGGTGTATCAGTGGGACACAGAGAAAAGAAGGGAGAGCAGTAAGGAGCACCAAGGTACACAATGAAAAGGGAATAGCTCAGAAAGTAACAAGCATTTGTCAATGCTGAATGTTTACTTGCTTATATTAGCATTGGACATGCAGGAGTTAGATACAGAATAGGAATAAAATATTGAACTCACGCCTACTCCACCTACACCCTGCAGAGATGAACAGGCATTGGGGTATGTCTTTGGGTCATCATTGATAACACTCACGGCATTTCACCTCACCCTATCCTGCAGACACCAAGTGTTGAGGTGTGCCTTCGTGTATTCGGCTTCACGGTCACCCCATTTCGTAAGGACATATGCTGAAATGGGTGCAGTGTAGGAGAATGGGATGAACTCTGGGACTAAAGAGTCCAAGACACACCTTAATGCCTGTCACTGGCTTCAGGGTGGGAGTGGTGGTGAAATGGTATGAGCATTATGGCCGGCAATCCAAAGGCACACACCTGACACCTGTCAGTTTGTACAGGGTGGGATGTTATAGTTAGAAACCCTAATGCTGCTGGCATTTGTTGGTATTTGCACTATAGATTTTCAGCATGGCCTTTTTGTGACCCCCAGCTCATGAAAGCATTTGGGACCACTGCTCATGAACAGTGGCACTGTGATTTTGTTAATCTGTCTCGAACATTGATTTCCCACAGCAACCGCGCCATTCTGCAGCAGATGTGTGAAAACACAGTTCGAGTAGGATGTGAAAAATGACAGCTGTACCATTCATAGGGAGATGTAAACAGATGGCAATGTTGAAAATCTGGAGTGAAAATATTAAAAATGCTCGAACATACGAGCATACATGGAAACTGCACAATACACGCTCGTGAAACAGTCATTCAGCGTAATTATTTCAGCAAATTTTCAAAATAAGCATTTTGTGACCTCTGCTCATGAACAGTGTCACTATGATTTTCTTAATCTGTCCTGAACGTTGATTTCCCACAGTGACCATGCCATTGTGTGCCAGATGTGCGAAAAAAACACATTTCAGACAGGATGTGAAAATGACAGCTGTACTGCTCATAAGGAGGTGTGCAAAATGGAGTGAAAATATTGCAAATTTGCGAAGTTACGAGTGTGCATGGAAACTGAGCAATGCATGCTCATAACACAGTCATTTTTTGGAATTTTTTCACCAACATAGGCCTATGCAACATAGGCTTTTGAAAGCCCACCTCATGAACAGTGACATTGTCGTTTCGTTAATCAGTCCCGAAAGGTGGTTCCGCGCAGTGGCCACAAAATCACCTTTTGGGACTAAATAACCAGATGACAGTCACTGAATTCATGAGATGGGGTCCCAAGAACCCCATGTTGAAAATTTGGTGCCAAAATACACAAAAATGGCTGAGATATCCACCTAACTTGACCCCCCCATGCCATTATACAGCTTAAAGGCATTTCTTCAGTTTGCAGTCGTCCTGGAAGAGTGCAAACATGTTCCCGCTCCACCGATGATCATCGCTGGGCTCCGGAGGTAAGAACTGGGTGAGGGGATGGGTGCGATAGGGTGGGTGCAGATTTGGGGAGGGGCACCGCAGACAGCGAGGACCATTTCTTTTACAGTTTAAAAAACGTGGGCAGGTTTCTCTTTTACAGGTAATTTGGCATGCTGGCAGCTACAAGTTCATTGGTCCACACTGTGGACAAGTAGACCGGCAGTGCATACTGCAATAGTCATTCACAACTTTATGAATGAATGACTTCATTCACAAAGATGTGAATGACCATTACAGTATGCACCGCCAGCTCACTGATCCACAGTGTGGACCAATACGCTTGCAGCACATACTGTAAACTGCCATTCAGCGGGCAGCCACAGAGGTATGCAGGTGGGTGTGCTGCCCACCGAAGACCGGGGGGAGCTGGGTGGGCTGGGGGTCCTGTGTGGGTGGGGGAGATAACAGTAGACTGCCAGGGAGTTGAAATGTCAGTCTTCATGGCATTTGGGGATTCAGGGGAAGGGGTACTACTAGACTACCAGGGAAATTTAATAATTAAATTTCAGTGATCATTGTGTCAGGATGGAGGGGTACCACTGGACCACCAGGGTAATTAAATACATTTTGGCGATGATTGGAATGGGGAGGTGAGTACCACTGGACCATCATGGAAATTAAATACATTTCGGTGATCGGGGTTATGGGATGGGGGGTACCACCAGAATACCAGGGACTATTATGTGTGCTTGTACGTGGTGTTGCGGGGGTTGCCACCCATGGCTGGTGGCTGCTGTGTTGTGCACTGCCCTACAGTGGCCCACCTGTGGGTGGCTGGCACTTAAAACATTTTTTACAGGCTCAACTGTGAGCCCAGGTATGTTGCACATCTCTGGGTTGTGCCAGCAGGTGCGCCACACATTCCAGGCTGAATATCAGGATGTGCCGCATATGCGTGGGCATGCCCCTGGAGATGTGCTGCATACATTGTCTCTGTGCCATGCTGCGTCGGGAATTGAACTGCGCAGTTCCACCTTTTGAATATTGCCCCAGGGCGCATTTCTGGAATTGCGTCAGGCACAACTCCTTTAAATATATCGGCCCTGGTATCCTGTCTGATACTTTGAATGAGTATAGCAAAATCTAACAGATGCGAATACCTGTCGGATATTGCTAAATACTGTTTTTTGAGGGAATGGTGCACCTCGTATATGGAAAACTGAAAAGTAATGTAAAGAAAGTTGAAAAAAGTGGGGGCAATGATATAAGGGCTCCTGCTTTCTCCTTTTGCGTTCTGGGTGATACTTTGACTGAGGGTAGCAAAATCTGACAGATGCAGATAGCTGTCAGATTTTGCTACCTAAAGGTATTTTAAGGGGATAAGTTACCCAATATACAGTAAAACTGAAAATAAATTAAAATAAAACTTGGGCAGTGATTTAAAGGCTCTTGCTTTGTCATTCCTGTGTTCTGGGTGATAATTTGATTGAGGGTAGCAAAATATGACAGATGCAAATAGCTGTCAGATTTTGCTACCTAGGGCTACACTGAGGGAATGGGATACCCTGTGTACAGAAATCTGAAAAATAATGTAAAGAAATTTGAAAGAACTATTATGCAGTGATATAAGGGTTCCTCCTTTGTCATTCTGGTGTCATTGGTTTTAGTTAGACTGAGGGTAGCAAATCTGACAGGTGTGAATAGCTGTCAGATTTTGCTACCTGGGGGTATTTTGAGGCAGTGGGGTGCCAATATACAGTAAAACTGAAAATGAATCAAAGGAAAGTTGAAATACAGTGTGGGCATTGATATAGGGACTCCTCCTTTGTCATTCTGGTGTCCTGGGTCTTATTTAGTCTGAGGGTGGCAAAATCTGACAGGTATGAATAGCTGTCAGAATTTGCTACCTTGGGGTATTTTGAGGGATGGGGTGCCCAATATACAGTAAAACTGAACATCAGTCAAAGGAAAGTAGAAATACAGCTTGGGCATTGATATATGGACTCCTCAATTGTCATTCTGGTGTCCAAGGTTTATTTAGACTGAGGGTAGCAAAATCTGACAAGTGTGAATAGCTGTCAGAATTTGCTACCTGGGGGTATTTTGAGGGATGGGGTGCCCAGTATACAGTAAAACTGAACATCAATCAAAGGAAAGTTGAAATACAGTTTGAGCATTGATATATGGACTTGTCCTTTGTCATTCCGGTGTCTTGGGTTAATTTAGACTGAGGGTAGCAAATCTGACAGTTGCAAATAGCTGTCGGTATTTGCTACCTGGGGGTATTTTGAGGCAGTGGGGTGCACAATACACAGTCAAACTAAAAATCAAGCAAAGGAAAGTTGAAATACAGTGTGGGCATTGATATATGGACTCCTCCTTTGTTATTCTGGTGTCCAGGGTTTTATTTTGAGTAAGGGTAGCAAAATCTGACAGGTTAGAATAGCTGTCAAAATTTGCTACCTGGGGGTATTTTGAGGGATGGGGTACACAATACACAGCCAAACTGAAAATTAAGCAAATGAAAGTTGAAATACAGCTTTTGTATTGATATATGGACTCCTCCTTTGCCATTCTGGTGTCCTGGGTTAATTTAGACTTAGGGAAGCAAAATCTGACAGGTGCAAATAGCTGTCAGATTTTGCTACCTGGGGTATTTTGAGGGATGGGGTGCACAATACACAGTCAAACTAAAAATGAGTCAACTGGAAGTTGAAATACAGTTTGGGCATTGATATATGGACTCATCCTTTGTTATTCTGGTGTCCAGGGTTTTATATTCCCAGCTGCTATTTTTTGTATTCTTTGTATTTTCTGTAATCATCTGCAACCATTCTGTAACCGCTGTGTTTAACTACTATGTTACTTGGTACTCTGTACACTGTTCTCTTCTTATGTATGACGTGGAACCTTTGTAAAAGAGTCTTTGACTCAAAGGTGTTATCCAATATTTATCAATATTTAGAGTGAGGGTAGCAAAATCTGACATGTGCGAATAGTTGTCAGATCTTGTTACCTTGGGGTATTTTGAGAGATGGGGTGCCCAAAATACAGTAAAACTGAACATCAGTCAAAGAAAATTTGAAATACAGCTTGAACATTGATATATGGACTCCTCTGTTGTCATTCTGGTGTCCAGGATTAATTTAGACTGAGGATAGCAAAATCTGACAGGTGCGAATAGCTGTCAGAATTTGCTACCTGGAGGTATTTTGAGGGATGGGGTGCACAATACACAGTCAAACTGAAAAGGAATCACATGGAAGTTGAAATACAGCTTGGGCATTGATATATGGACTCCTCAATTGTCATTCTGGTGTCCAGGGTTTATTTAGACTGAGGGTAGCAAAATCTGACAGGTGCGAATAGCTGTCAGAATTTGCTACCTGGGAGTATTTTGAGGGAAGGGGTGCATAATACACAGTCAAACTGGAAATGAATCAAATGGAAGTTGAAATAGAGCTTGGGCATTGATATATGTGGTGGGATATTCAGAAGGGTTGCACATGGCACAACACAGTTGCATCATGCGCAACCCACTGATGCGCCCCAGTGCGATATTCAAAAGGGGAAAGCGCCTGGCACAAATCCCAATGCACTGGGGCACATCAGTAATGTATGCAGCGCACGTAGGGGGGGCATGCCCATGCATACTCCACACATCCCGATATTCAGCCCGGGATGTGCTGAGCAGATGCAGGCGCAACCCCTACCTGCGCCGCACAAAGTTGATCCAAAAACACATGGAGTAACAGCTGGCCACCCACAGGTGAGCTGCTGTATTGCAGGGCGCAACACGGCAGCTGCCAGCTCTGGGTGGCCACCCGAGCTCCGGTGGCACTGTCCATCCTGGTAGCCCCCCCCACCCGATCACAGGTATGTTTCAATACACAATATTCCAATATCACTGGTGGTCCAGTGGACCACGTCCAGACCGATCGCTAGCAGAAGTATAAAAATAAAGATTAAACCCATCCCTGGTGGTCCAGTGGACCGCTTGCAGCCCAATCGCGGGCAGAAGTATCATGTAAGGGATTAAATCCCATCCCTGGTGGTCCAGTGGACTGCATCCAGCCCAATCGCGAGCAGAAATATAAAAATAAAGATTAAACCCATCCCTGGTGGTCCAGTGGACTGCTCGCAGCCCAATGGCGGGCTGAAGTATCATATAGGAGATTAAATCCCATCCCTGGTGGTCCAGTGGACTGCGTCCAGCCCGACTGCAGACAGAAGTATAAAAATAAAGATTAAACCCTTCCCTAGTGGTCCAGTGGACCACTCGCAGCCCAATCGCGGGCTGAAGTATCATGTAAGAGATTAAATCCCATCCCTGGTGGTCCAGTGGACTGCTCCCAGCCTGATCGCAGGCATATGTATTACAATAAGAAGTCAAACTCCCTGGTGGTCCAGTGGACCACGTCCAGCATGATTGCGGGCATAGGTTTTAACATATTACATACCAATCCATCCCTGGTGGTCCAGCAGTACCTCCTCCCCCGCCACTAAGCCCCACCACCCTCGCCCCCATCAGCGGTGGGGACAACTCCCTACCTGCAAGCTGCCCCACCACCCGCTGACTGACTGCGTACAGTAGGGCTGTATGCCCACTGGTCCACAGTGTGGGCCAATGGGCATGCAGACCATACTGTACTACACAGTCCAGATATGTCCATTCACATATCTGGACTGTGTAGTACGGTATGGTCTGCTCGCCCATTGACCCATGCTGTGGACCAATGGGTGTACAGCCCTACTGTACGCAGTCAGTCGGCAGGCAGTGGGGCGGTTTGTGGGTGGGGAGCTATCACCCGCCACTGACTGGGGGGGGAGCAGGGTTGTGGCGCTTAGTGGGCAGGTGGGGAGGGGGGTACCACTGGACCACCAGGGATGGATAGGTATGTAATATGTTAAAACCTACACCCATGATCAGGCTGGACACTATAGGACTTCTTATTTTTATACATATGCCCACGATTGGGCTGGGAGCAGTCCACTGGACCACCAGGGATATAGAACTTTATCTGTTTAATACATATGCCCGTGATCGGGCAGTGGGGCACTTTGCCACTTGTGTAGGGGGCGTCGGTCCCCGATGGCTGCAGCCTGGTAGGGCGCTAGGTGCAAGTCACCAGGGATCGGCGCACCTGCATGCAAATGGGGCCATAATGACATGCAAATGGCTCCATTTGCACCTTGCATGCATTATGGCCCCATTTGCATGTGCACTTTTGAATATCACGGTTGATGCGCCTAGCACAACGGCACTTGCACTAGCGCATCCCCCAACCCCTCTCTGGCCACTTGCGCTGGTGCAGTGCCACTGCGCCATGCACAATGTGGGTGGCCACAGAACGATATTCAATGGTGCTGAGCCATGGCGCAGCACCGTTGATTATCACCCTGTCAGTGCCCTGGCACATCCCAGTTGCACTGCGCCTAGGCTTGCGCCACAGCCTGGCACAGTCTGAATATCCCACCCATGGACTCCTCCTTTGTTATCCTGGTGTCCAGGGTTAATTTAGACTGAGGGTATAAAAATCTGAGAGGTGCGAATAGCTGTGAGAATTTGCTACCAGGGAGTATTTTGAGAGATGGGATGCACAATACACAGTAAAACTGACAATTAATTAATCAAAGAAAAGTTGAAATAGAGTATGGGCATTGATATATGGACTTCTCCATTAACATTCTGGTGTGCAGGGTTAATTTAGACTGAGGGTAGCAAAATCTGACAGGTGTGAATAGCTTCAGAATTTGATACCTTGGGGTATTTTGAGGGGTGCCCAATATACAGTAAAACTGACCATTAATCAAAGGAAAGTTGAAATACAGCTTGGGCATTGATATATGGACTGCTCCTTTGTTGTCCTGGTGTCCAGGGTTTTATTTAGAGTGAGGATAGCAAAATCTGACAGGTGCGAATAGCTGTCAGATTTTGCTGCCTGGGGGGGTATTTTGAAAGATGGGATGCCCAATAAACAGTAAAACTGAAAATTAATTAAAAGTCATTGTTCATAATGAATTTGCTATGATGAAGGGGCAGAGCGTTTGTGTCTCATGTTGTTGGGTGATATTTCATTGAGGGTGGCACACCCTGTTGGTTACAAAATACCAAAGCGGTTAGCACAGTGTGATCTATGTGCATCTAAATTGATATGTGAGCTAAATACAATAGTTATCCTTCTTAACTAGGTATAAAAGAAAGTTTTTTTTATATATTCTTTGTCATTTGCAGTCCCACTGTAACAGCATTTATTCTTTATGATATATTGCTTATTTCCATATCTTTTGCATATTATTCACTTTTAAATTACGTATTGTATTGTTCAGTGTGTGCTATAAGCAGTTTACAATTCAAAATCCATGATTGCGACAAGTGACAGTGTGTTTTACATTATTGTGCATATTTATCATCTGGGTAGCAACATTTTACGGGGAAGCATAATCTGACATTACCCTGCTATCAGATTCTGCTACCAGGAAGCAAATTCTGACAGGGAAGCAGAATCTGGTACTACACCGGCAACTCTCGGCCTCCAGTGGTCACTGCATTCCTCTCAAGCCATACCTCATAAATTAGGGACAAGGCTAAATAAATCGGGATAAAGGAGCAACATCAGGGACACATCTCAGGAAGCTGGCAGAGGAGGTTTAGTGTAAAATGTATTTTCTGAAGAAGAACATGCCTGTAGCGCTAATATTTGCATTATTTTATTATTACAATCCCCACCGTTATTGCAGGGAAACACACATTTTAGGTGAGACGTGGTAAATTCTTGGGCGCGAAAGCATGGACATAAATGAGGGACAGTTGAGAGGCGTTCATTGCTCAGTCAGCGTCAAATAAAGTTCAAAAATGTGCGACACACATATTAGTTGTATGACTTTAAAAAATGCGGAAGTACATAAACCGAGAGCCAGCAAGTGCGGAGATACTGGGAGAGGTTGGTTTAACTGGCTGGTCAGTCAGCGTCAAATAAAGTGCGACATACATCTTAGTTGTCTGTTCTTCAGTTCAGCTGGTCTTTTAACTGCATGACAAAATAAATCGACTAATTTACGCTGTGAGATCTGTGGCTGGAAAGGCGCGGCTTGAACTCCGGGCGTGACTGATTCAGTTTCCCAGCTTCTCTGTCTCTTCCGAAACACAGCACGGTACGTTTCTTCCTCCCCAGTCGGCCTGTTCTAGCGAGCTGCGTGCTGAGCTGGTCTCTCAGATGTCCTAGGCAGTGTCCGAACCACCGAACATGTAAACAGTACAGTTCGAAGTAGGAGATAATTTGGAGCCCAGCATAGCACTAATGGCATCGGCAGACTAGGATGTTTGAGAAATCGGTTGTTACCTAGTCTGTGTAAGCCTGGGGCGAGGTGGTGAAGTGACTGGTGGCATTAAAAGGTCTGCAGTGAAGGGAATCCAAGGTGGGGTGCAGTAAGTACTGGAAGCTGCTTCACGGTCCGACACATTTATTTCGCAAGATTTCCGCCAGAAAGAGTGTACAAGGTGCTCATCGTCTGGACTAACAGGGCTACCACATTTATTTGCCAAATTAAACACAAGTGTGTGGGTTGGGGAGCTGTAAAGCAGCATTGAGTGTTATAGTGTTAGTTGTATACCTACATCTTTGTATTCTGTTTTATATTGCCCATTTTTCTGCTGGCTTCCAGGTTGCCCCTTTTTCTCGTTTGTGCTTGGTCCAGCTGGGTTACATGCTGCTCTCTGCCACGCCCAGAGTCCTTGTCCAGAGGTGCTACTGCCTCAGTCCTCCTGACCCGTACTTTTAGCTCCACTTGTAGGATGGGAAGCTACATAGAGGATATGTGACGGTTTTCTATGAGCTATGATCTTTCTCTTAATGAGTAGTAAGTGACCTCTTGACCTTCATGAGTGGCGAAGCCACAAGTGAGGTCAACAGAGGTCACTGACCATGAGTGAAGATAAAGCACATATCACATGTCTGGTTTATATGCTATATATACATTAGAGTTTCTAGGCTTGTTTTTATTGTATTTAAAAGTGAAAGTTTCCTAAAGCGTAGGACGTTTGAAGCACTGGCAGCTGCCACTTGCTGGTTTTTAGAGGCAGTTTGTGCTGGCTGGTGTGTGCAGCTCGGCACAGGTGGCAGAAAGGTTTCTTTGTGAGGTACCCAACTAGCTAGATACATTTTATGGCATACCCTCTGAAGATATCAGTTGGGGGGTGAGGATATAGCATGCACCAAGCAGGAAAGGGATCTTGGGGTTATCATCTCTGGTGACCTCAAGGTAGGGAAACAGTGTGACAAGACAGCAGGTAAAGCAAATAGGATGCTGGGATGCATAGACATGGGCATCACTAGCAGGAAAAGGGAGGTCATAATTCTGCTATACAAGACACTAGTGAGGCCCCACCTGGAGTACAGTGTACAGTTCTGGAGACCTTACCTATGTAAGGACATAGACAGGGTAGAGAAGGTTCAGAGGAGGGCAACAAAGATGGTACATGGATTGCATCACAAGTCCTATGAGGACAGGTTGAAGGAATTGAATATGTACTTCCTGGAGGAGAGGAGGGAGAGAGGGGACATGATAGAGACATACAAGTATCTCACAGGGAGCAGCAGGAACAGGGTGCAGGAATACACTATTTTTAAGTGAAAAAGATGTTCCAGGACTAGAGGGCATGAGATGAAGTTGGAGGAAGGATGATTCAGAGGAAATGTGAGGAAGAATTTCTTCACAGAACAGGTGGTGGACAAGTGGAACACCCTGCAAGAGGAAGTGGTGGGGGATGAAACAATCACGGGATTTAAGAATGCATGGGATAGACATAAAGGAATTCTGGAGGTCAGGGGTAAGGGGCAACAGAGTTCTAGGAAAATATAAACTGAAGTTACAAACTCAAATGGGCAGATGCAGATTAGGCGGGCCATAGGCCCTTATCTGCCGACACTGTCTGTGTATCTATGAATCTTTCTAGTTGGTGTTTGCTACTACAGATAGCATTTTTATTTAGGTTAAAAAAAAAAAAGACCAAAGCAGTAATGTACTGTGTATAAATTTGTGATTTTCTGTCCCTTGCTAGTCATTTCTGAAGTTTTAGAGATCACCCTCCCTAACCCAAAACTGCTGCAGTTCCCTGGCCTCCAGTGGATTTCCCCCCTCCTGATCCCTGTTCTTCCATGTTGCCCCTTTGCTGATCTGTATCCCGTGATGGATCCTGGCCACCCTGCTGTACACCTGCAAGAAACATGTAGAACTGCTTCTCACAGTTTTGCTGGTGTTGGTGGCACTGTTCCATGAAGCAGGGTGTGTGATGGCTGGCAAACGTCTGCATAGCACAGTGCATGATTTGCATGCTGATCTGTGGCCGCATTATTGCAGTGCTAGTTGCCACAGAATAAGGAGAGCCTTTTTAACCCTAGTGTTTATCAGGATTGCAAGCTGGAACAGTGGCTCAAAGTGGTTGTTGCATCCCCTTTGTGTCACTCGTTTACTCCTGTGTATAGGACCCCTGGATATTCAATAATTAGTTGAAAATACTGATAAAAACCTGGACATTGCTCTGTTGAAAGGAACACTCATTTTAATTCATATCTAAAACAAATGCCAAAGCAGACTCCAAATGGAGCAAAGGCATCTTACCAAAACAGGAGATGAACATAATGGTGTTGTAAAATGCCATATAAATGTGTACTGCAGGTGGAACATTTTCACTGTACCATGCTCTTTGCTGCTTTAAATTTGTGTACTTTAGTGAGTTTTCCTTTCATCTTGTTTTGAGTTCCTCAACAGCCACCCCCTTTAAAAAGTTCAAGTTGAATTTTTGCTTTCTCCGACCCTAAGAGTCACTATATGGCTCTAAATGACAAATAGAAATTGCAAATTGGAGTATGCAGAAAAATGTCTGATGAAAAATAGTTTTGTTATTACAGCAGACATGTAACAATTCTGCTGCTTGTTTTACAGTATTTAGACATTTTTCTTGTATAAAACTGGGGATGGGACGTACTTAGCATTATTTGTCAGAAAAACATTTGGAGCTGTGTTGGTCATTGGACAGTTGGCGAATGATTGGATGGTGTGATTATTTTTTGGGACCAACACAGATGCTGTACGCTGCACAGTATACACGAGGAGGTTACCTTCAGCAGTATCGAAAGCCTCTGCACTGTGCCCTACACCACAAATATTGTATCGTTGCATAGCATGTTCGCTGATCCCTACTGTACCATGAAAATAACTATGTTACATGAGTGTTGTGTTATGTTGTACAGTAATCCAACATCTCTGGAGATGTGTAAGAGGCAGATGTGATCTTTCAGTAGCCACCCACTCACCAGGCTAGAGATCTTTCATTATCCAGCGTCCTCCCTGTCCAGCCCTGCACTCACCAGGTTTCCATGTCAATCATAATACTTCTCCTGAAATCAAGACCTGCACTGTCATTCTGCAAGCTGCCTGTGTCCTCTCATGCACACTCCTCTTGTAGGCCCACCTGGATCTTCCAGCTTGGTTTGGAGAAGCTGCCAGCCTGAAGGACCCCCCTCCCCAGTAATTTGCGGTTGGTTCACCTCTGGACTTCTGACACCACAGAGCTGAGTGTTTTCTTTTTTTTTTGCCTGAGATAATACCAGGGTAACACCATGAAACTGGCGGGGGGAGGTTTAAGAAGGATGTCAGGAGGTACTTATTTACAGAAAGAGTGGTGACGGACTGGAACACCCCTCCAGAGGACGTCATCGGTGCTGAAACTGTCAGAGGGTTTAAAAGCGGATCAGACAGGCACATTGGAATAGTGTATAAGGAGGCAGACTATAGGGGAGGCAGGAAGGACTGACAAGGGCACAGTAGGCTTTGGCAGACTGGATGGGCCAACGAGTTTTTATCTGCTGCTATTTTCTACATTTTCTATATATGCTGATATACTAAAAGATGTCATATTATCTCTACAAATTCTAGTTTTGTGGATTGTGCATGTATACTGCCTGTTTATGAACAGAATGGGAAAATAAGCAACGGGGAATGAAGCTGTCTATTTTTTATCTATAATTTATGAGTGTGCAGTATTGCAGGTTGTTCAAGGGTAGGGTTCTACTGTTTTTGTCATGGGCCGTTAAACCATTCTAAAAGAACTGCTAGACTAGCATATGGAACTGGACAGCCCGGTACTAAACATCTGTCAAATAAAGGAAGGTCATGGGTCTGATGATTTTATTGGAAGTACTCTGTAAGCTTTACTGCAGAATGTTAACTACTGTACAGTCATAGCTCCGGAAACTCAGTCTGCTTAGCTACAAGACGGTCTGTTATACAGTACATAACCTGTTTGTAGGGAATCACATCACTAGGTAAAAGCAGTATCCCTGCACACTGGAAGTGCAGTATTTATGGTTGTATGCCAGCGTTGTAATAAGTTCTAGGGACATTTCTCGAACAAAAAAAAAAAAAATGTGGGGTTGGAGGGCGTAAGGCTGCTTATGCTCCTATAAGTTGTAGGGCTTTCTGTTCTTTGGTGCATTCAAAGGTCTTACAGTCCATTTCCCTTCTTTTCAGTGTACCTTGTGTCTGACTGGGCATCAAGGGCCCTATGCACGGTTTGCAGTTAAGAGCCACAAAATAGTTGGAAAGGCTATTTTGCAGCAGGGTCTACCTGTATCCCATTGTATTACAACCAGGATTACAACAGTCCTGTCCTTAGAGTCCCTGGCACTATTGGGGAAACCTTTGATAAATGTAAGATTTAGGCCTCTTCAGGTTATACTTCATATTTTGTTTGTAATTCATTCCTCCCTTTTCTTTATATTTGAGAACAGTTTCATGAAAACCAGATCCACTCCCCACAGACATTATCATCTCTGCTGTTTGTCTATACCTGACATCATAATTCCCTATTTTTTTTTAACTTCATATGTTTTACTGAAGTCTCAAATATATGGTACAACTATTAATTACCCGTAAGGGGAAACATGGTCAACAGATAGTTTGTCATGAACTTTGACACAGTAAAATACATTAATTCAATGGTGATTTCAGTTTAAACAAAATAAATTCTATTTCATAGGCCTAACATAAAGTTATCTACCAAGATACACACTGTCTAAGGCCCTAGGCCTTTGGAGGATGGATACGGTCTTACAGTGCACACTTAGTCTTTGTGTCAATCAGCCACTGAATTGGTATTCACATATAAGAAAGTGCTCCTCTATCACAACTGCTTTCTTAGAGCTAAGAATTACGTTATTTATGAGTAACAAGTTAATAAATAATAAAAATAAACATAATTTGTGTATGCACAGTGAAATTATTTTATATATACAGTGTTCACATTTTTGCATCGTTTGGCAAATACTTACCTTCTTCCCCCCCTCCAAAATTTGAGTGTTCTGCTCCTCCCTCTCTAAATCTACCTCTTCTCTCCAGACCTCTCTCCACAGCTGCCAAGGGCACCATAGCTCTAGAAACCTTTCCTTCCTCAGATGTATCGTGTAAGTAATATTTTTTAAACACTCTAGCTCTTCCACATTAGAAACCCATTGCCCCAGGGATGGGGGATTTACAGATAGCCATTGTATTGTGATGCATTTTAGAGCTGCAACCCTCAATATTTGGCATAGTTCTGTTATTTTCTGTTTCTTGGATGACAGGGTGGGGAAACCCAGCACCAGATCTTGAAAAGTGAAAGGAAGGAGGATAGCACACACTTGTATTAAGGTATCATGAATATGGTGCCAGAACTGTTGTCATTTGCTGCACCCCCAAAAGATATGGTAATGTGTTCCTTTGGGATCTCCGCATCCACGCCAGCAAGCCGCCGTGGCTTACAGGTTAAAGTATTGGGTAATCACTGGGGTCCTAAAATAATGCATCAGAATCTTCCAGTTAAACTCCCGCCAGACCATTGCTGATGTCACCTGCCAACCTCTTTGGAGTCTGCTAGCCCACTCTTTCCTTGGGATGTCTTCATTTATCTCTGATTCCCACCTTTCTCTAATCTTTTCCATCATCCAGTCCCCTAGGCTGAAAGTGAGGACTTTATACAGGATGGACAAGTATCTCATCAAAATTTGAAGGGGTAGTCTAGGACGTTGTCTCCCGTACACAAATCTGGAGATGTCCCTAGATAGTTGGGTCCAGAAATGTGGTAGGATGGGGATTGGAAGGATTTGGAACAGAAATTACAATCTAGGCAGTACATTCATCTTTATCACCTGAATTCATCCATATATGGTGAGGGGTAATAATTTCCAGTGGGCGAAGTCTGCTGGTAGCGTCTTGTGCAGTTTAAATAGATTATTTTTAAATATTCTGGTAGTATCTACTGAAACTTGAATCCCCAGGTACCGGAAGGTATTTCTCTTAGCCCACACGAATGGAAAATTTCCACTTAACACCACCGCTTCGGATTTATTTAGGTTAATTTTATAACCTGCTAATAGACCAAATTTTTCCAGGGATTCCAACAGATGAGGCACTGAGGTCTGGGGTTCTTCTAAGAAAAAAGTGAATCATCTGCATAGAATGCCACTTTCTGTTCAGCTCCGCCTGCCTGGATTCCCATAATGTTTGGATTGTTGCGTATCTGTATGGTCACGGGCTCCAGTGATAATGCAAAAATTAGCGGTGAGGGGGCAACCTTGCCTGGTGCCCCTCTTCAAGGGAAAGCGATCGGAGAGCAAACCATTAACCCAGACTGTAGCTTCTGGTCTATGATATAAAGCCACTATGGCCAATACAAAGTGTTCCCCCAATCCGAACTTTGACAGGGTGGCTGACATAAAGTGCCAGTCCACTCTGTCAAAGTCCTTCTCAGCATCCATACTGATCGCCAACTGCAAGGATATGGAATCCCTCTGGGCCGTAATAATGTTTAACAATCTACGTATATTGTCTTGAAGAAACCTTCCTGAGATGAAACCCATTTGATTATGGTGTATAATAGTGGCTATACATTTCAGTAGTCTATCAGCCAATATCCCTGTGAGAATTTTTAAATCTATAGGCAATAAGGATATTGGGCGATAGGAGCCACAAGTTTCTAAATTTTTACCTGGCTTCAGAATTACTAATAACTGAGCCAAATTCCAGGAGGGTGGGACTGCTTGTTTACTAATCAAAACCTCATTGCAGGTGGCAACCGGCTGATCCAGTAATTGGGAGGTGAAGCTGTTATAAAATTCGACTGGTTAGCCATCCAGCCCTGGAGCCTTACCATTCTTCATTTTTTTGAATCTTAGCTAATACCTCCTGAGGGGTGATTGGGGCATTTAGGGATGTTCTATCTTCTTCTGTTAGGGTAGGAATCGGGAGACCATCTAAAAAGGATTGAACCTCTATCTTATGACCAGGACGGTTCTCAACCTCATATAGGATAGCGTAAAACCTTTTGAATCTCTGCAGTATTTCAATATGGGCAGTGTGGTTTGCCCCCCCCCCCCGTAGGCACAACACTGCCCTACTAGCTCTTTCCTGAAGAAGCTGCCATGCTAACAACTTCCCAGCTTGATTGCCCTGTTCAAAGTCTTTTTGTTCGGCATATCTTAGCCGTCCTATGATCTGAAGGTTTAAGATTTTGTTTAATTCTTGTCTTGCTTTGTCTAGGTCATTTTTAACCTGGGGATCTTGGTGAGCCTGGTGTGAAGCCTCTAATTGTGCTATGGTTTGCTCCAACTGTACTCTCTTAAGGGCGCGTTCTTTTTTTAACCTAGCTGAGTATCTAATTATTTCTCCTCTAAAACAGCATTTGAGAGTGTCCCACCTTGTTCCTTCTCCTGTCTCTCCTTTAGGGTTGTCTAACTCAAATCTTTGAATTGTGCCTTTGATCATGTCCTGAAAAATCTTCTCTTGTGAGAAGGCTCACATTCAGTCTCCAGCTTGACTGTGTAGGGGTGGGGGTAGAACTTAGTTTAGGGGTTACCGGGGCGTGATCTGAAACAGTGATAGAGCCTATGTCACACCTGTCTATTTTTTGTATCCAGTTAGTAAATATTAAAAAGTAATCTATTCTGGAGTACCCTCCATGTCGGGGATAATAAGTGTAATCTCTCTCCCTGGGATGCATAAATCGCCAACATTCTGATAAACCCAATTCCTGATTAAGGTGTAGAATGAGCTTGCCCAATCTTGAGGGCCCTTCCTGCTTTCTCCCCGATCTATTCATTCCTGGATTTATGACCTCATTGAAATCCCCTCCAATAATTACCATACTGTGGGGGGCTGTGACCGCCTCCTTAACAGTTTTCTGTATAAAAGAGCGTCTAGGTGCTTCTTCATTTGGAGCATATATATTTACCAAAATACATGATTGACCTCTATACGATCCCCAGAGTTGAACAAACCGTCCTTCTGGGTCTGTTCTGACCCACAAGACTTCTAAGGGAGCATCTCTTTTTATCAAAATTGCCACGCCTCTACGGTGTGGATTAGTTTCAAACTGAAAGGAGTACACACTTTCCACCCGAGATCTTTTTAGCTTAACATGTTCTGCAGCAGTCAAATGTGTTTCTTGTAAGAAGGCTATTGTAGTCCCTTGCCTATGCAGATCTTGTAAGATTCTGGCTCTTTTAATTGGACTATTAATCCCACGCACATTAAGCATGACTATTTTAAGGTTAGTCATTGATACCGGGGAGGAACTGGTACCAACTCTCAATCTGAAGGGGGGGGGGGTGATGCATGCCATTCAATACCCGTGTGCCCTATAACACTGTGCATTTTCAATAACCTTACTAACATTAACCTATAGCAATCAACTATACAACATAATTGGAACCTGAATAACTGTTTAAATCAACTAAACATGGTTGTCTTCAAGTTGTTTTACTCTATTTCTACCCTCTTTTAGATCTCACTCGTTAGAGTAGTGGTTGGAAAGTCCCAACTTAGTGAACCCTCCATCCAGCCCAGGGTGTGGAACGGCCTGACAGCCAGAAGGGCGCGTTGTTAATACCAACCCTAGGGGCACCAGATAGTCTTAACTCTCTATCTGGTAATATACCAGTCTAGATTTAGAAGAATCTCGCCCCGCCAGTTCTTCTTTCTTACTTAGAACAGATATCCCTTTTATCTGTGCGTCTGAGGTGGTGCTCTGTCCCCCAAAATAAGAGAAAAAGAAGAACCCCCACCTCAAACTCTCTATTCTGGTAAAAGCGGGGAGGAGTGTAAAATATGGTGTGATCTGGCCTACCCAGCGCCCCACCCTTTACAGCCATCTAAGGGGTGGACAGAGAGACCCTCCTGAAGGCTGATAGCTGCAGACCTCGCTTGATCCTATGCTGTTTGTCAGAAACAACTGATCAAGACCAGATAGTCGACCTAGCATCCTCTGAGTGTGATCACTCATCCCCATGTAGATTTAACACTTGTTAGGGATGCGACACACGGAGAAATGCTTCCCCACAAGGGCTTGTTGTATTAGTTATTTTTATTCCCTCACCAGTGGCTCTCTCCAAAGGACAGACCAATCTGGCCTCTGGGAATCTGACAGTTATAGCTCTCCTTGTGGGATCTTCTTACCTGAAGCTTATCACTAGTGCTAGCATTTATTAGCCGCAATCTAGTCTCCTGAGCCATTTGAAATGTGTTAGAATTGTAATGTGGCCCCAGCAATGAGTCGTAGGTGCCCACACTGACCTCTAATCAAGCTGTTCAGTTTCTGACCTTCCCAGCTGAGATTGCACTTTGGCCTCCCAAGATCTACCCCGGGGTAAGTGCTAGAGCACCCGAAACACCCCCCACGACTCCTGCTTTCAGCGATTAATATCGGGAGCCTTAACTTTTTCCACCTTAGACTTAAAGAAAAATCCTTAATGTCTTATGCAATCAGTCCCATCTCCCCTACTGTACTAGCAGGGTGTAGCCTACAGGTGCTACTTGTGCTAGCACACTTTATAGTTTTCCATAAAAGAAAACGCTCAGTCTTTTCTACTGAAGAAATGACTAGTTTTTACCATCATTCTTCAGGTTTGCTGGTCCTCCGGGATGTTATCTTCCTCCCTCGAGGAAACTCTTTCCCCACTGGATGCGATAATCGATATGGTTGGGCTGGCATTGGGGTCCTTGCATTGGCCTACTGCTTCCCACAAACTGGAAACGCCTGGGCGGTCGTGTAGCTCCTTTCTTTTGGTTCCCACCTTCTTCCAGGCCCTATCATTTAGTCGATCTCTCCGAAGTTGTACTGCATCTTGAGGAATCTCCACATCTAATGAAAAAAGGAATTCTTTAGCTGCCATCAGGTCAGGAAATCTTCTGAAGCCATTTTCTGTAGATATTTTCAATTTTGCTTGGTATTCCACAAACACCTTTATACCTTTCTGTTGGAGAGTACGAACAACTGCAAGCACTTTGTTATAGTATAATGAATTTAAATTCAAATCAAATACATTTTTATTTAAATTCTTGGATATCTCTCTCCAGTCCTGAAGGACTTGCACTAAATAATTTCTGTTTTTTATCTATATTGCTTTATCTACATTTACTTTCTTTCTTATCTCTCTCTCTCATTCTCTTTAAATTAATAATGTATCCAAATATGGATGGAGTGAAAGATATTTGTATTGACATCTTATTTTAATAAAAAAAAAAAAAAACTCTTAAAGTAAAAGAAAAAACTGCCATGTCTACCATGCTGGCTTATTGTTTTAGCAATAGACAGGCATATTCTGACCACACCTTGGTGATGAATGAACAACTCATTACAGAGGTGGTTTCAAAAGGTTTTATGACTCGAGAGAATACTGGATGTTAGTACTGTTTACAAATGTTGCGTTATCTATCGTACATAAGGCATTCAAATCGATTTTATTACCCTTGACTTCAGTAGGTTATTGATGTACATGCAGCAGGTCCAGCAACAGTACTGTAATGAAGGAATTGCGTATGTAAACCCAAAAAAGGTGTGTTTAAATTGTCACTAGTTTTGTGTGTGGGGGGGGGGGTTGTACTAAGCATTTCTGTAGGTACAAAAAACATTGTTCCAGTAGTCCGATTGCTGACACAGTTCCACAGGCTGCAGATCAAAATGAATTGAAGTTTCTTAAAGTGATTTTCTGAAGTTTGCCATAACAAATGGAAATAGTAACCTGTAGGAGTTGTGAATCAGTATCCTACCATTCAAATAGCCAAAAAGTATCGTTTTCCATGAAAAAAAATACTTTTATTTCTGTGGTCTGCCTCATTTGCATAACCCACCCCCTTTTTTTCCTCAGTGCTGCAGTCCCCAACTGAGACATCATACCAGGGAAACTGTTATTAAAGGAACCCTGTCCGTTTTTAGATAGAAAAATCAGCTATGTACTGTACCTACAATGTCTCACTATGTAAATTAGTATACAGGCTATTATATTTCTGTGCTGACTGCAGAAATGGGAGACTGCATCTCTCAGTATAGAAGTCTTATAGATAGATACTTTATGCTCAATGTCTTGTTTTGCAAATAAACATACAAAACTTATATTGTTGACACCACTACAGAAATATGAGACTACATCTCACAGTAAGGAAATTGGGAAACATTGTCTTATTGTACCCACAATGCCTTGCTGTGGACATTTACATATTATGTGCTCACCACTACCAACATATGAGACTGTACTTCTGAGTAAGGCACATTTAAGTTAACGTTATAAATTACCCAAAGGTCCTTGTTGCTGTATGTAAAACATTGACAGCTCCCTGGTATGACATCACTCTGGGGGTGTGGCCACACAGAGAAACTGGAATGCAGTCAAACACAGCACTGATAAAATATAACAATAAAATAACTGACAGATTTTTTTTTAACAAAACAAATTGCAGCTTCAACATCTGAAGCATGGGTGGCAGTGGCATACTATGTGAAAAATGCATCTGCAAAACATCAAACGATCCCTTTAACGTTCGGCTGACTGACTTCGGAAGACAACTTGCCAAAATGCTGTAGGGGTTTAGACTTTCACCTTAAAACACAGAAAAGCTTCTGACTGCCCCTCCTTTCTGTCTGTAAAAACTGGAGATAAAAAAGGAAGTACTAGTGCTCATTTTAAATCTTTATATTTGCAATCAGATATGAAAAATTCACAAAAGTATTCTGGTTATTTAGCACACAGGGAAAGATTGTTGTGGATTTGCAAATGCATGTGGGTGCCATGTTGCTGCGCTGTGTACACAACTGAAGATAATGGCATTGCTTAAATGTGCTTGTAACAAGGTAAAAAAAATGTCATAGCGTAATAGAGCAAGTACATTGGGCAAATACAACACATGGTACAATCTGAAGCGGGGATTAATTCCCTAGTAATGTCCACTTCAGAATGTAGCAGTATTCGCAGCCAGAACGGGATTGTGCAACAGAAACAATTTGAATGTGGCTGGCATGTGAGCGTGCCGTAGAAATCTTGGCCCCACTCGCCGACCCCAGGAAACCCATGGATACTGCATTCGAGACACAGCTACTGGTTACTGACCTTTCCACATACCCGATAGTGCGATTGAGAGGGAGCTCCAGAAACATACCGTGAGTGCTCTCTCTCTGTTCCCTTAGTGCCGATCACTGCTGTCGGGTATCTCACCTTACTGAAGAATGCATTCTGGGGATATAATGAATATTTGCATATCTTGGCATGCCCAACTAAGTGAGATGCAACATATGCAAATATTCATTATTTCCCCAGAATGCATGACTCCATCACAAGTAGAAACAAGGAAAACTAGGGAAGAGAGCAGTGTACCTAGGGGAAAAAAATTACACAGCCTTGTCATATCTCAGTGAAATATGTTTGTAAAGATCAATTTGAAACCCATATAAAAGCAGCAGTCGCAGTGTAAATGTATATTGAGTTGTGAACATCCACGCGCCCTCTGCACATCGGGATATATTGAAAAGTAGACACTTGAACAGCAGTTAATATTGTATTAAACAATATTATCAGTTGCTGTTCATTTATTTCCCACATGGCATTGACTTGTAACATTACTCCTGTTGCGCGTGCCATGTTATAAGTGCAATAATCCACTTTAAAGCCAGAGTCTACTAGGGAATTAATGCCTGGTTGGTGGTTGGAGGCACTTGGCCGTAACCCCCCCCCCCAGGCATTTATTCCCTAGTAGAGCCCTCATTTGTCGTGGATTAATGCTTACTTACTGTACCTCACTTGCTGCAGCACTTCAAGGCAGTGGAACATTTGTGTTATCACCAGTGTAGCTGGAGGCCCTTTTAAGGTGGTTTCCCATCTCTACATGAAAGATTGTCAGTAAGTGTTATGCATGCAGTGGCTGTTCAGAAAGCAGTCCGAGATTGATCTTAGCGGGAGAATGGCGTTGAGGATTACATAATATGAGTAGCAGAAGCATTCCAACGAAGGTATGCCCATACTCAAACTGGGGATAGTCACTGCTGTGTGGCAGAAGTGGACAAGCTGAGACCCTGCCCCAAGTTCCTGCTGTCATCACAATACTACAGTATGTTAGTGAGTCACTGTTAGTTTTCTCATTCTCGTGGAAGAAATCAAGTGCACCACAGGTACCGAAAGGCACCAGAGTATGCTATTTAACTATTTATTGCTCAAGAGTAGCCTAACTGAAATGTACCATATTAATTTGTATTTGGTGAGTTCTGGGTTTCCTTTTTTATACAGTTGGGTGGACTGAAAAACCTGAAAGTTAAGTAATTTACGCAAAGTTTACACACATCATATTAACAGATGTGGTGAGATTTGAACTTAAATCTCCTGGTTCCTGAGTCAGTGCTTCAGCCAGTAGAATACACTACAATATTTGTGTGATAAAGGATCACATTCTATTAGCACTCAGATCATATATAAAAAAACAGAATTCTCATTGGCTTAAAATACCTTTTTTAAAAAAATAACAGATTTAAATGAAAGGAACCAGATTTTACCAGTTTGCTAATGCTGAGAAACCTTCCATGGTCAAATGTCAACAAATATTTTTTTCATTTGGCACTAATAATGACAACTGATATTATCTTGTAAAAAAATCTTGTTACCGCACTGAAGGTGATGGTCGTGATGCTTCTGGAGTATGTTGAGTGTATGGTTGAGAAAATGTCTCCAGATAGGTTTGATACTGTATGAATGTGTGAAAGTTGTTCACACTAGGCAAACTTTTCTTTATACCCTCACATTTCCATATATAGAAATGTTTTGTTTTATATTTTTTTAACGTACGATACTATCACATTTTAACATGCACTTTAGTGGGTATTAAATCTAAAGGTCTAGCTTTTTATTTATGAATGTATTCACATAAAACACTCAGTCATTCATAATTTAAGTTAATGTAACTGTCCACTTGAGTGTTCTTCTTATCTGCCTCTGTTGACATTTGACCATGGAATGTTTCTCGGTATTAGCAAACTGGTAAAACCTTGTTCCTTTCATTTAAATCTGTTATTTTTTAAAAAAAGCTATTTTAAAACCATGAAAATTCTTTTTTTTTTTTTTTGCATGATCTGGGTGTTAATAGAATGTGATTCTCTAAACAATTGGCATAAGCTTGGTTGGTCTGAAAGCTTAGGCACTGTTCTTTTTTTGTTACATCTATATCAAACCATTTGCTTCTGGATCTGTTCTTACAAAGACCAATTTGGCAACTAAACTAATTCTGTCTGTATGATAAAGGAACACACTGCTGAAGCTCATTTCCAGGTGCAACCCAGGAGCACAGGAAGATTAAGTGAAAAGCTTAGGGTCACACAGCATGTGAGTGGTGGTTGTGGGATTTAGACCCAGGTCTGCTGGACATCCAGGTTCACATCTTGGTGCTCTAACCTCTAGGCTACTGTGGAATGCCTCATTGCATCATCCATTGATGTTACAGTTCATTTGTGGTATCTGTCACTGATTCTAAATACTTGGGCTACTTACTGCACTGATGAAAGTGGCATAGCTCCTCACTGTGCCCAGTTATCCTCAAAAGTGGCAACATAAGCAAGTGTCAGCATCATGACGTGGCTAGCTGGAACACCTAGAAATGCACAGTAGGGGTCTACACGTGGAGATTGTTTTAGAGACCAGGGAGACGGAAAGCAAATCGGACAGTATGAAATGTAGAAGCCAGCAAATTCCTGTGCCCAGCAGTGGCTACATATAACACTGAGCAGCTAGTCTCTATACAGGGCAACAGTGCTCTCTTTTGCCTCTTTCTTTGTGTTAGGACTTCAGAAATGGTACATACGTAGAGAACATTGCCCATATATTGAGTATCACAGGGTATTAAGAAGTAGACTAGAGAATGTGGAGCATGTGAAGCGCCGTACACAGTTATTCTTCTCACCTTAATAGAGGAAGAATATGATCACTTGCTTCAGAACTTTACAGCACAGTAAAAATGTAACTGAAGTCTACTACAAAAAAAAACACAAGCATTTTATGAACATGCAATAATGTCAGACATTTCTAATAGGGACTGATTGGGGCAGCCCAATACATCTTCTGTGTCCTGACGTAACAAAAAAGACTTGAACTGAATTTCTGAGCACCAGGCTGCCTCAAAGCTGTGCTGCCACGTTAGGTGGGGTGGAGCAAGGAATTTATGTTGAGGGCCTCCACAGCCTTAGAGAGAGTCCCCTGTTTTGTTTTTATATAGTCCCTGTAGTTAAATCTAGATGATTTTTTCAGTTTTACTATTTTTATGTTCACCTTGTGCAAACATATTGCTTTGATACTTGATTTCAGAGGTGTCACTGTCGACTGCAGTACAGCTCAAACTGCAGTGGGCTCGACCATGACAGTCCAGTGATCAGTCAAATGATCGGCAAGCCTGATCATGGTGCTACTCTGCCAGTTGATGGGCGGAAGCTTCATGTAGTTGACAAGACGGAGTTGCGCCTATCAGACAGTGGCTGACTTCCTTCATCCGCACAACTCCACCTGCCAACCAACTGAGCCAAACCAATCCTGCCACTGTCACCAGCAGCTGATCACTTGGCCATTGTGTAATCCGCCCCTTCCCCAGCAGCCTCTTGTGCAGGCAGTGTGCATAATTTAAACAGAGCTGCCTTTTTGTTCTAGTTTCTCAATTTTTTTGAGGTATCACACCTTCGTTTATGCCTAATACATGCTGTATATACCCTTCTGTCCACATCCTCTTCCTTACATTCAGTCTCGCTCTCACCCTCACCTTCACACCCATAAGTGACTAGTGTGCTGAATTGTGGAGATTACAAATGTCTGGATGGCCTGTGATCCACATCCCCTTCCCCCAGCTCGGCTCTTGTGTCATTCACTGCTGATGGTCTGCGCTGGTCTATGAAACTAATATGTGGAGGTGGCAACAATTAAAATATAATAGAACTTCAAATGAGAGATTTTTATATATACACAAATAAATACTCAAACATGAATTGCAACTAACATGGCAGAGAAATGCAATGCTCCCCCTCTATCTCAGGAGCCTGTTTAGATTTTTTTTCTGAACCGTTTATGTTGTAGCAGTGTAAGGAGCAAGCCATCCAGACATTTGTAATCTCCACAGTTCTGCATACTAGTCACTTATGGGTGTGAAGATGAGGGTGAAATTGAATGGACTGGGTTGAGAAGTGGAAGGTACACAGAAGGATATATATATACAGTCTAAAAAAGACTTCAATAGAAAAAAGTAGGTAAAAATTATTTAAAAAAAAAAAAAAAGTTACCAACTAAAGAAAAAAATAACAGTGAAATGAATGAGAACTGGCCCATCGGCGCAGCAGTTGGATTTCTGCTGGTGGCACTGGTGACCCGGGTTCGGGAGCGGACTTGGGTCACTGGAGGGCCAGCCGGAGGAGAAGGCTTGAGCATCCCAGGGACTGCTTGCCTTCGGGGGGAGGAATCAAGGTCCGTAGGTTGCCTGACCCTGGGCAGAGGTCCGAGGTACAGCACGTCCTGCAGCCTGCGGGAGGGGCCGTGGGAGCTGTGTGGTGGATGTCAGCGCTCAGTGCCTTGACGTCAGGGCGCACACCACACAGGAAGAGAAACGGGGGAAAAACACCACTGGAGCGTGGGTACTGACCCTGACAAGGTGCCACCATGTTCACAAACAATATTACAGTAGCAACATTCCGCCCAGCAGTGACGGGTCGCTCCGTCATTGCAGCGAATTGCTGATGCTGCAATGACGAGGCGGCCCGTGATTACTGTGGTGAAAATGTTACAAGTTGGTGGCACTTCTGGAAGCCAGTGTCATCAGCACACTGTGCCTCCATTGGTGTGCCACGGCCAAGCCCCCAAATGCAATGCCTCCATTGGCTGCCACACTGCTGTGCCTCCCAAACCCGCTTCTCTCCTAAGCTGTCACATAATGAGTTGATATTAGAAGTGAATTTTGAGCTTTGACTGTGTAAATCCTTCTCTTGCTCTCTGGCCTGCGCTCTGTGTCTACCCCAGTCCCCAAACAGTCTGCTGTGCTCTCTGTCCCTGCCCACTTCTTTTGTTCTCTTTTTTCTGATGTAACAGGCCTCATCTTTCAGCCTTTAAAAAGCCTTGTTTTTCTACTTTATTTTAGGGATGACTTTTCCATTAGCAGATTATATCCTCTAGCCACTAGAGGGCTATATCTATGGTAGCAGTGACATTTTCTGTGTCTACTCCTCTATTAGTAGGTTATATGTAGCTGCCACTAGGAGCTCCTATCCTATCTGGCAGATCACACACTCTGTTCCCCATATTTTATCAGCTCAAATGTATCAACCCCAGCTGCCGCAGTCTATTCCTCAGACTTATCATCTTACTTCTTCTGCTCTCCGGAAACGTCCACCCAATCCTGGTCCTGGGTCTTCTACCCCACTTTCACACCCTAATGGGTGTGGCCTCCGCATTTCCTCAATGAACATCTGCAGCCTCCCAAAGAAAACTGCTGCACTCCAGTGCTGGGTCGCACAACACAGGCCCGACATTATTGCCATAGTGGAAACCTGGCTTTCTGCATCAACCCCTGACTCGGCTATCTCCCTCCCGGGTTTCACCGTGTTACGAGAGGATCGAGTTGGTAAGCGTGTTGGCGGATGTGCAGTCTACTTGCATGACTCCATCTTTAGCCATGCTCTCCCTACCCCCAAGCTCAGTCATGGTGCCCAAGCCATCACCTTAAAAATCTCCCCTGACCCGGGCAGGGGTCATCTCTATCTTACCACTACATACATACCCCCATGGGCCCAACAACCAGTAATCAACTCCCTTACTATCTCTGTACCCTGCCCCACAAAGCTGAGCAGCTCATCCTAGGTGACCTCAATGTCAACTGGCTAGGCTCCACTGCTGCAAACATAAAGGACTCCTTCACTGCCCTTGACTTAGCTCAATTAGTCACTCTCCCTACCAGATTTAAACAGTCAAGTGGCACCAGCTCCTTCCTTGACACAATACTTTCCAACCGCCCCAACAAAATCAAGACTGTTAACTAGCTAACTCCCTCAGCAACCATTCCCCTATCCTTTGTTTCTGGTCCTCCCCCATGCAAAAACCCATGCGTGAAGTCACCTCCCACCGCTGCTTTTGCCCAGGGGGGGCCTCAGTAAACTGAAGCAGTACCTAGCCCAACTTGACTGGTCCCCAATCTCACTCATGACTGATATAGACACTGTGCTAGCCTACCTCGCCGGAGCCTTCTGCAAGGCCTGTGACCTCTTTGCCCCTTTACAAGTACCCACTCCAAAAGGCATAATGCCACCTGGATTTCCTCTTCCCTTATTCAACAACTGAGGCAGTGAGACAACCTCTGGCATGTCGCGGTCGAGTCAGGCAGGACAGTGGACAGACAGGCCTATAATGTCGCTTGAGACCAATGCACCTGGGCCATAAGGCAAGCCAAGTCCAAATACTACCAAACCACCCTGGCCACCTCCTGGGGCTCCGCGTGTACGTTCTGGAATAATATTAAGGAGCTCAATGGAAAAACTCAGTCCACCCCCTCATCTCAGATATCTGTCAATGGTGCTCTTACCGCTGACCCCTCATATATTGCTGACTGCCTCAACACAACTTTCTCTGACCTAAGCACAGTCCTTCCTGTCCACTTTTTTGACCCTATCCCTGCCTCAACCCCCCCACCCTGAATCACCCCCCATTTCTCCTCTGCACCATATCTCCCCATGAAGCCAAACCACTCCTACTAAAAGCCCTGTCCAGCCACAACCCCAGCTGTGACCCCATTGACTCCAGGAATCTCCGTCTAACTCTAGATGTCATGCTAACCCCTCTCACTGACTTGTTAAACCTGTCTCTGGGCCTCGGTCTATTCCCGAGTGCCTGGAAATCAGCTGAAATTGCCCCAATTCATAAGAATGAAGATCGCACATTGCCAAATTACAGACCAATCTCCATTCTCCCCCCACTCTTTAAAGCCCTGGAAAAAATAGTATCCACCCAACTCATGGAATATCTAATCAAATACAGCATACTATGTTCAGAACAGCATGGCTTCCACCCTGGACACAGCACCTATGCAGCCCTCTTAGAGTTCTCACAGCAAATACACTCTGCACTTGAGTTTGGGGACGTTGCTGGGGCAGTGTTCATTGACCTGTCTAAGGCCTTTGACACTGTGTGTCACTCCCTATTGCTTGACTCCCTCCATCAACTAGGCTTCTCATCTGGCCCCCTTGCCTGGTTCTCCACTTACCTCCATGCCGGATCCCAATGGGTCAAGATAAACGGTGCCCTATCAGCTGCCCTACCTGTTCGCTCAGGTGTCCCCCAGGGTTCCATCCTGGGACCCACATTGTTCAGTCTCTTGCTAAACACCCTTCCTAGCTCCTGCTCAGGCAGTATGCTCCTGTATGCTGATGATGCGGTTCTCGTCGCCTCCCACCATGACCCCATCACCCTCCGGAACTCTCTGCAACTCAGCTTCAGCCAAGCTGAAAAATGGTTCCTCGACCATCGTCTAGTTCTGAATCTCAAGAAGACAAAATCTATGCTTTTTGCCCACCGCCAGAGTAACTCCAGAAATGCCTCCCTTCTTATCCTCCCCAGCACCCTACACCCCCTTGAACAGGTGTCTGCATACAAATATCTGGGCATCACCTTTGACTGGGCTCTCTTTCCACTCTTATCTTAATTCCCTGTCCACTACAGTAAACACCCGGATTGGACTTCTCTACCGCCACAAAGACTGCCTCCCTCAGAATGCCGTCCGGCTGGCTATCACCGCCTCCATCCTGTCATTGGTTGACTGTGGGCTCCCTTTCTATGTGGCTGCTGACCCCACTGCCATCACCAAAGTCCAGACCTTGATCAACAAGGCTTGCAGGCTCCTGACCGGTGACCCCAGCAGAACGCACACATGCCAACTCTACTCCTCCTCGAACTTACTCTCCTTTGATGAGCACCTGCGCTACCACACCTGTATACTGGCAAAAAAAATCACTACTTGGGCCCCCCCTCCGGGGTTGCTGTATCCCTAAAATTGGCCTCCCACTCGGTCACCACCCAAAGCGAAACCAAAGCCACCTTCCAGTTCCTGAGAGCCATGACCTCTCTTGCCTAAAAATCATTCCACTACATAGCCCCCTCTTGGTACAGATCCCTCTCCACTCATATCACAAACCCCCCCAAAATCGGCCCCTTCAAATTCGCCCTCCGAAACCACCTCACTGACACTTGGAGCTCTAAATGCCCCTTACTGGCCCATACCTAGAGCTCCACCTGGCCCAATTTACAGACAATGTCCTTCCAAACTGCTCTCTCCCAGCAACCCCCGGTATCGCTTCCTAGAACTCCCTAGCGTACCTTATTTATGTACTAGACTAATTGTAACTAATTGAAGCCTTTGTACACATTTGTATTGCTGGAATTGCTTTTTGTGTTCTTTTATTGTATCTCACCTGTAATGTTCTCCATGGTTGTACTCCACCACCAATTGTTGTCTACCCTCCCTGCAACGATGTGCCTTTGTAAATGAGTCTTTGACTCAAAGGTTGTAAATCCAAATTATGAAATAAAAAAATAAATAAAATAAAATAATGTTTCTTGCACATGCGCGCAAGTAAACATAAAAATTATGAACTGGATCAAAAAAAATCTAGCAACCTGTTTGGCAGAGCCCCCTTACCCATGATTAAAATCCCCAACATAATCACGGGTAAGAAGAGGTGCCAGCCAGCACGTCTTCTTACCTACAGTACTTGAAGCAGCAGTGCTAGTTAAGCAACATTTTCTTTCTACAATACTTGTGTGGAACAAGCCCCACAGCCGACAAAACTTGAATCCTTTGCTTTTTACTTTGTTTTCTTTTCTTTATATTTTCTGAAAGTTTGCCACATACCCTTGCTAGGAGTGCCATATTGGATTCTAAGGGAAATGGGCTGCTGCCATTCTCTCATTGGTTATATTATTTGAGGTAACCAGAATGCCCCACCCCTTCCTTCGCCTGCTAAGTGTTTATAGGGCAAGCAATGTAAATAAAGGGTAAAAACAGGAAATGGTATGGGGGCTGTCATTTTTCCTGTGGATCCACACATTAAGATGTATTAAAAATCAAGGGAACCAATTATCAGAAAACAGTAATAAAACAGCAAAAGTTAAATCTGAAAAGTTAAACTACCAGGCAGTGAAAAAATCTGGGAAGTGGTGAACACTTCCTGGTTAACTGATCCTGGTGCTTTAAAATTCCTGTACCACAACTTCAGCAGCATACCAACCGGACTGCATCTCTCGCAGACAGCAACATCAATAGCACTTCTGCCTGCTTTATGGCAAATACCAGCCCTGACTCAAAACAACTGCTGACTGCTAGAGGAACATCAGCCACACTAAAAAAAATTCCCAGCCTCGACAGCCGCCACCTGCCTCCTGATCTTTTTACATGCACGCTGCCGCCCGCGCCTTCTCTCCCACTCCTGTACACGGAAGTGCCGTAGATCACATGGAGAAGAATCAGACAAAAATCACACCTGCTCGGCTAACGTAACTGCGCCAGTTGCTGTTTAATTATGATCCCACCACACTAGTGCTAACCAGTGTTTCTCAGCAACTGATGCAGTACCACCAATCACTGTCTACAATGCAACAGAAACCCACAAACACTAAATAACAACTGCCTCCTGCAATGACAATCAGAAACCGCTTGTAAAACAGAGTGCGTGATAAGACAAGTCATTCACCAGATGCCATGGTACTGAAAAAAAGAAATAAAATCCTTTCCAGTTACATGCCTTCGTGATCCCTCTAGTCAGTCAACACAATACGCACGAAGTGGGGAGCAGAATTCACAGTCACATGACTACAAACTGACCAAATAGGTTCCATTACATTAGCACCATGCAGTGGCCTCAAATAAAACTCAGAACTTTTTCAGTATACCCTTCCACGTTAGAAATCATTGGGGAAAACCTATTTTAACATTGTTTTTTAATTTTCGATTTATTTATTTTTTTTATTTGGAAAATGTTTCACCAGGAAAGACAGCATGAGCTGTAAACACCTAGTTTCCAGAAGTGTCCGGGGGGGGGGGGGTGCAAGAGTTAGAACAAGCAAACACATAGCAATACAAGTACAGTTACTAAAAGTGATTTTGTGAGGTTTTGCAGATGCATTTTTCACACAGTATGCCATTGCCGCCCATGCTTTGGATCATACCTCTCAACCTTTTGTCCCCCAAATGTGGAACATTGCCTCTCAAAATGTGGAACAAATGAGCAAAATGTGGAACACTTAATCAAATCTTTACCTAGGAAACTCAGAACACTGTTAAAATGTTTGCATTTATCTTTAGAAAGTCTGTTATTTAATATATTTTTTGCATCATTTACTATAGATTTTTGCTTTAAAATGTTAACATTGAATGTGCGACAAGTCCTCACAATGTGGAACAGGGAATTTTTGTGAAGTAAAATGAGGAACATTCCTCCATAATGTGGTGTAGTTGAGAGGTATGCTTCAGATTGTGAGGCTGCACTTTGTTTTGGAAAAAAAATCTGTCATAGCCATTCTTGTTTCTGTTTTATCAGCAGTCTGTCCTCCAGTTTTGTGTGCGTGGCCACACCCTCAAAATGATATCATGGAAAAGAACTGTCACTGTGTTACATACCGCACTGAGGCATTCTGAGTAAACTATAAAGTTGATTTAAATGTGAGTTACTCAGAGGTGCAGTCCCTTATTTATCTTGGTGGTAGTGACTGCAAGATGTATTATGTTGATATACTCTTTTGTCTGAGTAGACTTCTGTTTTGAACAATTATGTCTGTAACAATTTTGATCTGATATTTTAAAATAAAATTTAAAAAAATATGTAGACATATGTAGCAAGGCATTGTGGGTGTAATGAGAAGCTGTTTTTCAAAACAAGGCATTGTGCATACAGTATCTTGCTGCCAAGATTTCTTTACTGAAAAGATGTAGTTTCCTATATCGGTAGTGTGGATGTCTGCAATACCAAGACTGACCAACAGAGGTCTCTGTTTCTTCATCCAAAGAACTCCCTATTGTATTTTTGTTCTAGTCTCATGTGTAATACTATTCCGATTGTTGAATTTACCTGCCATATTGTTCCTGCTGTCTCTGCTTACTGCCATCTACCTAATGTAACCCCCCTGTAAATGGGGGTTCCCAAAAGACTTCCAGGAGCTTGCTTGAATGCTCCAAGCCTGAATGGTGTTTGGCGTTTAAGCCATTTATCTGTGAGTGTTTTTAGAACCTCTGGTACTGTCTCTTTAAGAGCTGTCTGCTTGCAGACATAATTAGTTTATATGGGGGGATTGTGTGTTTCTCTACTTGAGTACCACTCAACCTGCTGCCAGTTCATTCCATTTTTGCAGTCACTAGGAGTGCAAAGGGAACCTATCTGAAAGATGTAACTGTTTGCCAGAAATCATTTAGAGTAATAATGAAAATACAGTTTGTCTAACCTGCTTTCTTTGCAGTCAGAACTGTGTTTGCCTAGTTCCCCATTCTAGTTTTGAACTGCTGAACTGGACCAATCAGTGTGGGATAAGGTAGCTCTAAAATGGTGCCTTGGACTAATCAGAACTTGGACTCGTAATCTGAGCCAGCCACAAGAGGATTGTATGGGCAGTGACTCTGGGAGATGTAGTTTGGACTTGGCGCCTTTTTGGACCAACAGGGACAGTCTATTGTAGGACAGCCAATCCAGCCAAGAACTGTGAGGAACTCAAAGGAAGTGCCCGGTTTTGTCTGCTGGAGTTTGAGTTGAGCTCTGGCAGTGAAGAGGGAAGGAGCCCTGTGCTTTTTCGGTGTGCAGTTTTAGTCGGGAAACGTGTGTAAGGCCCTGAGTTCGGGTCTGCAGCTTGTGTAACTGCTTGTTAGGACTGAATCCGTCCTGTGAAGAGAATCAAAGGCTATCTGAAGAGTAGAAACCAGGCTCACCCTGTAGAAGACTGGAGAAATTGCTGAATTGCACTCGGTCTGTCAGGAACTGAATCTCCTGTGTGTTCTCCCGGTATTGTGCAGTAACTGCGATCGGGATAGAGAAGCAGCCTGCCTGGTATAGTACTTTCTGTTTACCATATAAATGTGTGAAGAGGTTTGTGTACCTCAAGTGAATCCTGCTGCCATTAAAGGACTTTTGCCTGTTACTGTTTACCATATAAATGTGTGAGGAGTCTCGTGGAGCTCAAGAGTAGCCCTGCTGACATTGAAGGACCCTATCTTGTTTGGAGGTCATGAGTACTAATTCAAGGTTGCTCCCTGTTGAATTGCCACATTAAATCCAAATGGAATCACTGTACTGCTGACTGTTTAACTAATTTTTCTTTTCTCTGTGTTAAAGGGCCCCTACCAGCTGCCACGGTTTGGACTAGCCACTAGGGCTTGGGTACCCAGGGACAGTAACTGGTAGGGATAGGCCTGTGCACAGAGCCATAGGTAGATGAGTAAAGTGTTAAGCAAATTAACCTGATTTCCCCTTGTCCTTGTTATATTCCCCCTAAATAAATCAGAGCTGCTTGTTTCAGCAAAGTTATACTGCCTGAGGTATTTGTCTATGTGAAAGTATTGTACTGTGATTGTTGCACTGTATCTTATTTTACAGGAGGTCCCAGTGCCTGAACCAGTCCTGGGGTAAGTGTATACTGTGAAGGTAATTCTGATATATTGTGTGGGCCACTAGTGGGAAGAAAGGGGGGTTGCAGTGTCCCAGAGAGCTGTGACCAAGTTAGTTTAACTATTGCAAACCCTGACCTCTGGGTGGAGGCACCCGTCATTGGATCCAGGCCCCTCAACCTGTTAGTGGCAAATCAGGCAGGGGTAGTAGCCCCTGGGATAGCGCCATCTAGGGGTTACACTAATATGTAAATGGCCCTTGAATTCTGTGTAACTGTTGTATTACTGTTTCCTCAATTGTACCCATGTACTGTATACTTGTATAACTCTACTTTTCTGCACCCAAGGACGCATCTGGAAACGAGCAGTTATTGCTCAGTGTGCCTTGCTGGTGAAACACTTCAATTAATAAATAAATAAAATAAATAAAAATAATACATAGACATACGTAGTAAGCCGTTGAGGGTAAAATAAGAAGTTGTTTTCCAATTTCCTTACTGTGAAGTGCAGACTCATATTTCCCTAGTGGCTTTAACAGTAAAAGCTCTCATATGTTTATTTTCAAAACAAGGCATTGTGCATATAGTATCTAGCTGACAAGATTTCTTTACTGAGAGATGTAGTTCCCCATTATATTTCATACCCTTTATAGTACTCTGCAGTCAACACTAGTGGGTATTCCTTGTCCATCCTATAGGTTGATGCACAATCTCATCAAATCAAAGGTGGGCGAGGACATCCCTCTACCCTCATCAGAATATCTCCAGTTCAATTCGTGCATCAAGATAGGTTGGTCACATCCTCACTGTTCCCAACAACAACTGTACAGGTACTGTAAAAAAATTGCTTTTGTTTTACTTTTAATATCTCTAACAAACAGCCTGGGAGATAGCAAGACCAGCTACTAACTGCACGCAGTTTTTATCTCAGCGTCTGTTTCTTTTGTCGGGCATTTCCACCTAAAGCAGAGTCAGAGTAAGGCAGAAAAGCACTACTATTTAAATTTACCAGGAGATCAGGACCCCCCCCCGTAGCGGGTCCAGATCACAAAACAGCTATACAGCGATCATGGCTAGGGTCCCTCCTGTAGCACCCCAGTCTACATTCCATTAGCTGTTATTTCAATTCCTGTGTGACTGCTACCTCCCCAAGTAGCAGGCAACCAGCCTCCTTCACAACAACAGCACAACAACAGCAGTCTCTCTGGGTAGGAATCTCGATGTCCAGCCTACTGCACAACAATAGCAGTCTCTCTGGACAGGAATCTCCTCCAGTAGCGATTCCTGCCCAGGGCAGTGGTACTCAGCATCTCGAGGCACCTCCAGTAACAGCCTCCCAAACAACTAGCCCTTTCACTCCCAGGGCTCCACAGAAAAGCTCACATCTCCTGCTGCACTCAGAGTGCAGCGAGCTTGCAGAGCCCCAATCAGGCAAGCCAGCAAGAAATTCAATAAACTTCAGCTCTTCACTCACATACCTGAGGAGGTGCAGGACCATTCATCTCCTTCTCTCCATATTTGGGTGTTTATCACAGGCCCTCCATTGTTCAAAGTAGTCTGCTCCCTCTCTCTACATTGGGCGTTGTCCACAGGTCTCCATTTGCTGAACAGTCATGCAAAATCCTTTGTTCCCGGAGGGCCATAAAACAATTCCCTTCCCCCCAAGACAGCATTCAGTCACTCGTCCCTTGCTCTGCAACTTGGGCAAGACAAGTCCCATGATGCTCTGCGAACCTTCCCAGACCCGCAATCTTGCAAATCTCACGGGACTTTGACAGCCATCTTCTTGCATACAGCTCTCCCAAACTACGGGAGCTATCATGAGATCTCACGGCCGCCATCTTGCCTGGGTCTTCTACTCACTACTCTCCTTGTACAACCCCCCTTTTGTTTCCAAACAAAAACAGCAGCATCACCCCAGGCAGCTGTAATTTAATTTTGTGGCCTGCTGCATTAGGAGGTCCCTTCCTAGTGCAATTTTTTTTCTTGATTCCTCCAGACAGCACCACATCATGAGGAAATGCAGGGAGTGCGAAGTGTCCTTCACACCCATAGAGGAAGATGACCAAACACGTGCGGTGTGTATCCTTAGTGCACACAGGGGTGAGCAGATACAGAAGATGAGGACTCCATCATGGAATCCCACCCCTCCACTCCTATTGCATTGGATGCCAACCAGGCTTAGTTGCTGTTTCAGTTGCTGGAGCACATGAAAGCAGGTGACCCCATGACCACAGCACCACAGAAAGCCACCAATCAGGGACCCACAAAGAAATGCCCCAGGCTGGATACGGACAGCATCATGTCCGACAACTCGACCGAATCAGACGAGGGCACTTCGGACAAGTCAACCTGAATGTGCCACAGGGAGAACATTGACAAGCTAATCACAATGGTACGGGTGGCACTCAAAATATCACAGCAGCCCGCACAACCCTCCACGTCAGAGGACCCCTACTCTCTATGGGCGAGCAAGACGAAATAATCCATTTCCCCTCCTGTCAGGCTCTCAAAACACTTCTTGCTAAGGAATACGAAGCACCTGATCTGACCAGAATGTCTGAAAAGAGCATGGTAAACAGGTGGTACCCGATTAGTCAAGAAAAAAGCGACCACTGGGGCAAACCTCCAAAGGTGGACCAACCTGTCTCGCAGCGGCCCAAACGCACTACCATCCCAATTGAAAGTATGGCAGCACTCAAAGACCCAATGGATAAGAAGGTAGAGGAGCACCGCCGGAATATTCACAAAGCAGCTGGCATGGCACGCTCGGTGGACACCGCCGTGTGGTTCACCTGCAGGGCTCTCCATAGATGGCTAGACATTCTCACTGAGAATGTCCCCAAGGATTCCCCCCAAGCGGATGCAACGGAGTGTGCCATTCAGGCAGTGAAGTACATCATGGACACATCTTCTGACATCTTCAGGATTGGTGCTTGAACCACAGTGCTGGCCAATAGAGAAGGTGGACAGTGAGTCCAAAACCACCCTTCTTAAACTACCCTTCAAAGAGGGTACCCTTTTCGGAGAAGGCCTAACCCCATACCTCAAACAAAGGGGGAACACAGACACTGGGAGTCAAGGACATCTATCTCCCCAAAGACAGAATTTTTCATCCCAAAAGCAAGTTTTTCAAGCACAAACCACAGTCATACCATTCCCAGATCACAAAGCAGTGGCCTCAAAGTCCACGCTTCCAGCACAAGGCATACAACAGACCAAGAGGCAATACAGGGGATCAGTACTCCAATGGAGGGCGAAAACCAAATTTCAAGCTTCAGGATAACAAAAAATGGGCCCACACAAACTTACCACTGGCAGGGAGGCTGAGGTGGTTTGCACAACAATGGACCCACACAACATCCGACAAATGGGTGCTGGAACTGGTTACCAAGGGCTATGCAATTGAGTTCAACAGCTAGCCGATAAGACACAGACCGTATCTATCACCTATGCCAAGGGACCCGCTCAAGGTGCAAGTGTTACAAAATGCAATACAGGACTTACTCAGCAATGGGGCTATCATGCAAGTCCCCACAGTGGAACAGGACACAGGGGTCTACTCCTTGTTCTTTGGCGACCCAAAAAAGATGGGTGGGATGCGACCCATACTAGACCTCAAGTATCTCAACCAGAAAGTTACTTACAAGAAATTCACAATGGAGACCCTCCAGTCCACTCTGGCATCCATTTAACTAAGGGACTACCTGACCTCAATATATCTCAAGGACGCCTACCTCCACATCCCAATCCGAGCCTCACACCACTGTTATCTTCGATTCAACTTCCAAGGGCAACATTTCCAATACACATGCCTACCATTCGGCCTGGCATCTGCACCCTGGGTCTTCACAGAGACCCTAGTAGTCCTCACAGCACATCTCAGGAAACAAGGGGTCCACATAATACCATACCTGGACGACTGGCTGATAAGGGCAAGAACAGAGGAGCAGCCCCTATGAAGCACACAACTAGCGATCAACTGCATGCAACAACATGGATGGATAATAAATAAGGCCAAGAGCCAGTTAATTCCTGCCCAGTCCATTACTCATGTGGGCACAGTAATACGTACAAAGAACAACAAGGTAACCCCAACACCCGAGAAAGTTCAGAACATCCAAACACTGGTGTCTGGCCTAATCAGCAGGTCAAACAGGGCTGTATGGGAATACCTTCAGGTACTGGGAGTCATGGCAGCACTAATCAACATGGTTCAGGGTACACATGCAAATACTTCAAAGGTTCCTAATAGACTCATGGGACCAGACAACCCAAAACTTCAAATTCAGGGTCACACCCCCACCCCAGCTGCTAGCCGGATTATGATGGTGGACTTTGAAACCACACTTACTGCGGGGCACAACACTGACACAAGTAGCACCAGAGGTAATCACCACAGATGCCAGTCTATCGGGTTGGGGGGCAACATGCAACAATTATGTAACCCAAGGACTGTGGACTCAGCAGGAGGCCTCCCTACCCACCAATATATTAGAAATGAGAGCCGTTCGTCTGGCCCTACTCTTTTTCGCACCCCTACTCACCAGCAGGCCAGTCCTAGTCCGGTGCGACAACCAAGTGACAGTAGCATACATAAACAAACAAGGAGGTACATGGAGCAAAGCGATGATAAATGAGTCACTACAACTATTCCGCTGGGTAGAACGGAACGTACTGTCACTAACCACAATATATCTAGCAGGAGAGGCCAACACAGAGGCGGACTGACTAAGCAGAGTCACCGTCAGCCAGTCAGAATGGAGACTCCACAGGTCCATCTTTCAGAGTTTACTGTCCAGATGGGGGCCCTTGCAAGTCGACCTAGTGGCATCACGGACAAACACACAACTACCCAACTAACACTCCAGATTCTCAGACCCTCAAGCTCAGGAGATTGATATGCTGTCAGCCCCTTGGGACTTTACTCAAGCCTACATATTTCCACTGCTGCCAATGATACCCAAAGTGCTCCACAAGATTCGATGCACGGGAGCGACAGTGCTCCTGGTGGCCCCCAATTGGCTGAGATGGCCGTGGTACTCACTTGTCCAAGACATGTCATTGAGCCCTCCGATGATCCTACCACCTTGGCCCAACCTACTGTCACAGGGACCAAGTCTCCATCCAAATCCAGCCAGTCTGAATCTGACAGCATGGCTATTGAAAGGGAAAGACTGTTAAACCAAGGCTACCATACCAGGGTCATAAATCATCTGCTACAATCCAGGAGACAGTCCACAAATAAGAGTTACCTCAGACAATGGCAAATCTTCCACAAATGGTGCAGGGAAATGGGTACCTCACCTTCAGTGGCGGGATTACCACAAATTTTGTACTTCCTCAACGAAGGGGTGAACAAGGGTCTAAGTCCAGCCACACTCAAAGTGCAGGCATCAGCTATTTCCACCATTAGGGGCCCACTACCAGAGATAGGTCACATTGGTTCTCACCCCGTTGCCATCCAACTGCTTAAGGCAGTTACATTAACAGCACCAAGGGTGAGGCAGAGATGCCCACCGTGGCAACTTAACGCAGTACTAGATGCACTACAGTTACCCGCCCTCCAGCAAGACTCTTTACACTGGTGCACTATTAAGACAGCCTTCCTTGTGGCAATTTGTTCTGACAGGAGAACATGAGAGCTTCAGGCCCTCTCATGCAGAAAATCTTATCACAGTTCATAACGATAGGGTCATCCTGAGAACAGTACCATCCTTCCTGCCCAAGGTGGCATCACTGTACCACAAGGACCAGGATGTCCTTTTGCCCTACCTATCTCTGAGTAACCCCCAAGACACATCGACCCACCACCCCCTAGATGTGGGCCGCCAGTTAGAAAAGTACCTCAGTATCACTAAGGAAATTTGGAAGTCACACAGGTTATTCATCCTAACCAAAGGGCACAGAGTAGGGCAGGCAGCTTCCAAAGACACCATAGCCAGATGGATCAAGCTGGCCATTAACAAGACCTATAGGGCAGTGGGGTAGATGCCACTAGAAGGCCTCAAAGCACACTCTACCAGGGCAGTAGCAACATCCTGGGCAGAAAGGGGAAATGTGTCTACACAAGACATTTGTTCAGCGGCTGCCTGGTCATCAATACACACCTTCACTAAGCATTACAGATTAGACATAGCATCTGCCAAAAGGACTACTATTGCCAAGTCAGTTCTAGAGGCGGAACCCATATAGGATTAGACCTGAACTAATCTGCCTTCTTCTTACCCACCCGAGAGTACTCACTCCAATAGTACACTTCTACTAAGGTCCCACTGGTGTTGACTGTGGAGTACTATAAAGGGTACGAAATATAATAGGATTTACTCACCTGGTAAAGGTGATTATCTGAGTACCCTTTATAGTACTCCGCAGGCCCACCCAGACGGCAGATTGCCGTCGGGCCGGGTCAGCAGAAAGAGCCACCCCCGTAAGGGGACAGGTGAAGCTGAGGCCACAATCAATAATGATTTTATACAAAGATACAATGACCCAGAATGTAACAGTATATGTCAGACTGTACATATATTTCTGTACATGAGGAATTTACTGCAATAAAGGTGATGGGTGAAATGAAACTCCTGACTAAGCATCCCATCCCTTAATATAATATAAATAATGGCTCGCAGGCAATAATCTCAGGGCCCAACACTCTAGGAGGCTCATCTTCTTGTTGGGCCTACCTTGGACTGGGCGTATTTCTAGCTTGTATTTTGTTTCTCTTTTTCTCTCTCACTATATAGTTATGGAAGACTCACACTGGAGATATTCTGATGAGGGTAGAGGGATGTCCTCATCCACCTTTGATTTGATTGGACCATGCATCAACCTATAGGATGGACAAGGAATACCCACTGGTGTTGACTGCGGAGTACTATAAAGGGTACTCAGATAATCACCTTTACCAGATGAGTAAATCCCATTTTGGTAGTGTAGGTGTTTGCAATACCAAGACTGACCAACAGAGATCTCTGTTTCCAACTAGCTTTGTTTCCCTTACATGATGTCACGGTTGGGGGTTGCAGCACTGAGAAAAAGAAGGGGCGGGTTATGCAAATGAAGCAGAGCACAGAAATGAAAAGTATTTTTTCCTGAAAAACAGCACTTTTTGGCAGTTTGAATGCCAGGAGATTGAATCACAACTCCTACAGGTTACTGCTCCCATTTGGTAGGACAAACCTCACAAAATCACTTAAAACAAAACAGTGTAGTATGATTACACAGCAGAAATAATATACTCAAGGGTGTGGTATAGCATGGGATATTGTCACTTCTCGGACACATGAGTCACTTGGCCTGCAGCCCCATGCCACACAATGCACCCAGGGCATGACGATATCCCATGATATACTACACCCTGTTGTATATTATTGCTTAAATATCTACCACAGTCATCCTTGAAAATGGCACATTGGTATATAATATACTTGTGACTATCAGAGCACTCCACAGTCCCCATTGAGCCCCTTTCTCTCGTTTTCAGACCTTTGCCACTGAGACCATCGAGCAGCCTAAGAAGAATTGCATTGCCTGGCACACTAGAACCCCGCATCAGGACAACCTGAATCTGTGTTTGTCCTGCCTGCCGGGCAGTCAAAATCTAACACTGACTTTTGGCAGCCAGCGCATGCATTGAAGTGAAACGGTGACTGTGAGAGACCAGCGCATGTACGACTACCAAAACAAACATTTTTTGTTTGTTTTAGCACTGTGAGTGACTAGCTTTCTCTCAGGCAGCCGCAGTCTTCTAGGGAGGGCCCGAGTAAGATGCGCAGTCGCGCCGGGAACACATGAACACAGGTCAGCTGATCGAGCTGTGAGATCAGAAGCTGGAAGGGAACTGCAATCTACGTGGGATTGCCAAGATTAGCACACCATGCAGGCTACAGGCGGGAACACACAGCAGGTCATCTGACTCGATTGCAAGTGGCACAAGCTGTTTTCTGTTTTTGCTCCCCTGACATGCACAACCCCCAAAGTGATCCTGTACCCTCATCAGCTCCTCCCTGAGACTGTAAAATGTTTAAAACTTAAATTTAAAAGGAAAATTCCCATAGTTCTTAAAGTTGGGTTTTTGCTCAGTGTCTGATATCTTCTGAATAGGTTTCTAAGAGGCTTTTGGTGCCTGAGATGTGTATTATGTACTCGGAGAGTTTATAGAATGGTCTAAATATTTGATTTAATGTTTGGGGGGGGGGGGATAAGCCAAGAAGGCATGGTTAGCAGAATGTCTGTATTTATATAAAAAAAAAAGTTTAATGTTTCTCAGGCATTGGCTGCACTATAATTCAGTTGTGTAATACTGTATGTATTGGAATATGCTTTATTACTTTGAATACCTCCACTGATGAGTTGCTGAGGATTGTGTATCACTGACCCTATAGTTAGGTTGTGTTTGTAGAAGGTTGCTATATTCACTTCTAACCAACCAAAGTTTTATTTGCTATCTAATGCTGTAATTGATTTCTTAAAATTAAATTTAAAATTCAGCTTTGACAACGGAGAATGACTTCCAGGTTCAGTGCATTGCTCCTTTAAACTTCAGTGTCCATTGTGGCACTAAAAACTGAAGTATGCACTTCACAGTTATTACTTTTAAGGGGCCCCAGTCAAGATGGGGGGGGGGTGTTACTGTGGCCCTGTAGTGCTGCCACTCATTTGTGGTATATACAGTGTATCGTTTGGGTAGGGGTCCATGTGCCCCCCCCACCCCCATGACTGTGTTGCATTATAAATCTGTGTTCAAGATGTTATTGGGCACAAACAGATTTTGCACCTGCTAGCATAATGATGACAGTAGATTTTTGTCAAAATTCCAGAACAGAAAACTGGTGCTGGGTAACCAAAGTTAGGATAAAGGTTGTCCCTGGGTAACTTAATTAAAAAAATTTAATCTGAGCCTGCCATCTGGACCAGCGTTGCCACCATCCAGGTTCCTTCTTTAGCAAAGCACAGATACCCCTTTTCAGCCACTTTGTACCCTTTAGACCTCGTATTGAGGTCATCTGCTCTGGGTAGGCCACACTGTACTCTCTCTGACCTTTTGCTATGCCCTCCCTTTATATACACTATTGACAACAGTACACATACAGCATTACAGAAAAAAGCTTACACTCTTGTGCAGGTAAACACTTCTGTCTTCCTACGAGTTGCAGGGTCTTCTTACTTCATTACCTACACTGGCCTTGTGTCCTAACTCTCTGCAGATGCACAGTCCCCTCCTTGACCAGGACTGACCTTGTGTCCTAACTCTCTGCAGATGCACAGTCTGGTCCCCTCCTTGAACAGTCTCACAAAGAATCCCCAGTGAAAGAGACTGAGAAGAATGTGCTGCAGAATTTATGCCCTCTTTTTTTGGCTGAAGTTGTTAGACCTAGAATTAGGGTGATGCCTACCTTGCAGTACTGTCAGACACCACATATCTGGGGGAAACAAATTCTTCTTGAAGATAATTTAGTATCTGACAGACTTTGGGCAAGATTCAGACAGGAGCTGTCCAACCCATTCATGATTTACGACCCCATCTCCCAACAGAAGGCCCTCCACAGTGAAGGTTTAGGCACCTACAATCTCCAGAAATAGGTCAGTTTCTTGTCACAGTTGTGTAATGCAGCTTCATGGTATCAACCCCCCACACACACACACACTTACAGAGAGGAAACTAGTGGTTAACACAAATAATTCAAAACATCCAGTGAAAAAGTAGGTTGTCAAGTATTTGTATGTAGAAATATTATTTTTTTTCTGGTGTGTGTGTATACGTAGATGTATGTAACCCCCTTGTTCCCGGGGTTACTAGAATCCTACTTAGAACCATTGACAGCAGAGAAAGGCAGCTTGAGAGATGCCAGTAAAATGGGTTTCACATGGTCTCGCTCTGTTCTCAGTTTTAGCTGACCTGGAGTGATAATGTCACCATAGAATTGTCACAGCAGCAGAAGCCACTATGGAATGCAAGCTGCAGGGGTTAGCTCTAGAACGTTGGGAGAATCAAGCCAGTTTCAAGAGTGACTCGAGAGTGAGGAGAGCTGCAGTGTGCAGCTCCTCAGAGCCAAGCTCTGATATAAAGCTACCTTAGGATAAGGGGTTGTGTGTTCTCACCCTAGAGAGGAACACAGAAGACCAGTTGTGCAAAGTGGTAGAGACCATTCCTAGAAGTAGTTCCAGTGCCCCATCCCCGAAGGGATGGGTGAATTCCAGGAATTCAGGGGCAATCCCCTGCTCCAGCCTGGAGAGGAAGAAGCTGCCTAAGAGTCGTCTTGGTCAGTGAATACCAGAGATTGTGTCTGTGAGAAAAAAGCCCTGGGGCACCTGCATACTGTGGTGAGTTCTCCTCTGATAAAGAGACTGTTTACTGAGACAGTGTTTAGAGTAAAAGTGTCTGCCTACTGTGGGGTCAAAGGAAGACTTGCCAAGTACAGAACTTTTTAGATTGTGTATGACTTAGAAGCCTCTGTAACAGTGGGGATCTAGGGTAAAGACATAGCCACATACAGAACTTTTAAAGTCAGTGTAACCCCCCTGCAAATGGGGGTTCCCAAAAGACTTCCAGGAGCTTGCTTGAATGCTCCAAGCCTGAATGGTGTTTGGCGTTTAAGCCATTTATCAGTGAGTGTTTTTAGAACCTCTGGTACTGTCTCTTTAAGAGCTGTCTGCTTGCAGACATAATTAGTTTGTATGGGGGACTGTGTGTTTCTTTGAGTACCACCCGAGCTGCTGCCAATTCACTCCATTTTTGCAGTCACTAGGAGTGCAAAGGGAATCTATCTGAAAGATGTAACTGTTTGCCAGAAATCATTTAGAGTAATAATGAAATTAGTTTGTCTAACCTGCTTTCTTTGCAGTCAGAACTGTGTCTGCCTAGTTCCCCATTCTGGTTTTGAACTGCTGAACTGGACCAATCAGTGTGGGGTAAGCTAGCTCTAAAATGGTGCCTTGGACGAATCAGAACTTGGACTCATAATCTGAGTCAGCCACAAGAGGATTGTATGGGCAGAGACTCTGGGAGATGTAGTTTAGACTTCGGCGCCTTTTTGGACCAACAGGAGCAGTCTATTGTGAGTGACAGCCAATCCACTCAAGAACTGGGAGGAACTCAAAGGAAGTGCCCGGTTTTGTCTGTTGGAGTTTCAGTTGAGCTCTGGCAGTGAAGAAGGAAGGAGCCCTGTGCTTTTTCAGTGTGCAGTTTTAGTCGGGAAACGTGTGTAAGGCCCAGAGTTCCGGTCTGCAGTTTGTAACTGCTTGTTAGGACTGAATCCGTCCTGTGAAGAGAATCAAAGGATATCTGAAGAGTAGAAACCAGGCTCACCCTGTAGAAGATTGGAGAAATTGCAGAATTGCACTTGGTCTGTCAGGAACTGAATCTGCTGTGTGTTCTCCCGGTATTGTGCAGTAATTCGATCGATAGAGAAGGCAGCCTGCCTGGTATAGTACTTTCTTGTTTTAACATATAAATGTGTGAAGAGGCTTGTGTACCTCAAGTGAATCCTGCTGCCATTAAAGGACTTTTGCCTGTTGCAGTTTGCCATATAAATGTGTGAGGAGTCTCTTGAGCTCAAGAGTAGCCCTGCTGACGTTGAAGGACCCTATCTTGTTTGGAGGTCGAGTACTAATTCAGGTCGCCCCTGTTGAATTGCCACATTAAATCCAAATGGAATCACTGTACTGCTGACTGTTTAAACTAATTTTTCTTTCTCTGTGGGAAAGGGCCCCTACCAGCTGCCACGGTTTGGACTAGCCACTAGAGCTTGGGTACCCAGGGATAGTAACTGGTAGGAATAGGCCTGTGCACAGAGCCATAGGTAGATGAGTAGAGTGATAAGCTAATTAACCTGATTTCCCCCTGTGCTTGTTATATTCCCCCTAAATAAATCCGAGCTGCTTGTTTCAGCAAAGTTATTGTACTGTGATTGTTGCACTGTATCTTATTTTACAGGAGGTCCCAGTGCCTGAACCAGCCCTGGGGGTAAGTGTATACTGTGAAGGTAATTCTGATATATTGTGTGGGCCACTAGTGGGAAGAAAGGGGGGTTGCAGTGTCCCAGAGGGCTGTGACCAAGTAAGTTTAACTATTGCAAACCCTGACCTCTGGGTGGAGGCACCCGCCATTGGATCCAGGCCCCTCAACCTGTTAGTGGCAAATCAGGCAGGGGTAGTAGTCCCTGGGATAGCACCATCTAGGGGTTACATCAGGATACCTCCAGAGTGAATTGTAGAATGTTAAATGTGCTAAACATTTCAAAAGAGCATCTACAAAACAGTGTTCTGAAGAAAGCTGTTGTAACCAAATGAATGACCAAGTATAGATTTTGGAGCAAAAGGTGGGCCCCCCCCCCCATCTGGAGTAACCAGGTTTACCTCTCTGGGTTCGGTTTGGGCACCTATGGTTAAGGCTGTAAGAAAATCACGGCCAAAATCACTGTTTTTCACGGCATCTGCATGGTAAAAAATACCACTTTTCATGGTAAAATGCAAATAATCGAAAAATAACAAACTCATCAAATAAATTAGCTCTGATTATTTTATTAAAGTATATCATTGCAACACTGTCATTTACTTGAAGTTGTGGAAGGATAGGGATGAACTAAAAACTACCACACGAAGATAAACTCGCGCGAAAAGGTGTGTATACACGGTTGTTATCCAAAGTAATGTACAACTTGGCAGTTTCAGTACGAGGGTCCCTACAGTAGTCATTCCCAGAGGATTACCTTAACGTACTGAAAAGGATAAAAATATGCTCTGAATGGGTGGTTTCTTTTTGTTGTTTTACCTTGGGCTCTGCTGCTTCTCCTTGTCTGTCCTCCACTGCCTGCTGCTTCTGCTCCTCATCTTTCGCCCGATCTTCTTTGCTTTGGCACCAATTGCAGCATCACGGACACGCACAAATATCAAACTGAAAGTCTCACACCAGCACCGGGACACGCCTTGCAGCATCGGGGATAAGAAAATGTCCAGGCAGAGCAGATGACCATCTCTTTCTGTCAGGTGGTGAGGAGGGGGTGGCTGTGAAAACTGACAGGTGATGCTTTACTATCACTGATAATACATCTACTAGAAAGCATCTTGACAGGTGATGCTTTAGGATAGGATTGTGAGCTTTTTTTAACATTTTGAACAATTTCACAGTAAAATGAAGAAATTAGTCAATTTCACTGTACCGCTTGTAAATCGCGGAAATCGTGAAATCCGTGCATGCCGTGATTTTCTTACAGCCTTACCTATGGTTTTCTGTTAGACACTTGGCCAGTGTCTGAAGAAAGCATCCAGATGTGGGATTTTGTATTTTTCCTGAGTGTCAAAAAGTGCTTGTGGGTGGATAGGGAACCACCATCAACCTCCATGCTATGTGGAAAAGTGTGCTAGTACTGGCTGGGGTGCCATGTCAAGGAATAGAAGAGAAGTGTACCAGTTTGGACCGTGAGTGCCCACATCCGTTCAGAACCTGAGGGTTCGTAGTGAGGAAGTGTGCTCTGTACCTCAGTAATCTGCATTACCAGAGAGTGTAGCCCTGTGGGGGTCCATTTTTGCTTTGTTATTCTCTCTGTCATGTGAATAAAAGCCACACTCTAGAATCCCATCCTGGTTTGGACATTTCAGTTCTTGCTTCCAGTGTCCAGATTTACTTGGGTGCCCCTGACCAGAAGTGCAAATGTTTTCTCCCAGGGACCCAGGTTGATGGCCGTACTAAATGGCACCCCAGATGTGAGCTAGGTAGTTGCCACACTTGGGTTGCCTGACTAAGAATGGCAGGCTACGAAGTAGAAGAAATAAGTCCTACACAGATTCTGTGAGAATTCTAGTGACTACCCCCACCCCGCTCAGTGGCGCCTAGATGTGGGGGGAACAGCCTTGCAGGTAGAAACAAAGGGGGCCGGTTGGGGAGGTTACAAAATGGAGGCACCGTTGGGATTTGTTTGGGAATTTGGGAGAAAACAAGAAAGGTTTGCTCAGATTGTGACTAGTGTTTTGTCTGTCTGGCAGTCGGTAGCCTAAAAAATCAGAAGCTTTGAGCATAAGGGATTTGCCAGAGAAGTGCCATCCATATGTGCCACTGTGTGCTGCTGTAATTGTGCCAACATTTACCAAGGAGCTGTAAAGCCAGATTGCATGTGCCCCTTGTTCTGCATTAAAAATAACGTTTGTCGGCTTTTAATTTTCAAGTAGTGACAAGAAAAAGTATGGAGAACTGTCGGATAAATCCTGTTATTTTCACTGCAGTGGAATAAATCTTCCTAACATCAGCAGAGTTAAAATAAATACTGTTTATACCTACTCTGCTGACGTCAGTCACCTACATGTGAAAACATTAAGAATGACCCCTGTAATTTACCAACTTCTAAAACACTCCCTACACTCAACTGAACACACTTGACGTACATCAGTCACCTGCAGCAGTGCTTGTAAATGTACCAACCTACACAACTCTCGTGCTGCATTTCAAAAACCCGCGTTCACTACATGACTGAATCCTGCATTTCTAGATATCAATGTATGAAATGAACACAGAATGAGCAGCATATTGCAAACATGAAGCTTTCAGTTTATCAGAAGAGTGCTACAATCACGCCACGGAGCAGGAAACTGACCATCAAACCAAACGGTAACATGATCGTATTCTAACTCACTTTCAGGCATATGACAGCGGTGAACACCAACAATCATGTAACTAGTATCTGCAGACTTACAACATCGTATTTCACATTACGTTTACCTTCAAACACTTGAACTCCAGAATAAGCAGTTGCTTTAATTTCACACACTTCTTCCAGCAATAAAAAAATAAACGTGAAAGTCTCATGAAATGCCGAAACTACTATAGTACATGCTCCTGTGAAAATAAGAGAGCGAGCAGCACAACAAATCTAAAATCTGCACCAAGCATACAAACAAATGAAACCTAAAATCTGGAAATAAATCTTAAACATCCAAAATAGAAAGACACAAACCTGTCAAAGAAAATTACCACCATCTTTCTCACCGGCACACAAAATAACTTCCTCCCTTAACCAATCAGCACACACACACATACCAACCAATAACACCTCACTCCAATACCCATTCATAAACACCCCCCACACACACACACACACACACACACACACACACACACTGCCACAGCACCAGCATGATTTAAAGTGACATGAACCTCACAACAGCAAACATACTTGTCTCACTGGAATTGGTCTCACCCCCATGGTATAAATAGGACACATGATGTGCACATCGTGGACTATGGAAAATATTTTCACTCCTGCATAGTGAGCACCTTTTTACACGGTTTTTATTCAGGTACAGTTACGTATGGATCATTCAGGCCCATGTATATTATTTTTGTAAGTGGTAATATTATAAACAGCTGCATATTAGAATTCATTTCTTGTCCTCTTTAAGGTTAAACTCTGAAATTTGGCAGCTTAATAACTTTGCCACTGTATGACAGACTTGCCTGAAATTTGGTATGCACGGAGCGGTGCCATAGACCTCTGAATCTACCAAGTTTCGTAATGGTCAGATATACTGTTGCGGAGCTACATAGCGCTGTAGAATGTGGTAATTATGCATTTTTGAGCATTCTTTGCTCATGCCTACAGGTTGCACAGTCTGCACAACCAGTCCGAAACCTTCAGGGAACATGCAGCCAGGGTCGCCGGGTGTGTCTTTCAAAGATTTTGTGAAAAAATATTAAACGGTTCAAAAGTTATTCAAAAAACTATTTTCCCATTATAGTCAATGGGAAAAGTTAACAAAAAGTTTGACACCGTCACAAATTCAGTTTTTTGTGTCGCAAATGACCGTGTAGTGTCACAAATCTGCCTTCTTGTTTTCAGTTGGTGGTCACAGAAATGCCTGGCATTTAAATTTGGGACCCTCTAGGGACACAATTCTTGCTGTGTTCACCTAGTCGAGTCCTGAGGATGCTAGCCATGTCTTTTTGGAGGTGTTAAACACCCCAGAAATATGTTTTTGAAATTTTTGTAAACAGTAGTGTCACACATTCAACACTTTTGTGATTTGTTTTGCAAAAGTGTTGGAAATTACAACACTACTTTACGACACTATGCCCAAAAGAATAGGAAATCTTTGCCACCCTGCTGCAAAAGAACGGTTTGGTCTTTTGGACTGCAGTTTGGAGGGAAGAAAGCCAAGATCGCACAGATGTGCCTTTTGGTGGTTTTGTGACCAAATATTACAGGGCTGCAAAGTTATGTCACTTGGAATTTGACAATTTTTACCATAGGCTAACAATACGGCGTCCACTGTGCCTTTCGGGGGGCCGTATCTCAAAAGCTTCAAAATATGGACTTTTCATCATAAAAATGCTTAGCCCCTTGCTTGGGGACTAAGTGCAAAACTAGCCAGGAAAGTCATAAATAATATGACATTTTAATTTTTTTTTCTACGTCATATGGTTCCTGAAATATAAGCAATTTAGTATTCCAAATGTTCATTTTCTGCTCCGAGGCCCATTATTAGGCATACATTCTTTGTTTTCACTGTGCTTCTGAATGCACCTTTTGAGGAAAAAAACGCGTGTGCATTTCCCTTACTGTTACAGTCAGCATTTCTGTTACCGTTTCCGTTTGACACCATGTGCATTACCCTTTGCATTTGCGCTTGCATTACTGTTAACTTTTGTTTCTCCTTTTGTATCACCGTGTGCAGTACCATTTGCATTTGTGTACGAGCTTCTATTTACATTTCCGTTTGTTTCCTTTGGTGTCATCATTGTTGTTACTGTAAGCATTAGCATTTCCATTGTGTTACCTGACTGCAAGTGCTATTTATTTGCTTTTGCACTTCCGTTTCTGTTACTGTTCCATTTGGTGTCATTGTTGGTGTTACTGTAACCGTTTTCATTTCCAATTACATTACCATTACTGTTTGTGTGTTTGTTACCGTTTCCATTTCTGTTTATGTACCCAATTTTCATTTCACTCAGTCATGCAATTTTTGCGCAGCGTAGTGACAAAAAAATCACATGGTAGGTCCCGCGCTCCCACCACCACATTCCATTCACTATTTATAGTGTACATTCTCAAAAAGAAGGGAAATTAATGGCAAAAAACTCTGTTTAATGCATCAGTTGGGGTTGTTCCACTGCGACAAAAGTGAGGAAATTCAGTGTTAGGGTTGAAAACTCAACCAATCACACACAACCACCAGCAGGTAACAGGAATAACATACAACTATGTAAACCACGAAACCACACATCCATGCTCCCATCGGGCTGTCACATGGGGTCGTCACTGACTCTCATCCCAGTCATTCCACGCATATCACTACAGACAACTGGATATTTTAGGCCACACGCTGCCACCAACACATAACACACACTACACACATGGTATTTTGGGGTTTGCAAGATCCAAAAGAGGATTTTGCACAATCCCCGAAATACTTTAGAAAATCACTTTCACAAATGCGAAAGTGTCATGCTTTCACACTTTCGCATTTGCAAAAGTATTTTGTGAAAGTATGCTCCTAATGACTGCACATCTTTGCCATCATCCTGCAAACAAACGGTTGGGTCCTTTGGCCTAAAATTTGCAGGATGGCAAGACCTGGTCCCACATATGTGCTTTTTCCTGCTATTGTGCTAAAATACTTAAGGATTACAAAGTTACACTGTTTCAAAATTGAGCAATTTGCAATAGACTAACATTGCAGCGCCCATGATGCCTTTTGCCAGCCATATGTTGAAAACAAAGTGAGGTACACCATTTTCGCTACTGCCATCTCGGTTCACCTTTATGTGAACTAATCTCGAAGAACAACTTTGTAAATAATCTGATATCTCAAGTTGGATTTCTCCACTTCCTACAGTAACACAGGTATACACCTGCTGGATGTATGTGATTGGTTGTGTTGCCTTGCTCCTTCCACTACTTATGTGTGTCTGTGTGTGTGTGGGGGGTGGGAGGGATGCACAGTTAGGGTTTTCAACCCTAACACCGAATTTCCTCGCTTTTTTCGCTGTGGAACAACACTAACTGATGCATGAAACTGAGTTTCTTGCCATGAATATAATGTATATAAAAGCTTCCCATTTATTTCTCAGTGATATATAATAAACAACCTCCCATTTATTTCTCAGTAATCAAACTGACCATGCTAACCTGCCTACTTCTTCAACTGACAGTACTGTACAAACTGACCTGTGCCATCAACTGATTGTCATAAATGGCCTCTGTCACTCCCTGTTCCACTTGATCATCAAAACCCCTCAGCACAATTCCCTCAAAAACCACAAATTGAGGAACTTAGGTCTTTAACTTCAGCTACTACAGTTAAGTATTTGCCTATATATGGTAAAGAACAGTGCAAAGATAAAGAATACTGGATGAGCAACTTTACGCACAACCAGTGTGTTCTGACACAGAGGGGTTTTGATTCCCCTCTGACCTTAAGAGCGAAGCTCGAGAGGTCTGTGGGAATCAGAACCCCGAGGTGGCAGAACACACTGGTTGTGCATAAAGTTGCTCATCGGGTATTCTTTTTATAGTGTATATTATGTGAAATATGTGCATGGTGGTTCTTTTGCCTTCAGAACAAAACTGATTTGTGCAGTCTCTAGAGGTTTCGGAATACTGTTGTACCACAGAAGGGTACAGTCCCATTCCATGACCTTTGAACTGTGGTACAACAGTATTTTGAAAGGGATGGAATTCTATATAGAACAATGTTGTACGGTACACTATAAAGATGTATAACTGCACTACATGTGGTATCTTGAGGTTCTGCTGACATTGGCAGTGAATTGTGGAAGTCTGCTGACCGCTGCATATTAAATATGCTGTAATGCAGTAATATATACCTGCTTATATAATTTTCTGTATGTAAAATGCTCACCAACTGGGATGCAAGGGTAAAAGCTAGCTCCATGGATCCTGGGCTAAAAGCAGACTCGCACACATCTAAAACCATAAAATAACTAACAGAAATAATTGGGGGAGAGCCACAGCATTGAATGGGAGGCAAAAAACGGACTGCACGTACCCCCAGAACTAAGGATTCTACAGGATTATCTCGCTCTCCAGCGATCCTACCAGACATGGTGGCTTCAAACGGGGCCTCGTCTCAGCAACCTAGTAAAGCTATCATTCTAACAGAGCTAGAGAAGTTCAGGACTGAGGTTCGTACTTTTCGATCAGAATTAACCAGACATAAGTAAACTCTCGGCCCGGAGTCACAGAAGTTGAAGCACAGCATACAGAAATCAATGATCAGACTGATAGGCTTGAATGCATGGTTGAGCATTTGCTAGATGAACAGCATACCTTAAGAGAGAAATGTGAGGATCTGGAAAAGCGATCGCACAGGAATAACTTGAGAATACATGAGGATGAAGAGGGGAAAGATCTCCTAAAATTTGTGGAGGAGCTCCTTCGCAACTCGCTTCAACTAGACCCAGCATTCAAATTCGATATAGAGCTAGTACATAGGGCCCTGTTGCCGATACCTGCTCAGCCTGACAGACGGCCCCGCTCTATTATAATGAAGTTCTTAAACTTTGCCACTAAGCAAACAGTACTCACCAGGGCTGGGAGAATGTGGGACACTAAATACAAAAATAAGCATATTTACTTTGATAATGAATACTCCCCATCTGTCTCAGCTAAACACAGGGCCTTTGTGCCGATACGTCGCCTCTTAAAGTAACAGCAACTCGAATTTACCACTCCATATCCGGCACGACTAACCATCATGTTTCCAGATGGCCCCCAAACATTTGAGTCCCCAGAGAAAGCCCCAGAAGCACTCCAAATCAAGGGACTCTCTCAACTCTCTCAGGATGAATCCTCATCTAGGAAAACCCAACAAGGCCTTTGCGATGCTTTTTAGGACATTGCACAAGATTTTAACTCTAGAAAGAGACAAAGCCAAGCGACATTAGAAGATGTTAAACTTTTGCAAAGATTCCAACGACCTGCACCAGAGTGAGTGGTGAGAGGAACACTGCAGAGACTTATAATAAAGGACAAAAAATGTTTAATTGATGTGCAAGCGACTCTGCCCACAGAGGGTATGTAGTGATGTTTGGGGAAGATGGTGTGTGGTGGGGGTATGTGGGAAAGAGAGATTCTTTAATATTCCCAGGTTGATAGAAGGGAAGAAGGTCTGAAAACTGGAGAGAAATCTCAAAAGATACCCATGTGTCACTCCCCCCCCCCCAACGAATCTGACAGATAGCCCTCCAACTGCTATTATCCTATTAAATAGTAGCCTAGGATTAGAGGCATGATTCAATGCAATCTTTACAGCACCTGACCATTGCCTGGTCAGAACTTCATCCGTAATCGGTTGACGTATCCACAAGGCTCTACTGGAGATGAGGTATCTGGGGACTATTTCCTGGGGTTCCAGCTCTCATTTTTATTTCTAGTGCGGCCTATTGCACAACTAGGTATCAGGGAAACAGTGGTGCTGGGGGCTCTTGCCGTTGCCTTGAGACTTCTCTGCAGGGCGATTTTATCTGCCGCTTTATAGGAGAGGTAAACATCCTTTCCCTACTTTGGGAGTTGCATATTTGTTTAATCGTGTTTAGAGATATGGTGTACCAGGTATATTCACTTGGTATGAAACAGTTGATGCTCTGTTGGCATTTGGTTATTTTAGCAGGCCTAGAAGTTCTAGAAGCAATGAGCAGAGTTAATCCGCAACAGACCTGCAAATGGTTGATTGTTCTTGGCATAGTGCTGAGTTTATTTTTTCATTGTGTAGTTTTAGACACTTGGACTGAGTTATGGTTTTTATATACCAAAACAGGCAGCCACCATATACTGTTTCAATTAGAGATTACAAACAAGACAATTGATTGTATAGTAATATGGTGTACAGGGGTGAGATGGCACGAGCATGGAGCGGAAGGGATATACAACAGTTCCTACAAACAGGGTACATCCATTCAAGGCCTGACTGATGGCACAAATGGCTAAGTCATCCTTACTACTATCTCTGAATATAAATGGGATAGGAAATCCGATTAAGCATTCCCGCCTATTTCAACTTTTTAGAAAAGAAAGATCGGGGATAATTTTATTGCAGGAAACACATATGTCGGCGGACGAACATAAAAAATGTCAATGATTTGGGTATAATGTTGCAGCAGAATCAGCCTACAAGGGTGGGAAGGGGGTGATGATTCTATTCTCCCAGGAAATGCCTTTCGAAAAACATAAAGAGATCAGTGACCCAGAGGGCACTATGCCATAGTGACGGGCATGCTGTACTCAAGACCTGTTACCCTGGCATTAGTATATTTCTCACCAGGGTCATTAAAGCCGCTGGCAGTAAAATTCTTTGGACTTATTGTCCCTAATGGAGGGACAGCTGATCTGAATATTACTTTAAACCCCACTCTGGACTCTGCTATCCTCCTGGCCCACAGAATAAATGCTCTACAAAAATACACAAAACAAACCATCACCTCCCTGGGTCTGTTGGACACCTGGAAACAGTTCCCCCCCCAAAAAAACAAGAGAGTACACCCACCAGGCTCCACATGCAGGGAGCGGGGCTCAAATGGATTACTTCATCATAACGATCGAACATTTAGATGCCATCTGTGACGTGGCATGGTGCCACCTTCCTCTCGGATCATGCACCCCCCTATACATTAAGATGGACTTGGGGCACAATACAAGCCAACCAATTGGTGCCTGACACTTGCCCACCTTCAGGACTCTTGAGTTCTTCAAATTGATCCAAGAGGCTGTACCTAGAAATAAACAAGATAATATACAATAGGAAGTTGCCCCCACAATTTTGTGGGATACTTTAAAAGTAGTTTTAAGGGGAGAGATCATATGATTCTATGCAAAAAAAAAAGTGAAAAACATGTAAGGACTTACAAGAGGAACTAGTACATTTACAGAATTGGCTAGACCAGAATGATTGTATAACATGACAACATCTCAGAATGGTAAAGCAAAAACTCCAAAAATAATAGACCAGTCCATAGAGCAAAAAATATTTTATTTAAAGTTAAGACATGAGGGAGGGCCAAAGGCCTCAAGAAATCTAGCAAGAAAACTGAGAGCAGAGATCCAGAGCAAACATAGCGAGTATGGTAGATCCCAAAACAGGGAGATTAGCAAAGAGACCCCAGGAAATTAGACTCATCCTACAGCAGTTATACCACGAATTGTATACCGAAGAAGAGGAAACCCCCTGGATACCACTAAATCTTATTTACAATGTTTACCAATACCACGTATTACCCTGCAGCAGGCTGAGTCCCTATTGGCACCAATTAGAGAGGGAGAATTACTCCAAGTTCTTAAAGCCCAGACCCTTAAGGCACCAGGCCCAGATGGATATCCTTAAGAATTTTATAACAAATTCAAGAATCTCCTTCTCCCCATGTTGCTTCCAGATTTGCATGTGGTTCAGGAAGAAGAGCCCCCCCATGGCAATGTGCAACCATATCAGTCATACCCAAACCCCAGAAAGATCTTAAATATCCTTCCTCCTTTCGTCCTATTTCAATGATAAATTATGACTACAAGATGCTCATGTCAACTATGGCCTCTAGAATAGATCACTTGTTGCCAAGTATCATCGATTCTGATCAAGTGGGTTTCATCAGGGGTAGACAGGTCCATGATGCCATACGACGTACACACCTTCCAATAGATTATTCCATAGAAAGACAAATTCCTTTAGTACTATTGGAACTTGATGCTGAAAAGGTGTTCGACTGGGTTAGCTGGTCATTTCTGTGGCAGACCCTGGAGCATTTTGGATTCCCTGAACAATTCATTAAACAGCTACAAAATATATATACCTCCCCTAAAGCAAATGTTAAGGTGGATGGGGCCCTGTCGGAGGTATTCCAGCTCTCCAGGGGCACTCAGCAAGGATGCCCAATATCTCCAGTGTTACTTGCCTTATATCTTGAACCTTTGGCTATTGTCATCAGATCTGCACAGGGAATTGAGGGCCTGCCTCTGGGGGACATCAGCAGAAGATATCACTCTTTGCTGACGATATTCTTTTGGCACTCACAGAACCTGAGCAATGTATTTATTTATTTATTTATTTGAAGAATCGATTTAACAACCTTTGCGCCAAAGGCTCATTTACAACGGTACCTCGTCACATGGAGGACAGAAGACAAAAGGGTGCAGTTACAAAGGATTAGCTGTCATGTATGGATTACAGACATTGTTTACAGACAGTGTTTACATATAATATTACATATAGGTTTGGGTACAGATAATTATATAAGTACATGAACAAGAAACATTGTTGCCATGAGAGAGCTTGTGTGACAATTTAATTCATCTTATTCTTGAGCCAGCGATGTATTAGTTACTGTTGTAGGTAGCAGCAATCCAAAGTGGACCTAGTCAGGGTTAGGGCCCTAGAGCGTGAGAGAGCAGCTAGTTGCAGTTACAGGAGCAGGTATTGAGGAGATGCTTGCAGAGAGCCACTTTGAAAGGGGCAATTTTTAGAGTGCTGGTGATGGTGGCTGGGAGTGTATTAAACCAGTCGGGGGGCCCTGTAGTGGAAGGATCTCTAGGCAAGGGACGTTTTTACCCTGGGAACCGCCAGGATAGCTTTGTCCGCGTAGCGGGTGGAGATGGTGGAGGTGGCAATTTGGAGGGAGGCGGTGACCCCAGGAGGGGAGAGACCGAGCAGAATTTTCTTTGGTCAAGAGGCAGGTCTGGTAGTGGAGTCTTTCATTGAAGTTGAGGAAATTGCCAGCAGAATAGAGGGAGCAGGTGTGGATGAGCCTTGGCGCACCTGTTAAGAGCCTGCAGGCCTTGTTGAAGGAGATTTGAACTTTCTGGAGAATGGAGTTATCTGTTGTCCCATATACAGGGAGCCCATAATCCACTAGGGACAGTATGGAGGAGGTAATGGCAAGCCTAAGGGCATCAGGAGGGAGGCAATACTTGTGCCAGTATAGGAGCCCAATCCGGGTGTTTACAGTGGCCATCAATATGTTTATGTGGTCATGGAAGGTAAGAGCAGAGTCGAAGGTAAGCCCAAGATATTTGTAGGAGGATATCTGTTCAAGGGGGTGCTGGGTCCTGGGGAGGATGAGGAGTGGTGCATTTTTTGCTTTGTTTTGGTGGTGAGAAAAAAACATTGATTTTGTTTTTTGTAGGTTTATGACCAGTCTATGATCCATGAACCATGTTTCAGCCTTGGTGAAGGTGTTTTGGTGGGAGTCCTGGAGGGGGGCAGGTTGATGGTGCGAGGCATAAAGCACTGCTTTATCTGCATACAGTAGGATTTTTTCAGAGCAGGCCATTGGCAAAGTGTTCAGGTAGAGGGTGAAGAGTAGTGGACACAGGATGGAGCCTTGGGGTACCCCGGAGCAAATTGGCAGCATGTCAGATAGGGTCCCATTTATTTTGACACATTGGGACCGGGTGGAGAGGTAACTGGCACACCATGCAAGTGGGCCCGAGGAGAAATCGAGTTGGTAGAGAGTCAAGAAGTAGCGGATGGCAGACCGTGTCAGAGGCCTTGGAAAGGTCTACATACACAGCTCTGGCAATGTTACCGAGTCTAGGGAGGAGTGTAGGAAGTTGGTGAATTCTGGGAGGGCTGTGGTAGTGCTGTGGCCTGAGTGGAAGCCATGCTGCTCCGGGCATAGGATGTCATGCTTGGCTAGGTATTCTGTGAGTTGCGTGGCAACCACTTTCTCTAAAGCTTTGGATGGGGGGGAGAATGGAGATAGTTGCTGGGGGAAGATTTGTCACCACTTTTATGAATGGGGGTAACAACAGCAGTTTTCCAGGCACTGGGGAATTGCCCCAGACATAGGGATCTGTTGAGTAGTTCCGTGAGAGGGACAAGGACCTCGTCAAGGACTAATTGGAGGAGTCTAGCATCTAGGGGATCATTGCTAGGGTTGTTGCTGTTTACTGCATTTTGCAGGTATGGACAGGCTTCAAGGGACGATATTTTACGCAGGAGGAAATGAGGGCACTGCAGAGTTGGGGATTGGGATTCGGGCACAGGATCAAAGAAACAACTGAGGAGAACAGAGCTAAGGTCTGTGAAGGTGGTGTTTAAACAGTTTGCTATGGCAAGTGGGTCAGTGGAAATGGTGCCGTCAGTAGAGAGCTGGAAGGGGGGTTGGGAGCACGGTTTCCCATTGAGTTCTTTGATATTATTCCAGAAGGTCCGAGCAGACCTCTACGAGGCAGTGAGAGTGGATTGATGATAGTCCGCTTTGGCCTTGCAGATGGCCATGTGCAACTGTTGCATGCGGCATTATAGGATTGTCTGTCAGCCGTCCTACCAGACTCTGAGGCTTTGTGCCAGAGATTGCTCCTTCCCCTCAGTTTTTGGAGTGGGAGGTGATCCAAGGTGCATTTTGTCTTTTGGTGCGGCGTTTGGTGAATGGGGCATAGAGATCACAGGCTTTAGTGAAGGCCTGTGTGAACAGATTGAGTGCAGTATCAATGCTGGGGGCTATTTTAATGGGGGACCAGTCTATTTGGGCAAGAAATTGTTTGAGTTTTATTAACCCACCTGGGCGAAGATGCCTACGGATGGTGGTTTGGGCTATGGGTTTGAGGGTGGAGGAGGTCCATAGGAATAGGATGGGCGAGTGGTCGCTTAGGGAGTTGGGAAGAACTTTTATATCCTGGATTTTGTGGGGGTGATTAGAGAAAATGACATCCAGGAGGGTGCTGGTACCAGTAGAGGGATGAAATCTAGTAGGTTTTGTGACTAATTGGATCATGCCTATCCCAGAAGTCTGAAGACAACTACAAATGTTAGGCAAATTAGCAGGGTACAAAATAAATAAAACTAAAACAGAGGTTTTAACATGCTACTCCCTACCCTCCATTTTAAAAAAGACTTTCCCTTTAAGTGGCATAGACAAGAGATGAGATACCTCGGAATAAAGCTCACTGGAAACCCCGTACATGCAGAACTACTCAATTTGGAACCCCTCACTCTAAAGTTGGCGGAAGATCTGTTACGTTGGTCGCATCTCCCACTAAGCTTTTTAAGTAAAATGGATACAACCAAGCAGAATCTATTCCCCCGCATACTGTTTTTTCTTCAGACACTACCTTTTACCCCTACCAAAACATATTTCCAGGTGTGGGACAGAATGATATCACATTTTGTTGGGGGGGGACCTCCCATAATTAGATACTCTGTTCTGCTGCTGGCTAGAGAAGAAGGAGGACTAAATCTCCCTGATCTTAGAAAATATGCAATGGCGGCTCAGTTAAAGGTGGTGTTAAATTGGATAAACAAACAATATGTTGCCCACTGGAAACAGTTGGAATTAACATGGGGAGATTTATTAAATACCCAAGAGCTCATCTTTGGGACCCCTCCTTAGTGCCAGAGAGGAACATATTTCCCGAAATTTACCAGAGAACCCCTAAAAATAGGCTTAAGGTTAGTAATGACTATTTAACATTTTCAGAAAAAAATATTCCTGGGTACTTTGAGATACAATACAGACCTCATTACAGTTCCTCTGGGCCTATATATAGCCCAATGGCAGAGATGGAATTTCTTTTATTTTTCAGTTAGTGAGTAGGACAGGGCTTCTCCCCTTTGTTTCTCTACAAAGGGAGTACTATTTCCCACATGAATATTTTTGTAACCCCCCTACAAATGGGGGTTCCCTAAAAATCTTCCATGAGCTTACCCAAATGCTTGTTGCCAGGCTGGTGTCCTGCATTTAGCGTTTAGATGTGTAACCCCCCTGCAAATGGGAGTTCCCAAAAGACTTCCAGGAGCTTGCTTGAATGCTCCAAGCCTGAATGGTGTTTGGCGTTTAAGCCATTTATCAGTGAGTGTTTTTAGAACCTCTGGTACTGTCTCTTTAAGAGCTGTCTGCTTGCAGACATAATTAGTTTGTATGGGGGACTGTGTGTTTCTTTGATTGAGTACCACTCGAGCTGCTGCCAATTCACTTTATTTTGCAGTCACTAGGAGTGCAAGGGAACCTATCTGAAAGATGTAACTGTTGCCAGAAACCATTTAGAGTAATAATGAAATTACAGTTTGTCTAACCTGCTTTCTTTGCAGTCAGAACTGTGTCTGCCTAGTTCCCCATTCTGGTTTTGAACTGCTGAACTGGACCAATCAGTGTGGGTAAGCTAGCTCTAAAATGGTGCCTTGGCCGAATCAGAACTTGGACTCATAATCTGAGCCAGCCACAAGAGGATTGTATGGGCAGTGACTCTGGGAGATGTAGTTTAGACTTCGGCGCCTTTTTGGACCAACAGGAGCAGTCTATTGTCTGTGACAGCCAATCCAGTCAAGAACTGGGAGGAACTCAAAGGAAGTGCCTGGTTTTGTCTGTTGGAGTTTCAGTTGAGCTCTAGCAGTGAAGAAGGAAGGAGCCCTGTGCTTTTTCAGTGTGCAGTTTTAGTCGGGAAACGTGTGTAAGGCCCAGAGTTCCGGTCTGCAGCTTGTGTAACTGCTTGTCAGGACTGAATCCATCCTGTGAAGAGAATCAAAGGATATCTGAAGAGTAGAAACCAGGCTCACCCTGTAGAAGACTGGAGAAATTGCAGAATTGCACTCGGTCTGTCAGGAACTGAATCTGCTGTGTGTTCTCCGGGTATTGTGCAGTAATGCGATCGGGATAGAAGCAGCCTGCCTGAGTATAGTACTTTCTGTTTACCATATAAATGTGTGAAGAGGCTTGTGTACCTCAAGTGAATCCTGCTGCCATTAAAGGACTTTTGCCTATTACTGTTCACCATATAAATGTGTGAGGAGTCTCGTGGAGCTCAAGAGTAGCCCTGCTGACGTTGAAGGATCCTATCTTGTTTGGAGGTCGTGAGTACTAATTCAGGGTCACTCCCTGTTGAATTGCCACATTAAATCCAAATGGAATCACTGTACTGCTGACTGTTTAAACTAATTTTTCTTTTCTCTGTGGGAAAGGAGCCCCTACCAGCTGCCACGGTTTGGACTAGCCACTGGGCTTGGGTACCCAGGGACAGTAACTGGTAGGGATAGCCTGTCACAGAGCCATAAATAGATGAGTAAAGTGATAAGCTAATTAACCTGATTTCCCCTGTCCTTGTTATATTCCCCTAAATAAATCAGAGCTGCTTGTTTCAGCAAAGTTATACTGCCTAAGTATTTGTCTATGTTAAAGTATTGTACTGTGATTGTTGCACTGTATCTTATTTTACAGGAGGTCCCAGTGCCTGAACCAGCCCTGGGGGTAAGTGTATACTGTGAAGGTAATTCTGATATATTGTGTGGGCCACTAGTGGGAAGAAGAGGTTGCAGTGTCCCAGAGGGCTGTGACCAAGTAAGTTTAACTATTGCAAACCCTGACCTCTGGGTGGAGGCACCCGCCATTGGATCCAGGCCCCTCAACCTGTTAGTGGCAAATCAGGCAGGGGTAGTAGCCCCTGGGATAGCGCCATCTAGGGGTTACAGATGTATTGCCAGTGAGTGCCTGTGTGGCCTCCATGTACTGTCTCTTTAAGTGCTGCCTGATTGCAGAGAAAATTAAGCTTGCAGGGGGTTGTGTGTTTCCATGCCAGAGTCCTGCTCAGGCTGCTGATTACTCGCTCTGTTTCTGCCATTGTTAATTATCAGAAAAAGGAGATTATGCCGCATCAAGGAACAACCATGCCAGGTAAAAATAGTATATGCAGAAAAATCAAAAACTGCCACCGGGTTAAAGCACACTTATAGTGTAATTCTAATTCATTTGATCCAAAACAACCCATAGTCATGGTTCCAAAAAAACTTTTAATCCACAAAGTAGAACAATCCTCAGCCATATAAAATGTACAAAGCAGTTCCCCAAACTCCAAAGACATAAAACCAGCTCCACACTAGCTCAGATGCAATCCACCTGACATGTTTCAATATACTGAGCTTTCTCAAAGGTGATGTTTCTGCATTGTCAATTATGCAGAGGGAGCCCTGCTAAAAGAGGTGGCTAATTGCTGGTAATCAATTATAGTAGCAGTAATAATGTGATTTGTGCTAACCTGCCTTAGTCGCAGCAAGGACTGTTCAGTTTAGCTCCACCATTTTGGTCCTGAATTGCCGAACTGGACCAATCGGTATATGAGGACTCTAAAATGGAGCCTGCTAAAAGTGGGACTGTGTGGATTACCCACTGGGACTTGTAGTTTTGGACTGTTGGTGCCTTTTGCACCAAAAGGGGGAGCTCTTACTGTGACTGACAGCTAAACCAGCCAATCGGACCTTTTGGATCCAAGGGGAATCCCCCGAGCCATCTGCTGACAAGCCAGATCGATGTTGGGAGGTGAAGAGGACAGACTACTCGTGATAGCCGAGCAAGCGTATCGTAGTTCACGCGGGAGAAGTGTGGAAAGCCTGCCTTCGGGCCTGTTTACCTGTTTTCCGCCCTGAGAGGGAAACAAGAGTGTTTTCGGACCATTTCCGTTTCTGTGAGAATGAAGACTCTACCGTGGTGAAACCAGGCTCAACCTGTAGAAGATCGAGGATTTTGCTAAATGCAATCGGCCCGTCAGGAACTCCAGCTACCTTTGAGCTCCTGGGTTTTAGCAGCGACTTTGCGATTGGGATAGAGGAGCAGTTTGCCTGGTACAGTAATCCTTCTTTACATATAAATGTGCTGTGAACTGGAGGGGGGGTTTTGATCTGGTTTCCCCCTAAGCTGAGTTGTGTGCTGAGGGCTGGAAACTGTACCCAGCTCGAATCGGACTGAATCCGCTGTTACCTAATGCCATTAGGCCCTGCCACGAGGGCCTTGTCTCCCTATCCTGCTGCACAGAGAAGATCCATCGATGAGAGACCTGCCTGGGGATCAGCCCCCTGCTCCATGTCTGAACAGGAACGACGCCACGGCGTTCGTGTGGGCCCTGCTTCTCCTGGCGATCCAGAGAATCCATCTTTTGTCTCAGATTTCGTCCATCCTGTGTTCAGTCTTGGGTACCATGAGTAACTGTCAGGGTAGCTCCCTGCAACCATCTTTTAAATCAAAAGTGTGTCATCTGATTGTTTACTGTGTTGTTTCCACGAACTGAGCCCTCCGGCTCCGGATTACAATTAGGGAGTGTGCATGTTGTTACTTTTCTCACAGGGCCCCGACCAGCTGCAACGACGGCCTACCCCGGGTGACGGTCATGGCTAGCCTTTTCCTCCATCCTGGGTACCCAGAGAGTGTGACTCTGATTGCATGCACAGCTGTGTGATTTATATTAATCATTAAGCAAATTAACCTGATTATCCCCCATCCTTGTTATAGCCCCCTGAATAAATCAGATCTACTTTTTTTGGCACTTTACATTGACTGGGGTGTCAGTTTATGCTTAAGGTATTGTACTGTTGCCTTTTGTATTGCCTAACCTTGTTTTGCGGGAGGTGTCCAGAGCCAAACTGAAGAAATCAGTCCAGGGAGTAAGTGTTCAATATATGTATATGTACAAAGCCTGTCAGGGGTATTGTGATGATAAATATTGTGTATCGTGTATGCCACTAGTAGGAGACAAAGGGGGGTCACAGTGTCCCAGAGGGCTGTGGCCTGGTTAGTTTGTCCAATACCAAGGCACCTGTCACCGAACCTAGGCCACTTAACTTGCTACTAGCCCAGCAGGCAGAGGTAGTAGCCCTTGGGATAGCACCACCTAGGAGTTACATTTTATTTCTTCTCTACATCTTAAAGCATGTCTCCAACCGTACGAGCAGTCACTCTTGGCAGTGATTGAGAATCCCCCCCCCAATATTACAGCTGCTTCAAGCACATATCAGAGGTACAACCTCAGATCACTTAATTAGTAAAATATACAAGGCCTTAAATGAAAGACAGGGAGACTCGACCAATTCGATCAGAATCAGATGGGAACAGGAACTGCAGATCTTAGTAACAGAGCAGGCTTGGCATGAGTCTGCACTACCAGCATTAACAACTTTCTCCTCGCCATATTGGCAGGAGTACACCGGGAAACTCAGGTCTTGCTTCTTTCGCACTCCAGCTCTGCTGGCCAGTATGGGAGAATTGGGAGAAGGAAAAAAAATTGTGCAATCTCTTTGCTTTACAAATCACCACTGGCAGGTTTGATTTTTATAGATTCTTATAGTGTTTAATATTATAAATGAAATGTTAATTTTAGGTTTTGACCACTAGAGTGCAATATAAGTATTGTCTGTGAGTAAGCTTTAACTATAATTAGCCCTGCTTATGCCGTGGAGAATATAAATCCCATAATAATATATATTTACGTGATGCTATAATTATAAATACAATCGTTAAAGACATCTCAGGTCAGTCAGCATTTGCACCTATATGAAAAATAGACTTTTATGGAGTCTTTTTAATTAAGGTCTTGGTATTTGCTTCACATTGATTTGGTGTTTAATATTGTTTTGGGTGTATCACTTCAAGTACGGTTTTGTATTTAAGAGTGCTTCCCTGGCTATGTATTACACCTTTGAGAGAGCACGTAGTGCAAAACACGTCAGGTGACGTAGCACGTGTGTCATCACATAAGGAGGTTTTGTGAAGGAGCAGGGTAGCGTTGGACTGTTTCTGGCCCTTTTGGGTTGTTTCCAGGCATTTTATCTACTAGATAAAGGAACTGAACTGAACTGAACTACCTACATGCATGATGAGTTTTTACACTTCAGTGGCTACTGACCAAGTTGATACTGATATTGCTTATACGGCACAGTTCCATGAATGTGCAGGCAGAGGTGCTGGTCTCATTTTTGTGTACATTTCTGTTGTTTTCGACCTGAGCACAGCCGTTCCCTGGTGTGGTCATATCCGAACTTAACTGTTCACCACTCTGTGGACTTCATAAAAACCATAACTTACTTGGAAGTGGAATGTGCCCAGATCCCATGCAAGAATTCTCTTGGGTCAGTCTTAACTGGGGAATTCTGGCAGAGGCATTAACTAAAGGGGATTCCAGGAATCAGTTGGGGAGGAAGCATTCTGGGTTTGGGTGCATTCTGCATTGAGGTGTATTCTGGTTTTGAACCAGAATGCACCCTAAATCTGGAATGGTGTTCCCCAACTAAATACCCCCTCAGCTTAATGCCCCTGCTAGCCCCCCACACTTAATGCCTCTCCTGGAAAGCCTCCTTAATAATTGCCCCAGGGCATTCTAGCAGGAGATTTGGGGTTGTTCATGTTTTTATTCATTCTCACACACACACACGCACACACACACACACACACACACACACACACACACACCACCATTGGTATTTTAAAATCTGTGTAGAACAGGACCTCCTTAACGACCAGCGGTGCAACCAATAACACAACAAGCCTCTTAATTTAGATGTGCCAAATAGCACTGGCCATTAAATGGGTATACTAAGAAAAACAACAATTTGCTACAACCTAGTCTCATATTGATCGGTGTCCATTTCAGTAGAGATAATCCAAGAAAACTGTGAATGACCAAAAAAGAAGTTGCCGGTTCACAGTCACAGAACTGCCTGACCCAACCACAGAAGTTCTTCAGCTAGCAGGTATCTACCTTACAGCTCGTAATCTAAAACACAATATATTGCACTAGGATTATTCAATAAGAAAAATGCAGTAGCAGCATATTATAAAAAAAAAAAAAAAAATACCCTAAAGAATCGACTGGTGTTATGCAACGCCCGTTCAGGCAGTATGCTAACCGACTAGCATTGATGCCCTTGGATGGGAGCAGACATAGCCATGGGTGTACCCCCTCCCGTCAAGGGCTGTTGGTATCATGCTCCCAGAGCACCTTGCACTCAATGAGTATGAGTTGCAACTTCTCTTGCAGGGGATGCTGGATGTAGGGCACCTTTACTGAATGTCCAAAGCAAACGAGTTCTGGATGGGTGCCCTTCTTCCCAAGTACGACTCCATTCTGTTTTGGGGCTGGGGTGTGAAATCCACAAAACCAGCTGTACAGAGGTGTAAAAGAGCTTACTCTAAAATGTGTCAAGGCACTTTGGTTTGTCAGTTGCCACACAGTAAAGCTTTTTGCACTTACAGAGCCTCGTTTTCTTTCAGTGTGGAGGTGGTGAGTGATAGATTTTTTGTTTTATAGCTGTACAAAAGCAGCTGCTCACACCCCATTTATAAGGTTCAATAATTTGAGTGTATATCCAGCGAGCCATGTTCCCCAGAAGGTGCCCAATGTTTCGCCCTTTACTGAGTGAACAAAACACATGGATGGCAGTCAAGTTACAGTACTTGACTCTTTACTGGGGCATTTGTCAAATTCATTGGGTTAATAAGTGGTTTCCTGGCCCAAAGACAATAATAATTTGTGTGCTATTTAATTATGGCAAGTCCAAAACTTTGAGCAGCACCACACTAGTGGATGGAATCCCATTTCCACTAACTACAGTGTATATTTCAGCTATCATTCGTGGATGCGCCCCTTACCTGAATTTAACAGGCATCACCGTGACACCTCACAGATTCCCATCCCCACCTGTGCTCTAACTTTGACCTTTTTGTCCCCGGCAAACTTCACAGCTGCAATTTCCTATGAACTATGTCCCTGGTCATACATTCCCTGTTGCCCGTTTCTTTGAAACTGTTTGTATATGAGGGTTTGACTAGCATGCTGAGGTGGCATCCACAGTTCTGGGTGCCTGTGGACCTAGCGAGCCCACCAGACTATCTCTTCCTCACCATACCCTGCTGCTGTGGTACTTCTTGAGGCTCCAGTTGTGGGATGGACCTGCCTCATACATAAGGCTAGATTAAGGTTATCAGGGGCCCTAGGCCCAAATTAAATCCTGGTTTCCTCCTCCCAACACACAGGGCCATGCCCTGTGGGAGCCTAATCCACAAAAGGCTTCTGGCCCTTCCACACATACAGAGGTCCAGGAAAAGTGGTGGTGTCCCCCCTTCGCATGCATGCCCTCCGAAGTGGCACTCTATGGTGTCCACATAACTGGATATGTGCCATGTCCACCAGTCCCCATAGCATTCTGTGGTAAATGTTGTACAGTTTTGGCGGGAATACGGCAGTTCTTGGAGGAATGCAGTATCCCGCCATCCACTGCTCCATGCAAAGTCAGGGATGCCCCAATCAGCTGGCCTGGGCATTTGACTGGATACCCAGAGTCCAGAAAAGCTTCACCTCCCACCTCCCTGCCTCCATACACAGCTCCGCAGTAGCATGTTGAGGCTGCGGAAGCCACCTGGCACAGACAGACATTGGGTTGTGGAGCACTAGAGCCAGGATGTACTCAAATCGAATGTATCCCAGCCAGCTGTGTGGATCAGGCCCAAAGTGTTGAGCCATCAGTTATGTCCATTTGATATCTCCAGTGAATTGAGATTTTTTTATTGATTACTTACACAATATGTTTGTGATTGTGAAGAAATCTGTTGGCATCAGAACTTTCACAAGTTCTCTTGTTGATCTCTAGCACATGTATGCTTCTAGGATCCACTAAGATACATTGCATAGTGCCACTGTCTCCATGTTTCTACTGCGTAACAATCTATAGTACAGATTTTGCGAACACATGAGTGACAGTACACAAACGAGTCTCAGTCAACATCTGAAACAGTTGTAACACCAGACAGTATAAATACAGCATACCAATGACCAATAGTCCGCAACATACTGTAGGAATTGCAGTCACCTAAAGCAACCAAACAATTCCAAGGTTGAATTTTTTATTCTCATATGTATCCATTTGGTGTCAGCTACATGCCAGTGCCATGGTTGCTATATGAGAAAGACCAAGAAAATGTAATAAAAAAAAAAAAAAAAATGACAGTAATAAACCACAGTTGGTCTCCAAATACTAGCAGTTCTAAGGTTGACTTCAGGGTGGAATTAACAGATAGGCAGATAGAGCAGTTGCCCCAGGGTCTTCAGCTCTGGGGCCCTCCTTGTCCTTCCCTTGTTCCCAGGGTTCAACATTTTGTGCCAGCCCACTGGCTGACCCCCCAAATTCACCTACTGGTGCCATCTTCTGTTTCTAGCCTTAGTTGGTAATTACTGCAGATTTGGGCTTGCCACTAGGCGGGAGTGAGACCACTGGCCACCCAAAATTGCCGAAGGGTGTTCCAAATGCTCCCAGAGATGCTGAAGTGGTGCCCCCATGGCTCACATGATGGTGGTGTGACAATGGCAAGTCGGAAGGAAGCAATATGCTTGGGCTTAGCAGTAGCACTGAACATGTGAGACTCCTTCCCAACCCAGTTTGTCTTCATGAGGATGGTGCCAATGGGGAAAAAGAAACACCTCATCTTCCAATCCTTGCCTACTGTTGGATGCCATTAGAAGCATGGGTTCACAGGAGAAGGAGTTAGGACTTGAGCACTCCAGAGCCAGCCCACAGCAAATTGAAGATCAGCTGAAACACTGCAGCATCATCTCCCCTCTAAAATGGGGCAAGGCCTGCCTGCTGCCTCACCTGCCGGTAAGATGATTGATCAGCTTGAGCTGTTGTGTTCCAGGATGTGAGTTACATGTTTGGATCTCTTCCATACCATAGTGGTCACTGGCACACAAGTTTACCACCGCAAGCTAGCTGTACTTACTTGATGACTCACTTGTCTTGTGTAAAAGTCAGTTTAGTCAGTTGTTTTTGCTCCTTTGACAGCAGCAGACAGTGACACAAAATGCACACCTTGCCCAGGTTATGATGGATTAGGGCAGTTTCATGACTTAAGTTATATTAATCTGATCTCTGCCATACCAAAATTGTTGGCACATCAGTTACCTCAAGCTAACTGTACTAGCTTTGTGACTCACTTGTCTTGTGCAGCAGTCATTCAGTTGTTTTTGTTCCACTGTAGGCAGCATAAAAAATGCCTACTTTGCCCAGCATATGAAGTGTTAGGGCAGATTTTGCTTTGGGCCTGGGCTTCAGAAAAAAAATGCCTTTTAAAAGGTCCCGTTCCTCATCCCTGAGAGAGAGAAAATTGTGTATCCAAAGTACTGCAAGTGGCAGTCCTACAGTTCTATCTGCATTCAGTGAGTCAGTGGTGACGTTTTGCAATTCTAGGTGCTGATCTTGATGTTGACTATTACCCACAAAAAACTTGTCCCACTGGCAGTAGTTTTTTTGTTGAATGGCACCTTTGGTGTCTTGTTGACAGTTGACTTCCTGATAAGGGCATAAGGAGGAGCACTATGTGGTGGGGGACAAACACTTTCTCTTGATGCCTTGATTCCATAATTTTATTCCCCAAAACATTAATGGATGAGATTTTTTGTTCAATGATTTCATGGTAACAGCTCAGAACTGTGATCCGGGATCCAAGGTTTGATTTTTGAATCCCACCACAGCCATCGTCTTGTTGCGTGACCTTGTGCAAGTAATCCAGAGCTTTCCCACGCTAGGGCATTCAATGGCAGGGGGACAGGGACCTTTATATGGGTTTTGTAACTGAAAACTGCTCATAATGGGTGCTGATGTGGGTACCTAGGGTATATGTGTACAAGATTTTCTCCAACTACAAAAACTGTGTCAAAAATATATTTTCTTTTGGGGTGATCTTGGAGTCAGTATAGCGCAGTGGGTTAAGGCTCTGAGCTGCAGATCTGGAGACCTGGGTTTGAATCCCACAGCCACCTAGGTGCATACTGTGTGATCCTGAGCAAGTCACTTAACTTCCTTGTGCTCCCAGGTCACATCTGGAAACAAGCTTCGGCTTAGTGTGCTACTCCTGGTTAAACAATGTTCCCTTTCCCTGTGTGTGTGTGTGTGTTTTGAGTCTGGATGGTAGCATAATGAGAAAAAAAAATTGTATTAAGGCCTTTTATTTAACATTTGGTTATTTTTGTGCTGTGCTAGTGAATAGCTTGTCAGGCTGGCCATTAGGGTACATATTTTCAATTTCGGGGGTAGCTTGAAAATGCCCCAGGGCCTTTTCAGTTGTGATCCAGCCCTGGCTGACTATTTTAAATTCTCATATCTATTCTCAGGTTTCAGCCACATACCAGTGCTGTGGTGGATATGTGAATGAGACTGCATGGAGCCGAAGCCAGGGTTTATCAGTACAAGAATTCTGATGTCCAAGCTCTAATTCCATTGTCAAACATGGTCCTTTTTAGTATAAATAGTGTCGCACTGGTTACCAAAACATCTATTAAAGAGCAGCTGATGCCTTCAGGAGAACTTTCATAAAACATAATATTCAGACTCAGACACAGTTCAGCTTGTATTTCACATCAGTTCTGTAGTTCTTCTTCCCATTATTTATTACTGAAGTCATTTGCATAAAAACAGGACCTTTACTCCTGAAGAGTTTTTTCTGTTCCTGTTGCTTTCTCGCTACCTGAGGTCATAATGCACTGCTTGTAATATTAGAGTTATTCCCATGGCAACCGATGGTGATGTCAGAACAAAGGATTATGACTTGAGGCAGGGAGTAAACCATAGGGGCAGATAAACTCTAAGGGATAAGGATCATGAATTCATGCAAATTTCCTCAGTAATAAATAATGGGAAGCAGAAATATACAGAATATATAGGGAATGCAAGCTGAATTGTACCTAGTTGTTATGTTTCATAGAGTTTTCTGTGAGGTGTCAGCAGCTCTTTAAATCTGCACAGTATCAAGTCTGTGATCTCTGCAGTAGTGGTGGAAAGTTACCAAGTTTGTGGTGTCATTTGTAATGGATTCTACACTGGGTGATTGCAAAGGATAGTCACAGTAGCCATACCCAGGCCATTGGGGTCACAGACTGCACCCCTGTCTCTGCATCGACAGACCAAGCTTGTCTCACTGAGTTTTTGAACTTTGAACCACAACTGTCCAGTTCATAGTCTGCATGTCCTAGTTCTTACAACCATTCCCAATAGTTCTGCTCAGGTCCTGGTGTAAGGATCTGGGGTCCATGGATCAAGAACAGACACTGCTTTAAAACAAAAACAAAATGAGTGCAGCAATTTTTAAGTTCAAAGTAATACAGTATGGCAAAAATGTAACAGTATGCACTTCAGCTTTCTTTTTTTTTTTTTTACAACAAAAGCTATCAGATTTTTTCAGGTTCTTAAATTTATGATTTGATCCATATCAGGCTTAGAAAATAATGTCCTTCCATAGGGGAGCATGAACCATGTTTATTCTTTCACATAAACCTAAAATGTTAATAAATAACATCTTGCATCTTAGTGAAGGATAAAGAACCCAGGCATAGTGGAGTTTGAAGTCAAGCGGGCTGGCGCAAAGGTAGCCTAATGTTTCTTGGGGGCTACCAACAAGTTTAGTCATGGGGCCCCTACCTCTCTATTGCAGCAGGCATCTCCATGTCATTGTGATGCCATTTAGAAGCTTCTGACCAGCTCACTGATTCCCCTGAGATGCCCCTTAAACAGGGCACAGACAGACTTCTAAATAATTACAAAAATAAATCTTGAAGACTGATACCTTGCGCTGGGTCAGACTAAACAACCTTTGAGTTGGGGGGCTCCAGCAGCTGCTGGAACTGATGTTGCCTATCACCAGCTCTGGGCAGGCAGCAGCAATCAATAGTACTGCTGATACCTCCCACAGACTGCCTACTGTAGCTAGAAAATGGGGCTGATCTTCTAAGAGTTACAGTTTATTGTGTTGAACTTGGCACCACTGCAACCATAGGCAGATCAAATTTTCTTACCAGGTGAGGCAGAGAGCTGGGTATGTAACTCGGAGACGTAAAGGCTTACTTGGGTGTTAATCAGTGCTGAAACAGTTGTGCTTTGCTACCAAGATTAGGCTGAAGTGTCCCAGATGGAAATGATTACAGGTTAAACTGTTTGAGTCTGCATCCTGTAGCCAGGATGATCCACTTATGGGATGGGGCCCCATGACAAGCAGGGGCACTAGTTCTGGGCCTTGTTGGCCTGTGCCTTATTCCAGCCCTACTCATGCAGTGTTCCACTACAATGTGCAGCTGCCCTCCTGGGGAAGTACTTCAGCAGGGTGGCCACAGGTGCCACCTTCACCTTTGGGGAGTCACCTCCCCACTTGCACGGAGCTCTCTCTTCTACCTTGTAATTGAGTCCGATAGCGGTACATATGCCTTCATTCTCTGAGTGCTTGGATGGTGGTCTCTGTTCCTGGGTTTGTTTCAGCATACAGATGCCCATGGACTCTTTGGGGGAACTGACCTCATGCCCAAAGGCCATCAGGAGATATCCCTTCAGGGGATACCCCACTGAGGTATCTGCACATTTCCAGTGCCCCCCCTAAACTTTCCCAGTTATTAGCACACCACAAAAATTAATATTCTTTTATCCTAGGTGGGTCATGAAAGGACCTGGGCTCCTGAGTTCTCTCTGGCAGCTGTCAGTCTTTCTTGATGTTTACTGTGACACCCTCACCACAGCAAGGTGTCCCTGACCTTGTGACATCATTGGGTGTTAATGGCAGCATAGCACTCATGTCTCCATGTGGCCACTAACAATGGGATGCTGTACATTCTTGGCCCAAGTCCGGAAGCCAGCTACAGAACTGTATATAGTGTATGCCCACCTCCAGGTGCAACCACAGTCCTTTGAAAACAGTACATGGAGGGTGATACCTGCAGCTTCCCTCAGTCAACACTGGTGCTCAGGCACCTGCACCAACCCCTCACTAGTGTCGGAGCAGTTCCTTGGCAAGAGCACCTGGGATGTTATGTTCCCACCTCATCTAGAATTCTCCTGCCTTAAAAGATGGTCAGAGAATACTTCCTCCTTCTCTCTTTGGTGCCATGAGGGCACCTTCCTATATACTGTGTAAATTCCACCTGTACCAGCTGTTCCCAAGAAGGTGATGCCAAGGCATCCTTTCCCTCTGCTGGGCACACTAGTAAAAACCAGCTCCCCCTACTGTAAGGAGCTAGTTGTTACAGTCATAATCTCAGCCAACTGCTTGTCTAAATGGGGCAGATTCCACTAATCTGTACATATGACCTCTACAGATTTCTTGTTCTTAAAACTGTATTACCTTTAACTTCAACAGGAAAAAAGTGAAAGGTGCATTGCTGCTGCTAACCTAAGAATACTGCAGCGATTCTCTATCTGGGCTGAAGTGTAAATGCTTTTTTTAATTTTTGCTTTCTCCTGGAGTAGTTGATCAGTAGTCTCGCTCAACAGTAACAAAATATAGCTTATATAGTATGTAAAACATTTAAACTGTCCAGGGTTCCCCAAAAACCTGTGTAAAAGTGCTCACTCATGGGGATACGGTAACTAAACACTCATGGCTCCCAAGGCATATAGCTAGAGAGTCTAGAATACCAAACATTCACAGCGGTGGGATATTGGAAAATCAAACCAGACTGCTTTTGCTGCGCCAGTTTAGACAGCTATCCACTGTTCTCGCTCAGTCGGCATGCATAAAAATAACTATGCATACAAGCTTATCCAGACACAAACACAGTCCAGAGTGTTCACAAATAACTACAGGCTTGAGCTGTTCATGTCAATAAAGGCTGCTGTTAATTGTGAATCTGATTGCTATTCCATGTTTGAACAAGCTTGTGGGCAAATCCAAGTTTATCCCGTATGCACTGAATGAGAATTAAGCAATAATCCACAGCAGGCTGTATTGTTATAGGACATACCTACGCCTCATGTGGTATGTTACATCTCATATGCAGAGTGCCTTTGCCGACATGTGAAGTGAGTAAATCCCACAACTGCACATGTCCTGGAGTACATTATTATGATTATATAATGGACCTACAGAAAAAAAGGATTACTAACATTTTTAGGTTTAAAATAAAATATATGTAATATTTAGATTGTCATTTTATTAATTATTTGATTCATGTGCCACAAAAAAGAAGGGTGCTGCCCCCTACTGTGTGTGCTGTCCATTCTTCATCCTCCTCCACCACTGTGTGTGCTGTTGGTTCTTCACCCCCACACTCATCCCATGGAAGCTCGGGTATGGTGTTTTTTTTCTTTAATTTAGTTAGTGCATGGCATTAGGACAGAGGCTTTCTTTTTTTGTCACTGAGAGAGTGGGAGAGACAAAAAGAGAGAGAGAGCACAATGGTCTCTGTTGTTACTTCTCAATGCCAGAAGAAAAATCATGGGGGGAGGAGGAGGAGGAGGAGAAAGACAGGGGGAGGAGAGAGAGAGGGGAGAGAGAGAGAGAGAGAGGAGGAGAGGAAGAGGGGGGAGGGGGAGAGTGTGAGTGATCCACCACGATGAACAACGTGGCTCTTGTTTCTGCCACTTGGCACTGCAGCTATTTGTTCATCTTGCTTGCCTCAGACAACACAGAGTGACTGCTGATATAGCTGGCATCCCTTCTGGACGCCTGTGCGTCGCAGCTGAAGTGAAAACACAACAGCAGAAAAAAAGATTAAGGTAAATGGAAACAAAAACAAGACTGCAAGATTGTAGGACATGTCCAGATATGTAGATGACTGGATGATATCATAAAATATGTAGATTGCAGGATGAGGACATCACAAAATATGTAGATGTTTGCAAGATTGGATATGTAGATGATTGGAGGACATCTCAAAAAATGTAGATGAATTTTACATTTTTTAAAATGGCCAAATGCAGATTTTTTTTTTACCAGAAAAAAATGGCGGTGGATACAGACATGAACATTCGCTGTTACTATCTGTATGCCTTGGACTTGCGAGTAGGTCAGCTAGGACTTTTTCTGTGTGTGCTGTGAGATTTAGAAATGGATAAAGCCCCAGACTGACCAATCAGATAACAGGCCACTTCTAGTCCTCTCTTACTCCTTAGATGATCTAGTTCCCACATGCAAAGGGTGTTGTCCTATATTGTCAGTAGAGTTAGATGCATAGATATCGATGTTGGTAAATTAAAAACAACTGCTGTGAATAAAGAAAGCACATTATTTCACTGTGTTCTGAACCTCATCTCTAATCTGGATGATGTGTCCCACATTCTGCCTTTTTTCCATAATAGCTTTTTGCTTCCCTGTCGCCACCTTGCACCTTTCAGCAGGCCCTCATTCAGGCCACCCCCCCAACCCTGACTGCCACTCCCTCCACCCACCAGCTGGTGGACATCCACACAGTGCAAGACATGAGCGCTAGGGGACATCATTTTCGGAAGCAGGGAGACCTGTTTTTCTATCATTTTCTCCCTTCCCTGGCATCCAGTGTAGTCTATGTGTCCCCACGCACAAGCCCTCGCACACACATAATAATGTTGTGGAGGGGGGTAGATGACCTCTTTAGGCCCACCGCAGGGGTCGCTATAGTGGCAGAACTTGGACACCACCCTTACCTGTCTGGGAGAATTGCTGCACAGTAGTGCTACCCCATACCCCCAACCGCCCGACTCGATTTCCCATGCTCACTTCTGAACTCCTGCATTCTGTTTTTTTTTACCCCATATTTTGAAGACAGTGTCCCACATTTAGGACGTAGGTGCTATGAGGTGTGCCCCCAACAAATGAATGATTCTTTTTACTGCTGTTGTTGATGATTCAAGAAATGTGCAAATGTACGTGTAAGGCCTCTGAACATTTCGCCAACAAATTGTGACATGGTTTATAATTGAGAATTAAATGTACTGAGACATTAAAAAAAAATAATAATGTGTTCTATTCAAATTTGGTCTTCTCTAATTGTATATTTTTTTAACTGTTGTCTCGCTTTCCCCCAGGTTTACAACAATGGATGCCCTCTATGTAGCCAACACCACCTTTACCCTGGATCTGTTCAAGAAGTTTTGTGATGATAAGAAAAACAGCAACATCTTCTTTTCCCCACTGAGCATCTCCTCGGCTCTGGCTATGGTTTTGTTGGGCGCGAGAGGCAACACTGCTGTCCAGATGGCAAAGGTGGGTCTACTTCAGAGTTTAACAGTGCTTGGTTGACAGACTGAGGCCATGTTATAGGGAGATATGGGGATTATTTTTTGTCTATTTGTATACTGGAGAGTGTCTGGTCCAGTCTACAGTAAGTCTAGCATTCTGTCGCCTTTGAAGGGCAACAGCTGTAGCTCGTGGACAAACTAGGCATCCCTTCAGTGGGTGGGGAAAAATCTGCTGTTGCCACTGTAGGTATGGAAAAATGTCAAGCCTTGCAGACATTGATGGTATGAAAAAGAATATCCATACAAGGTGCACAAGGCGTAAAAAATACATGGGTTTATTTGTACATATTATCAGTGTTGAGCCAAATTCTTTAATGAGCCCCTGATCCCTTGAGGAAAACTTTAAAAAATGTAATATTTGGACCCAGTTCACCTTATAAGTCAGGGATGTTCTGTTGTAATCCCTTCCCCTCCTTTCAGTATTAGTGAGGGCATTTACACAGTGTCAGCATCTGATGCTATAATCCACAACTTGTTGCATCATGTTTTCACAAGTGGAGGATTGCAGTTGCAGACAGAGGCAAGCAAGTAGCAGAGGGACAAGTAGCATATCTTCGTGCGTATATCCTTCCTAATATAGAAAGGGGAGGATTAAATGATTAAAAAGACAGGAAACATTTCAGTTCTTTAACCATGTGAGAAGGACATCCCTATGTGGTGCTGTAGTGGAGAGCTTGATTGAGGAGAAGGATCTCGGAGTAATGGTAGACAGTAAACTGAAGCCAAAAGATGGTGTGCTGCTGCAGACTAGAAAGCCAATGCAGTGTTTGGATCCTTTAGGAGGGGGTATGAAGCATATCCAGGGAGGTGCTCCTCCCCTGTGCAAGGTCAGTAGACCATACCCAGTGCACTGGAACAGTTCTGGGCACATCCGTATAGGTAGGATATTGAAGAGACTGAGAGGAGCACAGGGCAACCAAGCTGCTAGTTGGCTTAGGATGCAAATGCTACAAGGAGTGGTTCAGTACTTATTCTTTTTAGTATTTTGCACACTGCGCTATACCAATTCAGATGACTCACCTAATTTCCAAGAAAATTTTGGGGGGGGAGCCTTAACAGCAGAAAAGTTATAATACATTAAAATAAATATGCACACATACATACTGAGGTGAAAGTTCCTCCCTACCACCAGCTCCGTGAGAATATCCTGTCAGCCCGTTTTCCTGAAAGTACTTGTTGAGTCTGAGTTTAAAGGTCATTGCAGTATCCGTTAATATCACACTCTCTGGCTGTCTATTTCAAGTGTTCCCCCACTCATTCTGTAAAGTAGTTCTTCCTGATATTTCCCTTGCATCATTATCCCATCAGTGACATTGGGTGCCTCCTGGTCCTTTCATCCTCCTGCATCTTGAAGAGCTATACTTGGACTGATCGTGTTATCCCTTTTAGGCGCTTAAATACTGTAACAGTACCTCCCCCCCCCCAAGTTTTCTCTTTGAATGGAGAAGAGGCCCAGTACTGCCTGTCCATCTTCATAGCCCATGTTCTCCAAGCCATCCGTTATCATAGCTGCTCTCCTCTCTGCTTTTGCCATCCTGTTAGTATCGTCCCTTGGATACAGAGGTGATCAGTAATCGGTTCCACCTTGCCACACCACGTCATAATAATGTACTAATTTAAGGTTAGGCAGGACTGTGGGTCCATCATGGCATGCACACACACACACACACACACACACACACACACACACAATGAGCGGTTATGAATAAGTATGCTGTGCAGCAATGTACTTCGAACGGGGCTCCCTACCCACTGTGCTAGCGAGAGTATCAAGTGATTTCCTTGGTAGGTTGGAAATTTATCCAGGCTTACATTCAAGGCCAATACTGTGTTTATGTCCACTGTCTCAAGGTAGGCTGTTCCTTAAGTTCACCTCCCTCTTTCAGAAGAAGTGCTTTGTAACATTACCTCCTGAATTTACCACCTCTGAGCTTCTGTGTGTCTCCTGTGTACCGACTGAGGACATCAGATCAAACATCTCTGTTTGCTCAATCTTGTCGATAGCTGAGTATGCGAAAGATTGAGATCCTGTCCCCTGTCTGCCCCCCTTTTTCAGTGTGATCACTAGCCTCCTGGCATAGTTTTGTCTTCTGTACCCTTGGTCATTCTTGAGGCCCTGTGTTACACTCTCTTGACTGCCTCAGTGTCCTTTTCTATTGATGAGTGCAGAACAGCATGCTATACACCAGGTGGGGCCAGACCAGGACCTTATAAATAGACAAGAGGACTTTCTCTGCACCTCCTTTTGAAGCACATTCTGTCAGCCCTCTTAACTGCAGCTGCACACTGTTTGTCAGGCATCATCATTCTGTCTGTCACAACCACTAACTCCTTTTCCTCCTCCAGTGCAGTAAGAGGAACCCCACACAGTGTGTACATTCTGCCTCGGTTTTTCCTTTCCATGTGTAGCACCTTGCATTTGGCTGCAGTCAGTCTAAGGCTGCAGGAGTTCAACCAGCCACCCAGCTTGTTCAGGTCTTTCTGAAGTTTGTACCCATCATCAGAGTAGTCCTATCACCCTGGCTAGCTTAGGATTGTCAGCATACATAAAACCCAGTACTTTCTAGAACTCCTTATGAAGTCTGAACCACCCATTCTTAACCTGATGCAAAATGACCGCCCAGGTGAAAATGAGTTAAGTAGTCTGCTAGAGACTCTAGCTTCCAGATTACTGATGAATCTTAAACAGCATTGGCCCAGGCACTGATCCCTGAGGGATACTGCTGAGTACCACTGTCCACTGTGACTAGTGTCGGTTCACCACAGCCCTCGGTTTCCTGCACCCAAGCCAGCTAGCAGTCCTCGTTATGTATGCCATGGTCGGAAGAGACCAGCACAGAGAATTGTATCCCTGTCACGCTTCTCATACAAGGAGAGACTAGCAGAGTGCAATTTGTACATACTGGACTATAGGCGTCTGTTTTGTATATAGAGCACTCAGCAGGGGGGGGATCATCTACGGGAGTGCATAGAAAGATAATTGAAAGATATAAGAATCCATAGATACCAACTAAAAGGAGAACTGTACAAAACCAACAAAAGAGGTGCTTGGATTAATCAAAGGGTGGTAATCTTTTGGAACAGCCTGCCTGAGGCTGTAGTGCGCAGTATGTCTACGGACACCTTTAAAATAGTTTTAGACAAGTATATAGATAACAAATATTGGCTGATCTCCACTGAAGATGGTGAGTCATTCTGGCGAATGCTGACAGACTCATATAATTTCTATGAATCCTATGAATGTGTATCCTGTACTGGTTCCCAGACACCTGTCCTACACCACAGTGTCAAAGGTCTTGCTGAAGTCCAGGTACTATCTGTCTGTGGACAAATGAATGAAGAACTTCCAGGATGATAGAGGTATCCTGCAGAGAAAATTTAAATACGGGGCAGGTGCAGGTTCTTCTAGTAGGTGTAGCATATAAGATAAAGGATCAACAATGGCATACACTCACCCAGTTATTTTGTAAAAGCATCTTTTGTTACAAGAATCTCTTTGTATCTGGCCAACTTATGCATCATATACAATAACATTGATGTTTCTTTGGAAAATATACCACTTTCTCAAGATATGGAGTCCCAGTCTCTTTGGCGCAATGTTCCCCATCCAATAATTTTGAGTACTATTGGAGTATACCTTTTATATAATTCTAGACATATTGTAGAGTCCTGGTATGTTTCTCGGTCACTACTGCCATCATGCAGGTGCATGTGGCTGCTGTCCTGGAGTGGACCTTCAGTATCCCTATAATAACAGAAGGATTAATCAGAAAGAACTCTGAACTGTTGGAAAGGAAACATTGCACTCAATAGAATGGGACAACTGATTTTGGGACAGCTGGTGTATTCTGCCGTGAAACATTGAGGTTTATAGCAGGTTTATAAGAGCCACATTTGGTGGACAGATGTAATGAGATTTCTTATATTAAAAGACGCTTTTACAAAATAACTGGGTACATGTGATTTCTTGACCCTTTCTCTGTCCTGTGTACTGCACCTATAAGAATAACCTGCTCTTACTGATTCAAATGTTTTGGAGTTTTTTTCTATTGAATCAGGGGCTCGTTAATGCTACTGCAGTCCTCTTAAGCCAATAAGGGATGCTTGGGAGTTCCAGTGGTTGAAAACAGATTTCACCTTGTGATGTCAGCACAAAGTGAAAATACCTTTGCTGCCAAATATATGCCACTATTTGGGCTGGCACAGTGTAGTGGGATGAGGTGCTGGATGCCGCACCACTACCCTCACTGGAAGCCCGTGTTTGGGAACAGGCCAGGGTTGCTCGGGAGCTTGCCAGGTGAGGGAGGACTAAGTGTCCGATGACCACTCTCTTCCTTCAAGGTTAGGGAGTCTACGGGTCCCGCTACTGAACTGCCTTCTGTGGGAGGGATAATGCATAGGGAGGGTATTGGCAGATGCAGCGTGTTGTGCTATATGCATTGCATTCACGACACCCTGGGGAAGGGAGGATAACCTTAGCTCGCTTGGCGTCCCCTCCAGACCCCACATGACTCAGCAGGCAGGCTACCTTTGAGTGGCTAACCTGTAAGGTCCCAAGATGGGTTTGTGACTAGGCTGGGGGGGGGGGGCACAGAGTCATGGCCGAAAAAATAGTGGAAAGAATGTAAATGAAGAAATATATGACACTAATTAACCACTTTAGATTTCAGCACCTTTACACACAAATCATACATTTTTTTTTTTTTTTTCTTTTTATTTCCCTCTGGTTGTGGCCCCATGGAACCTCTCTGGCATCCTAGTCCTTGGCTTACCCACCTGAGTACCCCCGATTGTGCCTCCTCTCTTCCCCCCTCCCCGCAGCCAGCACCCCTGGTTTAATCCTCCCAGGGTGGGTCGCACTTCCTCTTGGGCGCTCTCGTAAGTCAGACTCTGGCTGCAGGGTAGGGCTCGCGCTGGAGGAACTGGGAGGCCAGTCTGGGTTGGCCTGACAAAGGGCATGGGGAACAGGTGCCGTCGCCTGTCCATGGCGCCAGGGTGTTCCCTTTTTCTATGCGCTACCCCAGGCCTCCTCCCCTTGCCTGGTACGCCGATGCACTGGCACACTGCAACCCTGCCGGCACCATCCACGCTTGTCACATGCTTGCTTGGCATGCTGCAGTGCCCCCAGTCTCCACCGGGGGCAGCTGGTATGCTAGAGCATCCCGCCCCTCCTTCCCCGGGGAGGAGAGCACCACAAGGGCACTCATCCTCAGCCCTTCCCCATGCGCTCGAGTTCGCTCCCAAAGCCGGGTCGCTGGCATAGCACGAGGTGTGGCATCCAGCGCCTCAACCCTCAGCGCCACTGGGCCGACCTATCGTACATCTTGTTGACACTATGTAGGTGGGATATTGACTTTTTGACCACCTTGTTCAACTTGGGTGACCAGGGATCACTTTCAGACCTCTTTGGCCAGATGTCCATGGCTCTTGTCACTCGCTTGAGGAGGTCCAGATAAGGGAAAATCACTCCCTGTTGGATTTCCTTGTGCAGAATTCATCACCTGGTGTGGCTTTCTCCATCACCCAGACTGTGCTGAGACAAGTGATTAGTGTCAGGCAGCACCCAGCCTCCTACCAACTCTCTCCTCACCATGCAGTACCTGTGGGCAGTCTGTCCAGCTCCTGGGAACATCAGTCAAAGATGAAACTTGTGGCAAACGCAGTGTTCTGCAGGGCTAGTTGTACAATTTGCCAGACAGGGAGTCCAAGAAACAAGGTCATCTTGGCTGTAAGGTGTATATACAGCTGAGTCCCTGGACATCTGCCAGGCCAGTTATGTGGCATTGATGGGCCTGTTTTGTCACAAGCTGTTCCAGAGACAAGCACCCTGGAACTGCTTCAGAGGAGAGCCAACCAGAATTGCGGAAGATCCTTGATCTGAGGCATTCCCTGACCAAGCAGGAGCTCCAACTGGCATTAGACTCATGTTATCCCATGCATTAGCTGTGGCTGTTCAGTCCACTGGCTGGCCTAGCTGTGGGTCTCCCGTTTCAACCCTAAGATTTGGCAAAGGATGTCAGACTTGCCATTTATAATCACAAATGAAAAATCCAGACCAATTATGAGAGATAGTTCTCTTAACTGATGAAACCTTCTTATTAGAAGATTTTAGGAAAACATTAGATTCGGGTAAAATCAGTACTTCGCCCGGTCCTGATGGTATTTCAGGAGGTACATTGGTCATCATGAAGAAGCATCTTAGGATTCCACTAAAAATCATTTTTGATGCCAGTATAAAAGCAGAACAACTACCCGCAGATTGGAAGAGAGCCAATATAACACCTATTTTTAAACAGGACGCTAAGAATGATGTAGACAACTATCTTCCCATAAGTCTGACCGCGATATTAGGTAAAGTTATGGAGAGTCTAATAAAGGACAAGATTCTTGTAGAATTGGGTAATTTGGTTCAAAATTAGCATGATTTTACCAAAGTACGGTCGGTAACAACTAATTTGCGGAGTTTTTATGAATCAATAAGTAAGTGTTTGGACCAACGGTCTTCATGTGATGTCATCTTTCTGGACTTCCAGAAGGCCTTTGACTCTGTGCCTCATTGGGCAGTGATCGATAAAACTGCAAAAATTAATATTCACCCAAAGATAACAAACTGGATAAAAAAAAAACCAAAACTGGCTTTATTGGATGAACGTTACTTGGCGTAGATGGACATTACTTGGCATGGAAGCCCGTGTCTAGTGGTGTTCCACAGCATTCTGTTTTGGCACCCTTGGTATTTCAGGTTTTTATAGCCGACCTCTCTAGCAATGTAAAAAGCTCGGTAGTTAAATATGCAGATGACTGCAACATTGGCGACCCATGCAGTACTGCATTTGAGATAGAAAAAATACAGGAGGATTTAAATATACTTAACCAATGGGTGAAAACATGGGGTATGTCTTTTAATATCAAGACATGCAGCGTAATGCATTTTGGCATGCACAATCCCAATCATAATTGTACTCTGAGAGGAGAAAGTTTAAAAAAGTCTGAAAATGAAAAGGATTTAGGAGTTGCTATTGATGGTAATTTTTCCTTTGGTCATCAGATTTTAGAGATGATTATGTAACCCCTTTGTTACCCGGGGTTACTAGAATCCCAGTAAGACCTAGTGGTAGGCAGGGAAGGCAGCTTGTGAAACTCCAGTTAAATGGGTTTCACACTGTCTCACTCTGTCCTCAGTCACAGCCGAGACTTGAGGGATGACATCACTATAGAACTGTCGCAGCTGCATGAGCCACTTTGGAATCTCCAGCTCAGGGAGTGAAGTTTAGAACTTTGGGAAATTCAAAGGGAGTTTTCCGTTTGTCCTTAAGCAAGAAGGAAGCATTGGTCTGCAGTGTGATCTCTCATGCAGAAAAAAGGAAGTGTTCCTGTATTTTACCTTTTTTAAAGTGGTGGAGACCGCTCCCCCGGTCTCAGTGCCCCCTCCCTCCGGGGGGGGGGGGGAAGAAAGTTCTCTGGGTTCCAGGGGCAATCCCCTTCTCCCAACCTGGAAAGAAAGCTGCCTGATTTAAGTTCAGTCTGTTCATGTATAACAGCAAAGGTTACAGTACTTCGCCTGTGGGGCACCTGAAACGAATGGGTGAGTGTTTGGCTCCATTGGAAGGGGCAAACATCTTGTTTTCGTCAGTTGGATTTCAAGTAAATGTGGACTGCTATTTGGGAGGACTATGTCAACTAGGACAAACAAATAGAGCAGTCAACTGTTTAAAGTTTTAAATGGATTTAAAGTTTACTGTAGAGGGGGTGCTTCAGGTCATCCACCGTTCAATCTACATTTTAAAGTCTAAAGTTTTCTGTGTGTCCAGAGAAATGGCCGGGTATGGGCTGTGGGAGCTGGAAGTGGAGAAACCCCATCTTTAGTAACCAGGTCCACCTCTACAGATTTCTTCTGTGTTTTTGCTACTTGCCTCATGCACTTGGCCAGTGATGGGGTGGGTACCCAGACGTGGGTCGCAACTTGAAAATCTCTCTAGGAGTCACAGACTCTAAGTGGTGTGGGGAGCCAGAGGATTGGAAAATTACTCCTTGTTGGATGGGAGTCTCTTTGTTTGATGGGAGTTTCAATTGGAAGTATGAAAACAAATCTCTCTAGGAGTCGCAGACTTCAAGTGGTGTGGGGAGCCACAGTTTGGGAGTCTCCTTGTTTGATGGGATGTCTTTCCAAGTAAAGTCTGGGTTCATTCTTCAAGTGGACCGTCAGTCGAGTGGCCGGCAGTGGAGCCGGGCCAGTCGGGCTATGTATCCAATGCGCATGCAAAGTCCGGGCTGAGTGCCTGGTGGGTCCAAAGCCAGACAATTGTAGTAATGTGTTCATTCCTCAAATGGACCGCTGTGTTTAACTTCTAATCTGCACATTACAATAACGTAGCCCTTTGGGGGACCATGCAGTGCTTTGTTTATGTTCAGTGAGTTAATAAATAAAGCCACACTGAAAAATCCCAATTCTGGTTCTGGACATTACAGTTATTGCTTCCTGTAGTTGGATTTACTTGGGTGCTCCTGTGCAGAGTAGCCAAACCTAGGTCCCTTGTGCCAGGTAACCTCATCCTTCCCCGAACCCATAGATACATATGTATAGATATGTTACAATTAATAAATCAGATAAGACATGGTGTGCAATTAGAACAAATATTAAATCTAAGGAACCATCTGCATTGCTACCATTTTATATAGAGCATATGTTCGTCCACGTCTGGAGATTTGCTCTCAGTTGTGGAACCCCCATCAGAAAAATGATAAGCAAATGATTGAGAGGATACAACGCAAGATAACTAGATATGACGGGTCTGGGTGATATGAAACATAATGATGGACTGCAGTCTTTGTCATTGATGTCTTTGGAAACTAGAAGACTACATGGAGATTTCCTCTGTCTGGGATATCTTAAAAGACCAGCAGCTCATGTCAGAAACGGTTTGGGATTTTAAACAGATCACTTTAGAGACCCAAGGACATCCCTTGCAGCTCTCTAGGCCCAGGTTTCAAACTGTCAGGAGGGGGGAAACTTTTTCTCATTGAGAGTGGTGCAGTCCTGGAATCCACTTCCTTTTATATGTAGTGATCAGTGAATCCAAGCCTACTTTTAAAGACAGACTCGATTGATGGCTTCTGACAAGGCATCATTTATTCGATTGTAGCTTTCGTGAGCGCTGCCTTTTGCTCCTAGCTACAGCCTTAGTGAACCTGAATCTGTTAAGGCCAGAGGTAGTGGATCACTTCACTTGCACTGAGAAGTCCAGCGTGACCCTGGACTCTGTAACTTCAGTCACCCAGTCCAAACAATAGTCCAAGTCCAGGCTGAGGACTCCATTTTGAGGCTGTTTGCAGAGTGCAAAAATGCAGCAGCATAAACCTCAGCAGCATCAGAAGCAGCAGTACAAACATTACCACCCAGCCAAGCCCTCCCTGCAAGTCTGGAAGTCAGGGCCAACATAAGGGCAGTGGCACCACCAGAGACTAGTAGCCAAGGTGCTCCATCCATTTGCCATCCCAAACCCTGCTTCAGCTCCCTGTCAGGAGCGGACTGTCCCATTTTCTACCACTGTGCTCTGCTGTTTTGTCAGAAAAGTGCGCTGTGGTTGTGGTGGTTTTGGGGTTGTCACTGGTGTTTCAGACCATACCCCCCCCTTGTTGGCCCCGGGCATCGTTTGAGAACATGCTGTGTCTGAACACTCCTTGCACTGCAGAGCCAGGCTGCTCCATTCCTCGTGCAAATTGCAATAGAGCCTATCCCAGATGCACAAGCCCTGCAGGGGTTCATATCTTGATACATCTTGGTACCGAAATGTACAGGGGGCTGACACCACATTCTCAGTCCGTGAGCAACAAACAAGTTTATTCACAGTTGAAAGTTTCATATGGTGATTCTGCACCAGATCATCACATCTCTGGAGCCAGGGGCTTGCTACCACTGCCTGGACCTCCAAAGTGCATGCTTCAATATCCTGCTCTGTCTATCTTATCGTCCTTTTTTCTGCTTTCATGTTGCTGGGACCCTATATTTGTTCAAGACATTGCCCTTTTGGACTGACCTTGGCAACCAGGGTATTGCCAAGGGGCTATTGGTCACGGCGGAATTCCTCAAATACATCGTGCTGCCCCCATACCTCATTGTCTGGCTTTTCACCTGTGCTCCTTGCAGGAAGTAGAACACCCTGGGATCTGGCCATTGTGACGTTTCGGGACTTGGGCTTGATGGTCAACCTAGCTAAGTCCAAGCTGGTGCTAAAGCAGGCAATTCTGTATGTCGGAGCAAAGTCCGGATTCTCTCCATGACAGAGTCCGCTTGCCCCTGAACTCCTTTGCCCACTCATTTTGGGCCAACAGCAGGGTCATGCAGGTCAGCATGGTCAACACAATAACCATGTTTTCACTGAACAAGCAGGGTTCCCACTCCCTACCTCTGCATTGTGAGGCACTCCAGACATGGTCTTTGGCTGGGGCCCTGCACCTGAACCTAGTGTCTGTGCACATTGCAGGAGCCAACGACCAGTTAGCAAATGCGCTCTGTCGTGTGGGAGAGACGTTGCACACCAGGGCGTGGTGTCCCAGTTGTTTACCTGTTCGGGGATACCATTTGTAGATCTTTTTGCCTACTAGAAAAACAAGAAGCTGAGATTTGTTTGACATCCCCCGTAGAGGGGAACTCTGCCAGTGGATGCCTTCTTTGAATCCTGTACCGAGGTCTTCTCTATGCCTGCCATGTCACTGTCCTTGATCCACAAGGTGGGTCCTCAAGGCCTGGAGTGACAAGAGCATTGTTGAGTGGACTGACCATGCCAGTTCTGGTACTAGGATATTCTCGGGTTCATTAGCAGGAATTTGTCGCTACTTCCACTCAGAGGAGGTCAGTAAGGACGATAAGGCATCCTTACCTACTGTTCCTGCACCTATCCGCCTGGTTCCTGAGTGGCTAGTGTTCCAGGCTTTGGGGCTTTCTGCAGATGTCCTAAACTTGCTGAAGGTGTCTTGGAAGGATTAGACTAACAAGGCTTATATTTACAAATGGACAAAGTTTTTGCAGTGGTGCAACAGACATGGGATGAGTCCTCTCATGTAGCTTTAATGACTGGGGTGAGTCCTCTCACCTAGCTTTAATGACTGGAGTAGCATCAGACTTTTTTAAATCTGGGATCGAACCGAAAGGCATTGTGAGAAATGGATCCCATCACCATCAATATGTGAAACTCCTCCATTTGTACTTAAACCATCCCTCCCTTTTTATGTTGGCTCGCACATGCGCAGCCAACATACTGCGGTAGTAGCAGATTTGGAGGCGCGGTTACTGTTAGGCGAATGCAGGGAACGCATCAGTAGGTGCATCCCGCATTCCCCAGTAAGCCTGCATGCCAGTGCCACACCATGAACACATAATGTGGTGAGCACATATAACGAAAAGTCCGCTGCAATGCGAACAAAGCTCGGCATATGCAGCGGCACCTCCCGACGTGCTTGCCCTGGTGAAAAAGTAAAAACATGGCGGCACACTGCCTTCCATAATGCTGACTTCGGGTGCCCCGTCCTGTCGGCATGCCCTGATACATTATGTGTGCAGGCGGGGCCTCTACGTGGCATCATCTGCCCATTTGTTATGTGCCGAGGGTGCCCAGTCCCGACTCTTGCCCCCGCTTTCATTGTGTGCGGCGGGGTGCCCAATCCCATCATCATCAGCATCCCCTCCCCCAAAACACTTAGGTTACACGCTGGGAGCCCATCCCAGCATGCTAAATCCTCTGAAAAAGAAAACCCGTCCCGCGATGGTGGTTGTGGTTTTTTTTTTTTAATATCCGTGTGAAAGAAGAAAACAGTCCCTTGCGGTCTCCTGTCCCCTCACAACCCGCCCACCTTCTGTACCTACCCTCCCCACCTCCTTACCCCATATTGCCTCCAGAGTCTGGCGCGGCGATCTTGGTGGACCGGGAACACGTCTGCACTCTTCAAAGCCGACCACGAACTGAAGAAATGCCGGTAAGCTGTATAATGGCATAAATAGGGTTTTTCCAACTTTGGTGCATATCTTGGCCATTTGTTTGGAATTTTTACACCACATTTTCAACACAGGGTTATTGGGACCCCTCCTCATGAATTCAGTCACTGTCATGGTGTTATTTGGTCCCGAAAGGTGATTTCGCGGTCACTGTGCGGAATCACCTTTCGGGACCGGGTAATGAAACAACAGTGCCACTGTTCATGATGGGGTCTCTAAAAAAGCCTATGTTGCAAATTTGGTGAAAAGAATCCAAAAAATGGTTGTTTTTACGAGCGTGCATTGCGCTGCTTCCACACACGCTCGTAACTCCGTGAATTTGTAATATTATCACTCCAGATTTTCAAAATTGGCATTTTCCCATACCTCCGTATGAACAGTACAGATGTCATTTTACGTATCCTGGCCGAAATGTGTTTTCGCACGTCTGGTGCAGAATTGCGCGGTTGCTGTGCAAAATCAGTTTTTGGGACAGTTTGAGAAAATGACGGTGACACTGTTCATGAGCAGAGGTCCTAAAATGCCTATGTTGAAAATCTGGTGCCGAAAGTCCATAAGATGACTGTTACAAGCGTGCGTTGCGCAGTTTCCACACACCCTTGTAACTTCACAAATTTGCAATATTTTTATGCCAGATTTTCAACACTGCCATTTTTTTCACATCTCCTTATCAACAGTACAGCTGTCATTTTTCACAGCCTGCCCAGAATGTGTTTCCACACCTGTGGCGCACACTGGCATGGTCGCTGTGGGAAATCAACTTTTGGGACTGATTAACAAAATCACAGTGCCACTGTTCATGAGGGGGGAGGTCCCAAAATGCCTATGTTGAAAATGTGGCTAAAAAACTCCCAAAAATAATTGGGTTACGAACGTGTGTTGCGCAGTTTCTATACATGCTCATGCCTTCAATTTTTCATATTTTAACTCCAGATTTTCAATGTTGCCATTTTTCGCCTCCTCATGAACAATACAGATGTCATTTTCCACATCCTGCCCAAAATGTGATTTCATCCCTGTGTTGCCAAATGGCATAGCCGCTGTGCAAAAACCACCTCTCAGCTAACAAACTGGTGGTGCCGCTTTTCATGAGGTGTGGCTCACAAACAGCCTGTGTTGAAAATTTGGAGTGAAAATACCAACACACGCCTGCGATGTTAGGGTTTCCAACTGTAACACCCCACCCTGTAGAGACTGACAGGCGTCAGGGGTGTGACTTGGGATCATCTGCTGCTCACGCCATTCCACCCCCACCCTGCAGCCAGTGATGGGCATCACGGTGTGCCTTGCGCTGTTCGGCCGCAAAGTTCACCCCATTCTCCTATACTGCACCCACCTCAGCGTATTTCATTATGGAATGGGGTAAGTATAACGACCAAAGACCCCAAAGCACACCACGACACTTGTCAGTGTCTGCAGGGTAGGGTGAGGTACAATGGCATGAGCGTTATAGCTGGCGACCCAAAGGCACACGCCAGTGCCTGTTGGTCTCTACAGGGTGGGGGTGGAGTTGGCGTCACTTCAATACTTCACTGCCATTCCTATTATGCATCTCTGTCTCCGGCACTACCAATGCCAGTGCCAATGAGAAAACATTTGGCATTGACAAATGCTTGGTTTTTATGTGATGCAAAAGAGATTACTGATATGGACCCATACAGTTACATCAAGGGCATCTCAGGTGAGGTGTGCAGTAGTCGATGCATGCTCCCATGCGCTGATGTTTCGGCAGCTCTAAAGAAAGCAGGTCACCTCCTGAAATGTCAGTGCACTCTGATCCATGACAGCAGTCCTTTTGCAAAAAGGGAAGCAAGATTTAACTGTTGTAAAGCACTGATTAACAACTGAGAATGGGTCCCCAAGCATCTGTTTACCTGATTAGGCCTCATTTTTATGTTTGCTTGCATGCATGTACAGGAAACATAGTGCCACCATACGAGTTTTCATAGGTGTGGCACCCCCGCTTCCAATGCCCTGAGGGTTTTTTGCTGGTGCGGCCCCACTGCACCAATGTATGTCCCAGCTGTCTATGACAGCAGTTCAGATGCAGTGGTGTGCAGTTGAAAGAAAACGACCAGTACAATCAGTGGTGGTAACATGTAGGCAGTTTGCATACTGCTGTGCCGTCAGCAGTATGCAAATTGACCTATACGTCACCACTGCTGACTGTAGCGGTGGTTGTATGCACACCCTGCCCCCATTTGTTGTGTGCCGAGGGGGTTCCCAACCCCCCTCACCTCATGCATGCACACACCCCCCCCGCACACTATATGTCCAATAGGGGGTGCCCAATCCCAGTCCCCCCCCAAAGAAAAAAACAAACTTCCAGGTGCCACGCTGGGAGCCTACCCCAGCATGGCATAAATCCATCATCCTCATGGTCCTCCCCCCACTGTATGGCCAACGGGGGTGCCCAGTCCCCCATTGGCTCCACTGCCTCCCCAAAACTTCCAGCTGCCACGCTGGGAGCCCACCCCACCGTGGCAAACATCCCATGTTGTCTATGTAAAATTAAAAAATCTGTAACAAAGAAAACAGTCCCTCGTTGACTCTCTTGCCCCAACCCGCGCCACCCTCTCATGCCCCACCTCCCCACACACACCCTCACCCCATACTTCCCTCTGGAGGCTAGCCCGACTATCTTCAGTGGAACGGGAACACACCTGCACTCTTCAAAGCCGACTGTGAACTGAAGAAATACCGGTAAGCTGTATAATGGCATAAATAGGTTATTTTCAACTTTGGTGCGTATCTCGGTCATTTTTTTTTTTAATTGTTGCACCAAATTTTCAACATGGGGTTCTTGGGACCCCACCTCATGAATTCAGTGACTGTCATTTGGTCCCGAAAGGTGATTTTGCGGTCACTGCGCGGAATCACCTTTTGGGACCGATTAACGAAACGAGAGTGTCACTGTTCATGAGGTGGGCTCTCAAAAAGCCTATGTTGTAAATTTGTTGAAAAATTCCCAAAAATGACTGTTACGAGCGTACATTATGCAGTTTCCACGCACACTTGCAAATTCATGAATTTGTAATATTTTCACTCCAGATTTTCAACATTGGCATTTTTTCACACCTCCTTGTGAACAGTACAGCTGTCACTTTTCACATCCTGGCCGAAATGTGTTTTCGCACTTCTGGCGCAGAATAGCGCAGTCACTGTGGGAAATCAGTGTTCGGGACAGATTAAGAAAATCACAGTGACAGTGTTCATGAGCAGAGGTCCTAAAATGCCCATGTTAAAAATCTGGTCACAAAAGTCCATAAAATCACTGTTACAAGCGTGCATTGTGCAGTTTCTACACATCCTTGTAACTTCACAGATTTGTAATATTTTCACTCCAGATTTTCACTATTGGCATTTTTCCACACATCCTTATGAACAGTACAGCTGTCATTTTTGACATCCTGACCGAAATGTGTTTTCGCACTTTCAGCACAGAACAGCGCAGTGGCTGTGGGATATCAGTGTTCGGGACAGATTAAGAAAATCACAGTAACGCTGTTCATGAGCTGTGGTCCCAAAATGCCTATATTGAAAATCTGGTGCAAAAAATCCCCCAAATAATTGCATTACGGGTGTGCATTGTGCAGTTTCTATGCACGCTCGTGACTTCACCAGTTTTTTTTTTTTTTTCCTTTTTTCATTCCAGATTTTCAACATTACCATTTTCTTACACCTCCTCATGAACACAGCTGTCATTTTTCACATCATGTTGGAATTGTGTTTTCGCATCTGTGGCACTAAATGGTGCAGTCACTGTGCAAAATCACATTTCGCTAACAAACTGATAGTGTCACTGTTCACATGGTGGGGTCACAAAAAGCCCATGTTGAAAACATAGAATAAAAATACCAAGAGTTGCCCAAGGCCTTAGGGTTTCCGACCACAACGCCCTACCCTGTAGGGACTGACAAGCGTCAGGGGTGTGACTTGGGATTGTTGACAGTAATGCTCACGCCATTCCACCCCCACACTGCAGCCAGTGACAGGCATCGAGGAGCACCTTGGACTCTTTGGCCCCAGAGTTCACACCATTCTCCTATACTGCACCCATTTCAGCATATTTCTTTATGGAATGAGGTGAGTGTAAAGCCCGAACACCCCAAGGCACACCTCGACCTTATCGGTGTCTGCAGGGTAGGGTGAGGTGAAATGTCGTGACCGTTATGGGTGATGACCCAAAGGCATACTCCAATGCCCGTCCATCTCTGCAGGGTGGAGTTGGCGTCAGTTCAGTACATCACTGCTATTTCTATACTGCAGCTGTTAACTTCTGCACTTCCACTGTTAATGCCAGCAAGCAAACTTTCAGCATTGACAAATGCTTGTTAAGAACAGTGGACTGGAAAGCTTTTTATGCCTTAAGGAGACACCATTGTGAAATTTAGTCATGCTGATGAAGCATCCAGAGAAACTGATGCTTCTTTAATATATCTACACTGTACTCTCCTCAAGAGGTTATAAGATGTAAAGACAATGATGATGAACCAGTTTTAATCTACAAAGACTTTACACTTGGAAGCAACTGTGTTTTTGTTAAGTGCTTTAAAGGCCCTGGGAGTGGAAGTCTGATCTTTTTGCATTACAGGACCAGAAGGACACCGTGACTTCCAATGGGCCTCAGGGAGCTCCTGTTCACATGACTCTTCATCTTTAGTAGGAATGCCAGCAGATACAATAAAGCCTCACAACATGACAGACTGAGACATGCTAGTAGGCTGTTCTGAGCAAGAGCAAAAGTCACACAAAGCGAACTAGTTTTGGTCTGAGGAAGCAACTGTGTTTCTGTTCACCAGCAGATGCAGTACAGCTCCACAGTATGGCAGCTTGAGACATGTTGGTGTACTTGTAGCTTGGGTAACCTCACAGAAAGGTAGGCAAACTAAAAGCAGCTCTCCCCTACACAGGATATGCTAGTTCAGTACAGTGAAAAAATGACCAAAAACAGAACAGTGCTGTCCACAAACATGCGTGCAGAGTGACTATATGTAAAACAGTGAATCAGAAACTCGCATACAGCCAAGGTCTCACCACAGGAGACACCGACATAGAGCTCACAGTCCTTCAATTTTGCATATATGTTTGTGGAGGGTGCTCTTCTTTTTCTGGTTGCTTAATCTAACAGGAAACCATTTTTTAATCTTTACACACAGCCCGAACAGCACACACTAACAAGCCAACTTCCTCACTCCTCCTACCCTTCTGTCATAGGGTGTGGGATAACAGATGGACACTCACAACCAGACATAGGTTTAACACACAGTTGGCTTGGCGTAATGTTTAATTTTAAGCAACCAAAAATAAAAGAACATAAATAAAAGCTTCACTGGTGAGCAAATACAATATAACTATTTTAAATAATAATAGAAAATCTCTCACAGCTCTCACAGCTGTGGCAAACTTGTATAGTCAGTTTCCACAAGAGTGCTAGGACTCCCCTCAGTCCTTCACCTACCCAGGCCAGAAAGCACTGACCCCAACTCCCTCGCATGCTGAGCAGGTAGACTCCTTATATACCTGCCTACCAGGTCATGTGATATTAGCATCATCAGAAACATTTAAAAAAAAGTAAACGGCTCCTTTTAATTTATATAAAGCTAGGAGCCTTTATTTATATTATTACTATGCTCTAATATCATGGTTTTGTATTTTAAACAAAGGAGAACTGAAATAAAAATATGTTGTTTTACCTTAATCCTGATTGACAGTATTTGTTTTGTAAATGTGGTCACTAGAGGCCCCTGCAGCCCTGTAGTGGGGCCAGACAGAGCAGCTGAACAACAAGGATGTAGCTACAAACTCCAGGAGGAGTTTTTCCTGTTGATTTTGCAGACTTTTCTTCAGCCTGTAAGTTTCCCCTTTGAAATTACCTTTATTTTAAACAAAATGTAGCCATTTCTGTTGTGCTTTTGACATTATCCTTTTGTGAGGCAAACATTTATTGTGCCTCTTTTCAACCACTTACTTTTCAGCTGAATAGCACCGGTACACTCACTTGGGGCTTGTGTACGGGGAGAGCCTTTTTACAGGAGCAAAAGAGGCTCACAGAAAACACCAAGCTGCACACAAAGTGTACCAGAATGACTGTTGCCACTATAACTGTTTAGGCTACGTGCACATATTAAAAACAACTAGTCTGGGGTTTAGAACTATCAACTATATTCCCCAGGCTTTCTCTTGAGGCATACTGAACATGTAACCATTTTGCAGGCATAAACACAGCATATTGCACGTAAGACCGTACTGCCTAACATGATGAATCATTTTACATACCACATAATATTATGTACAATGCTAGGTCGTGTTCTGATCAAGTAACTGTACCCTTTCAGTGGACCTCAGTGGAAATGGAAAAACAGTGGAGATAAAAAGAGAGAGATTGGGGGCAGGCGGCCAACCTCTGAACTAGAGCTGAAGGGCTAGAATAAAGGACAAAGGATAGAACTGTTGCAACAGAGTTTTGTACAAGGAGAGGAAAATAAGGTTCATATCAAGGGACAGGGCTAATCCCTGTCACACCTTCCATTTTCACTCATTTTCTGTCCGGTTGGTAAAGTTTACTTATATGCCTCATATGGACTTTTTAGAATACTTTATTTGAACAAATATACTGGACTTGCATAATGTTGCAGTACTGTATTTTTGTGTACTTTGAATACATGTAAGTGGAGCAAAGCAAGCATTCACTGCCAGGAGAATAATAATTATTATGAACTGGGGATCGAAAATCTAGGAAGCTGATTGGCCGACAGCTCTTCAAAGCCATGATGATGTCTAGCTACAACATCACGGCTTCAAAAAGCCTCCGGTCACCAGCCTCCTCACTCACAATGGCAACAAATACAACCGCGCTGAAGCTGCGCTCAATAGGAGCAGCTTCTCAGTTGTTGCCACTCACATGCCTATATCCTGATTTCCCGGTGGCTAACAGAAAAAACAAAAAAGAAACCAGCTTCAAACTCTGAGAAATCCAGGCGTTCGCACAGACTTGCACACTAAACACCCCATGTACCTCGCAGGCTTACTTAAACTGTCAAGTGCATCCTGGAACTGGTCGCACACAGCAACGGCCACTGACGCTCATATAACAACACCACTGCTGCTACTTCATGTCAGTGCTGTAAATGCCACCTTATAAAGATGCTAGAAAACAAATTATTCCCTCACAAGACCACACTTGGGACAGCAAACAGAAACAGAGATCACACCAACACAATACCTATGTATACCTCTCCTGCCAGCTCCAACTACAACCGCACCACCTGCTGTCTCCTAGAACTAATTTTTTAACTGTATCCCTACACTAGCATAAAATTCTATTTTTAAAAAGTTTAACTGATTTTTTTTTTTTATATTTCATTTCCAAACCTTTACTGCAGCTCATAATAGCAATAAGGCACTCCAGGGTGTGGTATATCATGGGAAATCGTCACTTCTCGGATTGTTGGAGGCACTCAGCCTGCTGTCTCGTGCCTAACCACCCGAGTTATGATGATATCCCAAGATATACCACACCCTGCCATGCCTTATTGCTTAATTAAAAAATGCATTATCCTACTGTAATATGCAATAATAACTGTCTGCCCAGCTGTTGGACTCGCCCATACTGTTGATTCTAGGAGATTTCACCTGCCGGGTAGATGCTGAGGAGGATAAAATTGCTATTGAACTCGTTCAGTTGATGGATCTGCTAGGTTTCACTCAGGTTGGTTGAGCTGCTACACATGTGTGATGCCACATATTGGACCTGTTTTCACCATTGCGATGGTGGCCGGCAAGTCACATGTTGAACCTATGGTGTGGTCAGTCCACTATGCCTTTTCTTTTGGTCTGTTGGCCTGTCCCTCCCCCAGAGTTTGTCCATCCCTTTGGAAATGGTCCACAGTAGAGCCTGGGGAAGAATCAATCCCAATGTATTTTGTAAGACTGTGAACATATCTGGTGTCATAGCTGCTTCTAGTAGGAGTGTCACCGAATTAGTTTTTTTTTGTCATAAAAGTACCGTCTTCTCTGACACCCTAATGCTAGTTCGTTGTTGCCCTTCAACTAGGAGGAGGATTGCACTTTGGTTTAATGATGCTCTCCATTCTGTTAGAGTGAAGGGTCAGAGGTTAGAGTGTTAGTGGAGGAAGTCTGTCCTGGAGTCTGATAATCTTGTCCTGATGGCCCGTTATACAGGACATCAGGAGATCATGATTGCCGCTAGAAGATGTTTTCTCTCATACATCTTTGCAGCCGACTCACTGCCCTCTTTAGAGTTCTGGATGGCATTCTCCACCCTGAGTCTCTCTCTCCGTCTCAGGATTTGGGGGAAATCCTGACTGGTTTGCAAATTTCTTCCCATCCAAGATAGAAGACAACAGGGCCAAGATTTCCTTCATGGCGAGTTCTCACAATTGCAGTAGTTGCGTGTGGGAGATAGTGGAAACTCAGATTGTTTGGGGTGAGTTGTGCCCGACTGACTTGAGGGTGAGCCACAGGGTGCTCTTGGACCTGCGTCCCAGCCACTGTTTGCTGGATCCAATCCCTGCTTCTGTATATGCTGTTTAACTTTGCTAAGTTTTTATCCATTGTTACCTTTTCTATTATGCCGCTGCCTTCTCATTGTTGAGTTTTTACTCTGTATATTTCTCTGTAATCTCCCAGGTTGTACCTGAAAATAGGCATATATTTGTCTAGGGAGTCCTGGTAGGACGAAACACGTGTCTATGTCATCTGTTAGCACCCTTTGCAAACTGTGTGAGAGGCCTTTCCGCACCATGCAATTCTGCTTGAAGTTGAACCAGCATAACATTCAGTGGTGATTTGCATATGCAGTCCATGATGCTTTGCATTGTGGGGGCATGTGTGATTTTGTATATATTTATCTAGTGTGCTTACCTGATAAATGCAAGCTAAATTAATAAATAAACAGAGTAGAGTTGTGGTAATTGGTCTAGCATGTGTTGAAATCATCAGTGCCTCTTAGCGGGAGGGTGTGTTCCCCACTATAATGTTTTTCTTACACAAATGATTTTTAGCCCATTTGTTGTAAGCTAACATAGTTTGACGTATGTCAGCATTTTCTTTTTAAACTGCTGATGGTTTAAAGACACAATCTTATCTCCTCTTGTCCTTTCTGCCTAGTAACATATAGCCATTTCTGATAGACCCACATACCTTTAAGCAGATACCAAATATATTTTTCTGGTAATTCTATTATCATAAGCTGACCTTTGGAAAAGGTAGACATTACTTAACCTCTATTAATAACCTTTAGCTAACAGTCACGAGGTAGAAAATGCAGAAGTTGTCTATTAGCCTTTGTGACAAACATCACATTTTACAGAAACATAGCCTTTCTTTATACAGAAAACAAGTAAATACATATTGCTTATTCTTGCAGTTCTATCATAGTACCATGACCTTTGGAAAAATTGAAGCTGACATTTTAGCAAAACAGAAGTTGTCAGCAACTTTGAAATATGTCTTGTGACAGACCTTGTGTTAGTATACTTTACACTTATGGATCTTGCGCCATGGCTATTTGCATGGGCATGTATCGCTAGTTGTTAGTGAACTCATTATAAGGATCTGTTAGGCCTAGTGTGTTGTATCCATCCACATTAACTTGCTAACAGTATACAGTTATTACAGTATACATCTATGTATTCCATGACTTGATACTAAACACGCTGTTATAATTGGCTAAACAAACAGTTCCATTTACCACTCCCAACCAGGGCAGCCCTCGGCCCCCCAGCCCGCCCACCTCATGGCTATCCACCAAAGGCCTAAAAATTGTCCATCTTAATGTCCGTAGTCTCTTGCACAACCTTGCTGAGTTTGCTGCCTGGGTTGCCCATTACAACCTAGACGTACTAGGCATCACAGAAATATGGTTTAAACCCCACACTCCTGATACTGTGTGCTCTCTACCAGGATACAGCCATACCAGAAGTGATCGTGGGGGGAACAAACGTGGCGGTGGGGTGCTACTTTACTACAAAGCCCACCTAAATGTCTCCGCAGTAGACCTCTCCCCCTCCCATCCTGTGAGTTCCTGCATGCAGTTCTCCTGCTTGGGCTCACCAAGAAAGTTAATTTGATCTGTTGCTACAATCCCCCCACCAGAGGTGGCCTGCCTGGGCTCTCCTCACTCCTGCACAATGTTAGTGAGAGAGTGGGCACAAGTGAAGTCCTGATCATAGGGGATTTCAGCCTAAACTGGTTAGACTCTAACTCAAAATCATACGAGCCACTGCTATCGGGCCTCGCACTAGACCAGATTATTACCGAACCAACAAAGCCCTCCCCCGGGGGGGGAAGGGACTCTGATCGACTGGGTCCTGACTAATAGACCAAACAGGATCACATACTTGGGCATCCTACAAAATATACAAATGAGGAACTTCTCAAAATTCCACTTGCCCGAATTCCTTGCCGACCTTGGTTTGATCGACTGGAACGGGGTCACCATCTCTTTGGATCCAGACCAAGCACTGGGTGCTTTCTTAACCAGTTACATCCCAGTACAGAACAAACATGCCCCCCTCACAAAAAGGAGGGTGCTGGGCACCGTCACCAAATGGCTCCATGGGGGCCTTTTCACCCTAATGAAACACAGAGACAAGTGCTGGGAAGCCTACAAAGCATCCCACAGTCCTGATGATCTTATTACCTACAGACGCCTCAGGAACTTCTGCAAAAAAGCCATCAGATGAGCCAAAAGTGAGTACTGCCGATCCACACTTCTTGCCTTGGCCAACAACCCGAGGGTTTTTTGGCAGAACATCAGAAGCGTAGTGGGGGGCTCTGCCAGAGTACAAGTCACTGACTTCTTAATCGATGGGGTCAGCTGCAACAACCCACGCACTATCTCCAATGCCTTTAACACAATGTTCTCTGAACTGCCCCCCCTTCGCAACCCTCTGCCCCTGCCACTCCCACATCCCCAAAGGTCCAACCGCCTGCACCCTGTCCCACCACCTCCTCCTGACCTGGTCCTGAGACCCGGCCCTCCTTCTTCCTACAACACGTGACCATTGCTGAAACCCAGAGGCTGCTTGCCAACCTCTCCCCTCATTCTGGAGCAGGACACGACAACCTGGAGCCGAAACTGCTTAGGTTGGGCACCCACCTACTTGCCTGGCCTATAACGCATATCCTCAACTCCTCTCTAACAGCTGGCATCATCCCGGACCTCTGGAAGGTAGCCAAAATCACCCCTGTTCTCAAGCAAGGTAACCCCAAAGACCCTGCTAATTACCGGCCCATTGCCATCCTGTCAGCCTCCTCCAAACTCCTAGAGAAAGTTGTAGCCTCTCAGCCTCTCAGCTAAACGAATATCTGCATGTACACAATTTCCTCTCTCCGGCTCAGCATGGGTTCAGGAAGGGGCACAGCACGGCCACCGCCCTCGCGGTAGTTATCTCGCATATTAGAACAGCTACCAACCAGGGCAATCTCACAGGTGCGATCTTCGTGGATCTCTCCAAGGCCTTTGACAGGGTAGACCACTCCTTCCTCAGCGCCACTCTCCTCGCCGTTGGACTCTCTAACCCAGCCCATGCCAGGTTCCTCAACTACCTAACCGGTAGGAAGCAATATACCAATCTTAACGAGATCCACTCACAACTCACCACTGTCCAATGTGGGGTCCCCCAAGGGTCCGTCCTCGGTCCGCTGCTCTTCTCCCTTTTTATCAATGAGCTGCCATCCGTCCCCTCCCATGGACTAGTCACTCTGTACGCCGACGACCTTGTCATCCTGAACAGCAATCGTGACATTGATACCATTAACTCCAATCTAAATACCAACTTCAAACGTGTCCAGTCTTGGCTAGCGATACACAAGCTCACCGCCAACCTTAAGAAAATGCAGGCTATGCTCCTGGGCTCCCTAAGCAGAACAAAGTCATGCCGCCCCCTTAATCCACGGGCTGACAGCCTGCCCCTGCAGACGGTTTCTGTAATTAAGTACCTTGGCGTCACGTTGGATCCCCAGCTGGACCTCTCCCTACACGTCCGAAACATCTGTAAGGCCATGAATGCTAAGCTCGGTCTTGCATACAGAGCAAAAAACTGCCTCACCCCAGCTGCTCGGGTGGCCCTAGCCAGGGGTGTTCTCCTCCCCTCCCTCTGCTATGCACTAGTGACCTTTGCCACCGTGCCGAAATCCATCCTCTCAAAATGGGATATGGTCTACAACAGCATCTGCCGCTTCGCACTTTCTGCTCCTCCCCTCACACACCGCTGCGACCTCTACTCTCATCTCGAGTGGCTCCCTCCGGAGAAGCACCGTGTGTTCGTAATAGGTAACTTCATCGACAACATCATCAGGATATCCACCCCTGCTGTCCTTGCCCTTCCCCTCAACTCTGACGCTCCCACATAAGATCTTAGGTCAAGGGCAACACTCTCCCACCCAGTCCCTAGGACATGCTCCCTCACAGGTGACCAGGCCTTCGCCAGCTATGCCCTGAAACTATGGAACTCATTCCCAGCCCGTACATGGTCCTCCCCCCTTCCACAATGAATTTAAAACTTCTCTTTGGAACTTCCTGAAGGGCTCCTCTTGCCCTTGCACCTCATAGCCTTGTCCCACACTACACTGGCACGTAGGACCTCCGCGCCCTCTGGGACCACTGCACTTACTCTCCTGACTACCTTGCCAAGCAATGACTAACTGGGTTAACACTCACTGTCTACAATACGGCCTAGCGCTTAACTCCCCCGGGCCATCTGTAACCACTCCCGGGCTCATGTGTTGCTTTTGTACTGACTGTCACTTCTCTGTCTTCTGATACCCCTCTGTATGAAAAATTTTCTTCAGCCACCTCACTGTATGAAAAGATGTACCAGTCACTTCTCTGTATGTATAAGCTGTATAACTCACTGTACTTGTAAAACTCATGGCTGTAACTCTCCCGGGTTGCACCTGAAAATAGGTACATGGATGTCTAGCGTGACTTACCCGGTAAACAAAAGCAAATAAATAAATATTTAGCTTAGAACATATAGTGACACTTGGAGAGTTTGGACTTGTTGTGATGACACCAGAGTGACCATATTGTTACAGTCTGATTTACTCCAGACGTCCCCATACAGAGAAGAAAAAAGGAGAGTACTATATTTAGGGTTAGAAGGAGTTCAGTGGCAGGCGTGTGAACAGAAATCTGATTTCTTATCTGGGCCCAACACAAAAATATATAAAGTAGAGCCAGCCCGAAGCACAGCAGTTGGATTTCCACTTGCAACGGCGGTGACCTGGGTTCGGGAGCGGCCAGCCTGGGGCAGTAGGATAGAGCTTCCCATGAACTGCTCTCCTTCTTCAGGGGGAGGGTGCGTGTTGTGCTCGGCGCTCGATGGACCCCCTGGCGGAAGTTGGGGGTTTGCGCAGCTACCAGCGCCAACATCTGAAGGGCAGACGCTGGATGTCATTGCACATCCCTGTCCCTGTCAAAAGTAAGGAAAACACCTCACAGCTGGCCATGCTTCTGAAGCGTGCCTCTGGCTTCGATTAGCCTCCAGGTCCCACCCACCCCAGGCAGTTGCTAGTCATGCGGCATCCCTGCCCTCTGGGGGGGGTAAGCCTGGGGTACTGGGGTAAAGATCATAAGTGGCTCAGAGGTGGAAGTATGGGGGCACCGTGACCAGGCTGATGTATGGCGGCCAGCTGTGAGAGGGCAAAAAGCAGGAAAAATTAAAAAAAAAAAAAATATATATATATAGTAAAATCAATGCTTGGTGCCAGCCTTATTCACTATACACAGTCATCAAAGAATGAAACAAGTACCCTTAGTCCAAGAAGTGATATAAGCAGACTTACTGTTGGGCATTCAAGTGTCTCCTCTGAATCCAAGGAGGAATCCCTGTCCCGCGCTGCTAGTTGTTTCTCTCAGTTTTATCAGTCAGCTTTGCGGCTTCTTTTGGATCCGTGTAAATGTAAGCCTTATGACCTACTGTGACATGCAGACGGGCCAGCATCAACATGCTATTGGGAACCTCCAACTCTCGCAGATGGAGGTGGATTGCATCAAAACTCTTCCATTTCATCAGGGTGGCATATGACAAGTCTGGGAACAACATAATGCTAGAGCCATCTATTTCCACTCCCCTCTCTTGTTCCTGGTGGCTTGCAATAGCTGGTTGTGAGTTGCCATGGGCCTTTGTGATTATCATAATGGTTCTTGGTACCGCGGAGCACTGCTGACTCTCTGATTAGATTAATTCCTCGGATCACCGAGCCGTGGATGTCCAGCACAAAAGTCTCTGCCACTCAGATCACCAGAAAAGAATTTGGATTGTCCCCTTCAGGTTATTTGTTTATTTTTCTGAAATATCAGATTTACAACCTTTGAGCCAGATGGCTCGTTTACAACGGTACCTCATCACATGGTGGACAGAATAAAAACAGACAAGGTACAATTTATGAAGGAAATGGCTGTCATGTATGGGTTACAGACATTGTTCACAATCATTACATACAGTTTTGGATACAGATATTTACATAAGCATAGCAGAAAAACATTAACATGAGTGAGCGTGCATTACAGTTTAGTCCATCATATTTATGGGCCAGACATTGTTGTAAGATGTTGCAGTCCATAATGGACTGTGTCAGAGGCTTGGGTCATTGTGGGCATGAGAGCACAGGCTAGATGCAATTACAGGAGTGGACATTGAGGAGGTGGTTTCAGAGAGCAACTTTGAAATAGGCAATCTTGGGTGTGCTAGTGATGGCGGCTGGGAGCGCATTAAACCAAATAGGGGCCCTGTAGTGAAAGGATCTCTGGGCAAGGGAGGTTTTTACCCTGGGTACTGCCAGTATAGCTGGGTTCGGGAGCAACTTCGGGGTGTCGGCTGAGGGGGGAGGGTTGGAGCAGGATTGAGCCATGGCTCTCCCCTCCAAAAGGGGTGGATGCCTACCTGTCCGTAGTCCCTTTCCCACTGAGTGGAGGTCCAGTGGGCACGTAGGTGATATGGGCACAACTAAAGTCAGGGGAGGGGCAGAAGGGGCCACCAGATCCCAGCATGTGCATGCACCACATGTGTATATCATGGCCTCGAGGGGGTAGGGAGAAAAATGAAAAATAAAAAAATGTATATGGGGGAGAACATAGCGGGATTGCACCTACCTCGACTGGGATGATATGCTAACAATGGTGCATGCTTTTGTCATCTCCCACCTTGACTACTGCAATGTGCTCTTCTGGGGTCTTTCAGCTGGTCAAATCCGCTGTCTCCAGCTGGTGCAGAATGCTGCAGTTAGATTAGTCACCTCTGTAAGAAGGCGTGATCATATCTCTCCAGTGCTGTGCTCTCTGCACTGACTTCCTATGAGATGGCAGATTGACTTTTAGATTTTACAGGTCTCCGTGGACTGGGACCCCAGTACCTTGGTGAGCTTCTTGTGACCCACCCAGATGTTTGTTTATTTTATTTATTGGAATCTCAGGTTTACACCTTTGAGCTAAAAAAAAAAGCTCGTTTACAAAGGTTCCACGTTGAAAAGGCAATAGACAGGATACACAGACTTTACATTACGGACTGGGGAGAACATAGCTAGCGAGTACAGTTAAATACAGTAAGGTAGGAGTGAACAACATTTTTGTGACAGTACATAGCACTAACCAAATGTGAACAAGCAATTTATAGAGGTAACTGATCTTAAAGCATACAGGTTTAGTTAGGAGGGTCAGAAGAAGGGGTGGCCAGAGGTGGGAGGGAGGCAGAATAAATTAGAGCAGAGGGAGGGTGGGAAGCAGAAACAGGGGCGACAGATAAGGTAAAGTGGACAGGGGGATGGGATTGGCTAGGAATCCAACCAAAGGCTTTCGTAAGTGATGAGGTGGAGCTAGGTAAGTGTGGGAGGAGAGGGGGAGATACAAACAGTTTTAAGGTAGGGAAAGTGAGGTGTGGAGGAACCAAAGATTAGTGGGGTGAATAAGTGGATGGAGTAATATTTGCAATAAAGATGGGAAGGGGGAGGGGAGGGTAAGTGCTCTGTGGGGCAAAACAAGGTGGCGTTGGGTAGTAGTACCGCAGTCGCAGGTACTGAGAGTGGCCACTGGCCAGTGGCTGTAGCAGTTTGGTTTTAAATGGGCCTAGTTTTGTTTCCGCAGTCAGATCAGAACTGAGTATTTAGCCAGTGGGGGGCTCTGTATTCGAAGGACCACTGTTCTAGTGAGGTCCAGCACAATGGAGTATGGAAGGCAGCTTTACTAGATCCCCTGGTTAGTCTGGTATTAGTGGAGTTTCTTAGTAGTTGCTGCACATCTGGGGGTGCAAGGCCAAGGGCATTTTTTTAGCTAGCAGGCAAACCTGGTACTGTATCCTGCTATTCAGGTTTAGGCTAGCCAGTGCTTGAGTACAGTTCACACATGTAAGCTAATCGGTCAGCATCCAGAATTTTTTTAAGATGGTCTTGATTCTTCTTAGTGCTGTATTGGTACCGGCTCTGTAGACTACTAGACCATAATCTATGGTAGAGATCACTAAGCTGTTAACTGCAAGTTTGATGGCACTCTCTGTGAGGCAATGCCTGTGCTGGTAGAGCTGACCTAGTCTGGCACTAGCTGCCTTGGCTACATGGTCAGTGTGCTAGCTGTAGGAGAGAGAGCTGTCAAGGAAGACCCCGAGGTATTTAAAGGTGTTGACCATTTTGAGTGTACCAGGCTTGTTGTTGTAGATTTTGAGGGGATGGGACTTATGATGGTTTTGATGATAGGCAGACAACATTGTTTTAGTTTTTGTGTAGTTGAGCAAGAGCTTGGACTAAAGGAACCATTTGTCCACAACAGTAAAGTCGGCTTGCATCCCTCTTGTAGCTCTTCAGGAGTAGAGTGACAGGTGTGAAGTACAGCATCATCTGCATATAGAAGGATCTTATTCTGGCAAAGTTTTAGGAGCTCATTTAGAAACAGGCTGAACAGCTGGGGGCCCAGTAGGGAGCCTTAGGGCACCGCTGTGTTGACATTCCGATGGTCAGATAGAATGTCTTGAATCGTGACCTTCTGTGTCCTGTTGGAGAGGTAACTCTGGAACCAGCCCAGAGAGGCAGAAGATATTCCAGTGTTGGAGAACTGGGTGAGAAGCAAGTCATGGTTGACCTTGTTGAAGGCTTTAGTGAGGTCGATGAATGTGGTCCCAACCAAGCGCCCCCAATGAGGTGCTTCATGAATATGGCCGATAAATTCAACCAAGGCTGTTGAAGTACTGTTTGCCTTCTGAAAGCCATGCTGCTGCGGGCATTCAAGGTTGTACTTATCGGGTCACGCAACTAACTGATTGTATACTATCCTCTCTAGGGCTTTGTGGGGGGGGGAATTGCGACTGGCCTGTAGTTGGACAGGCTAGTTCTGTTGCCACTTTTAAAGACCTGAGTGACCACCGCAGCTCTCCAGCATTGGGGGAACTTGCCAGTAGTTCATGAGAGATTTAGAATCCAGGTTAGGGGAGAAAGTAGAGCATCCAGGTGAGAGCTACGATCTTTAGAACAAGCGAATCCCCACTGGAAATGGTTTTCTTGAAGACTTTTTCCGGGTGTTTTTTTAGCTTCAGTTGTAAAGATTACCTTCAGGTAGAAGGGAGGTGTTGTGTATGTTAGTGGGATGTTGGTACCACTTGTGGCGGAACTAGGCACAAGTTGAAGAACGTCCGGAGGAAGCACTCCACTGAGATCTGTGAAGGCCTTGTTGAAGCCATCTGCAATGTTTTTGGGATCCTGGGTAATCGCTCCTTCAATGTTGATTAGAGGTGAAGGTGATTTACTTGCTCTGCCTTTTAGGGTTTTGATGTTCTCCTAGAATCTGTAGCTGTCGCCCCAGGAGTTGTCTAATTCACTTTTAAAGTGAGATCTTGTTGTGATGCAGATGGCATTTGTGCACTTGTTCCATGCTGTTTTGTAGTTCTGTAAATCAGAGAGACCTAGAACTCTTAGCTGTGTGCCACAGATTATCCCGATCCCTCATAAGCTCAAGGAGATGCGGTATGATCCACAACTTACTGGATCCTTTGATTTTCCTCGTTTTTAAGAGGAGCATAGGTGTTGCAGGCCATATTAAACTTGGCGATAAAGCTCTCGAGAGCAGTGCCCACATCAGCAGCAGCGTAGACCACCGCCCAATGTAGCTGGTAGAGGTGAGTGTTTGAATTACATTAAATAGCATTGGCCAGTTGGTTGTTCTAAATCAAAATTAATATCAGCTGGGAATAGGGTCTTTTCTGTAGAAAAACATGGCTGTTTAGACCGGGTGTTTGCAGGAGACTGTATCAGCCATGTTATCTGTTATGATTACTTGTGTCTAAAATTCCCGATATCCCTGTATATGACTGTTTAATATGTTTTCTGATTTAAAGTGCCTTCATTTTAGAAAGGTGTTTCTTATCTGTCTAGCCATCCATATATCTCACCAACAGAAATGGACAGGGTCTCTGTGCACTGAATAAAGGCAGTATAGCTAGAGGTTTAAGCACTGGGCTGTGAACCTTGAGACCCAGCAGACCTACATTTGGATTCTACACAGCCACTTGCTTAATGTGTGATCCTGTCACATAGAGCAGGGGTTCTCAAATGATGAGGCCAACCTCCCTTGGGAGGCCCCAACCTGTTCCAAGGGAGGCTCAAGCAGGTCTGAAAAAGTACTGTATTTAAATTTGGGGTTTTATATATTTTGTGTGAAGAGATGAAGCAAACTGAAAGAGGATAATAATAGTAGGTGAAATTTTATGTATTTACTAGTAGGTGACAAGGGAAGATGAATGAGCCAAGGCTGATTTCAGGTGTACCCAGGGAAGGGTAGGGAGTGAATACATTTCAAAAGGTAACTGCAGAACAATCAAGAAATATACAATGAGCAATAGTGCAAATAAATATGAACAATCAATTAATAATGAGTGGTGGCAATTGATCAATTTGTAAACTGATGGCAGAACAGTCCAAATACAAGGGTTGAGCACAGGGGTGTAGCCAGGGATTTCAGATCTGCACACCAAGTGGACTCACGGCTACCCCCTTGTTAGGTTGTGCCCCCGGGGTGTAGCCAGTAAATATACAAATGTACACCAGGACCGTGTTTGTTGCCTCATTTGGTACAATAAATACAATTTTTATTTTAAACTTTATATTTATTGTTTTCAATGTACATATACATACACTACATTCCAAGCAGAGACATTTCAAATGTTAATTACATTCTGGACACACTGAGGACACCACCCCTCTAAAATTTTCTGTAGGTTACTTATTCTACTGCTTTAAGATACGTCCTGGAGGGATACTAATCTAATAGTAACAACTTTTATTACAAAGTTGCTAGAAATTAAGCCTATGAGCGGCATGGAAAAATACTAAATCGATATTTAAGTAGGTAGTCCACTTATTCATATCCCCTTAAAGCAAGGGGTTATGAGAACGTCCATGCTATAACTGATATATAGATCACAATTTGTGATAATTCATAATGGTCAAGCCACTTTAAAATTAACACATCCCCAAATATGCAAACCTCAATTAACTAACTCTGGGAGACCATAGTCATCTAGTTTACCCAAATCTAAACCCAAAGGTAAATAGTAATAAGTCCGATGAGAGTAAATTAAAAGTTCAGGAATGATTGTCCTGGTATTAACACTGGTAAGGTACTCTCTTGAACTTTTCTTTAGGCTTACTAAATTTTTTAATTACTTATAATCAAGGCCTCAATAAATACAACTTTTGTATCTCATGACAATGGTTGTTGCCATGCATGGGTAAATACAGATGCCATACATTGCTCCCTAAGACACCCACATACCAGCCCAAAGCCTGTAAAGTGGCACTGTCCTTGGGATGCAAAGACAATATTAGTGACCAGTCCTCCTAGTTTTGACTCCTATGAATAAAATTACAGAAAGGTTCAACATTTTCTTTGTTAGCTTTCATGGAAAAAGGAAGCAGTTCAGAGCCTATTTGCTACCCCCCTTAAATAAAATTGCACACCATGGAGTGCTTGGAGTATGCCTGGCTACACCCATGGTTGAGCATAGAAGTGCTAAGAGCAATAGCAGGAAGGAGCAAAGTAATCCCAGAGATGTTGCTTAGGAGCAGAGAAGCAGAGGGAGAGGCAAAGTATGTAGAAAGGTTATTTCATATAGAAACATAGAAACATAGAATTTGACGGCAGATAAGGACCGCTTGGCCCACCCAGTCTGCCGATTTCCCTACCTACTGGATAAGCTGAAGATCCTAGTTAACCAGCAGCCTACTTCTTCCTACCCCCACCCCCCAGAATTGCCTTATGACTATAGAAACATAGAAACATAGAATTTGACGGCAGATAAGGACCGCTTGGCCCACCCAGTCTGCCCATTTCCCTACCTACTGGATAAGCTGCAGATCCTAGTTAACCAGCAGCCTACTTCTTCCTACCCCCACCCCCCAGAATTGCCTTATGACTATCCCATGCATGCTTGAATTCCACCACTGATTTTGACTCACAACCTCCTCCGGAAGGCCATTCCATGCATCCACAACCTCTCTGTGAAAAATACTTCCTTAAATTACCTCTGAGCCGCCCCTCTATCTTCAAATTGTGCCCTCTTGTTCTTGCACACCTCTTTTTTGAAAGATGCTACCTCTTGGACTTTGTTGATTCCCTTGAGGTACTTGAAAGTTTCTATCATGTCCCCCCTCCCTCCTTTCCTCGAGGCTATACATATTAAGCTCCTTAAGTCTCTCTTCATATGTCCTCGGTGCAGACCCTGCACCATTTTAGTTGCCCTCCTCTGGACAGCTTCCATCCTGTCTATGTCTTTGCGAGATTGGGTCTCCAGAACTGCACACAGTACTCCAGATGGGGTCTCACCAGCTGTCTGTACAGAGATAATAACTTCCTGTTTTCTACTGGTGATGCCTCTCCCTATGCATCCCAGTATCCCCCAACCCTCCTTGCTGCCTTCTCACATTGCTTGCCCACCTTTAGGTCATCTGATATGACTACCCCAGGTCCCTTTCCATTTTTGTTGTTGTTAGTATCTCACCCCCATTGTGTACTCTTCCCTGGGTTTTGTTTCCCAGGTGCATTACCTTGCACTTCTTAGCATTGAATCTAAGCTGCCATACATTTGACCATTCCTCTAACCTTGCCAAGTCCTTCTCATCCTTTCCACCCCACCCTGTGCATCAACTCTGTTGTAGATCTTAGTGTCATCTGCAAAGAGACATACTTTTCCTTCCAGTCCTTCTGCAATGTAAGCATAAAAGACATTGAAGAGGACTGGTCCTAACTACTGAACCCTGCGGTACCCGCTAGTAACCCTCCTTTCTTCTGGTGGACTCCATTTACTATTACTCTCTGTGTCCTATTCTCCAGCCAATTCTTTGCCCAGGCTGTCATCTTGGGACCCACTCCCAGGCTGGCTAACTTATATATTAATCTTTTGTGTGGGACTGTGTCAAATGCCTTGCTAAAGTCTAGGTAGGCCATGTCCACAGCCCCTCCCTGATCTACTACTTTGGTCACCCAGTCAAAGAAATCTATCAGATTTGTCTGGCATGACCTTTCCGCTGTGAATCCATGCTGCCTAGGGTCCTGTGCCCTTCTGGCCTCTAGATACGTGACAATTCTTTCCTTTAGAAGTGATTCCATCATTTTCCCTATCACTGAGGTTAAACTAACAGGTCTATAGTTTCCTGCTTCTGCCTTGCTCCACTTTTGTGAAGGGAATCACATCTGCCCTCCTCCAGTCCTCGGGTACCACCCCATCCTCCCATGATTTGTTAAAGAGGGTAGTCAGTGGTGTCACTAGTTCTATCCTTAGTTCTTTTAGAATTCTGGGATGAATCCCATCAGGCCCCATTGCTTTGTCCACCTTCAGTTTTAAGAGTTCTTTCAGAACCCTTTCTTCTGTAAATGGGCTGGTATCAACTTCTGTATCCAGAGTGTTACTACTGTTTGTTTTATGTACCTCCCCCTCTTCCTTTGTAAATACTGAGCAAAAATATTTGTTTAGTATCTCTGCCTTTTCACATTCTCCCTCTGCCCACCCTCCCTCCCCTTTATTAAGCCTCACTATCCCTCCCTTGGTCTTCCTTTGCTCCCTGATGTACCTATAAAAGGTTTTATTCCCCTTCTTAACTGAGTTGGCTATCTTTTCCTCAGTTTGGGCCTTTGCTGTTCTGACTGCCTTCCCAGCTTCCTTTTGCTTTAACTGATACAGCTCTCTGTCCTGCTCCTGCTGGATTCCTTGTACTTCCTGAATGCTTTCTTTTTCTCTTGAACCTTCACTGCCACTTCCTTTGAGAACCATAGTGGTTTCTTACATCGCTTGTTTTGTTTATTTGCTTCACACAAGGCTCGTTACCTCTGTGATGGCAGTTTTATTATTCCCATTGTTCTTCCACCCTCCTTCCGCCCATTTGCTAGTGCATTCTAGGCACTCACCCATTTGGCAAAGTCAGCCCTCCTAAAGTCCAGTACTTTTGTCTTTGTATGGCTTGACTCTATTGCTGTGTTTATTATGAACCATACTGTTTGATGGTCGCTAGTTCCCAGATGGCTACCCACTTCTACATCTGTGATCCTCTCTCCATCTCCATTTGAGAGTATCAAGTCTAATATTGCTCCTCTCAGTGGGCTCCAGTACTAGTTGTCTAAGGCATGCCCCTGTAGGGCATCTAGAATAACTGCACTCTTGATGTGGCCTGCAACTGCACGCTCCAGTTAACATCTGGCATATTCAGATCACCCATCAGCAATATCTCCCTTTTCTGCCATTCTAAGTATACTTTCTATCATTTCCTTGTCCACTTCCTCCCCTGAGAGAGGTCTGTATCTAACCCCTATGCGGATTGTGGTGCCATTGCCTGTCTCCAAATTTACCCACAGTGTTTCTTCTCCTCCCTGTTTACCCTTTTGTTCTGTTGCTTTTATTCCTTCCCTTATGTAAAGAACTACTCCTCCTCCTCTTTTACCCTCCCTGTCCCTCCTGTAGATAGTGTATCCTGGTATGTTTACATCCCAGTCATGGTTTAATGTGTACCATGTTTCTGTGACTGCCGATATCCAGATGTTCCTCCCCATCAAGGCCACTAATTCAGGAAGCTTGTTACCTAGACTACGGGCATTGGTACTCATTGCTCTCCATTTTATGATGGCCTTACCTTCTGTTGCAGCATCCCCCACTGACCGTTCTACCTTGGTCTTTTTCTCATTTAGTACCCTGTTTTGTAGGGAGAGGCTGGGATTTTTCTGCTGCTTCAGTGCCTCCCCCATTGACTAGTTTAAAAGCTTGCCAATGAAGCATTTAAACCGATTGCTCAAAAGACTTGTTCCCTTCCTGGACAGATGCAGACCATCCTGCCAGTATAGGCTGGTGTCCCTCCAGGTGGAACCCCAGTCCCCAATGAAGCCAAACCCCTGTGCTCCGCACCATTTTTTCAACCATTCATTAAACTGCATGGTGCCAATTACCCTCGCCTCCCCCATGCCTTTGACAGGCAGCACCTCTGAGAAGGATACTGTGTTTGCTACTTGTCTTAGGCCCCTCCCCAACTCTGCAGTGTCCTCCTGCACTGCTCTAACCTCATGATGAGCCAAGTCATTTGTCCCTAGGTGGACAATTACGTCCAGCTCAGAATCCCTTGCAGCTGTTGTGATCCTGAGGATGCGCTTCCTGTCCTCCAAGCCATGGCACCAGGCAGGCACCTTACTTCAGATTTCCCAGCTCCTCCCAGTTCTATCCCCCTAATAATTGAGTCCCCCACCAGGAGCTGCTTCCTTTCCTTGTGGTGTCCTCTGCCTCCTTCCTGTGGGCCTCCCTTGTGACAGTTGTCCTCAGCCTCCTTAGTCTCCTCTGCGGGTGTATCTATAGGGGAGCTATGCTCCCCCAGAATGGCGTATGGATTGTGGTGTGTAACATCTGACTGGGTGTGCCTCTGTTTCACCATCCTCATCCTCCCTGAGCCCACTGTGGTCCAACTGCTGTGTCTTTGCAACCTCTGAGGTAGTGGTGGTGGTTCTGGTGCTCCCTGGATGGGGAGGTTCCTTCCTACTGTCCATTGTGGCCTGGGGAAGGTCCCGTACTACTGTCCAGTGTGGCCTGAAGGCAGGCAACTTCCTCCCTCAGGGCAGACAGTTGTCTGCAAATAGGGCAGCATCTCAGCCTCAGAAAGACTCCCGGAAGACTGCTGCCCCACAGCCCTTACATTGCACTACTCCCACATTTTTTTTTTTTTTGTGTGTGTGATTGGTTTGTAATGTAGAAATATATATTATATTATACAATGTTTATGCTTATATTGTCAGTGCAGTGTGCTAGAGAGGATATGACAGTGACATGCACCTTGCACTCTTAAGGAAATGATGTCAGAACCCCAGGTATAAAGGAACTATTTCAGGGGTGGGTGGGGTGAGGGTGGGAAGGTTGGCCTAAACTGTGCCCTGCTAAAACAATCAGCTAGAAGCTCTGACCCACTGCTGCAATGAGTGCCTTCCTGTCAGGAAGATGCCCTACACAACAATTTGATAGAGAAATACCCTGCTAATCAATCAGAGAAAATCCACACATCCAAGTCACACACGGTAAACCTTCCAGCCCCAAAACAGGCCTGGTGGTTTGTGCTCTGAGAGCTGTCCACCCCAAAATAAGTCAGCTGTGCTTTAAACTCTTCCTGCACTGAAAGTCTTAAGAATTGTAACAAACAAGCGTAACCTTAATCCACCACCCTCTGTTGCTTGAAAGACCGTCTTTTCCTGTTTCACACTGCAGGTTTTCTGTGACCACTCCTTAACCCCAGTAACTCTGTTTAAAAAGAGTTTAACTATCACAAACTCTCACGCACCAGTAAATTATTTAAAAATAGTTTCAGTCCCAAAAGCCTAGTAGTCAATCCAGCTACCCCAAGGGACAACCAGAATGAAGTATTTAAACACTTATGAGGTTACTTCCAAGATAAGCAGAGTTTGCAAGTTTCTTTCAACTCCTCAGCCACCTGAAATTTAAAAATAGTTTAACTGTCAGCAAATCCTAGTAGACAATCTAGCTACCTCAAGGACCTACCCAAATGCAGTATTTAAATCCTTCTGAAGTTACTAACAAGATAAACAGAGTTTACAACCCTTCTTGGTTAAACCTAAATAAATATGTGAATAAAAAGCAATTACCAAGGGTAGTTAGTTTCACCTCCCACAGAATTAAGTAAAAGTGCACGTTTGTTGCAGATATCAAGTGCAATATAAATTTCTCACACAGCTCGCAGTTGAAGAAAGCAGTATCCTTCCAGCTCCAGCAAATGTGCTTAGAGAGTAAACAGAGGAAGTAGTCTGGCCCATGAAAGTACTGCAACAAGGGGTAACAGTGGTTCAACAATGAAAATAGCAGAGCAAGTAGGTTGGCCTGTGGTGGTGGTGGTGGTGGTGGTGGTGGGGGGGGGGGTACAATAAGCTGAATAATATTAGTTTATTTTATTTATTTGTTATTCAGATAACACCTTTGAGAACAGGAGCTCTTTTTCAAAAGTTCCAAGCTAGTATAAGAAAAAGAACTGAATGTGAGCCAAGTACTCAGAGGGGTTTCAATTTATTCATGGTGTACTGCGCAAAGTACAGTACGTTATTTTTCTTTGGGGAGGCCCAAGATTATTTCAGTTTTTGGGGGAGGCTCAAAATCTTTTCTGTGAATTTGGGAAGGCTCACTGTGACAAAATCTGAGAACTATTGACATAGAGTGTTGCCAGTTTTTGGCAGAAAAAAAAAAACACTGTTGGTACCAGAACCCAGTTACACCGAATTTTCAAAACATTCAGTTTCTGAACATTCCCTATTGTATTACTGAAGACGTTTTAATTAAAACATGAACTTTTTAGACTTCATCTGTTCCCATTGCATTGTCCTGCCATGAATTCATATGCCACTGCTTATGACATCACAACCTGTTGGCACAGAAATATTTCCGATGTCATAAGCAGAGACTTATGATTTCACAACAGGGAATGCATCGAGAATAAGGTGAAGTCTAAGGGGGCAAAGAATGCGTTTTTTGTGAAGGTATTGATGAATAAGTAATTGAATGTCCCGAAATTCAGTTTGTGGGGCTGTGTTATTAGATTTGAGTCCTGTAGATGTGAACAGTAATTGTGTTGCAGGAAATTGGTGAATCACATTAAAATCTGACATTTTAACTTTGCATTATAGCCCTGTATTGTCAGGCAGATGGCAAAGGACCAACCACAGTAGCAACTGTAATGCAGCCAGATTTTGGCAGTGACAGAACTGCTATATGTCCACCAAAGCAGTTGCCTCCATCAAATTATCCAGTGACAGTGTTGTTACCCCCCTTCCCAGCATTTGGGACTTACTGCCTTGTTGTCCCATGCCCAACTACACAAAGCCCAGGCTAATAGACGTCCCCTGATATCTGGGGGCATAGGTACCCCAGTCCTGACACCACTGAGCCATATTGGCATTTGGGGTAGGAGGAGGTGCAGAGACCTCAGACCTGACCCAAGAGCATGGCGGAGCCTAGCAGTTTCCACATGATGGTGGACAAGACTGTTGCAGAGCATCTGGTTTGGAAGCTAAAAAATACAGAGAACCTCCACACAAAAGCACTGAGGGAGAGGGTTACCCTAAAAGGACATTAGCAACAAAGCCAGGTTTCAAAGAAATACAAAAATCACACATACCTTAAACACAAGGCATCATGGGATATATATGGAAATCAGTATGAACATTTAGATTGGTTCTACTTTAAGCGGAAGTGCATGGTGCCAAATGATCTAGTTGGGAAGCCTGTTTCACCAGTAGGCTGAACTGGATGTATCAGCTATCAAATTACAGTTGCCTTTTTCCTTTGTACAAACAAGGAGACATTTGGATGAAGTTTAGATTTTTATTAAGTACGGACAGCTTCTTGGCTTAAAACCAGAGGCTCGTCCCTTTAAAACACATCACAGGTAGTTTTTTTGTGCAGCAGGTGGACTTCACTGGGCAACTCCTGTGTTTGTACTTTGCTTGGCAGCAGAAAGAGACTCCAAGCAAGTCTGAGTCTATATGTATTTCTGCTGTAGATATATTGTTTCTTTTAACATGAATCTCTGCATTCAGCCTCTCTGCGTTAATAACCTACAGAAAGACAGAGCAGCTTTGAATTTTGTGGTTGAAATTGTGTGGAAAGTGCTGACACTGACTCTTTCGCAATGGGGTGGGGTTCAGATAGGGTGAGGCAGCTCAAAGGTATGCTAGATGTTAATTAAGAAAATGCATGTCTTTTTAATTGGCTCTGTGCCCATCTAGGAAGAGAGTTCACAGTCGCTTGGTAATACCACAGAAGGATCACATCAGTATACATAAAGCCTTGTAGCAGTTCTTAGCTTGCTCTGAGCCAATTGGACCCGATACAAGGACTGTGTATTAGAATCTGGTTTCCATTGATACTGCACTACATTGCCTCTTGCAGGAGAGGCCAAACAGTCTTATTCAGCTGTTATTACATATTTAATAATGTGGTCTTTTGCTCAGACTGGTGATTGTGAGAGGTGAGAATAAAATGGTATGGCTGCCAGAACTTCTATCCATAACAAAATGCAAGTTATGCATTGGAATATTTTAACTTATAACTTGTATTGTTATCCCGGGTCGCCCCTGAAAAAGGGACCTTCGGGGCTCAGTGGGCCTACCCGGTCACCAAAATTTAATAAATAATAAATAAATAAATAAGAGACTTCTTAGCAAACATCCATTCAGTAAGATGTGAAATGGCGGTATTCCTGTGATATTGCTGAAGACCGTGTTCATCTTCTAGGTTGTAGTCCCCACTTCATGAATATCTGTGGCCATTTGGGGTATTTATTAATCTATTAATATATTAATAGGGATCGAGAGGCATTGTGTTTAGACAGTTGATGCTATGAGTGTTGCCTCATGTGTCCTTTGGGTGAGAGAACCATGAACCAAAAGTGAGTGGTACTAATACCCTATGGACATGGGAGATGGCACTTGTAAAATGTCAAGAAGATGCCTCTGCTTCCTAGTAATACATTCTAAATAATATATTTTAAGAATAAGAAAATCCTGTTTTTCAGATCTTCAACATGACCCTCTTCTGACACATGACCAGCATTATGCCCGCTTCTGGAGTTCCTCAGCACACGCAACAGAATAATTGGTACTGCAGCCAAACATTTACTTACGAGTGCCCCACAACACATTCTGGACAGAACTGTGACATTATAAACCTTATTTGCTGTCCTGACATGGCTACATACCTTGCCTGCTATGCATTTTACACAATGCTGTACACTTCACACTCCAGTTCACCCTTACTCTGCAAAGATTTACTTATGTCCCTCATCATTGTTAGAGCTATATCCTGAACACTGACAACTGTAATAAAATAATGTAACTGACTTGACTTAAACATTTCTGAACAATAAACATAATGGGCTCACTATTCTTCAACTGATAAGAAATGCTATGTCTTCTGGCTATTTGCTCCACGATGTGAAGGCTAGTGTTATGCATTTTAGTGCTGAAAGGTTGAGTGGTACCGTATGCCCGGCTGTTCAGAGTATTCTTCTTTATTTTAATAACAGGAGGGCATTTGTTGCTGTAAGTCTTCAATATGAAACATACATGGTTGTAAACTATAAAGTCAGCACTTTAAAATTAGGTTTAGATAAGATTTTTAATCTTTTTCCCCCTTCCAGATAATTCTAGTGGGGACAATCCCATGCAGTCTAGCAGTGCTCTGAAGTGACATCCTCTCAAACAGCCTCTCCTCTATTTCAGAGATATCATCTTGTGTGGTTAACGCAGGCCTGTGCCTTTTTAACTAACGATGACTAAATGAAGCATTAATTGCTCTGCAGAAGTAGAGACAGACATTAAGCTGCGTTTCCTCGCAAATTCCAACATGTGCAGCACCAGGCAAATAGATCCATACCTAAAAAGAATCATCTGTCCTATTGTCTAGATAATTATTTTGTTCTATTCTGAACAATAACATGACAGATGTATTATTTGTTTAGACTGGAGTGTGCAGACCAGTAGTAGCTTTAACAGTGTATATTCTCAACTAATGGGAATACACAATTCTGAACATAAAACAAAAAAGTTCCAAAGTTCAGAAACATGTTATTCCTGATATTTAAATACCACAGCCTGGAGTATAAATTATGTCAGTGTCAGTGGCTCAGTAGGTAGCACACTTGCCTCTGAGACTGGGAGATCAGAGGGCTGTGGGTTCAGTTCCCACATCTGGCACTTGGGTTAATATCCCAGTACTGACACTGTAGTGCAGCATGAGAGGGGTGCTGCACTTCTGAGGTGCCGTCTTTCGGATGAGATGTTAAACCGAGGTCCCATCTGCTTGGATTGGTGGTAGTTCAGGTGGATGTTAAAGATCCTATGGCACCTATCGAAAAGAGTAGGGGAATTTCCCCGGTGTCCTGGCTAAATTTCCATCATTCGCCAAAAATACCACGAACAGCTTAATCTGGTTCAGGATCAGTTGGCATTCATCTGTATCCCCCTCCCCTGGGTCGTGCCTGAAAATAGGCAGGATTTGTCTAGTGCACTTACCTGGTCAACAAAAACTAAATGAATAAAATAAAAGGGATACCCATCTTAATTCATGTGTTAAGAATTTGACAAACAGTTGCATAGGCATAATGCTGTGCCCCTTCCACACCAAGCAACCCCACAACTCTTGATATGTAAGGATTAACAAGCCGGGGTGTCTGGCTGTGCTGAGATTTATGGACACTCTGAGTGTGTTCTGACGCATAGTTGGTTGTGAAGTGCCTTCAGTCATAAGAAATGCCCATATATTTAGTAAACCAGGGCACCTTTTAGTATGTTGTTCCACATAAAAATGGCATGAAAATATATATTTTTTTAAATCAGGAAATTCAATGGACAGTCAGTCATAATATTCAAGCTGCCAACTTGTGGTATTTATTTGATAACTGGGTAGGTACACTGGTCTGGGGGACCACTTTCAAAACAACTTGGGCCATCTAGATGGCACATACAATAAAAGAAATTCTGCATACAGTACATAAGTAACAACATACACTTGGAGCTGATGCTTATAGTCCGACAGATTCAAACAAATCAGTACATTGGGGAGGCAGTATAGCACAGTGGTTTAATGCTTTGAGCTGCAGATCTGGAGACCTGAGTTTGACTCCCACAGCCCCCACTTGCATACTGTGTGACCCTGAGCAAGTCACTTAACTTCCCTGTGCTCCCAGGTCGCACATGTAAACAAGCTTTCAACTTAGTGTGCCACTCCTGGTTAAACAATTTGGGAAAAAAAAAAAAAGAAGAATCCACATACAAGGTGGAGGTGATAACAAACAGTCCAACAGTATATACAAATAATCGGCAATGCAAAGGGCATGCAGTTGGTCATACAGTCCAATAGAGTGAGAAAGCAAGCTAGAACCAACTGTCCGCTAATATGTGCTAATGTAGCTAGAGAGAAATGAGCGAACAATAAAACTATAGAATTGGGTAGTCTTGCCCTACCTCATGTCAGGAAGGGTACTTGCAAAGAGTGTCGGTAGTGCATTTTTGATATGTGATTTTGAATGAGGTGGGAAGTGCCTATGGAGTGAAGTGTGGCTGGTAAGCCATGCCAGAGCTTGGGGGCAGCAATGGAAAAGGCTTTCTGACTCATCTCAGTTGCAGTCCGGGAATAGTCAAGGAGACATTGAGAGGAGGATCTTGGTATGTGTGTGTCAAACTTAATACTAAGGGGTCTTGTTAGAGGGGAGCTATCCCCTTCAAGAAGGGACTCATCGATTAGGGTACCATAAGGTAGTCATGGATAATTAGACACCATGTAGATGTTTTTTTCAGCCTGTCTTTATAAAGATATTCTTGGGGCATGTGGCACATGTGAAAAAGTGGTTAATCTAGAAGTGTAACAATTTCTTTTAAAATAATTATTTTGGTGCAAAATGAAATGGTGCCTGAATGTTGATGTAGATTCATTTTGCAGAAAAACTCTGCAGATACCATCCTCTGGTATTCTGCAGTGGGTGAAATGGTGTCCTTAGTGGAAGGGAAATACCTGCAGACAGGGCTTATAGTGAAACCAAACGAGTCTCCAGTGTCAGAATGCTTTTGAATTTATGGTTTTGGATTTAGAACCACAGTAAGTCTGCAGTTGTAACCCTGCTTAGCCATTTTTTTATAATTCTCTTTATTTTATGTTTTCAAATTAATATCTAAATGAGAACAAAATCCCCCCCCCAAAAAAAACGTAATCGATATAGAAATTAAACAAAGGAAGAAAACAACTAGAAAGAAAAGTAAAGAACAAATACAGTCATATTAGAATAACAAATTCATGGAGCTGTACGTCCTGTGAATATATTTTTACAGTCATATGTACAAAAACAGCATTGAAAGTATCACTGTGGGAGGATGTTCAAGGTGGAGTGCATATAACACAGGCTCATAGTCAACTAAAACAAGTATATTTTTTGTCAATAAATAGTGTTTTTTACTTTGTCTCTTTAGATGTGTATTTGTAATACTTTATTTATTTATTTATTTACGAGTTTTACCAGGAAGGCATACTGAGCAACATATGCTTGATTCCAGATGCGTCCTTGGGGCTAGAGCCCAATACAAAACAAAGTAGCACACACTAACAGATTGTAACAATACAGCAGCGAGGGGTATGGCTAAACTGCCTTACAGACAACGGCAGAATAGCTGTAGGTAGACTGTTAGAAATACTGCGGGGAAAATAGAGAATTTATATGAAACAATCCTGTAAATGTCCTTAACATAGAGCATTAGGTACAATGGAGTTAGATGTATTTTGAAGAGATACAACTAGAAACATGTGCAGCTGGAGGAGAAATGCATGCGGAGTAGCTGGTTGCGGTGAGTAGGAATTGATGAGTTTCTTATGGGGGGTGGTAGGGCATTCCAGATCAGGGGAATCCGGTAGGAGAAAGCAGCCTGACCTTTAGTAGTGCGCATGAAGGGGACGTGGAGAAGCCTTTGGTCTGTGTGTCTTAGGGCATAGGCCGGGGGTGGTTGTTGGGCTAGGGTGGATGCCAGGTAAGGTGGGAGGGAGAGGGACCAGAATTTTGCAGTGAACCTGGCGCAGTATATTTGTCTGCGATCTTTGAGGGATGGCAGGGCTCAGGCGCTGTAGAGTGAGCAATGGTGGGTAGATTGAGGGCAGCTGAGGATGAAACGGCAGAAAGAGTGGAATAGGGTGTCGAGGCTGGCCAAAGTAGATGAGGGAGTGATGGAATACACTATGTCACTGTAGTCGAGGATAGGTAGTATCATTTTTTGGACTATGGCCTGCCTTGTAGGAGCAGGGAGGCAGCTTTTGTATCGGTATAAAGTGCCAAGTTTGGGGAGGGCCTTTTGTGCAGGAGTCGATATGAATAGCAAAAATCAAGGTGCTAGTCAAGCCAGACTCCTAGGTATCTAAAGCTGGAGCAGTTGTCCAGAGGGTTCCTTCTGAGGTTGTGAAAGGGGGCAGGGGGCTTGCAGGGAGAGTCTTTGGTGGGGAGCCAAAAGTTAATGACACAGTTTTCTTGGAGTTTAGAAATAGCTGGTTTGACCAGAACCATTCCTGGACGGTGTTGAAGTCCTCCTGCAGGAGGGTTGCCACATTACTTGTAGTTGGGCCGGAAGCATACAGGACGGTATCGTCCACATACATCTGGATGGAGGAGTTGCGGCAAGCTGATGGGAGGTCGTTTAAAAATATTGAGAAAAGCAAAGGGCCCAGGACAGACCCTTGGGGGATGCCGGTGGATACGGGCAGTGGGTCTGAGGTATGTGAGGCAATTTTTACTGATTGGACTCTGCCTATTAGATAGTCATGGAACCAGGCATTTGCAGATAGGGAGAGCCTGGCGTCAGTGAGTTTGTCGAGGAGCAGGGTGTGGGAGACAGTATCAAATGCCTTGGCTAAGTCAATAAATATTGCAGTGGTGATGAGGCCGTTGTCCATGCCGGACAGAATGTCGCCTGTGACTCGTAGAAGGGAGGTGGTGGTAGAATGAGATTTGCAAAAACCAGATTGAAAGGGGGTGAAAAATGAGGCGGTGTCCAGGTGTGGGGTGAGCTGGGAGAGACGGCGTTCCTGTAGTTTGGCCAGGATTGGGAGTAGGAGATGGGCGATAGTTGGCTGGGAGGATGGTCCCCCTGTCGGGAGGGGTATGATGGTGGCCCACTTTCAAGCTGTGGGTAGCTGCCCAAAGGTAAATGAGAGGTTAAAAGTGCAGTAAGAGGGCAGCAAAGGCTGGGGCAGATATGAAAAGCATTTTGGCGTCCAGGGATATAGGACATTTGCCCTTGTTGGGGTTTAGGGCTCTTAAGAATTGAAGGACTTCAGCTTGGGTTTACAGGCTGGAAGGAGAGAACTGTGTGATTGGAGGTGGCGCTGGAGACCGGGGAGGGGGCAGTGAGGGGCCGGGCCTGTGAGGGGCGATAGGGCTTGTTGGCACAGCTGGCATGAGTGTGTTGAAAGCTTCGGCCACCCTGTAGGGGTCAGGTGATGAGGGTGTTTTTACCCGATAAAGTCGGAAGTAGGGGGGTTGGGTGGGGGAGAACAAGATTTTAGAGATTTCCAGAAGTCTGTGGGGTCATTTGCGTTTGCGCTGAATGGCGATAAGAAATACCTCTTCTTTGCCTGGCGAATGATGTGTGTACGTGAATTTCGAAGGGCTCGATAGTTAAGGAGGGAGGCCAGGGAGCCCTGCTTCTTATGGGCTTTCCAAATGTTTGCAATAATCTCTCAGTGATGTATCACATGGATATCTTAATATGATCTGTTATGTGTTTTGTATATCAGTATATCCTTAAAACAATTAGTCCAGTATTGTGGATTAAATTTAGGAAATATACTCTAGGGGAATTCCAGTTTTTCAAAATGTGGTCATTGTAGCTAATACCATAATCTTGTGATGTGTCTTTGACAAAGAAAGCTCTCTAAAGTCATTAAATATATACGTACTCCAAAAGATATAGGGGATATGCATAGGGGACCTGTGCGATGAATTATTTATTTATTGTACGCAAGAGCAGTTTGACCTCTGGTTAGCTCACAAGTGATATAAACCACGAGTGATGTGCCCGTGGTCAGACTGCTTGATTGTAGATAAATAATGCATTACACACGTCCCCATTGCATGTCCTGTGTATAAAATAGACTTTCTTTTTAGGGGGATGATTGACAGGTGGTGTTTGTCCAACATATGTGTAATAAATTCTGGGCCCTAAAACTGATCACGCATATGCAGATATAAACATTTTTACATTGCCGTATTTGTGTCTACATATACTGTATAATGGTATTTGAATGCACATCATTTTGACTGAGGTTTGTATTGCTATTGTCGCCACAATTCCTGACCAAACATGCAGTCCCATGAAAATTGTGAAGATTAGCAGTCTTTTGCCAGTATGGCAACAGAAACCATGTGGCATTAAATGTATTAAATCCCGCCTGAAATGTGGTTTCACAGGGGCACTGCAAAATCAACTTTCAACCTGTATTTGAAAATGGTCACCATCCTTGTTCATGAGTTAGGATCATGTAAACAGTATATTAAAATGTGGGACTAAAATATTGTAAAATGGCCAAGTATGTGAGACGCAAACATTTTTTGGGGCGGTGGGGGTGGTGAGTTAGGGTTGGAAACCCTAACGTCACATTTCTTCATTTTTTGTGGAGTTAACTTGAATCTTAACTGGTGCATTAATGCAATATTTTGCAAATAATTTACTTTCTTTTTTGAGATAGTGGAATCATGTCTTCATTCACACAGGTCCCATAGGGACCTGCATGAACCCATGCAGATGCACAGGGCCAAGACTCCATCCAACTATGGAAGTGCAGCGATGGATGTCAAGAATTCATGGGGCTGTCTGGTGGGCTGGAGAAGCACAGGGTCCTCTGTTCACTATACAGATGCACAGTGCAAAGTGCCTATCTGTCAGAGATGTGGTGAAGTTTAAATTCCCCAGTGAAGTTCCCATGAAGTGGCAAAAATCACATTTGCGGAGCTTCATGAAGTTTTCCTAGACCTCATCCCAAATCGGGACTTGTCTCACATAGATGGGAGCAGATAGCAGACTCTTTGGTTACATACTATAAATCACTTTACCTCCCGCAGAAAGACACACACGTGGAGGAAGCTAACACATTCTTAGGTGGACTAAGGCTGCCCAGGCTTAGTGAGGTCCAAAAGCAAGCATTAATGACACCAATCTCCAATGCAGAGATCATCTCTACCATAATAGCCCTCAAGGTGAGCAAGTGTCCAGGACCGGATTGTTTCGGTAGCAAATTTTATAGAACCTTTTTAACTGAGATAACACCCCTGTTAAAGAATGTCTACAATCCAGTCTGGCTTGAGGGTGAGGCAATACCCCACTCATGGAATTATACAACCATTACGGTAATACCCAAGGAAGGGAAAGATCCCAAAGAATGTGGCTCCTACTGGCCCATTTCATTATTAAATGTAGACTATAAAATCTTAATTCCTTACTAACAAGCCTCATTCACCCAGACCAAACAGGATTTATTGAGGGGAGACAGGCCCCTGAGGGAGTAAGGTGGACCATAAATATAATAGACATCATTAATAGACAGCATACTCCCACATGTATCAGGAGTCTCGATGCCGAAAAGGCATTTGACAGGGTTACCTGGAGCTTCCTTTTTGCAGTCCTGGGAAGGATGGGATTTCCCTCAGCATTCATAGAGGTAATCAAGGCCCTTTATGCATCCCCCCAGGCCTATGCCAGGGTAAATGGAGGCATCTCTCAGAGCTTCAGCCTAGGGAGGGGCATCCAGCAAGGATGCCCACTCTCACACTTCTTTGCTATTTATATTGAGCCATTATCTCAGGCAATTAGAGAAGATTGAGGAATTGGAGGCATAGAAAGGGGGGGATCATAAAGTATCACTTTACATGAATGATATCCTCCTGTTTATGACCAATCCAGAGAAATCGCTACCCACGTTCTGGGGTCTGCTCGACAGATTCAGTTTATACTCGGGATATGTCCTGAATAAACACAAAACAGAAGTACTCAAATTCTTTTATACTCCTTCTTCAGTGGTGCATCAGCTGGCCCCCCTGAACTGGAACAATCAAAAGTTAAAATATCTAGGCACCATTATCCCCAGAAATCTATCAGCATTATTCACCAGTAATTCTGATCCCCTGGTAAATCAAATTAAACAAGACATAAAAAGCTGGGAGCTGCTCAATCTGCCCCTCTATGCTAGACTCCAAACGGTAATGATGAATATATTGCCCAGATACTGTTATCTTTTTCAGTGCCTCCCCCTAAGAATACATTATAATTGATTATAGATCTGGCAGAAAAGTATCATGCAATTTGTCTGGACAAACAAAAGGCCCAGAATTAAGAGTGCAGTTATGCTCACAAACTAAAAACATGGAGGGAGGGCTATACCCAACCTGGAGGACTACTATCTAGCTGTCCATCTGAGGAGCACCCTGTTATGGTCAACAAAGAAGTATAAAACTCACTAGAAAAGTATAGAGACAGTAAGTACAGAGGGGGCTCCCCTAGGGGCTAGTATGGCCATCCCAGAGTTGACACACAAAGATAGCAGTATTCCACTGTTTGCTGTCAGGAACACAATAGGGGCAATCCGTAGGCTATGGTCAAAATACAGACTCACCAAAGACCTGTGGTCAATTAAATGGTTTGCGTGGAACACGGCCTTTGCCCCAGCACACCAAGATCTCACTTTTAGAAGGTGGGGGAGACTGGGTTTAAACATGCTAAAACAGTTCATGGAGGGGGGGTAACATTCGAGAATTTGGACAAATTAAAGAAAAATTTCAATTAAGACAAATTGACCATTTCAGATTCCTACAGATCAGAGCCCACATCCAAGCCCTAAAGAATCAGGAAGACCAAGATCAACCCCAGGGGGTTTACTGGCTATTATAGAAAGTATACTGACCCTTCAAAGAAACAGAGGCTATATTTCAGCAGTCTGAGTCCTCAGAGATAGGGGGTTGGAACACTCCAGACCACTTAACCATTCGCCAAGCTCATCTTTCCATCTATTTTTATCAGAGAGGGACTGGGAAACAATATTCTCATAAGCAAATAAAACCACATACACTCTGATGTGGAGAGAATATGAATGGAAAGTTAGAACACGCTTCTTTATGACCCCGGTGTTGAAGAACAAATGGGGGGGGTCTACCCAGCAACATGCTGGAGGGGGTGCCGGGAACCACAGGCAATTCAACTTCACATATTTTGCCACTGTCCACAGCTGGCCTAATACTGACACCAAATTAAACAAGTAGTGGGAGAAATCCTCATGGTGACCAAGCCACTGGGGCCAACACATATGATTTTAGGTCTCATACCTAGGGAGATGAGAGGGAGAGATAAAATGTATATGTGGAACATTTTGATAACATCAGCACATAAAGCCATCACCTGGAAATGGTTAGCTATAGATCCTCCTACTGTTCAACAGTGGACAGCCATTGTTCGAGAAATACAGGAAATGGAGGAGCTGAATTTAAACTTCACCACCCATAAAATTAACTTACGCCTGCAGGCCTTTGTTCGTAGATGGACACAGTGGCTGGTATGGAAGGATAGAAATACAGCAGAATAAAAGGAAAAAGGGATGAACAGATTAGGAAGGGATGAGAGGCAAGGTACAGTTCAGGATAATAAAACAAACCATCTTGAAGTAATATTCGTACTGTAACTAAGAAGTAATGAAGTGAAGAGTTATACTAGGTGTTACACCACTTAACTGAGATGATATTAACTCCATATGACCAAAAAAAAAGAACCGTAGTGTGATAAATTAGAATTTATACTGAATGTCTTGTGGTGAAATGTATAATGTGTACCTGTGCATAATCTTACAATAAACTTGAATTAAAAAAAAAAAAAAAGTTTTCCTAGACCTCAGAAACTTTGACTTCGCCCAAATTGCAACGGTTTTGCCACGAAGTTTTCACCAGAAACTGGAATTTTGCTGCAGATGAAATTCTGCACCTTGCGGATCAATCCGTACTCCACGAATTGCGTAAAATGAACAGATTAATTCACAGAGCGAAGTTTGCCAACTTCGTCCATCTCTGTCTGTCAGCCAACGATACACAGGACTGTCTGACATGCAGTGGTGCAGGACCTAATGCCCAGAGAACCGGGCCCATGCAGGCAACCCTGCAGCTTTCATTCCCTTGCTGGGAGGGTGTCGCTTAACAGTGCCTTCACCCCACCTTCACCCCATCCAGCTGATCACTGAGCTTCTCCCCAAACTCAGTTTGCTGGCATGGGATCAGAAAGCATTCTTGCTGGGCTTAAGACTGGCACCACATACAAAGTTTCATAATATTTATATATAGATATTTTAATTTTGACCCCAAATTTTCAGGTTAGTCATTTAATGAGTTCCCCAAATAAACATGACATGTCATTTATAGTATATTGGTTGAAACGCCATTTTGCATCAGAAGTGTGAAAACACGTCTCATCCAGGATTTTAAAAAAATTACACGTGTTTATGAGGTGGTGTGATAAAATGACTGTTTAATATTTGGAGTCAAAATATTGAAAATTATCGAAGTTATGCATGAACATTGAAAATAACTTTGGCATTTTACCATACTTGTACACCAGATTTTCAACATACCTTGTTCTGACCCCACCTCATGAACCCAGTGGGTGACAATTTTCAAATGCACGTCAAAACATCATCCCATGCCACAGGTGTGAAAACACATTTTGGCCAGGATTCGAAAAATAACAGCTGTCATGTTCAGGAGGTGGTGTGAAAAAATGGCTATGTTAGAACTTTGAGGTCAAAATATTGAAAATTACCAAAGTTATAAGTGAGCATACACTTTGTTGTTTAATATTTGACCCCAGATTTTCAATGTAGCATTCTTATGACCCTACCTCATGAACAAGGGTGGTGAAATTTTTCAAATACACCGGAAAGGTGATTTCACAAACAAAATGACTTCAAAAATCACCTTTTGGAACAGATTTGCATAATTCCACCACCCTTGGTCATCAGGTGGCGTCCCAAAAATTTGGTGTAAAAATATAAAAACATGACAGTGTTATGAAAGTTCAAACCCCATTGAAATACATTAAACTGGACTTACCTTATTTTCTCATATTACAGTCGCTGGTTCCAGCAGCAAAAGCTGTCTTCGATTGGAGAGTGGATCTACATCATTGGACATGTTCAGGTGAATGAGGATGTGTGGGGTGGTGGGTGCTGAGTTGGGAGGTCAAGGTGGGGTGGGTAAGGGTGTCAGATCAGCGGGAGACAGTTTTCTTTTTTACAGGTTAAAAAAAATTAACAGGTGATAGTTTTCTTTATTTCAGGAGAATTGTCAACACTGGGAACTAGTGTTCAGTAGCACTGGGGTGGGCACCCCGATGCTGCCTGCATATAATGGGAAGGGGACAGACGACCTGGAGGGAAGGGGGTGAAGAGAAGTGGTATCGGGAGTGAGCAGCATGATCTGCTTACATAACAGATACTGATGATTTTTTTTAAATAACATAAGAAGGGGTGTGATGACCTGGAGGGGTTGGGAAAGAAAAGAAAAATAGTACCGGGGTGGGCTCCCTGGTCCCCTAGTAAGAGAGGTAGGCAGAGAGATAGATAGGCAGGTAGATAGATAGGTAGGCAGGTAGATAGGTAGATAGCCAGATAGATAGATAGATAGGCAGATAGGCAGCTAGATAGCTAGATAGGCAGGTAGGCAGATAGATAGGCAGGTAGGCAGATAGATAGACAGATAGATAGGCAGATAGATAGATAGGCAGATAGATAGGCAGATAGATAGGCAGATAGATAGGCAGATAGATAGATAGGCAGATAGATAGATAGGCAGATAGATAGATAGGCAGATAGATTGATTGATAGGTAGGCAGGTAGATAGATGGGCAGGTAGAAGGGCAGGTAAATGAGCAGATAGGCAGATCAGTGACTGAGACAGCAGGGGATCTCTGGCTCACTGTTTCAACTGAAACTGACAGTATGACTCCAGCTGTGGCTTCAGAATTCAGGAACAATAGATACGAAAGTCCAAGTAACTGCGCTCAAAGCATGAAGGGTCCACAACAATTGGGTGACTAATCCCCAAACAACACACAAATGCAAAGGAGACACTTCACACACACCCTTGAATGCACTCTAGCCGAGGCATTGGGGCGCCCACAGAGGTGGAAAATGAAAAAGCAGCTAGCGTGTTGGGAAAAAGCTTTCTGCGTATTTCTTTGCACTGAGCACAACTAAACTTTGAATTTGAGAATTCAAGAACATCCTGCTGGTCCCATACTTAAAATGCAGGTGAACGGCTTCTCTGGATCTGCATTGTGGGACATGAACTGCAATCTTTATTGCTGTTTTCACAGCGGGCAGACGTCTTTTCTAGCTCTTATCTGTTACCTGATAAAATTATAAACTGGAGCCCTGTTATACGAAAGTGAGCAGGAAGAGTAGCTTGTAGTGTAAAAAAAAAAAAACTGCAACTAGTGTTATAACTGTGTTTTTATATGTACTTTTCTCTGAGAAGTGTTTTTTATGCCATAATGATACAACACCACGCATGAGTGGTAACAAACTATATATCTAAGCAAACTACTATTTTAAAAACAAACAATTTGTTACGAGGTTTCGTCCCTCTAGCTGACTTCCGGGTTTCAGTACTATAAATATAGCCCCTCTGTGTGCGGGGCGAGCAAGAGCGGGGTGCCCGCGTCCACGTGTAAAGACACGCGCCTCAGCACGTGTTTGCGTGTTCGCATATACCGAGTGTACCAGCACCACTAATAACAAGTTTCTAATACTGTGGGAGTACTTGAAAACATAAAGTGAGTTCACAGAACTGAAAGTCTGTTTGGAATTACCTAAATACAAACAATATTTCTCGTGTAAATAACCATGGATACCATTATGACATTAGAAGATAACCTTGGAGTCAAATGTTCTGAATGTAACATGTTCCTCATTATGGACTCAGTTCCAAAAGAATTGTTTACATGTTGTAAATGTTTACAGAACATAGAATTGCTTAAAGAAATTAGTATATTTAACGAAAGATTAGACCACGTAGAAGCAAGTCAAAAACAAATGACATCTAGGTTTATGGAAGGTCAAACTTTAATAAATACTGATTTTTTGTCAGATACTCGAAACACCAGGCACCAATTTACAATTAGAGGACAATCGGACACAAGTACAACCAGAAAATGTAATAAATCCAACAATACAGTCTGCAAAAAAAAAAAAGGAAAAAACAGGAGGATTGTGGACCTCTCTTAAACGAGGAATGGTTTGCAGTACAAAATTCTCAGGTATCACAAAAAGGAAGAAAAGCAGACACTTTTAATGTACCCTTATACACTAGCTATGATGTTCTATCTGTTGACACCCCTGACTTTGTTGAAAATAACCACATTATATCTACTATCCCCATAGACTTTGAAGTGAATATTCAACCTACAATACCCAAAAAGGCTGAAACTGTGAAACAAAACATTTTTGTCTTAGGAGATTCTTTAATTAAGTATCTCGATAGAGCAGTGTGCAATTCTGATAAAGCCACAAGAGTGTTATCAAGCTTCAGTGGAGCAAAAATAATGGACGTAGTCATTATGTTAGAAAAAATATTAAGTAATGCTGGCCCAAATCCAATTGTTATTATACATCTAGGAGCAAATAATATATTTAAAGACACAGAAAATAGCATAAAAAAGGATTTTATAGTACTCATTAATAAACTTATTGAGATAGGCTGTGTTCCTATACTTTCTGAGATCCTTCCAATTCTCAAAGCATCTTATTTACATACAATAAAGATTAGAAATATAAATAATTGGATGAGAAGATGGTCATTGAGACAGGAAATACCATGCATTACACATTGGGAGGAATTCACCCACCATGCAGAACTCTTTTTCTGGGTCGGACTGCACCTGAGTAGGAGGGGAAATCACTTGTTGGCAAAACAGATAACAGAGTTTATTGCCAGTATTTAAACTAAATTCTCTGGGGGGAGGGCGTTTTTCTTTGTGTCCTCCTAAAACTGATATACTACCTGAAAAATTAGTTAGTGGCACAGACTGTAATAAAAAAACTCTAAGAAATCAAAGTGTCAAACAAAACTAAAGAATAAAGATCTAGGAACTATCACCATACTATTAGTTAATGCACGTAGCCTGATAAAAAAAATTGAGAAATTGGAACACATTCTAATAAAGGAAAATATAGCTATATGTGGAGTTACAGAAACATGGTTTCTGACCAAGAATGGAATACTGAAATTCGGGGCTATAATAAGTTTTCCAAAAACAGGTGTAACTCCAGAGGTGGTGGTGTAGCACTATACATCTCAAATAAATACAAGGCCCATAGTATAAACCCAAATGAGGTACTAGAAAGTAAAATAGAAGTAATTTGGGTTCAACTTAATTTACAAAATGAAACACTGGTGGTGGCACTTTTTTATAGACCCCCCAGTTTATCTCAAACTGAAAATTTAGAACGTTTGTCAATTTTAGATAATACGGAAACACATAATTACATACTAATGGGAGACTTTAACTTCCCCAAAATAAACTGGACTATTTTAGAAGGGCATGGACTTCTAGAAACTGCTTTCATCGAATTTACCATTCAGCAAAACCTAACTCAAATAGTGACTAAAGCAACTAGACAGAATAATATACTTGACGACATCATATTAACAAATGTAAAAGATAAAATGACTATACCAACCATTAAAACACCACTAGGGGACAGTGACCACAATATGGTATCAGTGAACATAAATGTATGTAATAACATCAATAACGGTGTGACAGTAATAAAATATTATAATAAGGCAGATTATAAAAAAAATACTGAGTTTTTTGAGATCTTGGAACTGGGAAAAGGATCTTAAAAATTTAGATTTATGTCTAATATGGGAAAATATATGGAATAAAATGAGTTATTGTTTGAAAACTTGGGTTCCCGATTGATCAAAATACAATAAGGGAAACAGAATTCCTCTATGGTCGAATAAGAACTTAAATAAGGCAATCAACAAAAAAAAAAACCTAATATAAGAAATATAAAAAAAATCCATCTCCTATAACTTGGAGATCATATAAAGAAAAAACAAAAAAAGTCAAACATCTTATTAGAAAAGCAAAAAGTAACTTTGAATTAAACTTAGCATCTAAAACTAAGGACAACTACAAATCATTCTATAACTATATTGGTTCTCTTAAAAAAAAAATAGTTCAACAATGGGAACACTTGTTAACAACAAAGGTCCTATTACTGATGAATCAGATATGGCAACTGAATTCAATAATTATTTTGCCAGTATATTTATTTCAGATGACATCTTACCGATAATTCTGGACCAAAATAATAAAGAGTATATTCCACCTATTAATGAGACTGAGGTCAAAATGTTAATACAACAATTTAAAATTCATTCTTCACCTGGACCTAATAACATACATCCTAGATTTTTAAAAGAAACAGTAAATGTTATATGTGGACCTTTGACAGTGTTGTTTAATGCATCACTAAACCAAGGCAAAATAATTCAATCATGGAATGAAGCTATAGTCACACCCATACACAAAGCTGGGAAACAAACAACTAGTATCCAACTACAGACCAATTAGTCTTACATCTGTAATTGGTAAAATATTTGAAAGAACATTATTAACAAGAATTGAACCACATATTTTCAAAAACAACTTACATGATTTAACTCAGCATGGATTTACTGAGGGTAGATCATGTATGACAAACTTGTTAAACTTTTATGAAAATGTAAGTGCATCTCTTGATATAGGGTTTCCAGTGGATGTTGTACTGCTCGACTTTTCAAAGGCCTTTGATAAAGTTTCCCATCAAGTAATAATAAATTATATGTGTAAGTCTGGTTTTCATCCCAACATCATTAACGGGGTAATACCTATTTTGTAGCCAAGTTATCAAAGAGTCGCTGTTAGAGGACACTTATCATCATGGGTAAAGGTTGGTAGTGGGGTACCACAGGGATCTGTTTTAGGCCCTAAACTGTTTAATTTACTAATATCAACAATGCAGCCATCCAACAAGGTATGGATGGCAAAGTACACAGACGATTGCAAACTTGGTTGTACTGTGAAAAACACACAAAATGCAATTCTTTTTCAGGAAGAACGAAATGACATCTATAGATGGGCACTAGAAAACAAGATGTGTTTTAACGAACAAAAACGTAAGGTCATTCACTTCGGATACAACAATCAAAACTTTAATTATAAAATCAATAACGTCCCACTTGTTATAGCTACAACTGAAAAAGATTTAGGGGTCTTGGTGGATAATAACCTTACATTTGATAACCACACCATGGCTAAAGTTAAACAGTGTCATAAAATTATGGGATGTATTTTTAAACATATCAAAAGCAGAGAACAAAAAGTAATACTACCGCTTTATACAAGTATGATTAGGACTAAACTTGAATATTGTTCTTCTTTTTGTGGTCCAACTACTATAAAAGTAAAAAACACTAGTTGAAGGAGTACAGAGGAAATGAACTAAAAAAATTAGAGTCCTAGGACACCTTCAATATAAATCAAGGTTGCAACATGTGGGACTTTTTTCATTGGAATACAGATAAATACGTGGAGATCTGTGCACAATATACAAAGCAATTAATGATCAATATCTGTTTGAAACCTTAGGTTTAACAAAGAATGAGTGTGATAATCTGACAAGATCTCACAGTTATAAACTTAGAGGGGCAAACTGTAGAACTCAAAAAAGAATTAAATGGTTTTCACAAAGGGTTGTAAGACAATGGAATAACCTACCAAGGGAAGTAGTGGAGAGTACTAATATTGAATCTTTTAAAAAACAGTTAGATATCTATATGAGTAACAAAAAAATATCACATCCATAATAGAATTACTCTACCTGGTTGGTGGTGAGCTCACTAAGGGCATTTTGTGCGTCCTGAGTTCGTAACTTCCTATGATCCTATGTTCAGGTGAGTGAGGATGTATGTTGTGGGGGGGTGGGGGGAGTGCTGAGTGTGTCCCGTTTAGTTGGAGTCAGGTGTTTCTTTTTTTGAAATACATAATTTTTATGTATTTTCAATGTTTTTGAGTTTAAGGAAAAAACAAGAAGTTTTTTTTTTCTCATGAGAAGTAAAATCATGAAAATCAGCACTAGCAATTAGTGTTTTTTTTTTGTTTTTGTTTTTTTTTTTTTTACCAGTTGAGCTTCACAGTTATTCAACAAACCCTTATAATCTGAAACTGTGTAGTATTTTTTCACAAAATCATTGAAAGGCATTACCTCTGTACAGGTCACTTCTACCCCGAAAGTTTCATGAAACAATTCCACACTGTCTAGGCTGTGCATGAGAGGAAAAAAAAAATGTTAAGTAAAGGGAAACCAACCCACCCCTTTTTTTTTTTTTTCTTTCTTGCCTATATTGCCACACACTGCCATGGTTATCAAGGTACAAAATGGGGGTTTAACATTAAACAGCCTACTCAACCCTAACTTTAGGGATGCTACCACGCCCCTATAATATACACAACAGGTGATATCAGTAACAGCAACATATCTAAAAATATTGTTGCTACTGTTGTCATAATGCAAATTTTTTAGGGTTCATGTCATCATAGTAGAATACTGAGCCAGTATCAGAAAGCAACTTTCACAATACTGATGACATCACAATGGCTACTGCAGCACTGAAGCCAGCTGTTAAAATCAAAGAAAAACAGCATGATCTTCATGCAGATATAAAAGCTATAATCTGTCAACTACTGTTGTATACATCAAATGTACAATAGTCTGGTTCAAAATAGACAACGTATCTTCACTTGTGAGTGGGCAGGACTTTAATAACCCACTCGTGAGCTAATGGTCTTGCCCTCTCACACATGAAGATAAACTGCATATTTTGAATCGGCCCAGTGCATATCCCATAGATATATGTAAGTACTGAGCCATGACAGGGTGTGCAGTATAGGATTTTAATGCATGCCCCAGGGGTAGTAAGGCATGAGGCCAAATGCCGAGTGTTCTTATCCCTCTGGGAAGTGCATTAAAATCCTATAATGCACACCCTGAAGGAGTTTATTACGCTGATAAAATGGCTCTAAGTAGTTTTTTTGAGGGAGGGGAAATGAGATTCGGCACCTGACTGTGTGATTTTTATATAGATTTAATGTATGGTCAGGTGACCTCTCGCAGCCAATTATATTTCAAGATTTCTTCTTGCCATTTTTTGATATATAGAGACAGAATACAATTTAGCAAATTAATAGGGGATACACAATGGCCTTACTCAGAATATGCAATTTGTCTCCATGTATGAGGGTGCAGTACCATAACTCACGAGTGGCGATGCCACAAGTGAGTTATGAAAATCTTGTCCCCTCACAAGTGAAGATAAATTGTATATTATGAGTCAGACCATTGTGTATTCGATTACTACAACATCAGTTTAGCAGTTATCACTTAAGTCACCTTTTGTGTGAAGATATTTCTGCTTTTCTGTGATTTTTTTTTTTTTTTTTCCTTTTTGAACTGCTGGCTTTAGTACTGCATGAGCCTTTTACGGTGCCATCAGCATTTTGATAGCTGCTGTTTGATTGGTTCTGTTCTCTGCAAAGATCAAGAAACATGATTGTGACATCTGGAGGTTATGTAGCATGATAAACGTGTCAGGGAAAAACTACTGGTGATGTATAAATGCATTTATTTTTAAGCACGACAGGCCTAAAGTGGAGAAAATAGTTTATTTCAATATAATGTATGGGAGGTGCTTATTACACATTGAAACTGGCCGATTTACAGGGTTGTTATGCTAGCGATGTGACGTCATGATGTTATGCCACCGTGAGTACATCACATCAATTGGTATAACATACACCATATTCCCACATGCACGTCCTGCATACTGTGCAGTGTTTGCGCATGCACGAACAGTGAGCATCTTTCCCAAACGGCCGTGGCGGTGTTCAGGAAGCCACATGGAGAGGGGCGATTTTAGGAGCCACACCGGACCCAGAAATTGCAGACGAGCCCGATTTACTCATGAGTTAAGTTTACTGTCGCTGTAAATAGCAGACCATACACTATAAAAGATAATGTGTGGTTCAGTCTCGGCAACCAACTTGTGTAACCGTCTCGAGGTATACACGATCGCCATGCCAACCTCTTGATGGTTAACAAGCTGGTTATCGATAGCGACCCATACATTATCCTCTATTAGGCGGGTCATCAGCATTTATTTCCATTTTAGGCTGGTCGCAAAGGAGCTCTTAATCAATAGGAGGACAGCTTAAACAATACCGTATGACATTACAATGGACTTTGCTGCAATTAAAAGGAGCAGTGAAATCAAACAGAAACTGTTAAGTCTTCATTAAAAAAAACTAATCTTGCCAGAGAAACACTGTTATTGTACAAGTAGCATGCCATGAGCTGGCCAAAAATAGGACTCTATTTTTATCTGCATGGTCTGACCTCAACAGACCTCCCTCATGGCTCTATCAGTCAAGAGGTCATAGAGGTCAAACCCTGCAGATGAAAATAAATGCAAAATGTTATTCACACAGAGTGTGTATATGTGTGAATGTGTGTGTGTGTATATAGATACATGTGTGTGTATTTGAGTTATACAACATGATTTACTAGTTACAGCTTGTAAATCTGCTGTTCGTGTAAATGTTTTACTATTTTCCTTTTACTTAAACTGCTGGCTTCATTGCTGCACATGGGTATTGTGATGTCACCAACATTATGAAAGCTGCTCTCTGATTGGTTTAATGTGCTTTGTGACATACCCAGTTTTGCAAGATATTATCTTTTGCTATGTCGGGTCACTGTAGCACTTCTATAGTGTATGGTAGAATGTTTTAATACATGGATATGCCATTTAATAGGGTAGTAAAGCATGTGATTTTTTTCTGGTAATACCATTGCTCCAAGAGCGATAATGCTACACTTTACAACTGATAATAGTATCATTCAGAGATGATGATATCATCAAAGCTGAACAGTGCAACTGCAAGTTAGCCCCCTACATTTTCCTAAGTGTGCCTTCCAATTGGCCGCTTTTCCAGAGTGAGTGGGCAGTTCAACTTCAAAAACATGGCGGCTCGGTCTGTCACTTACAGAGAGAAATCCTCGGCATATGACCAGCGTTTTTTTCTTTGCTGTACGGAACATTTTTGAGGGCTCATTTCAAGGAAACATTAAAATATGTGCCTCATGCAGCTTTCCCCAAATACAGACAAAGGTAGGACCGCCTACTAAACTTACGGGTTTTGGAGACGAGTGGGGGGAAGTGAGACAATGTGGTGGTTGGTCAGGACTGAGAAAGTCCTTCACTGCAGTGGCTGACCACTGCTTAAAAATGTTCAAAATAGGATCCATATATTAAAAAAAAAACTGATAAGTGTGAGTTACTGGGGAGTCCTACCATCTCGAGGTTCTGGACACACTAGAACCTCTCGAGCTTCGCTCTCGAGGTTCCTATGTGTTCAGAACCTCTCAATGGTATTACTCCCCAGTAACTCACACTAACTTATGTCATTCTCTTTGTTATGGATAGAAATCCATAACTAGAATGGAGTTGTTATGCTGCAGTAGCTATGTCATCACAGCTGTTATGCTGCACTAGCTATGCCACTACTGCAGCATAACAACTTGGAATGCTGCCACATAGTTGCTTTCCTCAATCCAGTTAAACTAGAAGTTGTGTTTTTTTAAACTTGAACTTGCAGGAACATCTGCAGCACACTGTCAGTTAAAAAATAGAAAATGTTAAAAATTTATATTCTCTGGTGTCTTCTCCAGCTGGTTTTGTGTGATTTTCTATGCTGTGACTGCCCATACACTAAAAGATTGTGTATGAGCAGTCATACACAAACAAGGAAATTCTTCTATCTTGAGGTTCCCTTGGTAACAGAGTACCTCTCGAGCTGCACTCTCGAGGTCATCTGTTACCAAGGAAACCTCTTGATACAAGAATATCCTTCTTATGTATGGCTGCTCATACACAATCCTCTATATCTACAGTATGTCTGTATCTGTATTTAGGTCATACTGTGTGGATAAAAAGTAGCCTGTAGACAGTAACGTATTTGTCACTCTGGATCTAGACTGAGAATACCGTGATAGTCTCACTCTAGGTCCATCGAGGCATTGGAGGTACAGTGATAGTTAGGGCTCACCTTCACATTAATGTACTGGGACAAAATCACTGCTGAAGGTGGCCTCTGAAAAATCAGCATGCAGGATTTTTTCTTGCCATTGTGTAATAAAAGGTATGGCAAAAATCAGATATGCCCCAGTCCTAATAAAAATATCACAGATATTTTCCCCTCTTGCAGTTTAACATTTTGACATCACGTGTGGCTTTGCCACTCATCATGTCATAAGGTCAAACTGCACTAGGGAAAAATATCAGTGATATTGTCACAAAGGGCAAGGCATATGCCTTATTTATACTGTTGATTTCTGTATATACCTGTAGCTATATAAAATAGTTACAAATCCTAGCCATATGAATGGCCAAGAGCATCATGTGACTGTCCAGCTAGTGCACCACAACTGGTCGTCGATGATCTCCTAGCAGATTTTTTTATTGACACCAGCTAAGGTCCGTAGAAATAGGTGGAGGGACCATCTGGGCACACTGAGTGGGCCAAGTAGTCCTTTTCTGCCAACAAATTCTGTGTATACATATATAATGAGAGAGATACTGTAAACAGATGGCCAGGGCCACTGGGAAATTGCGGAATTTTTTAGCAGATTTTGGTGGAAATTTGTGGAACTTTTTTCTCCCAAATTTTGCGGGGATTTTGCGGGACTTTGCATGTATTTTGTGGTGATTTTGAGGGCTGCTGGGCACACATTTTCCTTTGTGAGGTACAAGTCTGGGGTTTTCAATTTCAGTTGCTTTGTGATGCATATCAAAGTCAGCCATCAGAAAGGTATAAGTTTTTGTAAAAAAATAAACAAAAAAAACACACACACGCACAAAAGTTAGAAGTTTTTATTGAAACACCCACAACTGATAAAAAAAATATACATTATAATAGTAGCATCATTGTCAAAACAGTACCACCACCACCACCTCTAATAATTCAAACAATAAACATTAGTATTCTACAGTAAAAGTATAGCACCACCACCACCATCACCACTCCAGATCGTCAAGAAAGGATTTCTACATCATAGAATGAGCAGCAATGGTTATCCAACAAAGATCTTTAAAATTTCCCATTGTACTTCAACATAAGAAGTAGTCTAGTGTTGTCACCTGTCAAACTTCACCGATTGTCTTTTAAAAGGTCTGTGTACAGTGAAAACGTCCGTTCAATGTCTGCTGTGCTTATGGGAAGCCAGATATATCTTTTTTGCCACAGCAGCAAGATGTGGAAGTGTATCCCTTTGTGCTTCCCACCACTCAGCAATATTAAAATCATTACTGGGTACTGACTGGGCAAAAGTTCTGTACCCATGCCATTCAAAGTTTGAAACACCAGCCAGAGATGGTAGCTCCTGGGTGTGTTACTTTTTCCTCGTCCAGTGTTGGCAGCTGCTTTGGGTCAAAGATTCGGGTAGCTTTGAATGTGCCGACTGAGGGATGAGATTTTAAAATTTTGTACAGTTTCTCACTGCTGTCCAACATAACCTTCTGAAAAAGGTTCACACAGTTTTGATTTTCAGGTAACTGACAACGGGACAACATTTCTATTGTATTTGGTCTGTATTCAGTTTCCCCCCCCTGCGGTGGCACAGAAGTCCAAAAACATATGCACATTTTGCACCCTTCCAAATATGGAGTGTCCCTGTGGCTGGCTGCTTGACTGCAATTGTAGAATAAGGTTAACAAGTTCAGATGAGTGTTCCACAACAAAAGTGGCTTGTGTTACCAGCTCTGCTGCTTTGTCTTTCAATAAGCACTTCAGGCGCTTCAAGGTTGCTGCATCAGATTGTAGCATTTCAACAAATTCTGTTAACATGGGCAAATAGTCTGCCAAATACTGAACAGCATTAACCCAGGAGCACCACCGAGTTACCACTGCGTATACTGGCCTCTTGGGTACAATGCCCTGCTTGGATTCCATGGAGGCAAAGTACTGATGCCTATGCATTGGGCTCTGGCAAAATATTTTTTTAACAAGGGGAAACAGCAGTGTTTAAGTTATCCAGTGTGTCTGCCTAGACTTCCAAGACCAAATTGAGGAGGTGGGCAATGCAAGTGACATGCACTGCATTTGGTAGGACACAGGACAGCACAGTTTCAAAAGCCTTGTGCATATAACTTGCACTGTCCGTGACAATGGCAAAGACTTTATTGAAGTTCACTCCATTGGTGTTTAGCACTTTTAGTAGAGCTTGGAATACTGTGGTGTTGTTCACATGATGCAAAAACTCAACACCAATTAGGAGTGGCTGCTTCCCAACATTAAGCAATGGTTGGGCCAAAATAGCCAACACGCTACGTCCACAGGCATATGTTGTCTCATCCAGAAAAATGAAGACATCTTGATCCTCTACCGCCTCTTTCAAGGACTGTTCATGATCAGGCCGAAGTTCTTGGAGGTACGTGCTCCGAAGCTGTGCTGGTCCCGGAAGATTACCGTCTTGTTTTGTGTGCTTCTTTAAGAACTCTTGAAAGCCAGAAGCCTTCTCCAGTGGTATGTCTGCACGGGTCAAACAGCGGACAAAGTCCAGAACAAATTCCTTCCGTTCAATGGAAGATTCCGTTGCTCGACTGAAACACGAAGTCAGCAGCTGTTGTCATTGAGGCGTGCCTAAAAAAAAAAAAAAAAAAGATACAATATGTTACAGGGAAAAATAAACTGTGCCTGGAAAAAAAACAAAAGCAAACAAGATTTAATATTTTACAGGGCAAAAACAAACTGTAGGTCAGCCCAGTGTCATGGAGGGCTGAGGAGCTGTGAGCTTTATCTCCTGCCAAACTGGCAACCTGTTTGAGAACAACATCAGATCAGCAGGGAGGGGAGAGGATCGAGAGTCCAATTGGCTGCTTTCCTCTCCCGAGTGGGGTTGGGAATCTGCTGTCTTGCTCTTAGAGGCCAGGTGGTAGTTTTGAACTCTAGCAGCAAGGAAGGGATGCAGGAACAAGGCACATGTGCAGAGGGATTGGGTTCCACGGTGCCAGAGAGATGAGATGGACTTGGGAGGCAGGGACAGAGCAGATACCAGTCACCCAAGGGAAAAACAAACCGATTATTAAAAATAAAATAACTGCAAACATCTGTTCGACTAGTACTTACTTTGCATGTTTTTCTTTGCAGCTTCTTTTCTTTCTAGATGTTTCTGTGACTTCATGTGCATGTCAACTGTATGCTTTCGCACGAAGTCGAGTGTGTGGGTACAAGCACGACAAAACAGCAATCCTCCATCCTCATAAAGATCCTCCAGATATAACTTAACCCGATCCTGGGCGCGCACAAGACACGAGACATAACGGTCCTTGGCCTCTTCGCGAGAAAGACGGAGGCGCTTTGGTGGCAGTGTAGACATGGTGTAATTTAACTAAACCAAAATTAAACCAGAAAAAAAAATTAAGACTTCAATGAGAGCATCGCTGCATAGAGAGCTTTCCTTGGGATGCTCGATACTCCAGTATCACACCACTGGTTTGGAAAAAAAAATTGTTCTGTGCCACTCTGGTCGCCCGCCCCACCCTGCTTGCTCACCGGAGGCCAGAACAATTTTTTTCACCATGACTGCCAGTCCGCCATGCCCACCCCTCCCCTCCAACTCCAAGGAACCACAGCAGCGAGTCAAGGACACACCACAGGAGCGAGCGACGGACGCTGGCGACTGCCAGACACGATGGAAAAAAATTGTTCTGTGCCACTCTGGTCGCCCACCCCACCCTGCACCCTCACTAAAGGCCAGAACAATTTTTTTTCACCATGACTGCCAGTCCGATAAGCTCTTTTTACAGCCCCATACATATAAATAAAAAAACAAATTACCATAGCTGGCCCCTGCTAGACTCCCCTCTGCCTCCCAACATGCCACCCTCAAGTCATCAAAGAAACATTTGCATAAAAACTTAACTGTTTGGCATATTCTGACTACTGCAAAACTAAGAGTGGGAACAATCCTCATCCTCACTAAGTAACATTTAATAACACTGAGCCACCATAAACATGTAAATATGCCCTCACCACCCTCTTCCCACGACATGAGGCCACACATTTTGGTCCCTATAGGATCAAGGACAGAGGTCCTCCTGACCTTCTCCCAGAAAAAGATTCACTTGGGACAGTTATGCAAATGGCATAAAAACTTACCTGGTTGGCACAAAAGAAAGAGTGATTCAGCTCTTTTTGGGGTAAATTGATTGTTGCAGCAGTGATCCTCTGCTTCTTCTCCTTGTCCTCTGCAGCACTCTAACTCTCACCGCGATAGTCGCTCCTCTTTAGCTCGTCTTCAGCAGCTCCCGGTGATGCACTGATGCGATGCCTTCAGCTCCTACTCTTGCTCTGTAGCCCCCCCTCACCTGTCCATGCACATTTACCTTGGTTTGGTGGACCTGAGGGGGGCCTGAGCTAAAGAAAAAGAGTGGGGACTTTTAAAAAAAATAACAGCCTGGCATGATTGGTCCCCAGCTAGTGTGACACGCTGCGATGTCACTAGGGCGTCACACGCCAGGACAACAAAGCAGGCGAAGAGATCAGGCCGGAGAGGAGTCAAGATGGAGCAAGATTCAGTTGCGGAGTCTGTGGAAGCAGGCGAAGAGATTGGGCCAGAGAGGAGTCAAGACGGAGCGAAATTCAGCTGGGGATTCTGGGGAGTCTGTGGGGAGTCGGGGACACAACATCACATCAGGAGGGATACCATGGGCAGCAGCTACTGGCAAGTAAATGAGGTTTTTTTGTGGGGAGCGGGAGCTCGTGTTGGGCTGTTGGGCACAGTTTGTGGGGAAGCAGAGAATTGAATGATTAAGCTCAGACTTTGTTAAAATGTGTGGATAGTGCGATTTTTTTTTTTGCAGGGGGGGGTCCGAAAATCGCACTTTCCGCCAAATAATCGCGGCCGCGATTTTCCAGTGGCCCTGCAGATGGCTGAGAATCTACATGTAGAAGTTTCCTGTGGGATTCTAAATGGAGCATTCATTACTGAGATGTACACTGTATTATTAACTCTTATAATTCCAACACTAGGTGCTCCATTTTGACAAAGTAGGGAAAGCCCCTGACCTTTGTGAAAAGAAACCAACCCAAGCCTCTTCAGGTATGGAACAACAAACAGCATCACAACAGAGAACCAGTGCTGGAATGAGCAGCAAAAAGAACACCACCATCATCATCATCACCACACTCCTCCCCAGATGGTATTTCAACACCTAACAAAACTGGGGATCTAGCCAAGGGTTAACAAAATTTAAACGTGGAAGCAAGCAAGGTTCTCCATTGATCTTTGCACATGCTGTCAGGCTCTGTTTTTAAAAGGGTTTCTCCTGCTCTGTTGTCTGTGGTTCAACTCTTTTAAAAACCGTGCCAGCAGAGACTGGCAAAGGAATAGGGCACATCACCCCGATGGGCATACTTGTTTGCTGTGGACTTTGTTTTAAATCGTGTGCAGTTTCCTAATGATGGTAAAACCATTGCTACTGCAAATTAGCAGACCCTGAGGCTTTCTTCCCCTGTTGAAACTGCCTCCCAGGATCCTCCAAACTCTGGTTCATTGCAGGGCCCAGAAATCTACAGAAACAGCCAAAAGCCGCATACCCCCTCAGGTGCATTGGTATTTGGCGCCTTTGGACATTCTGAATTTTCAGCGCCAACACTCTGATTGGAGGATCTCAGCCTCACTGACTTCTTCCTGCTGGTCTCCATTTTACCTTGCTTCATTAGAGACATTTATCAGCGCTGCTGACCCTGGGGCTATCCTTTTTCATAAAGCAAGAATTTCATTTTTTAAGTGTCTACTTTCTCATTTGCAAATTGTATTACATAGCCACTAGAGGGCTACAACAGCTGTCTTTTCTATTAAAGAGGAAACGCATTATATTTTCTACTTCCTCTTCTGCTCTAGTGGACCTGGGATACCTCTCTTTCTGGGACCATCCCTGTGTTTTTTTTGCCTGTTTCTCAGGCCGAACCATGCTCATCCACTAAGGCTGCAAGAATTGAACGCCTGTCCCCACTCCCATTCTGTACTGGTGGAGCAGGGCCAGAAACAGAAATGAAAGCTACAGACCAATCTTGCCACACCGGATTGCAGCCTTGAACCACCTCACTGGCTCAGCTGCAAAGAGTTGCCCCACAGGTACATTGAGTGCCAAAACTGCCTCTCAGCAAATAAAAGGATTTTGAACTTATGACACCTGATCGCCGTTTGGTCTAGGCTTCTAGTGACTTTTACTGTTGGCTGTTGTGGTGTTTAGATCTACCATGGGAAGTTACAGCTGGTTCCTTGGTGTGTCACTAGCTTTACTAGTGCTCAGCTCAATTCTTCAGAACCCTCATCCCTCCCTAAAGTGGAATGACCCTTGAGCTTCTCCCTGTCTTGTGTCCAACAGCTCCTTTCAGGTAGTCATTCTGGATGATTGGGCTTCTCAGCTGTCTCTGCCGGGGAGTGGGACATCTCCCGAGCTGCCTCTGCAGATTACTCCCCCATCCAGACTCGAGACTTCCTACTCATGGCAAATTCCTGCCAGGACACTAGTGGCTGCAACACTAGGCCAGTATAACACCAAGAGTGGGTACAGGCCTACCCATCAACACCACCTCCCCTATCACCCAAAAAATAGTGTTTACAAATTACAGTTTGCTGCCTTAAAAAGAATCCTGCTTCTTTTACTGTTGTGCTCAGGCAATGTCAAACTCAACCCAGGACCATTAGACACCCTGCTTCTCCATCAGACCTGGCAGGTATCAAAGGAATGTCTTTTATGCATCTTAATGCTTGTAGTTTGCTGAAAAAGTTCACCCTTATCCAGGCTTGGGGGAGCCACACCCTACCTGATGTCCTAATGATCACTGAGACCTGGCTTAGGCCAGCCACCCCAGACAATGAAATCAATATCCCAAATTATTTACTCTTCCGAGTGGATAGGCAATCAAGAAGAGGTGGGATGGCCGTTTCTGTAAGGGACAAATACTCAGCCGCATGCATAGACGTATCATCCTCCCCCAAAGAATTCGAGTACTTGACCATAAAGATCGAACTTTCTCCTTCCAGTGCACTCTGTGTAATAGGCTGCTACAGGGCCCCTTCTGCCAGGCCTCATCTCCTGTCTCATCTCAGTTCTGTACTGGGGCTCAGCTCCTTGGAAACCATTATTCTTGGTGACCTGAACTACAGTTGACTATCAAGTGCATCAGCTCCCTTGAAATCCTTTTGTGACACTCTAGGGCTGGTGCAACTCATTGGCAAGCCTACTTGCCCAAATAAAAAGAACCTTAACAACAGCTCCCTCTTAGATGTAATTTTGGTTAGCAAGCCACATCTGTTCTCTCATGTTGGAACATTTTTCTGACAGTAGCGATTATTGTATAATCACCACCATTAGATCCGTGCACAACCCACAGTTTGTGGCAAAGTTCTCTATAAAGAGGTGCAAACGCAACTTCGATTTGTTTGCATACATCCACGACTTGAAACACTCACCGCGATGGCAGGAATTCTTCCTAGCCAAAACAGTTAACAGGGCATATACTATTTTTTTACGATTTTTTAAGTGAGGCTTTAAATAAGCATGCACCCTTGGTTAAGGTGCAGGTCAGGAACAGTACCTGCCGTTGGTTCTCGCCTGAGCTCAAAGCTTCCCTGTTAGAAAGGGATACTTTATGGAAAAAAGCCCGAAAGCAAGAATGACTCAGATTGGTGTCTTTTTAAGAGAGCACGTAATAAGTGCACCAAGTTGGTCAGAGCAGCCAAGGCTGCCTACTATCATTCGGAGCTAGCCTCTGCCTCAAGAAATCCATCAAAACTCTGGAAAACATTAAGACATGTCTGGACACACACCTGGTAATTCCATTCCAGCAAAAATTAAGTCCGGTGGCAGCGTTATCTCTAACCGATCTGAGATATTGGAAGCCCTCAATAAGCATTTTGCAATGGCAGGGCTAGCATTTGATATTTCCCCTTCCAGTGACCTCCGCACAGCTCAGGGCCCACCAACCCACGAGTCCCCCCCCCCACTGAGGAGGCTTTCTCCTTCCTGCCTGTCTCTCTAAAAGAGGTGGAAGACCTACTGCTGCAGCTGTACAACAGGAAGGGAGCAGGCTCCGACTTTATAGAGCCATACTATCTGAAATGTGCCTACCATGTGCTTGCAGTGCCAATCACCCACCTATTCAACATGTCACTCTCCCAGGGTAGCCTCCCCCCTCAATGGAAAATAGCCTATGTCATCCCTCTATTAAAAGCAGGTGACCCCTATGATCTAAATAATTACAGACCGATCTCCCTCCTCCCCATCCTGTCTAAATTACTAGAAAAAATAGTGTGTGGCCAGCTAGGGGTATACTTAGAATCCAGAAGCCTATTAAACCCGGTTCACTCTGGATTCAGAGCAAAGCACAGCACCATAACAGCCCTAGCTAAAGTGACCAATGATTGGCTCCTAGACCTTGACAAGAAGAAGCATGTCTGTGCTGTTTTCTTGGATCTTAGTAAGGCATTTGACATAGTCGATCACAGCCTGCTTCTTTCCTCCCTAAGCACCTTAGGCCTGGACCATAAATCTATGTGCTGGTTTGCAGACTATCTCAGAGAATGGAAACAGCAGGTTAAAGCTGCAGGTGATCTTTCTCCATTAAAACCTATGCTGAGAGGCATGCCCCAGGGCTCTATCCTTGGTCCCCTTCTCTTTGCAGTCTACAGTAACAACATCAATGACCCCATCAGAAAAGCCAACATCCACTTATTCACGGATGACACTGTACTGTACTTGAGTTGTCTCATGCTGGAAGCAGCCTGTGAAGACCTCCAAGCTGAATTTAACCTTCTACAATACCAGCTCATAAACAAAAAGCTTTTGCTCAATGCAAAAAAGACAAAAGCCATGCTCTTCTCCCCCTCCTTGCATGCGCCAATTCCTGCTGGAGGGGGTGGCTATCCCACAAATTACCATTGTTCTTGGAGAAACACTAGAGTATGTGGTTAAATTCAAATATCTAGGAGTTTGGCTCGATCATAAACTTTCCTTCACCGACCACCTCGAAGAACTACAGAAGAAACTAAGGCAAAGATTAGGACTATTCTACAGAATTAACCACCTGCTCACAAAGGAGGCCAAGATTCAACTTGTTCAAGCTACCTTCCTATCTTTAACATATTACACGGACCTGCTCTACAGCCACTGCACTGCCTCTGCACTGGCTAAGTTGGACGCCCTCTACCACAGAGCTATCAGGTTCATTACTGGCCTTCCACTTTCTACACACCTCTGCTCCCTGTACTCATCATTAGGTTGGACTTCCCTTCACTATAGAAGGAATAGAAACGCCACCATATGGGCCTTCAGAGCGGTGACCAACAAGCTCCCCTCATATGTCTCAGATTGTATTCCCCAGAGTGTGTTAGGCACCTATGCTCTAAGGAGCTATTCCCTAATTGCCCTCCAAGTTCCAAGGGTCAACATTCGTTTTGGCAAAGCTGCTCTAAGCTTCTCTTTACCCACATTGTGGAACGGTTTACAAAGGAACTTGAATCTGAGCTGCCCTGTTAGCCTGAATATCTTCAAGGTGCTCTACGATCACTACATGAAAGTACCTTGCAAATGTTTTCCTCACCGCTAGCCCACTAATTCCGCAACTCCCCCTTTCCATCCTGACGCTCGCCATGTTTCTACCCCTGGCTCTCACTCTTTCCCTATTAACTCTTCCTGCTGCACCCACCCTTCCCTGTCTACTCCAGCCTAGCTAAAGTCCCACCCCATCCATAGTAGTTCCCCAATTACCTACCCCTCCTCCATCATTATCATAATAAACAAGTACACAACAGCCATCGTCACTTTCTGTGGTTTTAGCCCAATTTTTCCCTCAGTCTTCGGTAATATATATCCCTCCTCTTCTTTACCTCTTTAACCTGTCACCCCATACGTGGCCTCTTTCCCCTATATGTGTAGTTGCTGGCTGCCTCACGCAAAAGATCTCTGCTTATAACCCCTGTATGCCTATGGTTGATTGTACATCTGCTGACTTCTTCAATTGTAAAATAATGCTGTTTTTTTTTTTTATTTATTTCAATCTTGTACTGTACTGTATACATTGTATATACTTTTTCTTCCTTGTATATTATTGCTTTTTGGATATCTGCTTCTGTACTGTACTTTGCTGTATTCATGACCAGGTCCACCTTGCAAATGAGCCTTGCTCAGTGGTGCCCGCCCGGATAAATAAAGATTTTGATTGATTGATTGATTTGAGAAGCAAAGGAAACTATAGACCAACATCATTTACTTGTTTGACAATTATTTAAAATGATATGAAAAAGGTGTGGAAAAAAATATACATATGGGTGCTGGGGAGCAGGGATGACGGTGCCCATTTTTAAAAACAACCTGGCTATCCCCTAGCAAAAGAATAAAAAAACCAAAAAACTTGAATGGCTGCAAAAGCTTTGGCAGCATAACCCTGATCTAGTGCTGGCTGCTAAATGAATCTCTTCAAGGTGTTGTATAACTCTTGGTGAGGGTTAACTATTTTCAAAACGTGTTAAGAGCCTGTCCTTTTGTCTCTTTGCAGCTAGCAAAACAGGAACTATACACTAAAGCACCCAAGTACAGTTTAACCTGCATTGCTTTTTTTTTTTTTTTTTTTTTTTTTGGGGAGTTGCTTTAAACCATGGAGCTATAACTCTTTGCTTAAGAACTGGTGGCTGTTTATGGAAGATACCTCTTTCTGTAGGCTTTGCCTTACGGTGAAGGCTTTAATAAAGTCAGGCACTTTGAATTGAATGAATAATACAGAGTTCTGATTCTTGACAGGCACTGCATTTCGATCAAGGTGGAGATGTCCATTCAGGATTCCAGGAGCTCACCGCAGAAATAAACAAAATGGGCACAGCTGGCCTGCTGAAGCTGGCCAATCGCCTGTTCGGAGAAAAGACTTACAACTTTTCCAAAGTAAGTCACTTAAAAACACTTAATTTGTAAGTACACTTTTCTGAGCCCTTTTTCTCTGGTTCTGTCAGAATGTGGTTCCCAGTGTTGCTTCTACCGTTTTAGATATTCAGAATACTGTGTGACGCATAGATCTGTAAGGTATTTTTCTTTTCTTTTTTTTCTTTAAGGAGGCCCACACTGCAGGCTCTTTATTTTAACAGTATACACCTTCCAGGCAGCAATACTTGTTTCTTTGTTTTGTTGTTTGGTTTGGAAATTGTCAGTTCATAGATAATAGGTTTCTGTAGACACAAAATAAGTTTCCCCTTTTGACTTGAACCATCCTGCCTTACAGGTCCACCTCATGCAGTTTAGTTTTAGTGCTTTCTACAGATGTGTTCATTTAACATGTTTATCTCAGATTAAAATGGGGTTGTGCACCGGTTTCGATCATACTGGGTTGTGGATGGAAGAAGGCAATTCTGCCAATATTAACCATCCGTCCGCATCAGCAGGTCCAAATACATCCCTTTTCCAAAAGGTACTTGTCCAGTTTTTTTGAATAGGCCTAATGTATTACATTCAACCCGAGTTTTTGGCAATTGATTCCACAGTCTGCCTGTTCTTTGTAAAAAAAAAAAGTTAAATCTTCCACTTTTGGTTTATATGTTGTTTGTGAGTACTTAGCCCAACTAGTTTTCATTGAGGCTTGATTTCTAGTTCTTACATTAATTCATTATCCTTCAGGATTTTGTACACTGACAACAAATCGCCCTGCACTCTCCTATTTTCCAGGCTAAAAATGTTGGATCTATTCAGCCTACTTTTATAATCTAGGTGTAACCCCTACCCGGTCTACCGTTTGTATCTGACAGCAATACCAGGTGGGCTGGGTTGGGGGAGGAATAGGTCACTCGGCACAAAGGCTAGGTTTGGCTACTCTACACAGGGGCACCCAAGTAATTCCGAAAGCAGGAAGCAATAACTGTAATGTCCAATACCAGAAGTGGAATTCTAAAGTGTGGCTTTTTATTCACATCCAAAACAGAATAAACAAAGCAGAGATGGCCCCCTTCGGGGCTACACTCCTAGTAATGCAGATTAAAAGAGACCAGAACACTTCCTCAACACTTTATCCCTCAGGCTCTGAACCCACTGGGCACACAGCCCAGACTTGCACACTGCTTTGTGTTACACAGCCCAAACTTGTACACAGTTCTGGGTTTTCCCTGGCTTGGCTCCCTTGCCAGCCACTTGGACACCTTCCATACTTCATGGAAACATTTTCTGGTGGCTCCCTAAACCACCTAAGAGCACCTCTGCTCCTTCAGGGAATCTTCCTTTCAATCCCACATCTGGGTACTTTCCACAGGCACTGGCCAAGTACCTGAGAGAAAGTAAAAGGTGTCTCAGACCAAATCTGTAGAGGTGAATTTGGTTACTACTGATGGGGGGTCTCCCACCTCTCGCTCCCACAGTTCATACCCGGCCATTTCTCTGGATAGTAACACCTCATCCTGTAAAGCTTTGCAATGTAGATTCTTGCTAAATGTGTTTCACATTCTATCTACTTGTCTTGCCTCCCATTTGTGCTGGACTTGAACATACTTTTAAGTGGCATAGTCCATTACTCTAGACCCCCCCACTGGGTTAAGCAGTCTAATCCCCAATTTCCTTCAACTTTTTGTGCTGGACTTGAACATACTTGAATTAAGTGGCATTGTCTATTACTCTAGACCTCCCTCAGATTAAGCAGTCCAATCCCCACTTTCCAACTGTACTTGTCTGTCTTTTCCTGACCCCACAGTAACAGTCCCTTTAGTTTCCTTCTGTTCAGGTGAAAACGCTTGGCCCTTTTTCAGGTGAACTCACCCTTTGGTTGCAGGTGCCCCACAGGTGTTTCCTCCACAAGGAATCTTTCTCTCAGAGCTTCTGGTGCCTCAGCACAACTTGAACATGCAGCTTCTTTCCCTTAGCCGGACCCAGGAGGGTTGCCCCTGGAAAACAGGCAAACACCTTTCCCATCCCCTCAGGGATGAGGCTACTAAACCATTGAAAGTGGTCTCCACCACTTCAATTACCAGTTTCTGTGTTCCTCTTCAGGTGGAAACACACACCTTACCCAAAAGTAGCTCTAAAACAGAGCTTAAAGCCCTGAGAGCCTGCACACATTCAGCTGCATTACAGTCTCTACTCTGACTGCACACAGACGGGCTTCAAATTCCCCAACGTTCTACTCTAGCCGTCAACTGCAACATTCCAGTGTGGCTTAAGCAGTTGTGACAGTTCCAAAATGATGTCATCCCTCAGTCTCAGCTGAGACTGAGAACAGAGTGAGACAGTGTGAAATCCATTTAACTGGAGTTTCACAAGCTGCCTTCCCTGCCTACCACTAGGTCTTACTGGGATTCTAGTAACCCTGGGTAACAGGGGGGTTACACTCACCCTGGGCCATGAAAATGACTGTCCGCAGTCATTAATCACCCGGCTTAGGCTGTCTCGCCCCTTGTGTTTACTATGGGAAGGTAGCGCTACCTTCTCTCCTACCATGTGATAGCACAGGCAGACAACACTAAGGGCCTAGAGGCCCTTGGCTGATGCATCAGCCTCTACACTACCCGCTGACTATGGGTACCTAGTGGCTCCAGTAGATTTGCCCAGAGCATAGCCCTTATAGAGCAGCACTGCAGTCCCTACGGCCATTCAGGACCACAGCCTGTCTATCCCCCCCAGCCCTCTAGGGAAAATCTGTCTGCCTCTAACTCAAATCCCAAAACAAAACAAACGGGGGACCTTCCCGACCCAGGACACCATGCAACCACACACCAGGAGCTAATCCCATACCATATGCATTCCCCCACAACCATACCTGTGGAAGAAAAAGTTACACATAATAACAACAACTACAACAACAGTACTTTAAACACTACACACTAAAGTACTAGTGAGGGACTCCGCTGAGTCCCTCCTCCTCTTCTCGTCTTCTCTTCTATCTTCTTCAGGAACACCTGCAAGAAAAAGAAAGACAACATATACTCCTAATCTGCATACACAGTCTATCTAAACCCCTACCATCAAACACTGGATAATCCCAAAAAGATTTGTTTTAGAAAAATAGAAAAAACATATAAACATTAGAAAACAATGACGTTATTTACAATACACCATTTGGGAGATGGAGTGCCCTAAAAGTCCCATCTAGTGACCACAGTTCCTGAAGGCAAGTCCATTAAAGAGTCTCTCCTGGACCGGAGCCCAGTGAAGCACAGTTCTAGCAGGCCAGAGTCCCGAAGAGGAGAGTCTTTGAGGACAGTTCCAACATCTGGAGTCTGCTAGTGTAGGGTGTGTACTGCAATGTCATAAGAATAAAAAAGTCTGGACTTACCAGTCCCTTGTAGAATGACAATGACACCAACCTGCTCCTCTGCCGAAGACTCTCCCTGGCAGCATTCTTCCAATACAGCTGGGTGGACATCTTCTGGGAACGACAGGAGGGCACATCTGGAAACTGCTGGGATGATGTCATCTCTGGAGACGGAACCTTGGAACAGGAACAAAAAGGAAAACAGCTGGTCTGAAGTCATCCGATTACCAGGCGATGAATCAGGATACAGCTGGGATGGTGTCCTCTCTGGATCTGAAGTCATCCGGTGGGTTAGTCGATGGATTCTGGAAAGGCCAGTACACTGTAGAACTGATGAATGTGGGGCACCTGAGTCCTGGACGTCCATACTGGTGGAACAACAAAGGCACTGCAATGACTGGAGTGGCAGCACTGGCTACCACTACTCTGCTATCCATTTGGTAGGCATGGGCACATTCACAGGGAGGTCTTTGCATTGTGGCCAATAGCACAATGGGTCAGGTGCTTGAATTATTACCCCGTCTGGGCGCACATAATTCACACTGTGAAAGGTTTCACATCCCTCTCTATCCACTATTATAACAGTGTCCATTAACAGTGTTCTGCCTCTTTTCCACTGGCTGTATTTTTCGTGAAACATTCTGTTCCTGACATGCTTGTTTGCACCAGGATGCACACTTTTCATTGCTTCTGCCCAAATCCAGGAATTCCTGTTTTGTTCAATCTCCTCCCAGACTCTCTGAGGAAAGGTAGGAAAGGACATCTCATAAATTTCATTTGCCTTCCTATGAACCAGTCTCTCCTCTTTACTAGCTTTGGTCAACCTGAGACCTCTGGCCTGGCTTGGGGCATCCAGTCCTGGTTCTGCCAGCTACACATTCTCAACGAGACAAAAAATGGATCCCTAGCTTCTGCTTCTTGCACAGCCAGGGCAGTGGCATCACCACTCTCTTCCATGCATTCGTCTGAGGCAAGAGCTTGAGGCTGTATACCAGTTCCTTTTTCACAAGGCCACATATGTTCCCCCTCTTCTTCTTCCTCACCGAGAATCTGTGCCCAGGAGTGAGCAGTCGTCCTCACTCCTGAGACTACCCACTCATCGCTGGGCATGGAGGTTGAAACCTCCCATTCAAAGGCCTCCCTCATCTCGTCTTCTCCTATGAGACTTGGGCTAGGGCCCCCTCTCCAAGGGTCTACTGATGCTCTTCCTGATAGGCCTCTCTGCGATTCAGAATCTGAAACATCAGCACATTGTTCTGTCTGTAAATCTGCACCCTCTAGCTTTGTGCCACACTCCCCTGAGGGGCCTTCTCCAACAGGCTCCATCTGGTGCTGTATGCTGCCAACTGCAGATTCTTGAACTTTTGTCCATGTGGGAGCCAAACGAATCTTGGGCGCTTTAAATAAACCATATTTCTCTAAGCACACAGAACAGTGAGGTACCATGAAGACGTCCCTTCCAGCATTTAAGCACATCAAACATACTTGCACTGGATATCCAGGAATCGCCACATGAGGAGGCAGTCGTCCTCCGTAGTAACATCTCTCAATGTCCCTTAACTTGTTTACTTCTACTGCTACCACAGCCCGGGCACGATCCGAGTAGCGGGCTGGTCCTGAGGCCATGACTGCAGAGAAAAACAAACAAACGCTCACTGCTATTTCAAGTCCCAGTTCACTGAACACTTTCTTTCACTTTCAAAATGGCTCCTGTGCTGCTGTGTTTACATTACTACCCCACCCTGTAATGGCGGCAGCACTCCTACGCATCAACATTCTGAAATTGGGTCAAACCACTGCATATCCAGTTTACACACTCTACTGATAACTTTGCTCAAACTGTACAAACTTGCACTGTTCTTTTTCCTAGCACATTTATATAATTTACCACGGACTTTTCACTTGCTGAAGACATTGCTCTAGCTCACAGTCCCTTAAAGCCTCAGTATTTCAAGCACAGGATTACCTGTAACTCTTGCTGCATATCTTGATACAACTCACAGTCTCTCTCATGGCTTTGAAACTTATACTGACGATGAACCTATAATTATGCTCACAGTCGATGGCTTAAAAAACTTGCTTTTGCTGGTAAAACTTAACACAGTCCTTGTTTGCAAAGCGACTGAACTGCTACACACAGATTCATCTGGCTTTTGGCAAAATCACTTTGTTTGAGCAATTATTTCTGTTAGTACTCACTGTTATCGGTAGCTGTTTGCTGCGATGGAAAACGGCCTGCAGCCAGTCTTGGAGGCCTCTGGAAAGAAGCGGGTTAGCAGTCCTGCCGATCATCCCTCTGAACACCACACTCACAGTCCAGTCGATCGAGATGCAGGTTGAGCCTGAATTCAAAAAAAAAAGTAATTTTTTTGAACTTTCCCAGCGCTTTCAGTCACCGTGATGCTCCTCCTGTAAGCCAGTTCGCACACTCCACTCACACTCCCTCTTGAATGCTGGGCAGTCGCTCTAGAGCTGGCTTGGGGGTGGGACTGATTGCAGTCTCACCAGTCACTCGACGCCATGCAAATGAGCCTCTTTCCTCTCGAGTGCTCCTCTCCTCACGGCGATCGTCGAACAGGCAAATTTAAATTGGAAAACCACACTTTTTTTTTTTTTCCTCGACTGACTACACGGCGGGAGCCCATTTCAACCATTTTTCATGGCCATTAACACAACAAGTCTCTCAGCTCACAGGAAAGCATTTCCAACATCCAGGGCACGATTTTCCTCTTGCTACCCCTAGTTTTTCACACTTTTCTTTGTCACAACAGTTTTAAAAGTTGGCAAAACGCTGTAATTTTGATGCAGGACAAGTGCATGCACTCTCAGGCTTTACTACTCCTTGGTAAACAGTTGGCATTTTAACAGTAGCACATGGACAACAGCACACAGTGGCACATTAGTTAACATTGCTTCAGCTTTTCGGGCTACCCACTGCCAGATAGCCAAAACGCTAGCCCTTTGCCCGAGCACCTTTCTTGCATTCCTCCCTAAATTCCAAACCTGAATCCTCAGCGGTGCCCCCATTTTTGTAACCCCTACCCGGTCTACCATTTGTATCTGACAGCAATACCAGGTGGGCTGGGTTCAGGGAGGAATAGGTCACTTGGCATAAAGGCTAGGTTTGGCTACTCTGCACAGGGGCACCCAAGTAACTCCGAACACAGGAAGTAATAACTGTAATGTCCAATACCAGAAGTGGAATTCTAAAGTGTGGCTTTTTATTCACATCCAAAACAGAATAAACAAAGCATAGATGGACCCCTACGGGGCTACACTCCTAGTAATGCAGATTAAAAGAGACCAGAACACTTCCTCAACACTTTAGCCCTCAGCCTCTGAACCCACTGGGCACACAGCCCGGACTTGCATGCTGCTTTGTGTTGCACAGCCTGAACTTGTACACAGTTCTGGATTTTCCCTGGCTTGGCTCCCTTGCCAGCCACTTGGACACCTTCCATACTTCATGGAAACATTTTCTGGTGGCTCCCTAAACCACCTAAGAGCACCTTGGCTCCATCAGGGAATCTTCCTTTCAATCCCACGTCTGGGTACTTTCCTCAGGCACTGGCCAAGTACCTGAGAGAAAGTAAAAGGTGTCTCAGAGCAAATCCGTAGAGGAGAATTTGGTTACTACTTATGGGGGGGTCTCCCACCTCTCGCTCCCACAGTTCATACCCGGCCATTTCTCTGGACAGTAACACCTCATCCTGTAACACTTTGCAATGTAGATTCTTACTAAATGTATTTCACATTCCATCTACTTGTCTTGCTTCCCATTTGTGTTGGACTTGAACATACTTTTAAGTGGCATAGTCCATTACTCTAGACCCCCCACTGGGTTAAGCAGTCCAATCCCAAGTTTCCTTCAACTCTTTGTGCTGGACTTCAACATACTTGAATTAAGTGGCATTGTCCATTACTCTAGACCTTCCACAGATTAAGCAGTCCAATCCCCACTTTCCAACTGTACTTGGCTGTCTTTTCCTGACCCCACAGTAACAGTCCCTTTAGTTTCCTTCTGTTCAGGTGAAAAACACCTGGCCCTTTTTCAGAGCGAACTCACCCTTTGGTTGCAGGTGCCCCACAGGCGTTTCCTCCACAAGGAATCTTTCTCTCAGAGCTTCTGGTGCCTCAGCACAACTTAAACAGGCAGCTTCTTTCCCTTAGCCGGACCCAGGAGGGTTGCCCCTGGAAAACAGGCAAACACCTTCCCCCCCCATCCCCTCCGGGATGGGGCTACTGAACCATTGAAAGCAGTCTCCACCACTTGAATTACCAGTTCCTTTGTTCCTTTTTCAGGTGGAAACACACACCTTACTCAAAAGTAGTTCTAAAACAGAGCTTAAAGCTCTGAGAGCCTGCACACACTCTGCTGCACTACAGTCTCTACTCTGACTGCACACAGACAGGCTTCAAATTCCCTAAAGTTCTTTTTTTTTTTTCCATTAAGATTTTATTGAGAGTATTAATACAGAGAATGCATCCAAAAGAAACATACACATACAATTTGAATATACATACATATCACAAATAACAGCTGGATCCATCCTCTGCCATCCCCCAAAAACCCCAATCCTCCTCCTCCTCCTCCCCTTCCCCCTCCCCCACCCTGGCACAAGACACTTGATCGTACCCCCTTATCCAAGAGGGGGCAAATCCTAATCTATAGGGAGTAAACGGTATGAAGGGGCCCCAAATCTTATTAAACCTAGGAAGTTTATTCTGAAGGATAGCAATCATCCTTTTGACTCTGAGGTTGGCAAGTAGCTCCTCTAACCATTCAGTGTAGCTAATTACCACAGAGTCTTTCCAGTGTTTGAGGACCACTTTTTTAAGGGATGCCGAGATTAGGGATATATGAAACTTCCTGTTCCTGACTGGGATATGAGCTACATCTCCCAACAGGCAAATTTCAGGTGTGAAAAGATCCCCTAGACCTAATAACAGGTCCACCCTGCTTTTAATAGCTGTCCAAAGCAGCACTATCTTTGGACACTTCCAAAAATATGCAACAAGTCCCCTTCCCCTTGGTGGCATCTTGTACAGGATGAGACTGAGACCATTTTTAAACTCGCCAACTTCAAATGTTATGAAGTATTTTAAATTGCATCAGTCTCAGCCGATCTTGGAGAATGAATTTGTGACAACTATGCCACAATGCTATCCAGTTGAGCTCCTCCTCGGGAAAGACTGAGGCCCAATAAGTGCTTGGTGCTAAATTCTGGGAATAGGCCCAGTTAAACAGGATACTGTATAAATTGGAGACAGCATGTGGTAAGCCCACCAAAGGCCTCAGAGTCCCCGAAAAGTCTACTTTCGGGTCTGAATTGGCACATTACCCATCTTCTTAAGTAAAAGGTGACGGAGTTGGTAAACCTTAAAAATCACCGAAGTTGGCAAATTAAATTTGTTCAAAATTTCTAATGAGGAAAGCACATATCCATCTACTGAGATTAAATCTTTTAATTGGCAATCTCCCAGGTGCGCAACCCAAGCGACACTGAGGGGCTTACCTTCAATTAGAAAGCGCGGGTTACCCCTTATGGGTTGTGACGGGTCTCTGAAGTGATTGTGTAACCCCTAGATGGCGCTATCCCAGGGGCTACTACCCCTGCCTGATTTGCCACTAACAGGTTGAGGGGCCTGGATCCAATGGCGGGTGCCTCCACCCAGAGGTCAGGGTTTGCAATAGTTAAACTTACTTGGTCACAGCCCTCTGGGACACTGCAACCCCCCTTTCTTCCCACTAGTGGTCCACACAATATATCAGAATTACCTTCACAGTATACACTTACCCCCAGGGCTGGTTCAGGCACTGGGACCTCCTGTAAAATAAGATACAGTGCAACAATCACAGTACAATACTTTAACATAAACAAATACCTCAGGCAGTATAACTTTGCTGAAACAAGCAGCTCTGATTTATTTAGGGGAATATAACAAGGACAGGAAATCAGGTTAATTAGCTTATCACTTTACTCATCTACCTATGGCTCTGTGCACAGGCCTATCCCTACCAGTTACTGTCCCTGGGTACCCAAGCCCTAGTGGCTAGTCCAAACCGTGGCAGCTGGTAGGGCCCTTTCCACAGAGAAAGAAAAAATTAGTTTAAACAGTCAGCAGTACAGTGATTCCATTTGGATTCAATGTGGCAATTCAACAGGAGCGACCCTGAATTAGTACTCACGACCTCCAAACAAGATAGGGTCCTTCAATGTCAGCAGGGCTACTCTTGAGCTCCACAGACTCCTCACACATTTATATGGCAAACTGCAACAGGCAAAAGTCCTTTAATGGCAGCAGGATTCACTTGAGGTACACAAGCCTCTTCACACATTTATATGGTAAAACAGAAAGTACTATACCAGGCAGGCTGCTTCTCTATCCCGTCGCAATTACTGCACAATACCCGGGAGAACACACAGCATATTCAGTTCCTGACAGACCGAGTGCAATTCAGCAATTTCTCCAGTCTTCTACAGGGTGAGCCTGGTTTCTACTCTTCAGATATCCTTTGATTCTCTTCACAGGGACAGATTCAGTCCTAACAAGCAGTTACACAAGCTGCAGACGGAACTCTGGGCCTTACACCGCGTTCCCGACTAAAACTGCACACTGAAAAAGCACAGGGCTCTTTCCTTCTTCACTGCCAGAGCTCAACTGAAACTCCAACAGACAAAACCGGGCACTTCCTTTGAGTACCTCCCAGTTCTTGACTGGATTGGCTGTCACTCACAATAGACTGCTCCTGTTGGTCCAAAAGGCGCGAAGTCTAAACTACATCTCCCAGAGTCACTGCCCATACAATCCTCTTGTGGCTGGCTCAGATTATGAGTCCAAGTTCTGATTCGTCAAGGCACCATTTTAGAGCTAGCTTACCCCACACTGATTGGTCCAGTTCAGCAGTTCAAAACCAGAATGGGGAACTAGGCAGACACAGTTCTGACTGCAAAGAAAGCAGGTTAGACAAACTGTAATTTCATTATTACTCTAAATGATTTCTGGCAAACAGTTACATCTTTCAGATAGGTTCCCTTTGCACTCCTAGTGACTGCAAAAATGGAGTGAATTGGCAGCAGCTCGAGTGGTACTCAATCAAAGAAACACACAGTCCCCATACAAACTAATTATGTCTGCAAGCAGACAGCTCTTAAAGAGACAGTACCAGAGGTTCTAAACACTCACTGATAAATGGCTTAAAACACCAAACACCATTCAGGCTTGGAGCATTCAAGCAAGCTCCTGGAAGTCTTTTGGGAACCCCCATTTGCAGGGGTTACACCCTTCCTGGCCTGGAAAGCTTGACGTCGCGTCAAGCAAGTACCATAAGTTTCAACTGCAACCATATACATTTGCATTAGGCTCGCACATGTAATCATCAGTCAATATATCATTTTACCAAGAACACATTTCTGAAACATTGCAGTACGTCACTCTTTACACAGTATTACATACACATTGTACCATAACTCAAGTTATTACCTCTTGTACATGAAACCTGAAGAGAGGGCCCTTCCTATCAGTTACCTTGGGGCTGGATGGGGCAAGGGCACCATATTAGAGGGCAACACAAGTAACTTGGAGTTAGCACTGCGCTCAGTTTGGGCAATGAGCTCGGGGACACATACACTCCTTTATGGACAACATTGAGAGGCAGATCCACTGGCCGGCCCAGGGAATCATAACTGAGGTGCACCACAGGCTTTACAGCTCGACCAGTCTTTCTAGGGGGAACTGTTACAGTCTCTGCACTCTGAGCCTCATTTTCAGCATTGTCCTCGCTTGTCAGGGGAGTCTCCATGGGGGTAGATAGGCTAGAACTTGGGGCACTTTCAGCTCCAGGAGTTACAGTTTCTGAGTCCACAACATTTGGCTTGCATGGAGAGCTTTCGGACACTGGCAGTGGGCTGTCAGGGCACTCAAAATACTCTTCTTGTTCTGGTGTATCACCAGTCTGACCCAATCCATCATTTTCCTCCCCTGAAAGCTCAAACAGTTCAACCATGCACAATGATTCCATTTCATCTGGTCTGATGCTTTGCACTTCTTTCTGGGAGCATTGGCTCCAGGGGACGAAGCTGGGGCTTAGACAGTCCAGAAGGCCCAGCTTCGTCTCCAGTATTGACTAGAGGATTACCCCGAAACAATTGACTCAGTTCGTAAGAAGGATAGTATTCAAAGTCACTCTCACTTTCTTCTGATATGGACTGACAGTCATGCTCAACTGGAACTTGTGGAGGGGAACACTTTAACTCTGCTTCTGTAGGTGCAGACTTTCTTGATCTTTTCTTAGCAGCACCTCTAGTCACTGGTCCAGAGGGGCATCTTCTGGGGGCTCAGACTCAATCAAGATTTGTCCAATGGGCAGTAAATGATTTCTATGCATTGTTTTTACATCTTTTGAATTATTCTCAGGCCTTACTTTGTACACTGGCAGATCATCTAGTTTGCCCACTACAATGTGAGGGAGATGGTGCCATCTGTCAGCAATCTTGTGTTTGCCATGCAGTCCCAGATTTCTTAGCAATACCGATCTCCCTCCTGGAGTTCCTGTGCTTTCACCTTTATCATACCTTTCTTTGTTGGCCAGATTTCTTTTGGCAGCCATGGTTTTAGCCAGTTAGTACGCATGAGTTAGCTGGGCCTTTAACTTTGCACATACTGTAAATAGTTGTCAGCTTGAACCCCATCAGGAGAGACCCCAAAACACACATCTACCGGTAGTCGAGCTTCTCTTCCAAACATCAGGCGGTAGGGGAGAACCCAGTGGCATCACTTTTGGTGCAGTTATAAGCATGTACCAGGGTGCTAATTTGTTGGCTCCATCTAGGCTTGTCCTTTGGGTGCAGGGTGCCTAGCATATCTAGCAAAGTGCGGTTGAAACGTTCAGGCTGTGGGTCCCCTGGGGTGGTAAGGAGTGGTTCTGGACTTTCTCACTCCCCACAGAGAAAGCATCTCTTTGATCAGACGACTCTCAAAGTCTCTCCTTGATCAGAATGGATTCTTTGTGGAGCCCCATAGTGAACAAAAAGTTTTCTACAAGTACTTTGGCCACAGTGGATGCTTTCTGGTCTTTGGTGGGAAAGCTTGGGCATATCTCGTGAAATGGTCAGTGACCACCAGCACATTACTGATATTTCTTTGATCTGACTCCAAACTCAGAAAATCAATACAGACCAGCTCCATGGGTGCACTGGTGGTGATGTTAACAAGGGGGCAGCCCTCTGGGCAAAGCTTTCCTCTGTAAGCAGCGACTACAAGTTCAATGTGTTGCTCCACATCAGCCCCCATCTTAGGCCAATAGAATCTGGATCTCACCAAGTCAAGTGTTCTGTCTATACCAAGGTGCCCCATGTGGTTGTGCAAGGACCTCAATACTGAGTCTCAAAGGCAGTGGGCAGCACTAGTTGTTGTTTGTCTACTTGTCCCCTCTGTCTACTGTTTCTCTGTATAACAGTTTATTGATCAGTTTCAACTTAGGACCTTCTTTGTATAACAGTGCAGTTCTCAAATCAGTGGAGCGTAATTGGACACATCTTTTCCTGCATAGAGGGCTTCTAAAGCTGCTTTGATCATGGGATCGCGGATTGAGCCGCTCGAATACTGTCATTGTCCAGCTGAGGCAGTGCACCAATGTCTATTGCAGAAAAGTGGCAATAAGCAGCAGGTATGCAATTCTCAGAGGGTCCCAAGCAATCCACCATGCAGTCCACTGCGCCCGTGGACATTTGTTCCTCCTGTCAAACTTCCGGCAGAGTGCCCGAATGTCAGGTTCTGCCAATCGGACCCAATCATTCTGGGAACAGGCCTCCGGGAGAGAGCATCAGCATCTATGTGGTTCAGACCTGCTCGGTATTCGAGATAGCACATGTAGATAATGCAGAAAGCCACCTATGGCCAGTGGCATCCAACTTAGCTGAGGTCTGCACATAGGTCAAAGGATTATTGTCAGTTTTACTAGTATTTTAGCCCCATACAAGTACTCATGGAATTGGTCAACAATAGCCCACTTCAAAGCTAGGAACTCTAACTTATGTACAGGATAGTTCTTTTGGATGGGGGTCAGGCTTCTACTGGCAAAGGCCATCTGTCTCAGGCCATTCTCGCTCTTGGTACAACACAGCCCCAACCCTTGCAAGCTAGCATCAGTGTGCAGGACGAAGGTTTTCTTGGATCGCATAGGCCAGCACTGGAGCATGGGTAAGTTGATATATGATCTCATGAAAAGCAGTCTCACAATCAGGGTCCAGCGGGCCCCAATACTTCTCGGATGAAAATACATTCTTTCAGTCTTGAGGGACGCTGACTTTTGGTATTTTTTGTGGGTTGGGGGATAACCTTGAGTAAGGTTAAGTAAAGGGCGGATCACTCTTGAATAGTCCTTGATGAAACGCCGATAATAACCACAGAATCCCAGGAATCTTTGCAGTTCTTTTAGATTTTTGGGCTGTGGCCAGGTGGTCAAGGCCTCAACTTTACTTGGGTCGGTCTCTATTCCCTCGGTGGATACTATGTGTCCCACATACTTTACTGATGTTTGAAAAGAATTGACACTTATCAATGGACAGTTTAAGGCCAAAGTCCTCCAGTCGGTCCAATACCTTAAATAATCTGCTCATGTTCCTCCAGTGAGCTGCCAAACACAATAACATCATCTAGGTATACCAGGCACTCTAGTAAGTTCATGTCCCCACTGCACGCCCATCAATCGCTGAAAAGTGGCTGGGGCACCTGAAACCCTTGAGGCATCCTCATGAATTCATAGAAGCCAAGCGGACAGATAAAGGCTGTCTTCTCACGGTCCTCTGGGGCTATCGGGATCTGGTAGTACCCACTGTGGAGATCCAGCACAGAGAACCACTTGCTCCCGCTTAGGCAGTCCAAAGCATCCTGAATGCGGGCATTGTGTACTGATCAGGGATAGTCCGCGGTTTAAGGTGCGATAATCCACACACATCCTTACTGTTCCATTCTTTTCCTCACTACCACAATGGGAAGCATAAGGGCTTCTGGATTCTTGTATTACACCAGCAGCTAACATCTCTTGCAGATGCCGTCTCACATCATCTATGTCAGCAGGTGCCAGGCGTCGAGACCTCTCACGAAATGGTCTTTCGTCATGCAGCCGGATATTGTGCTCAGCTCCTTGCACGCATCCTACATCCCATTCCTTTAAACACCTGGTCTCTCTGGGCAAGCTTCTCACTGATCCTCACTTTCCATTCAGCTGGCAGTGGGGAGTCGCCGAAATCAAACAAGTCAGGCGTTACTCTGTCATTCTTCCTTGAACTCTTGCTGCTGGGTAGCACTGCAGTGTCTGCACAATGCACATTAGCCAGGATGCAACCTCTATTTACTCGAATGTCTCTTTCAGACACATTATGAACTTGGACCATTACCCTCGGCATAGCATGGGCTCTAGTGGGCAAAATACTAGGCTTGACCAGCAGTCCCTCTGGCAATTTTCCATCGCCTGGTGCATCCAACATTAATTTTTATTCTTAACATCCTTTCTGATATGGACCTCTCCTGTAAGGTACACTGGGCATTTGGCGCCAGGATCAGAGACTCAGGATCCTTCTTCCATACAATTCCGAACGGTTCGTCTGGTTCTATTTTTCAGCATCTCTCTGTGCCTCATAGGCCTTCTTAATTAAAGCCGGAACTCTTAAAGCTCTACTAGTCTTTGACCCTGTTTTCATAACACAACTGTGCCAGCCTTCCGAACATATGAGCATTTGTTCCAATCAACAAAGGGACACCATCATACAGTCCAGTGGGGGACACACTAAGGCTAGGGTCTCTACTTGTTCGGCCACTCCAGCCACGGAGGTGGGAAAGACAGCCAAATTCGGATATACCGGAATAGGGTAGGCCTTCTCACTTAACCCCATACATGCAGTCCTTCTAATGGTTGTAAGGCACGCCTGACAGATGCTTCTGATACCAATCCTGGAACATAATTGTCACTTGGGAGCCACTGTCTAATACAGCTCTTGTAGACACTCCATTCACCTTTACAGTGGTCTCCATGGAGGGACCCACTATTCTGGACCAGTCTGGAGAGGTAGTGGGGCCTGGGCAACTGACCTTGCCACAAAAGGACGTGAGATAGCATTTTTGGTGCCCTCACTGGGATCATTTCGTGCACCTCTTAACCACTGATTTGTTCTCCGAAGCTCTCCTTGTAGCCTATATGTAACTTTGTCAGCGTCTTTTGGGGACCGGCATTCCCTTTTCATGTGCCCATCTTTCCCACAATTATAGCAAAACATACTTTCTGGAGTTTGAGCTGGCTGAGGCGCCACACTGGGAGCCAGGGCGGGGGTATTACTAACTGGAAACCTTGGTGCCATCTCTGTCTCTGCGTGATAAGCATTTGGAGACATCTCGTCAGTTTCTCCACTTCCATGGTCAAGGTCGAGTTCGGAGCTGTTATCAGCAGGAGATACATGGGTGGGTACCCCACCCCCATAGCAAGATGCAGTCGGATATAGGTCAGGGCCCGTACTTGCAGGCGTGGCCTTCATAAAGGGACTGCTTTAAATTCCCGGATCTCTCTCAACAGTTCGCCCCCATTGTGGCATATCTTTTCCTTGTCAGAGCACTCATTTACTGCCAACCTCTGCCCTGTACTTCACTTGATGGGTCACCCTCAGTCACTCGGTCGTAGCCGCAGCTGTTGGTGTAGGTCCCTCCGAGTGTCGCCTTTTCTCAACTCTCGAATTTCTCTCATTAACTCATCATGGGAGGTGGGGATTCCAGTCGATTTGCCAGGCGTAACTGGAAGCAACAGCAGTTCTGAGAAGGGGCAGACTTAAGGATCCTGTCCAGCCTGGTTCGGTCCAGTTCAATCGCTGGCAAACTACCCTTGAGGCATTCTTGCAACAATTTTTCCAGCCGAGATACATACACAGACAACAACTCCCTTGGTACTGTTGTGCATCTCTTACTCTCCACCATAGGTCTTCATCAGAATCTGGGCTCCATACACATTCTCCAGGGCCTCAAGATAGGCCTGTGCAGTCACTCAGGGTTACTGGCCTGTTTAGCACGGATGGTAGCCAGGGCAGGACCTCGGAGGCTCTCACTAACCCTCTTTCGCCAAGCTCCAGCATTGCCATTCTAGCACTTGGGGCAACATAGTCTATCCAGGTCTCCCAGTCATCCTCCCTTGGGGGTGGGAGGGTGCCAGAGAAGATCCTCAACCTTCGCAAGAGTCGTGACTAATGGCAGGTGCAGAAATAGGAGTCTGCATTGGTTCAGCCACCATTACGGTACTGGAGCGGAGAGGGTGTTGGGGAGGAACACCTCCAGGTGGCAAGAATAGTTTCTTCAAGTCCTCCACAGTTTTCCTTCCCCAGCAACCATTTAGCAAATTTCTCCTCAAAGTTTCAGATAGTGGTGGGGCTCATTCTCCCCGGTCTTTACTGTCCTTAGTTATCACTCTCCAAGCAGTGAGGGCTCCCTCTGGGGTAATGGTCTGTGGCACTTTGGAGCTATCTATGGGATCCTTAAACTCTACTAGGGCCAGGAAAGTGTGGGTGAGCAGATTAGCATGCCGACCCACCACCACAGGGTTTTGTAAACCTTCCACCTTGGAAAGTACTTCCTGCACAGTGTCCGTATTGATACCCAGGGGGATGTCCAGGATAAGCATAGCATTTTGGGGGTCGATCTCCTCCCCAGTACACCACTCCACCAGCCGGTGCACAGCCACTTCTGTCGGGGTACCCATTTATTTATTTTTTTCTTAACAGTGGTTTGTAAATATGGCCACTAGAGGACACACAATCCCAGCGGTGAGCCTCCAAGATGTAACCCCTAGATGGCGCTATCCCAGGGCTACTACCCCTGCCTGATTTGCCACTAACAGGTTGAGGGGCCTGGATCCAATGGGGTGCCTCCACCCAGAGGTCAGGGTTTGCAATAGTTAAACTTACTTGGTCACAGCCCTCTGGGACACTGCAACCCCCCTTTCTTCCCACTAGTGGCCCACACAATATATCAGAATTACCTTCACAGTATACACTTACCCCCAGGGCTGGTTCAGGCACTGGGACCTCCTGTAAAATGAGATACAGTGCAACAATCACAGTACAATACTTTAACATAGACAAATACCTCAGGCAGTATAACTTTGCTGAAACAAGCAGCTCTGATTTATTTAGGGGAATATAACAAGGACAGGGGGAAATCAGGTTAATTAGCTTATCACTTTACTCATCTACCTATGGCTCTGTGCACAGGCCTATCCCTACCAGTTACTGTCCCTGGGTACCCAAGCCCTAGTGGCTAGTCCAAACCGTGGCAGCTGGTAGGGGCCCTTTCCCACAGAGAAAAGAAAAAATTAGTTTAAACAGTCAGCAGTACAGTGATTCCATTTGGATTCAATGTGGCAATTCAACAGGGAGCGACCCTGAATTAGTACTCACGACCTCCAAACAAGATAGGGTCCTTCAATGTCAGCAGGGCTACTCTTGAGCTCCACGAGACTCCTCACACATTTATATGGCAAACTGCAACAGGCAAAAGTCCTTTAATGGCAGCAGGATTCACTTGAGCTAACCAAGCCTCCTCACACATTTATATGGTGAACAGTAACAGGCAAAAGTCCTTTAATTGTAGCAGTATTCACTTGAGGTACACAAGCCTCTTCACACATTTATCTGGTAAAACAGAAAGTACTATACCAGGCAGGCTGCTTCTCTATCCCGATCGCAATTACTGCACAATATCCGGGAGAACACACAGCAGATTCAGTTCCTGACAGACCGAGTGCAATTCAGCAATTTCTCCAGTCTTCTACAGGGTGAGCCTGGTTTCTACTCTTCAGATATCCTTTGATTCTCTTCACAGGACGGATTCAGTCCTAACAAGCAGTTACACAAGCTGCAGACCGGAACTCTGGGCCTTACACACGTTTCCCGACTAAAACTGCACACTGAAAAAGCACAGGGCTCCTTCCTTCTTCACTGCCAGAGCTCAACTGAAACTCCAACAGACAAAACCAGGCGCTTCCTTTGAGTTCCTCCCAGTTCTTGACTGGATTGGCTGTCACTCACAATAGACTGCTCCTGTTGGTCCAAAAAGACGCCGAAGTCTAAACTACATCTCCCAGAGTCACTGCCCATATAATCCTCTTGTGGCTGGCTCAGATTATGAATCCAAGTTCTGATTCGTCCAAGGCACCATTTTAGAGCTAGCTTACCCCACACTGATTGGTCCAGTTCAGCAGTTCAAAACCAGAATGGGGAACTAGGCAGACACAGTTCTGACTGCAAAGAAGCAGGTTAGACAAACTGTAATTTCATTATTACTCTAAATGATTTCTGGCAAACAGTTACATCTTTCAGATAGGTTCCCTTTGCACCCTAGTGACTGCAAAATGGGTGAATTGGCAGCAGCTCAGTGGTACTCAATCAAAGAAACACACAGTCCCCCATACAAACTAATTATGTCTGCAAGCAGACAGCTCTTAAGAGACAGTACCAGAGGTTCTAAAAACACTCACTGATAAATGGCTTAAACGCCAAACACCATTCAGGCTTGGAGCATTCAAGCAAGCTCCTGGAAGTCTTTTGGGAACCCCCATTTGCAGGGGGGTTACAATTGTATTTTAGAAAGCCATAACGCTGCGAGTGGGCCCTAACCAAAACCCAATCGGAGATTTCCTGAGAGCGACCGGTAGGAGTTTAGGGCTCAGATACAACAAGGCCTCAGGTGCAAGACCATGTTTCCTAATGAGGGATAGTTCAATTTGTAACCATAAAGGTATATACGAAGCTTGGGTTAAAAGGTCTGCGACCTGCACCCATCTAACATATTTGTTAACATGACACGCCCAGAAGTCAAATTCCCCAACGTTCTACTCTGACCTCCAACTGCAACATTCCAGTGTGGCTTATTCAGCTGCGACAGTTCTAAAATGATGTCATCCCTCAGTCTCAGCTGAGACTGAGAACAGAGTGAGACAGTGTGAAATCCATTTAACTGGAGTTTCACAACCTGCCTTCCCTGCCTACCACTAGGTCTTACTGGGATTCTAGGAACCCCAGGTAACGGGGGTTGCATAGGTGTTTTCAACTTCCCACCATATTTGTTATTCTACATTGTAAGCCCTCCGTTTTACATACTCTCCCCTCCCCTTAACTGAGGGTTCCACAGGGGGGCTCCATAATCAAGATAGGGTCTTATATATGACTTATACATGGGTACTATGAATGACGTTGACTTATTAACAAAGGATCTCTTTATATTCCTAATCATATAGTTTTATTTTCTTTTAAGATCAGTACAGTGAGCTGGAAAACTTAAATGCTGGTCTGTAATAATACCAAAATCCTGTTCTGTGTCAACCTTCTTAATTCTAGCAGCGTTCAGAGTGTATTCCTGTTTGGTGTTGTGTAACCCCTGCCTGCTTGGCTAATTGCAGGTTAAGGGGCCTGGGTACTGAAACAGGTGCCTCCACCCAGAGGACAGGGTTGTTAGTATCAAGGCTAACCTGGGTACAGCCCTCTGGGACACTGTAATCCCCCCCTTTCCCCTCTAGTGCCTAGACAACGTGCAACAAACACTTTCACAGTGGCCCCTATTCAGCATACAATTCCCCACACTGTTTGCACTTACCACCAGGGCTGGTTCCACCAGTTCGACCCTGGAGACCCCCTGTAAAACAAGGTTAGACACAGCAAATAACAGTACAGTGCTTTTGGTACAAACTAGACCCACAGTCAGATTAAATGCAAAAAGAGTTAGATCTGATTTATTCAGGGGAATTGAACAAGGGAGGGGCATAATCAGGTTGATTGATTCGAAAACTGATCTAGTCAGGCAATTATGCATGCACTTTTAGTCCCTACAGTCCCACACTCTGGGTACCCAGCTGGAGGTAAGGTGGACTAGCCTGGAACGTTGCCTGGGGTAGGCCGGCATCGCAGCTGGTTGGGGCCCTATGATGAAAAGAAAAAGCATGCACAACCACACACAGTTTGTAATCCAGAGCCTGAAGGCTCAGCTCATGAAAGGAATTAACAATAATGCAATCAGACGACAACACTTGAGATTTAGCTGTTGTTGCAGGGAGCTACCCTGATTGTTACTCACGCTACCCAATGCAAGACACAGGAGTGACGAGATGGAGACTGCAGGTTTACAACTGGCATGTCAGGAGAAACAGGGCCCACACAAATCACCAAGGTATCATTCCTGTTCGAGATGTTGAGCAGGGAGCTGATCCTAGGTGAGTCTCTCGTCGATGGTGTTCTCTGTGCCTGAAGTAGCTTGCTGGGCCAGCGTGGCAGGGCCCAGGCTGGGTAAAACAGTTCAGAAATCAGTCTGGGAAGGCTGTATGCAGCTTCCAGCAAGCAAGCGTGGCACGGTTAAACAGTGGGGAACCAAATCGCGACCCAATAACAGCACACGGCACATTTATAGTAAAGCGATCACCATACCACAAAATGGATAGCAGTCCGGCAGCAATATCAGTGCCTCTGAGCAAAACCGGGAGTTCTGTGGTGAATGGATGTCCTGACAGGCCGATCGCATACAGCAGATCTTCGGTCTTCTTCAGGTTTAAGCCTAGTCACACTTCAGTGGCTTTTCTCTCACTCAGTTCGGATACAGTCTGGAGTATTAAGCCTTTCAAAGGATTCCCTCTCGTGGGACTGCAGGCAGACAGGCCAGACTCAGCCTTTCCTACAATCTCCCATGCAAACTACTCAGGAGCTGCTGCTTGAATCACTCAAGCTGTTTACTCTGCAAACTCTAACTCCAGACTGACTCAGTGCAGCAGGCACCTTGGGAATTTCCCTTCGGTCCAAAAGGTTCTGGTTGGTTGATTCATCTGTCTGTCAAAGCAAGGGTTCCCCCTCCAGGTCTGTTTTGGGGCCAAAATGTAAACTACAGTTCCTACAGATATTGGCTCCCAGAAGACCCCTGGAGACAGGCTCCATTTTAAGAGTCCCAGAAGATACTAATTGGCACTTACTGGCAGTCCAAAAACCAAAATGGTGGTGCAATACAGAAAGTCCATGCTGCAAAGAAGGCAGGTTAGACAAACTACAATACTATTGCTATTCTAATAGATAATCAGCAGATAAGTACTGCTTCTAGAAGAGCTCCCTCTGTGCAAATAGCGATGGCAGAACAGAGCTATTATCTGGCAGCCCGGGCAGGATTCGAGCATAGAAACACTTAGCCCCCTCCCAGATTAAATAAGCCCCACATTATTGGCAGCTCTTAAAGAGACAGAGCACAGATGCATTAAGGCACTCTCACACAAACACTTTTAAAGCGCTAAGACACAGGATACCAGTCTGGCATTGGGCATTTAGGCACACCGAAGAAAGACTTTCAAGAACCCCCATTTGTAGAGGGGTTACACCCTTCCCTGCCTGGAAAAACTTGGAGTCCGCGTCAAGTCTACACCAGCACAATATAAAGAATCAATATATACAAGACATACGTGACATTAGCATACTATGGAAATACTATCTGATGCATCAGTTTATGTCAACTTATCACATTACTATACATTTCACTATACCATATCTTCATTGACAATACTTATGCATGTCTCACACACTCTATACTGATTATATTATGATTAACATACTATGAACTGTTACCTATGACTTCACTTTATAACTTCTTTTACAGAAAACAATGTAAAAGGGGGCCCTTCCCTATCAGCTAACTTGGGGTTAGATGGGACAGGGACACCATGATCTGAAGGAAGAACAATTAATCGGGAGGTGGCAGTGAAGCTCAGTTTGGGCAGTGAGCTCTTGGAAATGTAAACACCTTTATGAACCACATTGAGAGGCAAGTCCAAAGATCTCCCAGGGGAATCATAACTAAAACATAGCACTGGCTTAAGAGGTCACCCAGATTTTCTGGGGGTAACAGACACAGGCTCAGGGCGGTCAACACTGGCACTGATTTCTTTTCCTATAGTGAGGGATGCCTCTGCACTGGTTGAAATGTCCATATTGGGAACACTGTCAGCTTCTGGCTCTGCAGACTCTGTTTCCACAACACTTTCGCTTATTATTATCTTCTGAAGAGGGCCTGGGTTGCTCATTCTAAGGAGACTCTGGCACAATTAGGCTTTGTGGCACTGAAGGGGTGCTGTCAACACTTTTTATATTGTTCAAGTTCTGGTATGTCACCAGGGAGACTCAGACCATGAGCCTCTTCTTCGTGCAAGTCAAACAGTTCTACAAGACACAGAGTCCGAAACCTGAGACGTGATACTTTGTACCTCACTTTTAGGGGGGCACTGGGTCCAGGGAAGAAACTGGAGGGGTTAGGCAGTTCTGAAGGCTCAGCTTCATCCCCATGATTGTGCAGAGGATTGCCTCGAAACAACTGACTCAGTTCATATGAGGGATAATAGGCATTATCACAGTCACTCTCATCAGAGACAGACGAACAGTCATTACTATCACTCTGGGCATGCTGAGGGGGAAGGTCTGAGTTCTGGAACAACATGGACAGGTTGGCTTTGTTTTCTCTTTGTAGCAGCATGAGTTAGCGGCCCAGGAGAAGTGTAAAGTGCTGATTCAGCATCAATGACAACTTGGCCGATGGGCAGCAAGTGATTGCTGTGCATGGTCTTAACAGCTTTGGAATTATTTTCTGGGCGCACGTTGTACACTGGCAGATCATCCAATTTACCAACTACTACATTAGGAAGATAGTGCCATCTATCAACAATTTTGTGTTTTCCATGCAGTCCCAAATTGTGTAGTAGCACCCTATCTCCGGGCAACAACTCATGGGCTTTTACTCGTTGATCATGTCTTTCTTTGTTGGCAAGATTTCACTTAGCAGCCATAGTTTGAGCTAGTTAATGGGCATGATTCAACTGATCTTGCAATTTCTGTACGTACTGCAAGTAGTTTTCATCTCGGGCCCCATCTGGAGAGACCCAAAAGCAGACATCAACTGGCAGTTGGGCCTCTCTTCTGAACATGAGACGGTAGGGGGAGAACCCAGTAGCATCACTTTTAGCGCAATAGTACATGTGTACTGAGGTGCTGATCTGCTGGCTCCACTTATGCTTGTCTTTTGGATGGAGAGTGCCCAGCATGTCCAGAAGGATGCAGTTAGAGCGTTCTGGTTGAGGGTCCCCCTGTGGGGTGATAGGGGGTGGTTCTTGACTTCTGCACCCCTCACAGAGAGAGCATTTCTTTGATTAGCCTACTTTCAAAGTCTCTACCTTGGTCAGAATGGATAAGCTGGTGGGCACCATAGTGGACGAAGAGTTTTTCCACTAGTACTTTGGCCATGGTAGAGGCCTTTTGATCTTTAGTTGGGAAGGCTTGTGCATACTGTGTAAAATGATCAGTAACTACCAACACATTGCCAATGTTCTTTTGGTCGGGTTCTAAGCACAAGAAGTCTGTGCAGACCAGTTCCATGGGGGCACTGGTAGTTATGTTGACAAGTGGGGCAACTTTCTGGGGTAAAACTTTCCGCTGTAGGCAGTGACTGCAAGTTTTGACATGATTCTCAACATCTTCCCCCATCTTTGGGCAGATAAATGGGGATCGTACCAGGTCGAGAGTTCTGTCAATACCAAAGTGCCCCATGTGATTGTGGAGGGACCTCAGTACCAGCTGCTTAAAGATCATGGGTAGGACCAACTGTTGCTTGTCTACTTGACCATGACCATCCACTGTCTCTCTGTATAACAGTTGATCATGCGACTTTAACCTGGAGCCTTCCTTGAACAATAGAGCAGTTCACAAGTCAGGGGAAAGCAACTTGGACAAATCTTCCCCCGCACGCAGGGCGTCAAGTGCTGGTTGAGTCATAGGATCTTGGGATTGAGCCCAATGAATACTGGCATTATCGAACTGATGTAGTGTACTAATATCTAAAGCAGAGAAATGGCAATAGGCAGCCAGTATGCAGGTATCAGGAGGGCCCAAGCAATCTACTAGGCAGTCCACTGTGTCCGCAGACATTTGTTCATCTGTATCAAACTTTTGGCATAATGCTTTGAAGTCAGGTTCAGATAATCTGACCCAATTGTCCTTGGCAACTGGCTTTCATGACAGGGCATCTGCATCAATGTGGTGTAGTCCTGGTCTGTATTCAACAGCATAATCATAAGTTGATAAGACAGAAAGCCAATGGTGCCCAGTGGCATCCAATTTAACTGAAGTCTGCACATAGGTCAGTGGGTTATTGTCAGTCTTCACTAATATCTTTGCCCCTTAGAGGTACTCATGAAACTGGTCAACTATGGCCCATTTTAGGGCAAGGAATTTCAACTTGTGGACCGGATAGTTCCACTCTGACTGGGTCAAGCTCCTACTGGCGAAAGCTACAGGTCTCAAACCACCTTCGTAGTCTTGCTATAGCACAGCCTCAAGGCCCTGCAAACTAGCGTCCATATGCAGAACATAAGGCTTAGTAGGATCAGCATAGGCAAGGACTGGGGCATGGGTGAGCTGGTATATGACTTCAAAGAAAGCTTCTTCACATTCGGGTGTCCACCGAGTCCCAAAAGGCTCACCTACTCGAAAATACATTTTCTCTGGTTCCTTGATTGCCTCTTTTGTACTTTGCTGTTGGGGGGTATCCTTGGGTAAGGTTAAGAAGTGGTCGAATCACCTTTGAATAGTCTTTGATGAACCTGTGGTAGTAGCCACAGAACCCCAGGAAATGCTGTAGCTCTTTTAGGTTATTGGGCTGGGGCCAGGTGGTCAAAGCTTCAACTTTACTGGGATATGTCTGTACCCCTTCTGCAGACACTATGTGTCCTACATATTTCACAGATGTTTAAAAAAAATGGCACTTGTCTATGATAACTTGAGGCTGAATTCTTCCAAACAATTGAGGACTTTGAACAGTCTGGTCTCATGTTCCTCTAGCGTGCATCCGAAAACCATGACATCATCCAAGTACACTAAACATTTCAGCAAGTTCATGTCTCCCACCGCACATTCCATCAATCTCTGGAAGGTGGCAGAGGCACCTAAAATCCCCTGTGGCATCCTCAGGAATTCATAGAACCCCAAAGAACAGATGAAGGCTGTTTTTTTCATGGTCCTCTGGGGTCATCGGAATCTGATAATATCCTCTGTGGAGATCCAGTACTGAGAACCAGTGACCCCCATTCAGGTACTCCAGGGCATCCTGTATGCATGGCATGGTGTATTGATCTGGGATAGTCTGCCGGTTGAGGGTCCCATAGTCCACACACATCCTCATGGGCCTGTTCTTTTTATGCACCTCTGCGATGGGGGATGCATATGGGCTTCTTGATTCTTGAATAATACCAGCAGCGAGCATTTCCTGTAGGTGCCTCCTAACATCGTCTATGTCAGCTGGGGCAAGGTGTTGGGACCTCTCTCGAAATGGTCAGTCATTATGCAGGAGTATGTTATGCTCGGCACCATGGACACACCCCATGTCCTGCAGTTTTAGTGAGAACATATGGTCTCTCTGAGCAAGTTTCCTGCTAATTCAGGTCTTCCATTCGGCAAACAAAGGGGAATCACCAAAGTCAAATAAATCCGGAGTGACTTTCTCCTTTTCACCAGAGTACTTGTTACTGGGTAATACTGCAGTGTCTGCGCAGTGTACTGTAGCCAGCGTACATCCCTGGTTCACACAAACGTCCCTGTCCAACATGTTTCTCACTTGCACCATCACTCAGCGTGCGTAGGCATGGGCACGTGCAGGTAGTATACTGGGCTTAACCATCAACCCCTCAGGCAGCTTCCCTTCACAAGGGGCATCTATCATCAATATTTTGTTCTTTCCCCTCTCCTTAGGTGGACATCTCCATGGATCGTACACTGGGCATTGGGGGCCAACACCAAAGAGTCAGGATCCTTTTTCCACACTGTCCTCACTGGTTCACCTTGGTCCACTTCATTGGGTTTCTATTGCAAGTCTTAAGACCTTTTGATTAATGCTGAAATTCTTAGGGCCCATCCAGTCCGTTGCCCTTGTTTCTCATAGCAGAGTTGTGCCAGTCTCCCAAACATGTGGGCATTTGTTCCAATTCACAGGGGAACCCCATCATACAGTCCAGTAGGAGGGCACACCAGAGCTAGTGTCTCTACTTGTTCATCTACACCAGTTGCAGTAACAGGAAAAGACAGCCAGAGCCGGACATATCCTAGGTAGGGATAAGACTTGTCACTCAGGCCTCACACATGTAGGCCGTCCAGAGATTGTAATGGCACATCAGATAAATGTTTGTCATACCAGTCCTGGAATACAGTGGTCACTTGTGACCCACTATCGAACACAGCCCGAGCATGGATACCATTGACAGTCACAGTAGTTTCCATTGAGGGGCCTAATATTTTGGACCAGTCTGGAGAGACAGTAGCAGGGGCCTGGACAGATGAGTTAGTCACAAAAAAAGTTTGAATTAGGATTTCCTGATCCTTCACTGTGGCTGTTGCCAGTGCCCCTCAGCCAAGGTCTTGCATTCCAGAGCTCCCCTTGAAGTCTGTACACAACTTTATCTAAGTCTTTCTGAGACGGCATTCTCCCTTCATATGGCCATCCTTTCCACAGTTGTAACAAATGATAGACTCCGGGGTCATCCTTGGGGAGGACTTTGCATGAGGGACTGAATCAGTAGCAAGGGATCGGGGTCCGATATCTGTTTGCAGCGGCGAAGGTGATGCAGTGTGTCTTAACAGTTCCTTTAGGGTGGCAGTCAATTCTTTGCTGTCAGCCTGGGGGTCACTTTCAGTAGAAGATGCCTGAGGGTGCACTCCCACCCCCATGGCAGTCACATCCTGAGAGGGACCAGTGTCTTTGTCTGCAGCAGAGGCCTCTGTAAAGGCACCCATTGGTACTTTTCTGACTTCCTTCAGTAGCTCATCTCTCCACCGCTCAGCCCATGGCAGAATATCCTTAGTGGTCTCCATCTCAGAGAGGTCTTCCTGTGCCGTGATCACTCGGGCTGTGCCCACCCCATAATCACAATCTCTTTGTTCACCTTCAACCTTCCTGAGTTCTTTTATCAGGTCACAGTAGTCAGGTGGGCTATCTCTCCTGTCATGGAGCTTTAACTGGATAATCTGCAATTTAGAGTGCTTGGTGTGCTGTAGTATGTGCCCCAGCCTCACACGGTTCAAGTCACTGGCGGCTACTCCACCCTTTCGATTAGCTCTCTGGAGGGCCCTCTCTAGTCAAGTAGCATACGCAGATGGACTTTCCCCTCTCCACTATTTGGTACCTTTGAATTGCCACATCAAAGTTGGTTCATGGACCTCAGAAATCTAATGGCTTCCAGGGCTGGACCCCTCAAACTTTCCATGATCCTTTTTTGCTTCTCAGCCACTGCACACTGCCACTTGAGTACCAAGTGGGCACCATAGTCGATCCAGGTTTCCAAGTCATCCTCCCACTGTAGGGTGGGGAGATGTAGCTGAGAACATCCTCAACTTGTGGTATGTGTCATAACTAACTGCAGGCACAAATGTAGGTGCAGGCACTGGAGCCGGTACTGGAAGGGGCAGGGGCATGGGGGAAGGTACACCCCCAGGTGGCAGGAATAATTGCTTAAAGTCCTCTGCGGTTTTCCCTTCCTCCAGCAACAGCTTAGCAAATTTCTCCTCAAAAGTCTCAGATAATGGTGGGAACTTATCCTCTAAGGGACCCTTACTATCTTTAGTTATTACCCTCCAAGCAGTTGGGAAGCCTTCAGGGTAATAGTCATTGGCACCTTAGTGCCGTTCTCGGGGTCACTCCACTCCACCAAGGCCATGAAGGTTTTGGTCATTAAATCAGCCTGCCGACCAACCACCACTGCATTTTTCAAACCTTCAGCTTTGGAGAGAACCCCTTCTATGGTGTCCTTACTAATACTGAAGGGAATGTCTAGTATAAGCACGGCATGATGGGGGTCAACCTCCTGCCCCATACACCACCCTACCATCTGGTGCACAGTGACTTCTACTGGTGTGGCCATATTCCGGCAACAATTATTCTAATGTCTGACCACTAGGGGGCACTAATCCCAGCGATGGTGCCTCCAAGATGTAACCCCTGCCTGCTTGGCTAGTTGCAGGTTAAGGGGCCTGGGTATTGAACCGGGTGCCTCCACCCGGAGGACAGGGTTGTTGGTAACAAGGCTAACCTGGGTTCAGCCTTCTGGGGTGCTGTAACAGTTTGGAAATCAGTCCGGGAAGGCTGGATGCAGCTTTCCAGCAAGCATGGCACAATTAAACAGTGGGGAACCAAATTACGACCCACTAACAGCACACAGCACATTTATAGTAAAGCAATCACCATACCACAAAGCGGATAGCAGTCCAGCAGCAATATCAGTGTCTCTGAGCAAAACTGGGAGTTCTGTGGTGAATGAATGTCCTGACAGGCCGATCGCATACAGCAAATCTTAGGTCTTCTTCAGGTTTAAGCCTAGTCACACTTCAGTGGCTTTTCTCCTACTGAATTCGGATATAGTCCAGAGTATTAAGCCTTCCAAAGGGTTCTCTCTCGAGGGACTGCAGGCAGACAGGCCAGACTCAGCCTTTCCACCAGTCTCCCACGCAAACTACGCAGGAGCTGCTGCTTGAATCACTCAAGCTGTTTACTCTGCAACCTCTAACTCCAGACTGACTCACTACAGCAGGCAGCTTGGGAATTTCCCTTCAGTCCAAAAGGTTCTGGTTGGTTGATTCATCTGTCTGTCGAAGCAAGGATTCCCCCTCCAGGTCTGTTTTGGCGCCATAATGTAAAAACTACAATTTCTACTGAAATTTGCTCCCACAAGACCCCTGGAGACAGGCTCCAGTTTAAGAGTCCCCAAAGGTACTAATCAGTGCTGACTGGCAGTCCAAAAACCAAAATGGTGGTGCAATACAGAAAGTTCATGCTGCAAAGAAAGCAGGTTAGACAAACTACAATACTATTGCTATTCTAATACATAATTAGCAAATAAGTACAGCTTCTAACAGAGCTCCCTCTGCACAAATAGCGATGGCAGAACAGAGTGATTATCTGGCAGCCCGAGCAGGACTCGAGCATAGAAACACTCAGCCCTCTCCCAGGTTAACTAAGCACCATGTTATTGGCAGCTCTTCAAGAGACAAAGTACAGAGGCATTAAGGCACTCTCAGACAAACACTTTTAAAGCGCTAAGACAGAGGATACCAATCTGGTGGTGGGCATTTAGGCACACCCAAGGAAGACTTTCGGGAACCTCATTTGTAGGGGGGTTACAGTTATATTTACCAATATTTAAAACAGAACACTTTTCTACACTAAAACACATTTCATTTACCCTTGCTCACTCCCCCAACCTTTTCAAGTCCCCTGCCAGTTGTTTTAATCTCCTCTTCTGTATTTACTGGTCCCCCTAATTTCATGTCAGATTTTTATGTCTGTTTGTAGGTCACTAATATACAAGGAGAACAGTACTGGGCCCAGGACGGAACCCTGGAGGACTCCCCTAGTCACCTTACCACTATCCGAACTGCACCCCCTAACTCTAACACGCTGTTTCCTGGCAGTCAGTCAGTTCCTAATCCACAGTACTAACCTCTTACCTATCCCTACTGTACTTAATTTAGCAAGTAGTATATTATGTGGTACCATATCGAAGGCCTTTTGAAAGTCTAGGAGTATTAAGTCTGGTGTATTGTTATATATGCTTTTATTCACCTTGTTCCAGAAACTTATCTGGTACATTAAACATGGCCTATTCTGTCTAAAACCACGTTGCTTGTTATCACTGTAATTTATAACATCCAAGTTTTCCTCTAATTTGGTCTTTAGAAAAGTTTCAGCCATTTTACATATGACCGAGGTCATACTTTTTGGTCTGTAGTTTGATCTGTCAGATCTACTACCCTTTTTAAACAAAGGTGTAACAGCATTTCACCAGTCCTCGGGCACTTGACTGGTACTAAAGGATGGGTTAAGCAGGAAAGCCAGAGGTTCTACAATATTGTGGCTTACCTCTTTTAACAGTTTGGGGTGAATAAGATCTGGCGCTGCAGATTTATTCTCTATCAGTTTATTTACTAAATCCAGTACCTTTGAACGGATCTCCAAGTTAATTTCCGGCCCGTCTTCCCCTGTTATATCTATAGATATTGACCTACTAACAGTAAACACGGAGCAAAAATAATCATTAAAAATATTGGCCATAAACGGATTTGTGATGTCCTGCCCTTTATGAATCAGTGGGCCTACATTAGTGTTAGACTTATTATAGCTGTTAACATAAGCATAGAAATTCTTCCCCCCCCCCCAATCCTTTCTGTGAGCAATGCCGAATTCAACTCTTACCTTCCCCTTCTGATCATTCTTTTTAATTTTTTTACTTCACGTTTATATTTATCAATTGCAGCGAAGTCGATTCTTTATCATTAGTTCATCAGATTTCTTTTCCTATTTATCTGTCTCAGGACCTTCCTGGTACACCATATAGGAAGTTTCCCTCTTTTGTTATACATCTGTTTATTAGGGACATATTTCTCTTCTACCTCAAGAAGCTTATTTTGAAAAATGCATCATGTATCTATTACATTTTTATTCTGAAAATCACATTCCCACTCTCACTTCCCTAATTCGCTATTAATTTAATTCATGTTTGCGGTATAATAATTTTTTATAATTGTCACCCTTCAGTTTTCTCCATTTCCTGCTTAAAAATACATTCCACCATTTTATCATCACATCCTCCTAAATTTTCTCTTATTCTTATGTTTATTCATTGTACCCTCAGTGTTCGTAATTAACAGATCTATTATGTTTTGTCCCCTTGTTGGTTTCAGAACCATTTGCTGTAACCCAGCAGTAGATAAAGTGTGTCAAAAATGATTCTCAATCCCTCCATTAGATGTAGCATTAAACCAGTTTATATTAGGATAATTAAAATCACCCATAATTATTGCATCGCCCTTTTCAGACATTTCACCAGTCTGTTGATTAATGGCATCTGATGACTTGTTACTTGTATTTGGTGCCCTGTAATATGATCCCAAATATAATTTTTTTTTGCATACTTAGTGTCAGATATTCAAAACTTTGCCCCAGGGCTAAATTAGCACTGCCCGGCGGGCAAACTTAGCCCAAAGCAAAAAGCTAGTGATATTCAAAAGGAATAGCTCTGGGCAAACAGCTTCTGAATATAGCATGGGAATGAGGCCGGGGAAACTGGGCTGGGAGTGCAGGGCAAACTTAGCCCTGGAATAAGACAGCTCTGAATATAGCAACCAGGAAGTGCAAACCACAACAGCAACACAGTGCACAGCGACGTGAAAGTAGGTAGACGTGAACTACTGTATGTGGCCAGTGTGTGTGCCAGCAAATGCGTGGACCCAGTACAGCTGCAGGCAGCAGTGCATGTAAAAGTACAGTGTGCAAAACTATATAATATTCCCTGAACCGTTACTGCGATGCTAACACATTTCGTTTGCCCAGTGCAAACATGTTTGCCCGTCGCTAAACTTTGCCATATTCAAAAGTGACATGCAAATGAGCCTACTTTGGTAGTCTCTGTGCAAACATCCAGATTAGCATCTCATTATGCCCTGATTTGCATGCAGTTTGCCTAGTGTTACTGCAGGGTCCCACAGCTCCACCTGTAGGTCAGTCTGGAAGTACAGGGGCTGGCCGGGTCCGCCCACAGCTCCACCTGTAGGTCAGTCTGCAGTGCATGATGATGGCTGCAGACTACATGTATATAGTACAGCATAGCATATTGTACCTCAGGGGACAACACAGCCTAGGCACAGGTGGTGGTGGTGCTGCATGCAACTGTCACACTGTAAGTCATGCAACAGTGCACAGCAGACACTACAGTAGCAAGGGGGCCAGTAGTGTGAGGGACACAGCAATGCCTATGGTGTGTATGGCAGTGATGACCACTGCACTATACACAGTGACAGGCCCAACTTGCAGGTGTTTACTGGCAGTGGACATTACTGTTACGCTGTTGTGTGACCCACAGATGCTGCACCTCTGGCATGGGATGCTCACAATGACATATACATGGCCGGCTGTGTGTACTGTGGCATTTGTACAGTTGTGCGCTATGTGACTGGGTGGGCACGTATGATTAAACAGACACACTGGTGTTGGGGTATTCCCAGTACTGGCCCATGTGCACTGCACGATGCGTCCCAGCCTTGTGGCCACACCTGGTCTGTGGCGCAGCCTGGCCATCTGTACACCCTCCCCTCAACATCCTCCATGCCCACAGTGCTGTATGTGTGTGCTGGCATCTGTTTGTGTCCACAGAATAGTAGTCTGCAGGTGTGTGCTGTATGGCCACACTGCCATGGTGTCCACTGGTGGTAGGGCCACCACTTACTGCCTGGTATGGCTGGGACTGTGGCAGATGATGGCATCATTGTGATGCCATTTGTGAGCAGCAGGTTTCCTCTGTCTGGCTTTGTCTATGTGTCATTTATTTGTTAGGGTCATGCAAAGCCAACATGTCACACAAAGCTGATTGCCCAGGCTTAAGATTACCTTTTCCTGGGTGGTAATTTGCACCATGCTATGTGTCGCGCTAAGTCATGCAAAACCACTTTTCGCGGTGCTAATCGCTGAATATAGCATTGAGCCTCTATCCATGTACATGCCCCCTCAGTTTGCCCATTGCATACATTATGATTTTGCCCAGTGCTAATGCAGTTTGCATGCGTTATTCTGCCTTTTGAATATAGCAAACCCGCACTAATCCTGCACTAAACCTGTGCAAACGGTTTGCACCCAGTGCAAAGTTTTGAATATCTGGCCCTTAGTTTATACCGCCAACCATAAGGACTCAGTATCAGGATTAGTATTTGATAGCTGTACATATAACTCTGAAATGTATTTTTAATATAAATTGCTATGCTTCCGCCTTTTCTGTTTGGTCTGTCTTTGGCATATATCCCTCTATATTTTTATTCCAACTGACTTCATTATCCCACCAAGTTTCGGATACCATAGAGACATCAATGTCTTCCTTGATCAACAATATGCCAATTCCGCCTTTTTTTGGCTGTTCAAACTACGTGCATTAATTGACCAGATTTTTAGTTCCCCCGCTCTTCTTTTCCGACCTTGTTTATTATTGGTCACTAGAGTAGTCTTAATTCTTGGTTCTGTAACTCCCTGGTGGTCTTTTGCTTTTAAGTTTAAACAGCTGCTAACAACTTGTCTTAGTCTTGCTCCCAGTTTTCTGCTGCTATTTTTACTCCAGTGTAAATGATCATTACTTTAATATTGTCCATTGTTTGCAAACTCTTCCCAATGTGTAATGCATCCCACTCCCTCATGCAGTGCCCAAAGTCTCAGCCAGTTGTTAATGGATTTAATCTTAGCTGTTCTTGTCTCATTTGCCCTTGGAATGGGTAAAACTTCAGAGAAGAATATTCCACAATTTAAATTTTGAGCTTCCTGTTTTATTGCCTTAAACTCCTCTATTATATCGGCCATATTTTGATTGGGAATATTATTAGTACCCAGATGCAGTATGATCGCAGAAGAATGATCTCTTTCTTTAACTGTGTTAGTTAACATGGGTGTAATATCTCCTATCTTTGCTCCGGAAAAGTAACTGGTAGTCGCTCCTTCTTTATTACTCTTGGCAGTATACCTATCGATGTATTTAAGTATCGAGTCACTCAAGATATATACTTGCTTTATATTACTTTCTGTTTGCAATGTGTCTCTAGCTTGCTCTTCAGGGGTACTCTTGATTAACATTTCATCCTGATTAGACATTTGATCAGGTTCCTGCTCCATTAATCCAATCCCAGCATCTCCAGTATTTACAATATCAGAATTATCTCTGTTAAGTCCATTGGTTAGCAGGTCTACTCGTTACACTACTTCAAATTATTAAAATGTTATAAGTCATCATTCATATGCATTTCACTGGTACAACAGTTTCTTCATTTTTTGGAGATAAAGTCCAAAGAGCATCCTTGCTTATAAGCAGTAAATCTGCAGTTTAGGGTGTAAACTGTTATTGAGAGAGAGAGAGACAGACAGACAGACAGACAGAGAGGAAAAGGGATAAATAGATTAGATAGACAGAGACTCCTTGGATTGGGCAGGCAAGTAGTAGGTTTTCCAAGAGGAAATTTTTGCAGTTGGACTTCACATTTAAATCCGTAGCACATAATCATAATACGATTAGGTGTAATGTTCAGTGGTCAGTATGTACACAAAATACAGACAGTAGCAGAGTGTAATAAGCAGTTGCTATTGAGTAGTGCAGATGTTGTCATAAGCTTTTATGAAATGGATAGGGAAACTCCAGGAACCTGATTGGCTGAAGAGCTTGGAATACACTGCTGATAGCCCCACACAGCAGCACGGGAAGATCAGTCACCTGTCTTGTTTACCCTAAAAATCCCTACACTACCACAATTGCAGCCTGAGTGCCTTGATATCACATCAGTAACTGCACAGGCTAAAATACAACACTCTCTTACAGTCTCCCATTTTTGGCTGTGATCTTTTGACATAAAGAAAACAAAAGCCCTAAACTCTCTTCCATGACTGATCAAACAGCCTTGGATCATGAAAAAAAGAATTCACCTATGTCACCGATTTCTAGCTCACACCCACTCACCCTAAACTATCCTGACTGAGAGTCATGAAATGGCCTTAATCCTCTTCCTGTATTGTGAACATTTTGTTTTTAATTTCCCCCATGCCACAGACTGCAGCTCTCATGACACAACTAACCTGCTGCTCTCAAAGATGCTGCTAAGTAGATCCTCATGCTCTCCCCTGCTGTCAATATGTGGTCCTCATACACCTTGGCTCCAGTTCGACCACTAAACCCCGCAGACCAGTGACTGATGCACTGACTGCCAAACACAGTTACGTACCAGATGGGCTTCCCTATGCTGAACAACAGTTCACATTTCACTAAAATGTTTCTCACAACCCAATAACTGTCGATGACAACATTCTACAGCCACCAGTTACCATGCTGTGAAGCTGACACTGAGACACAGTTGCTTACATTTACCATTAGTGCCATTGACTGACCAGGTGCGAACATTTACAAAAAAAAGATAATTTTTTTTTCATCATACATTGTATTTATTATTATTAAATAAGTTAAAAAGATGCATTTTTAAAAAACACATCACAACACACAATAGTATAACTTATTTTGTAACTGTAATAAAGCACTCAGGATGTGCATTGTGCAGGGACAATGGCACTTCTCTGGTTGTGGAGGCTCTTTGCCTTTGGCCTTATGCTGCAACCTTTCTGAGGCATGCCCGAGGCATGCCATTATCCCAGCAGAAAACGCACCTTGTCATGCCTCAGTGCTTAATTAAAAGACTGATGTTTAATGTGCTGTTTTATTCTAGCGTTGTGAACATTATATGGACATTACTGGCGAGCCTGCTTTTTCAAGTTCAGCAAGTACCATAGCATAGTCATTCTACGCCACAGCACCTCTGTTACTCAGAGGCCGTGTTCACATGACAGTAGTGCTGCAAATGTGCAACAGGATGGTCCCAACCAATTGCCACCCACGGTCTGCCTGTCTACGCGGCCCCTCTCTATGCCATTGCAATCTGTGCTGATGAGGGGCTGTGCGTTGGGGGCCGTACATCTGCTCACCAATGTGTCGGGTTGCCGTGGCACAGACAGTCTACATGGTCACTTAAGCTGCTCGCTCCTCTCTGCATTCCCAGCTTGCCAGAGAATCTGGGAGTGTCTTGACGAGCGGCTTACCCCGATCGGGTACGTGGCTCACAGTTAGAGTTGCACTGGAGCAACCCACATGCACGGGTTACTCCAGTGCAAATGTGACTGTGTAAACAGGGCTGGAGATTTGTTTTTTCTAAATTACAATTGATTTGGGGGATTTGCTAGTCACTTCTACCGAATCTTGTAGCATAGCTGTGAACATTGCAGGCATTTTTTTGCAGAGTTTGTTAAAGGAGCAGTACTTGTTAGTCAGCAAAATGTGTCATCATATAGTTGGTAATAAATTATTCCTGTCCAGAACATTAATCTGCACCTCTTTTAATTTCATTTATTTAATTCCTAAACTGAGATATGGGTTACGAACTCTGCAAGTTCTTGCTGCCTTGTCATGCCCACCAGGATGGAGTTAACATCTTTATGTGCCACTGTGCTGTTTACCATTGGAAACAACGGGTATGAGGGTCATTCTAAAACATTCACAGTATGAATTCAGTTTATACAGTCAAACATAACCTCAATGGAAGAGGGCTAAGTTGCTAGTGGCAATCATATTTTTAAACTTAATTGCAAAACCAGTAATAGAAGCTGTTTTTAAAAATATCTGCAGGAATTAATATTACACTGATGAAGCTAAGGATGCCAAACATAATTTTTTGCTGAAAAGAAAAAATAAATGAATTTTTTTTTTGCCAACTTACGAATACTGCTTCTATAAAAAGTTTAAGTAGGAAGGAAAGAGAGAAGTTATATCTTTTTACATGATATTAGAAAAGTGAACTTGCTGTCTGTATTCCTGCAGTGTACAGTTGAGATTCATAAACTTTTGGTGTACTGAGCTGCACTAATCCATTTTGCTAAGGTATTTTTTGCTGCCCTGTTTTGGTGTATTTTTAGTTTGCTTTCAGAACAGATGGACCAGAGAAATATTTAGATTTATGTACAGAAAAAGACTTGCGGTCCATCTGATCAGCCAGTTTCCTACGAAATCATCACCAGTGCAGCATTACAGGTCTTATGTGGAGCTCCCATCTCACAATTCACTTTGTCTACTGTACTGCCTCCATTTGCCTGTCCCCTTCTCATTTTCATCAATTCCATGCATCTTTCCCTTCCCTCTCTTAAAACTTAAAACCATCCTTATGTTGAAAAGCTCTTCTGGTAGACAGTCCCAGTTCTCTTCCACTCTTTCCAGTAAGTACTTCCTCACATCCCCTTTTAATTTCAGAAGAATATCAGCATAGCCTCAAAATGGGAAAAAAACATTGGAGTTGAGCATGTTAACAGTTTACATTTTTAGGTGCAGTTTTAGTATAAAGGCAGTGCCTACTGTGTTTTACTTGACAAGGTAAACCTGTGCTTTTGTCCTGGCATCGAACTTGGGTTTACTGTAAACTGGTCTTTATTTCTGGAAAAAGCCTCCTGACACTATCAAATATTATTTGTATTTCTAAGGATAACTTTTTTCATTTCTTTTATGGCTTCTCCCCCAACCCCGACAATTAGGGCTGTCATGCGTGGGCCCTCTCCACTGAGTCACGTCTTATTAGTAAATCTAAGGATAACTTTTTCTTTTCCCAGTATGATTTCTCCCTTCCCCAACCCCATCCCCAGCAATCTTGGATGCCATGACTGCACCCTCCCTGAAGCGGAGACAGTGGGTGAGCAGCACTCTTCACAGCTGATGCTAGTACTGCTTCATGTTCAGCTGGTAGGGGCTGCATGAACACTGAGCAATTCAAGCCCTCCCTAAGTAGGAAGGAGAGCATCTCATGTCTGTGAGAGGATGGGTGTTTATGTCTAACATACAAAAGCAATGATTTCTCTCCTTTGCTTGCAGGAATACATGGAGTCCACTAAAAAATTCTATGCTGCAGAACTTGAAGCACTGGATTTTATTACCGCAGCAGACCCATCCAGAATACACATCAACACATGGGTGAAGGACCAAACTGCAGGTGTGTGCAGAGCTAGGCAGAGTGAATGGATTTCTCTTCTCCTTCAATTACTGCAGTTGGAGAAGTGTTCTTGTTTCTGTTTACCAACATTGATCACTATTTATTTATTGACATTTTGGATAACACCCTTGAGAACAAGTTCATTTCATAGGTTCCACATTAGACGAACAATACATATTGGGAAAGTATGAGATGGAGAACAAATAAAACAAGGAATTATACAAGACATTACAAGAGTATATAACTAGAGAAGTTCCAATACATGTGGCATTGTACAGTGTATGCCATGTTGCATATTTGATTAAAACCTGGAATTCAAAGGGTCATATTAGAGGGGGCGGGGCGGGGTCTTATGAAATGACCCTTTACAGGAAAATGAGAACAGACTCAGCTTAATATCTAATAATCAACAAGGTAAGGTTAGCATCAGCCATGTGGCCTCGTCAGAGGTGAGAAGGTATGGGGCAAAGCATTTTAAAGTGATCAAAGGAGCTCAGGAGATATAACAGGGGGGTGGGGGATAGGGGTAAAGCCATAGAGGGGTGAGAGGAAAGAGTGGAAGGGATCAAGAGGGAAATGTGAAGGAGAGTGATTAGCAACTTAGAACAGTTATTTACATGCTGAGAACAGTTATGCATAAGGTCAGGATAGCATAAGGTTAGAATAAGTGTTGGGTCACAAGAAGGAAGGTTATTGGAAGCAGTCACAATTGGTATCAGCAACTAGCTGTTGCTTAAGTTTAACCTTGAAGGAGCCCAAGGTGGATGCTGAAGTGATGTCATGGTGCAGCGAGTTCATCCATAGTAGGGCACAGTAGGCAAAGGACCTTTGTCCCAGAGAAGTGCGACTGCGGGGTATATTAAAAATCTGGTGCTTCTGGTGCAATGATGGTTGACAGTAGGGGGTAATAAGCTTTTGCACTCCTGGGGCATTTTGCCTAAACTTACTTTTTGGACAGTGAGCGTGTTTGTTGAGTCTACCTTTGAATTGGAGCCAGTTAGCCTGAGCGCACGCCGAGGTATGGGACGACTGGCTGAGCCAGTAAGGAGCTGGCATGCTTTGTTGAGTGCAACTATGATGTGGTGAAGAGTTGTTTCAGTAGCTCATCCATAGATTTTTAAGCCATACTCAATAAACGAGACAAGAGAGCTTTGAATGGCCAGGTTAAGAGCCTCTGGGGTCAAACATTGCTTATGCCTATAAAGTAGCCCAATGCAGGTGTTAACAGCCTTAGGAATGTTGTCAGTGTGATGGGCATAGGTCATCATACTGTCAGTAGTAATCTCTAGATACTTAAAATGCTGAACTAGCTCCAGGGGAGAGCCCCCTTCATTGGTGATAGAAAGAGGGTAAGTTCTGTGCCTATTTTGGGAGCTGGATAACAGCATAGTTTTAGTCTTGTAATTCATAACTAACTTGTGCTTATGGAACCATCTTTCTATGACTATGAAATTACTCTGTAGCCTGGATTGAAGAACCTTAGGGTCTGGATCACTGGTAAACAGGACAGCATCGTCAGCATACAAAAGGATGTGACCCTGACAGCAGTAAGGAAGGTTGTTGAGAAATGCTAAATAAAAGAGGGCCCAAGATGGACCCTTGAGGAACTCCAGATAGGACAGGTCTGCTATCCGAGAGGGTGTTACCAGTCTTCACCTGCTGTGTACGGTTGTGCAGGTAACTTTCAAACCAGGCTACGCTGTCACGAGCTAGGCCAATGGTGGTAAGCTGTTCGACCAGGAGTGCATGATTCACTGTGTTGAAAGCTTTGGTTAAATCAATGAACGCAGCACTGACCAGGTGTCCTTGATCAAAGGAGTGGTGAATAAAGCCTGTGAACTCCAGAAGGGCGGTAGTAGTACTATGACCATTTCTGAACCCATGTTGTTGCGGGCATTGTAGCTGATATTTTTGTAAGTATTCAACCAGTTGGCCAGCCACTATACGCTCAAGAGCTTTTGAGAGTGGGGGCAGGCTAGAGATAGGCCTGTAGTTCCCAGTAATTGTGCGATCCCCAGACTTATGAACTGGTGTCACAGTGGCAGATTTCTATTTCTGAGGAAATTGAGAGTATCTAAGTGACATGTTAATAATACGTGTTAGAGGCAACAGACTTTTATCCAGCGTAAGGGCTACAAACTTAAGATCCAGGGTTCACCACTAAATCTCGATCCCCCTAATACCTTGAGTAGGTAATTCCTGGCTTCATGGGCTGAGTGGGTTTTGAAGTACAAAGGAGGATGAGAAGGGTGCAGAGTCGCTTTCCCAGAGTAGTCACTTGTGAGGGGGTGAGAGAAGTAGCGACAATGAGCAACAGCTTGTTCTCAGTGAGGCCCACACCTACCCAGTTTCTCAGCAGTAAGTGACTATAGGACAAGGGGGTAAAATGATTTGCTCAAGGTCATACAGTAGGTCAGTGCTTGTGGTGAGATTTGAACTTGGCTCTCCTTACATTTTCTAACCATTAGCCTGTACTGCCTTCAATATGAAATCCCTTTACTCATTAAAGTGTAATTTTTTGATTACATATAACACATTTTGTTAGTGTAGTTGCTGGAAAATGGTTCAAACAGACAGATTCCTTGTAGATCACAGTATTGCGTAGGCAAGACTTCTGCATGAATGACACTACAAGTTCCCAAACTGTGCCTGAATATGGACTGTGCTCAACATAGAAAACAATCACAGATACTCTGCAAAAATTTGCAGTCATCACTAGAAGTGAAGCCCAATAATGCCAAGGGAAATCTCATATCTCAAAAGAAATGACAATCTCCACTGTTCCAAAAATTGCCTTTCCTCGCCTCTTCCCCGTTCTGACACTCTACCACTTCTCATGTTTTCATCTACTGCACTCCTCTGATACCTTGTTCCAGCTTTCCCACCCTGCAAATGCACTCTGTTCTGTCGGGGAAAGAAGAGTGGTCTAGTGAAGAAATTTCAGATTCAAATCCCGCTCGAGCCCAAAAGTGCAGCAAGAGCAGCACACATCATAGGATAGCATAAAAATAACTGGCTGCACCATAAACTGAACTATACCATAGTAGCCACAGACACTACCAGATATTTTGCAAAATTTCTAAAGAGTTTCTCTCTGCTTCCCCTACTGTGCAAATGGAGAAAGCGGGAGAATTCTCTAGAAATATCACAGAAACTTCAGGAAATATCTGACCATTTCTTTGGATGTGACTGTATAAAATAAGACCAAATCTAACTTTGCGAGTCATTTGGTATTAGAACCCTACAGAATGCAGCCTTATTTCAGCTCGTTATAGCAGGAGAAACTATATAACAGCGAAGGATGTGGCTCAGTTAAGCAATAAGGCATGAAGGGGGTGAGTTATGGAGAGATAATGGCCCACCTTGAGTGGGTTGAAGTATGAGGCAAAGCCAAGTGCATCCACCACCTGAGAAGTGCCATTAGCCCACCATAATGCACTGTCTAGAGTGCCCCATCTGGGTTCAGTTTCTGTCTAGGGTCAGCTGTTGACGTAAACTAGAGGTGGCAGTTTTGCAGCCAGCCCATTCATATTTCAGCTTACATGGGAGCACAGCTAATATAATGCACAGAGGGGATGCAGCTTTGCAGCCAAGCCATGTAGGGTCAACTTTATAAGAACTGTGGCTGGTCCCCATTCAGGTATGGTTGACACAGTTATCAGAGTCTGCAACGTTGCAGTCAACCCCTGTCTCACAAGAAAACTGAGGGAATGGGCCTAGTTTCAGGTAGCATGTGGGGGAGTGGAAGCATGCACAGGCAGTGGGCAACCAAGACTATGGTGGTATGTTGAAAGGGGTGTGGCACGACAATATTTATGAGGACGCGGGGGGAGGGTTGTACAGTGTATTGGAACCTGAGTCACCTTATCTCCGAGGTGGAGCAGCTCAGATGGGAGTTAGGAAGGCTAGTGCAAAATGGAGGGGAGGGCAGGGGACAGGTCTGGGGAGGTATAGGCGGTTGTTGGTAGCCCAGGTGGGGGAGACACGCAGACAAGGGAGGGTTGAGAGGGAAGACCCATTGTCATTGGGTACTCTTACCTAGCGGAAGAGAGGTCCTAGGGAGAAGGATGGAAAGTGGTGGGACAGTAGAGGTGGGATGCGAGAGGTGGGACCAGAGTGGGAGCACTTGGAGGGGTGCCAATGTGTAATATATTTTTCCACTGTCTTTTGTAAAGGGAAGAAGGCAGTAAAGGGAAGGAAAAGGTATTGGAGGCCAGGGGGATTTGGCAGGAGAAGGGGAGATGTAAAAGTACACAGCAGCAGAGGAGGAATGGGAAGAGTGTGCAAGGAGAGTGCAATTGGTACAAGGAAAGGGGAAGTGGGAAAGGAGGTGGGGGGATGGAGGCAGGGCATTTAGGCGCTGCAAGTGGGCGTATCGGAGCAGAGCAAAGAAAGATGAGAGGCGGCTGAAGGAGACAGAGGGGGGTCAGTCAAACTGGAGGAGAGGAGCAGGGGGTAGGAGTAGTGTGCAAAATAGAGGGGATCAGATAGGGCAAGGGAGGAGCTTGAGGGATAGTTGGGGGAGCCAAGAAAGGGGAATGAAGGAAGGGTCATAATGCTGGGGGACATGATAATTAAGAATATTTACTGGGGGACCAGAGGGTATCCATGTATAGTGAGGAAGGTGATATACCTGCCAGGGATGACCACAGATAGGTTGTAGCCAAGAATCAAACTACTCTAAGGGGTTGAGAGACCTCGTGATTATCCACCAGGCACGAACAACCCATCTGGACAGGAGGAGAGTTAGTGTGGTACAGGAAAATTCAGGAAGTTGGGAGGATCTTTGGGACTGCCAGATCAGCTGCATTTTCAGAGGTGTTGTCAGTACTGGAAAGCCAGTGGTCAGGATGGACAGAGAGTTTAATTGCTGGTTGCAGGAATGGTGCAAGGAGGAAGGTTCTGGCTGCATTTGGCCAGGCAAATCTCTGTATGCACCAGACAGGCTGCACCTCAGCAGAGGGGTTCAGAAATCCATGCAAATAACTCTGAGAAATGTTATGTAGTTTTGCAGATTAGTCTGATTAAATGGGTAATTCTTTTAAAGTGTAAGATTGTAGTAAGTCTTGCTGCATTTTCGGCAACCTGTGAATTTGCTTCCTTCTCAGTCTTTTTTATTCTGACTTTCCGACTGAGATGCAGGTTACTGTTGGTGTTGTGGTTCAGGTTTTTACCCATTTCTCCATTTCTTTGTACTGCAAGTCAGAGATCTAGTGAGATGGTAATGGTCACTTAGTAAATATTTTGGTTTAACAGGGTTTGTGTACAGCTGTGAGGGGTTGTAGCTTTGGAGGGTAAAACAAAATGTTAAGGAAGTATTTTTATCAAAGTATGGTTCGAAAGCTGAATTAGGAGATTTTAAATATATTTATCGATGATGTTACAATTGATTTACCTGGTGGGTGATATTGGTTGTGTCATAATAAATCAGGCAGGTGTTATTGTTGCTCAGTTGTTGCTGTTTGTTTTTGTGCTGATGTCAAAAGGGCTTTATTAGAAATTAATATGGGATTTTTCCAGTTTTCTTTTTTGATGAGGAAGAGGAACATATACTACCCATGTAATATATACCTGTATATAAAGGCAAAATACACCTAGTGGAGTTTACTTCTCTGGACCTTAAGCTCGAATGGCAGCAATATCAATCCAGTTGAGATCTAACGTTTTTCTTGTCTGGATCCCTAGAGACTACATGTGGTGGCTTTGCCTTTGTGAAGAGTTTCCCTATTTCCTATTGAAGTCAGTGCATTTTATTTAATAAAGCACAAATAATGGAAGCCTCTCTTCAAACTCTGTTTTGCCTAGGCAGCCATTTTGTATCATGGTTAAGTAATAGAATGCTTGAACTTCAAAAAGCACTCCAGGTAGTCAGGCGTTAAGTGCTGTACAGCACTAACAAATTAAACAAGCAGGTGTCAATGCTGAATAATGTCTTGCTGACATTGGCACTGGTAGTGCAGGAGTTGGAGAGATGCTTAATAGGAATGGCAGTGAAGTATGGAGGTGATGCCAATCCCACACCCAAGGGCATAGCTACAAGGGTGCAGTGGCACCCAGGCCCATGAGGTTTGAGGGTCCCAAATCATAATTTTGATGTTTATCAAAACTGGGGAGGGGCCCTGTAACACCGCCTTGCACCCAGGTCCTCTGGGAATTTGCTACGCTACTGCCCACACCACCCTGAAGAGTCTGACAGGCACTGAGGTGTGCCTTTGGGTGTCGGCCATAACACTCATGCCATTTCTCCTCACCCTGCCCTGCAGAGTCCGACAAGTATCGTGTTCTGCCTTGGGGTCCTCGGGCCTTATGCTCACCCCCATTCCATATGGAAAAACATTGACGTAGGTGCAGTATAGGAGAATGGGGTGAACTTTTAGGGCTGAAGAGTGTAAGGCACACTTCGATGCCTGTCAGTGGCGCAGGGTGGGGATGGAATGGTATGAGTATTAGATGTGACAATCTAAAGTCACACCCCCTGGCACCAGTCAGTCTCTACAGGGTGGGACGTGATGGTTATAAACCCTGACGTCCCGGGCGTTTGTTGGTATTTGCACTCTAAATTTTCAACATGGGCTTTTTTCTCACCCCATGTCATGAAAGCATTTGGGACCTCTGCTCATGAACAGTGGCACTGTGATTTTGTTACTCTGTCCTGAACGTTGATGTCCCACAGTGATCGTGCTATTCTGCGCCAATAGTGCGAAACTGCATTTCGGGCAGGATGTGAGAAATTACAACTGTACTGTTCTTAGGGAGGTGTGCAAAAATGGCAATGTGGAAAATCTGGAGTGAAAATATTAAAAATTCTCTAAGTTCCAAGCATGCGTGGAAATTGTGCAATGCATGCTCATAACACAGTCATTCTGTGGAATCTTTTCATCAGATTTTCCACATAAGCATTTTGGGACCTCCACTCATGAACACTGTCACAGTGATTTTCTTAATCTGTCCTGAACATTGATTTCTCACAGTGACCACACCATTGTGCACCAGACGTGCAAAACCACATTTCGGGCAGCATGTGAAAAATAACAACTGTACTGTTCATAAGGAGGTGTGTTAAAATAGCAATGTTGAAAATCTGGAGTGAAAATATTAAAAATTCTCAAAGTTACCAGCATCCGTAGGAACTGCGCAATGCCCGCTCGTAACAGTCATTTTGGGGAATTTTTTTCACCAAATTTTCAACAAAGGGTTTTGGGAGCTTACCTCATGAACTGCGACACTGTTGTTTTGTTAATCAGTCCTGAAAGGTGGTTCCGCACAGTGACCTTGAAATCACCTTTTGGGACCAAATAACAAAATGACAGTAACTGAGTTCGTGAGGTGGGGTCCCAAGAACCCCATGTTACAAATTTGGTGAAAAAAATCCCCAAAATGGCCAAGATATCTACCTAAGTTGAAAAAACTCTATTTATGCCATTATACAGCTTCCCGGCATTTCTTCAGTTTGCGGTCGGCTTTGAAGAGTGCAGACGTGTTCCCGGTCCACCAAAGATCGTCTCGCTGGGCTCCAGAGGTAAGTTTGTGGTGTGGGGAGGTGGGGTGCACAGAGGTTGATGGGGGTGTGATGGGGGGCACGAGAGACCATTAGGGACCATTTTCTGTTTTTACAGGTTAGAAAAAAAAAAGCAATGTGGGATGCTTTCAGCATGCTGGGGTGGGCTCCCAGCATGCCGGCACACCTGGGTGTTTCTTTGGGGGGGCACCCTGTTGGCCATATCAGTGTGCTGGGGTGCATGAGCAGGCTGGGGTGGGCTCTGAGCGTGTCTCCTGACTTTTGTTTGGGAGGAGGCTGGGCGACGGGGATTGGGCATCCCGTCGGCCGTACAGTATACTTGGGGGCAACATGAGCCGAGGGGATAGGCACCCCGGCACACAACAAATTGGGGGGGGGACATTATGCTGACGGGGATTGGGCTACCATTTTGGCAAATGAACTCGTGAGGGGACATGCTGACAGGGGGATTGAGCACCCCCAATGTCGACTGTTATGGGGAAAGTGGGAGACGGAAGGCTTCACCATGTTTTATTGAAATGTTACACCAGGCCAGGCATGCCTTGCAATGAGGGGGCACTCCCTCATTGCAGTGGCTGAAATGTTTCAAGTTGGTGGAATGCTTTTGCACTGCTGTCATGGACAACGTGCAGTCTAATTCATGCCACGGAGCCCAGCCCCCAAAAGCAGTGGTGTTACTGGCCACAACATGACTGCGCCTCCAAAACCTGCTATTCCAAAGTCACCGCAACATGTTTCTCGCACACGCGTAAGACAACACAAAAATGATCAGTACAAACAAACTCGTGATCTAATTGTAAAGAAGTTCATATCTAAGTGTGACAACAGGCCTGTTGTCTTGGATAGGTGTGAATTTCTTTTCAATTTGAGTCATTATTGCGAAAGGCACCAGGGTCACTTCCCATTTGCTAAGGGACTAAGCACCAGCATTTTGTCTTTTGCAAACCAGAAACCTAATTAAAACAGTAAATAGGAGTGCAAGATTCATTGATTAGCAGCAGCGATTATACAAACAGAAGAGATTGACATCCTTCACATGTAGAAGCCTGTCGAGGCACATGTGCCTAAAGCCGAGCCTTAGAAATAGACACGGAAGGTAAATCACGGATTTGTCTTGGTGGAGCATTCCACAAATATGGGCCATAAATAAAAGAAAAACAATACACAAAAACACGTGTCGACCCTAGCTTTAACCTAGCTCGTGGGACAGACGGTAGATTAGGGAAACTTGAGCACATAGATATGTGAGACAGAGGCACAGGGACAAGTGCCAAACACTGTAACTAGGAGCTAAGCCAAAAAAGAGGATTTCAACCCTCTGAACAGGTAGCCAATGTAATGCCATCAGCACTACGGTAATGCGATCATAAAACTTTATTCCAGTTAGGACTGGAGCAGCAACATTTTCTAACCATTGGAGCTTATTGATCCTAGACTGTAGGGAGTACTGCCACTAATATGTTGCAGAACTCCTGCCTAGTTGTAATGAACCATGCATGAAGCTGGGGAACAGACAAGATATTTTGCAATTTACTGTTATTCTGCACATGATTGTAGGTCACTTGTATGGAGTTTGTTACAGAACAATCAGGACAGAAATCAGACTCCAACAAGATTCCAAGGCTGGGATATTCAAAGCCCAGTTCAGCAATAAGTCATGTACACACACGCCTATTTGATCCAAGAAATGCTGCAACACTCAGAAATTGTGACACTTGTTGCTCTTTTATTCTTCAGCACACACAGAATGGGACCATCAGGCAGGCAACCAACCCAGCAAAGACCCCCAACGTTTCATGTCAATGCACTTTGTCAAGAGGATGACAGGTGGTTACACATTTACCACTTAAACAGTGCATAATTACATTACATAAAATGAGTGTAACCATTCTCAAGCATAGGAACATATATGACAAATTATTATTTTTTGTCGAATAGACAAAATATTTGATAGCATATACACCAAAATAACTAAAATAAAAATTAGAAATGTATATTAAAATAATCATAAACAGTGCATGAATATTTGTGTAATAATCTGATATTTAAATTCATACCATGCCTCACAAAGTACCCATTATTGCTAAACTGTATCTTGTTAGCCATTGGCACCACGCACTGTGTGAGTGGCTTTTTTTACTGTGTTTGGATATTCAAACCCGGTTTGCAATAGCAAAACAGGTTAGTGAGTCACCAAAACCATTTTGAGGCCTCAAAGCAGGAAGGACTCATTGCCGGCCCAGTGGTGCTGAGGGTTGAGGTGCTGGACACCACACCTCGCGCCACGTCGGCAACCCGGGTTTCGGGAATAAACCATGGTCATCGGAGGCTGGCAGGGGGGGAAGGGAGAGGATCTGAGAAGCGGCCTGCTGGCAGCACTTCGCCTCGGGAGGAGGTATCCAGCTCTCTCGGAACTTGGCCACCCTCTGGTGGAGGCCAGAGGGATGGTGCCATGAAGAAAGCATAAACATAGGTCATTGGGGAGGGTTGAGGGACCCGATGTGGAGCTGCGGTGCACATGTGCGCTTCCACACGCATGCATCACTGCTTCTGGGGGTCCCGAGGTAGCTCACGAGAGAAAACGGAGGAAACTGTGGAGGCCGAAGTGGATGATGCCCCAAGACCAACTCTGGGGATCTGCTGGGGGTGTGCATGGTGCTAGAAGCTCCCGAAAGCCCCCGAGTTCGGTAGGCTTGGTGGATGCTGAGGTCGACCTGCCACAAGGAGGATAAACATAATCTACAAAAAAAAAAGCAGGAAGGACTCTAAAATGCAACATTAAATGGCATAGTAAGCGAGTCGTTAACCCATTAAAATATGCTGCTGCGCCTGTACAGATTAGTTGATAGCGCCCTGCATATAAGCACACCAGCAGTTTCAGAGCAGTGGTAGTTAGCCCTTAGTGCAGTACAAATTGCTGCCGCCCTGAACTAGGTCTTACTACTTGTGGTTGCTACTCGCCACTCCTGCCCTCCATCACCCTGCCAGTAAATGAATTAAACTTCCATGGTGTTCATTGGCCCCCTGAGCCCTTGAACCCTTAGGCGTGCATATGGTAAATATTCTCTGGTCTCCAATTGCCCCACCCAGATGATATTTTTTTGTTAAAGTGATATTTTATTAACCATTCCACAGGGATACAGAATGACATAGTCACATTGCAACACAGATGGTACAATCAACGACTGTGCCTGGTCCATTTACAACCTTAATTCAGTCCCATCCTTACAATGAAAGGTACTGTAGACATAGTCCCAGTTGTATATTAAAGTTAATAGGAAGTAACATCTGTCCATATCCCTAATGTCCAGTGGTTCACCCACCGCCGAATACCCACCGCCGAATACCCTGATGACATGTTTTTCATCTTTCTCTGGTGCCCCCCCTGTAGGTTCAAACCACCCCTCAGTAAGCCTGCCCAAATGCAGCGTGAAACTCCCTCCTCCTTGGCAACTGGCGCAGAATCTCTGATTGCCATCAACTGACAGTTTGTGATTACGTGCCTACTGTAACCAGCTGATTACACAGAAAAATGGCGGAGATGAAATTAAGGATAATGGAGAGGAATCGAGGAAGGTGACAAGACCTTCTTTTGTTACATCCGAGAAAAAATATTGTTAAACTGAAGAAAGTGCCTGAGTGTGTGGAAGACAACAGAGGAAAGCCAGAAGTACTGAATGAATATGGCTGCTGAATATTCATGAAGGAGAAAGCTAGACCAGCCCCACAGGGAAAGATGGGGGGGGATCCAAATGTGTAAGGGGCTAATTATAATGGACAGGGCTCTCAAGGAGCTCAGTGACCTGAAAGTTGACAAATGACAGCCCCTCTGGCTGACCCATTCAGAAGCTCCCTGGACACAGGAATGATTCCACAGGAATGGAGGACCGCAGATGTAGTGCCCCTGTGCAAGAGTGGAGTAAGGGATGAGCCAGAGAACTACAGACTAGTTGACTTGACATCTATAGTTGGTAGACTGATGGAGACCATTCTCAAGGAAAGGTTGGTTGAGTTCCTTGAAATAAATGAACTCCAGGATGCCAGACAGCATGTGACATGGCATGGAGGTCATGCCAAACAAACTTGATTGATTTCTTTGACTGGGTTACAAGGTTGGTGGACAGGAACCAGGCAGTCGACATACTTGTACCTGGACTATAGCAATCTTTTGACTCGGTCCCCCACAAGTTATTAGTCAAGAAGTTGGAGCACTGGGGGCAGGGGACAAGTTGATGAGGTGGATTGCAAATTGGCTTGGAGAGAGAACCCAAAGGGTGGGGGGGTAACAAAGAAATGAGGGTGGTCGCAAGTGGGGGCCCGCAGAGGTCGGTGCTTGGACTGCTGCTGGTCAGTGTGTTCATATAAATGACATAGAGGACAGCATGAAAGCCATAATCTGCCCCTATCCAGGCAACACTATGCGCTGTGAGTGTGTAGACAGTAGGAGGGAGTCCAGGATCTTGAGGAGGACCTGGCAGTGTTTTTAGTTTTTTTATTTGCAAAATTGACCATACAAATTCCAATAACAATGATACAATTTCATGACTAGCAAATTACAATACTTCTGCTGTTATAATTGTCTGTCAAACCTAAATCTAAAAAATTAAGTAACATCATATGTTCATTAAACGTTTATTCATTACATGGCTACTAGCCTAACCACAAATAATCAGATATCTTCAAGTTGAAACCTTATTATTGAAATAAGAAAACTAAATTAGGTGCTTGAATAGTAGTAACAAACGGACCCCACATTTGCTCATATTTATTTATTTTTTACTCACTTTTTTGCCTCCTAGGCCACTTTCTGCCCCGACTCTGTCACATCTTGCGGGATCCACCACCATCTCTATTGCAGCCCTGCAGGCACCCTCAAGTCCTATGGCTTACCCCCACAGCAGGGGGCAGGGAGCCCCCAGCTCCCCATCCCTCACGGATCCAGTTCAGGTACCCTCGTGGCCCAGCAAACACCGTGGATTGCCATCGAGCTACGTGAAGGTACCATATTTTTCCTCCTGGTTTTTACTAACCCCAAGTCAGTGGGTGTGCAATGACACCGGCGTCTATGAGCGTGCATGCTCCCCATCCTGGCGTCTGTTCCCGACTCCTCCTCAGTGTACAGCGTGCACCCCTGACCCCCAGCTTCCATCAGGAGGCAGTCAGGCACTGACCATCTTCGATCCCCCACCCAGGAGAGGGAGAGCAGTCCATCAGACGCTAGATCCTTCTCCTCCCCTGCCAACCCCATATGACCCACGCTTGCTCCCGAACCCAGGTCGCCGACGTGGCGCGAGGTGCAGCGACCAGCACCTCTGCCCTCAGCACCACCGAACCAGCATCTCATATTTATTTGAGTTACAGTAATATAGTGTATCCTTTCCATCCCATGCATCCCTGTCATATAGTTAATCCATATCTATATATTTGGAGGTGTTTGGTCTTTCCATTTTTGAAGAATGCATTTGTAAGCAGTTATTAGACCTATTCTAACATGATTAGCCCTGTTGCTGTGTATCTTTGTCAGGGACCATCTTGTCCTAGAAGCATCCACGATTGCTGTTTTATCAAATTATTTTAGTATACACATTTCGGATCATGCTCTGATAAGTTTATCTTTGAAAATTTTGGAAAATATAACATCAGTTAGTTTTAAAGTAGAGTCTATATTAATGAAAGATACAAAATATTTAAAACCCCAGGAAATCTTTCCTGTATTCTGACATATGCAGTTAGCCTTCACCATTTAACTGCCCCTGACAGAAATTACTTAATAGAACCTATACTAATAGTGAAACGTTGTTAGGCACGAGCTCATTTTCAAACCACTGTCCCAGGTGCATTCTATGCAACTGTCAGATTCTTTACTCTGCCTTCTTAGTAAGACGCCTCTGAGACTTCAGCTGTCTTGAAGATTTAACTTTTATTTCCTCAGTTTTCGTAGTACTGATTCATTTTATTTAGGTTTTTTGAAGCACTGTCCTCGGTACAGGTAGAATTGTCTAGATTTAGTGTTATTTTGGTAAGTTTTGCAGTTCCTTTGTGGTTCCCAGTTACCGGAAAGGAACCGGACCCTTTCTTTCTTTTTTAAGGTAAGTTTTTTAATTTTTCTTATGTTTCTCTGTCAGCTGCATTGTCTTATTTTAGTGTGGGATTCTTAGAGTTTTGTCTTGGTTTGCTATCAGTCGCTGAAGTGACTGCAAAAAAATTAAAAACTTAATACAGTATAATTATATACTGACAAAGAACATTTAGTTTTCCTCAGTACCCACACTTTATTTTGTTGGTAATGTCACAGACTACTAAAAAGAGAACCGGCACTATGGGTTTTCAGCATTGCACTGAGTGTGGAGAAACATTTGCCAAGGCTGATCCACACCTTATTTATATAGTCTGTCTAGGGTTTGACTACCTTAAAACAGACTGTAATATTTTCAAGAATTTTCCTTAGTCCACTTTGGACAGGCGTTTAAACCGGTTAAAAGAAAAAATGTCTGAAAAAGTTGCTGACCCGGCTTCTGGATATACAGCTCCCTTGCAGAGCAAAGATAAACTGTCGGACCTGGACAGGAAGCCTTCTGACAAGGGTGAAACTCCCCAAAGTGCTAAGAGGAGCATTGAACTGGCTGCCAAACCAGCCACAAAGAAGGAGAAGAAAGAAAAGCATACAGTGCAAAAACCGTACCTGAAAGAACTGACGGTTCCCACCGCTGAACAGACTGCAGACACTTTTAGAATAATTCAGCTGCTGCAGTCAAGTACCTCGGTTCCGGTTCCACAGATAGAACTGCAATCCGTTCTAATACAGGTTCCCTCTACTCTTCCCATTTCATTTGAGAATGAACCTTACTATGAGGAGGAGGTGGAAGAAAAGGATGAAGAAGATTATGGGAAACCTCCTAAACCAGAGGTTTCTCCAGAGAGGGAAGAGAGTGAAACACCTCTCAGATAGCCTGAGGATTATTCTTCACATTTTTCCTTCATGAAGAAGGTTGCAGGGGCTCTACAGCTCCTAATTTGGGCAAAACTACTGAGGAGGAGAAGGAGACAGATTACATGGAGATGATAGACATGCCAGCAACTAAAAGGTTGCTTCTCCTTGTCCATAAATCTCTGAAAAGACAAGCTACAAAAATCCTGCAAACTTCCACTTCTGTCCCTCCTGTGGATGAGAAGATGGAGAGAAAGTACTTGGTTGCCAATGGAAGAACTGAATTTCTTCTAGGCCATCCCGGCCATGAAGGGGTAGTACAGGTCACCTGTGATAAAGCAAGCATACCTCTGTCCTCCCATCCCCCTGAAAAGGATTCCAAGAGGATGGATTCTATGGCAAAAAGACCTTTTTAGGAACTTTCCAAGCTATCAGGTAAGCTTCCTACGTGGCTTATGTTTGGCTTACATTTCTAGGTATTAGAAGAATCTGTGGAATTCAATTATGGGGATGGCCAAGGCAGCCCCTTCTCCACTGGCAAATGACCTCATGGAAGCTGAAAAGTGTGGTTTTGAAGCTTCAAAGTACCAATTCCACATGGCAGTGGATTCTTATGATACCATGGCTAGAGTAATGGCAACCTCAGTATACCTGAGGTGGTCTGCTTGGCTCAGGGCCACTAACCTACCTCAAGACACACAGGCTAAGGCCCTGGGTTTTCCCTGTGAGCCAACCTTGATGTTCCATGAACAGACAGACCTATATGAAGAAAATGGATGAGTACAATGTGGCCTATAAAGTGCTGCTGCTAAAGAGAGAGCATCCACCCCCAGAAGCACCACAGTAGGGGGAGGCCTTACCCCCTAACCTTTCTACCAGATCCAGGCTTGCCCAGCCTATCAGCAGCAAAGAGGATATTTTCGAGGCAGGGGAAGAAGGCATCAGTTGTGCTGGACTCTCTCCCCAGCCCACTACCCAAGCAAGACAGAACCCCTGAGGGCCTGTCAGGGTAGCCTTCCCAGTTCCAGTAGGGGGCATGCTGACTTACCACTTTCAGGCATAGCAAAACATCACCACAGACAAGTGGGTACTGGAAGTGGTAAGCCAGAGCCTTGCGCTCAGCTTCAAGGTTATACCAAGGGTGAGGGCAAGGCTTTTCAGACCTGCCACCCCAACAGAAAAAGTACTACTGGAATCGGAAGTAGCCAACCTTCTCCTCACGAAGGCAGTGGAACCTGTTCCCCTGGATCAGAGGGGACAAGAGCCGTACTCAAGGTACTTCCTAACTTTAAAGAAAACTGGGGAATGGTGACCCATTCTGGATCTCAGACACTTGAACAGACACCTTACAAAGCCTAAGTTCAAGATGGTCACTCTGGCATCTATTCTCCCTACACTCAGGCAGGGAGACTGGTTGGCATCTCTGAACCTCAAAGATGCCTTTTTTCACATTCCCATGAAGCAATCCCACAGAATATATCTCAGATTCAGGTTGCCATCAGGCTGTTATCAGTTCAGAGCCCTACCCATGGGTCTGACCTCTGCTCCAAGAGTGTTCACAAAGTGCCTAGCAGTGGTGGTGGTACATTTGAGAAGGCAAGGGGTGACAGTCTTCCCTTACCTAGACAACTGGTTAGTCCTGGGACAGTCTCTCCTCAGCAAGTCAGAGATGCTCTAACCCTTACACAGGACATCCTGCAGTCCTGGGGTTCCTGGTAAACCTGAAAAAGTCAGTCTTTTTTTCAACCAGTTTAGCTCCTGGAGTTCCTTCCAGCTCCATACCCCTAGACCAGCAAGGCATTTCCTGCAGCTGTTAGGCCATATGGCAGCTTCAACAGCAATAGCACCAGGAGCCAGGTTCCAATTGAGGGATATTCAGTTTCATCACAGAACGTATTGGTCCCAAAGAAGGGAGACTCTGTGAAAGCTAGTGCCAGTCACAGAAACTATCCTTCATGAACTTCAATTGTGGCAGGAAAGGGACTACCTCAGACAAGGTATGCCATTCCTGCAGCAGTCCCCAACAATAGTGTTAACAACCAGTGCCTCCCTCCCAGGGTGGGGAGCACATTGTTCACAGTACATGTCTTCAGCAGTAATCTCTGTTCCACATAAACCTGCTAGAACTCAGGGGAGTTCTCCTGGGCATCCAGTCCTTTGCAGCAATGCTCCAGGACAAGGTAGTACAAATCAGAACAGACAATACAACTATCATGTACTACATAAACAAGCAAGGGGGGCGCAAGGTCAAACTTGCTGTGTACAGAAGTTATAAAAATCTGAAGTCTGGCTTACTGTCTCAGAATTTCTCTAACAGCAGTTCATCTGCTAGGGAAGGACAATGTCCTGGCAGACACCCTGAGCAGGATCAGTCAGAACCACCATGAGTGGTCTCTGAACAGACGGGTACTTCATACTGTCTTCAAAAGGTGGGGCTCCCCAGAGATGGACCTCTTTGTGTCCCCAGACAATCACCAGCTGGCACAGTACTGCTGCAGGCCTCCCACACTGGGCACAGTGTCAGTGGATGCACTTTTGCTGGACTGGACAGGGAAGTTTCTGTATGCCTTCCCTCCTTTGCTGCCCAGGGTACTGAACAAGCTCAAGACCCAACCAGCAACAATGATCCCAATAGCAACAGACTGGGCCAGAAAGACTTGGTACTCACTGCTCCTGTCCATTTCAATCTCCAGCCCGATTCACCTCCCAGGAGGTACAGCCTGCTAATATCCTCCCGAGGGAGGATGGAGGATCCTTACTCCAACCTCAGATCCCTCAGGCTTAAGGCCTGGTTCTTGGGGACCTAGAATATGCTAGTCTGCATCTCTCTAAAGGGGTCCTGGAGGTTCTTAGGGTCTCTAGAAAACCCTCTACCAGGAAGACTTACACTTCCAAGTGGAAGAGGTTCTCCATTTGGTGCTAGCGGAAGGACATAGATCCTCATCAGGCTGGGCTGCCAGTATTGTTGGGCTATCTAGCCCATCTCCATTCCCTTGGGCTGAAGCCATCCACTCTCAAGGTACACTTGGCAGCTGTCTCAACCAATCTCTTAGCAGGGAATTGCTCTTCCCTGGCCCCCATGTTCAGGAAGTTCTTTAAGGGACTGCTGCATTTGCACCCATCACACAGGTAACCAACCCTGTTGCGGGACCTAAATATATGCATTGCACAGCTGATGCAGCCCCCTTTCAAGCTCATATCTTCAGCAGAGCTCAAGTATGTGACTTTGAAAACAGTGTTCTTGGTAGCAGTCACTTCAGCCAGGAGGATCAGTGAACTGCGGGCCTTGTCTACAGAACCTAATTACATTTTAGTCCACAGAGACAAGGTAGTTTCTGACTTCCATCTTAACCAGTCCATTACCCTGCTTGTCTTGTTTACTGACCATTCTAGTTCAGGGGAATGTAGGCTACATATTGTAGCCCTGATGTCAAGAGGGCTGTTAGCTACTACTTGGATCTCACAAAACCCCACAGGCAAAATAATATTCAGCATTTCCTGACCCACGTGGAAGTGGGGAAGGGCAAACCAGCTTCAAAGAGAACCACTGCATGCTGAATTATTGCCTGTATTCAGCTTTGCTACAGCAAATGGGACAAGGAACCCCCTGTGGGCCTCGAAGCCCACTCTACCAGGAGTACAGCTGCCTCCATAGCAGCTGCCAGGATATTCCTCTGTTAGAAATTTGTAAAGCAGATACCTGGAAAACTGTTAACACATTTACTAAGCACTATTGCCTGGACACCCAGGCGAGAAGTGATGCCAGATTTGGCACAGCAGTATTGCAGATCCTGTTTCCTAAGTAGGTTCTCTGCCTACCTCCAAAGGTACTGCTCGAGTAGTCTGCATATGTCGGAATACAGTAAAGATTTCCTGGGGTTTGAAGAAAAAAATACCTTAGTAATCTTGTTTCTTCCAAGAGAATCTTTACTGTATTCTGAGCTCCCACCCTACCTCCCCTACTAGAACCTAGTGGGCACTGCATTCCAGCTGTCCATGTTATTAATGAGACCTGTTTGAATTGGCTGTTTTGGGGCATCTGTGACTTGAGTCTTGGTGATGCCACCATTGTTTAAAGGGGGGGGACTGTTTCTTGGTGGGTGAATTTGTTTTTCTTTAGGATAGTATAGTTAGTATTTTTATGCATGCCTCGTAAAAATCTGTGTGTTGCATTTTTCTTAAAATACATTAAAAAATAAATTGAAAGCTATTTTTCTGTAATACCTTGGAGACTACACCTATTTCAACTTGGTGGGATGCCTTTAAGGCTGTAATTCGTGGTGCCACCATGTCATTTACTATCAAATGGAATAAAGCTAGATCTCTATCGTTGGTGGATTTAGAACATCAGATTCAAATAAAGGAAAATTTACATTTATCCACTAGTAATCCAGGAACTTTATAAGAATTAATTTCTAAGAGAACATATAACAACATTATAACAAAAACAGCTGAAAGACAGATTTTATATTCAAAACCTAAATATTACACCATCGGTGGAAAGCAGGAGAAAATTTTGGCCTGGCAACTTAAATCACAGAAAGCAAAAACCATGATCCATAATATTAAAAACAAGGATGGTATAATTATAGAGCCTCCAGAGGAAATTAATAAAATATTTCATGAGTTTTGTAGAATATATAGTTCTCCAATTTGGGAGACATGGCAAGGGAAATGGAGCATTTTTTGCAATATCAGGTTACCTGAAATTTCTAGCAATCAAAGAATTATGTTGGAAAAGCCCATTTCTATTGACAAATTCAAAATGCAATATACAAACATTCAGCTGGCAAATCACCAGCTCTTGATGGCCTTCCTATGGATTTTTTTAAACTTTTATCTTCAACAGTATCTCCGCATCTACTCACCTTATTTAATCATATTTATATTTCTGGTCAAGTGCCATAATCTTTTAAAGCGGTACTGACATTGGTATTCCTTAAAAAAGATAAGGACCTACTTTTAATTCTGATGCCAATATATTGACCAAGGTTCTTGCTGCCAGGCTGGAGGGAGGGTAATGCTGTCTATCATTCACCTGGACCAGAACAGATTTATCAGGGGCAGACGAATGAAGACAAATATAAGACATATGCTGAATATTTTAGATCACTTTAAAAATAAAGATCTGTCACTTTAAATGCTTGATGCAGAAAAAACCTTTGATCAGATCAAGTGGCCTTACAGTGTATTAAATTTGCCTTGGATAGGTTCGGGATTGGCTGGGGGGTTTGCCAGATGGATTTCAATACTGAACTCCAGACTGGCAGCAAGAATCGGAACAAGTAACCTCTCTCCACTTTTTTCGTTACATCGTGGCACAAGACAAGGTTGCCCCCTGTTGCCTCTTATATTTGCTATAGCAGTAGAGCCTTTGGCGACATCCATCCACCAGCATAGAGCCTGTTGTGCAGTTAAAATCGATAAAAGTGATCATTGCATGGGACTCTATGCTGATGGTGCTCTACTGTACTCTTCAAACTTGAATAGGTCTTCCAATTATCTTACAGTTACTGGAAAAGTTTAAAAATATTTCAGGATTCAAAATTAATTGATCCAAATCAGAAATTATGGAGACGGCACATCACCAGCATCCATTTGTTTCTTTAGATTCTTTTCCAATAAAGAAAGTTGATAAAATTAAATATTTGGGTGTTTATATCGATAAGCAAGCCATGAACCTATATCAACTTAATTTTACCCCCACAATGGGAAAAATTACTAAAGCTCGTAATCATTGGCAGTCGTTGCCTTTTACATTAATTGGGTGAATTAATACAATAAAAATGGCTACACTTCCAAAATCATTATTTTTTTTCAGAATATTACTATACTTGTACCAGATATCTTCTTTAAAGAACTGGATACACATATTAAAAAATGTTTGTGGAAGATAAAATAACGAGATTAAAGGCCATTCATATTATCATGATATTAAGTATCATCTCTTTAATGGAGAAGCAAGTACACTTAACAAGAAATTATTTACTTCACGAACTACAGTATGTATCTGGTATTTAGCTTGGAAATTATGTAAAACTCAACCAAAAGGTTTCCCATTTTCTCCAGTTTTATACAACCTCAACTTTATTCTATCAATGACCAATAATGTAGTTAAACTTTGGTATAGAAGAGAGTTGACTGAAGTGGGGCAGCTTATAAAGGACAATATATATTCAGGTTTTCAGAAATCAGTTTCAGTTGCCAAACACACATTTCTACGCATTTTTAAGAGATTTCATTAATAAGAATATTTTGCAAAATTCAGATACATATATGAACAATATAATAAGTCTTTACTTCCTCTACACCAAAGCAGATTATTTCAGCTATATATGGGTGGTTGGATCTGCAGGAAAACAATTATAGCAGTCAGCTTAAGTCTGAATGGTTTCATTAAACAAACACTAATATTACAGATATAATTTGGAAAAGTGCAATGGATGTTAAAGCTATGGGACAAAGGTCAGTCAGACTCCAACACATTTGTTTCAGTATCATTCATAGACTTTACTCCACATAGATTAAATCTAATTAACCCCAACATCAGTAATGCATGTCCAAGATGTCACAATAGTTCCAGAACACTAAAACGTGTTAATTAGTTGTCCTCAACTATACGATTTTTGGGCTTATGTTTTGCGAATACTCCCACTTTGCACAGAAGCAAATTTTGATAAAACAGTACCTGACAGTGTTAGAAAGATGGTCTGGAATCTGGCAACTGGGGTTCAGCACAAAAAAGTGCAAGGTCGTGCACATTGAGAACAAGAACCCCAGGACTGAGTATAGGCTCAGGAGGCACAACAATCACAGTGTTGGAGGAAGAGAAAGACCTAGGGATTGCAATCACAAGCAGTCTAAAATCATCCACTCAGTGCGTGACGGTAGTGGCAATGGAGATCGGATGCTGTGATCCATAGGTAGAGGCCTCACAAGTAGAAGGAAAGGAGGTCATACTGACACTGTATAGATCAATGGTGCAGCCGCACCTGGAGTACTGTGTGCAGTATGGGAGCCCCTACAACAATAAGGACATCAACTCTCTAGCAGCATTACAAAGAAGAGCTATGAAAATAATTCAGACCACGAAGGACTCTCGTATGAACAGAGGCTGGAGAACCTAACCGTGTACTCGTTCTTGGAGAGAAGTGAACAAATGTGCATGATTAAATATTCAGGTACCTTAAAGGTATTAACAAGGTCGACCTTGGGGAGCTCTTTAGGTAAGCAAGCAAGAAGAGGAACACAAAGAGAACAGCTGATAACTGTTGGGAGGAAGTGGTCGCAGAGTGGACCCAACAACAAGAGGTGGTAAGCCAGAGTACAGATGGGAGTATGTTTTAAGAGGGGGAGGGATAAGGTCAAGGGGAGGATGAGGATGTGTGGTGGGGGGGTAAAGCATCATGTAGCATACCTTACATGAGTTCCACATTGAGTAGTCTCTATAGACCGCAAGGCCTTCTGCTGCTAGTCTTTTTAAGTGGACCAGAATGTTAAGAATTTTAATTTTAAAAACTTTCAGTGGAATATTACATTTGTCTCCAGAGAGTTAATGGAAAGAAGAAAAGTGTGCCTACTTGCATGCTGTCAGGGATATTGAATCTCATATATTTATTTATTTCATGAAGGGAAGATTGAAAACTTGCTGGGTGATGGAACCATCGATTCTCTTACCAGACTTGTGTTGGTGAATGCCATCTACTTCAAATGCAACTGGGCAAGGAAATTTCAGGAAAGTAATACTCAAGAAAAACCATTCAGAATCAGCAAGGTATGTAAAAGGTACTGTTTTGAAAGAACTGCAGTGTCTGTCGGGCTGTGAAAGGGTGACTGGTTGCTGACATTGATCCGAAGAGTGTTCTTTTCAGGCATGAAAGGTTTTCTCGCATTTGTTTATTCTCAAGTCACTCAAAGTCCAGCCTTCGCATGACAAAAATACATACAGTTTGTTACATAGCACAAGTTTTCCTGTCTTTGTAATAGCATAATTTATCCCATTGGATGTTAAGGAGTCTTAGTGGAAGACACGTTTTTACATCTGCATTTTGCAGCTGGGCTTTTTCATGTGACAGTGTAATTGCAGTCTTACAAGGGTCAATTCATAGCAGGGGTTGAAACTAACTTTTTTGGCCACTAGCTAGCAGGGCTAGTAACTGGACAAATCCACCGGCTTGGCAGGATCTTCACCGGCACGGCACAAAAATGACGATAAATTCAGTTTAAAAAAAAAAAAAAAAAAAAATGTTAACATTATTACTTAATAAACAATAAGCATGCGGTGAATGATGGGAGCAGCAAGCTACAGACTCTGTCACTACTCAACCTGACTCACTGACAAACCATCTCCTCTGAGACCCTTCCATGCTGCTGTCCTGAAAGAGGGACTGTTGCAACAAAGCATGAGAAAAATCTGAGGACAGCAACAGCATCAATAATTTCTGATGAAGCTTACTGGTGCAGGGAAAATTCAAGCAGACTGTCACTACTCTGGGTGACTCATGAGTGACATGTAAGCCAGGTTGTGTTGCAGCTCTGCATAAAACTTGGTCATTACAGCTGTGATGATTGTATGAGGATAGAGGCAAGACGAGTTAGCAAATAAAATACCTGCCTACGCTGCTCTGTCACTTGCTCACTGGAGCTGTCTGTTCCCTGTCATGCCCCTCAGTATCCTCACACAACCATCTAATAGCAGTGTATGTACCTTCTGCAGAGCAGCAACACAACCTAGCTTACTGGTCACTGAGTCACCAGAGTAGTGACAGTCTGCTTGTTCCCTTCACTAGCTAAGCTTGCTTCAGAAATCAATCTGCAGCTGCTGTCCTGATTTTCCTCATGCTTTGCTGTAAGAGTGAGTCCCTCTCTCAGGACAGCAGCATGGAAGAGTCCCAAGGGAGATTTATACCTTTCCTACATGTTAGAGTCACTGGAGGAAGAAATATTGTAAATGCTGTAGCACAGAACTTTTTATTAATTTCCCTGATCGACCTTCTCACTGCTGTGCTTGTTTGCTGCCTAATAGCCAACCCCCACCCTACACGTTAGTTGCACAACTAAGCTTTTAGCAACTATTACAAATACTGAAACACAGGACCCGATGAAAAAATTACACTCCCGATCAGCGATCTGATTATCTGAGCCTGTCAGTTCTTGAGTTGTGATCACTAGTAGCACATTTCCCCCCGGGCCATATTAGCACTTACCTACCAAGCCTTCGGTCTCAGACACTAGGCTTTTCTGGGCTCAATGCTGCTCTCTAGATCACCAACACTGGACACTCCCCCTCTACTCCTGGACTCTTGAGACACAGCTACATGGATCACGAAACTGAACGGTCACGGCACTCCATGGCACGGACAAACTGCCGACTCAGATACAGATGGCGCCGGCAAAAAATGGAGTTCCCTTGTGAAGAGCTGGCTTCTTATCGGCAAAAGCTCCAGTTCCTGTGTGGTTTCATCCTCGGGAGCTCACTTCTGTGGCCTTTTGGCAGTTTCTGGTGGTACTCCACAGCGGCCACTAGTGGCAATCAGGGAAAACTGCAGCAAGACTTTCAACTGGGGCGCTTTCACCTGCTCAAAGTGAAATCCACCCACATTTGGCAGGCTGGTAGAAATTTCAAATCTTACATAGAAAACAACTTTGAAAAAATATTCTTTTTTAAAAAAAACTCATTCAAATTGATATTTCATGTACTTTTTGTAGAGAATATACACTAGTCTGAATTAAAATATGCAGTATCTTTTTACATGTGATGGGGCAGGCCCATAAATTACAAGTGGTGAGTTCTGAAAATCCTGCTCCTTCACAAATGATAGTAAACGGAGTATTTTGAGTTGGATCATTGAATATTCAATTTATACAACATCATATTACTAGTTTAAGCTTTCAAATCTGCCATTTGTACAATGATTTAGCTGTTTCTCTTTGATTTTAACTGCTGGCTAACCTGCATGTTGCTGTTTGATGTCATCAGCACTGTGAAAGGTGCTGTCTTATTGGTTCAGTATGCATTGTGATGTGCCCAACAGGACAAAATATCATATGTGACATGCCCAACTCAGAAGATAACATGATATCTTGTGAGTTGGGTGTAAGTAAGGAGGCGGTATAGCACAGTGGTTTAAGGCTCTGAGCCGCAACTCCAGAGACCTGGGTTTGAATCCCACAGCCCACACTTGCATATTATGTGACCCTGAGCAAGTCACTTAACTTCCTTGTGCTCCCAGGTCACACCTGGAAACAAGCTTCAGCTTAGTGTGCCTCTCCTGGTTAAACAATTTCCCCTTCCTTTCCCCAAGATGTCACTTTTTGTATAATAGGTGTGAAATGCCACAAAATAGAATTGACATTTGTGTCCCACTTTGCAAGATATAACGATAATTGGTTGACTTAATATGCAGTTTATCTTCACTTGTGAGGGGCAAGACTTTTATATCTCTCTCATGGCTCCACCGCTCGTGAGTTATGGTCCTGCCCCCTAGCTGGTGAGGATACTGTAAACTGCATATTTTGAGTCAAACTATTACATATTCCCTGCTTGTCATTTTTATCTTCACTGGTGATATACAAATAGCTATTTTTAAATTATATCACTCAGTATTAAAGAACTGGTATTGCCTTCACTACATACAGGTTTTTCCATAAACATATACTGCTGTTGCAATTAATGTATTGCAAAATCTGTTCAGCAGTGGTTGGGATGGAAAGCACAAACAACTGAAGAATGTAATTATGGAAATGAAACATCACAGTACGTAAAGTACTCTTGAGTCATGAAGATTGTGAGTTGTGGTGTTCCTAGAGTTTGAATAATTTTTCATTGATAAAAACATAAAATAATTGTTTATTGTCATATGTTTGTTTTTGTTGCAGCGTATTTCATGTATATGGGTCTTGCCTGAAACTAGGCCTGTTTAGTGCACTTAACCTGGTCTGCAAAAGTTTAAAGTGATTTCTTCAGGTTTGCTATAGCAAATGGGAGTAGTAACCTGTAGGAGTTCTAATTCAGTCACCTACCATTCAAACTGCCAAAACGTTCTGTTTTTCCATGAAAAATGCCTTTATTTCTGTGCTCTGCTCTGTTTGCATAACCCGACCCTTCTTTTTCTGAGTGCTGAAACTCCCCACTGTGACATCATGCAAAGGAAACAGTTTAAAAGCACTGGTTTGAAAACAGAGACCTCTTTTAGTCAGTCTTGATATTGCAAACATCTGCACAACTCAAATGGGGGGACTACATCTCTCAGTAAAAAATCTTGTCAGCTAGATACTATATCCACAATACCTTGTTTTGAAAATAAACATATGAGAACTTTTATTGTTGTAGCCACTACAGAAATATGAGACTGCACTTCATAGTAAGAAAAATGGAACACCACTTCTTATTGTACCCACAGTGCCTTGCTAGGTGCATCTACATATTAGGTGCAGTCACCACCACCAAAATAAGGGGCTGCACCTCTGAGTAACTAACATTTAAATCACATTTATAATGTACCCAGAATTTCTTGGTGCTGTATGTAAAGCATTGACAGTTCCCTTGCATGGTGACATTCTGGGGGTGTGGCTGCACATAGAAAACTGGTGGAAAAAGTGCAGATAAAACATAACATAAAATGACTATGACAGATTTTTGTACAAAACAAATGGCAAATTCAACATCTGAAGCATAGGCGGCAATGGCATACTATATGAAAAAGGCACCTGTGAAACCTGACAATATCACGTTAAATAAATAAAATGATTGAAGCAATATTGATGTAACACTAACATTTGGGCACCGCCTTTTTAATGCAAGGAAGTTCACTTGCAGGCCAGCAAATCCTTGTGTGATGTTTTGAAAGACGGAATAAAAGCTGAGACTACACTTTCTCGGCTTGAAGCAATGATTCAAACCTCTGAGCTGGGGTGTGGGAGTTAACAAATAATTCACAACTACGAGGAATAATAACAGCCTATTCATTATTCGGGAAGAACAACAAATATTCAGCACTATTTGGCATATTCAGTGGGACTTCAAGGTCTCCCCAGACTTCCTGACTAATCGGAGGCCTCTTTGGAAGCTCAGTGAAGGCAGGTAATGTGACCCAGAACTTGAAAAAGCATCAGGCAGGAGACAGACAACTTCAGCTGCTGCTAAAAAAGAATCTACTTTCATCCACTTGTTAAAACTAGACAAAATCTGAGCTCTTGCATTTTTTGGTTCCCTTTCTAAATCCCAAGCTTGGAAGGGTCTATTTCTAGGGACGTGGATATGTTGCTCTATCCACACTATCTGGCAGTGTCCTTTCCCCTTAAAATCTTGCTGGAAAGTCTTCAAGCAGGCACCTCCCACCCACCCAGGTGGTATGATCCTCGACTCTGCCCCATGACGGCAGATCTTCCTTTCCACTGAAAGAAGGTTTCCTCCTTACTGCTTCTGCATTCAGTAGGCCATGGTGCTTAAATCTTCGGATTTACTTCCAAAACTTAAACTGGTTAGAGTTTCGTCTTCAGCTTGATCTTCGAACGCGACTGCGATGGAGGACCAGTCGTTGCCCGGACTTTGCTGATGCCCATGCGGGAAGATGATGTCACTGGTTGAGTAACTATTAAATGACATCCTTGCACCAGACTTACTCCCTGTCCTCCTTCCCTAAGAGTTCACCTGGCCCTCTGTTCCCTTCCCCGCTGTTGTTCAAGTGCCCCCATCTTTTTTTTTTTTTTTTTTGCTGGCACTTATTTCTGTTTGCATTTGACCGAACCTGTTTTATGTATTTTTTGCTGTTCTCTGCCGAAATCACCAAGTATATACTGCACTGTATTTATCATGTGCTAAATCATCTCTAATGCTGTTAGCTACCTATTCAATCTCTGCTAAGCTTGTTATTTTTCTGTATGTCAAATTTTGTCATTGCCTGTTATCTCACTGTATGTTAACGTGACTTCCTCACTGTTATTGTATGCATCTACAGTACCTTGTAACTCTCCCGGGTCGCACCTGAAAATAGTGTGCCTTACCCGGTAAACGAAAGGAAATAAATAAATAAATCCAAGTATGCCAGTTGGGTGGTCTCCACAGCTGGAACAACTTAAGGCATTCGAGGAAGAGGAGGTGCGGGCTGGCGTGCAGTCCTCTTCGGCTTCAACCTTTGATCTGCTCAAGTTGGGCTCCATTAATTTGGGATCTTTCAAGGAGCTGTGCCAGTCTGTCCCGACCTAGGAAGAGGACCCTTCAGGTTTGCACAGCTCCCACAAGGAGTTCAAGTGAGAAAAGGAGTCGACTCACTGTCGACATTCTTGTGATTGGGAACATTCTTGGTCTCTGGAATCTCAGGTTTTAACCATGGTCGAAACCGCAGCCTTGGCTGCTGGCTTCACGGAGACCATTTCTGGCTGTTCTGTCGAGATGCGGGCCAACGATGTGGCCGGGAATTTTCTCTACCCTGTCGACTCATTGTCATTGTCATTGGAAGAGCCCCACAACTCCCTGTTCAGGACTCTGTTCCTGCCGGTGACCACCGAAGGGGCAACTTGGCCCACTGAGTCAGACTCTCTCGTCACCGACCCAGATCAGGAGGCGTCGCAGCTCTCCCAGCTCCCTCTGAAATCCCCCGTCGGCACCCCCAAGGGCTGAGGTCGAGGTCTAGGTCTTCCTCATTCAGTGGGTCGAGCAGATCCTGCTGATGCCAGCGGACCCATTCTCATCACCATGGGAAGCAGCAGCACTGCTGTATGTCTTTGTCCTCCTCAGGTGAGGAGATGCTTCGGCGCATGTTGTCAACACTACGAAGACCTCATATGGCAACTGTTGGTATTGTCCAGCCTGTAGCCAACCCTGTTTCCTATACCAGCCATCACTTGACTGTCGCCCGACAGGCCGACGACCCCAGTGGGGCCAGTCAACACTGCCTGTGGAGTCAGTGCAGTCCATCTCTGTTCGGCTGAAGCTGGCCTCTCTACTGACTGTGATGGAGCCGCCACTCAAACAGCCACCGACCAGGGCTCCGATGAAGGAGTCTCGGTCAGCTCAAGGGCTCCCTCATCAGCTGTTGGTCACTCTTACACCTGACCGCCCGCAGCGGGTCCAGAGTGACTCAAGTGTTAGGCTGATCTATGCAGACTCCACTGAGTCCGAGGATTCCTCATTGCACTCCCGTCCGGTTTACCTGGAGTCGGTGTGGGACCTCTCGAAGGAGGACGGACTCACATCCTTCATGGGCATCATCTGTCATCTCCGAGTTCACCAGGATGAAATTGGAGTCCATACAGAAGCGGGCCCGCTATCCCTTCACAAAGATTCTGGATAAAGGGGACTCTCTGGGGGCTTTCCCAGTGGCTAAGGCCGTTGTTGGCCCTGCCCTGGAACTCTTGCAGCACCCCGCCTCCTGCCCTGTGCCCTTTGCCCAGATGGCCCATAAATATGTGGTGCTCACCGGTACCCTCTTGGGGTTCATGGAGCACCCTTCAGACAAAGGGTTGGTGGGCAACTCCGTGTTTCAGCATTCAGGCAATTCTGGGGATGTCAACAAATTGATGGATAAGGAGTCCAAGAAATTGGACCATTCAGCTAAAAAGGGTTATGCTGCTTTCTTGCTCGGCCTCTGCCAGGTGAGCTCTGCCATCGTCATGGCACACTTCTCCCATGCCCTTTTGGGCTGCCTGAATGAGGTGATTCCTCATCTTCCTGCAGACCTCCGGAGTGGTCAAGCAGATTGGAGACCAGGGCCAAGTTGTGGCCAAACAGCAACTTCAGATGGCTCTGGATATTGGGGATTCCTGTGCCTGCTCGGTTGTGGCCGCAATTGCCATGCACCATCGGGCTTGGCTGCTGATCTCGACCTTCACAGCAGAAACTCAGCACAAGCTGGCAGATGTTCTGTTGTTAGGCACCAACCTGTTTGGGCCCGGTGTGGAGGGTCACTTCCAGCATATCGAGAAGTCCAGTGCCACCTTCAACTCTGTTGCATCCGCCCAGAGGGATCCCAAGGGTTCCAAGCAACAGAAGCATAAGTCATTTTGGTCCTCCATTCCTGCAGCAAAACAGCCCAGAATCAGTCTGGCCAGCAAGCTTAGTCCTGGCGCCGAAGTCCCACGTCCGTGGCCTCGGTGGTCCAAAAGCCTGGAAGGAAAGGGACCCATTGTCTCCTCAGCCAGGTCCTCCTCCTCCTCCAAGCCTGCCCAGTGACAGGATGGGGGGCAGCCTCATGCCACTCACACCTCCCTTGGGTCCTCCTGTGGGTGGGTGGCTCCGACACTTTCTTTCTGCCTTGTCTGTTGTCCCTATGGATGGGTGGGTTCTGGAAATGGTTGGTCAGAGTCTCTCTCTAGAATTTGAGCAGTACCCTCCCAGCTGAGCCCACGCCCTGTGAAAGGACTTGGTATCCGAAGACACTTTGTCGGCTGTTAGAGATGACATAGCCCAGCTCCTCCACAAGGAGGTCGTGGTCAGTGTTGCGGATCCTCTGGTATACCCAGGGTTTGTCTCCTGGCACTTCCTGGTGCCAGAGCGGATGGGGGGCTGGTGCCCCATTCTAGATCTGCATGACCTGAACAAATTCCTCAGGCCCCACACCTTCAGGATGGTAACTCTATCCCAGATCATACCATCTCTGGAGCAAGACGTGGTTTTGCTCTCTGGATCTCCAGGATGCATTCCTCCATATCCTGATCCATCTGTCCCACCAAAGGTTCCTCTGCTTTTGCACCATGGGGACCATCTTCAAGTTCCAGGCCATGCCATTTTACCTCTCCTCAGCACCCAGGGTCTTCATCAAATGCATAACAGTGGTGGCAGCTTACCTGAAGTGCCAAGGGGTCTGGGTATACCCCTGTGTGGACAGCTGGCTGATAGCAGGTTCCTCCAGGTAGGAGGTGGAGAGGTCCAGAGATCTGCCGCTTGAGACCTGCATCGACCTTGGCCTCTTGGTCAACAAGGCCAAGTTGGAGCGTGTGCCCTCACAGGTGATCAGCTTCATTGGGGCAGAGCTTGACTCTTGCTGAGCCAGCTCCCGGCGGACAGGGTGGAGGCTCTGTCCTTCTTTGTCTGATCATTTCTGGTTGGGCACTTGCGCCCTGCCCGGAACTTCCTGTGCCTTCTGGGTTACATGGCAGCCTGCGCCAGCATGGTCTGATGGGCCTGCGGACACAGCTTAATCTGGTTCAAGGTCAGTAAGCATTCATCTGTAACCCCCTCCCCCGGGTTATGCCTGAAAATTGGCAGAATTTGTCCAGTGCACTTACCCGGTCAACAAAAAACAAAAACGAAATGAAACAAAATATGCACTCCCTGCAATGGGAGCTGGTCAGCCACTGGTCTCAGCGAAAGGGTCACTTCAGCCACTTGGTCACTGTGACTCAGAAGATGTGGGACACCCTCCTGTGGTGGCTAGTCCCAGAGCATCTACAGGAAGGAATCCCATTTGTCCGCCCCAAGACAGTGGTCACCCTGACAACCAGCGCCTCTCTCATGGGCTGTGGTGCCCACCTGGGGGAACCCCGAGGAGTCCCAATGCCACATCAACCTGCTGGAACTCCGAGCGGTTCAGCTGGCGCTGACTGCATTAGCTCAGTTTGTCTGGGGTCAAGTGGTCCAAGTTCAGACGGACAACACAACAACCATGTACAACCTCAACAAGCAAGGTGGGACGCACTCCTTGCCCTTGTTCAAGGAAGCTCTCTGCATCTGGACTCTGGTGTGTAGCCAGAAGGCAGATTCATAGCCATCCATAAGGCAGGAGCCTTCAGTCAGCTGGTGGATGCCCTCAGCCGGGTGGGTGAGGTGTCTCACGAGTGGTTTCTCCATCTGGAGGTAATTCACAGTCTGCTCTCCCAGTGGGCACCCCTCAGGTGGACCTGTTCGCCTCCAGGGAGAATGCAAAACTGAGGCTGTTCTGTGCCCATCCCTCTCAGCAGGGAATGCTGCAGGGGGATGCCTTCTCGAGGCTGTGGATCCCAGGCCTCTTCTGTGCCTTCCCTCCACTTCCCTTGATCCACAAGGTGGTACCCAAGGTCAGGAAGGACAAGGCACAGGTGTTCCTGGTGGCTCTGGACTGGCCATGCCAGTTTTGGTATCCTATTCTCCTCATCCATGGCAACAGGTTCCCGAGGCATCTTCCCATATGCCTGGACCTGCTCTCCATCAATTAGAGAAAGGTACTCCACCCAAACCTTCAATCCCTGCATCTGACAGCCTGGTTCCTGAGCGGCTAGAGTTGCAGGCATTGGGTCTCTCTGAAGATGTTCTCACTATAATTAAGGCATCTAGGAAGAAATCGACCAGAAAATGCTATGCCTTAAAATGGAAGAGATTCTCCATTTGGTGTCCGGGCAAGGGGCTTGACCCTTCATCCTGTCCAATGGCTAGCATTTTGGACTACCTGTGGTCTCTCTCCCAAGGGGGACTTCGGTCGACGACCCTTAAGGTGCACCTAGCAGCCATCTCTGCTTACTGGGTGCAGACTGGTCAGTAGTCAGTGGCACAGAAGAAGGTGGTCTGGCACTTTTTCAAAGACCTAGATCACATTTCCCATCCGGTGCATGAACCACCACCACCATGGGACTTGTTGCTGGTTTTTGTAAAGTTCATGGGCAAGCCATTTGAATCGATGCACAGGTGTGGCATGTCTCACCTGTCATGGAAGACCACCTTCTTGGTGGCTATCACGTCAGCCAGAAGGATCCGGCACTTTCGGTGGAGTCTCCTTACCTGGTCTTCCACTGGGACAAGGTTGTCCTGTGCCCCAACCAGAAGTTCCTCCTGAAGGTTGTGTTGGAGTTTCACCTGAATCAAGTGATGATTCTTCCGATGTTCCTCCTGAATCACACCTCTGAGGCTGAACACAGGATCCATACTTTGGACCTGTGGTGAGCGCGCGCTTAGTATATAAAGAGTACACGGCTGAAGTTCAGGGAGAGGTTCACCAGCTGTTTGTCACCTACGCTGAAGCTGCACCTGGCAGACCTGCAGCCAAGTGGATGATTGGTAGGTGGATCACATCCTGCATTGATCTCTGCTATTGGTTGGCTGGTAGGGAGGTTTCCGGAGGGCTTAGGGCCCATTCCCCTGCTATACCGCTGCATCAGTGGCTGCTTCTAGGGACGTCTCTATCCAGGAAATCTGCAGGGTTGCTAACTGGAAGTCAGCACACACCATCATTTTCCATCACCACATTGACTTAGAGTCGTGCCGGGATGCTGGTTTTGGGGTCTCAGTTCTCTAATCTTTATTTCCTAAGCCGGGGATATGCGGCTTACTGCCCTCATCCCAGACATCATCCCTAGAAACACAGGTTGCTCACCTGTAACAGTAGTTCTGGGAGTAGTATACAGTATGTTGTTCATCCATATGGACCCACCTGACCTCCCCTGGCTCAGGCGCACAACACTGCTTCCAGCGGGCAAGATCTTGCATCATGGGGTGGAGCCAAGGGTTAAACGACCTGGGTGGGTTGGAGGAACCAGCTTGAAGACTTTCTGACAAGATTTAAAGAGGAAAGCACAATGTCCGATAGTGTGGATGAACAACATATACCAGTCCTAGAACTACTGTTACAGGTGAGTAACCCTGTCTTTTTCACACTGAAGGGTGAAAAGTAGGCTTTTAAGAAAGAAAAAATAGAAGGGAGAAGGGCTATTTAGTGTTTGCTGAGAGAGAGAGAGAGAGAGGCAGGACCCAAACGGCAAGTGCTTGTGTGTGTGTGCGTGTGTGCGTGTGTGCGTGTATATGTATATGTATATATGTATATATGTATATATGTATATATATATATATATATATATATATATATATATATATATATATACACACTCCATGTGTTTGTCTATTGTACTAAAACTAAACGAGATTTAAAGCTGCAGTTTAGTGTGTTAAAGGAAAACACAGGAAGAGGCACAGCTTTTCCTAGCTGCTACAAAAACTCCTAATTAGTGCTTTCAGACAAGAACAGATTTTTGTCTGAATTACCTCTAAATGATTTTTTAATGAGGTACAGTGACCCACAACTTCCAGTTTCTGTTGTTGGCAGCCACTATCTCACAAGCAGTCGCAAGCTTCTGTAGCTCACTTTATGCTAATGTGTCCTGCTGACTAATGTCAGGTGAGGTAGGAAAGCATGCGGGTCACTGCTTAACTCATAAAAAAGCATTTAGAGGTCATTTTAAAAGAATACCACTACTGTCTGAAAGTGCTAATCATGCGCTTTTGTAGAGGCTGGAGAAAACTCTACCTTTTCCTATGTTTTCCTCTAACACGATTAGCTTAAGGAAGTAAGGAAGGTTTTATAGGAGGTTATTTTGATTAGAAATTTAAGGTTTATGTAATTTAGTGGTTGTCTGAAATAAAGAATGGTGCAAGTCGTCTAACTGGAGTTCAGTTAGCTATTGGGGACCTTTTTTCTGTTCGTGGCTTAGCTTTGTTCCCAAGAAAACATTTTTAAAATGTTTTTTTTCTTCTGGGATTTTAGTCAGGCATGACTGTAGTAAGTGAAACTTCTCAGCTCAGCATTGTTGCAGTAACTTGAGTGACTTGATGTCATAATAAATATCATTTAAATTTTATTAGAAATCTTCCTGTGAGGAACCCAGGCTCGGGTCCCTCCACATCCTATTAAGCAAGTGCAAGCGTACAGTAGCTGGTAGAGTGGGACTAGTCAGCTGACTCCCACCACTTGAGGTTAGCTGCTTTTCTGTTCTGTGTTTGAGCACAGTTGTGCCCTCAAGTTATGTTTATAAGTGTGTAGCTTTAGTGCCCAAGAAGACATTTAAATTTTTTATGAGAATTTAGTAAGGCTTGACTGTTAGTGAGGCTTGTCAGCTCAGCATTGCTATATTGACTTGACTCTTGATTTCATAATAAATATGATTTAAATTTAATATCACATATCTTCTGTAAATAACCCCAGGTTTGGGTCCCTCCACTGCCGCATAAGCAAGTGCAAGTGTACCATAGCAGGTGGTACTAGCTGACTGACTCCCACTGCTCCAGTTAGCTGCTTTTCCATACTGTACGTGTGCATGGCTATGCACTAAAAACAATTTTCTAAGTTTGTAGCTTGTCTGTCCAAGAAAAAATTAAAATACTACATACTTTCTGAGAATTTAGTCAGGCTTGGCTATTAGTAAATGAGACCTGTCAGATCAGCATTGCTTCAGTGACTTTAGTGACTTAATTTCATGATAAATATAATTTAGGGGAGTCCCATCATGCCCTCGACTGAGTAGCAGTGAGACAGATTGGTTCTACAAAGCACTAGACTTAATCCCACTAAAATCCTTCCGATCTGACTTGACTTTTGTATTATTAAACACATATATTACAATACTGAGGTGGTGTGCATAGAAACTGCATCCAAGATGGAGTTAGAAGCCAAGTTTGAAGCAAAGCAGAGCAGGCCCTTTGCTACCTCTCCACTGCAGCCAGAGCACCACACTGGTTCCAAATGTCACAAGCACAACCAAACACTTCCCACACTGAACTCTCAGTTGCCTGAAAACCTTACCTTGGTGTGCTTCCTAAAGGAACTCAGGAGCATGAAGGAGGTCATACTCAAGCTTGCCAGCAATGTGCACACCATCAGACTTTTCCTTGAGGAACTATGCAGGAGGGTCAGGGATAATGAGGGTCGAGTGAGCTCACTGAGGACCAGCAAGTGCACACCATCAAACTGTTCCTTGAGGAACTATGCAGGAGGGTCAGGGATACCGAGGGTTGAGTGATCTCACTGAGGACCAGCAGGTGCACCCAGTGCTGAACATAGTGGTGCTCAGGAAAAAAGCAGTTGTCTGGAGGAGAGGTTAGAGGATCAGAAGGGCCGCAGCTGATGTATCAGTCTCGTCAGATTATCTGAGAAGTTTTGAGGGCCCTCGGGGAATGGAATAAATGCTGTTCATGCTCTGTGAGCCATCAATGAGACAACAGAGATTCTTTTTTTTTTTTTCTTCAGTCAGGGGCCTGTTAAACCACACGGCACCCACCTAGTTCTGCTCTTCCTGAACCTGTCCCATAAGGGCAGCCACACAACCAAAACATTTTGACTGCATCATGTTGGACTCCTAGTGGGTTGGGGATCCCTGTAAGGAGACCAACATGGCGCTTTATAAAAAATGTTCTGTGGGGCCTTGCCCTTGGGCCCTCCTAGAACATGAAATGTAAAGATGTAAAGAAAATAAAAAGTCATAACATCAGGCTGCCTTGGAAACAAGCTTCGGCTTAGTGTGCCTTTCCTGGTTAAACAATTCCCCCCGCCTTTTATTTGTGTGATAAATTATTACAAGTAAGAAAGGGATAATAAAATGATGCCAGCAGTAAAACACTTCCCGAAACAAGCCCTATTAGTGAAACAAGGGGGTTTAACATATGTAGTTTTTAGTAACAACTTGATATTGGAAATGTTCTATATTTTTTGGCTTTGTGCAAATCGCAGCTGCTGGCTGAGTAAGTGGCTTCTCTATGCTACCACACCTGTGTCTGTCCGGGAAAGGAAGCAGTCTCTTCAGCTATCAGTTTAAATGCTTCATTGGCAGGCTTTTAAACTAGCCAAGGGGGGAGGCACTGATAAGCAGCAGATAATTCCCAGCCTCCCCCTCCAAAACAGGGTACTAAATGAGGTAAAGACCAAGGTAGAAAGGTCAGTAGGGAGCAGGAGTGGGGTAAATGGAGAAAGCAAAGGCAGTAAGGACAGGGATGGGACTACAAGAGGAAAAGTCATCAAAAAATGGAGAGTAATGGGTACCAATGCCCGTAGTCTGGGTAACACGCTTCCTGAACTAGTGGCCTTGATGGAAGAGGAACATCTGGATATCGTGGCAGTCACAGAAACATGGTACACACAAAACCATGACTGGAATGTAAACATACCAGGGTACACTATCTACAGGAGGGACAGGGACGGTAAAAGAGGAGGTGGAGTAGCTCTCTACATAAGGGAAGGAATCAAAGCAACAGAACAAAAGGGTAAACAGGGAGGAGAGAAGGCACTGTGGGGCAACTTGGAGACAGGCAATGGCACCACAATCTGCACAGGGGTTGTATACAGACCCTCATCTCAGGGGGAGGAAATGGACAAGAAAATGATAGAAGGCATCCTTAGAATGGCAGAAAAAGGGGGGATGTTTATTTATTTATTTATTTATTTAGCTTGTGTTTACCGGGTAAGACCACTAGACAAGTATTATGCCTATTTTCAGGAACGACCCGGGAGAGTACAACATGAGGAACAACAATCAAGGAGACATGGCAAAGAGAGTACAGTTTTTTGTCACAGTAAACAAACATGTGGGAAATACATCATTTGACGCTAGGGGAAACATACAGTAGTAAGCACAATGTTGTTGACTGGGGATCTGAATATGCCGGATGTTAACTGGAGTGCATTTGCTGCAGCCACATCAGAGTGGGGTCATTCTAGATGCCCTGCAGGGGGCATGCCTTAGACAGCTAGTATTGGAACCCACTCAGCAGGGAGCAATCTTAGACCTGGTACTCTCAAATGGAGATGGAGAGAGGATCACAGATGTAGAAGTGAGTAGCCATCTAGGAACTAGCGACCATTGAACAGTATGGTTCACGATAAACATAGCAGTAGAGTCAAGCTGTACAAAGGCAAAGGTCCTGGACTTTAGGAGGGCTGACTTTGCCAAAATGGGTGAGTGCTTAAGGAATGCACTAGCAAATGGGCAGGAAGGAGAGGTAGAAGAACATTGGGGAATAATCAAAACTGCTATCACTAAGGCAACAAGCCTTTGTGTGAAGCAAATAAACAAAACAAAGTAAAAAAACACTATGGTTCTCAAAGGAGGTGTCGGGGAAGGTTAGGGAGAAAAAGATAGCATTCAGGAAGTACAAGGAATCACAGAAGTAGCAGGACAGAGAACTGTATCAGTTAAAGCAGAAGGAAGCAGGGAAGGCAATCAGAACAGCAAAGGCCCAAACCGAGGAAAAGATAGCCATCTCAGTTAAGAAGGGGGTTAAAACCTTTTATAGGTACATCAGAGAGCGAAGGAAAACCTAGGGAGGGAGAGAGGCATAATAAAGGGGAGGGTTCACAGAGGGTGACTGTGAAAAGGCAGTGATACTGGTGTATCCCCCTACAAGTGGGGGTTCCCGAAAAGTCTTCCTTGAGCTTGCCTAAATGCTCACTGTCAGGCTGGTGTCCTGCGTTTTAGCAGTTTAAATGTGATTGCCAGAGAGTACCTGTATAGCCTCTGTGTACTGTCTTTTTAAGAGCTGCATGGGTTGCATTCATAAGTAATCTGAGAGGGAGCTCTGTTGAAAGATGTAACTATTTGCTGAAAATCATTTAGAGTGATAATGATAATGTAGTTTGTCAAACCTGCCTTCTTTGCAGCAAGGACTGTTTATCTCCACTATCTTGGCCCTGGACTGCGAATTGGACCAATCAGTTCTAGTGGGACCTAAAATGGAGCCGGACTACAGGAGCTGTCTGGAGTCAAAATCTGTAGGAATTGTAGTTTTGGGCTTTTGGTGCCTTTTTTACACCTGAAGGGGGAGCGTCTTTGTGACTGACAGACAGATCAGCCAACCAAACCTTTTGGATTCTGGGGAAAGTCCCTGATTTGCTGGCAGTTGAGTCAGATCTCAGTTGGGAGCTGAATGAGCAAGAGCTTGAGACAGTCAAGCAGCTGTCTGAGTAGTTTCGCATGGGAGAACTGTGGAAAGGCCTGAGTTGTGGCCTGCATGTCTGCCTGCTGCCCCTGAGAAGGAGAGAAGAGAATTATTTCGGACTAAATCCAAGTTTGTGAGAATGAAGTAAGCTACTGATTTTTTTACCAGGCTCATACTTAAAGAAGACTGAAGATTTGCTGAATGCGATCGGCCTGTCAGGATTTCCAGCTGCTTTTGAATCCCTGGTTTGTGCAGAGACTTTGCGATCGTGACCAGAGAGCGGTTTGCCTGGTACAGCAGAATGTCTTTACATGTAAATGTGCTGTGTATTGAAAGAGGGTTGTAATTTGATTCCCCACTGTGTGAACTGTGTTCTGCTTGCTGGAAGCTTTATCCAGCCTAATCGGACTGAATCCGCGTTCATCTCCATTCGGTCTGGGTCATGCCACACTGGCCCTGCCAGACTACCCCACTGCACAGAGAAAGCCACCGACAAGAGACCTGCCTGGGGATCAGCCCCTTGCTCCACGCTTGAACAGGAACGACGCCTTGGTGAATCGTGTGGGCTCTGCTTCTCCTGGCACTCCAGATTAACCACCTGCTGTCTCTATTTTCATCTAGCCTGTGTCCAGTCTTGGGTATCGTGAGTAATCATCAGGTTAGCTATCTGCAACAACAGCCTAATCTAAAAGTGTGTCATCTGATTGTATTGTTTTCTTTCCACAAACTGAGCCCTCCGGCTCTGGATTACAAATAGTGTGTGTTGTGCATGTTGTTTTCTTCCATCACAGTGCCCCAGCCAGCTGCAACGTTCCTGGCTAGCCCACCATTCTCCATCTGGGTACCCAGAGTGTGTGACTGTTTATGGACCCAGAAGTGCATGCATAACTGTTTGATTGATAGAGCCTTTAAGCAAATTAACCTGATTATGCCCCTCCCTTGTTCAAGCCCCTTAAATAAATCAGATCTAACTCTTTTTTTGCATTCACCCTGACTGTGGTTCCAGCATCTGCAAGAGTACTGTACTGCTGTTATTTGTTGTGTATAACCTTGTTTTACAGGGGGCCCCAGGGCCGGCCAGAGGAAAGCCCTGGTGGTAAATACAAACAGTGTGGGCACACAGGGCCAGGCCAGAGGAAAGCCCTGGTGGTAAGTGCAAACAGTGTGGGCACTTGTGTGGTATATCAAGGGTATTGTGAAAGTGATTAGTGTGTATTGTTCTCACCACTAGTAAGGAAAGAGGGGGGTTACAGTGTCCCGGAGGGCTGTGCCCAGGTTAGCTTGACCACTGCCAACCCTGACCTCCGGGTGGAGGCACCTGTTTCAGAACTCTGGCCCCTTAACCTGCGATTAGCCAAGCAGGCAGGGTTAGTAGCCCTTGGGATATTGCCAGCTAGGGGTTACACTGAACAAATATTTTTGCTCAGTGTTCACAAGTGAAGAAGGGGAAGTAAATAAACCAAACAGAAACATTTGGATAGGGGGGTTGATACCAGCCCATTCACAGAAGAAAGCATTATGAAAGAACTCTTAAAACTGAAGGTGGACAATGCAATGGGGCCTGATGGGATTCATCTCAGAATTCTGAAAGAACTAAGGGTAGAACTAGTGACTCCACTGACTACCCTCTTTAAGAAATCATTGGAGGATGGGGTGGTACCTGAGGACTGGAGAAGGGTAGATGTGATTCCACTTCACAAAAGTGGAAGCAGGGAAGAGGCAGAAAACTGCAGACCTGTTAGTTTGACCTCAGTGATAGGGAAAACGATGGAATCACTTCTGAAGGAAAGAATTGTTGAGTACCTAGAGGCCAGAGGGGCACAGGACCCAAAGCAGCATGGATTCACAGCAGGAAGGTCATGTCAGACAAATCTAATAGATTTCTTTGACTGGGTGACCAAAGTAGTAGATCAGGGAGGGGCTGTAGACATGGTCTACCTTGATTTTTAGCAAGGCATTTGACACAGTCCCACACAAAATATTAATATACAAGTTAGCCAGTCTGAGAGTGGGTCTCAAGATGGTAGCCTGGGTAAAATAATTGGCTGGAGAACAGGACACAGAGGGTAATAATAAACAGAGTCCACTCTGAAGAAATGGGGGTTACTAGTGGGTACCGCAGGGTTCAGTACTGGGTCCAGTCCTTTTATATGTGACATTGCAGAGGGACTGGAAGGAAAAGTGTGCCTCTTTGCAGATGACACAAAGAACTGCAACAGAGTTGATACACAAGGTGGGGTGGAAAGGATGAGAAGGGACTTGGCAAGGTTGGAGGAATGGTCAAATGTATGGCAGCTTAGATTCAATGCTAAGAACTGCAAAGTAATGCACCTGGGAGACAAAAACCCAAGGGAAGAGTACACTGTGTGTGTGTGTGGGGTGGGGTGAGATAACTAACAACAACAAAAAATGGAAAGGGACCTGGGGGTAGTCATATCAGATGACCTAAAGGTGGGCAAGCAATGTGAGAGGGTGGGGGGATACTGGGATGTATAGGAAGAGGCATCACAAGTAGAAAACAGGAAGTTATTATCCTTCTGTACAGACAGCTGGTGAGACCCCATCTGGAGTACTACGTGCAGTTCTGGAGACCCAATCTCCACAAGGACATAGACAGAATGGAGGCAGTCCAGATAAGGGCAACTAAAGTGGTGCAGGGTCTGCACGAGAAGGCATATGAAGAGAGACTTAAGGAGCTTAATATGTATTCCCTCAAGGAAAGGACGGACAGGGGGGACATTATAGAAACTTTCAAGTACCTCAAGGGAATCAACAAAGTCCAAGAGGGTAGCATCTTTTAGAAAAAGAGATGCGCAAGAACAAGGGGGCACAATTTGAAGATAGAAGGATGGCTCAAAGGTAATGTGAGGAAGTATTTTTTCATGGAGAGGGTTGTGGATGCATGGAACGGCCTTCCTGTAGAGGTTGTGGAGTCAAAAACAGTGGTGGAATTCAGGAATGCATGGGTCAGACATAATGCAATTCTAGGGGTTGGGGTAGGAGGAAGTAGGCTGGATTAGGCTGTTGGTTAACTAGGATCTGCAGCTTATCCATTAGGTAGGGAAATGGGCAGACTGGGTAGGCCAAGCAGTCCTTATCTGCCTTCAAATTCTATGTTTCTATGCAATGAAATCTTCATATCTTTATTAAGTCAAAATAAGGAGAGTTTGCACCAGGGCTGTGACTGATTTTTTTCCCTACAACTTTTTAGGGGAAAAAAACTTTCCCAGCAGTTTTCCCAAGAAACCCTGAAAATTTAAATTATCACACAGAAGTGTGAAAAAATGTACCTGCTCCTGTAACTCAGGATTTAGAAAAGGAGCAATAACTATCAAGATGTCTGCTTTTTGGATTATCTTAACAAGTGGATGGAAGTGAATTGCTGTTTCGTAAGTAAGAAAGGGACATCAAAATGATAACAACATTGACACTGAATATGTAGAAAACAAAAATGAAGCTCAAAGGAAAAAACAAACACAGGGATAAACCAAATCCAAACACTAGTGTCAGAATAAGCCCTTGCTCACAGATACCACACGTAAGGTCACTGAAGCCCAAACAATGTCGTATTGCAAAAAATAACTTATTGCATTACATACAGATAAAAAAGGCAGCTTGTACAATGGCAAGAAAAGAGACTCGATGTTTCACACCTAAATTGTGCTTTGTCAAAGTCCAACTACAGCAAACACGATTAAAGTAAGTGAAAGCTTAATAGACCTTTCTGATACAATAGTAACTCTGTCCGAAATAAGCCCTATCAGCCAGGTTGTGACTGACTGCTTTTGCTTCCAGAGTAGAAACAGGCCTCGTATTTAGGGGAAAAAAACACTCATAGCAGTTCTCCTGAGAAACACTAAAAATTATCAAATAGTAGTACCAAAACAAATAACCCTCACTAGCTTGGAATTTAGAGAGGAAACAAAAAATGTCAAGATTTCTGATTTTGTCTAGTTTTAATAAGTGGATAGAAGGATGGGAGTAAATTCTTGTGCAGCAGCTCAAGTCATCTGTCTCTCGTGCCTAAAGCATCTGTTAGTGCTGGGTCACGTGGCCTGCCTTCAGTGAGCTTCCAAAGCGCCCTCTTATTGGACAGGAAGTCTCAGGAGATCTTGTAGTCTCACAGCCAGTTCCAGCAGCAGAAGAGTGAAGCATGAATAAAAAATAACTGGGACCCCCAAATATGAATGCTTGTTGAATATTCAGAATAAGATATTAACACACCCCTCCTCTGAGCACTCGGGCCTTGTTCAGTCTTATTATTTCTTTCTCATTACATTTTGTTTTTCAAGTGCTTAGCAGTGACTAATACTACACAGATTACTACCTTCTCAGTTGTACCTAGTTGCAGAGTTTTTAATCTGAGAAAGTGATTCCGGGAAGCTGTTGACCCAGTGGATGTGACCGCTCATTGTTTACACCAGTAGGACTGTATTCCAGGGGCCTGGGTTGCAACTCCAGTTAGGCAACCTTTTTCCTTTCTCATACTTTGTATTTCAGGTGTTTAGCAGTGATGACGATTAATTATAGGGTATTAAATAGCTGATATAGCATAGTAAAATGCTACACAAACGAGGTAATGCTAACAATTTCCAGAAATGCATAGCAGTGGATTGCTAACTATTTTTGTTTCAGACTATGGCATAGTAGACCGCATTAATAAAACTGTATATTTTTTTAAAGTGTGCTAATCATTCTGTGCCAAGTGCCGTGCGTTTTCAAAGCTGATTAGCAAAGTGTTAATCAAGATTTGCATCCTAAATAAAACCCTGAATTATCATTTCAGTTCTTCCTTGCTGCAGGATTTGCAGTCTGGGAAAGAAGGTGACCTGAGGCTAACCACGTGAGCCTGACAAATTCATTGGTTAAATACCTGGGTAGTGTTTCGGGAGCATGGGTTTACTTTCCAGTTCCATCACATCATTTCTTTCTCTTTACATAGAGAATAATGTACGTGGAAAGGGGTGTAATGGTCTTTACACACACCAGAAGTGTGTGTGATGCCGCATAAACTCTGAGAGAAAACCTAACGGTGTTTGTCGAGGTATTGTATACTGAGGGTGTGTGTATATTAAATATTGCACAACCCCCACCACCCACACATTATTTTTTTATAATTGCTGACTTTTCTGGACTCTATTTTCCTGCACTTACTTCTTTGTGGTGGCGCTGAGATCTTCTTAAAGGACATCTCCCTGTATTAAGCCACACTATTGGAACTGTCATGGGTGGCCCCATCATGCTTTTTTCTTTTTCCCACTATCAGCTGTTCCTCAGAGCACCTGAGGAACAACGCCAAAATTTGCCGTCCTTTATTTTAGAAATGTATTCTGTCATTTTTGTACCAAATTTAAAGGAGTATCATTTATGCTGCAGTCAAAATTTAAGGAACCTTTATTGCTTTATTATTTGTACTTTTGGTAAAAGTAAAATATACAAGAATGATGTCTAAAGCATGTGTGTTTGTTGTCAAGGCCTTCTGTAGTATCTGCCAGGGCTTTAACCAGGCCACAAAGAGATGTTGTCAGAAGGTATTAGAATCTTTTCTTAATGATATGGCGACTGTTAAGTGTTCAGTGCTGGCCTTGACACCAGCTTCACCTGCTCCCTCGGCCAATGTCAGTCACCATCATTCTGCTGCCAACAGTGCTAAAGATGTCTCCGCCATGGTTGACAAACCAAAGGAGAAGTCCTCAAAGGATATGAACAAATATTGCCATTCCAGGAAGTATAAAGACTCCTGGTTGAGGACTTCCTGTGTTTGTTTTTGGCCTCCCCTGAAAAAAAAAGTGACAAAGGTAAGTAACCAACTGGTCCAAACCCAGGTCACTAAAACCTTAGGATCTGTTGTTCCCCTGACTGTCTCTGAGATACTAAGGTTGTTGTCTGGCATTGTCTCTGTTACCTCTGTACAGGGGTTTCGCAGCCAGTACCACCATCGGGCTCTGCTCCGTCGACTGTGTCATTACTGATGCCAGTTCAGGGTGTCATCAGCCTCCAGGTTTTGCTCCAGACCATGTCAACTCTGCTCTTGAAGCTCCTGCTGCAGCCCCTGGTATTGATGCCATCTGGCCCACTGATTTTTGTGGTTGATGGTGTTGATGACTCCCAGTCCTGCACCGATGACCTCGGTCACTTTCTGCCTCCTTCGTTGATGCTTGTACTGTTGACTTTGGCTCCATTACAGGATCTGCTGCAGCCTCCCATTCCAGACCCATTTGATGAGGAGCAGGAGGAGGAGTATAATCTGGACTCCATGTATTTTTTTATTTATTAAACTCTAGGATTACAAGTACCTTTGAGTAGGATCTGCTCATTTACAAAGGTTCCATGTCAGAGAATGGGGGGGAACATACAACAATGGTATACAATGGTAACAATAATAGCAAAATAGATTACTTGTACATAAAGTGTTCAGACAAATACGCTGCAGTAGAACCAACCAAGCTAGCTTCTATCAGAGTTCATGGTAAAAACAGTATACTTGGAAGGAAGAGGTCAGGAGGAAGTCAGCAGATAGGTGCCGTTGTCAGATAAGGATGAGAGGAGCGAGGGGGATAGGCACCAGATGGCCTTTGATATGAATGAGTCCGTACAGAGGGGATGGACGGGTGAGGGGGGGCAAGGGGGCGAGAGGGAAGGGGCTGGAGCCAAGGATGCAAGGCTGGAATTGCAGGTTACAGCTACAACTAGGGTAGAGGGTGATGACCATGGCTTAGGGGAGGCAGTCACAAAGTGAGGCAGAGGGGAGGAATAGAAGCAACTGCCTTTTAAAGAGGCTAAACATTGCAGCAGCAAGAGTTTCTTTGTTAAGGGTATTGAACCACTGAGGAGCCCTGTGCAGGAAGGATCTCTGACCCAGCGAGGTCTGGCACCTGGGGACCTGGAAAGTCTGGTATTGAGAACTGCATGTTGGCTGGGAGCTGCTGCTGGTAATAAGGAGTCCTGCCACACCTGGTGGCATGAGTCCGAGAAGAGCTTTTTTGGCTATCAGACAGGTCTGGTATTGTATTCTGCTAATGAGAGGTAGCCATCCAGCCTTGGCCTATGGGTCACAGGTGTGCGTTAGGCAGTCAGCCCCTGTGAGAAGTCTACAGGCCTTGTTGAGTGTCACAGATATCCTCCTAAGGGCAGTAGGGGAGGCAGAGCCATATATGACTAGACCGTAATCGACAATGGAGGTAACAGAGCTGTGGATGGCCAGTCTTAGGGCTTCAGGAGTCATACAGTGTTTGTACTTGTGGAGCAGGCCAAGGCGTATGTTGGCAGACTTCGCAACCATCCCAATGTGCTGGGAGTAGGAGAGTGAGCTGTCCAGGGCGATGCCGAGGTATTTAAACTCATGAACCTGATCAAGTGAGGTCCCACATTGATTCTTGATGGTGATGGGTAGTGTTCTATACTTGCTACATGCGTTGCGGAAAGACATGGCCTTAGTTTTGCTATAACTCATGACAAGTTTGTATGAGCCAAACCATTTTTCCACCAGCCAGAAATCATGTTGAAGTTGACTCTCAAGTAGATTAAAGTCCCGATTGCTTGAAAAGAGGACCGCATCATCTGCGTAGAGTAGTATCCTCTTTTGGCAGATGCCGAGGAGGTTGTTAAGGAAGAGGGAGAAGAGTAGTGGGCCCAGAATTGACCCTTGAGGGACACCCGAGAGGACTGTTTTTTCAGCTGATGAGACTCCAGAAATTTTAACACTCTGAACTCTCTTCCCAAGATAGCTAGCAAACCAGGGCAGTGCATCATTGGAGAGCCCAAGAGCAGCCAATTGTCTGAGTAGGAGGGGGTGGTTAACTGTATCAAAGGCCTTTGTAAGGTAAATGAATATGGCCCTCCCACAGAGTCCTTGATCCAGGGCGTCATGGATGCAGCTGGTGAATTCCAACAGTGCCGTGGTGGTACTGTGCCCTTTATGGAAGCCATGCTACTCAGGGCACAGAATACTATGCTTTTCCAGGAACTCTACTAGCTGGTCAGAGACTATATGTTCAAGTGCTTTGGATAATGGGGGGATGGAGATGGGCTATAACTGGTGTGCAGTGACTTGTCTCCACTTTTACGTACAGGTGTGATGGTAGCTTTTTTCCAGAGTGATGGGAATTGGACATACCTTAGGGAGAGGTTGAAGATCATTGTCAGGGGTTCAAGGATTTCATCTAGGACTAGTGAAAGCAGCTTCAAGTCGAGTGAGTCACCACTATAGCCAGTTTTGCTGATAGCCTTGCAAATATAGGTTCTGGCTAAGTGCACTGGGATCCTTTTGAAGAACTGTGGAGCTGAGCGAGCATGGGATGCTGTGGCAGAGCTGGGGTTGGTGGTGGGAGCGTTGAACAAATCAGGTGGGAGGACACTGCTTAGGTTGGAGAAAGCATTGATAAATGTATTGGAGATGGTAACTAGGTCCAACGTTGGAGTGCCATTGATGTTGAGCATGGTGGGTGGAGACTTGGAATTTTGCCAGAGAGATCCTTAAGGTTGTTCCAGAATTTTTCCCATCCCCCCATGAGTTGGAAAGCGCTTCCCTAAAGTATTTGCTTTTAGCCATCAGTATAGCACAGGTGCAGCTATTCCTTGCTTGCTTGTATTTTTGAATGTCTGCTCGGGACGCTGTGGCTCGAGCACAGTGCCAAAGGTGGTCCCTTTGCTTGAGCTGTGTAATAAGCTCAGTGGTAATCCAAGGGTTAGATCTATCTTTAACCTTCATTTTTTTTAGTGGTGCATGGATATCACAAGCCTCAGTGAATCAGCTGATAAACAGTTCTAACGCTTTGTTTACATCCTTGAGTGAGTCCATGTTTGACCAGTCTAGTCTGTTTAGATGGGATTTTAGTAGTTGTAGGTGACCCTTCTTGAGTACCCTGGTGTGTATTATTTTTTTTTGGGGGAGAGGGGAGCTTGATGTAGTTATTAGCCCAAGTGCAGATAATGGGTAAATGATCACTTGAGGAGTCAGGGAGAACAGACACCTTAGATATTCTTTCAGGGTGGTTGGACAGTATCCAGTCAATAAGAGTGTAGGTCCCTGTCCTGTAGTTACACCTGGTAGGAGAGGTATTAGGAGGATTATGAGGAGGATGGTGACCTGCCCCTGCCTGAGGGTTTGGATTCCAATTCTACCCTCCTGTCCTGCCATCAGGAAAGTGCAGTATAAACCACTTACTCTCTTTCTGAGGGTACCTCTTCTCAGGCAGTCCTCAGACAAATACAGGATGCCCATGGTTTCATTGCCGAGGGAGAGGATTCCTGAAATGGGGATTTATATGCATTCCTGAAGGTCCCATCTCTGCCTACTGTGATCATCCATCCTATACATTCGACTTTGGAGGATGTCACTAAGACTGCTTGGCATATGCCTAGTGCTTTGCCTGCAGTGCCTTGTAAGTCTGATAAGTAGCGTCCTGCCTTGATGATGAAGCCATTTTATTCCTCCGTCTGAGATGGATTCAGTGGTTGACTATGGCTGCTCATCATGGGTCTAAGGCACCTTGTTATATGGGTTCCCTGCTTCCAGACAAAGAATCTAGGAGGCATGATGTAATGGGCAAGAGGGCCTATGCCTCAGTGTCCCTTGGCCTATGCATTAGCAGCTGTTAAGCTTATATGATAAAATATAAGAATTACCTCTGGAAGTCCATCGTGGCTGTGGTCAACAAACTGCCTAAGAGACCCTTGAAAAGTGACTTTTTGCAGACAAGTTGCCATGGCCTGGATGTTGGGAAGCATTGTTTACTTTCTGAGTGTGACGTTTTTGTGCCTTGGCTGGTGCTGCTGCCTCTGCAGTTTGCCTCAAGAGATATTCCTGGTTTTGAGTGACTGGGTTTTCCACTGATGGTCAACAATCTGTGCTTAATGCTCCTTCCTGTGGCAGGCAGTTGTTTGGTACGGATATTGAAACCACTCTGAGGGAACTGCAGTCCTCAAAAATGACTGAGTTCTCTCCATGCACTTTACCCTAAGCTTCATGATCCATGGTCGGGGGTCCGTTCTTTGGCCCTATTCCCATTTTGACTGGGGCTACTCCTGTGACCCTGGTTGTGGGTTCCAGTGGCCCCACTAGTCACTCTGCCTCCCACTGCCTATCCCAGGACAACCAAAGGTGTGGGTGCTGGTGGAACTACCACTGCCTCTTGAGCTTTTTGACTTCCTTCTGCATCCCCAGATCCATTCCAAAGACCCCGGGATCTTAGTGGGAGGCCGCATCTCCCTCTTTTTACCAAAATAGAGTGATTTTCATGGATGCTTGGGTCCTTCACATCATTCAGCAGTGGCATGCCCAGGAATTGCTGTCAACTCTTCCCATACAGCCTCCCTTTCCAAGTCATTATACTCCAGATCACCTGCGTTCTACTGGATGAGGTTCCGGTCCAGATGCTCCCATGCAGGTGGCCCATAGAACCCACTCCTGATCTGGAATTGAACCAGGGTTACTATTTTTTATACTTTGTTATTCCAAGGTAGACAGGCTATATACATCCTGTCCTGGACTTTTGAGGCTGAACCTATTCGTAGCATGCAAACATGCCTCCACTGATTCTGGTGGAGCTGCCCCCGAAACAGCCAATGACCAGTGCTCCAACTAAGGAGACTCAGCTGGCCTCGGGTCTTCCCCATCAGCTGTCAGTCAGTCACCCTGAACCGTCCATGGAGGGTCAGGAGGGATTCGGGTGGTCTGCCTCTCTTTGACCACTCGTCTGAGTTGGAGGGTTCCTCCTTACACTCTCGTCCGGTGGACACTGAGTTAGCAGGGGGTCTTTCAATGGAGGAGGGCCCTACTTCCTTTATGGGCCTCCTCCATCTCATCTCAGAGTTGACTGGTCTCTAGATGGAACCCATTCAGAAACGAGTTCGGTACCTGCTTACTGAGATTTTGGACCGGGGTGATTCCCCTTGGGAAGCCTTCGTAATGGCAGAGACCATCCTGTGGCAGCATCCTGTCTCCTGCCCTGCGTCATCGGCCAGGATGGCCTGCAAGTATGCGGTGCCTATTGGCTCCCCTTCAGGGTTCAGGAACACCCCTTAGCTAAAGGCTTGATGGCTGATTCTGTGTATCGGCACTCCGGAAACATGGAAGACATTGACAAGCCACCTGATAAGGAGTCCAAAAGAAAAAATGGACCATTCAGTCAAGAAAGTCTCTGCTGCCTCTTCACATGGCCTCCACCAGGCGAACTCAGCCCTTTTGATGTCCCACTTTTCCCATGCCCTTTTGGGCACTCTCAGTGGGGTTCTCCCCCATCTCCCAGCAGACCTCCAGACTACGGTCAAGCAGGTCCAGGTCCGGGGCCAAGCCATAGCAAAACAGCTCCAAACAGCCATGGATATTGGTAATTCCTGTGTCCGGACTGTGGTGGCCACAGTGGCCATGCACCGCAGGGCTTGGCTGCAGAACTTGACCTTTATGGTGGATACCCGGCACAAGCTGGCGGATGTTCCCTTCTTGGACACCAACCAGTTTGGGCGAGGGGCACCTCACCTGCACTGAAAAGTACAGTGCCACCTAGGACTCCATGACATCTACCCAGTGGGACTCCAAGATCTCCAAACAGCAGAAAAAGAGGTCCTTTCAGTATATGCCCACTCCTGCGGCCAAATCAGCCCGTCCCCAAGCTGGGCAGCAGGCCCAGGCTTGGCGTCTCCAGCCGAAGTCTGTTGCTTCGGTTGTCCGGAAGCCAGGAGGTTGTGGTCCTGTTGGTCCTTCAGCCAGGCCCTCCTCCACCTCCAAGCCTGCCCAGTGTTGGGATGATGCCTATTACATCATCCCTGGGTCCTCCTGTGGGGGGGGGGGGTCGGCTCAGCCACTTCCTTTCCACCTGGCCCACTGTCACAGCAGAGAGATAGGTTCTCAAAGTGGTCGGCCAGGGTCTGCCTCTGGAATTTGAGCAGCACCCACCTTGCCGAGCCCATGCACGACAGGAGGGCATCAGGTCTGCAGACATTCTTTCGGCCCTTTGGGATGACATCACTCATCCCCTCTAAAAGGCGGTCTTGGCTCCTGTCGCAGACCCTTCGGAACACCCATGGTTTGTCTCCAGGTACTTCCTGGTGCCAAAACGGATGGGGGGGTCTGGTATCCCATCTTAGATCTGCACGGCCTAAACAAGTTCATCAGGCCGCGCACCTTCAAGATGGTAACTCTGTTCCAGATCATACCGTCCCTCGAGCAAAACATGTGGTTCTGCTCACTGGATCTACAGGACGCATTCTTTCATGTCCTGATCCATCTGTCATGCCAATGGTTCCTCCACTTCTGAGCAGAGGGAACCCTGTACAAGTTCCAGGCCATGCCATTTGGACTGTCCTAGGCCCCCAGGGTCTTCATTACATGCATTGCAGTGGTGGAAGCATACCTGAAGCACCGAGGGGTCCGGGTTTACCCCTACTTGGATGACTGGCTGATTGCAGGTCCCTCCAGGCAGGAGGTTGAGCGTAAAAAACGCACAAACTAAGTGTGCCAAGAGCAATAAAGGAGCTTTGAGGGGTCTAAGCCTTCCTTATGAAGAGGGCTTAGACCCCTTGAAGCACCGAGGTATTATGTTTGTTTTCAAGTAAAACTATATATTTTTGAAGATCTTGTGTGCGCTTGGTTCTTTTGTGTTTCAATGAGGTTGAGCAGTCCAGGGACCTGACCTTCCAGACCTGCATCTCTCTTGGCCTCCTGGTCAATGAGGCTAAGTCGGAACTCATGCCCTTGCAGGTGATCAGCTTCATCGGGGCAGAGCGTGGCTCTTGCAGAGCCAGGGCTCGGCTCCCGATGGACAGGACAGAGGCTCTCTCCTCCTTTGCCCGATCAGTTTAGGATGGGTAGTTGCGCCCCACCTGAGACTTCCTGCACGTCCTGGGATACATGATGGCTTGCACCAGCATGGTCCATTGGGCCCACTGGAGAATGCACTGTCGGCAATGAGAGCTGGAGAATGCTCTCTGTGCAGTGGGAGCTGGCACGCTAGTGGTCCCAGTGCAAGGGCCACTTTGACCAGCCAGTTACTGTGACCTAGCTGATGTGGGACGCCCTTCAGTTGCGGTTGGTCCCTGTACATCTGCAGGAAGGTATTCTGTGTGTCCTGCCAGAGCCAACGGTCATCCTGATGACTGATGTGCCTCTCAAGGGCTGGGGTGCCCACCTGGGGGAACAGAGTCTACGGGCTCTGGACCCCTGAGGAGTCCTGGTGCCATATCAACCTGCTGGAGCTCCAGACATTTGACATCCGGAGTCAGGTGGTGCAGATCCAGACAAACAACACCATGACCATGTACTACTACAACAAACAGGGCGGGACACACACTCTTCCTCTTTGCAGGGAAGCTCTCTGTGTTTGGACTGTCATGCATAGCCTGGAGGCTGATCTCCTCGCCATCCATGTGGTCAGTGTCTCCAACCAGCTGGCAGATGCTCTGTCGTGTAGGCGAGGCATCTCCCGAGTGGTCTCCCTACCCAGAGGTAGTACACAATCTGTTCTCCCAGTGGGACACACCTCTGGTGGGCCTGTTTGCCTCCAGGGAGAATGCAAAGCTGAGGCTGTATTCTATCACCCCCTCAACAGGGAACGCTGCAAGGGGATGCTTTCTTGAGGCCCTGGACTCCGGGCCTCCTCTGTGCCTTCCCTCCACTTCCCTTGATCCACAAGGTGTTGTTCAAGGCAAGGAGGGACAAGGCATGGTTGATCCTTGTGGCTCTGGACTGGCAGTGCCAGTTTTGGTACCCTGATCTCCTCAGCCTCAGCAGCAGGCTCCCAAGGCGTCTTCCTGTCTGCCTGGACCTGATCTCTATTAATCAGAAGAAGGTACTCTATCCAAACCTTCAGTCCCTGCACCTCACAGCCTGGTTCCTGATTGGCTAGAGTTCCAGGCTTTGGACCTCTCCGAAGATGTCCTCACCATGGTTACCTTCAAATGGAAGAGGTTCTCCATTTTGTGCCAGGGCAAGGGTCTGGACCCTTTGTCCCATCCAGTGGCTAGCATCCATGACTACCTTTGGTCCCACTCTCTGTTGGGCCTTTGATCAATGACCCTTAAGGTGCACCTGGCAGCCATCTCTGCTTACTGGGCATGGTCTGGTCAGCCGTAAGTAGTTCAGGAGAAGGTGGTCTGGTGTTTCTTCAAAGGCCTTGACCACATTTCCCCTCCAGTGTGTGAGCCACCACCACTATGAGACTTGTTACAGGTCTTGGCAAAGCTCATGGGCAAGTCATTTGAACCGATGCACGGTGAAATGTCACACCTGTCATAGAAGACCACCTTCCTGGTGGCTATCACATCAGTCAGAAGGATCAGGGTGCTCCAGGCACTTTCGGTGGAGTCTCCTTACCCGGTTCCTCCCAAAGGTTGTGTCAGAGTTTCGCCTTAACCAGGTGATTAATCTCCCAGTGTACTTCACCAGTCACACCTCGGAGGTGTAGCACAGGCTCCATACCTTGAGCCTGCCGCAAACGCTTGCTTATTATAAAGAGTGCACGGCTTGAGTACGGATAGAGGTTCACCAGCTATTTGTCACCTGTGCTGAAGCCACACACCTGGCAGACCATTAGCTAAGGGAACGATTAGCAGGTAAGTAGATTGTATTCCGCTTCAACCTCTGCTATAGGTTGGTGGGTAGGGAGCCTCCTGTAGGGCTAAAGGTTCATTCCACCTGCCATACTGCTGCCTTGGCTGCTTCCAGGAATGCCAGGACATCTACAGGGCTGCTACCTGGAGGTCAGCACACACCTTCATTTACCACTATCACATCAACCTTGAGTCACACCGGGATGCTGGCTTTGGGGCCTCAGTTCTCCTATCTTTATTCCCTAGGTAGGGGGTGTGCAACTTGCCCTCTCTTCCCAGAGAACTGCTAGGAGTCTGCCAGAGTGTAGACAGAACACCATATCTACACCCTTAGAAAAATGGGTTACTCACCTATAACAGTAGTTCTAGGAGTGGTATATGGTGTTCATCCACACGAACCCACCCGACCTCCCCTGGCAAGTGGCACACTGATTCTGCTTCCAGTAGGCAAGATCTGACATCATGGGGCGGTGCCAAGGGAGTTACCACCCGGGTGGGTGGGAGGAGCCAACTTGAAGACGTTCCGGCTAAATATAAAGGGAAAAGGATACTACCAGAGTGTGGATGAACACCATTTACCACTTCTAGAACTACTGTTACAGGTGAGTAACCTGTTTTTACATCCCGTGGTCTGCAGTCTGGTTCCAGTATGGGACTCTAATTTGGTCTTAGAGACTATACCTGCGCCTCCCTTCGAGCCTGCTGCTACTCGTGAGCTGCACTTACTCTCTTGGAAGACATGGTTCCTAATGGCTATGGTGCCTGCTAAACACAGTTCGGAGCTGTAAACTTTCCTTTTATTATTTTCTACAAGGATGGGGTTACATTATGTACTTGTTTATTTTTTCTCTCCCACAGATAGTGGGAAACGACATTTACCACATGGTGGACATCCACAGTATGCTGTGTTGGTACTGCGATCATACCAAGAATTATAGAAAATGCTTACAAGTTTGTGGCTTTTGCCCCCAGGATGGTGGGCTCCCTGATTTCTAAACATGGTCTGTCCAAATGGTTGGCCAGTTGTATTACATTTTGTTGCCAGAAACACAGTAAGCAGCTTCCTAGTCCCATTCATGCTCATTCCGCCCATGACGTAGCCACTTCATAGTGGCATGTTTCCACAAGGTGCCCACTGCTGACATTTGTGCTCCTGCCACTTGGAGCACTATTCATACATTTACTAACTGCAGTCTCGACATTGTTTCTCATAAATAAGCTGGTTTTGACCTTGCTGTTCTGCAAGGCCTCCTTACTCAGGTTCATTAGGTCCTGCCATCCTCCATTTGTGATTTGGTACTGCTTGGGAATCATTAAAAAGAAGTGGCTCAGTGGAGGGAGATGTCCTCAAGGCAGATGGAATAGTTACTTACAGCAACAGCAGAGCTTAGATAGAATCTCCTCCATTGAGCCGCAACACTCCCTCCTTCCCCCCCCTTTTTTGGGTGATGAGTGAATATCCTGTCTGCTCTCACAATTTGATTCTCCTGTGTACCTGGTGTGGTCCTGGTTGTTTCAGTCCCTACTGGTCCAGTGATCCTCCAAACTTGTCCCTGGCAGGGAAATGAGGCATGCTGGGGACACGCATGTTATGCAGGTGCTGATGAGGCACGACAACATGGGTAGCTGAAGCCATCAAAAACTTCTGGGTGGTCCTGACGTCGACGGCTTACAGTTCTGTGATTTGTTCAGTGGAGGAGATTCTTTCAAAGATCTATTGTTACAGTAAGCAACTATTCTTTATCTGGCCTTGGAAGGCAACATCTGCCTGGGCTGTTTCCAGAGCTGTCATGTGATCTTGCCTTTTTAGTTGTTCCTTTTTATGTTTGCTTGCACACACGTGCAAGAAACATCGTGCCACCATACGAGTTTTCGTAAGTGTGCCGCCCCCACTTCCAATGCCCTGCTCCCTTTTGCAGGCGCGGCTGCACCACGCCAATGAATGTCCATGCTGTCTATGACAGCCGTTCAGATGCAGTGGTGTATAGTTCTGAGGAAAACACCGCCACACTCAGCGGTGGTTAAGCGTAGGCAATTTGCATACTGCCGAAATTGCCTACACATCAGCACTGCATTCCCCCCACCCACGAACACCTACGTAGCATGCTGGGAGCCCACCCCAGCATGCTCATGCAATCCCCACACACCCTATGGCCAGGGGTACCCAATTGCCCATTGGCTCTGCCTCCCCCCAAACAAACTTCCAGGTGCCATGCTGGGAGCCCACCCACATAGCAAAAGTATGTATGGCGACGGATGTGTCCAATCCCCCATGGCTCCACTGCCCCCCAAAAAATAAACTTCCAGCTGCCACACTGGGAGTCCACCTCAGCATGGCAAAATTCTACGCCATCTTCTAAAAAGAAAACAAACACTTGTTTAAAAAAAAAAAAAAAAAAAGGTCCCTCATTGACTGTCTTGCCCCTTCCCCACCCTCTGCACCCACCCCATACTTACCTCTGGAGACCATCTTCGCTGGGCGGGAACACGTCTACACTCTTCAAAGCTGACATGAACTGAAGAAATACCGGTAAGCTGTATAATGGCATAATTTTTTTTTTTTTTACACTTTGGTACATATCTCAGCCATTTTGGAGAATTTTTTTCACCAAATTTTCAACATGGGGTTCTTGGGGCCCCTCCTCATGAATTCAGTCGCTGTCATTTTTGTTATTTACGTCCCAAAAGGTGATTTTGCAGTCACTGCGGAACCACCTTTCTGGACCGAGTAACAAAAGCGACAGTGTCACAGTTCATGGGTAGGCCCCCAAATCCTGTGTTGAAAATTTGGTGAAAAAATTCCCAAAATGACTCCTTAGCTGTATCTAAGTAGCGTTCCACAAGACGCCAGAATTTTGAGAATTTTTAATATTTTCATTCCAGATTTTCAACATTGCCATTTTACCACACCTCCTTATAAATAGTATAGCTGTTCATTTTACATCTCGCCAAAATGTGTTTTCATCGCATGTAACGCATAATCGCAGTTGGTGTGCGAAATCAATGTTTGGGATAGATTAAGAAAATCACAGTGACACTGTTCATGAGCAGAGATCTTAAAATGGCTATGTTGAAAATTTGGTGACAAAAGTCCATAAAATGAATGTTACGAGCATGCATTGTGCAGTTTCCACGCACCCTCGTAAGTTCATGAATTTGTAATATTTTCAGTCCAGATTTTCTACACTGGCATTTTTACACACCTCCTTATGAACAGTACAGCTGTCATTTTTCACAGCCTGGCCGAAATGTGTTTTCACACTTCCGGCGCAGAAATGTGTGGTCGCTGTGGGAAATCAGTGTTCGGGACAGATTAAGAAAATCACAGTGACACTGTTCATGAGCGGAGGTCCCAAAATACCTGTGTTGACAATCTGCTGTAAACAATCCCTAAACTAATTACATTATGGGTGTGAGTTGTGCAGTTTCTATGCACGCTCATGACTTCACCAGTTTTTTTTTATATTTTCACTCCCGATTTTCAACATTGCCATTTTTACACCTCCTCATGAACAGTACAGTTGTCATTTTTCACATCCTGTTCGAAATGTGTTTTTGCACCTGTGGTGCCAAATGGCGTAGTCGCTGTGCAAAATCATCTTTCGGCTAATGAACTGATATTGCCACTGTTCATGAGGTGGGATTCACAAAAAACCCATGTTGAAAATGTGGAGTGAAAATACCAATGAATGCCTGGGGCCCCAACCTTTAGAGACTGACAGACATCAGGGGTGTGACTTGGGATTGTCGCCTGTAATGCTCATGCCGTTTCACCCCCACCTACACCCTGCAACCAGTGACAGGCATCGAGGTGTGCCTTGGACTCTTCTGCCCCAAAGTTCACCCCATTCTCTTATACTGCACCCATCTCACTGTATTTCCTTATGGAATGGGGTTAGCATAAGGTCCAAAGACCCCAAGGCACACCGTGACACTTGGTATCTGCAGGGTAGGGTGTGGTGAAATGGCTTGGCAGTTATGCCTGACGACCCAAAAGCACACCCCAATGCCTGTCCGTCTCTGCAGGATGGTGATGAGGTTGGCTTCATTTCAGTACGTCACTGCCATTCCTATTATGCATCTCTAACTCCTACACTACCAATACCAATGCCAGCAAGCAAACATTCAGCATTAGAAACATAGAAGCTGACAGCAGATAAGGACCGTAAGGCCCATCCAGTCTGCCCATTTCTTTTTCTACCTTATAAATGTGCCATCTGCCTTTGCTCTGTCACTGGCCTATCTATTCATACTCATCTGTATTGCTCCCTTATACCTATCCCATGCCTGTTTGAAACCCTGCACTGTATTCATATCTACCACTTCCTGAGGTAGGCCGTTCCATGCATCCACCACCCTTTCTGTGAAAAAGAACTTCCTCACATTACCCCCTAATCGGCCTCCCTCTGATCTCATGCTGCGTCCTCTTGTCCTGCTATTTTTCTTATATTGAAACATGTTAGACTCTGTCACCTTTTTAATGCTCCTAAGGTGTCTGAATGTTTAGATCATATCACCTCTCTCTCTCCTTTGCTCTAGGGTATACATATTAAGCTCCGTTAATCTGTCCTCATATGTTTTCTGATGCAGTCCCTGCACCATTTTGGTTGCCCTTCTCTGGACTGCCTCAGTTTGCTTAATGTCCTTGTGAAGGTGTGGCCTCCAGTACTGCACGCAGTACTCCTGATGGGGCCTAACCAGTGTCTTGTAAAGAGGGGATTATTACCTCCATCTTCCAAATTGTGATACCCCTACTAATACACCCCAACATCCTCCTAGCCTTATCTACTGCTTTAGTGGTCTGCTTGGATGATTTCAGGTCATTGGTGATGATGATGCCCAAGTCTTTTTCTTCCCTTGTGACTGCCAGCAACTCCCCTGCCAGCCTGTAGGTGGCTTCAAGGTTTCTCTTCCCTATGTGCATGATCCTACACTTCTTTGCGTTAAACTCCAGTTGCCACTCTTCTGACCATTTTGCTAGTTTTTCAGATCTTGTCTCATTCTGCCCACCCCATCTGAATCATCTACTCTGTTACAGATCTTGGTGTCATCTGCAAACAGACAAATCTTACCCTCCAGTCCATCTGCAATATCACTGATGAAGATATTGAAGAGGACTGGCCCCAGGACTGATCCCTGAGGTACCCCCGCTTGTGACTTGCATCTCTTCTGACTGAATACCATTTACCACCACTCTGTTTACTCCCCGTCAACCAGTTTGCCACCCAGTTGACCAACTTCTGACCCACCCTGAGCCTACCCAGCTTATTAATCAATCTTCTATGTGGAACAGTATCGAAAACTTTGCTGAAGTCAAGGTAGGCGACATCAACTGCTCCCCCTTGGTCCACCACTCAGGTTACCCAGTCATAGAAATCTGTGAGATTAGTTTGACAGGACCTTCCTTTTGTAAACCCATGCTGTCTTGGATCCTGTGGGCCTATGGATTCCAGGTGTTGCACTATCCTTTCCTTAAGGAGTGCTTCCATAACCTTGCCCACTACTGAGGTAAGACTGACTGGTCTGTAGTTCCCTGCCTCCTCCTCCCTGCTACCAATCTTGTGGAGCGGAATCACATGAGCCCTTCTCCAGTCTTCTGGGACCTCTCCTGTGCTCAGTGACTCACTAAACAGTTCTGATAAGGACTCTGCTGGTTCCATCCTTAGCTCCTTTAGTACCTCGGGATGTATGCCATCAGGTCCCATTGCCTTGTCCACCCTGAGCTTATTGAGCTCTTGTAGGACCCTTTCTTTTGTGAAGGGATTAGTGCACACCTCCCTCCCCGTGTCCATGGTGCTGATCTGTGGGCCCTGCCCTACCTTCTCTTCACTAAATACTGAGCAGAAGTATCTATTTAGGATAGATGCTTTTACATGGTCCTCCTCCTCACACGCTCCCTTATCTCCTTTGATCTTAGCAATACCCCCTTTGGACTTTCTCCTTTCATTAATGTATCTATAGGAAGTCTTGTCACTGTCTTTTACTGTTTGTGCTAGTGTTTCCTCAGTTTGGGCCTTTGCCTACTGTACTGCCTTCCCTGCTTCCCTTAGGGAAGTTTGGTATGCCTCCCTATCTTCATCTCACTGTGTTCCCTTATATTTCTTGAAGGCCAGCCTTTTGGCTCTGACCTCTTCTGCTGCTGTTTTTGAGAACCAAAGTGGTTTCCTTCTTCTTTTGCACTTCCTTTTCTCTGTAACACAATGGGATGTTGCTTCAAGCATTGCATCTTTAATGCTTGCCCACTTTGCCTGTACCCCCCACCTGTATTCCTTTTTGCCAGGGCTAGTTTAACTCTGTTGGCCATCTTATCAAAATCAGTTCATCTGAAGTCCCATATTTTTGCCTTGGAATGGGATGATTTAGGCCAAATTGAAGCATACCATGTGATGGTCACTGGCCCCCAGGTGACCTTCTACATGGAGATCTGTGATTCTTTCCCTGTTAGTCAGTACTAGATCTAGGATAGCCCTGTCTCTTGTGGGTTGTTGTACCAGTTGTTTGAGGCGCTCCCCCTGCAGGAAATCCACCATGTGTCTAGTTCTGGCACATGTTCCTGCTTGTAGTGACCAATATGTTTGCTATGGTTGTGCAGATAACAAATTTACTAGGAGATAAATGCCCGCATGAAAGGATTGAATAATACTGAATTTTGGGCTTTCCTTGTACTGTAGATCTGAAATGAATGTCTTTTTAGAGTCGGATCATTTGGGAGCAGGGATTATGTTGATTCCATTCAAGCAAATACTTACCTAATGATCATAGAATTGAGTAGTTTGAAACAGTTGGAGATTCAAAGCAATTTTCATGCTCTAATATGTAGTGGCATTATGGATTAATTACGATCAGGTGTGAAAAATAGGCAGATGCATTAAACAACTTAATTTGCACAGTTCTAGTTCCTGAAGAACAGGCAGCAGCACACTTTCTTGAGGTAGTCTGGGTTTGCATGGCAGAGCTAAGTTTGCATCAATAACTGGCGATGTGACATTTACCCTGGTTAAACCTGATCTCCCTTTTTATTGACAGAATGCAAACAAACCTGTTAAGATGATGTTCCAGAAAGCCAAGTTTAACACGGCCTTCATACCAGAGATGCAGATGAGAGTCCTGGAGCTTCCTTATGCTAATCAGGAACTGAGCATGTTCATCTTGCTGCCCTTGGATATCTCTGATGACTCTACTGGCCTTGAACAAGTAAGATAACTGCAGTGTTAATACAAGCAAAGCTAGATGGAGGGTTTTCATGATTTTGGGCTTCTGCTACACAGACATCCTACTCACACTGTTTGTTACAGTCACGTACAAAGAGAATGCAGCCATCAGAAATGAACATTTACTGAGCTATGTCCCCCTTGATCCATTTGGATTCTGTTTCACCCTCCACAGCCTATGTAAATCATGGGCTGCCATGGACTTGCCATAGGGTGTTGGGAATAATTAATCACAGTCCATGGATATTAGAAGTACTCTCGAGCTCTGGAAGCAGGGATGTGTTTACACACAGTTCTCATGCTCATGCAATTGAAGGCATCATTAGTGAAGCAATAAAGGACATTATGGTAAACAAGGGAAGAACAGATCAGCTTCAGCACGGATTTGTTGCAGGCAGGTCATGTGAGACGAATCTTACAACTTTTTATGAACATATACATAAATGGGTGAATGAGGAAAAAAGTGTGGATGTGGTGTTATTAGATTTCAGTTGAGCTTTTGATACTGTACCACATAACAAGACTGAGAAAATGATTCATTTAGAAATAGATTCTAGTATTGTAAAATGGGTTAAAACAATGGTTAGCAAATAGAAATCAACAGGTCAGGATCAGGGGGCGTTATCAGAACCTCAAAGGGTGGGGAGTGGTGTTCCCCAGGGGTCGGTGCTGGGACCATTACTGTTTGGCTTATTTATTAGTGACTTGGATATAGGTAGTGGAAATAAGTTGGTGAAATTTGCCGATGATGTGAAAATTGGAGGGGTAGTGGATACATTTGATGATAGGTTAACATTTGGAAGAGATATAATACAACTTTTGGAATGGGCGGAAGAAAATGAAATTAATTTTAATAAAGATAAATGTTATTATAATTCACTTTGGAAGGATAAATGTTCACCAAAATTATTATATGAAGGGTATTAAACTAAAGGTATCTAAATGTGAGCAAGATCTGGGAATCTATATCCAAGTTGATTTAAAAAATGATATACAGTGCAGGAATATATCAAATATGGCTGTGTTTTTGGTAAACAGTATTAGACGAGGTTTCCACTCTAGAAGTAGGGATGTTCTCATGCCATTGTATATGACCTTAGTGAGGCCCCTATTGGATTACTGTTCAATGGTACGGAGTTCATATTTGGTGAAGGATGTTAAAATGGTGGAAAGGCCACAAAGGACTTGTACAAAGATGATTTCAGGGTGTGAGGGCCTGGATTATGAGGAGAGATTGGAGATGCTGGGATTGTGGACTTTGAAGGAGAGGAGAGAAAGGGGGGGACATGCTGTTTCTATTCAAAATCTTAAAGGATGAGAATATGAGGATGGAGATGGAAATGGAATTTAAGGATCCAAAATATCAGCTGAGAGGACATAATAGGTAGTTGAAGGAAAAAGTGTGTAGGACAGATATAAGAAAAAATGGGTTTAAAAATAGAGCAATTAGAATGTGGAATAGATTACCTCAGGAAATAGTTGATGCAGAGAATGTTGAGGTTTTTAAGACCAGAATAGATAAGTACATAAATGGAGTTGGTAACCTAGGTTACTGCCACTGAATTGTGGGGAAAGTTTATATGGGCTCTGCCTTCTTGACTTTCCTATTTTCCAGTATGAAGTAGACTTACAGGAAAATCTTCTGGACTTGCAGGTCTGTCCTCGCTAAAAGAAGATAACTTAGTAAACAAACATGTAAGTTTCTGGAACCTTCCATAAGCAGTGAAATACTACAAAGTGCTGAAAGTGCACCCATTTCCCATGTCCCTATCTCAAACAGCAGTGAACGAAAAATATTTTTTCCAAAAAGCTAGTTTCAGCTGCAGTTAGTAACAAATATTAGCATACCTGTCATATCTACAATTCTTAGTATCACCTGTGCTGTGCACCTTGAGATTTTTATTTTTATTGTCTTGATCCTAACCATTGGCAGCTCTGCAATGCTGTTTCTAGGCCGAATTTGGCAGTCATCTTTTTTCCTTGAGAAGAAGTCCAGTTAAACATTTGTAAAATACTTACATTTTGGTAAAATGTTTTTACCACCAAATAAAAGTAGAAGATACCTGGAATCTTTTATACTGGGAGAAAGGTATAGTCACATGTTTGCCCAATTTTGTTGCACTGCTGCTTTCAAGAAAACTATGATCAGTATATATATATATATCTGTATCCCTGCTGCTCCTCTGCCACTTGAGTGACCGCAGGTGGTGGTGGTTCAAATGGACGAGCGTGTGTGGGGAGAGAAAATGAAAATACTGGTGCATCTGGCTTACCAGCACTGGGGGTGTCCCTGCAACCTCAAAGCTGGAGATTTGGGCAGTTCACTTGGTGAGCAGATGATACAGAGGCTTGCCCCCCAACCCCATCCAATCCATCAAGGGCCATTCCCCCAACACTTGAAATAGCTCTCTGTAGGCACACCAACCTTCCATTGCTGTGACTGTATCTTGAGTATCCACCACCGGGGGGCAGTTGGAGGGAGGGGATGGAGTGATTCCGAATTTTTTTAATCCTTTATATAATTTGCTATTATCTTGTTTTACTACATTTTAAATAGAGAATACAAATGTAGTATATAGCTTAGAATATATATTTTTTCTTAGAATCAATACATTATATTTCTTCAACAAAATGAAATGCAGTAGCAGCAAGCAAATAGGTTACAATGGGGGGGGGATGCTACTATCCCCTTTGCTTCCCACCCCCAGATCCTGCACTAAGTGATTGGTAGTGGCACAGTTCCCTAGGATCCCAGAGCCACTGAATTGGAGAGGGTGCTCCAGGTGGGAAGAATCATGGCTGCAGTGGAGGTGATCCTGCCCCATGGACCATGGGGACAGCACAGAAGCTGAAGAAAAATATATTGAGTGCCACAAAGCAGGAGTCTGGCATCTGACTAGGTCGGGTCTGCAGGGCATCCGCAAGGAGTACGCAAGCCACGCTGTAGCAGGATTAACAGGAGTAAACTGCTAAGGGGATGTTTAGAGGCAGTCATTAGCATAGATACAGGGGAAGATGCGGCAAACCAGCAGCGGGAGGAGGCAGTGAAGCAGCATGGAGGAAGGGTGATGGGGCAGGGGTAGTAGATGGAGCATTCGGGGGGGCACGGGAGGATGGTCATATGTAACAGGGCACAGAGCAACCATCTTCCTAGGAGCATTGTGGAGGGCAGGGGGATGTCTAGTCTGTAGGCAGCTTGGGCAGCTTAGGGAGGAAATAGGGAAGTTGAGAGGGGAACTGGGAACAAGGAGGGAGGTAGCTGGGTAGGAGAGCGGGAGGGGGATTATGGCTTATCACAACCTGCCAGAGCAGAAATGGAGCTAGGGCATGTAACTAGGAAGACCTCATTAGAGACAGGGAACACCATCACTGCAAGGACTGGGGGATGGGGAAATGAAAGGTGGTGAGGAGGGATGCAGAAGGCGAAGGGTACAGGGCAAGGAGGACAAGGGAGGAGCTGGGAAGGGTAGCATAAGGCACTGAAGGTAGGGAAAATAGGACCACTAACAGCTATACAATATTGCAGGGTTTAGATGGGAAGGGGAAGAGCAGGAAGCAAGGAGGTGGAGGCAGAGCCCAGTAAGGGGAAGGGAAGGGAAGTGAAGGTGGGTTACAGATAAAGAGTTGCTCTGGTGGGTACACAACAAGAGAATATAGGCGAGGCGGAAATGGGGGCCATGGCAGAGGGGGTCAAGTGGGAGAGGGTGGTAATTCTTGGGGACTCGATACTTAAAGGAATAAGATGGGGTAACAAACACACTAGGTGGAACAACAGAAACGTGGAGTACATGTCTGGCATGACCGCAGGGAGGGTGGAAACAGTCATACCAAAATGTGTGAGACAGGAACAGGGGAAGCCACACACAGTGGTTCATTTGGGAACCAATGATCTGGCAGGGTGCAAGGTGAATGTGGTGCAGGAAAGGTTCAGGGAACTGGGTGGAATCTGTAGTGAGATAGGGAAAACAGTAGGATTCTTGGAGGTGCTACTTGTCCTAAGAGCCAGTACTTCAAGGAAGCTGAGGATTGCGGAATTCAGTACATGGATGGGAGGTTGGTGTGAGACAGATGGGTACGGGCTTGTGGGAGACTGGGGTATGACATGGGAACACAACAACATATATGCACAGGAGACAGGTTGCATCTGAATGAAGAGGGCACAAGGGTCCTAAAAGACAACCTGGAAAGGTACTTGAAGGATAAGCTACATTTAAGCAGACAAAGGAGGGGGCAGTAGAGGTCACAGCACTCTGCATTAAGTGAGGGGGTCCGCCAGTTCTGCCCCCCAAGGGAACCTAAAGGAGGGGAGAGGGTAAGGAGAGGGGAAAGCAGAGATAAGGGAGGAAGTGAGTCAAAAAGGGTAGGGGGAAACATGGGGCAGGGGTCGAGATGGAAAGTGATCTCCTTGAATGCCAGGAGTCCGGCAAACAAGACAGCAGACCTACAGGTGTTGATGGCAGAATGTGAGGTAGACATAGTTGCCATCACATAGACATTGGTAACCCAGTACCATGACTGGGACCTCAAGATCCCAGGGTACCAATTGCACTGAAAGGATAGATTGAGGGGGGAGGAGTAACGCTGTACATAAGGGATGGGATAATGTGCACCAAGGTGGATGGGGAGGAGGGCCAACCGAAGCCCTATGGGTAGTGCTACAGAGCACAGCTGGGAAACAGATTCAGGTGGGGGTGGTGTACAGACCACCTTCACATGGCATATTGCTAGATAGGGAGCTGAGCGAACAGATTAGGAGGACAGGAGAGAAAAAGAACACTATAATCCTAGGCGACTTCAATCTGCCAGGTGTTGACTGAGGCACCCCAGCTACTTCCTCACACGGGGTCAGACTAGACCTGGTGCTGTCAGATGGAGAGTGTGTCCAGGGAGTTGAAGTGAGGGATCCCCTTGCAGGCAGTGACCACTGCAGTTTGATTTTACAGTAACTTGGGGAAGGATGCGGCCCAGACAAAAACGAGAGTGGTGGATTTCAGGAAGGCAGACTCCGCTAGAATGGGTAACATGCTGAAGGAGCACCTGGCAATGCTCAAGTCGCAAATGGATGCAGAGCAGAAATGGGCAGTCATCAAGAAGAGGTTAATAGAGGCCACTGACACCTGCATGAAGATTCGTACAAAGAACTCCAGATGTCGGAGACCCAGCTGGTATAGCAGGAGAGTGGCCAAGAAGGTGAAAGCAAAGCAGGAGGCCTTACTGAAGTACAAATGAACCCTGAAGGAGGAGAGGATGAGGACTGAGAGGCTTGTACAGAGAAATCTCCGGAGGCAGGGAGAGAGATCTGGGTAGCCAAGGCAGATAAAAAGCTAAGACTAGCACATGGGGATTAAGGAGGGCGAGAAGGATTTCTTCCGATACATTAGGGAGAAAAGAAGCAGACGGGATGGGATTGTAAGGATTAACAGGGAAGGGGGATGGGTAGAAAAAGGGGAAGATCAAGCAGAGGGTTTAAATTAATACTTTTGCTCTGTCTTCACTAAGGAAGTGGAAGGGCCCATACCACAGGGGAATGATGGGGAACCCCGGGGGGGGACTATAAAGGGGAGATTGGGGTGGACAGGGTCTTAAGGGGGTTAGCTGAACTGCAGGCGGACAAAGCACTGGGACCAGACAGCTTACACCCAAGTGTCCTGAGGGAGTTTGGCGAGGGTACTAGCAGCCCCGCCGACAGACCTGTTTAACACCTCACTGGAAGAGGGGTCTGTTCCACAGGACTGGAGAACAGTTCACGTGATTCCACTCCACAAGAGTGATCCCAGAGACGAGACAGGTAACTACAGGCCAGTTAGCCTCACCTCCATAGTAGGGAAGATAATGGAGACCATTCTAAAGGAAAGACTGATGTCCTTCCTTGAGGAAAATGATCTCCAGGATGACGGGCAGTATGGGTTTGTCAGGGGGAGATCTTCTCAAACAAACATGATTGACATCTTCGACTTGGTTACAAGGTTGTTGGACAGCGGACAGGCAGTGGATGCCCTGTACCTGAACTTCAGCAAGGCATTTGATTCAGTGTCACATGGCAGGCTGATCAGCAAGCTGAGGGACCTGGGAAAAGGGGTTAAGCAGCTTGGGTGGGTCAAGAACTGGCTGAAGGACAGTCAAAGTCTATGTTTCTATTTTCACAGAGAGGGTAGTGGATGCATGGAACAGCCTTCCTGAGGAGGTTGTGGGGTCTAAAACTGTGGGAGAATGCATGGGACAGACATAAGGCAGTTCTTGTGGGGAGTAGGAAGAAATAGGCTGTTGGTTAACTAGGATCTGTGGCCTGTTCTGTAGGTAGGGAATGGGCAGACTAGGTGGGCCAAGCAGTCCTTATCTGCCGTCAAAGTCTATGTCAAGGTCTATGAATCAGAGAGTGGTGGTGGGGGGAACTATTCGAACCTCAGCCTGTAACCAGTGGTGTCCCACAGGGCTCAGTACTTGGCCCTCTGCAGTTCAACATCTTTATTGGTGACATAGCAGAGGGGATTGAAAGTAAGCTCTACCTCTTTGCAGATGATACCAAGCTCTGTGGGAGGGTGGACACAGTGGAGAGGAGACAGGAATTAAGGAAGGATCTGGCTGGACTGGAAAAATGGTCATGCATCTGGCAGTTGGGTTTTAGTGCTAAGAAATGCAAGGTCATGCATCTGCTAGGAACCCAGAGGCCAGCTACTGACCGAGGGGAGTACAGGTGGCAGTCTGAGAAAAGGAAAAGGACATTGGGGTGATGGTTAGAGAAGACATGAAACATTCGGCACAGTGCCGCAAGGCAGCAGCCAAAGCAAATGAAATGCTAGGCTGCATCACCGGGGAATTGCCTCTAGAAGGGAGGACATCATCTTACTACTGTATAGGTCACTGGTGAGGCCACAGTTGGAATACTGTGTGCAGTTCTGGTGTCCATATCTGAAGGATATCATGCTACTGGATGGGGTCCAGAAGAGGGTGACCAGGATGGTTCAGGGTATGGGAGACGAAACTTGTAAGGAGAGGCTGAGACAGCTAAACATGTACTCCCTGGAAGGTGGGGGACATGATAGAGTCCTTGAGTATCATAAGGAATAAACGGCAGGATCAGAGGGCATATTTAACTTAAGGAAGGAGGGTACAAGGGGGCACAGCCCAGCTTAGTGTGTATATGTTGGGGCCAGATTTAAAAAAGGAAATGAGGAGGCACTTTCTCGACTGAAAGGGTGGTGTTGGGGTGGAATGATTTGCCAGAGGAGGTGTTAGCGGTGAATACGGTGGCTAGTTTCAAGGGGTGGCGGGATAAGACAAAGAAGAAAATTAGGGTAGGTGTGCCTGGGATGGGGGAGAGTACTAGGGGAGGGATAGTCAACTGCAGGGGGAGTACAGTTGGGGGGGTGCTGCTCCAGGGAATTAACTAGAGATGCACACTTGAGTAGACTGGATAGACCATTATTGCCTGTTTCTGCTGGCAAATTTGTATGTTTATATTTTGTTGCTGGTTCCTTAGTGGTACAGCCTAAACTAATTTTTGCTCCATTCTTAATTAGGTAGAAAAAAACCTAACCTATACAAATCTAGTGGATTGGACCAAACCAGAAAAGATGGACAAGGTAGAAGTGATGGTACATCTTCCAAGATTCAAGCTTGAGGAAAACTATGACCTCAAATCAGTGTTGATGAGCATGGGAATGACGGATGCTTTCAGTCAGGGACAGGCTGACTTCTCCGGAATGTCAGACAAGAATGATCTGATTTTGTCACAGGTTGTCCATAAATCCTTTGTGGAGGTAAATGAAAAGGGAACAGAGGCAGCAGCTGCGACAGCAGTCTTCATGACGCTCAATTGTGTAATGTACCCAATGGAGTTTAATGCTGACCACCCTTTCATCTTCTTTATTAAGCATAATAAAACCCATAGCATCCTTTTCTATGGCAAATTCTGTTCCCCTTAAGAGCAGTGTGCTGTAGCCTTGCCCGGTTGCTGTTTCTTTTAATCTCAGTGGTTTGGCCAACTGTTCTAAAGTTTTTTTTTAATATACGAAATATTGATATCAGTGGTTACAAACATTCAAAGTAGTGCCTTATAACCTATGCCTCTAGTATGTGTGAACTTCTTGCACAAGTTTGTCTGCAAAAATGTTTTTATGCACTTACTGCAAAAGTACCAAAGTAAACTGTATTTCAGCACATACTGTATGACTGGTATTCTCAAGATCTTACTTCGAGGAGAAGCTCTTGCAGCATGTTCATCATTGAGGACTGACGCCACCTGGCGGCGGTTCTGGCAACCTTTTTCTCTAGTACTACTGACGTGTGAACGCCCCCCTCCAATGTCATTTCCACCCCCGATGTCGCCCAATAAAAGAGAGGAGTTCCCCACGTGCTCCAGTTCTTTCCCGCCGTACGGTCAGGGTTAGTTCACTCGGTCAACCGCATAGTACCGATCGCTTCTTCTCCACCATAGGATTTTCATTTAAACTCGTAGTTTTTGCTTTTATGTCATCACATCTTAATAAGTGCACTTGTGGGCAACAGATTGCTGTGAAAGACGGTCACTCGGCATGTCTTTACTGCCTGGGGCCCGACCATTACACCGACGTCTGCCCTCATTGCCAGGCCTTTAGCTTGCAGATGTGAATCAGGTGCCAAAAGTCTCTCGCGGCCTTCCTCGCTGAAACGAAATTAGCCGCTGTGGCACGGGCCTTCACCTCAGGAGACTCTGATCCCTCTCCAGCCCACAAGCCTCACAAGAAACATCAGGAGCATGACATGGGAAGGTCCCACTCTAAGCACAGGTCTTCGGGATTGAAGTCTGGGTCATCGGGGCAGGATTCCCGCCTCACAACCCTAAAACCTTCTTCTACTGTCTCCAAGTATACCTCCACTCTCCAACCGCTGAAGGTTACTCAGCCTGCCGAGAAATTGAAGGGCTCAGGTAAGGTCTCCTCCCGCTCGGCCTCTTCCATCAAAGGCCGACTCCTGGGAGTCAAGTAAGGCCTCCGGGTCTACAGGCAGCAGGGCCTCCTCCTTGCCGCAAAAATCACGGGATGCCGACCAACGCTAGACTCCGGCCTCTGACCGGCGTTCTGTCAAAGTCCGCCAGCCATAAAGCCAACCGTCATAAGGCTCATGCCGCTGAAAGACACTCATCGGCACACAAGGAGAAACAGATGCCGGACTGTCATCTACCCGTGGCTCCTTCAGCCTCGGTCCTGGTGCCGGGTCTTTCGCTGCCAGTCATGGTTCACCCGACACTGGTTACACCGGCAACACCCGATGTCAGCTCTGGGATTCCCTTGCCACAGTCACCAGTCCGCCTGATCCTGTCGACAATGGTGCTGATGCTGCCACGATGTCCCCCCCAAGGCCTACACTGGTTGACAAGGGCGCGGACCCGACTCCGGTCCCCCCAGATGGCAGAGGGACAGGTCTTGTAGCTCCTCCCACTCCCCCGCTCCTCCTGCAGACAAGAGATGCAAACTGAAGAGGCGTAACCCCTCCCCTTCTTCCACTCCAGACTCCTACATAGACTCTGACTCTTCGTCCTCTGATGCCTACTCAGAGCTAGACCTAGGGGACACAGAGGTCTACCTAAATCCCCTCCTGAGGACCCCAACTTCATGGAGGTAATGAGGCACAGCCAAGCCAACATGGGTTGGGACACTGAGGCCCTGGACACCGAGTGACTGTGGCTGGCTGGCTAAATACCTCTGCCAAAAGGATCCAAAGCCAGTGGTCATCCCTCCCATGGTCAATACTTTTCAGGATTTTACCTGTGCGACCTGGAAGCGGCCTCATTCCTCCTTTGCCATGCCCAAGAAAGCTCACCGGCTCTACCGGGTACCTGCGGACCACCCCTTTCTGGCCGAACCACCTGTTGCAGTCTCTGGTGATTTCGGTGGCTCATGACTGTTCGCAGAGGCCCAAACATCTGAGCACCCAGCCACCTGACAGAGTCGAAGCACTTGAGTTCCATGGGCCGCAAGGTGTACTGGGCTGCGACCTGCAATATCAAGAGTTTCAACTTCATGACGCGTATGGTCCATTTCCAAAATTCCCTTTGGGAACAAGGATTGGACATTGCATAGAGCATGCTCGATTGCCCTCAACAAGCAGAGCTGGTCAAGCTTTTGCAGACTGGCTCAGATGTGGGTACCCACGTTCTGAGGTCAGCCTACAACTCTGAGGACACCTCCTCCAGGGCGGCCACCACTGGCATTTACCTCCGACACCATTCGTGGCTTCAGGTCTCTGGGTTCGATCCAGATGTTAAAACCAACCTTCTGGATGCTCCCTTTAGAGGCTCTGTGCTCTTTGGCGAAGACATGGAGCAGGTTATCACCAGGCTGCAGGACTCCGGGAGGGCCATCTGTTCCATGCAGTCCATGCACCACCCAAACAGGGGCGAGCTCGAAAGCCTCGTTTTAGTCACTGTGGGGGACATCAATCACAGCAACCTCATTTCCAGCAGCATGCACAGTGAGGGGGCTTTGGTCGTAGAGGCAGAGCCAGAGGCACTGCGGCTTCTGCCCCGTGACCACCTAAAGCTGCCACTGCCGCCCTCCCACCCCCTCCTAACGCCTGACTATCCAGGTGACCCTCCTCCTCTGGTCTTTCAACCAGAAGAGTTGATCGGAGGCCGTTTTTCACTCTATGCAGCTGCATGGGGTCAGGTGACCTCAGACCAGTGGGTACTAGAGCTCGTGGAGTTTAAGCACTCCATAGAGTTTGAATCCATTCCTCTGGACCGACCACCACCACGATACTCAAGGGAACACAAAGCTCTGATCCGGCGGGAGATTTCTTCCCTTCTGGACAAAAGAGCCATCGAGTGCCAGTTACGTAAGAACTTACTGTAACAGTAGATCTTCGAGAGAAGCTCTTGCAGCAGGTAGATTTCCCACCCACCTTCCCCCAGGGATCAGGCCCTGTTCAGGCAGTTATTTTTCCTCTTCGAGGGGTTGTCCATTGACAATCAGTTTTCTACCTCTGCCTGTCGTTTTCTTGCCTGACCGGAGGGTGGTCATTCAAGAACTGGAGCACGTGGGGAACTCCTCCCTTTTGTAGGGCGACATCGGGGGTGGAGCCAGCGTCAGTGGGGGGGTGTTCCCATGTCGGTACTACTAGAGGAAAAAGGTTGCTGGAACCACCACCATTGGCATCAGTCCTCAATGTGGAACCTGCTGCAAGAGCTTCTCTCGAAGATCTACTGTTACGGTAAGTTCTTGCATAACTGTACTTTTCTTGCACAGCTCTGTCTGTAGAAGTGGCTGTGTAGTTTGTTACAGCAAAAGTATCCGAGTACAGCTGCATGTATCACTAAAAGCAGGACATATTTTGCTCTTTCCATTTTTGGGGGGTGGGGGGTGGAGTCGTACTGTTTTATAATGGAACCTATTTTTTGCTCCGAATTTCAATAAAGTCAAGGTTCACAGTGTTTACTAGTAAAACATCAGAATTTTGGAAACTTGGGTGGCTGATCCACACAACCAAAATCGCAAAACCCAAATGAATCTATAGAACTCATCTTTAGAATTCTGATATTTTTGCTTTTTTCAATCATCAAAAATCAGTTACATTGACCATTTTTAACTAGTTGTTAGCATTAATTCCCTATCTTTTTATATAATGAATTAAGAATGTGTTCAGTTATTGAAGTGGAATTATTTGCAATTTATAACCGCACAATTTAATTATGTACCAAATGCACTGTGCAGATTTGTGATAATAGACCTAATCACTGGGTGTTGTTGATCTAAAACGAAAAATATGCCTTTAGTATAATTTGTGGGCACTTAGGCTAAAATTGTGGCACTAAAGACATAGTAACAGTATGTTAGGTAAGTTAAAGGAATAATGCCTGACAGGGTGGGTGTTATGCTGGGATAACATCCCACCTCGGGTGGTTGGGCTCGAGGCTGCAGGACAAGAGTGTTCAATAACCGAGAAGGGATGTTGTCCCAGCATAACACCCACCCTGGAGGGCATTATTCTTATTATACAATGGCTCATTGTTTCATACGGAATAAGCAAAATAATTTTAAAGAATGTTTTTGTTAGTGTGTAAAAATATTTTTGTTTCTTAAGAGAAGATACAAACAATCATGATGCAAACAATCAGCAGAGATGTTATGCCAGGATAACATCCATGCTGTGATGGCCAACTGACCAATCAGAAGCCAGGATTTTTCTTGCCATTGTATAATGCAGATTAATCCCATTATTCCAAGTAACCTAAAGATACTAATGTGCTGAACCACCAGTGGCAGACCTGTATAGTATCCTGTAGCCAGGGTGATAAAAACCTAAACTTTAGGGCTCGTCCAACTATGACTGTAGCTGAACTTCCGCTTGCCTCCTATCATTTATAGTTAAATCACCTCTGTTTTTGTACTTGCCGGAAATGTACCTGTCTTGATGGGGGGGGCGGGACAAGAGGATTGCTACAGCCTCGCTGTAACCATTGCTTTTATTTTCCAGGTTGCTGTTGCAATGAAATGTATTACTTTGTTATACTTGTTGTTATGTTGTGCCCTGATATAAAAATGAAACATTTATTAAAATACTGCCTGTTTACTTTGGACAAGTGTTTGTTTGAGGGTACATAATGTTGTCTTGCTGTGGAACATATCCTGAAAAACTGTGTATGCTGGAAGGGCTGTATTTAAAGAATAAAGGAACTCATACAAGTTCAACAGATAAACAGTAATACTTTCTTGCAGTAATCTGAATAAAACATTTAACGCTCATTTGCATCTTTGCCTGTGTTGCAGCGTGTTGTCCAGTCTAGGATGAATATGTTTAATTACAGAATTATTTGTGACTCTGACTTCCCTTTCTCTCTCACCTGCTGGGCAGAGACCTATGCCCAGGTCAGGCCTTGATCAGGATCTGCTTAGAGTTCTTCAGCCAGACCCCCTACATAGGGGAGTCTGGATTGGAGAGACAAGCAGACATCTAGAGATATGGGTCTTCCGTTTTCTTGATTTTTTTCCCTAAATTGTGAGGCTTTATTTTTATTTAAAATTTGGGTCACAAGTTAATAACCCAAGGGCAGTAACTGTCTATTTTCAAGGTTGACCCAGGTATATAGACTGTACAAAGATACTTTTAAACAAGACTGATTTATCAGATTAGCGTAGTTATTATATATAGCAGTATAGCCTAGAGGTTAGAGCAATGAGCTGTGAACGAGCTCGGTACATCCAGCAATCCTGGACTTGAGTCCCACAACCTCCAGTTACCTATTGTGTGACTGAGCAGGGGGAAAGTAAGCCCACCCTCGGTACAACAAGTTGCAGTAACGTAGATGTGCAGTCGACTCTGGGACTACTGTAGCGTAAATTACAATGTAACCCCCTTGTTACACGGGGTTAATAGAATCCCAGTAAGACCTAGTGGTAGGCAGGGAAGGCAGCTTGTAAAACTCCAGTTAAATGGGTTTCACACTGTCTCACTCTGTTCTCAGTCTCAGCTGAGACTGAGGGATGACATCACCAACAGAACTATCGCAGCTGCATGAGCCACATTGGAATCTGCAGCAAGGGAGTTAGATAGAACGTTGGGAGTTTTGAAGTTCAGTGTCTTCAGTTTGTCTTCAGTGAGTGAGTGTGAAGTAGGGAGCTTGCTGTTAAAGCAGCTCAGTGAAGGCTCTGAGCCTCAGCCCTGACAGAGGGCTGCTTTTAAGTAATAGGGTATGTGTCTCCACCTTAAAGAGAGACACAAAAGATTACTAAAGTGGTGGAGACTGTTGTTTTCTGGTCTCAGTTCACCCCTCCCTCTGGGGGAGGTTTCCTGCAGATTCCTGGGGCAACCCCCTAGTCCTGCTTGTAGAGGAAAAGCTGCCTGTTCGTTCCAGTATTTATTTGGGAGAAAAGATTTGTGAGTCACCTGTGGGGCACCTGCAACGTAAGGGTGAGTGTCTGCTCTGGCTAAAAGGGCCTATGTGTTTTCACCCTGAGACTTGTGTGACTGAACTACTAAATATTGGGAAGCCTAGAGTAATGGGCCAAGCAAGTTAAAAGTAGTTTCAAGTTCCAGAGTTTGTTGGGATGCAAATAATATGTAGAGGTGATGTGACAGACATCTTCCCTTAATCTACATTTAAAAGTTCAATACAGGAATTGTTCAATTTCCAGAGAAATGGCCGGGTATGGGCTGTGGGAGTTGGAGGTGGGTGGCCCCCCCATCTTTAGTGACCAGGTCCACCTCTATGGATTTCTTCTGTGGATTTCTACTTTGCCTCAGGCACTTGGCCAGTGATGGGGGAAGTACCCAGATGTGGGATTATAAGGAAACTTCTCTTTAAGAATCACAGACTCTAGTGTGGTTTGGGGAGCCACAACAGGATAATTGGTTCATTCCTCAAATGGACTGCGGATCAAGTGGCCTGCGGGGGAGCCGGGTCTGTGGGGAAAACCCAAGTGTGTACAAGTCGGGCTGTGTACCCAAAGCTGCGTGCAAGTCCAGGCTGTGTGCCTGGTGGGTTTAGAGCCTGAGGTCTGGAAATAGTGATAAAATGTTCTGTTGTCTCTAAGCTGCATTACCAGGAAATGTAGCCCCATGGGGGTCCGTCTATGCTTTGTTTTTCAGCTTGGATGTGAATAAAAGCCACACTGAAGAATCCCATTCCTGGTTCTGGACATTGCAGTTATTGCTTCCTGTGTTCGGATTTACTTGGGTGCCCCTGACCAGAGTAGCCAAACCTAGGCTCCTCTGTGCCGAGTAACCTCATCCTCCCTGAACCCAGGTACCCACCAGGTACTGCTGTCAGCTTCAACAACATGCCACCTGTCATTTTGCTAAAAAGGCAGGGGTGAGGGGTTACAAAAATGGAAGCACCGCTGGGATTTTATTCTGGGAGGAAGGTGCTTGGGCAAGGGGGTTTGGCTATCTGGCAGTGGGTAGCCCAAAAAGCTGAAGCAATTTCCCTAGTGTGTTGCTGTGTGCTGTGGATCTTGTGCTGCTGTTTAAAAATGCCAACTGTTTACCAAGGAGCAGTAAAGCCAAAGAGTGTGCCCTTGTCCTGCATCAAAATAGTTTACAGCGTTTTTGCCTGCTTTAAAAATGAACTGTGGTAAACAAAAGTGTGGAAGACTAGGGGTAGCAACAGGAAAATTGTGCTCTGGACGTTTGAAATGCTTTTAAAATAAACTGTGGTAAAGAAAAGTGTGGAAGACTAGGGGTAGCAACAGGAAAATTGTGCCCTGGACGTTGGAAATGCTTTTTGAATTGACTGAGAGACTGCAGTGTAAATGGCTATGTTAAATGGCTGAAATGGGCTCCCGCCGTGGAGTCAGTTGGTGAAGAAAAAAAAGTTGCATTCTGCAGTTTAAATTTGCCTGCTCGACGATACGCCGTGAGGAGGCAAGAGCCCTATGAGGAAGAAGAGCTCATTTGCATAGCGTCATGTGGTTGGTCAGGCTGCAATCAGTCCCGCCCCTCAGCCAGCTCTACAGAGACTGCCCCAGCAGTCGAGAGGGAGTGTGAGTGAAGTGCGTATACTGGCAGTGGAGGAGCATTGCAGAGTATTAAAATCGCTGTAAACCTGCAAAAATTAGACTTTCTTGTTTAAAATAGGGCTCAACCCGCTAATCGATCATTGAAATTGCAAGAGTGGTGGTAGAGAAGATGATCGGTAGGACTGCCCGCCTATTTCTGTTCTGAGGCCTCCAAGAACTGGCTGCAGGCTGTTTTTCCCCATCACAGCAAACTGCTACTGATAACAGTAAGTAACAACCTAAAAATTGCTCAAACAGTGATTTTCTGCCCTATGCCATATAAATATGTGTGCAGCAGTGTAGTCACTTTACAGTAACTGTATTCAAGTCCTGCCAGCAAGTACAAGTCTATTAAGCCATTGACTGTGTGCATAGTAATGAATTAGCCTCAGTTTAAAGTTTGAAGCCAGAGAGAGACTGTGGGTTGTAGCCAATGTGCAGCACTAGAAATACAGGCAATCCTGTGCTAAAACCTGAAAGCTTTAAGGGACTTGAATAAAAGAAATGTTTCCAACATGTAAAAGTCCATAGAAATCCTGTAAGTATGTTTAAAGCAAGAACAGAGCAAAGATTGTGCAGTTTGAGCAAAAGTTATCAATGGTTATATATATAAATCCAGATTTTGCAATGGCTTGACCCAGATTCTAAATGTTGATGCACAGGAGTGCTGCATACACCATTACAGGAGTGGGTAGTAAAGTAAACACAGCAGCAGAGGGCCATTTACAACTAAGAAGTGTATTCAGTAAAGTTGGGACTTTCAGTTACAGTGAACTTTTGTTTATTTTTCTGCAGTTATGGCCTCAGGACCAGCTCGTTACCTGGATCATGCCCAGGTTGCAGTAACAGCAGCAGTAATTAGACTGAGGGATATTGAAAAGTGGTGTTATGGAGGGCAACTACCTCCTCATATGGCGGTTCCTGATTTTCCAGTGCATGTATGTCAAATATGCTTGAGACCTGGAAGGGACATCTTCATGATTCCTCACTGTGCTGGATGCCTAGAAAAATATGGCTTGTATAAAGCGCCTCAAATCCGTTGGCTCCCACATGGACAAAGGTTCAGGAATCTGCAGTTGGCAGCACACGCACCAGGTGGAGCCTGTGGAGGAAGGCCCTTGGGGGAGTGGCACAAAGCTAGAGGGTGCAGGTTAGAGACAGAACCAGAAGTTGAAGTTTCAGATGCTGGATCCCAGAAGAAAGTTCGGATAAAGCGTCAATCGACCACTGGGGGGCAAGCCCAAGTCTCTTAGATGAAGATGAGATGCGGGAGGCCTTTGGGTGGGAGGTGTCGAGCCTCCCGCCTAGTGATGAGTGGATAGTCTCAGGAGTGAGGGCGACTGCTCACTCCTGGGCTCAGATCCTCAGTGAAGAGGAAGATGAGGGGAACCTATGTGGCCTTGTGAAAAGGAGGCAGGTACACAGCCTCAAGATCTTGCCCTCGGAAGGAATATATGGAAGAAAGTAGGTGATGCCACTGTCTGACCATAAAAGGAGGAAGTCAGGGATCCGTTTTCTAATTTCTTTAAGGATGCGAAGCTGCAGAACCAGGACTGGCCACCCCAAGCCAGGCCAGTGGTCTCAGATTGACCAAAGCAAGTAAGAGGAGAACTGGTTTGTAGGAAGGCAAATGAGATCTATGGTATGACCTTTCCTACCTTTCCTCGGAAAGTCTGGGAGGAGATTGAGAACTGCAGGAAATCCTGGATCTGGGATGAAGCAATGAAAGTGTGCATCCTGGGGCCAACAAGCATGTAAAGAATAGACTGTCCCACTGAAGTATACCCAATGGAAGAGAGGCAGGACACTGTTTATAGACAGAATGAGAATAGTGGACGGAGAGAGGGACGGAAATCTCCCACTGTATGAATTATGCAAAGCCCAGTAAGGTAATTCAAGCTCCTGACCCCGGTACTATTGGTCTCAGTGCAAGGACCTCTCAGCAAATGTGCCCGTGCCTACAAAATGGAGAGCCAAGCAGTGGTAGTCAATACTGCCACACCAGACTGTGAAGTGCCTTTATTAATCCACCAATATGGACATCCAGGACTCAGGTGCCCCACATTCATCAGTTCTACAGTGTACTAGCCTTTTCAGAAACCATTGACTGGCCCACCAGATGACTTCAGATCCAGAGAGGACACCAGCCCAGCTGTATCCTGTTCATCGCCTGGTAATCTGATAATGTCGGACCAGCTGTTTTCTTTTTTGTTCCTGTTCTAAGGTTCCATCTCCAGAGATGACATCAGCCCAGCTGTTACCAGATGTGCCCTCCTGTGGTTCCAGGAAGATGTCTGCCCAGCTGTATCGGAAGAAATGCTGCCAGGTGGAGTCTTCATCAGAGGTGCAGGTCGGTGCCGAATTTCCATTCTACAAGTGGCTGGTAAGTCCGAACTTTTCTATCTTTATGACATTGCAGTATACACCCTACACTAACAGACTTCAAAATGTGTGAACTGTCCTCAAAGACTCTCCCCTTTGGGACTTTGGCCTGTTAGAACTGTGCTTCACTGGGCTCCGGCCCAGGAGAGACTCTTTATTGGACTAGCCTTCGGGCATTGTGGTCACTAGTTGGGACTTTGGGTACTCCATCCCCAAAACATGTATGTATAAATAATAATGTTATTATCTAATATAAATACTATTTTCTTCCTTTTTCTAAAATATCTTCTTAGGATTCTTCAGTGTTTTGATGGTAGGGGTTTTAGGTAGACTGTGAATACCAGATTAGAGGCAGTTGTCTTTCTTTTTCATGTGTGTTCTGGAAAGGAAGAGAGAAGACAAGAAGAGGAGGAGGGCTCACCGGAGTTCCTCACCAGTGCTTTAGTGTATAGTAATTTAAAATACTGTGGTGTTATTGTTATTGTTATTGTATTAACCCTTTCCTTCCACAGGTGTGGTTGTGGGGGTAGGGAGGAGATAGTAATATGGTATAATGTGGTTTTTCAAATGGTGTGTGGTTGCAGGTTGCCCAAGGTCGGGGAGGTCCCCGGGTTGTTTTTGGGGGTATTAAGTTAAAGGCAGCTAGGTTTTCCCTAGAGGGTTAGGGGGGATAGACAGGCTGCTGACCCTGACCTGCAGTAAGGACTACAGTGCTGATCTATCAGGGCCATAGCCTAGATAGTTCTACCAGACCACTAGGTGTCCATAGTAAGTGGATAAGTGTAGAGGCTGAGATGTCAGCTAAAGGCCTCTAGGCCCTTAGTGTTGCCTGCCTGTGCTTGCACATGGTAGGAGGACCTGATCACCCCCTCCATGAGCATGACATAGGCAAGGATGCCTAAAGCCAAGTAAATAATGACTGCAGACAGTCATTTTCCTGGTCAAGGGTGAGTGTAACCCCCTTGTTACCCGGGGTTACTAGAATCTCAGTAAAACCTAGTGGTAGGCAGGGAAGGCAGCTTGTGAAACTCCAGTTAAATGGGTTTCACACTGTCTCACTCTGTTCTCAGTCTCAGCTGAGACTGAGGGATGACATCACCAACAGAACTATCACAGCTGCATGAGATACATTGGAATCTGCAGCAAAGGGAGTTAGATACAACTTTGGGAGTTTTGAAGTTCGGTGTCTTCAGTTTGTCTTCAGTGAGTGAGTGTGAAGTAGGGAGCTTGCTGTTAAAGCAGCTCAGTGAAGGCTCTGGGAGCCTCAGCCCTGACAGAGAGCTACTTTTAAGTAATAGGGTATGTGTCTCCACCTTAAAGAGAGACACAAAAGATTACTAAATTAGTGGAGACCATTGTTTTCTGGTCTCAGTGCCCCCTCCCTCCGGGGGGCTCCCTGAATTCTTGGGCAACCCCTAATCCTGCTTGTGGAGGAAAAAGCTGCCTGTTAGTTCCAGTATTTATTTGGGAGAAAAGATTTGTGAGTCGCCTGTGGGGCACCTGCAACATAAGGGTGAGTGTCTGCTCTGGCTAAAAGGGCCTATGTGTTTTCACCCTGAGACTTGTGTGACTGAACTACTAAATATTGGGAAGCCTAGAGTAATGGGCCAAGCAAGTTAAAAGTAGTTTCAAGTTCCAGAGTTTGTTGGGATGCAAATAATATGTAGAGGTGATGTGACAGACGTCTACCCTTAGTCTGCATTTAAAAGTTCAGTACAGGAATTGTTCAGTCTCCAGAGAAATGGCCGGGTATGGGCTGTGGGAGCTGGAGGTGGGTGGCCCCCCATCTTTAGTGATCAGGTCCACCTCTACGGATTTCTTCTGTGGATTTCTACTTTGCCTCAGGCACTTGGCCAGTGATGGGGGAAGTACCCAGACATGGGATTGTAAGGAAAATTCTCTCTGAGTCGCAGACGCTAGTGTGGTTTGGGGAGCCACAGCAGGATAATTGGTTCATTCCTCAAATGGACTGTGGATCAAGTGGCCTGCGGGGGAGCCGGGCCCGTGGGGAAAACCCAAGTGTGTACAAGTCGGGCTGTGTACCCAAAGCTGCGTGCAAGTCCGGGCTGTGTGCCTGGTGGATTTAGAGCCTGAGGTCTGGAAATAGTGATAAAGTGTTCTGTTGTCTCTAAGCTGCATTACCAGGAAATGTAGCCCCATGGGGGTCCTCTATGCTTTGTTTGTTCAGCATGGATGTGAATAAAAGCCACACTGAAGAATCCCATTCCTGGTTCTGGAGATTATAGTTATTGCTTCCTGTGTTCAGATTTACTTTGGGTGCCCCTGACCAGAGTAGCCAAACCTAGGCTCCCCTGTGCCGAGTAACCTCATCCTCCCCGAACCCAGGTCCCCACTAGGTACTGCTGTCAGCTTCAACAGCATGCCATCTGTCGTTTTGCTAAAAAGGCAGGGGTGAGGGGTTACAACAAAAAAAAAAAAACTGATGTCAAGTAAAAATACTTCCAAAAAACCTAACACAGGGACCTAGAAGGAGAGCTACATGTCTAAAGGGAACTAGGGGGGCTTTAGAAACAGACTAATATAATAGCTAACAGACAAATAGTGAAATAAGGTAATTATAAAGCTGTGTAAGTGAAGAATAATGTGGGGAGTGGTACAATACAGTGGATGCTGGGCAGCCATATTGAGGCAGACCTTCTGGACGCGGAGGTGCTACTCTATCTGCAGGCATTTCTCTGGATTGCTGGATGAGTTAGCCAGACTCTGAGCAGAGGTAAACTGGGTCAGGAGTACCTTCACCCCATCTAGAGACCACCCATTCCAATGTCACTGCCTCAAAGCATGCCAAGAACAAGGAGCACTTAGACAACAGTGGGGTTGAGAAGAGGTTGGATGGTCAGGCAGAGTCGCATCCCAAATCCTGTTCCACTTCAGAACTCATATGCTGGACTAGCAAATGGGGACAGCCAGACAGAGGCACCTGGAGAAGTGAAAGGGAAAGATGTGGAGGTCAACCAAGGAGGTGACCTTAGTGTGGGGAACAGTGGACCCCAGAGGAGGAGGAAGCAAATCCTGGTGGGGGACTCTTTATCATACTGGGGAGCGAGCTAGGAACATGCAAGGGGAAAGACGGGGTGAGGTGCCTACCAGGTGCCACAGTGTGGAGGGATGGGAGACAAGATCCTGGGGGTTGCTGGGAAGGCAAGACAGGAGGGAGAGCTGGATATTATTATTCACCTAGGAACTAATGACCTGGCAAATGGGGAGCCAAAGGAAGTTCAGGAAGAGTTTAGAAAATTGGGGAGGGGTCTCAAGCAAGTAGCTACATTGGTCACCTTTTCGGAAGTACTACCTATCAGTGGAATGGGAGAGCATAGGGGTGCATGCACCAGGAACTTTTAACACATGGTTGAAGAACTGGTGCTGTGTGTAAGGGTTCAGAATCATTGGTGACTCAGGATGCACCTGGAGGGATGGGGCTTGTCCAAGGCTGACGGCCTGCATCCATCCTTGAGGGGAATCCAAGCACTCAATGAAAAGTTTAAATGCTACATGGACAATTAACTAGCCAAGGAGAGGAGTGGCAGGTCAGCAAGGAGGGTACCTAATTGCCCACCCCCCATAGCTAACAGTAGAACTGGAGAACAGGAGGAGGAGATATCACTACAAAGCAGTGTCCAAAAGATGGAGATGGGCACACAAGGGGTAGATAGGCAGAAAAAGGACAAAATACAATGGAAGGGCAGACAGCAGGGAGAACCAGGGATAAAGGACAATCAGGGAGGGGACTGGAGTAGAACAGTAGCAAAACAGACCAGGGAGGTCACATCATGGAAAGCCATGTGTGCCAATGCTAGGATCCTTAGCAACAAGATGGAGGATCTGGAGGCTGTCATGGTGCAGTCTGGCCTGAACATTGTGGCCATCACTGAAACCTGGTGTAATGATAACCATGACTGGGGAGATAGGCCATACCGGCTACAACATATTCAGAAGAGACAGAAGGAGGAGGAGAAGGAGTAGCTTTATGTGAAAGATGGCATAAAGCCACAGAGATCCAGGAGGAACAAAACTGGGGTAGATAGCTAGTGGCTTAACCTAACAGAGGAAAATGGGGTCAGCTATTCACACAGGGATGGTCTACAGACCACCAGCCCAGGAGGAAGAGACAGATAGGAGAGAATGCTAGCGCATCCAAAGGATGGCAGACAAGAAGGAGGTGATGCTGGTTGGAGACTTTAGTATTCCAGATGTGGACTGGAGCATCCCAGCAGCAGCATCAACTACAAGCAGATTTATCCCGGACTCCCTTCAGGGTGCCTTCCTTAAACAACTGGTCATGGAACCAATTTGGCAGAAGGCAATACTGGAACTTGTGCTCACAAACGGAGACAGTGTGATGCGGTAACAGTGGGGGAGCACCTGGGGAACAGTGACCACCAGTCACTGTGGTTTGAAATCACAGAAGGAACAGAACCAAACCACACAAATGTGTATCCTGGATTTTAGGAGGGAACATTTTGGGAAAATGGGAACATGCTTGAAAGAGGCACTAATAGGAATTGGGGGGGGGGGGGATCTTGGGTGAAAGAATAGTGGGCAATATTTAAAACGGATTACAAGAGCAACAAAGGGGAAAAGGAAGAGGAGGCCATTATGGTTTTCCAAGGAGACAGCGGAGAAAGTAAAAGCCAGAAAGATCGCATTCAGGCAATACAAAAAAGACAGGCAGAAGGAGATGGGGAGAAGTACCAGGATAAGCAAAGGGAGGTAGGCAGGTCAGTAAGGGAAGCCAAAGCTCAGACAGAAGAGTGCATTGCAAAATCAGTGGTTAGAGGACCCAGAACCTTTTACAGGTACATAAGTGAAAAAAGAAGGGTGAAGGGAGGGATAGTGAAACGGAAGAAGAAGGATGGGGGCAGCGTGGAGGATGACAACAGTAAAGCTGACATACTGAATAGATATATTTCTGCTTAGTCTTTACTGAGGAAGGGGAAGGTAATGGACCTGAAGGAAGTACAAATGGTGGGAAGAGCAAGGAAATAGACACAAGTCCCTTTACACGGGAAAGGGTCCTAAAGAACTGGAAGGAATAAGAGTCGATAAAGCAATGGAGCTGGATAGAGTGCACCCCAGGGTCCTAAAGGAACTAAGAGAGGTGGTGGTTCAACCTCTGGCAGTCCTGGTTAGCCAGCCACTACCTCCCCAAAGACTGGAGGACAGAGGATGTAGTCCCCTTATACAAAAGCAGGAACAACGAGGAAGCGGGGAACTACAGACCAGTCAGCCTGTCCTCGGTAGTGGGGAAGATCATGGAAGCACTACTGAAGGAGAGATTGGTGGAACACTTGGTTGCCAATGGACTACAGGACCCAAGGCAGCATGGTTTCACCAGGGGGAGGTCATGCCAGACCAACCTTATTGAATTTTTCGACTGGGTGACAAGGGAGGTGGATCAGGAGAGGGCAGTGGACATGGCCTATCTGGACTTCAGCAAGGCCTTTGACACTGTGCTGTATAGAAGGCTGTTAAACTGTGGAATATGGGAGTGGGCAGGACAGTAGTGCAGTGGGTGGGTAAGTGGCTGGGTGGCAGGACACAGAAGCTGGTGGTAAATGGCTGTCACTCCACAGAGGGAAGAGTGACCAGTACAGTACCACAGCAATCAGTGCTGGGACTGGTCCTATTTAACATCTTCAGTGGTGACATTGAGCAGGACCTAGAAGGCAGAATTTCCCTGTTCACTGACCACACGAGGCTCTGTAACAGAGTGGACACGCCTGAGGGTATAGACAGAATGAGGAGGGACCTGCAGAAGCTTGAAGAATGGTCAAGGGTTTGGCAGTTGAACTTTAATGCAAAAAAAGTGCAAAATAATGAGTATGGGGCACAAAAAACCTGGAACATCATATCAGTTGGGGGGGGAGGTGAAGATACAGCATGCACCAAGCAGGAAAGGGACTTTGGGGTTATCATCTTTGATGACCTTAAGGTAGGGAAACGGTGTAACAAGGTGGCAGGTAAAGCAAATAGGATGCTGGGAGGCAGGGGCATCACCAACAGGAAAAGGGAGGTCATAATTCCACTATACAAGACACTAGTGAGCTCCCACCTGGAGTACAATGTACAGTTCTGGAAGCCTTACCTACGTAGGGACATAGACGGTGTGGAGAAGGTTCAGAAGAGGGCAACAAGGATAGTACAGGGATTGCATCACAGGTCCTATGAAAACAGGCTGAAGAACTTGAATATATACTCCCTTGAGAAGAGAGGGGATATGACAAGAGACATACTGTACAAGTACCTTGTGGGGAGGAACAGGGTGCAGGAAAACACTATTTTCCAATGAAAAAGATGTTCCAGGACTAGAGGGCATGGGATGAAGTTGGAAGGAGGGCAAGTCAGAGAAAATGTGAGGAAGCATCTCTTCACAGAAATGGTGGTGGACAAGTGGAATACCCTGCCTGAGGAAGTGGTGTGGGCTGAAACAATCACGGGATTTAAGAATGCATGGGATAGACATAAGGGAACCCTGAAGGTCAGGGATAAGGGATAACAGACTTCTAGAAAAACTTAGTGATCTTACAAGCACAAATGGGCAGACTGGGTGAGCCATAGGCCCTTATCTTCCGACAGTGTCTATGTATCTTACTTCGAGAGGGTTCCTGCAGTAGGTCATAACATGTAGGACTGCGCCCCCTGGCATTAGGACTGCATAGCAAACCTTTTCTAGCAATGCCTGGCGGGGGACCGGCCAACCGACGTCACATGACGGACATCAGCGTGACCCTATATAGTGGGAAGTCCCACCCCGCCCTCCAGTTCTTTTCCACCATCATCCTGCACACAGTACCTCTCAGTAAACTTGCTCAGCCGATTGCCTTTTGCCTGTCATTTTTTCTCTTATATTCCCAAATTTGCAGTCCTTTTATGTCTTCCCCACCATCCACACTGCAGACGAAAAAGAAGTGTGGGGCTCAGATCCCTCACAAAGATGGTCATGTTGATGTCTCTTTTGCCTGGGCCCGGACCATGACGCTATGGCCTGTCCCGACTGCCAGCCTTTCAACCAGGCCACCCATAAGAGGAGATAGCAGGCTCTGGAAGTCCATGTGTTGAAGTCAAGGATGGCTACTAGAAAAAAAGATGTAAAGGCTGAGGAAATCCACATTTTCCCCTTCTTCCGATTCGAAAAAGAAAAATGATACGGACAAGCATCATGAGCGGGAGCACCTGGAGGAGAAGAACCATGGAGACTCTAGCCGTCCCTCGACCAGCAAGGCCTCTCCCCTGCCACCTGCCCTAGTGGTGCTCCAGACCATGACCGGGGATGCTTCAGGTACCTCTGCCGCTTTGCTCCCTGTCACCACTGGTAAGTCACCCGCTGGCTCTTCCCGTGGTCACCCGGTTTCCGCCAATAATTCAGCCCCCGGCTCCTCTGGGGCCTGCTTGGCAGCCAATAAGTCGAGACCCCAGGTTCAGTCTGAGGCTCGCACGGCCTTGACTGATAAGCTGGGGGTTGGCTCCTCCTTCTCCTGCCCAGTCACTGTGCCCTGATAAGCCAGCCGCCTCTGGCGCCTGCCCAGATATTGCTTACCCGTCGGGGGCTCTTGCCGTCTCACCCAACGTCCAGCTGAGCACTTTGAAGGCTTCCAGTTTTCTTTCCTCCCCATCTCCCCTGGTGACTCCTTCATCACTCCCAGCCACCCCAGGTTTGGATGAGGAAACTGAATGTCTGGAGTTGGTTCTTTCCTTACCCACCCCAGTTCCTGTTCACCAAGCCCCATTGGGGGCGAGGGGTTCGGGGTTTCCACCGCTTGACACTGCCTTACTGCCAGTGGATCTTCCGAAGGCCCTTACAATGGATCCTCTCCCTTCAGGGATGCCAACAGACAATTTGGCAGCCCTTCCCCCAGTGCCCTTATGTCCAACTCCGATGCCAGTCGCAGCTCCCCTGTCAAAACCCTCATGCACAGTTCTGACCTCATCTGATCTGACGCCGAGGCTGACTCCCTCGTCTGAGCCCTCCTGTCCAGTCCCAATGCCAGTCGCAGAATCTCCTCCAGGTTGCTCTTCTTACTCCCTGCACCAGGTTCCTCTCTTTCAAGAGGAAGTGCAGGCTGTAAGACTCAAAGCGGCCATAGAACCTGTCCCCCTACATCAACAGGGGAAAGGGCTTTACTCGCACTTTTTCCTGGTCCTGAAAAAGACATTTGACCTCTGACCCATACTGGATCTCAGTAGGCTGAACCTCTTTGTCGAATACAAGAGGTTCCACATGCTGACTCTGCAAGGCCTCCTGCCTCTTCTGCAGAAAGACCATTGGCTCTGTGCGCTGGATATGAAGGATGCTTATCTGCATATCCCAGTGTTCCTGGGTCACCACTGGTTTCTGCGCTTGTTTTCAGGGGGAGCACATCTAGTTTACAGCCCTCCCCTTTGGTCTTTCTTCAGCACCTCATGTTTTCACCAAGTGCTTGGCAGTGGCAGTAGCGGCCTTACGCCACCAGGGGATAGCAGTCTTCACTTACCTGGACAAATGGCTTCTGTCGGCCCTGTCCAGGGAGAGTCTTCTGGATGCTCTCGCTCACACTTTGGACCTCTTTTCATGCCTGGGGATTATGGTCAACATCCCCAAGTCTACTCTTTCCCACGGTCAGAGGCTTCAGTTCATTGGAGTGGTGTTGGACATGGTCCAATGTAAGGCCTTCCTCCCTCTGGAGAGGGCGGATGTCCTTTGAGAACAGGCAGCTTAGTGGCCTCATCCAGTTTTCTTCTGGCCCAGACATTGCTTTGACTCCTGGGCCTGATGGTGGCCTCTGTCTCCATGGTACCCCTTGCCAGGTTGCACATAAGGATCACACAGTGGACCTTGCGCATCTGATGGGACCAGCACACAGACGACCTGAACCATCCGGTTCTAGTTTCCAGTGCTGTCAAGAGGGATCTCCTTTGGTGGATGGATCCCTTGAATTTGTCCCAGGGCCTTCCCTTTGGATCCTCACTATGGATGCCTCCAACCTGGGCTGGGGAGCTCACCTGGGGGACCACCAGACTCGGGATTCATGGTCCTAGCTAGAGATGTCTCTGCACTTCAATATTCTGGAGATGAGGGCAGTTCTTTATGCCATTCAGGCCTTTCAGCCCATGTCGCATGTCACAGCTCATCGCTGGTTCAAAAGGAGGAAGTGTAAGCTTCTCCAAAACAAAATTCAAATCCCAGGGTAGGGTGGGGTTATGAATAGTAGGTTTTAGGTGGAGGATCCCCTTCAAGAAGGTCTTAGAGAGGGACTTGGGGGGAGGAGGCTGAGGCCCTCAGTCTGTCTCTGGGTTTTGGCGGCCAGTGGAGAGGAAAAGGGGATCCTCCACCTAAAACCTACTATTCATAACCCCCACCCTACCTTGGGATTTGAATTTTGTTTTGGAGAAGCTTACACTTCTTCCTTTTGAACCAGCGATGAGCTGTGACATGCGACATGGGCTGAAAGGCCTGAATGGCATAAAGAACTGCTCACCTTTTATTTTGTTTCTTGGGGGCCGTTTGCTTCCCTTGATGCTTAGACTGATGCCGAAAGGGCTGCATCTTGGGGGTACCAGCTCTGTACATAGAACAGACTGATTTCAGAGCCTGACCACTGTCTTGGAGGCCTGTGATCAAGTCTTTGGTATCACCTCCAAAGAGGACTGATCCTCCTGATAGGGGCGTCCAATATGACTGCCTGGACATCCAATGCAAGACCAGAAATCCACAGCCAAGCGTACCTCCTGAGGCTAATAGCCATAGCCAAAGAGCAGACCATGGAGTCTATGGAATCGTAGTTGCCCCAAGACCATGCCTACATGAAATTTTGGAGAGACGGAGATCCTTGGTGATTTCCAGTTTCAGGTCAGAGTACTCCAGAGAGGAAATCTTGTCCTCAACTTGGCCAAGGTTGTTTTTTGACAAGATACCATCTGAGCCACATAGTTCAGCAATCTTAGGGCATGGGTGGCAGAGAAATAAACCTTTTTGCTGTACTGCTCCATCTGTCTGGACTTCTTGTCCTGGGGGGACGTACTCCTGTGCTTTGGGTTAGCCGAGCAATCATGAGCAGCAGTAATTACTATTGAATCTGCCTTTGGGTGTGAGTCCAGGAAGAGAACACCTTCAGGGGAGCAATAGATCCTATCTGCCTTTTTTGGAATGGCAGGGATGGAGTGTGGCAATTTCCATATCGTGGATGTAAGGTCCTCATGAGAAGCTATCCAGGGAGGAGCTGAGATAGGGGTGGCTGTGTCTAGATCAAGATGCTGTGCCAAACGTTGGTGCATAGGATCCAGATCCTCCATATGCCAGCCACCGGCCTGCAGAACAATGTGGAGGAGCTCCATAAAGGAAGGGTCTTCCAGGGGAGATTTAGGAGTCCTCTTGCTCCCAGGTGGGGTGGATAGCTTGTCCAATGAAGATTCAGACATATCCTCATCCATGTTGGGTGGTTCTTCACCCTCTAGCCATTGAAAATCTGGCAAAGCAATGTCCTGAGGGGTAATACCCGAGACATGCACCGTCTGTTGAGGGGCAGGGGTCAGAGGTACTGCCACCAGAGTAGAGAGCCTACTTTCCAGGTCCGAAAAGAGCTAGGACCTCGCATCCTTCCACCATGACTGGATCACTGCCTGGAAGTCTGGTTGTGGAGGAGGAGTTGTGATAGATGGGGGAGAATAGAAATGAGCTTCTGAACCTGCAAATTGAAGATGGGGGTACCCTTGGTAATATGGGTAACCCTGTTGGTATCCAAGGAAGAAGCTCTGGGAGTAATGGGGCATCGACGGACCCAACAGCAGAGGGTGTAAGGCCTGATGCCCAGAAAAATTCCGGATGGTAGGTCTTGTCCCAAGGGCCTGGACACACCAGGATAGATACCTGATGTCACAATAGTGGACGTCGGGATAGCCGTCATCAGGGTAGCCAGCAAAAAAGATATGAACGTTGTGGTCCCAAACATGAAGGGAACCCCAAGGATGTCAGACCCTGCATGAGAGGCCAATCAGTAGGCCCTGACGATACTGCTGTCATTAGCAGAGTGGCAGCAGGCATGAGGTAACCCGACGTCTGAATAGTAGACGAAGGGTTAGGGTCCTTCGGGAGGACCTGAGGGGTCATCTTAGAAGTGGGTGATGAGAGAACCAGCTGTAGGCACCTGTCTTCCTCTTCTGTCCCAGGCGTAAGCTGCTGTTCAGGGGAAACCACCAAGGGAGGTGGAGAGGAAGTCTCCTGGCTGGGCAGGGCTGACTGGAAAGAGTCAGACTGCTGTGCCGGACGTCGGGTGAAGTAGCGTGAGCCCCTGACAGTAGAGCAATGCCTTGGCAGTCGTTCGAGATGGCCGACTTACCAGGTGAAATAGCAACCAGGCAGTGGAGGGTGGGACCCTCGACTGGCTTATTGGTCAGAGCCGGGAGGACCACTGGCTGCTTCTGGGCTGCTCCGACTTATCAGCAGCCGGGCGGGCCCCAGAGGAGCCAGGGTCTGACTTACCAGCAAGTACCAAGTGTCCACTGGAGGAGTCAGCAGTCGACTTACCGGTAAAGATTGGTTGGAAAACGGCAGCACTGGAGGTCGTCCCGGAAGCTGCCTGAGTCACCATGAGGGTAGATGGCAGGGAAAGGGCCTTGCTGATCAAAGGCTTAGTGGTTGAGGATCGGTCCCAGTCCTCATGATGCTCCTTCTCTTTGTGCCTCTCTTTGTATTTTTTCTTCTTTTGTTTGTCCAAAGGGGGAAAAAACAAGTCCTGGATCTTTTGCATCTCCTTCTCCAGGGTAGCCATCCTAGATTTGAGGAGATGGGCCTCCAGAGCCTGTTGGCACCACTTGTGAGTGGCCTGGTTAAAAGGCTGGCAGTTGGGACAGGCCACACGGTCGTGGTCCAGGCCTAGACAAAGGAGGCAGAGACAGTGGCCGTCTTTGTGTGAGATCTGTGCCCCACACTTGGTGCACTAATTCTTTGCCTTAGTAGGTGGTGGCGGAGAAAACATAAAGCGAATATCGTACTAGAAACTGTTCGAAAAATAATAAAAATGGCTATCAACTGTGCTGGAGCTACCGTGAGGTACTAGAGCTGGTCGACGGTGAGAAAGAAAGGAAAGGCGGGTGTGGGGAGCACCCACTATATAGAGTCACGCTGACGTTGGGTGTGTGGTCCTCAGCTAGACACTGCTGGAAAAGCTTGCGTGTGGTCCTGATGTCAGAGGGCGCAGTCCTAAAAGTAATGACTTACTGCAGGGACCCTCTCGAAGTAAGAGCCCCAGTTCCTGTTCCTCTCCAGTATGACCTGTTGACGCAGGATCGGGGCAGGCTGGTACATCAGGGACTCAAAACCCTGCATTTTCATGCGTGGCTCCTTCAGACGTAATTAAGTCCCGTTTTGGTGTCTCAAGCGGGGTGGCTCAAGTTCTGGTGGAGGCTAGAAAACCCTTCACTAGGTCCACATACGCTATGAAATGGAAACGCTTTTCCGTTTGGGCAGCTTCCAAAAGTTGGGACCCCTTCACTTGTCCAGCCCCTCATATCATGGAGTATCTGCTCCACCTGTCAGATTCTGGCCTATCCTACTCTTCACTTAAGGTTCATCTTTCAGCCTACCATGTGTTAGTGGATGGTAAGCCCATGGCACAGCTGGAGATCTTCAAAACCTTTCTAAAAGGGATTCTCCATCTGAAACCCCCCCCATCCTCAAACTCTCTCCACCTAGGATTTAAATTTTGTATTGGAGAAGCTCACGTTTCTACCTTGTGAACCATTGAGGAGCTGCGAATTACGCTACCTTTCTTGGAAAGCACTGTTTTTAGTTACTATTACTTCAGCTCGTAGAAATTCCGAGCTTCAGGCCCTAGTGTTTAAGAAGCCTTATTTGATTTTTCACAGGGACCGGGCGGTTCTGTAGACAAATCCTAAATTTCTTCCCAAAGTGGTTTTTTAGTTTGCCCTAAATCAGATGGTTGAACTTCTGGTTTACTACCCTGTTCCATCGGACAAAGGTGAGGCTCTTCTGCACACACTCGATGTGCATAGGATTCTGAGGTGTTACGTCCATTGGACTAAGGACCTTCGTAAAGCTGACCAACTTTTTGTCTCCACCCCCAAATCCTTGGGGTCGGCAGTATCCAAACAGTGCCTCTCTAAGTGGCCTGCTAACTGCATTCTGTTATCAGAAGCATAATACACCTCTGCCAGGGGAAATCAGAGGTCACTCTACCAGAGGCATGGCTGATTCTACAGCCTTTCTGAGGAATGTCTGCAGCGGAGATTTGTGCGGCAGCAACCTGGAGTTCTGTCCATACCTTCACAAGGCATTACAGTCTGGTCATTGCCTCTAGGCGTAGAGTGGGTTTTGGCCTAGTCGTTCAGCATGGCCTACTGTCTTAGGCTGGTTCTGTATTGTACTTCCAGTTGCCCTCCCTCCCATGACTCTCTGTCTCTTTCTGAGGGATTGCTTGGGATTCATTCCTGCATGTCATGACCTACTACAGGAACCCTCTGGAAGTAAGACAGTACAGTTACATAAAGGAAAACCTTGGGTAAGTGTTTTGTGCTGCAGCCCAGTTCACTCAGGGTATTTTTACTGTGACTGAAAGTGTTAAGCTGTCCTCAGTTGTGCCATAATCTATTTTTTTTGTTTGTTTAATTTTTGTACTGGACCGCGCCATGTGGAGCTTCAGTGCCGTTCTCTTCTAACTCAGGATATGCTAATGAGAGTAATGCTGTGAGCGACATTTTTGTTCCACTGCCAGGGAAGTGTGTATGTCGCAAAATTGAAACGTTTCTCACAGCGTCCACATATACATTTCGGAACCTCACTGTGAACAGTTACCTTGCCCATGAAGTTCCCTTTCAAGCCGCTGGAACAGTTATCCTGTTCTTTCTTCAGTTTTCTGGTCGCTAGCATTGCTTTCTGCTTAGTCTGTCCTCAAGTAGCTGTAACATGCGGCGCCATTATGCAAACCAAACACTTGTTGTGTTGACCTCTCATGCACGCGGGACGCTCGCTCACACGTTCAGTGACGCGCATGCAAAGCTAAGAGTTCAGTAATGCTGTATGTTTATCATGGGCAGTGTTGTTCGGTGCACACCATATGCAGTGCATTAGCATGAGCATGACAGCAATAAACAATTTCATCATGCCATTTTGAAGTGCTTTGTTTGTGCCTCAGTACTGTCACTACACAGTTCAAACTAAAAACTATATATTCCAATGACCACGTCGTAGTGTGATAACCGAGTCATTGGGCACTGTTTATTTATTTTTTTCTTGTCACAGTATTCAG